>OZ010746.1:11445203-12695203 GCA_963932245.1 Tachinus rufipes | reverse complement strand
TTGTTTTGTTTATGATGAATTTTGGTACTTTCTGACAACATTTTCATACTTTTTGGCCGGATTTAATTATTTTTGACAACATTCAATGAATGGATTTTTGCATTTTTCGACAGTTTATGACTGGATTTTAAATATTCATGACAATATTTTGTTATTTTATAGCCGGATTTTGCTATTTTTTTGATTTTGTGAAAAATTTTCATTTAAATTTAGTTGTTTCAACACCAGAATTTGCTATTTTTGACAGTTTATAAATAAAATTTTGGTCTTTTTGGCCGAATTTTGCTTTTTTCTAACAAATTTTTGATATAACAAATTTGGATCTTGCCATTTTTGAGATTTTTTTATTGCTTTTTCTTTTTTAAAAGTTTATGGCTAGATTTCAGTTGCACTTTTCAACCGTTTTTAGCCCGATTTTGGTTTTTTTTGGAAATTGTTTGAAACTTTAAGGCCAATTCAGCACTTTTTATCCGTTTTTCGCCAAATTATTGTTTTTCCTAAAAATATTTTATGAATTTTGACTTATGGCAAATGGGATATTACAGTTTTTAACAGTTTATGGTGTACTTTATGGCCGGATTTTCCTGTTTTTGACATTCTATCAATAAAATTTTGCTTTTTTTTACAGTTTATGAGCGGATTTTGAATATTTCTGAAAATATTTTGATGTTTGATATGTTATGATCACATTTGCCATTTTTGACTTTAATTTTGGTTTTTAGTGACATTATTTTAATATTTTATGGTCGGATTTTGATATTTTTGAATTTTTATCAAAATATTTTTACACTTTTTAACAATTTATATCAGATGTCAGATCATCGATACGTGTTCATCCAGGTTGTTCAGTCGAAAGCATCTCGCCGTTTGCTAGATGTTGGGCGATGGTCCGGGAACATACATTCGGCATCATATTCAATTGAACATTTCAAGTAGCACTATTCTTATGAAAGATTTTTATCTTTATGCTTATAAATTTAAACTTACTCTTCAGTTCAATGCTACAGGCCATATACAGCAAAGAGTTTATCTGTTGCAGTGGCGTAGGCATCTGTAAGCAAGGGCTCATCAGCATACGAAGCTCCTGGACGTTTATTTTAAAACCTGGAATGGATTTTGTTATTTTTGACATTTTATAAATAAAAATTTGTAGTTTTCAACTGTTTATGCTTATTTATTGTAGCTGGATTTTGCAATTTTGTTCATTTTTCAACAGTTTTATTTTTGTTATTTTATGAACAGTATTTTAAGCTTTTTAACCGTTTTTTGTTTTTTTTTTTTAATATTTGATGATAGAATTTTGTCATTTTTGACTTTCTATAAATAAAATGTTGCACTTTTTAACTGTTTATGTGGAATTTTGGTAATTTCTGATAAGATTTTTGTATTTTGTGACCAGATTTTGCTATATCTGATATTCTATGAGAAGAATTTTACACTTTTTTAATATTTTTTGGAATTTATGAGTTTTTTTACATTTACATTCATGTTTTTAAGTCCGGAATTTGCTATTTTTTTTATATATATATATATATATATATATATATATATATATATATACTTTTGAACCGTTTTTGGTCGGATTATGATTCTATCTGAACATATTTTAAGGTTTTATGACCGGATTTAGCTAATTTTTTGTAGAATTTTGTACTTTTTAATAGTTTAATGACTGAATTTTGGTGTTTTCTGACAATTGTTTGAAACTTCAGGGCCGGATTTTGCACTCTTTTTAACCATTTTTGGTCGGATTTTAATTTTTTTCTGAAAATATTATAATATTTTATGACCGATATTTTTTATTTTTGACTTTTTATAAATAGAATGTTGCAGTTCTTTACAGTTTATGGTGAATTTTGGTACTTTTTGACAATATTTTTATGCTTCGTGGCCGGATTTTACTATTTTTGACATTATTTAATTGGAAATTTGCTCTTTTAGACCGGATTTTGAATATTTTTGAGAATATTTTATTATTTTATAACCCGATTTTGCTATTTTTGACTTTTTATAAAAATACACCTTTTAACAGTTTATTGCTTTAATTTGGTGCTTTCTGATAATATTTCGATGTTTTAAGGCAGAAATTAGTTTTTTAAACATTAGGTTGATATTTTATGACTACATCTTAGTAGTTTTTGACATTTAATTGAAAGAATATTGCACTTTTCAACAGTTTGTACTGGGTTTTGATTTTTTTTAACAATATTTTTGATGTTTTATTGGAGCATTTTGCTATTTATGAGAATTATGAATAAAAATGTAATAGTTTATGGCCGGGTTTTGGTGCTTTTTGTCGATTCTTTGAAATTTTAATGCCAGATTGAATTATGAAAAAAAAATTTGCCGAATTTTAATTTTTTTTTTAAATTATTTTATATTCATAAATAGAATGTTGCGTTTTTTAACAGTTTATTTGTGATTTTAAATATTTATGACAATATTTTGATATTTTTGGGATTTTGTAAAAAAAATTACATTTAAATTTAGATGTTTCAACATCAGAATTGGCTATTTTTGACAATTTATTAATAAAATTTTGGTCATTTTAACGTTTTTTTGCCGAATTTTGCTTTTTTCCAATAAATTTTTGATATTATCATATCTGGATCTTGCCATTTTTGAGATTTATTTTAATTTTGTTACTTTTTTAATAGTTTATGGCCAGATTTTGCCAATTTTGACATTTTAAGAACAAAGTGTTGCACTTTTGAACCGTTTTTGGCCGGATTTTGGTGGTTTTTGGCAATAGTTTGAAACTTTGAGACTAATTTTGCACTTTTTAACAGTTTTTGGTCAAAATTTTGTTCTTTCTAAAATTATTTTATGAATTTTGACTTTTGGTAAACAGAATATTACAGTTTTTAACAGTTTATGGTAAATGTTGGTACAATATTTATATACTTTATGGCAGGATTTTGCTATTTTTGACTTGAATGAATTGAATTTCGCACTATTCGACAGTTTATGGTTTTTTTTTAAGTCAAGTTTATGCCAGCAAAAGCCATGACCAATCAATTGTTGAAGGAGAAGTTATGCCATACCGTAAACATTTTGTTCAAAAGATTGCAAATGTGCCAGTAAAACCGAGGGGGAATTGGTCAGACGTGTTTTTCAATACACAATTTCCACATGTTTACTTTATAATTAAATTAAAATTTTGTTTTCAAAAAAACTGTTTCAAGTTTATTTATATGATCAGTGACCATCCAATGTAGTTAATTGACACAAATGAATGTGAACTTTAATTGCAATTTGAATACCAAATGTTGCATTAAATAGAATAGATTAATCTATCACATCAACTGCAAGACATCTTTATTTTCTACAAACTACAAATACTATTGCTAAGAAAACTATTTGAAATTTCAGTAAAGTTTATATGAAAATAGTTTAAGTAGTTTGGATATATAGGATTGTAAATCTAAAACATGTTGGTCTTAATATTTTTAAAAATCATTATTTTATTTATACTTATTATCTTTTCATTCGCGTAAGTATCAATTAAATTTTAAATTAAAATAGAACGATAAATGCGTTCATAAATTGAATCATATATACCCCTAGTTTATGCTTTTTGGCATAAAGCTCAACTCATTCCATCGTGTAATTTCCCATTTGATTTATATTGCATGTTTAAACTTGCATTTAAACTGCGAAATACGCTCGCCTCCATGTCAGTTACAATAAGAATGCTTTATTCATTCGCAATCATTCCCCACATATAAAATTAAAATAAAATTTAATTATGCAATTTGATTTTTATTAAATAATATAATGATTCGAACAATTATAAATGAATGATGGGTGAAATTATTACCTAAAATAATTGAAATACTTCTATTTTATTTGTTTTTAAATCTTATGACTATCACAATACATTGAACGATTGGCAAGTAAATATAAATATATGACATTTATATACAGTAATAGTAGCAAAACTTACAATCTTTTTTTGTTTTGTTTAGGGACAATTTATTTTTATTTATTATTATTATTATTATGAAGACCTCAATCGCACATCATAATTATCCCACTTGAGTTTTTAAAAATATACAATCGTACAAAAATTGTCAGTACAAAAATTATTTCACATGTATCACAAGCACTTTTTTATAGAGGGTGGTATTTAATTTATGCGAGGGTGTCGTAGAGAACGGCTCGATCCTCGTCGACGTCCCTCAGATGTCACCAGAGTTCTGTTACGCTGGGAAGGCTACTGACCTCTATATCTTCTTGCACTGGTTGTCGTTTTTTATTCATCCTGTGATTTAGGAGAGCGATTAAAGCGGCTCCTGTTAGGATCCCTACGGATAGAATTAGCATTCCTGGATGCGCGAAGGATTTTACGCGAGAGTAGCCGCTGTACATGGACATCTCCCCCGTGGAATTCTCAATGGACGTGGGTATCGAGCTCGAGGGTATTTCATATTTGTCTGGGATGTGGTGAAGCGATTTTTTCATGAATAAATTACCCGGCTCCTTCAGCACATCGTTTACTTTTTCCGGCGATGACTTGCTCTCGGTTAAAATATTCATGGCCTTCGCCGGATAACCGCGATATCCCACTATGTACTTTGTGGTGATTTCGTATTTCAAATTGCGCTCTGTGCTCGTGTCCATAATTTTATTTCTCCCATCGACGTTTAAAGTCTCTGTGGATGTTGAAATTAAGGTTGTACTGTCGGTGGTGGTTGTGGGAATTTGGGTTAACGCTCCATCATCGCTTAAGGGCGATTTTGTTACTTCCGTATTTCCCAAAGGGATCTTTGTGAACGTGCTTTTATTACTGTTATTTGTGTCCTTCCTTTTGGCATGATTAATAGTATGTGTGGTGGTTTCTGGCTCTATACTTTGTAAGTCCACTAGAAGGGTCCCCCATAGCTCCGGGGGCGATGCGCAAACTACGTTACGATATTCCGGTTCATCCTCCCGCCTCATCCATTCAGCAAGCCACTGAAGTCCACTACAGTTTAATGGATTGTCATGGAGGTGAAGCACCCGGAGCTGCGGTAGAAAATGTAGGAGGTCCGAACGTATATAAATTAAAGCTGAGCTTGATAAATCCAGTTCCTGTAGCTCCCTGGAGGCAGCTAAGGCGGCCGTATCAGCCAACATCTGGCGTGCTAATCCGGGACTGTTAGAGAGATCCAGAGTTATAAGGTGCTCCGGGGCGGAGAGTGGAAACGATGTCGCTTTAGTTGGCGAAATTACACTTAAACCTGCTAGGCGAAGAACACGTAGCGCTGTTGGTCCCGCCAGGGATCCAGGCGGCAATTCCATGATGGGGTTGTGGGATAAATCCAAACTACTGAGAGAGATCAACTGGCTAAAAGGCGGCTCCTTGAGACTCGTAATTTTATTGTTAGTCAGCAATAGTACTTCTAATTGAGTTAACCCCTGCAAATCTGCGGGCTGCACATTTTGTATTTCATTATGTTCCAAATGCAGGACCCTTAATTTCTCCGGCAGACTATGCGGGATTAATCGCAATTTATTATCGGTTAAATATAAAACCGTTAATGAATCCAGCCGTCCCATCGCATCCTCCTCGATATTATCCAAGCGATTCGATGTGAAATCAAGAAGTTGTAAAAGGGGATATGAGTCTAGGTCACCGCAGCTGACGGCCAGAATAGAATTGCCGGCCAGACGGAGGGTGCGTATGGAGTGGGTGAGGGCCGCAGGCACCTGTTTGAGACCGGTGCGTGACGCGTCTACAGTCTGAAGCCGACGACCGGTTCCTACAAAAAGCGCAGGTTCTCTTGAATTACCCAACTGCGGATTCCCTTCCAGCAATAATCTAGCCAAACTAGGCAATTGCAACGTTCCAGGAGCTACTTTCGATAATCTATTCCAAGACACATCCAATTGTTGCAAATATAGCAGGCTACTAAAACAAGCCTCGTTTAAAACCTGCAATTTATTATTGCTCAAATTAAGGTGTTGCAGAGTACTAAGTGGCAACAACACATTATCCTTCAAATCGCTTAAATTATTCCTGGATAAATCGAGACACTTTAAATTTGATAAGCCTGAGAATCCATCCGATTGAATATCGCCTATGGCGTTGACACTCAAATTTAACACTTCCAAAACCGGTAATGTCCTGAACTGTTCATCCTCGATCACCTTGAGTAAATTACCCGATATATCCAGAGTTTGTAAACTCGTTAGGTTAAATTGCGGCAAGTATAAAATGTCACAGTGCGTCACCTCCAATGATCTAAGTCTATCTAAGCTAACACTAACATTAGAAAGGTTTGGAAGAGCGATACCCGTTAAAATTAATCGCGAAAAATATGGCAAATTTTGATAATCACTTAAGTTCTCCATTAATGAATCGAAATCTATTGTGGCATTTATGAAGGCCAACGATTCCGTGTTTGATGGTAATTCTTGATTTTTTAATTCTGATTTGCATGTGATGATGGTGTATGATAAATCGGGTTTGTCTAGGTCGCGCGGATACGTCCGGCAATCGCATGGGGCCGGACATTCTGCGTCCGCCGCCGCGAAGACCACGAAGGTAAGGAGCAGTAGCATCATGGCTTTTGTAATCGAGTGGTCGATCGTTTTGCATCACTGACACACATCTCCTGAACGGGTTTGTTGCGACGCCAGACGACTCGGACCGTGGTACGCTGCACACTGATATTCGTAGCGAGCGAGCTCTCGCCCTATACTGCTACTGCCAACCCCTGAGCCGCCTGCGCCTGTCGGAACTCGTGCCATCCCGACGATATTCTCTCTCCTTACAGCCCACACAAACAAACAAAACGCAAATATTAATATCGCCGCCTTCAAACATTAAACCGCATTAACTCGATTTTTTATTGACTATTTCCACAAAGTTTACATGTTGCAACTTTAGTCGACTAAATTGAATAAGTGGGTGCGGATTACTGCTATCACAATCTGTTTCGTTCTAAAAACTTACTACGGAAACTAACTTTTCATACTTTGTAAATAAAAACTATCAAAATATTTAAATTTCACTATAATAACATTATTTTATTAGAAAAGGTTAACTTTGAACTTTGTCTTTTTGTTGAGTGTAATTATACTAAAGGTAATGGGACCTATAAAATTAATTGGCTATTTTTAGTCTAAGTAAAATAAAACTTCTCATTTTTGGTATTTTAATTATAAATAAATGTTTTTAACATACAAATTCTAAATTAATAAGTTATGGATTGGATTAGTTTTCTGAAAAATCGAAATTAATTAATTCAACGGACAGAAAAGTTTTGCTCTTTTTCTCATAACATTCATTTAATGGGAAAGAACTTTATAATTTAATTAATATTAATAAACAACATGAACTACATTCATTGCAAATTAAAACTGAACGCAATGACTATAAACTTGACATTCAAAGGAAATGAAGCACACGGAATGTACATAAACAAATTGAAATGTCTACAACATGTTGGGAGTAATAAAATTATTTAGCAATCTTTTCTAAATAATGAAAGTTTTTTTTTTAAGTTGCGTTTTTATAGATTATATTATGTATAATAGGATGTAGTGAAGTTTTATGTTTTTTTTTCTGAGAATATTTCTAGGAAATCATTATTATGTAAGGTTAGTCTGCAATTTAATTTTCTTTATGGTCGGAGAGACACTTGAAAAAATTTCAATTACTTTTCATTTAATTTAAATGAATTTTTAAATTTTACCGTTTTGATTATATTGTCTGGTTATAGTATATTGAATATTATATTATATACTTTACTTATATTAACCCAGTGGCGTAGCTATCTGTAAGCAAGTGCCTGCAACTGAAAATGTATGAAATTGTGTACACCTTTTAACTGTTTATGGCCGGATTTTGCTATTTTTGACATTTTATAAAAAGAATTTTGTTTTTTTTACCGTTTTTGGTCGGACTTCTTATTAAAAATATTTGTTGATAGGACAGTTAATGGCCGAAATTTTGTGCTTTCCAACAATATTTTGATGTTTTAAGGCCGGAATTTGCTGTTTTAGATTGATTTTAGATTTTGTTGTTCTTTGACAATATTTTCATACTTTATGGTCTGGTTTAGCTAGCTATTTTGGACAAGAATTTTGTACTTTTCAACATTGCATGCCCGATGTTAGTGTTTTTTTATCATTGTTTGAAATTTCAAAGCAGTATTTTAATGTTCTTGACATTTTATGAACAACAGTTTGCACTTATTCATCGTTTTTGACCGGATTTTGTCTCAATAAAAAAAATGTCCGAATACTGTTAATTTTGACTTTTTATAAACTGAATGATGGATTTTTTAATAGTTTATAGTGAATTTTGATACTTTCTGGAAATATTTTTATACGTCATGACCGGATTTTTTATTTTTTGACGTTTTATGAATAGTGTTTTACACTTTTTGTCTGTTTTCAGTTTATGGCCGGATTTTGGTTCTATCTGACAATATTTTGATATTTTATTACCATATTTTGCTATATTTGAGATTTTATGAACATTTTTACACTTTTACAATTTCTGGCCGGATTTTGGTGCTTTTTGACAATTGTTTTTTTTTTGTTATTTACGTTTTATGGACAAATTTTTGCTATCTTTAAGCGATTTTGGCCGGATTTTGTTTTTTTTTTAGTATTTTATTATTTTATGATTGACTTTTGTAATTTTTGAGTTTTTGTAAATATAAAGCTGCAGTTTTTAATAGTTTATGGTAAATTTTAGTACTTGCTGACAATATTTTTATAATTGAGGTTAGGGTATTTTAATAAAAAAATTTATACTTTATTGTGCTGATTTTACTTTTTTATATATTAAGACCGGTTTCGGCGGTTAGGCCATCATCAGTTTTTTCTTTTTACAGGTGTTGTTGTGTGTTGCGGGTGGTGTGAATTTGTTGTTTTTTTTTTTAATTAAAATACCCTAACCTCAATTATTTTAAACTGTGCAATAATCAGAAACAAATACTATAATATTTTTTTACTTGATTGCCGGATTTTGCTATTTTTGACATTTTATTTATAGAATTTTGCACTTATGACCAGATTTTGAGTTTTTCTGAGAATATGTTGATAATTTATTTTATTTTGTCACAATATTTTAATATTTTATAGCTGGAGCTGGATTTTGCTTTTTTGACATTTTATGAATTAGAATTGTACATTTTTGAACGGTTTATAGCCGGATTTGATGTTTTAAAGCCAGATTTTGGTATTTTTGACTTTTTTGATGTTTCAAGATCGGATTTTGCAATTTTTGTTTTTTTATGAAATCAATTTTGTACTTTTTAACAGTTTATGGCTAAGTTTTATTACTATTTTAACAATATTTTGAAGTTTTAAGGTCGGAATTTGCTATTTTTTGCATATTATGAATAGAATTATATACTTTCTAGCCGTTTATGCCTGGTTTTTAGCACTTTTTATCAATATTTTTATGCTTTAAGGCCGGATTTTTGACGTTTTATGAATTAGAATAGTACATTTTCCAAAAGTTTATAGCCGGGTTTTGGTGCTTTCTAACAAACACTTTTGATGTCTCAAGGTTGGATATTGCTATTTTTGGTTTTTTTATGAAATCAATGTTGCACTTTGCAACAGTTTATTGCCGGGTTTGCTTACTTTCTAACAATATGTTGATGTTTTAAGTTCGAATTTTGCTTTTTTTGATTTATTATGAATAGAATTTTAGACTTTTTAACATTTTAGTTCTGGCTTTTAGTACTTTTTAACAGTATTTTGATATTTTATGACCGGATTTTGCTATTTTTGACATGTTTTGATTAAAATTTATAGTTTTTAATAGTTTGTGGCCGGATTTGAGTGCTTTCTATCAACAGCTTATGGCCGAGTTTTGATTTTTTTGGAAATACTAACAGGTATTTGATATTTTATATCTGGATTTTGCTATTTTTGAGATTCTATAAAAAAATTACGTTTTACTACTGTTTATGGCCATACTTTGGCACTTTTTAACAAAATTTTGATGAATCATGGCCGGATATTACCTTTTTTTACATTTTATAAATTAGAATTGTACATTTTCGAACAGTTTATAGCCGGGTTTTGATGTTTTAAGGCTAGATTTTGATGTTTTTGACTTTTTATTATTAGAATTTTACACTTTTTAACAGTTTATGGCCAGATTTTTGTGTTTTTTAACAATATTTTGATGTTTCAAGTCCGGATTTTGCTATTTTTTGGTTTTTTATAAAACCAATTTAGCACTTTTCATCAGTTTATGGCTAAGTTTTGTTATTTTTAACAATATTTTGATGTTTTAAGTTGAATTTTATCATTTTTGACATGATAAGATAGAATTTTATACTTTTAAGCAGTTTTTAGCCGGATTTTTTGTTGTTTCTAACAATATTTTGATGATTTAAGGCTGAATGTTGCTATTGTTGACATGCCATGATACATTTTACGGCCGGATTTTAGTGTTTTCTAACTATATTTTGATGGTTTTAAGGCAGTGATTTTTTACTTTTTAGCAGTTTATGGTTTAATTTTACTATTTCTAACAATATTTTGATATTTTATAGCTGGATTTTGCTATTTTTGATATAATTTTACTCTTTTCAAATGTTTGTGGTCGGGTTTTAGTTTTTTCTGAACATTTTAATATGTTATGATCTGATTCTGTTGTTGTTCTTGACTTTTTATTATTTTATATGCAGAATTTTTTTTTTTTTAACTGTTTTGGTGGAACTTTGTTTTTTTTAATAATATTTTTAGGCAATATTTTTATACGTTTTAACCGGATTTTGCTATTGACATTTTATTAATAGAGTTTTACACTTTTTGACAGTTTATAACCGGATTTTTCGAAATATTTTTATGTTTTGTTATTTTTGGAATAAATGATTGTTTTACATTTATTAACAGTTACTGGCTGTTATTTTGTGCTTTTCAACAAAATTTTGATGTTTTAAGGCCTTTTGTTTTTTACTTTAAGTTAATGACTAAATGTTGCTGTTTTTTGACAATATTTTTATACTTTATGGCCGGATTCTACTATTTTTGACATTCCATGAAAAGAATTTTACATTATTCAACAGTATATGGCCGCATTTTGACGCTTTCTGACAATATTTTGGTATTTTATGGCCTGAATTTTTTTTTACATTTCATTAATAGAATTTTACACTTTTTAACAATGCATGCCAGATTTTAGTGTTTTTTGATAATTATTTGAAATTTTAAGTTCGGATTTTAGTATTCCTGACATTTTATGAATAAAAGTTTGCATTTATTAATCATTTTTGGTTG
Organism: Tachinus rufipes; assembly: GCA_963932245.1. Classification (NCBI taxonomy): domain Eukaryota; kingdom Metazoa; phylum Arthropoda; class Insecta; order Coleoptera; family Staphylinidae; genus Tachinus; species Tachinus rufipes. The sequence goes on along the minus strand of OZ010746.1, from coordinate 12,683,965 downwards.
GATTTTGTTTTTTTTTTTTTTAATATTCTATTATTTTTTGTCCGAATGCTGTTATTTTTGACTTTATATAAGCAGAATGTTGCAGTTTATACTTATTTTTTTACTTTCTGAAAATATTTTGATGCTTTATGATCAACTTTGCTAGTTTTTTCGTATTACTAATAGAATTTTACACTTTTTGCAGTTTTAGGCCGGATTTTGCAATTTTTAAAGTTTTATGAAAATTTGTACACTATTATAACAGTTTGTGGTGCTTTTTGACAATGGTTTGAAGTTTTAAGACCAGATTTTTATATTTTTGACATTTTATGAACAAATATTTGCACTTTTCAACCTATTTTGGCCGGATTTTGTTATTTTTGTCTTTTTATAAATATAAAGTTGCAGTTTTTAATAGTTTATAGTAAATTTTGGTACTTTTTGATAATATTTTTTATACTTGATGACCGTATTTTGCTGTTTTTGACGTTCTATATATATAGAATTTTGCATTTTATGACCAGATTTTGTGATATTATGTATATTTTTTTGATAATTTTGCATTTTTTACTGTTTATTCTGAAACTTTGTTATTTGTGACAATATTTTATAGGATTTTGCTGTTTTTGATATTTTTATGGAAAGAATTTTGGTTTTGTTATTTTTAAACAATATTTTGATGCTTTCATGGCTGTGTTTTGCTGTTTTTGACATTTTATAAATAAATGTTTACACTTTTCAACAGTTTGAAGCCTGATTTTGGTGCTTTCTAATAATATTTTAATGTTTTAAGGTCAGATTTTGATGTTTTTGATTTTTTAATAATAGAATTTTACACTTTTCAACAGTTTATGGCCAGATTTAGGTGCTTTCTAACAATATTTTGATGTTTCAAGATTGGATTTTGCTATTTTTATTAAATCAGTTTTGCACTTTCAACGTTTTATGGCTAAGTTTTGTTACTTTTTAACAGTATTTTGATGTTTTAAAGTAGGATTCTGCTATTTTGGCATATTATGAATAGAAACGGTGAGATAGCACGCTAACAGTCCGGGGTTTAATCTTCGAATATGACTAAAATAAAAACTTTGCTTTTTATCCACCTAATAACCCGTTGGTCCTATCAACTCCCTTCATACAAGTCGTAAGACTTCTGGGGCGATGTAAAATAGCTGTAAAAACGAGAAATAAGGAAGAATTTTACACTTTTTAGCAGTTTATGGCCGGATTTTAATACTTTTTAACATATTTTGATGCTTCAAGGCCGGATTTTGCTATTTTGACATTTTATTAACAAATTGTTGTACTTTTTAACCGATTTTGGCTGGTTTTTTTTTAGTATTTTAATATTTTATGATTGAATTTTGTCATTTTTGATTTTATGTAAATATAAAAATGCAGTTTTAATAGTTTATGGTAAATTTTGGTACTTTCTGATAATATTTTTATGCTTGATAGCCGGATTTTGTTCTTTTTGACATTCTATGTTAATGTATTTTTAACTTTTAGTTTCTATTCGAATTTTGTTGTTTTCTAATAATAATTTAATGTTTTAATACCAGATTTTGATTAGAATTTTACACTTTTCAACAGTTTATTACCGTATTTTGGTAATTTATATTAATATTTTGATAATTCAAGGGTTTTGCTATTTTTTGTTTTTTTTTTAATAAATTTTTGCACTTTTCAACAGTTTTATAAAATAAAATACATTTTACAACTGTTTATGGTTATACTTTAGTACTTTCTAACAATGATCATGCTGGATTTTGCTATTTTTATATGTTTTGATAGAGCTTTACACTTTTCAATAGTTCATGGCCAGATTTTGGTAATTTCTATGTTTCAAGACCGGATTTTGCAATTTTTGTTTTTTTTTTAACCAATTTTGCTCTTTTTAACAGTTCATGGCTGGGTTTTGTTACATTTTAACTTAATTTTGATGTTTTAAGGTCGTATTTTGCTACTTTTGATATATTATGAATAGAATGTTACACTTTTTAACAGTTTATAGCCGGATTTTAGTACTTTTTAACAATATTTTTATGTTTTAAGGCCGGATTTTGATATTTTTGACATGTTATGTTAGAATTTTACACTTTTTAACAGTTTGTGACTGGAATTGAGTGCTTTCTAACTTTATTTTGATGTTTCAATGCCAGGCTTAGCTATTTGGCATTTTATGAATAGAATTTTGCATTTTTTTTTTCAACAGTTTAGGGCCGATTTTTGATTTTTTTAGAAGTTATTTGATATATCATATCTGGATTTTGATATTTTTGTTATTCCATAAAAAATACATTTTACAACTGTTTATGGCCATACTTTGGTACTTTCTAACAATACTTTGATAAATCAAAGCCGGATTTTGCTACTTTTCATATGTTTTAATAGAGCTTTACACTTCTCAACAATTTATGGTTAGATTTTGGTAATTTCTAACAATTATTTGATGTTTTAAGACTGGATTTTGCTATTTTTGGTTTTCTTTAAATTTTGCACTTTTTAACAGTTTTTATGGCCGGGTTTTGTTACTTTTTAACAATATTTTGATGTTTTATGGTAAGATTTTGCAATTTTTGATATATTATATATTATGTTATATTGTTAATAGAATTTTACACTTTTCATCAGTGTTTGGTCGGATTTTAGTAATTTTGCTTTTTTGACATTTTATGAATTATAATTGTACATTTTCGAACAGTTTATAGCCAGATTTTGGTGCTTTAACAATATCTTGATGTTTCAAGACCGGATTTTGCTATTTTTGATTTTTATGAAACCAATTTTGCCATTTTCAACAGTTTATGTCTAAGTTATATTACTTTCTAACAATATTTTGCTATTTCTAACAGTATTTTGATATTTTATAGCTGGATTTTGCTATTTTTAAGATTTTATAATAGTTTATGTCTAGACTTTGAAAGGTACTTTTTATCAATATTTTGATGATTAAAGGCTGGATTTTGCTATTTTTTAGCTAAGTGTTTGTGACCGGATTTTAGTTTTTTCTGGACGTTTTAATATTTTATGATCCGATTCTGTTGTTGTTTATGATTTTTTATTATTTTATAAACAGATTTTTGTTTTTTTTTTAACAATTTTTCTGGAACTTTGTTTCTTTTTGAAAATATTTTTTGACAGAATTTTCCCATTTGTTTTACTTGAATTTTGGTATTTTCTGACAATAATTTTATACGTTGTCGCTATTCTCTCAATAGAGTTTTACACTTGTTGACAGTTTATGACCGGATTTTTCTCACAATATTTTGATATTTTATAGCCGGATTTTATGATTTTTTTACATTTTCTAACAGTTATTGGCTGAAATTTTGTGCTTTCCAACAATATTTTAATGTTTTAAGGCCTGAATTTACTGTTTATGACATTTTATAAATAAAATGTTAGATTTTTAACCATTTTTGGTCGGATTTTGATATTGATTTGGCTATTTTTGACTTTGATCAACATAATTTTTTACTTTCTAACAGTTAATGACTAAATTTTGCTGTTTTTTGACAATTTTTTTATACTTTATGGCTGGATTCTACTATTTTTGACATCCATGAAATGAATTTTACATTATTCAACAGTATATGGCCGCATTTTGGCGCTTTCTGACAATATTTTGGTATTTTATGGCCTGCATTTTTTTTTACATTTTATTAATAGAATTTTACACTTTTTAACAGTGCATGCCAGATTTTAGTGTTTTTTGATAATTGTTTGAAATTTCAAGTTCGGATTTTAGTATTCCTGACATTTTATGAATAAAAGTTTGCATTTATTAATCATTTTTGGTTGGATTTTGTTTTTTTTTTAATTTTCTATTGTTTTATGTCCGAATACTGTTATTTTTTAGCAGAATGTTGCAGTTTATACTTATTTTTTTACTTTCTGAAAATATTTTGATGCTTTATGATCAACTTTGTTAGTTTTTTCGTATTACTAATAGAATTTTACACTTTTTGCAGTTTTAGGCCGGATTTTGCAATTTTTAAAGTTCTATGAAAATTTGTACACTACTATAACAGTTTGTGGTGCTTTTTGACAATGGTTTGAAGTTTTAAGACCAGATTTTTATATTTTTGACATTTTATGAACAAATATTTGCACTTTTCAACCTATTTTGGCCGGATTTTGTTATTTTTGTCTTTTTATAAATATAAAGTTGCAGTTTTTAATAGTTTATAGTAAATTTTGGTACTTTTTGATAATATTTTTTATACTTGATGACCGTATTTTGCTGTTTTTGACGTTCTATATATATAGAATTTTGCATTTTATGACTAGATTTTGTGATATTATGTATATTTTTTTGATAATTTTGCATTTTTTACTGTTTATTCTGAAACTTTGTTATTTGTGACAATATTTTATAGGATTTTGCTGTTTTTGATATTTTTATGGAAAGAATTTTGGTTTTGTTATTTTTAAACAATATTTTGATGCTTTCATGGCTGTGTTTTGCTGTTTTAGACATTTTATAAATAAATGTTTACACTTTTCAACAGTTTGAAGCCTGATTTTGGTGCTTTCTAATAATATTTTAATGTTTTAAGGACAGATTTTGATGTTTTTGATTTTTTAATAATAGAATTTTACACTTTTCAACAGTTTATGGCCAGATTTAGGTGTTTTCTAACAATATTTTGATGTTTCAAGATTCGATTTTGCTATTTTTATTAAATCAGTTTTGCACTTTCAACGTTTTATGGCTAAGTTTTGTTACTTTTTAACAGTATTTTGATGTTTTAAAGTAGGATTCTGCTATTTTGGCATATTATGAATAGAAACGGTGAGATAGCACGCTTACAGTCCGGGGTTTGATCCTTGAATATGACTAAAATAATAACTTTGCTCTTTATCCACCGCGGTGATTTGGAAGTCACCTAATAAGCCGTTGGTCCCATCAACCCCCTTTATACAAGTTGTAAGACTTGTGGGGCGATGTAAAATAGCTGTAAAATCGCGAAATAATGAAGATTTTTACACTTTTTAGCAGTTTATGGCCGGATTTTAGTACTTTTTAACATACAACAGATTATAGCCCGGTTTTGTTACTTTCTAACAATATTTACACGTTTCAACAAATTATGGCCAGATTTTCGTGCTTTCTAACAATTTTTTGATGTTTTAAGACAGGATGTTGCTATTATTGATTTTTTTATGAAATAATGTTTGCACTTTTTATTAATTTATTGCCTGATTTTGTTACTTTATAACAATATTTTGATGTTTTAAGGCCGGATTTTGCTATTTTTGATATATTATGAATAGAATTTTACACTTTTTAATAGTTTATGGCGGGTACTTAATACTTTTTAACAATATTTTAATGTTTTAATGCCGGATTTTGCTATTTTTTTCATGTTTTGATAGATCTTTGCACTTTTTAACAGTTTGTGTCCGGATTTGAGTGCTTTCTAAATATATTTTGATGTTTCAATGCCGGATTTAGCTATTTTTGACATTTTATTAATAGAATTTTGCACTTTTTAACAGTTGATGGCTGGATTTTAGTACTTTTTACAATAATCTTATGATAGAAGGCCTAATTTTGCTATTTTTGACATGCTATGAATAGAATTTTATAGAATTTTAACAGTTTGTGGCTAGATTTTATTGATTTTTATGAAAAGAATTTTATACTTTTCAACAAATTAAGTTTTGTTACTTTTTAACAATATGTTTGTGCTTTAACGCCGTATTTTACAATTTTTGACATTTTTTGAATTAGAAATGTACATTTCACAACAGTTTATTCCAGATGTTGGTGTTTTCTAACAATATTTTGATGTTTTATAACCGGATTTGGCTATTTTGAACTTATTAAATATTTTTGACGTTTTATTCTATTAATCCATGTTATATATTTATTTGTATTTGTATTGGCCTAAGTGAATAAATCTATTCTATTCTATTCTATTAATAGAATTTTACACGTTTTGGCCGAATTTTAAACCGTTCTGATATTATTTTGATATTTCATTGACGGATTTTGTTATTTTTAATATTTCATGAAAATTTGTACACTTTTATAAGTTTGTCATCGAATGTTTGTGCTTTTTGATAATTGTTTGGAATTTTATGATCATTTTTGCTGTTTCTGACATTTTTAACATTTTATTAATTAAAACTGTACATTTTTCAACAGTTTATAGCCGAATTTTGATTTTAAGAACGGATTTTGCAATTTTTGACTATTTATTAATAGAATTTTACACCTTTCAACAGTTTTTGGCTAAATTTTGGTGCTTTCTACCTATATTTTTTTTGCATTATGGCCGAGTTTTGTTGTTTTTGACATTTTATAAATTAGAATTGTACTTTTTCTAACAGTTAACAGCTAGATATTGGCGCTTTCTAACAATATTTTGATGTTTCAAGACCTAATTTTGGTATTTTTGGTTTTTTTTAAACCAATTTTGCACTTTTCAACAGTTTATGGCCAGATTTTGTTAATTTTTAAAAATACTTTGATGTTTTGCTATTTTTGATATATTAGGAATAGAATTTTACTTTTTTTAACAGCTTATGGCTAGAGTTTAGTTCTTTTTAACAACATTTTGTTTATTATTTTAAGTTTTAAAACTGGACTTTGCGATGTCTGTTATGTTCTGAATATAATATTACACTTTTTATCAGTGTTTGGCCGGATTTTAGTATTTTTGCTTTTTTGACATTTCATAAATTAGAATTGTACATTTTTGAAAGTTTATAGCTGCGTTTTGATGTTTTCTGCCAGATTTTGATATTTTTATTAATAGAATTTTACACTTTTTTACAGTTTATGGTCAGATTTTTGTAATTACTAACAATATTTTGATGTTTCAAGACCAGATTTTGCCATTTTTGGTTTTCTTTAAACCAATTTGCTTATTTCAACAGTTTATGGCCGGGTTTTGTTACTTTTTAACACTGTTTTGATGTTTTAAGGCCAAATTTTGATGTTTTTGATTTTTGATTAGTAATAATTTTACCCTGTTTAACAGTTTATTGCCGGATGTTGGTGATATCCAACAATATTTTGATGTTTTAAGGTTGAAATTTGTTGTTTTTGAAATTTTATAAATAAAATTTTAGATTTTTAACCTTTTTGGCCAGATTTTGATTAATGACTAAATTTTGCTGTTTCACAATTTTTTCTTGTTTTATGGCAGGATTTGATTGGCATTCTATGAATAGAATTTTGAATTTTATGGTAGCATTTTTATCGTTTTCTGACATAATTTTGATATTTTTAGACTAGATTTTGGTTCTTTCCAACAATATGTTGATATTTTATGGCCTGAATTTTTGTTTGACATTTTATTAAAAAAATGTTGTACTTTTTAACAATGCATACCGGATTTTAATGTTTTCTAACAATTGTTTGAAATTTCAAGGCCGGATTCTTATATTCTCGACATTTTATGAACAAAATTTTGCACATATTAATTGTTTTTGACCGGATTTTGTTTTATTTTGAAAATATTTTATTATTTTATGTCCAAATACTGTTATTTTTGACTTTTTATAAATAAAATGCTGCATTTTAACAGTTTATACTGAATTTTGGTACTTTCTGGCAATATTTTTATACTTTATTACCAAATTTGTTATTTTTGACTATTTATTAATAGAATTTTACACTTGTTGACAGTTTATGGCCGATTTTTGAACCGTTCTGATTACATTTTGATATTTTATAGCCGGATTTTGCTATAGTTAAGATTTCATGAAAATTTTTACACATTTTGACAGTTTGTGGTTGGATTTTCATGCTTTTTGACAGTTGTTTGAAATTTCAAAACCGTAGTTTGCTATTTTGGACATTTTATGAACAAAATTTTGCTACTTTTGAGATTTCATGAAAGTGTTTACACTTTTTTAATCGAAATTTATCATTTTTGACTTTTTGTAAATATAAAGTTGCAATTTTAAATAGTTTATGGTGATATTTGGTACTTTCTGACAATATTTTTATACTTGGGGGCTGTATTTTGCTATTTTTAACATTTTATGCATAGGAATTTGCACTTTTTGTGAACTTTGACAAGATTTTGAGTCTTTCTGACCATTTTTTAATATTTTATAGTCGTTTTTTTGTTAAGATTATATGAATATTTTTATTGTTTATTTTTTACTTTTTATAAATACAATTTTTCATTTTTTACACTTTTTTAATTCTCAATTTCTTTGTGACAATGTTTTAATACATAGCCGGATTTTGTTGTTTTTAATTTTTAATGAAAAGAATATTGCACCAACAGTTTATAGCAGTTTATGTTTTACTTTCTTTTACGTTTTATGAATAAATTTTTACACTTTTGAACATATTACTGCCTGATTTTAGAGTTTTAAAAATATTCTAATTTTTAGTCCAGATTTTGTTATTTTTGATCATTTATAAGTTAGAGTTGCACATTTTCCAACAGTTTATATTTGGATTTTGGTGCTTTGTAATAATATTTTGATGTTTTAACACCAGATTTTGATATTTTTCGCTTTTTATTAATTGAATTTTAAACTTTTTAGCAGTTTGTGGCTAGATTTTAATACTTTATAACATTATTTTGATGCTTCTAGGATGCTTCAGGGCTGGATTTTGCTATTTTTGATAGAATTTTACTTTTCTCAAGTGTTTGTGGTTGGGTTTTAGTTTTTTCTGAGTATTTTAATATTTTATGATCTGATTCTGTTGTTGTTTTTGACTTTTTATTATTTTATAAACAGAATTTTGTTTTTTTGACAGGATATTGCTATTTTTTTCATTTAAATTTGGGTACTTTCTGACAATATTTTTATAAGTTATTGCTATTCTATCTATAGAAATTTCCACTTTTTGATAGTTTATGACCGGATTTTTTTACAATATTTTGATACTTTATAGCCGTATTTTGTTATTTTTGGAAATTAATGTTTTCCAACAATAATTTAATGTTTTAAGGCCGGAATTTGCTGTTTTTGACATTTTATTGATAAAATTTTAGATTTTTAACAATTTTTAGCCGGGTTTTAATTTATCTGAAATAATTTTAATGTTTTATGGATTGGTTTAGCTATTTTTGATTTTGTAAGAATATAATTTAGCATTTTTTACAGTTATTGACAAAAAATTTCTGTTTTTTACAATATTTTTATACTTTATGACCGCATTTTGAGGCTTTTTTAGAATGTTTTGATATTTTTAGGTTAGATATAAGTTCTATTCAACAATATGTTAATATTATTAATATAATTAATATAATTTTTGTTTGACATTTCATTAAAAGAATTATCTACTTTTCAACAGTGAATGCCAGATTTTAGTGTTTTTTGATTGTTTGAAATTTAAAGTTTAGATTTTAATATTCTTGACATTTTTTTTAACAAAAGGTTGGACTTATTAATTGTTTTTGACCGGATTTTGTTTTATTTTAAAAATGTATTATTATTTTATATACGAATTTTTTAACAGTTTATACTGAATTTTGAAGCTTTTTGACAATATTTTTATACTTCATGACCAAATTTGATAATATTTTGATGTTTTATAGCCGGACTTTGCATTTTTAGAGGTTTTATGAAAATTTGTACACTATTATTTGTGGTGTTTTTGACAATGGTTTGAAATTTTTAGATCACATTTTTATATTTTTTACATTTTACGAAATTTTTTTTGCACTTTTTAACCGATTTTGGTCGGATTTTGTTTTTTTTAATATTTTATAATCGAATTTTGTTGTTTTTGATTTTTTGTAAATATAAAGTTGCAGTTTTAATAGTTTATGGTAAATTTTGGTACTTTCTGACAATATTTCTATGCTTGATTGCCGTTTTTTTTTTGACATTCTATGTTCATGTATTTTCAACCATTTCTATCCGGATTTTGGTGTTTTTTAATAATATTTTAATGTTTAAAGACTAAATTTTGAATAGAATTTTAAACTTTTCACTTTTGTTTTAAAGATTTTGTAATTTTTGGTTTTTTTAAATCAATTTTTGCACTTTTTAGCAGTTTACGGCCGGGTTTTGTTACTTTATAATATATTTTGATGTTTTTATGTTGGATTTTGGTATTTTTGATATATTATGAATTGTTTTTTACACTTCTTAACAGGCTATAGCCGGATTTTAGTACTTTGTTACAATATTTTAAAGTTTATAAGGCCGGAATTTTGCTATTTTGACAAGTTTTAATAGAATTTTACACTTTTTAATAGTTTCCGGCCGGATTTGAGTGCTTTTTATCTATATTTTGATGTTTCAATGCCGGATTTAGTTATTTTTGACATTTTTTGAATAGAATTTTGCACTTTTTTTCAACAGCTTATGGCCGAATTTTGATTTTTTGGAAATACTAACAGTTGTTTGGTATTTTATATCTGGATTTTGCTATTTTTGAGATTTTATAAAAAAAATTACGTTTTACAACTGTTTATGGCCGTAATTTGGTACTTTTTAACAATATTTTGATGAATCAAGGCCGGATTTTGCTGTTTTTGTTATATTGTGAATAGAATTTTACACTTTTTATCAGTGTTTGGCCGGATTTTTGTAATTTTGCTTTTTTGACATTTTATAAATTAGAATTGCATTTTCGAATAGTTTTGATGTTTTAAGGCCAGATTTTGATATTTTTGACTTTTTATTAATAGAAATTTACACTTTTCAACAGTTTATTGCCAGATTTTAGTAATTACTAACAATATTTTGATGTTTTAAGACCAGATTTTGCTATTTTTGGTTTTCTTTAAACCAATTTGATCTTTTCAACAGTTTACGGCCGGGTTTTTTTACTTTTTAACACTATTTTGATGTTTAAGGCTAAATTTTGATATTTTTTATTTTTGATTAGTAATAATTTTACACTTTTTAACAGTTTATGGCCGGATTTTGGTGATTTCTAACAATATTTTGATGTTTCAAGGTTGGAATTTGCTGTTTTTGAAATTTTATAAATAAAATTTCAGATTTTTATCCTTTTTGGCCAGATTTTGATTAATTAAATTTTGCTGTTTGATAATTTTTTTATGTTTTATAGCCGGATTTTGCTATTTTTGACATTTTATTAACTAATTGTTGTATTTTTTAACCGATTTTGGATCTTTTTTTTAGTATTTTAATATTTTATGATTGAATTTTGTCATTTTTGATTTTATGTAAATATAAAAATGCAGTTTTAATAGTTTATGGTAAATTTCGGTACTTTCTGACAATATGTTTATGCTTAATGGCCGGTTTTTGTTCTTTTTGACATTCTATGTTAATGTATTTTTAACTTTTTTTTTTTTTTTTTTATTTATTGTCATATAAATTATAAATAATAAATTGTTTAGTAAGTTTTTTTTTTTCTCTCCCCACTTGCTGCTTTGCATCTTTCCATGTATGGTCGGCTGCTTTTAGTTTCTATCCGGATTTTGGTGTTTTCTAATAATATTTTAATGTTTTAAGACCAGATTTTGATTAGAATTCTACGCTTTTCAACAGTTTATGGCCGGATTTTGGTAATTTATATTAATATTTTGATGATTCAAGGGTTTTGCTATTTTTTGTTTTTTTTTTAATCAATTTTTGCACTTTTTAAAAGTTTCTTAAAATAGAATACATTTTGCAACTGTTTATGGCTATACTTTGGTACTATTTTGCTATTTTTATATGTTTTGATAGAGCTTTACACTTTTTAATAATTTATGGCCAGATTTTGGTAATTTCTAACAATATTTTAATGTTTTAAGACCAGATTTTGCATTTTTTGTTTTTTTTTAACCAATTTTGCACTTTTCAACAGTTTATGGCCAGGTTTTGTTACATTTTAATACAATTTTGATGTTTTAAGATTGTATTTTGCTTTTTTGATATATTATGAATAGAATTTTACACTTTTTAACAGTTTATAGTCTGATTTGAGTACTTTTTAACAGTATTTTGATTAGAATAAAACACAAATAGTGTAAAAGTTTAAAAAAAGGTTTATTGTTTACAACAATTGTTTTGCCACCCAGTGGCTTCATCAGGTATAATGAACAAATACAAGTATTTTGATATTTAAGGCCGGATTTTGATATTTTTGACATGTTATGTTTGAATTTTACACTTTTTAACAGTTTGTGACTGGAATTAAGTGCTGTCTAACTTTATTTTGATGTTTCAATGCCATGCTTAGCTATTTGGCATTTTATGAATAGAATTTTGCATTTTTTTTTTCAACAGTTTAGGGCCGATTTTTGATTTTTTTAGAAGTTATATGATATATCATATCTGGATTTTGATATTTTTGTTATTCCATAAAAAATACATTTTACAACTGTTTATGGCCATACTTTGGTACTTTCTAACAATACTTTGATAAATCAAAGCCGGATTTTGCTACTTTTTATATGTTTTAATAGTGCTCAACAATTTATGGTCAGATTTTGGAAATTTCTAACAATTATTTGATGTTTTAAGACTGGATTTTGCTATTTTTGGTTTTCTTTAAACCAATTTTGCACTTTTTAACAGTTTTTATGGCCGGGTTTTGTTACTTTTTAACAGTATTTTGATGTTTTATGGTAATATTTTGCAATTTTTGATATATTATATATTATGTTATATTGTTAATTTTACACTTTTCATCAGTGTTTGGTCGGATTTTAGTAATTTTGCTTTTTTGACATTTTATGAATTATAATTGTACATTTTCGAACAGTTTATAGCCAGATTTTGGTGCTTTAACAATATCTTGATGTTTCAAGACCGGATTTTGCTATTTTTGATTTTTATGAAACCAATTTTGCCATTTTCAACAGTTTATGTCTAAGTTATATTACTTTCTAACAATATTTTGCTATTTCTAACAGTATTTTGATATTTTATAGCTGGATTTTGCTATTTTTAAGATTTTATAATAGTTTATGTCTAGACTTTGAAAGGTACTTTTTATCAATATTTTGATTATTAAAGGCTGGATTTTGCTATTTTTGAGCTAAGTGTTTGTGACCGGATTTTAGTTTTTTCTGGACGTTTTAATATTTTATGATCCGATTCTGTTGTTGTTTATGATTTTTTATTATTTTATAAACAGATTTTTGTTTTTTCTAACCATTTTTTTGGAACTTTGTTTCTTTTTGAAAATATTTTTTGACAGAATTTTGCCGTTTGCGTTTTACACTTGTTGACAGTTTATGACCGGATTTTTCTCACAATATTTTGATATTTTATAGCCGGATTTTATGATTTTTTTACTGTTTCCAACAGTTATGAAATTTTGTGCTTCTCAACAATATTTTAATGTTTTAAGGTCTGAATTTACTGTTTATGACATTTTGATTCTATCTGAAAATATTTAAATATTTTATGATATTGATTTGGCTATTTTTGACTTTTTATGAATATAATTTTTTACTTTTTAACAGTTAATAAATTTTGCTGTTTTTTGACAATATTTTTTTACTTTATGGCCGGATTCTACTATTTTTGACATTCCATGAAAAGAGTTTTACATTTTTCAACAGTATATGGCCGCATTTTGACGCTTTCTGACAATATTTTGATATTTTATGGCCTGAATTTTTGTTTTTACCTTTTATTAAGGATTTTTACACTCTTTAACAGTGCATGCAAGATTTTAGTGTTTTTGATAATTGTTTGAAATTTCAAGTTTGGATTTTAGTATTCCTGACATTTTATGAATAAAAGTTTGCACCTATAATAGTTTGTGGTTCTTTTTGACAATGGTTTGAAGTTTTAAGATCAAATTTTTATATTTTTGACATTTTATAAAGAATTTTTTGCACATTTTAACCTATTTTGACCGGATTTTGTTATTTTTGACATTTGTTAATATAAAGTTGCAGTTTTTAATAGTTTATGGTAAATATGGTACTTTTTTATAATATTTTCATACTTGATGGCCGGATTTTGCTGTTTTTGACATTCTATTTATAGAATTTTGCATTTTTTGACAACCTATGATCAGATTTTGAGATTTTATGTTTATTTTTATGATAATTTTGCGTTTATTTAGTTAATTCTCAAACTTTGTTTTTTTTTGTCACAATATTTTATAGCCGGATTTTGCTGTTTTTTATTTTTTATGAAAAGAATTTTGGTTTTATTACTTTCAAATAATATTTTGATGCTTTCATGGCTGTGTTTTGCTATTTTAGACATTTTATAAATAAATATTTACTTCAACAGTTTGAAGCCTTATTTTGGTATTTTCTAATAATATTTTAATGTTTTAAAGACAGATTTTGATGTTTTTGACTTTTCATTAATAGAATTTTACACTTTTCAACAGTTTATGGCCAAATTTGGGTGTTTTCTAACAATATTTTGATGTTTCAAGATTCGATTTTGCTATTTTTATTAAATCAGTTTTGCACTTTCAACGTTTTATGGCTAAGTTTTGTTACTTTTTATAAGTATTTTGATGTTTTAAAGTAGGTTTCTGTTATTTTGGCATATTGTATTATGAATAGATGCAAAATAGCTGTAAAAACGCGAAATAAGGAAGAATTTTACACTTTTTAGCAGTTTATAGCCGGATTTTAGTACTTTTTAACATATTTTGATGCTTCAAGGCCGGATTTTGCTATTTTTGATATTTTATGAAACAGATTATAGCCGGGTTTTCTTACTTTCTAACAATATTTACACGTTTCAACAAATTATGGCCAGATGTTCGTGCTTTCTAACAATATTTTGATGTTTTAAGACAGGATGTTGCTATTTTTGATTTTTTTATGAAATAATTTTTGCACTTTTTAACAGTTTATTGCCGGATTTTGTTACTTTATAACAATATTTTGATGTTTTAAGTCCGGATTTTTTTATTGTTGATATATTATGAATAGAATTTTACACTTTTTAACAGTTTATAGCCGAATTTTAATCCTTTTTAACAATCATTTGATTCTTTAGGGCCGGATTTTGATATTTTTGACTCGTTATGATAGATATTTACACTTTTAAACAGTTTGTGGCCGGATTTGAGTGCTTTTTAACTATATTTTGATGTTTCAATGTCGGATTTAGCTATTTTTGACATTTTTTTAATAGAATTTTGCACCTTTTTTCAACAGCTTATGGCCAAATTTTGATTTTTTGGAAATACTAACAGTTAGTTGGTATTTTATATCTGAATTTTGCTATTTTTGAAATTTTATAAAAAAAATACGTTTTACAACTGTTTATGGCCATAATTTGGTACTTTCTAACAATATTTTGATGAATCAAGGCCGGATTTTGCTGTTTTTAATACGTTTTCAGACCGAATTTTGCTGTTTTTCTAATATTGTGAATAGAATTTTACACTTTTTATCAGTGTTTGGCCGGATTTTAGTAATTTTTCTTTTTTGACGTTTTATAAATTAGAATTGCATTTTCGAATAGTTTTGATGTTTTAAGACCAGATTTTGATATTTTTGACTTTTTATTAATAGAATTTTACACTTTTCAACAGTTTATTGCCAGATTTTGGTAATTTTTAACAATATTTTGATGTTTTAAGACCGGATTTTGCTATTTTTAGTTTACTTCATATCAATTTTTCACTTTTCAACAGTTTATGGCCGGGTTTTGTTACTTTTTAACACTATTTTAATGTTTAAGGCCAAATTTTGATATTTTTGATTTTTGATTAGTAATAATTTTACACTTTTTAACAGTTTATGGCCGGATTTTGGTGATTTCTAACAATATTTTGATGTTTCAAGGTTGGAATTTGCTGTTTTTGAAATTATATAAATAAAATTTTAGATTTTTAACCTTTTTGGCTAGATTTTGATAAATTAATTTTTGCTGTTTGATAATTTTTTTATGTTTTATAGCCGGATTTTGCTATTTTTGACATTTTATGAACAAATTGTTGTACTTTTTAACCGATTTTGGCTGGTTTTTTTAGTGTTTTAATATTTTATGATTGAATTTTGTCATTTTTGATTTTATGTAAATTAAAAAATGCAGTTTTAATAGTTTATGGTAAATTTCGGTACTTTCTGACAATATTTTTATAATGATGGCCGGATTTTGTTCTTTTTGACATTCTATGTTAATGTATTTTTAACTTTTAATTTCTATCCGGATTTTGGTGTTTTCTAATAATATTTTAATGTTTTAAGACCAGATTTTGATTAGAATTTTACGCTTTTCAACAGTTTATGGCCGGATTTTGGTAATTTATATTAATATTTTGATGATTCAAGGGTTTTGCTATTTTTTTTTTTTTTAATCAATTTTTGCACTTTTCAACAGTTTTATAAAATAAAATACATTTTACAACTGTTTATGGTTATACTTTAGTACTTTCTAACAATGTTCATGCCGGATTTTGCTATTTTTATTTTTTTATGGCCAGATTTTGGTAATTTCTAACAATATTTTGATGTTTTAAGACCGGATTTTGCAATGTTTGGTTTTCTTAAATCTAATTTTGCACTTTTCAACAGTTTATGGCCGGATTTTAGTACCTTTTAACAATATTTTGTTGTTTACTTTTTGACAACCTATGACCAGGTTTTGAGTTTTTCTGAGAATATATCGATATTTTATTTCATTCTGCTATTTTTAAAATTTTAAGAACATTTTTATTGTTAATTTTTACTTTTATATAAACATAGTTTTGAATTTTTGCAGTTTATTCTTAAATTTTGGTGTTTTTTACAATATTTTAATATTTTATAGCCGGATTTTGTTTTTTATGAATTAAAATTGTACATTTTTCAACAGTTTATAGCCGAGTTTTGATTTTAAGAACAAATTTTGTAATTTTTTATTTTTTATTAATAGAATTTTACACTTTAATTAATAATTTCTAACAATAATTTGATGTTTTAAGACAGGACTTTGCAATTTTTGTTTTTTTTTTACATTATAACAATATTTTGATGTTTTAATGTCGGATTTTGCTATTTTTGATATATTATGAATAGATTTTTTTATTTTTTAACAATATTTTAAAATTTTATGACTGGATTTTGCTGTTTTTGTTATATTGTGAATAGAATTTTTAAACATTTTATAAGTGTTTGGCTGGATTTGATGTTTTAAGACCAAATTTTGATATTTTTGATTTTTTATCAATAGAATTTTACACTTGTCAGAAGTTTTTAGCCGGATTTTGGTAACTTATAACAATATTTTGAAGTTTCAAGACCGGATCTTTCTATTTTTTATATATTATGAATAGCATTTTACACTTGTTAACAGTTTATGGTCGGATTTTAATACTTTTTAACAATATTTTGCTATTTTTGACATTTTATAATAGATCTTTACACTTTTTAACATTTTGTGGCCGGATTTGAGTGCTTTCTAACTATATTTTGATGTTTCAATGCCGTATTTAGCTATTTTTGAAATTTTATGAATTTTGATTTTTTTGAAATACTAACAGTTGTTTGATATTTTATATCTGGATTTTGCTATTTTTGAAACTTCATAAATAAAATACATTTTACAATTGTTTATGGCCATACTTTGGTACTTTCTAACAATATTTTGATGAATCAATGCCGGATTTTACTATTTTTCATATATTTTGATAGAGCTTTACACTTTTCAACAGTTTATGGCCAGATTTTGGCAATTTCTAACAATATTTTGATGTTTTAGACAAGATTTTGCTATTTTTTGTTTTCTTTAAACTACCTTTGCAGTTTTCAACTGTTTCTGACCAGGTTTTGTTCCTTATTAACAATATTTTGATGTTTTAATGCCGGATTTAGCTATATTTGACATTTTATGAATAGAATTTTGCAGTTTTTTTTTCAATAGTTTATAGCAGAATTTTGATTTTTTTAGAAATACTAACAGTTATTTAATATTTCAACTGCTTATGGCCATACTTTCGTACTTTCTAATAATATTTTGATTAATCAAGGCCGGGTTTTGTTATTTTTGGTTTTCTTTAAATCAGTTTTGCACTTTTCAATAGTTTATGACCGGGTTTCGTACTTTTTAACAATTTTTTGAAGTTTATAGACTGGAATATGGTATTTTTGTTATAGTGTGAATAGAATTTTACACTTTTTATCAGTTTTTGGCCGGATTTTAGTAACTTCGCTATTTTTGACATGGTATGAATAGAATTTTAACAGTTTTTGGCCGGATTTTGGTGCTTTTTGACAAATGTTTGAAATGTCATGTTTTAATAGTTTTTTGGTACTTTCTGACAATATTTTATACTTGATGGCCGGATTTTGCTATTTTTGACATTTTTTGTATAGAATTTTGCACTTTTTGACAACTTCTGACCATATTTTGAGTCTTTCTGACAATATGTGGATATATCATATCATTTTGCTATTTTTGACTTTTTATAAATATAGTTTTGCAGTTTTTACAGTTTATTCTTTAATTTTGGTTTCTTTGTGACAATATTTTAATACTTCATAGCCGGATTTTGATGTTTTTGAGATTTAATAAAAAAAATGTTGCACTTTTCAATAGTTTATAGCAGAGTTTTGTTACTATTTTTATTTTTTAAGGCTCGATTTTGCTATTTTAGACATTTTATGAATACATTTTTACACTTTTTTCCAGTTTATGGCCTGATTTTAGTGCTTTCTAACCATATTTGCAATTTTATTAAAAAAAAATTAACAATTTATAGCTGGATTTTGGTGCTTTCTAGTAATATTTTGGTGTTTTAAGACTAGATTTTGATATTTTTGACATTTTATTAATTGAATTTTACATTGCTATGCAGTTTATGGCTAGATTTTAGTACTTTCTAATAATATTTTAAAGGTTTAACACCGGATTTTTTATGAAACCAATTTTGTACTTTTCAACAGTTTGTGTTCGTGTTTTTTACTTTTTAACAATATTTTAATGTTTTAAGGTTGAATTTTGCTTATATTATTGACAGAATTTTAGACTTTAACAGTTTATGGCCGATTTTAGTACTTTTTAACAATATTTTGCTATTTTTCTTAACTTGTGAATAGAATTTTACACTTTTTATCAGTTTGTGGCTGGATTTTATTGATTTTTAAATATATGTTGACGTTTCAAGACTTGATGTAACTATTTTTGTGAATATTTTAATATTTTATGACCCCATTTTGTTCTTGTTTATGACTTTTTATTACTAGAATTTTGACAAAATTGTGTACGATTTTTTCAAAACCTTACCTCAAAGTATCTCAGGTTTTACTGTTAAATACAGATCACTAAACTATTTTAAAGTTGATAAACAACTTTTAAGAAACGTAAGGTATGCTACACTGAATATTACTTTTGAAAGGTTATTGCAGCAGTCTTCTGACTAGTAGATAATAGGATAGCGACATTTTTTGGTAGCGACATGCTTATTTTATCTTTTTGTAAAAGTAGAACAAACTAATATTACATCCAACAAAATATCACAGGCACAGTCGAAAAACGTGCTGCTTTTTCAAATTAGGTATACTATGATTTGTCAAGGTCCGTTGTTAGTGTTGGGCTATTTTCCAAGTAGGTCTTGGTAGACTTTGTTGCCGTTAATTGTAGTGACGGTGATGATAATGTTGGTTGCACTTGTGTGGTCCACAACTGTAATCTGAAGGCTAGGCCGGGCTTAACTGCAACAGTTTCCAATTGGTTGTTGTTGACGTCTTTTTGACTGTTTGGTTTGAAATAGGATGGTTTGCTGCCGGTTCATGACTTTTTCGGAATCTCTTAAATGTAAGGTGGCTGGTTTGTTATCACGTTTGATGCTTGGATGCCGGACGTAAGGCTTCTTCCGTCCATAGCTTCAAGTTCAAGTTGGTTGCTAATGGTGACTACTGCGTTTAGGACTTAGTTAAAGCGTTTAACTTCTTCTGAAGCTCTTGGTACTAACGGTTTTGATGATGTAGGTGATATAGATGTTTGTAATCAGCTGGCTAAATTTGTTCTTTATCTCTTTGATAACTTCTTATTGATTTTTTAATGTGTTTGACTTGAGCTTGAAGTTGTTGTTTTGTTTGGCCTAGTTGAGCAGTTTTTTTTATTGAATTTGTGACAGTTTTGATGTTTATATCAATTCTAACGTTTGTTTCTTATTGAATTTGCAAAATGTTTGATGTTTATGTCAAGTTTATTTTTTCAATTTTTAGTATTATTTTGATGTGTATGTCATTTTTAACGGTATTAAGCAGTGGCGGAGATAGGGTTTGGCTGTCCCAAAACTATTAAAAAGAGACTGTATTGGAAAAAAGTGTAAAATTTTGTTTTTTTAAATTAGTTTTCTAAAAAACCAAAGTTAATCTGCTTTTCTACATGTAATGCTAGCGCAACGCTAAGCACACTTTTCTTGTTGTTGAATTTCTTGGAAGTTTGAAGTTACAGACCGTTTGGCTGGACTTTTTAGAGATGGGATTTAAGAAAATGATTGGTTGTGTTGCCTTATAGGCTGATAAACATGCCATGGAACTCGACCATGACCATCTGCAAAGTCAGACTTTGGATTGCCGGAGGTGTTGCGGCTGTTCTCCAATACTTAGACACTTGTTTGCTCATCATAATCAAGCAGAGCTCGACCTTTGGCGTTGCTTGTTTTACGATGGGTGATTTGAATTAAAGTCCTTAGCAATTATTATGGGAAAAGGGTTTGTAAGGATCGTATCGAATTTGCTGTATCTAAAATTTTGACCGAATTTATGTATGCAGATTCAGCTCAGGCACGTTCACAAAGTACGGTTTGTGGTTCAAATTGGACACTAGGATGACGTCGATGTTCTGCTCGAAGAAGTACTATTTTACTTTGCTTATTTTTTTTCTGAAATGCTGTTTGTGTTCTAGAATTTTTAGAGTAATTTTTTGCTAAATTGTGACCACTAGGCTCACGAGTTTGGTTAGATCCTTGATATCTGCGCTTTTTGCTTTCTTTGAGAGTTACACAGAGATCAATGAGAAACGAACGATTTTGTTTCCTATTCTATGGATGTTAGTTAGAGCGAATCTGAGGCATTTGAGTAGTTGTTCAACTTCTGTTAGGTGTTTTGGGGCGAGGTTGAGATCCGCAGCAGCAGGCCTAAATCTCATCTTTTTCTTTTTTGTTTCCTTTGTACCTTTTGGTCTGAAGGGCCTGCTTGATTAGCCGTTGATGGCAACTGCATGAGGTTGGCCCGTTAATGGATAGAAGAGAAAGGAACTCGCCTTGTGTCTTTTTGCGCTTTTTTTTTGGGTGGAAGATTTGCCTTTGTCTTCCGAAGGGAAAGTCCGTAGCTGGTTGCTTGCATCTAGAGGAAGCTGCTTTGGCCACTTCGTCGAAGTTAGCTAGGTCTACGCCTTTTTGCCTGTAGAGGGTGGTAATGCTGGACGCAGGGAGTGGGTACCATTCAGGCAATGGTATGGTTTAGACACATACTGGTGGTGTTTAGGTCTAACGTATTAGTTCAAAGTAGTTTACCATGCTCCTTCAGTTTGTGGACCTAGTGGGTGAGAGCGGCTACCCTGGATTGGTACCTGTCTGGCGTTAAACCGGTCTTTCTTTTTTTTCTTCTTATGGAGCTCGTGGACAGTGTGCAGGACGTTATCTTCAGCAGCAACATTTTTTTTTTTTAGATTTTTTGTTTAAATTAATCAATTAATACTAATAATTGTGTTGCAATAAAAATTGCATTTATAGCTTTGGAGTTAATGATGTTTGGTGGTTGTAGGCTGACGTCTCAGAATTAGCTGCAATCAGGTCGGCTGTTGGCAGTTGAATGGTTTCCCGTCGGCTTTCTGTCTCTGTGCTCTGTCAGTACACAGTACGCATCGAGGAGTCCTCTAGATGGCATATTATTTTTGGCTGATGCTCTGTTTTTTAGTTTAATCATGAATTGTGGTTTAGCTTGTCTTGAGAGGAATTATTTTTTTTAATGTCAATATACAGTTAGGACGTTGGCAAAGAGCTAATATTTGCATCAAAGTATGTTTGGAATAATCGTACTTGCACTTACCTGGTTCTCTTCTATTTTGTGTAATGTTTTCTTTTCTTGCTAACTCTTTTTAGGGCAGCCGTAACACCTAATTGGGAGACATGTTCTTCCAATTTTTGTAAGAAATATTGTAGGCATGTAGTCTATGTCTCGGATTACTAGCTTGTATTGGCTCGTTTCTGTTGCAATATTTTGTTGTTGTATTTTTCTTTACGTCTAGGCTACCTGGAGCATTGATTCACTTTTCCCTACGTTAGTAGCTCGTTCTAATCTCAAAGTAAACTGCTACTATAAAAAAAAAGGTTAAAATCAATCAAGACTTTAAAGCGACGTATTCGTGTAATGAGTAATTCAATCTATCACTGTTAAAATCGCAACAAAGTATGCATTTTTGCAAGAAACGCAATATTCAATTATGAAAAATATATAATTAAAACCCCTTCCTAAACTTCTATGAAATTCCCCCTATAAATATTATAAAAGAAAACAATTCGCCTGCAAGATCACGTATCCCGCCCTCCTTCAATCAAGTCTCGAGTAACGTTGTTTTCTTCCAAGGCGCATTTTAACGTAATCTCGTTGTGCCCCTGTAATTTCCTTTTGTTTTAAATTACTGGACGTCTTTAAGAGCAAAGAAACCCTCTTACACAGAAAAAAAAATCGCCACAGGACTGGAACATCACGTCAGTACAATACACCCTTACCATCAAATGTAACACATTTAAATAAAAATGGAACTTGGAAACGATGGTAATAACCGTTACCGAAAAAGCAGCAACCCCTGTACAAGGGGAGGGTATATTATATTTTCTTAGTTACCAATTAAATTGAATGTGACTATTCAATAGCAATGTTAATCAGCGGGAAGGAATTTAAGGGATAATTAGATGCGCGTTGTAATTTGTTTGATGGAGCTTAAGGAAGCGCATAATTATATAGTATTAATTAGCAACTAAATTATATAGAAAGATTTTTTTTCTGATTTAGGGGTAAAATAAAACCCTTATTTTATTCTTCTCCATTCATCTCAGGACAAGAACAATGCAGCTTGAATAACGTCGAGTTTATGCAGTGCACTCTCCCGGCAAATGAATACTTAATTGGTCGGAGATCCTGGAATTTAGATACAAACGAACCCGACCCAACCAGTACAAAATATCCCCTATAAATTTATAATCACAGGACGAAACAACATCCAGTCCAGTTTAATAATAGACAACACCCCTCACTAGGAAATTCTCAATTTACAACAAATCAATTTGGTGAGTTTTAGCTGTGACCTCTTTTCAAAATGCAAACGATAAATTCTGAGTAAATGCATGAAATATTATTAGGAGGGGATCTTTTTGGAGAAAAGAGACGGCATGATTTATGTTTCGGTTCGCACAAAAAGAGGCCGGCACGATGTAAGGAGAAGTCAAAAACTGTAAAGGGGATCAACATGTAAAGTGGTCCTGATTTTCAGGGTCGAATTCTACATTGAAATCCGCATGAATTTACATTTAATGCAGTAATAACAGATTTTGGAATAATGGATGATTTATGGATCGGGAGTAAACACGAATGCCGCCGCATAAGCCAACATTAAACATGTCATGCTGGTGTTTATCAAATTTTCTTTGCTGAAGGATACTCCATGCAGAAGAAAACTTAATATTGAATTGCTTTTTTGATGTAAATAAATGTGTACAGTCACTTGAATACATACAATTTCTATGAAATATTTTTACTTTTCTAATTTAATTTAAATCTACAAGATAAAAAGATAATTGTCACTCAATCAATAATTAGAAATTTGAGAAACCCAATTAATTTAAGGATAGATTATAATTCGAATGCAATGAAACACTAAGACGAGTTACAATGCCAGTGCTGCACGTGACGCGGCACATGACTGTTATTTAATCTCATTCTAAAGTTTCCAATTAAAGGAGGTAATATCAAAGCACTTGTATGTATGTTATAATCATGTATTAAAGCAAAACTACTATTGATCACGATAAATGTTGAAAATATAATCAATACAGATTTCTTTTAATTTAATTTACATTGAGAATTTTTGTTTATATAATCGTTTTGATTCCTTTTCTTGCTTATAGAAGTTGTTTTTCTGTATTACAGAGTGTTTTTCTTGCATCTTGATGTTTCGTATGCGCTCACTCAATGCGATTTGTTCATTTTGGTTCTAATGAAAGACCATTTTGTTTTTGTTATACTCGACATGAAGCGCTTAAAGCTAACAATGGTCGTGCAGAAATTTCTTGGCGGGGTTTGCAAGCTCAGGGATTCGAAAGTATAGTTTTTATAGTTGTACAGGCGACGGCATCAGTCTGATGGTTGTTAATGGAAGCTGTAGCGCACGAATTTCCAATCACCGACTCCCTTTCCTATCACTATTTGGGACGGGAGCAGGTAACAAATGGCGTCCAACGTGGGGTACATTCAGAGAATGGTGCCTTTACGACCCCAACTACACCTAATGATATCAAAATACAAATAGACGCAGAAAACTAACAACCGGAGATCTAGAAGTTGCAAGACGGATAATGGAATTTAGGCAATTGGCAATGCTCGAAAACCTAACTAAAGTTCATAATCACTAAGCTCTTGATGATTTCCGTAATCCAAGTTGCCTCAGCGATTATGACTTTTTGACCACCGACTCCTTTACCTATCATTATTCGGGACGGGAGCCGGTAATAGTTGGCGCCCAACGTGGGGCACATGGAGAGCATGGTGCCTTTGCGACCTCAACAACACTCAAAGATATCAAAATACTAATAGACGCAGATTACGATCTAAAATTAACAACTGGAGATTTAAAAGTAAAAAGGGAGAGAATGAAAATTGAGGAACAACAATTACACGCGAAACTCCGATTAAAGTTGGTAAACACTGAAGTCCGGATAATCTCCGTAGCTCAAGCTAATCCAGCCATTTTTCTGCAGACAACAGTTCAAACTACTATTGATGTCACGATTAGGGACCAACAACAGTAGTTGCACGAAAGCTTTTTTTTTTTTTTTTTTTCAGGACGTAGTGAGGTTGTGGTCTCAGCAAGTGGCCCTTGAGAATAACTAACGCAGGGCAATACCTTTCGGTTTTCTTCTCTACGTTAGTTCTGTTGTCATTTTGTCCTTATCATGTCTGTCTCTAGTCTATTATTAGTTTGAGATGAGCTGGTTTTAGCCTTGTGGGATTTACACAGACTGCTGCGGCAACACATGCTGTCCCCGGCTCATCTCTCCCTATACCCTATTTGTTGTCTGTCCTATACTGACGTTCATCTCTCCTTTCTGTCATTCTATTGTTATTCAGCCTAGTTGTTTGATTTGTCCTTAGATGTCTTCTTAGTTTCTCTAAGTCTTCATATACTTCTTTGTCGGCGTATCCTCTCTCTTTCATGAATATTTTGTGGAGCTCCATTAGGTGTACCCCCTTTGGTAATTCTAGATTTGCCAATTTAACTTCTAAGGATATTCTTGAGTCTCCATTTGGAATTATTTCTTTGTATCCCCTCGTTGCCAAGTATACTCTGACCATTTCAAAGGTTACATTGTCAGTCAACCTCGAAATGGCGTATCTACCATTTGGAAATTCTCTGGTCAGTTTCGTCAGTTTGCTTTCTTTGAGCAGCTCTTTTCTTTTTTTTCTTATTTCTTCAATTTCGGTAGGTACAAATGTTTCATTGTATATTCTTTTCTTGTCTACTTTCTCCTCTTCCATTCCTTGGTAGGCATAGTTGTCTTGACCTTTTTTGTATTTTTTCTCTTCTTTGCTTTTTTCTATGTTCTTTTGCTTCCACTTAGCTTCTCTTTTCTCCTTTCTTTGTCTTCTGTGGTTTTTGATGTGTGTGTTTACTTCCATTTTCGTTTATATATATCTTGAGTTTTCAAACTCCTCTATTTTTTTTCTCATTACTGCCGTTGCATAGTTTCTTAATGCTCTCCATTAGTTTTTGTCATTCAGGCAAATATTAATTATTAAAGATTTATCAATTTTGTTTTCCAATACTTTTTCTAACTCTTTCCTATCATTCTCCCACGCTTCGCACTCTATTAGCGTATGTTCTGCGTCGTCATACGTGTCTTCTTGGCAGAATATACATTTCTCTTTTTTCTCCATTTTATTTATATTTTGTAAATACTTTCCAATGGCTCCATGTCCGGTGAGTAGTTGTGTTGTATAGTAACACGTTTCCGGTTTATTTTCTACCCATTCCTTTATTTCTGGTATTAACTCTCTTGTCCATTCACCTTTTTCTCCGTCTTTCCACTGTGTCTGCCATTTTTTCATTGTATTATCTCTTGCTTGTCTCTTTGCTTCTTGTTTACTATTTCCTTCATTTACCAGTTTCTTTATGTTTAATCTATCTTCTACCATCAAGTCTGCGGGTAGTGTCGCCGCGATTACCTCTAGTGCTTCTTGCGACACCGTTCGTAAGCCCTACATATTCTTAACGAGCTTGCTCTAGTGGCTCCTCTTATTTCTTTTTTGTTTTTTTTTTCTTTAAGGCATCTCCCCATGTTTCTGCGGTGTACAGTAGTTTACTTTTGGCCGCCGTTGCTATTAGCCTTCTTGCCTCTTGTCCTGGTCCTCCTTTGTTTGGCATGAGCCTACTAAGCATTCCTTCCATTTTCTTTGTTTCTCTTATTGCTTCCTTAATCTGTTCGTTCCATCCTTTTGCTTCTAGTGTAACTCCAAGGTATTTAATCTTCTTTCTTATGGTTATTATTTGTTCACCTACCTGTATTTTTCCGGTTCCTCTATTTGTCCTCTTTGTCGATAACTATGCCGCTTCCGTTTTCTGCGGTGCTAATTCTAGCCTTTTACTTTTTATCCATCTCTTTATCATACTAATTGCCAACTCTAGCCTTTCCTTTAGTACTTCTGCATCCCTACCTACTAAAGCTAAGTCATCAGCAAGTGCCGTTATCGTCACCCCGTCTGGCAGCCGCATTCCGAGAAGCTCATTATATACTAAGTTCCATAATTTGGGTCCTAGTGCTGAGCCTTGTGGTACCCCTCTGGTCAGTCTAAATTTACGCTTCTTGGTCACTAAGTTTCTTCCTTGTTGATAACTCCATATTATCTTGATCGTTTTTTTTTGTCAATTCTTTCTTTTTTGCTGCTTCTATAATTGCTTCTCATAGTACGCTATTAAACGCGTTTTGTATATCCAACGCTATTATGATGCAATGCTGTCTTTTACTATGTGGGCCGCTGTTTGCTTCTTTTGCTACCGCTTTTATCTTCTCGATAGCTCCTAGCGTCGATCTCCCTTTGGTAAATCCGTATTGTTCACTTTCCCATCTACCCCTTTCTTCTATTTCTTTCTCTATTCTTCTCACAATAACTTTTTTTATTATCTTTGCTAATGTATTGATTAAACAAATTGGTCTATACGTTTTTGATTTACCTGTTTCTTTCTTCTTCTCAATCAGCACCAAGTTTGCCTTTTTCCAACATTTCGGGAATGTTCTTTCGTTTAGACATCTGTTTATTATTTGTGTTAGTTCTATTTCGTTTCCTTCTAACGCTGCTTTCACTATTTCCGCTGTTATCTCGTCCGGACCTGGTGCCTTATTGTTAGGTAGTTCTCTTATGATCTGTTTCATCTCCTCCACTGTTGTCATATCTGCTTCCTTTTCTTCACTTGTCTCTGTTGGTTCTTTTACCGCTCTTCCTTTTGGGAACAATTTCTCAATTATTTTTTCTTCCCCTTGCTCGTCCTTTAAGCACACTCCCTTTGATCTTCCTCCCAGTTTATTCATTGCAATTTTGTACGGCTTTTCCCAGGGGTCCTAATCTATGGAATCTATAATTTCTTTCCAGCATCTCTTCTTGCTGTCTTTTATTGCCTTTCTCAATGCTTTTCTGTCCATTTTTAATTCTTCTTCTGTATCTGCAGTGTCTTCCCCTTTTCGTTTCTGTCTTTTGATGTTCCTTCTGGTTTGTATTGCTTTTTTCCTGCTTTCTTTTATCTTATTGCCCGAAAGCTAGGAAAGAAGATGATACTTGGTTAACTTTAGCTGACAGACCAATATACCAGTCTAGGCAACTCTTGTTAGTCTATTCACTAAGGCAAAGACAGCTATCCTGCTGGGAAGATATTTCTAGCCGAATCAGTCAATCTCAGAAACCACGGGATTTGAACAATTGATACGTGATTTTTCGAACATCTAGCGAGGAAGTAGTATTACTGCGCCCGAGTCAGGGTAATACTATTGAGTTCTCTTGGTCTTGATCGGGTCGTTCTTGCCTTTTTTCTCTCTCTCTGCGGTCTCTTCGTGCCGTACTGCTGGAATTTTGTGGTGGGTTTCTCCTGACTTTGTTTTTTTACTTTACTTGCTACGGTTGAAATTGTCTCTTATGTGGTACCTCCCAGGGAACGAAGTTTGATGGTCATGACTAGTTTAGTTTTTTTGGATCTTGGTCTTCACACACACCAGATACATAATTTGGCACTTTTTTATCTTGTTCTCGCTCTGTCTTTTTATCTCACACACTCCAAATACACAATCCGGTTGTTTCTCTCTTTTTCTCTGTTTTTCCTACTATACTCCATTTTTCTCTTGCGATTGGAATCCGCTCTCTTCACGGTCGACTTGGATTTCTCCGATTGTTTAATGCCGGCGTCATCATAAGTCGACAGGGGTTGATGATCTTTGCCTACTGTTTAGGAGTGAAACTCCAGTTTCTGTATGTTGTATATAGGGCTTGGTAAAGGAGTTCTTCAGGTAGGCC
This sequence comes from Tachinus rufipes, assembly GCA_963932245.1. Taxonomy (NCBI): domain Eukaryota; kingdom Metazoa; phylum Arthropoda; class Insecta; order Coleoptera; family Staphylinidae; genus Tachinus; species Tachinus rufipes. Next base: position 12,655,400 of record OZ010746.1, on the reverse strand, counting down.
CGGACCTCACCTTGTCTACGGCTCAGTTGCAAGGCCGTAGGCATAGCTACGACCCAAGGGATTACTTTCTGTGTGCGTGGGCCACCACTGGTTGCCAGACGATGGTGCAAAGCATCTGGCGGCGCGGGAGGTGGTGTGGACTTCTCTTGTCGACGATTTTGTTGGTGTTCTTTGACCGTAGTCTGTTCATGATAGTCTCAACTGCCGGTAGTTTAGTGCCGTAAGGGCTCTATCTTCCTAGTAGGCTATTTCTCATGACAATCTTGAGTGACGTTGTTAATGAAAATTTTTATTTGGTAGCTATCACAATGACACTAGCGGTTTTCTAACTTCTTAACGCTAACTCCGGTTTGGTTTCCAAATGCATGCTTAGGTGCTCTCCCGGGTTGCAGGGAGACGCTTGTATCTGCTTAATAAGCTATTTTTTTTTGGTCCAATGGTGATGGTAGTTTGTATACTGCGTCTGGATGTAAGAGTAACTTACCACTTCAAGGACATGCAGGCTGCCTATCACTTAGCTTTTATGACTTCTGTCATATCTTGTAGTTTTGAGTTCTGTTTTTTTTTTGGTTTGCTTCCTGTGTCAGTCTTTCGGGTTTATCTTTGTACCGGTTTTTGGACCTAGAGTCCAGTTTCATTCTTCTTCAATTTTGGTTTACATCGAGTTATCTTTGTAGGAGTCATCTTTTTCTTAGGGGTTGGTTTTGAGTATATTTTTTGGTTGATTTCCAGTTGAGTGCTTTTTTGGTTTGCTGAATGCTCTTGGGTTCTGGGTTTAGCTTCTATTTTTTTTAGTTTTATTTTTTTATTGATATCTTTTTTGGAATCCTTTTTTTATAGGAGTCGGTTTTGGGGTAAGGGAAAGCTCCATACTTTTGAGTGCTCCACGTTGGGCACCATTTGTTGCCGACGCCGCTTGCAAGGTGCTGGTGATGGCGTCGTCATGTATCGACAGGGGTCAATGAACTCTGCTGACTAGTTTGGAGTAAAACTTTGGTTTGTGTGTGGCCGCCAGACGATGGGGCAAGGCCTGGTAGCGGAGAAGGTAGTGTGGTCTCCTCTCGCCGACAATGTTGTTGGTGTGTCGATGTTATCTCACGATGGTGTTTTTGATGGTTATTGCTGGTAGTTGAGTGCAGTTCTGCAAGAAGCTGCGTTGCATCTTTTTTGTAGGTTCTTTTTCCGCTAAGTGATTTCTATGCTCTTTGTGATGTGGGTTTTGACCTCTTCAGGTAGATGTTGGTAGCTTGCTGCCTCTGCTAGACTGACTGTCTAGACAAAAATGTTGTTGGTCCAGGTCTGTGATGTTTCAGTCATGGCTACATCTAGGGTTTGTGTGGGTGTTCTCGGCTTTTACAGGCGACTTTGCCTGCCAGGGATTTGTTGTCAGTCTTTGGTCTGGTTTGGTCGATTTGCATCTTTCTAGTTCTACTGTTGGACGATCGGATTGGTTCGTTTTTTTTTTTGTTCTTTTTTGGTATATTTTTAACAGTTCAGGTTTTCTTTTTCTCACATGTTTTTTTGTCATCATTGACTAGGTATTTGCTGGAGTTTGGCTTTTGGGTTTGACTTTTGTCGATCAGGAATGGTTCTGCATTGTTTTCCGGGTCTTGTATATTTATAAATAGGTCTTTGCCTATACTGGCTGGGAGTTTTCTCTGCTTCTTTTTTTTTTCGTTCTTGGTCGGTTTAATTGTTAAAGAGTGAATCTTACTTTGGAATTTGGCTTCTTTCAGATTTTTCTTATTTTCTTTTTGAACTTATATCGTGCTACCACTTCTTGTTTTCGAAGTGGAGTTCTACTTCTTTTATTCTGATGGTTTGTATGGCAATGAGGAGGGCGATTGCAGCGGATGATTTAGTCATTGCTGTTTCTGAGTTCTGCGTGGGTTTACTCGCTTTCTGTGGGAATAAAAGTTATTACCTGAAGAGGTCTTAATTTAGATGACGTTAAGGACGTTTTTGTGGTCGATCTTTGGCAGTCTCTGGCCAGCAAATTATGCTCAAGTCCGTTGTTGGGCAGATGTAGAGTATGGCCAAACGCACGGATTGCATGCCAAACCTCGCTCGAGAGGGCTTTGTGATGATGGAGGAGATGTTTGTGGTGGTTTTTTTTTTCAGTTCCTGGTTGTTACACGTTAGTCTCAGTGTTTTATCATCCATACTGTCCAACTATACATCGAATTGACCTACACCACGCCATTGTGAACTGCTTGATATACACGGCCCACAATAAGACGATGACTTTTGAGCACGTGGATGAACTGCTGGCTAAGGGCATTCTTGAAAGAAGATTATAAAATGAAATTTAAATTGCGTTGCTACCTTAGCAATTACGAGGAATCAGTGCTAACTACTGAAGCACCACTTGAAACTCAAATGATCAAACGTCAAAACAAATATACAGTTTTTTTAGGTTTGTGTACGTGGCTCCAGTTATACGTGCCAGACTTCTTTTAAATGTTGGCCCTTTGATGACTTTTCAAGGAACCAAAGCACAGATTGTGTTAACGGAGATTGAGGCCGAAGCATTTTGAGCTATCCAGGCTTAAGCCGGGAATAGTATTTATGCTACACAAGGACATTTATAACTTCAAAGTAGGAACCGTTATGTACTAGAAGGAAGGATTTGTCGATACATTGTGTCTACGACAGTGCAAAATTTACCCATTGACAGACTAGGTATCATTTTAACGAATTGAAATATTGAGCTAACTTATAACTTATATCTGGATAGAAAATTCCACTGACCCTAAGGTCAAATTTACAAGATAGTTTTTTTCTTTTACAAGAACTAACCTAACTTTAAAGTGAAGCACTGTAAATCAGAATCTGAGCGGGAGATTTATGGCATATCAGCCTAAAAAGACTATTAATGCCAGAAAATATAACCAAAGTGAAGTCGGTTACTATAGAATGCTTATGCCAAAACTTTGGCTAAACTCGCTATCCATATAGAGCACGACTGTGCCTGCTGACAGGTGAGACTTTAGCGGATCTGCTCAGTTGAGGTTAAAGAGGGAGCGAGCAAGTTTAGCCAAGGAAACTTTGACAACGCGGAAATGGGCGTGGACTGCAAACCTGGAGCTGGTTCTTGGTTGATCTTGATTTTGGTTTGGCTGATGTTTTACTAAATGGTGTCGTTGACTTCCATATTACTCGGCTGGTGGTCTACCTTGACTATCTGACTCAATTTGATGAGTTTTTGCTTCTTTGTTTGGTTAGTTTTAATCCCTCAAATGTTTAAGACAAGCATTATCCGCTTGCAGATTGTTGGTTTTCGTAGGAGGTGTTGTTGACGGTCTGATAGCCGCTACTTGTTGCGCGCTTCTTTTCAATCAGCACTGTGATGGTTTTGAAAGTGATCTAGTTTTTTAATGGTTTGGTTTTTTTTAAGCTTCTTCTTTGACCAATGTTAATCTTTTAAATGTGTGCATTTGCTTGGTTATCGTTAAAAGCTCATTTATTTGGGTTGACGGTACTTGCTTATCGTCGATGATCTTTTTTCTTACGTAGCTGGAGAAGCGTGTTCTTTGATTTCCGAATTGAGTTAACTTTTCTATCCTGATCTTCTCGGTTAATTTTTTATCTTTTTTTTTTGTGCTTTCTTCTTGATAGTTTATGAATATTTTTTGTATGGGTTGTTTGGGGTTAGACTTTGTTTGTGTGTTTTTGGGATTTGAAGGAGATGATGTAATTGGTGCATCAGTTATGGCTGGAATGTGAAGAGACTTTTTGGATTTTTCAGGTTCTTAGCTACAATGAGTGTCACGTAGCTTTGGGCTGTGGTGTTAAATCTGGAGCTGGTTCTGGGGTTTGTTTTATTGGAGGTTCTTTTGAGTGTGTTTAACAGGTGCAACGAACTTCTGGTGGATTTTAGACTGTGCTACAACACAACTGCGTCGTTGAGTTATTGTTGTTTTGTAACTTTCAGATAGTGATTTGTTTGTTGCGTTGGTAGTCGACATTTTTCGACTTGGATCTTTGCTGGTCTTCACTCTGGTTTGGCCGATGTTCTGCTAGATGGTGTTGTTTTACTAATGGGACTGCATCGTGGTGGAATTACTAACATGTACATTAAAACAAACCAAGTGTTTTTAATTATAAACAAAGCGTCTTACCCATTTATTTCTTCTTATGTTGTAGCAACAGAAACATGAAAATAAGGTGGTTGGGGTATATCAATATAAACTAACCGCCTACAACCATAAATAAAGTATTACGGCTATCCGTCTAATTGTTTGTTATTCAAGAATTAGTAGTCTGTCATTTTTGTCTAATATCTTATTCTTACTATATAAACAAACCGCTCATAATAATGTTTGCCTATTTTTTCAAATATTTGTTTTCCAGGAATTGGCTGCCTGATAATTTTTTTTTTAATCTATTAACTTCTGATAATCATTTCTTGTTCTATGTTGTAGCTGCAGGAACAGAACACTAAAAGTGGGAACATTATTTAGTCATATTCTATTCTATTCTATCTATTAACTTATTTTTTACACTTTTGTTGGTATGTTGAATTGATATTTATTACAGTCTTAATATTGCTAGTATTTAAGAACAACTTTTATTTGTTTTAAATTTTACTCAACATTTTTTTAATTAATATTATTTCACGTTTTAGAAATATCATTTAGCTTTACGGAATTTAAGTTGGTACTGATTCGCATCATTCCGCCTCATAAAGTAGTACCTACTTCCAAGAAATCAAACTCATATTTAATTTAATTTAGCAATAACTCTGAACTCAACGACGCTTTCTAGACTATATTGTATCACATTGTTAATAAAGAACCAGTTTCATTAGTTTCTAAACGATTATAATGTATAAAGTTGCAAGCGTATGAATCAGTAACAGCATGGCCGCCGGTGTTGACGTATGTGCGTCGTGAGTTTGCGAATGTAATAAGTGTTTCTATAATCATTTTATTAACTGCGTTTATAATTATGTGTGAATTGTGTGGACTATTGTGTTTTATAACTTTTGTGCAAATGGTGTGGTGAGATTTGATGAATTTGTTGTAAGAAAATGCATGGTACCATCCAGGGAGCATTGACCTACTTTTACAATGTAAGCTTATTTAATATAACTCATTATTTTGATACTTCGAGTTAGGTAATTGATACTATTTTGTTATTATTTCATTCAGTATTAGAACAAAATTATTATAATTGTTTATAAACAAAATATTTTTTTTCAAAAATGGGTTAATTATATTTAATGTTGTGGATGGATTATTTTATCCACATTTAGGCGAGGCACGTGGTTGAGTCTTTCCTGGCAAGCGACCTATCTGTCAAAGCGTCTGAAGTTCACGTGGTATTTCTCTGCTAGAAAATGTTTAAAAAAATTGGAAAAAAAATTCTCTACGTAAAAGTTACTCTAGATTACAATTTAGTTTAATAGATTTTTTTGGCTCGAGATTTATCTCGTACATAACTTAAGAATGAGAGTAAAAAGTAAATTTATTTTAAATAATCAAATATATACAGGGTGTTTACTTTGATATACAGGGGTTCAAAAACTTAAAAAAAAAATGAATTTTTTTTTTCATATATACTATGCAGTTTTATATATTTTTTTTGAATAATTTTTGTTGCGTGGTTGTGTTTTCAGATCCGATTAAACTTTTTAAAAGACGAGTTTACAATGATGAGATGGAATTAACAATTTGAAAGTAGAGTTTAGCACGTTAGTGGCTAAATCTTTAGATTTAAAGGCCGGATTTACTCTATTAAATTACGATTTATCAATTATTAGACCGGTTTAACAGTTTAAAAGCAGAATTTAACTTGTTAGTAGTCGGATTTTCAGTTCTGAATGCCGGATTTATCTTTTTAAAAGATAAATTTACAATTATGAGACCAGATTAACAGTATGGTAGCACAATAACACGTTGTTGGCCGGATTTTCAGTTTTGTATGCTGATATTTTTGAAGGCAATGAATTTAGTTTTGAAAGCCGGATTTATATTTTTAAAGATGAATTTACAATTATGAGATTACATTAACAGGTTGGTAATAGAATTTAACACGTTGATGGACGGATTTTTAGTTTTAAAGTTTGGTAGCAGAATTTAATGCATTGGCGGCCGGATTTTTAGTTTTGAAGGCCGGATTTTTTTTAAAGACGTATGTTATGTTATGAGATTGTATTAACAGTTTTGTAAAAGAATTTAACACGTTTGTAACTGGATTTCAAGATTTGAAAGCCGGATTTTTAGGTTTGTTGGCTAGGTTTACTCTTTTAAAAGACGGTTTTACAATTATGACACTAGAATAATAGATTGGTAGCAGAATTTAACACAATTGTGGTTGGATTTGTAGTTTTAAAGGCCGGATTAATATTTTTGAATTTTTTATTTTAAGAGACGGATTTACAATTATGAGACAGGTTCATCCGGTTTACTAGCAGAATTGTTAAATTTTTTGTTTTGAAGGACGGATTTTTCTTTTTGGAAGTTGCATTTATAATTATGAAACCGGTTTACCAATTTGGTAGTAGGCCGCATTTATGTTTTAAAAAAAAGAAAGAAGGAATTTTGATTATGGCTAACAATTTGGTGGCCTAACTTAACACATTAGTTGCCGGATTTTCAGAACACAGTTTATAAATATTGGGCCGTTGGGTTGATACAGTGTTTTTGCTCACACGCCCAAGAAATTTGCTTATTTTCACACTTGCGTTTTTGCTGTTTCTAATATGACAGATTGAATGACAGTTGGCACTAATACGTTAAAGGTGGATACAATAATAAATTTCTTGATAACTAACAATTGGGCGGGTGGGCGGAAACACAGTTTATATTTATTGTGCTGGTGGTTTGATAAAGTGTTTCCGCCCACCCGCGCAAGTGTTTGTTATCAAAAAATTTATTTATTTTGACTTTTGTTTTGTTTCTGCTGTTTTTAATATGACAAATTGAATTACAGTTGTCATTAATACGTCAAAAGTGGGTACAATATCAAATTTCTTGAATACTAACATTTGGGCGGGTGGACGAAAACACAGTTTATAAATATTGGGCCGGTGGTTTGACACAGTGTTCCCGCCAATCCGCCTAAGTGTTTGTTATTAAGAAATTGGCTTATTCTGACCTTTGTTGCGTTTCTGCTGTTTTTATTGTGACAGATTGAATGACAGTTGTCACTAATACGTCAAAGATGGACACAATAGCAAATATTTTGATTACTTACACTTGGGCGGGTAGGCGGGAACACAGTTTGTAATTATTGAGCCTTTTGTTTGATACAGTGTTTCCGCCCGCCCGCCCAGGTGTTTGTTATCAAAATTAGGCTTATTCTGACTTTTGTTGAGATTTTCCTGTTTATAATATGACAGATTGAATGATAGTTATTACTAATACGCCAAAGGTGGGTACAATAACAAATATCTTCATAACTAACACTTGGGCGGGTGGGAACTCAGTTTTTAATTATTGGGCCGGTGGTTTGATACAGTGTTTCCGCCAATTCGCCTAAGTGTTTGTTATTAAGAAATTGGCTTATTCTGACCTTTGTTGCGTTTCTGCTGTTTTTAATGTGACAGATTGAATGACAGTTGTTACTAATACGTCAAAGATGGACACAATAACAAGTATTTTGATTACTAACACTTGGGCGGGTGGGCGGGAACACAGTTTGTAATTATTGGGCCGGTTGTTTGATACATTTTTTTCGCCCACCCGCCCAAGTGTTTGTTATCAAAATTAGGTTTATACTAACCTTTGTTGAGATTTTCTTGTTTATAATATGACAGATTGAATGATAGTTATTACTAATACGCCAAGGGTGGGTACAATAACAAATATCTTCATAACTAACATTTGGGCGGGTGGGCGGGAACACAGTTTTTAATTATTGGGCCTGTGGTTTGATACAGTATTTCCGCCTACCCGCCCGATTGCGTTTGTTATCAAGAAATTGGCTTATTCTGACTTTTGTTGCATTTCTGCTGTTTTTAATATGACATATTGAATGACAGTTATCACTAATACGTCAAAGGTGGACACAATAACAAATTTTTTGATAATTAACAATTGAGCGGGTGGGCGGGAACACAGTTTTAAAAATATTGGGTTTGTGGTTTGATACAGTGTTTCCGCCTACTCGCCCAAGTGTTTGTTATTAAAAAATTTGCTTATTCTCACACTTATCGCGTTTCTGCTGTTTCTAATATGACAGATTAAATGAAAGTTATCACTAATACGTCATAGGTGGGTACAATAACAATTTTTTTATTTACTAACAATTGGGCGGGTAAGCGGAAACATAGTTTATAATTATTGGGCCGGTGGTTTGATTTAGTGTTTCCGCTCACCCGCTCAAGTGTTTGTTATTAAGAAATTTGCTTATTGTTACACATGTTGCGTTTTTGATGTTTCTAATATGACAAATTAAATGAGAGTTGTTACTTATACGTCAAAGGTGGGTTCAATAACAAATTTCTTGATATGTAATATTTGGGCGGGTGGGCGGGAACACAATTTATAATTATTGAGCCGGTGGTTTGAAACAGTGTTCTGCCAACCCGCCCAATTGGTTGTTAACAATAAATTTGCTTATTCTCATATTTCTTGCGGTTTTGCTGTTTTTAATATAACAGATTGACAGTTGTCACTAATTTGTCAAAGGTGAGTTCAATAACATATTTCTTGATTACTAACACTTGAGGGGGTGGGCGGGAACACATTTTTTAATTATTGGGCCTGTGGTTTGACACAGTGTTTTGCCTACTCGCCCAAGTGTTTGTTAACAAGAAATTTGCTTATTCTTACATTTGTTGCGTTTCTGCTGTTTTTAATATAACAGATTGAATGACAGTTAGCACTAATACGTCAAAAATGAACACAGTAACAAATATCTTGATAATTAATGTTTATGCGGGTGGGCTGGCTTACAGTTTATAATTATTGGGCCGGTGGTTTGATACAGTGTTTTTGCCTCCCCAGCCCAAGTGTTTGTTATCAACAAATTTGCTTATTCTCACATTTGTTGCGGTTCTGCTGTTTTTAATGTGACAGATTGATTATTGACAGTTGTCACAAATACGTCAGAGGTGGGTACTATAACAAATTTCTTGATAACTAAAGTTTGGGCGGGTGGGCGGGAACACAGTTTATATTTATTGGGCCGGTGGTTTGATACAGTGTTCCCGCCCACCCGCCTAAGTGTTTTGTTATCAAGAAATTTGCTTATTCTCACACTTGTTGCTTTTCTGCAGTTCTTAATATGACAGATTGAATGACAGTTGTCACTAATATGTTAAAGGTGGGTACAATAACAAATTTCTGGATTAATATCACTTGGGCGGGTGGGCGGGAACACAGTTTATTATTATTGGGCCGGTGGGTTGATACAGTGTTCCCGCTTACCCACCCCAATTGTTTGTTATCAAATTGAAATTTACTTATTCTGATATTTGTTTTGTTTTTGCTATTTCTAATATGACAGATTGAATGACAGTGGTCACTTATACGTCAAAGTTGGGCACAATAACAAATTTCTTGATAACTAACACTTAAAAGGTTGGGCTTGATCAGCTTATTAATATTAGGCCGGTGGTTTGATACAGTGTTTTTGCTCACCCGTCCAAATATGACTTTTGTTGTGTTTCTGCTGTTTTTAATATGACAAATTGAATGACAGTTGTTACTAATACGTCAATGGTGGTTACAATAACAAATTTCTTGATTACTAATATTACAGATTGAATGACAGTTGTTGCTAGTATGACAAAGGTGGGTGCAATTACAAATTTCTAGATAACTTACACTTGGGCGGGTGGGCGGGAACACAGTTTATATTTATTGGGCCGGTGGTTTGATACAGTGTTCCCACCTACCTGCCCAAGTGTTTGTTATCAAGAAATTTGCTTATTTTGACTTTTGTTACGGTTCTGCTGTTTTTAATATGACAGATTGAATGACAGTACGAAACCAACAAGAAGAAACAGAGGGAATACCACTCAACCACACCACAAACGAAGACGTCACGTTAAACATCAACAAACTGAAAAATAGAAAACCACCGGGCCCTGACAATATTTCAAGCGAGATGATAAAGAGCGGAGGAAATGAACTGATATATAACTTAACTGCATTATTCAAAAAAATAGTAGACTCTGCGCAAATACCGGAGGACTGGAAGCACACAATCACCATTCCATTACACAAAAAAGGTTCTAGGAAGGACCCAAACAACTATAGGGGCATCTCGCTCATAAACTCGGTCGCAAAATTATTCACAAAAATAATATCCAATAAAATTACTACTAACGTCAACATTAACGAAGAACAACAAGGCTTTTGTGACAACAGATCGACAATAGACGGCAAATGGTAGAAAATTCAATTGAATATGCCAAACCGCTTTTCATGTGCTTCGTAGATCTAAACAAGGCTTTCGATATGATAAGAATCAGAGATGTCATCCTCACGCTGCAAAGATGAGGAATATCACACAAAAATAGCCAAGTTATTAAAAATTTGAACACAAACAATCAGACGCAGATTAAGACGGCACTTGGTACAACACGCAACATACCCGTAGCCGATGGAATCCGCCAAGGCGATAGCCTAAGCCCGACATTATTCAACTTAGTTATGGACGAAATTATTCAAACCATCAAAGCACTAAACATCGGTTATAGCATGGGTGGCAGAACTACAAACATCATCTGTTACCATGATGACGCAGTGCTCTTAGAGGACAACGAGGACGATCACCAGCGTCTACTATATAAGTTCTCCCTATCAACAGCAAAGTATAACTTGCAGATTTCAGCCGAAAAACAAAATGCATGGTCATCAGCAAAACATCAATAAGATGCAAGCTGCAGTCCGCGAACAACATTATAGAACAAGTAACCACATTTAAGTATCTTGGGGTAGACATAACGGACAGCAAAAGACTTAAATAGGAGGTCAGAAGAGCAACAACTAAAGCAGCACAAATATTCGGAGCACTACATAACATCATTTGAAGGAACAAATATATGTCCTTACACAGCAAAGACAGAATTTACAAAACATGTGTTTGTCTCATTCTAACATACGCGGCCGAAACGACGGCCGAAACCAACCCAAGTAAACAACAAATGCGCACTACCGAAATGAAGACACTACGTGCAATATCAGGCGTGACTCTTCTTCATCGAAACAGAAGTAAAGAAATTAGGGAAAATCTGAACGTACAGGACGTGGTGCGATGGACCAGAGCTGGACGAAAAGAGTGGGACAGACACGTCGACCGGATGGACCCAGAACGACTGTCAAAATGGGCCAAAGTAGCAAAACCCAACACAAAACGACCCTTGGGAAGACCACCGAAGCGATGGAACGAGTCATGGAGCTGAAGGTCGCAAGAGACGAGAGATGCGTAAAAAAACAGGACTATGTCCTAAAAAGAAGTATGAGGAGGAGGAGGAATGACAGTACTCACTAATACGTCAATGGTGGGTATAATAACAAATTTCTTGATTACTAACATTAGGGCGGGTGGGCGGGAACACAGTTTATACTTATTTGGTCGGTAGTTTGATACAGTGTTTTCCCCACCCGCTCAAATTTGAAAGTTTTTTTTTTTGGTTAAAAAGTGCTGAGATGGCGTTACAACATCTGATTGCGTCCGGCAAAAAATTAGGCAATATCAAAATTTTCTTGATAAATTGTTCAAAATTGTAAAATTTGATCATAAAGTATAAAATAATTGTCAGAAAACACCAAAAATTTGTCATTAACTGTTAAAAAGTGTAATGACCTTTATAAAAAGCCAAAAATAGCTAACATTGGACATGAAACATTAAAATATTTTCAGAATGAATTAAAATCCGGCTAAAAACGGTTGAAAAGTCTAAAACTTTATTCATAAATTGTGCAAATTTTGGCACCGAAACATCAAAATATTGTTAAAAAGTACTAAAATTTGATAAAAATGTATTTTTTTTAATTTCAAAAATAGAAAAAAATCCGGTTGATTGAAAAATTCTCAGAATGATTTTAAATTCGGTTCATTAACTGTCGAAAAGTGTAAAATTCTATTCACAGAATGTCAAACGTATCAATATCCGGTCTTAACGTTTAAAAAATTGAAAGTACTAAAATTTATTATAAGCTTTTAATAAATGCAATATTTTTATTATTAAAATTCACATATGGCAAAATATAATAATATTTTCAAAACGAACTAAAACCGGCCAAAAACGGTTGAACAGTGTAAAAATTTTCATGAAAAATAACTAAAACCCAGCTAGGAGAAAATATTTATTAGATAGAACCAAAATCTGGCATAAATTGTTAAAAAGTGTTAATTTTTTTTCATGAAATGTTTAAAAAATATCAAAATCTGGGACTGGTATTCTCTGTTCTTTCTTTCTCGTTAAATAAGATGTTGGATAGTTTGATGTTGACCTAAAAAAGTAATTGTATGAGTTTACATTAAAACCATCTATTAAAGTAGTATTGAAACTGAGATTTTTAATGTAGTTTACCAATGAGCTAGCTTAGTACTGCAATTTTGCACTATTGACTTAGATGGAATACTCAACTATTTGCTCGTTTTACTAATTATCTAAATTAATTTTGAAATGGTGGATGCGCCGGGTACTTAATAATCTAGAAAATTTGTAAGCGTCAATCCAATATGTATTTTTTTGTTAATAACATTAGGAGTTATGGATATCACAATCAATAGAACAAAAACATTGTTTTTTATTGAATTACGCTTGCGAAGTTCATCATCTCCCTACGCAAGAGATAAAAAATAGAAGTTAATAGCAGTCGTGAGATTAGACGGGAATCATATGTACTCAATCTCCGTCGGCCGTAAAGAATCCACCCTAACTAAAAACATTCACTTAACGTGATTGTCTCTTCAACTTAATAACCTTTAACAAACATCCATTACTAGGATTGGGAGTTCCGTTTGCGTAAAACCTTACCAACCGTAACACATACACACATGTGCACGCATTTATTTTTTTTTAAGAAAATTTTCTAATTGACGTCAGGATATATGTGATTTATCACTTATTTCATCGACATAAATCAAATTATGTTCACGACAACCAAAACTCCTACCCTTCTGTATATACATGACGAATGTTCCCATCGAAAACATTTCACATCCATTTGTAAAGTGTATCTCAAGATAAATTGCGGATTTCTAAAAAGGAATTACTACTTAAAAAATCGATTTTATTTTTAATTAGAGTATCAATCATATTGGGACATTGATGAATATTGTCACTGAGAGTAAATGAAATTTAAAAAACACTAATTAATTGTTAATGTACTCAGCAAGAGTTTGGCGGTTTAACTTTGGATCACCCATTAAAATATACTCTGTCTGCAAAATATAATTTATCCATATTTGCGAACCGATTTAAAATTTCCATCTAATTTTTTCCTTTTATTTCAGGTGAGTCTAACAATTTTTCACGGATGATATGTTGCTTCAATTTGAAATAGCGACATGATGCGCCTCGTACGGTAAAATATTACGTGTAAGTACCCTTAGAGTATGTTGCAAATCATACCAACAATTTGTACGCGAAATTTGATACGATTATAAAAATTGAAATATAAATTTAGTTTTATAACTTTAAACTAGGTTAATTTGATGAAGTTTTATTAAAGTTATATTAATATATCAAGTACTCGTTAATTAAACAGACAAGTTGTTGATACATTTTTAATTTTAAAGTTTACAAAGTTTATAAAGTTAATGATGTGTTGCCAACGTGAATAAACTGCAATTGAGTGAGGTTAGTTTTAATTAAATAAATCAGATCAGAATAATAATTAATTGTTTTTGCTTTGCTTACTTATTGATGTTTGATATTTTTGTTTATTATATATATTTCATTGTTTAGGTTTAGTGGAACAATATAAAGTGTATACTGGATTTGGTTTAACTTTTTCTTGTTTGTATATATTTGAATGTTTGCGTTTTTGATGGAAAGCAAATAATATTGTAACTTTTATGCCGATGCCCAAATTGTTTGTATAATTTGATACTTATCGACGCTTTGTGTGTTATTTTATTGATTTAGGACTTGTGTCATTGTTATGGGAATGTGTTTGTTTATTAAGGTATTGTCTCTCTGTTTTTTTACGATTGAGAACAATATATAGATTTTTTTTTTAACTGGACTATTGAATGGAATAAGTTTCTAAATTTATTATTTTCTGAGACTTATAAGTTGCAATTATTCAAGGTCAATCTTCATAAACTGCTTAAATTTGGTCTTTAATATGATAGTTTGAAGTAGTGTGTTTTTTTATGTTAAAATTTAAAGATGATGACGAATATATTTAGGAAACCGTAACTAGTTTCAACTTTTACAAGGTCATCCTTGTTTGCATCACCGTCCGATGATGGCCTTGTAAAGGTTGAAACTAGTTACAGTTTATTTTTATATATTCTTGGCCGGGCGAATAATTTGTGTTGTTATTGCGACCTTATTTTGTGGGCGAGAGAGTCCTTTGATGGCAGAGGAGCTTGCTTTTGGGTGTTTTTTAATTCATCTTTGACGCTGCTTCCATATCTGCAATAATTTTTCTTTCTGACGCGGGTGGCATTTAGAAAGTGGTTTTATTTTTGGGGGGTGGGGGGGCCCTATACTTGAGCTGAGTTTTTGTGTCAAAGGATTTCTAGTTACATGTCCTATGGCTTTTGTGTGGTGGTCGGGGTATTACTAGTTTTGTCCAAAAGATCCTTCTGGTTTTGACTTTTTTTTTCTGTCGAAGTTTTGTTAGTCTTGTTGCTTTATCCGGACTTTCTTTTTTAATTGGTGCTGGCCTGCAGGCGAACTTGTTTGCCAGGAATCCGACGTCTAACGCCGAGTCTGATTTGGTTCTCTTGTACACTTCTTGTCTTCTTTTGATCTTTGTTTGCTTTGATTACTTTTGGTCTTCTTGAACCTGTTTTTGGTTTGGCTAGGTAGGAGTTGCGAGGACTTTTTTTCTCTTTACTTGTGTCAGTATTTTATTGCATTCAGGACGCGCTTTGTTTGAAAGACAAGACAAGGCAATTGGATTGATTTCCACTTCTATTTTGTTTTATTTGATTTTATTTTTCAAAGTTGGTTTTCTGAAAATATATTTTCCAATTTTATTTAAATACTTAGTGTTATTCTGGGATTTTAGACATTTGCTGGAGTTTGGTCTGTGAATATGGTTTTGCTAGATCGAAGATGGTTTTAGCTTTCATTTTTGTGTTTTGTTTTTTCATGAAGTTTCTAAGAGATTTGTTGCTCCTGAGTAGGTTCCGGCTGGCTGGAGATTTTCTCTACTTATGTGGCTTTCCTAAACCGCATCTTCCCAAATCTTTTTTTTTTTGGCAGTTCACACGTCTTAAATTGCTTTTTTGTTGCGATTTGTCGAGAGGAACTAGACTAGAGCTGATAAAGGGCGACTTTCTTTGTTTTGTTGGTTTTAACCTTTTTGGTTGGTTTTCTGAAAATAATTAAAAAAATTTAAAGTTATTTTTTGTTATTTGCGCTATCCAGGCGTTTGCTGGATTTTAGCTTGATAGAAACTGATTCTAGGTCGTCAGATTTAAAGTTTTACTTGGATGATATTTTTTGTCTCCTCCGCAGCTTTCAGTGGTTTTATCAGGGCGTTTATATCCTAATGTGTACTGGATTTAGTCTGACATGCGGTATCGGATGTTTACTACTCTCTAATCTTTTGGTGTTTATTATTTACAAAGTATGGATGGCAGCTTTGGTGGTTTCTAGGAAACATCTTGCGGATTTGCTTGGCTATTAGTAGTTCTTAAGTCTGTATGACGAGTGAGGTACATATTGAAGTTGATCCTGGGAGATCAGTATGTTTGGTAAAAGTTGTTAGTTTATTTTCTTTTTTTTTTTTTAGTCTTTGTCATCCACTGTTGGATTTAGGTTTCTTCTAAGACTGGATGATTTAAGACCGAAGAAGAAGATAGACCAAGAGCTTTCACCAAACCTACTGATCTCTCAGGACCAATTTCAATATTTACCTCTATATGTACCTCACCCTTGGTTTATTTTGAATGTATCTAAATGAGAAAAAAATATGTTTTTAGATTTTGTACGTTTTGCACAAAAGTACGAATTTTTTTTTTAAATTTTTTTTTGTTTTTAGTTGGTCGTTGTTTTCGAATGTTCCACGCGTTGGGCGACTATTTTTGCAGGTCCGCTTCTCTGTTTTGAACAGTGGAACTGTTTCTGGGTTTATTGCGTGGGTGGTTGATGCGATTTATCTGTGAACAGAAAGAATTTTTTTAGATATTTGCGTACCTAAATTTATTGTTTGAAGTTGATCTGAAAACATTCAGACAGCGACCTAAAGAGTTTTTATTACAATATTTTTTGTGCACTCTTTGTGCTTTGTGCAATTTTTGCTTTGTCTCGGGTTTGTGGCAAAAAAATAATTTATTATTGGTCTTTGGGTTTGTTAGATTTGGTATCAGTTTTTCTATCTGGGGTGGTGGTTGTGGTCATATAAGTCGTGTTTAATAGATTCTTCTTCTGGAAGTTGGTACTTTCATCTGGGTTGTCTTGATAGTTTATTTTTTATTTTTTGGTTTTGTTAGCCGGACTTTCTCTTCTTCTTGGTGCTGTCTTTCGGTTTTTGCAGGCGGTTTTGCTTCCCAGGAATCCGTTGTTGGTCTAGTTTATTTGGTTTGTACTTTTTGTCCTTTCTTCTTTCCATGGTTTTGATAATTTTCAATCTTGTCGATGCTGATGCAGCGGTATTTGTCAAGGATCCTTGATTAATTGCCAGTTTGGTCAGTTTGCATTTTTTTTTATGGCACATGTTAACGTGTTGGAGAGGGAATTGCGATGCTTTTTAGGAACTTATTTTTAAATTGTTTTTTTAGACGTTTTTTGTTGAGAGTCGAGGTTGTTTCTGGTGTTGGGCGCTTGGATTGCTCACTCATTTTTCTTTGTTTTGTTTGCTTTTATATTTTTTATATGGTTTTCTGAAATTACTTACAGTTTTTCTCTTCTTACCCTTCTATTAATTGTTGTTTGTTGGGCTCTTTAGACATTTGCTGGAGCTTGGTTTCTGGTTTTTGGTTATCAGCTTCATTATTTGGGCTCTGTTCTTCTATGAAGTATTCAAGAGGTGGTGGACTGGTGATTTCTTTCTTTAGCTTTTGGTATGGTTTTTTTTTTTAGTTTTTGTTTTTTCAATAGTAGTGCTTCTAGTTTTGCAGCAGCTTGGATTTTTGTCAACTTCGTGTTGAGAATCTGTTATATATTGTGTGGTGGGTGAGGCCGGCTGTCTATTAAAGTCTTTCCTGGGAGATTAGTAGATTTGATGGAAGTTTTTAGGTTATTTTTTTTTTTTTTCCTTTTTTTTTAAAAAAATAGAGAAAAGTTAGTTTGGAAAATTTTAGTTGAATTTTTTTTGCCTTTTAGTTTTATTTTGTCCTTGGGGGTGAACATATCAAAACTTTTAAATGCCTAACGCGTTTGGAGCCAATTACTGCGTATCCGATTCTGTTGCCCGAACAAAGTGGTTGCCTCTGGGTTCATTGCGTGGGTGGTTGATACGAGATATCTGTGAACACTTTTTGATCCGCACTTTGCTATTGTTAGGAGTCGACCTGTAAAGATTGATTTTGGCATAGATCTATAGAGGTTTTATTTTGTGGGAATTAAACGATGCCTGGAGGCTGCTAAATAAGTGGCTTGATTGAAGTGTTGCTCATGCACTTTTGAAGCGATAATTTTTGCTGTCTCAAGGTAGATTTGATCTCGGCAAACTTCTGTGGTCAGCTAATTGATGTTAATCGGTGGATCTAAATCCGTCATGGGTTGCAACAATGGGGCACGGTTAGCGACAGTGATTGGTTTATGATTTCTTATCTAGATTGGGTTTTGATGCTGGTGTGGGGACTCATATTAAAGCTGGAATCGAAAAAAGAAGGAGCCGTACGGTGGTTCGAATTTTTGTTCCATAGGACTTGCGGTTTATTGGTATTAGAGTCCGTTATTTTTGGGGTAATTTCTTTCATCTGAGGTAGTGGTTGTGGTTATGCTGCGCTGTTGTAACGTTTATCTGAGTGGTCTGGATGTTAACGCTGTCTTTTGTCAAGATTTTCTTAGAATTTTTGTATTACCGGACTTCTTTTTTTTATTGGTGCTGGTCTGCAGGCTACCTTGCTTCTTAGAGATTTGTAGTCAGTCACTGGTTTGGTTTAGTCGACTTGCACTCTTCTTCTTTTCTTATTCTTGCGTGGTTTGTTGTTATTTGGTTGCTCCTCGATTTTTTTATGTCGGTTTGCCAATGATTGAGTGTTGGTTTGGTTGACTGTATGTGCCGGAGTGGAGTTGCGAATGTCCTTGCGGATTTTTTGTTTGTTTTATCTTTCTTAAACTACTCTCTGGACTTGCTTTTTTGGGAGAGACCAGTCTGGTATTGGTGGGCGATTGGATTGGTTTAGGATTTTTATTTACTTTTTTCGGTTTTATTTTTTTTGGTTGGTTCTATAACAATAATTAGAATTTTTCTTTTTTCACTTTTATATTGATCGGTGTTACCATAGCTCTCCAGATAATTGATGGAGTTTGGTCTCTGGATTTAGGTTGTCTTGATTGGGGCTGGTTCTAGGTAGTCAGTTTTATCTAACGGGTTTTGTTCCTCTATGAAGTTTCCAAGAGGTTTGTTCAGATGCTTTTGAGTAGGTTTTGGCTTACTGGGGATTTCCTCTATTTTTTTTTGGTTTTCAAATTTTTATATTTTTTACTACTATTAGAAATATAAAAATATTTAGTTTTTGCAGCGCCGCAATCATTGATGAGAGTGGCGAGGATATCTTTTGAGTTTCTTGACAACTTTTTGGTTGTAGAGGTTGCGGTGTAGTTTTTGTAGATTGGTTTTGTGCTGTTTTTGGCATTCTTTGCAACTTAGATAAGGTTTCTTTTATCCCAGGGAAGTAGACTTGTCTTAGCGCTACTTGATTAGCAACTTTCTGGTCGTTTTTTATTTACTTTGCCGAATGTAAAGATAGGTCTTTGCTTTACCTTTTGTTATTTGGCGGGCTTAGTCTATAGAGATGGTGATGTTTCTAAGTCTTTAAATAGTTTTGCTACTCTTTATTTTTTTGGTGTTTTTGTTTACTAAGTATTAGATGGCAGCTTAGGTTTTCATGTAAAATTTTGCGGACTTTCTTGGTTATTGGTAGACGTCGGGTCTGTTAAACAATTTGTGACGGGTGAGTTAGAAGTTGATTTTGGGAGATCAGTGGGTTTATTGAAAGTTTTTGGTTTATATTGTTTTGTTTTTAGCTTGAAGTTATTCATTCTTGTAATATTCAAGTAAGAATGAATGACTTCAAGCAAAGTTTTTTTCAAGAGTGGATGATTGAAGGCGGAAGAAAGAGAAGAAGAATCTTCCAGGACCAATTTCATTATGTATCTTACTCTTGGCTTGTTTTGACTATGTTCTTAGTTTTCTGGACGTTTGCACAAAAGTGCGTAATTTTGGAACAATTTTGGAAAATTTTGTTCGAAAAATTATTTTTGTTTGTTTTTGCTGTTGGTTCATGTTTGCTTCTGTGTATCGAACAGAGAGATTGCTTGCGGGTTTATTGCGTGGGTGGTTGATGCAAGTTATCTATGAACAGAAAGAAAAGGTTTAATAGATATTTAGCACTTTGTTTTGTACTTTGTTACTACTTGAAGTTGGTTTGATTAAAATTGATTCCGGCAGCGACCTACAAAGGTCTTATTTTGTGAACGTTAGAGGATGCCTAGAGGTTGTTTGTTCACTTTTGTAGAGGCAACTTCTACTTTGTTTTGGGTTTGTGGTGATCTTTGCAATTTCTTTTGACCAATCGATGATGCTGATTTAAGTCTGTCCACCTACGACGGACTTGGATTCACTATGGTGCTAGCGGTAATGGTTGGCTTTCTTATCTAGAGTGGGTTTTGATGTTGGTGTAGGGACGTTTTGACTCGGATTAAAGCTAGAATTAGAAAACAAGGCAAACTGCATACGGAACGTTAGTCAATGGGGTTTTTGGTTGATTTTTAATTTATTCTGGACACCACCTTTGTGTTTGCAAAAATTTTATTTTTTTAATTTTAAATGACAGATTTGGGGCACTATCTATTTGAGATGGGTTATTTTATTTGCGTTGTTGAGGTTTTGCTAGTCTTGTTCAAAAGATTCTTTTTTTGGCAGTTGGTATGTCCATCTGGGTGATCTAGATGTTGACGTTGGTTTTCCGTCGGCTTAGCTGCTTTACCTGACATTTTTCTTCGTAGTGGCTGTCTTGCGGCTTCTGCAGGAGGCTTGCCAGAGATGATTTGACTGTAGTTGGTTTGATTTGGTTGCACGTTGGCTTGTCCTTTTTGTTTTTTTTTTTTTTCTTTTATTGGGCTTTGTGTTGGTCTTGATTACTTTTTGTCTTCTTAATGCTGCCCTACAACTTTTGGTATTTGATTGATTCTTGGTGGTTCGTGGCTATATGCCTGTGTGGGAGTACTGTTCTTTGGGATTTTTTTTAATGATTTGTCAGTTTTTATATGCACTCTGGGCGCGCTTTTGTTGGCTGCTGGAGATTTGAAAGGTTTCCGAATTTTTTGTCTTGTTTGGTTTTATCTTTCTGGGTTGGTTCTCTGAAATTATTATTTTTTTTTTAATTATTTGGTGTTATTTGGACTTTTCAGTCATTTGCTGGAACTTGGTTTCTGAACTTGGTTTAACTAGATTGGGGATGGGTTTAGGTTGTCAGCTTTATCCTTTGTTTCTCCATGAAGTTTCCAGGAGGTTTGTTCAGCCTCTCCTTAATAGGCTTTGGCTTGCTTGGAATTTCTTTCACTTTTTTGGCTTTTTATAGTTTCTTTGAGTTTTTATATTTTCTACTACTATTGGAAATATAAAAACATTTAGTTTTGCAGCGACGGATCATTGATGAGATGAACGGCGTGAGTATCAACAACTTTTTGGTCATAGAGGATTGTCGACATTATCAGTTACTTATACGCCACTGATGGTGTTGTAGCCTGTTCTCTGCTTGTAATTTTGGTAACTTACATCACAAGGACCTACGTTTGTAAGTGGATTCCGAATCACTGGAGAGATTGTTCATCACTCTACTAGAGGGCAAGGCGGTTTGGGGAGTGGGAGTACGTATAAACATGTGAAAAGGATTTTTACGGTCTTTGGTGCAGCAGTCGGATGCCTAGACCACTGCGCTATGTTCTCTCTATTGTAGCGGCTGTGGGATAGTATTTGTTGATCAACTGTGTGTTGTTTTTAGCATTTTCTGCAGCTAGATGAGGTCCCACATCTTGGCTTTTTGCATTTTGAAATTCCAGTGAAAAGCGAATTGTTTTAAACTTCCTGATTTTTTTTTTTGCTAATGATTGGTCTTTACTTTGTCTTTTTCCTTCGGGCGTAGTTCATGCTGCGTTTGGGGATAGTGATGTTTTAAAGTTTTGCTTGGATGTCTGTTCTGCGGCTTCAAGTAGTTTTATAATGGTTTTGCTATTTTTACTTCCAAATGTTTTTTCTATCTTGCTCATCATGCGTTAACTGATGTTTCCTACTATTCATCCATCGTTGTTTTCTTGATTACAATGTATTTGTTTGCAGGTGAAGTCGGCTGCTTATTGAAATCTTTTTTGGAAGATCAGTGGATTTGGTTGAAGTATTTGGGTTATCATTATTTTGTTTTACTTATTGTGCCAAAATGAGGTATTGCAGGTCCGTTTCTGTTACTCGAACAAAGGGCTTGCTTCCGGATTTATTGCGTGGATGGTTAATGCTAAATAAGTGGCCCGATTCAAGTGTTGCCTATACATTTTAGCATATCTTTGCAGTCTGAGTGACCAGCCATTCGATGAAAATCGGTGGATCTATTTCCGTCATAAGTGGTCACTGCTAGCGACAGTGGCTGGTTTATGGTTTCTTATCTTGATCGGGTTTTGATGTTAGTGTGGAAAAGTTTTGACGCAGATTAAAGTTGGAATGGAGAAAAAACAAATCACTTATGGAACGTTAGTCAAGAGGGCTTTTTGATGGTGGAGGAGGCCTGTTTTTTGGTGTTTTTCAATTATTTTGGACGTAGCTTCCTCTTTTAAGTGGCGAAGCTTAGGGCATTGTTTTGAAGGTTGGGATGGTGTTTGAAAAGTTGTTGGTTGTTCTTTCTTTGGGGTGGGTACGGTGGTTTTATGGTGGTTCTGAAATGGGTTTTTTATCTGAGGTTTATCCAATTCTGACCAAAAGATCCTTCTTCTGGCAGTTGGCACGTATTGTTGTGTCTACCTGAGAAAAAATAGGTTCAGGTGGTTTTTGAGGTGGAATATCACAATTTTTGATGTTGCTGCCGATGTGATTTTATTTTTCTTGATTGGTCTTCTAAAAATAATTAGAATTTTTTTTTTTTTATTTTTCTTCTATTGTTTGGTGTTATCAGGGCTTTTGAGGCATTAGCCGGAGCTTGGTCTCTTGATTTGGGTTTACTTGAACGGGTCTGGTTCTAGGTCGTCAGATTTATTCTTTGGATTCTGTTCCTCTATGAAGTTTTTAAGAGGTTTGTTTTGCGGTTTTTGAGTAGGTTCTGCTTGGCTGAGGATTTCTTTCACTTCTTTGGTTTTTCTATAGTTGAGTTTTTTATTTTCTACTACTAATAAAAATATAAAAATAAAAACTTCTAGTTTTGCAGCGGTGACACTATTGATGAGAGCGGCTAGGTTATCTTTTTAGGGTTTTGTCGACTTTTTTGTGGTTGCGGAGTAGTTTTTGTCGATGGACTGAGTTATTTTTTGCATTGCAGTAAAAAGCGAAAATACTGTGCTATTAGGTTTGTTTTGTTCCAGCGAAGTGGACTTGTTTTAAGCGCTACTTGATTAGCTACTTTCTGTTTGGGGATGTTGTAATGTTTTCAATTTTTCTTGGATTATTTTTATAGTTTTTTTAGGTTTTAGGTAGTTTTTCCAAATGCCTATCATGCGGTTGCGGATGTTTCCTACTGTCTTTCGGTGTGTTTTTGTTCACACTAAAATTGCGTTGAGTATTTTGGAACAATGTGTGACGGGTGAAGTACATATTGAAGTTGGTTTTGTTTATTTACTTTTTTGGTCCGCTTTAAGTCATCCATTTTAGGATATAAACCTCTTTGAAGAAAATCACTGATGTTTTAGGACCAACTTTCTCATTTTTGGTTTATTTTGAATATCTTTTTAGTTTTCTGCAATAATGCGTAATTTTGGAACAATTTTTGAAAATTTTGTTTGAAAAATTCTTTTTTTTTTGTATGTTTTTACTGTTAGTTTGTTATTTAGGTAGAGTCGTGAGGGTAAAATTACTTTTCTGAATGGTCCTCGAGTTGAGCCCTAATTCTTGCATGTTTGCTTCTGTGTATCGAACAGAGAGATTGCTTGCGGGTTTATTGCGTGGGTGGTTGATGCAAGTTATCTATGAACAGAAAGAAAAGGTTTAATAGATATTTAGCACTTTGTTTTGTACTTTGTTACTACTTGATGTTGGTTTGATTAAAATTGATTCCGGCAGCGACCTACAAAGGTCTTATTTTGTGAACGTTAGAGGATGCCTAGAGGTTGTTTGTTCACTTTTGTAGAGGCAACTTCTACTTTGTTTTGGGTTTGTGGTGATCTTTGCAGTTTCGTTTGATCAATCTGATTTAAGTCTGTCCACCTACGACGGACTTGGATCTACTATGGTGTTAGCGGTAATGGTTGGCTTTCTTATCTAGAGTGGGTTTTGATGTTGGTGTAGGGACGTTTTGACTCGAATTAAAGCTACAATTAGAAAACAAGGCAAACTGCATACGGAACGTTAGTCAATGGGGTTTTTGGTTGATCTTTAATTTATTCTGGACACCACCTTTGTGTTTACAAAAATTTTCTTTTCCTTATTTTAAACGACGGATTTGGGGCACTATCTATTTGGGATGGGTTATTTTATTTGCGTTGTTGAGGTTTAGCTAGTCTTGTTTAAAAGATTCTTTTTCTGGCAGTTAGTATGTCCATCTGGGTGATCTAGATGTTGACGTTGGTCTTCCGTCGGCTTAGCTGCTTTACCTGACATTTTTTTTTGTAGTGTCTGTCTTGTGGCTTCTGCAGGAGGCCTGCCAGAGATCATTTGACGGTAGTTGGTTTGATTTGGTTGCACGTTGGCTTGTCCTTTTTGTTTTTTTTTTTTTCTTTTATTGGGCTTTGTATTGGTCTTGATTACTTTTTGTCTTCTTGATGCTGCCTGCAACTTGGGATATTTGATTGATTCTTGGTGGTACTTGGCTATGTGCCTGTGTGGGAGTAATATTTTTTGGGATTTTTTTTTCTGTTTTGTTAGTTTTTAATTGCACTCTGGGCGCGCTTTTCTGGCTTCTGCTGATGTCAGGCGATTTGAAAGGTTTCCGAATTTTTTGTCTTGTTTGGTTTTATCTTTCTGGGTTGGTTCTCTGAATTTTTTTTATTAGTTGGTGTTATTTGGACTTTTCAGTCATTTGCTGGAACTTGGTCTCTGAAATTGGTTTAACTAGATTGGGGATGGGTTTAGGTTGTCAGCTTTATCCTTTGTTCTTCCATGAAGTTTCCAGGAGGTTTGTTCAGCCTCTCCTTAATAGGCTTTGGCTTGCTGGGGATTTCTTCCACTTTTTTGGCTTTTTATAGTTTCTTTGAGTTTTTATATTTTCTACTACTATTAGAATTATAAAAACATTTAGTTTTGCAGCGGTGAGAACGGCGTGAGTATCTTTTTGGAATTTTGACAACTTTTTGGTCGTTGTCAGCTACTTATACGCCACTAATGGTGTTGTAGCCTGTTCTCTGCTCGTAATTTTGGTAATTTACATTGTAAGTGGATTTTGAACCACTGGGTAGATTGTTCATCACTCTCCTAGAGCAGGTTTTTGCCGTAAACCTTCTCGCTGGAAAGGCGGGTTGGGGAGTGGGAGAGCGTATAAACATGTGAAAAGGATTTTTACGGTCTTTGGTGCAGCAGTCGGATGCTTAGACCACTGCGCTATGCTTTCTTTATTGTAGTAGCAATGGGATAGTATTTGTTGATCAACTGTGTGTTGTTTTTAGCATTTTCTGCAGCTGAGATGAGGTCCCATATCTTGGCTTTTTGCATTTTGAAATATCAGTGAAAAGCGACTTGTTTTAAACAGCATTATTTTATTAGATTAGCAACTTCTTGATTTTTTATTTGCTAAAGATAGGTCTTTGCTTTATCTTTTGAGCGTAGTCTATGTTGCGTTAGTTTTATCACGGTTTTGGTATTTTTACCTCTAAATATTTTTTCTATCTTGCTCATCTTGCGTTAAGTGATGTTTCCTACTATCCAGCTTTGGTTTTAGTGAAAAATTTTGTGGATTTATCTTGGTGGTGGTAGTTGTCGAATCTGTTGAACATTGCGTGGCAGGTGAAGTCGGGTGCTTATTGAAGTCTTATTTGGAAGATCAGTGGATGATTTGGTTGAAGTATTTGGGTTATCTTGATTTTGTTTTGACTTAAAAAGTACGAAATTTTATCGAAAAGTTTGTTTGGAAATTTGTTGTTAAATATTTATTTTGTCTTCTAGGTCCATGTGGGTTTTGGGGCGGGAATGTTACGAATTTCGAATGC
Organism: Tachinus rufipes; assembly: GCA_963932245.1. Lineage (NCBI taxonomy): Eukaryota > Metazoa > Arthropoda > Insecta > Coleoptera > Staphylinidae > Tachinus > Tachinus rufipes. The sequence goes on along the minus strand of OZ010746.1, from coordinate 12,629,803 downwards.
ACCACGCGTTGGGGCCAATGATTGCATGTCCGTTTCTGTTATCCGAACAAAGGGTTGCTTCCGGGTTTATTACGTGGATGGTTAATGCGAGTTATTTGGGAACAGAGAAAAAATTATTAATAGATATAGCACTTTTTGTGCCGCACTTTGATATTGAATCGACCTGAAAAGATTGACTCCTATTTTGTGGACGTTAAACGACGCCTAGAGGCTGCTAAATAAGTGGCCCGATTGAAGTGTTGCTTATGCATTTTAGCATATCTTTGCAGTCTTAGTGACCAGCCAGTCGATGAAAACCGGTGGATCCAAGTCTGTCATAAGTTGCTCAGGTGGGTTACTGCTAGCCACAGTGGCTGGTTTATGGGTTCTTATCTTGATCTGTTTTTTTTTTTAGTTACTTACTTTTATTATTTAATAATAATAATATATATTTATTAATAAAATTTATATAATACAAAACAATACTGAATGTATAATAAATAATAATAAAAATAAAAATAGATTCTTTTGATGTTGGTGTTTGACTAGATTAAAGTTGGAATGGAGAAAAGGCAAACTTTTTACGGAACGCTATTCGAGAGGGTTTCTTGATGGTGGAGAAGCCGTGTTTTTAGATGTTCTTCAAATTATTTTGGACGCCGTTTCCTCTTTTAAATGGCGAAGCTTGGGGCATTGTTTTGGTTGGGTTGGGATGGCGTTTGGAAGATGGTTGGTCGTTTTTTCTTTGGGGTGGGTACGGTGGTTCGATTCTTTGCAAAGCTTTTATGGTGATTTTGAGATGGGTTTTTTATCTGGGTTAGTAGCGGTCAGGGTTTATCCAGTTTTGATCAAAAGATTCTTTTTTTGGCAGTTGGCACGTATTGATGTTGACGTTTTTTGCTGTTAGTGTTCCGTTAGCCTGGCTGCTTTACTTGGTCTTTTTATAGTGTTTTTTGAAAGCGATTCGTAGTCTGTTTTGATTACTTCTTTTCTTACAGATGATCTAGCTTTTGCCAATAACTTTTAATTGATTTGTGGTTTTGTTTAGTCGACCGGCACTTTTCTTTGGTTGTACGTGGCTACGTGCCGGGGGAGTTGCGATGCTCCTTGTGGGTTTTTTTTTCTGCTAAATCAATTTTCAATTGCTCTCTAGACGCGTTTTGTTGAGACAACTGCTGCTGGTGTTGGGCAATTGCATTGGTTCTTGCTTTTTTGTACTTTTGTCGGTTTTATTCTTTTTGGTTGGTTTTCTAAAAATAATTAGATTTTTTTTTAATTTCTCTATTGTTTGGTATTCACCGGTCTCTCCAGGCATTTGCTGGAGCTTGGGTTGACTTGATTGGGGCTGATTCTAAGTAGTCAGTCAGCTTTATCTAACGGGTTTTGTTTTTCTATGAAGTTTTCAAGAGGTTTGCTCAGCTGCTCTTGAGTAAGTTTTGGCTGACTGGGGATTTTCGTCATTTTTTTTGGTTTTCAAATATTTATATTTTTACTACTATTGAAAATATAAAAATATTTAGTTTTTGCAGCGCCGGAATAATTTATGAGAGTGGCGAAGGTATTTTTTTTAGTTTCTTGTCGACTTCTTGCTTGTAGTGGCTTCTGTGTAGTTTTTGTTGAGTTTTAGCAACTTCTGCAATTGTGATGAGGTCCCACATCCTGACGAAGATAATTACAGTAAAAAGCAAATTATGCTATACAGTTTTCTTTTTTTCTAGGGGACTTGTCTTGTCTACTTAATTCCAACTTTTTGGTCATTTTTTTGTTTTTTCGAAAAAGATAGGTCTTTGCTTTGCTTTTTGTTATTTGGCGGGCGTAGTTTATGTTGCGTTTGGAGATGGTGATGTTTGCAAGTCATGTTTGGATATTGTGAATGTCCATTATGCGTTAACTGATATTCCTACTATTTATTCTGTTTTGTTTTCTTGATTACAAAGTAGTGGATGTAAGTTTTGCTTTCCAGCGAAAATTTTGCGGGTTTGCCTGACTGTTGATAGTTGTCGAGTCAGTTGCTCAATATGTGGTGGGTGAAGCAGGCTGCTTATTAAAGTTTTTTCTGTGATTGTTGGATTCTTTGGAAGTTGCTTTGCCTGTTGGTATAAGGCGGTTGCATTCCATGTTGTGTTTGGGGATGTTTTGAAGTATCCAATTCTTACTTGGATCAATTTTACTGCTTCTTCTGCGACTTTAAGTAGTTTTGCCATGATGTCTTTGCTTCCAGATATTTTCTACTCTTTTTTTTCTAAAATAAATTGAGGACGGTACACTTACCAGAAGCAATCAAAAAAGAATTTAAAAATGAAATCCTACAATATCTTGTGGAACAGTAAGTTCTATTTAGTAAAAGACTACATAAATTAAATTATTAAACTCTTTTTGACGTCTTCAAACACAATGTAATGTTTTGAAATAAATATTATTATTTATTTTTTAAGAGCGGGTTACTTAAGGCTGAAGAAGAAGAAAAAAAACAAAAAGTCTTTTACCAAACCCAGTGATTTCCCAGGACTAACTTTAATATGTATCTCACTCTTGGTTTATTTTGAATATGTTCTTAGTTTTTTTCTGGACGTTTTGCACAAAAGTAAGTAATTTTGGAAGAATTTTGGAAAATTTTGTTCGAAAAATTCTTTTTTTGTTTTGTTTTTACTGTTGGTTTGTTCTTCAGGTTCAAGTAGAGTCGTGAGGATGAAAATACTTTTACCAATGGTCTTCGAGTTGAGCCCTAATTGCTTCTGTGTATCGAACAGAGAGATTGCTTGCGGGTTTATTGCGTGGGTGGTTGATAGAAGTTATTTGTGAACAGAAAGCAAAGCAAGTTCGAAGTTGGTCTGTTTAAAATTGATTTTGGCAGCGACCTACAGAGGTCTTATTTTGTGTACGTTAAAGAATGCTTTTAGATTGTGTGTGTACTTTTGTAACTCCTGCTTTGTTTCGGGCTGGGTTTGTGATGATCTATGCAGTATTAAAAGTTTTCTGTGGTCAATAGATGACGACCGTCCGGATCTAGCGAGGTGCGGCACGCTTAATGGCAGTGGTTGGTTTGGGATTACTTTTTTAGATCGAGTTTTGATGTTGGTGACGTTTCAACTTAAAACTGGATTTGAAAATGGTTAGTTTAAGACAGATTGCACGGACCGCATACGAAACGTCAGTGCTTTTGGGTGTTTTTTTAATTTACCTCTGACGCTGTCTTTGCTGTGTTTTGTTGGTGACAATGGATAAGCCACGTTTTTTAGTGGTTTAATACGCTTGCAACAATATCTCCCACTTTATTGACAAAGCTTTTGAATGGTCAGGGAACGCTGGAAATATAATGCGTCTGCAAGTCGCGCATTAGAGTTTTTCGCGGCAGGTTTTAGTGGGCTCGGCCGAGTTTTTGCCGTGGAGAGATGTGTTGTGCGTTTCTACGCAGCCGGTGTACCTGGGAAATTGAGGTGCGGTCTTTAAATCGTAAAGCTGAGTTTTTACTTTAGTACGTGTAAAGAAAATGGTACAGTCCTACGCCAATTATCATTATTTTGAAACATCGCGGAGCCTAACCGCAAAGTACCTATCTACTTTGCGGCTAGGCTTCTATCCCGACTTTGGATTATTATTTTGTCGCAGCTTTTGTAGTAGACTTCAGCGTACGTAGTATTGGATACAGTTGTTGATGACAGGTGGTTTGATGATGCTTGGCTTTCGGTAATCTTTGATAAATCAAAGATCTTTGGTTTTTGCGTTGTTTTGGACTATGACTATTGTTAAGTTTTATGCTTTGGATTTAGCTATATTTGTTATCTATGGTCTACTATGGTCTTCTAAGGTAGTTTTGTATTAGGCACTTAAGCGATTTTTTTAACCTGGTATGGCGTTGTTTACAGGGTTAACTTAGAGGTGGTTAGGTTAGATTAGGTTAGGGTAGGTTCTAGAGCTTTTTGGCTCATATATCTATTCAACTAGCCAGAAAGCTTCTTGAGCATCTAATAGTGGGAAGGCTGCTGGAGGCACTTTAGGCTAACCAAGCTCACAGCGAGCACCAGTACGGGTTTAGGAAAGGCTGGTCAACCCTGAGCTGAGGTGAAAGCGGCTGTGGTAGTTGTCTTGGTTGCTTTTGACGTAAAGAACGTTTTTAACACTGCCATTAGGGGAGCTATTCTGAGGGCTCTGGTGTTTCCAAATACCTACTGAATATTATCAGTAGCTATTTGTGGGACAGAGTTTTGTTAGTGGGAAATGGTGGGGGAACGGGGGGTGCCACAGCGATCAGTTTTGGGCCCCACGTTGTGGAACGTTCTTTACGGCGACGTTTTAAGCTTAGAGTTGCTTATAGAGGCGGAAAGGGTAGCTTATGATCGTTACAAAACGTTCTTAGGGGGAACTGGAGGAGACGAGAAACTGCTCTCTTGCCCTTATAGAGCGAAAAATAAGCGAGTTGGGTCCGGAAAAGAAGGAACTTGTGGTGTTCTCTTGTTAAGAAGAGTGCCGCAAGTGGACATGATCGTTTTGGGGAACACCGTCTTTAAAAAAAAGGAATTGGTTCTTTGGAGTCAGAGGTGTTCCACAGGGTCTGTAGCTCATACAGGACAGGGTTTTCTGGTTGTGGCAGGCACGAAGGCGTTTGGATCTTGTGTTGCAAGTGAAGACGGCGTTCTAGGATGGTCGTTTTAATAAGCGTGAAGCGGAAGAATGATTGTGGGGGAATGGAGTTGGGAGGAATGCGTGTCAAATGGGGGTGACGGCTAGACGGCTCATCACAGACGTAAGGCGTTGGGTGGGCCTGTCTGATCAGCATGTAACCCAAGGTTTTTTTTAGATCTGAACAGAATGTGTAGCTAGCATTGCATTCCTATAGCAAACAGTTTGAAGTATTAACTTAACCTTACTAAGCGACTTCTAAAGTTGGTCTTGGGCATTCTCTTTCTAGGATTTTGTCAGTTTGCAAGCCAAATTTTTTTTTTAATTTGGAAATAATTTAGATCTTGATTGCTCCTACATCAAACAGTTTTAAGTTTTATTTTAACCTAACTTAACTAAGTGCTTCCCTATTCCCACACTAGGGGATACATGTTTGACCTCTTCTTTTAGCTTGTAAACAAAGTTTTAACTTGCCACTACAGTCCACAACTCCAAGACAATTTTTATTAGTGTTATTTGCATATGTAGTTTCAACTGATGCATAGGAAACACCTTGTCTCTCAGTTAATAAGTATTTCTAATAGTTGAAAATGTGGACGTGTCATTCAGCTAAATTTTTTGTTGTTGTACAGTTGATTCTTTATTGAGAATTTCTGTAATATTATGAGGTTTGTTTTTTACTACAGGGATTTGTGGGTTTAACGTTGGTCTTTGACGAAGGTTATTATAAAATGTTACCATCTTAGCTATATTTGTTTTGGTCTGTTTTCTTATTGCAAGCTTTTCTTTAGAGGAGACCCGATTTGCGCTTAGCATGGTCTGGCATGTTATTTTCTGTTGTGGAATACTGTGCGATTATGGACAGGATTTGATGTTTTATGGGTTTTTTTGAGCTGCATTGAAAGCATTTATTGGTCGAGAATATGTCTTTCTACTTGTTTTATTGCTAATCTTTAAATTTAGACTTTAGTTATTTTATGAATATGAATAATAGTAATTCTTGGAATATTGCGACAGTAGATTTTTGGAAAAAGCTTTATAGTACTAAGGTTTTGTCAGTAATTGATGTTGCTCAACATTTTTTGTTGATAAGGGGGGTGGAGAATAATTGTTTTTAAATCTTTAAATACGTATATTTTTTTTATTGGTTTGCATTTGACTTTTTTTGTTTTCTTTTTTTTGCTTTAATGTGTTGAATCTGAGATTGATTACTATTTAGTCAGCTTATTATGAAGACATTGTTATGGAATTAAAAAACTATTTATTTAATTGTAGTGGCAAACTTAATTATTTCAAAGCTTTTATAAACGATTAAAATTGCGTTGTGAGAAGAGCCACAATATGTTTGCTTAAGCTCGCTGAATTTATCAAAATTTTGATCTAGCTCTCCTTACATGTGTAATTTGAGCTTTAAGAAATTTTATGCTGATCTTTGATGTACTATATTTACATATATTGTCTTATCAATGACATACTCAAATAAAAACTAGAGTAATAATAGTTTTATCAGTAATGTCCTCTAATATTTGAATGAAGTAATAAATATTCTTTTATCTTCAACAAATTACTTCAGTAACTTCTCGTTTGTAACAATTTACACGTTCTAAAGCATCTCAAATAAAGTAGGATATAACGGATAAGTCCCCATATAAAAGATAAAAAGATTTTTTTCCATAATAAGACCGTCCACTGCACATAAGGCAGCCAGTGGTCACTGCATGCGGGGAAACGCAATTTAAAGATAACCAACGACAGATTGAAAAATCCTCGAAAGGTTTCTGATCCGGTGTAAAGCAAGATAAATCGGACGGGACGAGAGGTCCTGCAGGATAATGGTCATACAAGACAAGCCGGGATAATGACTCATGTAAACCGATAGCCAAATAACTCCACGTGAACAAAGACGCCAAAAGAAAAAATACACATAAGAGGGAATCCCGTTTCAAATTGATAGAGTCGCACTAAAAAAAATCCAATTTCCAATATAGATAGAGAAGGAAAAAGTCGAACGCAAAAGCGTTTCCATTTATGCGCAATCACGCTTCATAATAAATTGCAAATCCACACACCAAGAAAATAACAAGCTTAGATGCATACTGTTATATAAAATACATGTCACCCAGTTCCGGTAATGTCTTTATAAAAAAACGCTTTATAATAAATTGCGCGCAACGTAAAATCCAAAAAAAATCGTGTTTAAGTAGTGCCCTTTCATGTAAAAAGCGCTCTTTTATTTTTAATTAAATAAAGAGGGTTTTTTAAAGCGTGCGCGTAAAACCCGTCGGATTGTTAATTAGCGCAGAAGTGCCGTTCAAAAAAATATATATAAGCGAAACCGTACAATTGCCCTGTTTTAATGTGTAGAGTAATTAAAAGCACTTGTTACTAAGCTAATTTCGTGTAATCATTGCGGGGACGGGCTTGCACACACAACAAGTTATGTTATTCCGGTTTGCCGGTTAGAAATGATTATGAATGGGGTGGAATGCGATTACTTTTTTCATATAATTTTTAATGGAGCGTATCGTAATTAATGGTCTATAAAATTAATAATGGAAAATTAATCGCTTTAAATTTATTAATAAATATCTTATACATTTTCAATTTTATATACTTCTGAAATGTATTCGGAACTATTTTGCCGTGGAGAGAGGTTGCCCTCATTTATCTTAAGAATAATAAAGGAGGTCACATTCTGTATGTAGATGATGGCTGCGAAGGGCGCCCTTTAACAGAGACTGATTTTATATACAGGAATTTCAAATAAGCAGTCTAGTATATATTGATGGAATTGTCGCTGTGTAATTTAATTTTGTAAATTAAAAGATTGTTGTCAATTGTTTTAAATTTATAATAAATAATAATTGAATAATAGAATATAATTATTTCTTATCCGGTTCGAAGGACCAAATTTTATATTATTAATTTGGCCGATTTATTTTTATATTAAAATTTATAATCGAAAACAAACATTTGTATTGAGTATCACTTTATTTATTATGCTATAGTTGAAACTTCGAACAGCCATTAGCATCATCAAACGGAACTCTGCGGACAGCAACGAACTTATCAAGGTGCATTCCCTAGAGTCCTTTACTTATGCCATCAAAGATCGCATAGAATTTAATTGCATTATTAATCTCACATCATTATGCAATGTTCTTATCGCATCCACAGATGTGTGTTTATTCTCAAATAGACTACATTACGTATTGTTGTATGGTTGTAACAGTCTGCCCGCGGTGTAATATTAAATACATAAAGACGCTGTAACGGATGATGTATGTGTGTTATTTTGATAGATTACAAGCTGACGCGAGTGCCGCGTCTACTTCATTAAATTAAATGAAATCAGATACATCACAGGGGCTGAGGGATAGACAAGACAGGGAATTAATCCCATGTTAAAAACCCTCATATCTATCTATCAAAGAAGAACGATGTTGAGGGGGGACATAATCTCGCTTATTATTCCCCAACTTTAAATTAAATCAGAATATTTTATTTATATTCGATTTATGAAAATAATTATCATTAATTAAATTTGATTGGGTTAGTGGTTATTCTATTGAATTCATTTGAAGCATGCAAAATGAACTGAAATGTTTTACTTCTAAAGGGAGTTTTAGAATGTCATAACTAATTAATATAAATGGTTGCATAATACCCATGGCTTGGGGTTGTCAAAGTCTGAGATTACTGTAAAGTTACTACAAAGAGAACCGCAACGTTTATGCAGAATCCGTTTGATTATAACCACAATGAATGGAATTTTTAAGGTAATTTTCATAACTTGTATAAATAAAGAATGATTGAATGGAATTTTGTATACATATATGTTATGTTTGTTGTTGTTTTTTTTTTAATTTGGTTATTACTATTGTAGAATATAGTTATATAAATTAATTTTTTTATAAACTACCGCGACGCACGCTAATCTTCTCAACCACCACTCCGTGCTTAAACGACGTCAACTGTTAAGTTTAACGTACATCTTACTAACTTGGTTTTCTTGTCGATTATTGTGAGGCTCTATGTGTTGCTTTTGTCTATATTATTGTTGAACTCTTCAGTTGATTCTGCCTGTCGTTCTTACTCCTACATCTTTTTCCTGAGCGATTCTAAAGAAATTTTTTGTGTAGATATTGAAGACGGATAAGACACATTCTTTTACAATACTTCTTTGGGTTGCGATTTTTTTAGACTTTTTGTTGTTGACAGTAACGGTTTCAGATTGGTTTTAATGTAGATTGGATAACAGTTTAAACCATTTTGCGGAAGTTTGGTCTTGGTTTTTTTTTTTTTTTAAGTGTGAAAAGCATTGGGGTTGTTGTGGTGGTTCCTTGTTGCTGTGGCCTCCAACCTGGTTTGTGAATCAGTGTTGAATTTTTGCTAGTTTTTATTATTTTTGTTAGCAAGTTCATTCACTTTCTTAGGGCACGCAGTTTTGTCCCGATTGAACGTTGCCTTTCCCGTTTTTTGTCACTTTTGTCGTCGGATTGGACCAGATGGCTCCCGTGTATGTAAGGTATTTTCTTTCTCCGTAAATTGTCTTTCTAACATTTTTTGATATCTGCGACCCCGTCTGTCTACGAGTGTCAGAAGTTGGCCGGATTTAGAATCTTTTAGAAAAAAGTTGTTTTGCGCCAAAGGTTGGATGTGTCCAGGAGATTGCTGCAAAGGCTTGGTCTTATTCAATTGATGGTCGATTTTTTTGCGTTTTATGAGGCAGCGGGTTTTTAGTCTTTTAGGCGCCAGATGCAGATTGCCGTAATTTTTGCCTTTTTTATAAATTTTCAAGATTAGCCAATTTTTTCTATTTTGTTTTTGCAGAACGAGCCGCGGTGCAAAGAAAGGACGTTTTGGGATAGTTTTGATTTCACATTTAGATCTGTTGCGCCCACTTTCTTTGTAAGTTAAATTTACATCTCGACTTCACTGTGCTACAGGGCAGATGTTGCTTGGTTATTTAGCATTTTGAAATTTGCTTTTTTGAAACCGAATATTATCTGGTCCTAACTGTAGTTTGGTTAATGCCTGTTTGGTGTTACTTTGGTTGGTAGTTTGCCTTGACTTCTTTGTGTTTCTAAAGACTGTCTAATTTACCTTCTGAAAGAGAGTGCCTACAAACTAAACTCTCTCGGATCATACCTGGAAGTTTGAGACCTTAAGGCTCCGTTTGGAGATTGAATTTTAGACGAAGGTTTATTAAGACGCCCTTGGTTGTGGGGTGTGATTGGGAGGTTAACTTCAGGAAGTGATGATATTGATTGGTTTCTTATGGGAGTCATCTTTGTCTGGTTTGGCAAGTCTGGTCAGATCCGGGTTGGGGTAAATCGCGAGGTCTTCAAAATACTTTTCGGCTAAAATTTAGATGTGTTGCCTTTTTGAACATACCATGGGGCTCTGACAAACCGTAAAGTAAGACTTGAGATGATTGAGGTGCATATTTGTAGTTGTTCCTCAGATTGAAGACGCAAAAGTGATTTGCTGATAATGGTGATGTACATCCGGATTTAGTTTTGGAGCGACAAACAGGTTTATTGCGAATCTAGTTTTGTCTGGACGGTAGTGCCTGCCCATGAGTTTGATAAAGGAAATTGGAAGTTTTTTCTCTCTGCGATTGTTAAAAGACGAGGGGCGACATATTTGGAATTTGCAGGTGGGGCATAGATATAGATACAGAACCGCTTACGATGGTGAAACGTAGAAAAGTAGGATACTTTTGGCACATTTTATTGCCGAAAAGGTTTGATTCGAGGTTCGAAGTTGAGTGAATTTCTTTCTTAAAAGTTGATGCATATTTTGGAACGATATTAAGTTTGGTACAAGGTTTGGTTTATATCTGGACAGAGCTTTAGATATACTGTCTTATGCGATTTAACTTAAAGCAGAAGTACTTGTGGGTTATTATATTGTCAATGTCTTGGTTCTTTGGTCTGTTCTAAAGTTTCTTAAATGTTGGTCAATTATAAAAGTCTTTTTTGTGCTGCTTTGGACAAGTTTGGTATGTCAACGAGGTATACTAATAGTAACGCTTCTATTTTTAAGACGCAATGATTATTGTTCAAGTTTGGAGACAGCGGTTTCTTCCAGAAAATTTCTAACATTGAAAATTAGGGTAGTTTTTGTTTTTTTTTTAGTCCCTATTGAGGTTTGATGGTGTCTGGACTGCTTGAAAATAGGTCGTTGTTGCAGAGCTTTTAAAGCATATGCGGTGGTTCTGAATGTAACAAGTCAAAACTTATTGGGTTTGGTTGCTCTTTATGAGTTTTGTGGATTTTAAGCTGTCCATCAGTTGGATCTAGTGTTGGGCATCTGGGTCTATTGTCTAACTGTCAAACTTTTGATTCTTTTCTGGCTCATTAAAGAAAAAACCGGTATGTTGAAACTTAGGAATAAAATTGCTTATTCTGTATCATTCTAGCTCCTAAACATTTCAAACACCTTCTATGTCCCAGTTGACAGCAACCTTTAGTGGTTTTGGGATTAGTTTTATTTGGTTTCTATTCTCTGAACTTTTATAGAATTGGTACGCATAGTTAATCTTTTTCTAATACTTTTTGGCAAGGCTTTGACGTAGAGAAGCTTGCTATGGTTGGAAATGTGTCAGTGGTGGTATTGCTTTTTCATGTTATTTAGTTAATGAGAATTTGTTACTTAGTAGTGTTTTTGCCGGATTGAGTTACTTTGTTTTAGGTTGTACTTTGGGTTGTTTGACTTGACTGGGCGTTGAAGTGTCATAAAGATCTACTAGGTTTTATCATTTGTTAAAAAACCAAGTCACTTTGCCCGCTCCGCTAACTAAAGTGTGTATTATTGAATTTTGATAATTTATATAGTCGGCCAAAAATTGCATCATTTCTTTATCACTTCAACTTTTTTTTTGGTAAAAACTTATCCTGGCGCAGTTTAGGATTTGACCACAATCCCGGTTTGTCACCTTTAGAACCATTTAAAAAAAAATTCAACAAATAGCACCTAGCAACAAACTTGAAGCTTTTTCTGTATCATCTAAACCAGCGAATGCACGTGCAGACAATGTTCTCCATCCAATTGACCAGCCAATACCCACAAGGTAAATTTCATAGACACTGCGAAATAAAACAAAATCTTATTGACTGTCAATTCTAGAAAGGTTTGAGACGTAACTAGCTCAATTGTAACATCAACATCAAACGAACGAAGCTATCGGTTTAGGAGCAAACGCGGGCCTAACTTTTAGGACGATTCTGCCGACAATCCAGAAATGTCGAACATGGTTAAAGAAGAACGCCTGCGTTGGAATATTTGTTATTCTTGGCGAGCAAAAGCTGTGGTCTACTTCTCAGAGACGTTTAAAGTCCTAGTACGAGGAAGAAAGAATGGATTTGTTTCAAAGTGGTTCAGACTCAAACCTGTTATTATGGCATCCAGAAGTTGCGTCTTTTTTTTAAATATTTTCAGATAAAGAAAACGTTAGCTTTTTTTGTAGTTTTATCTGAATTTTTTTACTGGTTTTAAGTTATTCAGCAGATAGATTAGTTGTAGTTGGAAAATGATCATGTTTGGCACTTTATGGCTGGAAAACCGGTGTCAACTTAGGAAATCTGTATTATTGGAGCTGTTTTTTATTTACTTACAGAGGTTGAGTTAAATTTAGATTTTTCAACTTTGTTGAAGATTAGCTCAAGTTCTGTTGTATTGTTGCGGCTTGAGGGCGATGCGTTGTCTTTACTAACGTTGTAGAAAAATATTTTTTGTTGATAAAGAATGATCTAAAATAGCCAAATCTTTGATTCTTGATAGGCAATCCAGTTTGATCAAGTTTTGAAGAATTTGCAATATTTTCTAAAAGGTGATTGTGAAAAGTGATTTGGTTGGAGTTTGTTGGCAACGTCTAATTTTGAATCTTTACCAGTTTTGTGGTAGTACTTAAGGTGTGCATCTGCTGAAATATTCAAAGGAATATCCTGTTTTTGGCAGCCAAGTGCGCGTTCAATGTGTTGTTTACAGTTTTCTTTGTGGGTTGTATCAGTATCCATATGGTCTCTATTTTTTGGTAGGCAATATCTGGAAAAGATCTTCTATAGTCTTACGCCCTACTACTTTTTTGCTTTCAATCTTGTCACAGGTGATGTGAGATATTGTATTTGGGGTTGCGCTTTACAACAGTTTTTGATTTCTATGTATTTGAGCCAATATCTCTTTGTTTATCATTTTATCCGTTCATGGTCACCACCTCCGATATTGCATCCGCATTTTAAGTGAAGTATTTAAGAGGCTTCTTAATGTAAGGTTAACTTTAGGCCAAGAAAAGTGCATTTCTTGTCGCAGTGAGCTACACTTCTTAGGCTACATTGGGAATTGTGCTAGGTTTAAAGTTGACTCTGAGAAAGTGAAGACGGCCTATCCCGAGGGTTTAAACTTAACTCCAATTTTTTTTTAAGTATGGAAAATTCTACGACTAAACGGGTCTAGAATTTACAAGACAGCAGCCCAAGAAGTGTATATTTATGTACTACCATCAGAGCACACTTTTTCAAAATTACAAATCGATTGGAAATCAGTAAACGTACTATGCATATGTTTTTGGGCATTGCATTTGGTGCAATAAAATCAGGTCATGGTGCGTTTTTAGGTACATTTAATCAGTAGTACAATTACCATCTGCAACTATCCTAATAAGTAAAGCAACTAAACCAGTTAAGGATATGTTTGGCGTATCAATCATGGTATAGGCAATCACTTTGATTTTTTTCGAATTTACTATGCCACTGACGTAACTTCTTAAGAAAAACTGAAAGTTTGAATGGACATCTGAATTCTTACACAAATTGAAGAAGTCTAGTGAGTTCTGCTGTGTGGTCAAATGTAAGATGAACTACCATGTCATAGTAAAGGAATGCTTGTGTGTGTTGTGGACTTCAGAGAAGCTGCTTAGCTATCTGGAAGGCTTTAAGTTTACAATCATAACAGACCACTATAGTCTGTTATGGATGGACAATTTTAAGGATTTACAGGGGAGATTAAGGAGATGAGCACTAAGAAAGAAACAATTTTTAAATAGTATATAGGATACAAAGTTCTGCAGCCAACCAAATTTATCTTACAATATGCAACCAAGGAGATAACCTAACGTTTGTAAAAGAAAGATTTAAATCATACATTCACATTGCCTTAGCAACATGGGAATTGGTTGGAGTAGTAAAGGGCTGTACAGTAACAGAAGAAGAATCGCTGAGCTTACATTAGTACATGCAATACAGTACAAACGGAAAAGGGTAAAAGAAAGACAATAGAGAAGAAAGATGGATGGGCAGAGAAAGGATAAAGAGAGCTATGGAAGCAGAGGAATTTACAAAAAACGAGATCATAGAGGAAAGATGCGAAAGGTATTCGGAAAAATTGAGGAAGGCAACAGAAAAATTAGTTCCTAGTTAGTGGTGCGAAGATATCAAGGAAAGCAATACAAAAAGCAAGGAAGGTCAAAATTTAGAGAAGATTTTGACGAAGCTAAAGAAGAAATAAAAAATTACAGAAAGGCGTTGAAAGAAATTGCAAGGTTAGTAAGAAAATATGTTAGAAAAGAATCTATAGACGCGCGGCCATACAAAATAGTAACGAATTCATTAGGAGGGATGAAGGCAGTGCGCTTAAAAGAAATAGAGTGAAGAAGTAATAATTGAGAAACTGTTTTCTACTGGAGGAATTGTAGAAAGACCAGCTTATCAACAGGTCATAAGGGAAGTATCTAAGAAGAAGGCACCCGGTTTTGACGAGATGACAACGGAGGTAGTAAAAGCAGCGTTATAAGGAAATTAGATAAAGGTAACACAAATAACAAATAGAAGAAAACCAACCAAATGGAAACAGTGTAGATCAAGTGGGGAGATAAAAAAAGGAAAAGAATATGTTGTCTCAGACTGTCTGCCTTGTACCATCCCTGAATCCTTTTGTGATTTTTTTTAGTTTTCTCTTCGATAACTATTTAGTTTTTTTTTTCTATAACCAGTACCGAAGTTATTTGAGATAAGAGGTATCTAAAATCTACTAGGTCTTGTTATACTTGTTACAAACCAGATCACTTTGCCCGCTCTGCTGATGAAAGTGTAGCAATACTAGAAGTTGGGAAATAGCCAAACCAAGTGGCATCTTATGAGTTTTGATCATTTATAAAAAAATTGCGAAAAATTGGTCAAAATTAAGCATAAATTTGTGGATAAAGACAATTTACGTGAAGTCAGCTATGATATATATGTTAGAATGGCTTTATCGATGGATGGAATACCGTTAGAGTTGTAAAATGCAGTTAAATGGAATATAGGAGTTAACATTATTGTGTAATGATATATCTGAAATCGGAGAGTGGCGGAGCAATTTTTTGAAGATAGAAATAATATTGATGGCAAAAACGAAAGGAACAAAAAAGTGCGAGAGTACACCCATCGAAGAGAACAATTTGGATTTAAAAAAGGGGTTGGTATAGTGAGAACAAATGGAGAAAGAATTTATTCGATTTGCCCATGATGTGATCATGTTTGCAGAGAGTACAGATGATGTGAAGATGCTGATTAAAGAACTTGAAGAAATGGAATGGAAACAAAAACAGCCTTTATCAATCTTCAAAGCACTCCTAGAGCACAAAATTATGTTACTTTTTTTTACTTATAAATCTCAATCTTAAAGATCCCAAAAATTGACAGTTTGAGATACGGGACCAATCTAAATTTTAACGTAGAAGAATATCACGACCCGGACAACGTCTGAACTTTGAGAATATCTACACTAACACTCACGTCAAGACTACTCTTACTATGAAACCCAACTAACAAAATCTGCTACCTGGATTGGGTTGGAAGGAGTGAACTACTTCTTATTCTTAGGGCCAACTGGAGTAGCCGCACCTAACCAAACAGTTGTTTGGTCTTCTATAAACGACTGCCAAAGAAGAAAGAAGAAGACACTAATAAATCAACGTAAAGATCTGGCAGAAACAGTAAAATGGAAATTTGAAAATTCTGCAAAAGTTTGCTAACCCGGACTTAATTATTGATCTGAGTCAGTAACTATATACAGAGCGTCACAACCTCTAAATACGACTAGACTCCATCTTTCTGCATTGTAAGGCAGCCTTGTACTGACAATTTTTGCTCAAAGCGTTTGAGCAAGGCATGACTAACCGTTCTATCAACCTGGTTGAACATGTTTTAGACTCATCACAACAGGTTACCAAGATTAAAGCAAAAGATTGCCTCATAGTATCAAAAAGAGCGCAAGCTAGCTCTCAAAGACAGCGGGACAAATCACAACTTTACGGGCTTTTTTTTGTCTAGTCAATAAACTCTTGCACTTATTTGTAGAAATATGTAACCAAATTTTTTGCAACACCCATTGGACTTTTCAAAAAGATAGAAGACCATTAAGGTGGGCTAATAAAGTAATTGCTGGATTAACTACTAGGCTTTCAAAATTAGGCTTGTTCTGCAAACAGACACTTGCAACATAGGAATATGAGTCGTGCTGTATCAAGAGGAAAGTTTTATCCAGACATATCTCTAGTACAAACATAAATGAATGTTATAGTTTGAGGTATCAAAACGATGTGTTATACCTAAAGGATATGCAAGAATTTCAGTTTGACGTAGAGCACACTTTAAGTGCTTTGGCAAAAAGATAGGCTGCTACCAAGAACACTATCAGCCTAAATCAACTATACCACAGGAAGTTGCAAAATATTCAAAGCTAAGAATCCTCACTACACAATCTTAGTAAGTGGAGATTTTAGCAGCAGATGTAGAGGGGTGATAGCTAAACAGCAGGCAAATTTGCATAATTGTTAACCGAGTAATTGATAGAAGGCGCAGATTAAGGTTACACAATGGCTGGGTAAAACCAACTAAACATCTTGAACCAAACATAAACGCTTAAGCAATATTAAGAAGTTGTTTTCAAGGGATATGGGCGGTTTTGTAGAAAAAAAAGTTTGGAGTTCTGTTTGGGGTAGTCCGTTGCTATGAAAATTTGCCAAAATATGACCTTTAAGTCTATTTTGAAGATTTGACTTTAATTTATAGAATTTTGTGTATGCTTGTAATGATGCGAGTCAATTTTTAATTGCAAATGGTTTTATGGGAACTTATTTGAGTTTTTTTTTTTCAATAATCTGGAGACTGGTTTATTTCAGTAAACAAAATTTGCAATTTTTTTGCACGAGAGTTAGATATTTGTTTCTGATTATCTCTTCCTTAATGAGTTTTGGACATGTTTCTCATGAATACCACACCGACCTTAAAATCTGTGACGTGGATCAAAGTAGGGTTATTTTGTTGAATATTATTGAGCACACTTGCTTCTTAGTAGAAAGAATTGCAATTTAATTGAAGAAATCAAACCTGTAGTCAATGATGCTTTATTCCTGTATAGATATTTATTCTCTGTATAGATTTGTAAATTGCAATTTTCTTTAATGTATGCTGAAATTGCTTGTTGAGTTACATAAAATGTGTAATATTTTATTAAAACGTTTATGAAAATTTTGGCGTTAATGGGTTAAAGAAGGCGAAAACAATTTTTTCCATGCTCGCATAACCGTTTAGAGTAAATCTTTGTAAATTATCGCGAGGGGGGCATAAAAAGCGCACACGCCTTTAATTTAATTTCGCGCCCCCGGGGCAAATGGAAATTGTTAATATGAAGGCGGTTTGTGTTTAATTTAAAACAAACAACCCCCATAACGGCGCCGCGTAAGCAGCGATGGGGTGTAAAAAATAATGAAGCCATTTTTTTCTTGAATTATAGTCCCATCAGATGGCAATGGCCCGAAAACCGCGTTAACATTAAAGCTACGGGGTAGCAAAAACCACCAACCACCCCCCTTATATACCCGGCGCTTTTAATTGCTAGTGAGTGAGCATAGAAACGTCGCGGGCGGGACCTTCTGTAATTAGCCTAATTTATCCGTATCATGGGCGAATGATGTAGTCAGCAAAAAGTAGTAATTATTTTAAATTGTTCCCAAAGACTGATAACGAGTGCGCTGAGGAAGGAATCGCCTTGTTTAGCATAAGAACGCGTTTTAATTTGCCAACCCGGTACTACGCTAATAACTCTTCTGACGGCGCAATTACTGTATAAATAATACCCGCATGTGCCGCTTGCAATTTTATTTCCACGTACTAATCCTTTTTTAACCGGTGCAATAACTCTATTTAATGTTTCATCCCATTATTTTCTTTTTTATGCAGATTGCACCATTTACTTAATGCATTACTTCATTGCATAATAAAATCAATCAATCAATTCGGTCGCAGCAAAATAATACAATTTTTTTAATGAATTTATTACATTATACATCTCAAATTTGTTAGGATTTTAGATTGAATTTTACATCCCTTCTAATCTAATATATACTCTCAAAAAATGTAATAATCGGAGCCTATTGAAATACAATCTAATATTACTGATTTCCTATTGAAATCCCCATTAAAAATATCATATTGCAATAAGTATTTATATATTCCGGAATTCGATTCCGTGCAGACAATATACAAGAGAAAAACATATTAGAATCGGTTCATGATCCGCTCGAGCGATAAGATAAGCGAAAATAATTGAATTACTGCAATGTACAAATACCATTGAGATAAGAAAGCAATAAAACGGAATGCAATAAAACGAGAAAGGAGCCGGGTTCGAGCCGAGCATTTACATTTCGCAAACACATAAAAGACAAATAGAAAAATATTATTAATTAGAGCTGAAAGTTTGTTTCCATTTGTTTGGTAATTGATGATACAAATTTGTAATAACAAGCAGGTAGACAAAAAATTTAAATGATATTATTTTCTGTGAGAATCAGAATAAAGCACAAATGTTTTTTTACTATTGCTCAACATATGAGAGTAGTTGATAAGAAATAGTTCCTTAATTGTCTAGTACGATGATTAATTATGTTTAAGCCTCATTGTTGTTTATTTTCATGTTTTAATGAAGAAGATCAAAACTGGAAAAATACAATTAATAACGATATTCTAAACCAAAATACTTATAGTAACTCAGTTATGTTCTTTTAACAAAAAAATGCTCAAATACCAACTACAATGAGAATAATTATTAACGTAACCGTTAAAGGGTTTATAGTTTATAGTAGCTTTTAAGTTCTTCTGTAAAATTAGATTTCGATATCTCTGAAAGTCAATTAAAAAAGAATTTAAGGTTTTTTAGTCTGGGACACGATTTTTGTAATATATTTCGTTTTTGGGTTTGTTATATATTTTTAAAAGAAATGTCTAGTTTGTAAAAGGTTTGTTGTAAGATTTAGCGGTCTTTTCAGCTCAGAACTGTTAAAGGTCTTTAGTTATTTTTTTTTTGTTACATCTAGCAGTTTATAAAGTTTTTAATTTTTCTGGTTTTTAATGATTTATTTAAATTTTTTATTTAATTTCTGTTAATAGTGGTTTTTTTTTTCTCATTTTTTTCAAATTGTTTTAGTTGCAGTTATAAGTCTGTCTGACTGTTTTACTATCTACAGGGTTTTCTGTGAGGATTTTTAGATTTTCTTATAGCTATCATGATATCTGTGAATTGACTCCAAACTAATTAACGATTAGCGGAATAAATCTCGGATTTATGAAACCGAGGATTTCATCTCTGACTATTTGTGCGGGCTTTATTGAACCAATTTTGAGTATTGTCTAATAATGCCTGAAATAAAGAAATGAAATTCTTAAGGGAGTTAGAATGTGAAATTAAAGTTGGGTCATTTATATATTATAAAACGTATGAGTTACAATCAAAATGGTTTGAATTAGGATTGTATATATCACAGCAATATAGATTATAAAGGAGTGTTGAGAAAGGGGAGCCTTAGGTTACACCTTGATGGGGTATAGAGGAATGAGAATATATAGAACAAACTTTTACTTGTAATTATGATGTTAACTAAATGGGATGGGACGACCTAAGTTTCTTGGTCGTCCCATCCCATTCAGTTTTATTTGGTCCATTTTTGAACTTTTTTTTTGTTCTTAACTATTGCTTCTCGATCTTTATTTTTGGTTTAGAGCTTACTTTCTTCTTTCTTGCGCTTTTTTTTTGTTTTTTTATTTATAGTTGTTGTTAGGACCTTGCTGAAATTGTTTAGGGTTTTTTCTGTTCAGAGTTTTCTCTTTCTATGTTATTTCTTTCTGCAGAATTTTATTATAACTGTTTTTGTTTTTTATGAGTTTTTTATGTATCTATTCTTATGTGTTTTCTGTGCATGTACTTTTTTCTCTTAAATCTTATGATTAGAATTATTTTGGCTTTTACCATTCCATATTCACTGTTTATATTGCAGCGATTTATTGCATCTGTTATTACATATTTATTGCTTGATAGGATTGATTTTGTTTCTTGTTTGGCAATCTGGGCTTAACTACGTTTATTTGTTTGTACCTTTATTCTGGAAGAAAGGCCTCATGGACTATATAACCGTTGTTTTATAATACTGCGTACACACTTGCAACAATCTGCCGTACCACAACACCGTCGCGTAACATCGTCGCGTACCAGCACTCCGCAACACAACTGCGTACCGCAACATCGTCGCGTAACATTTTCTTTCATCCGACGGCTGAAAACCGACAAGCAATGGGACGCTGTTGCGGGGTGATGTTGCGCGAGGATGTTACACGACGATGTTGCGGTACGGCAGATTGTTGCAAGTGTGTACGCAGTATTAGAAATTTTAGTAATATGGTGCTTTTTTATTTGTTTTTGAAACTCGGAAAAGAAAACTAAATTTATGAGCATTTTTTAGTTTTTTTTTTCGAATTAAATTTTTAATAACTAAGCAATAATTAGTTTTTTTTTCGGCTTAATTTAGGTTTCTCTATCAATTGCAAACTCGAAATTAAATTTTTAATTTAAAATATTTTTGGTAAATTTTGAAAGAAAAAAAAAATTGTCGGTCTTCAACATATATCTCCGAATACACACTTTTTAAAATAGTTACAAAAAATGGTAACAAAGCATAATTTTGGTATTTTTGTGAATTTGAGAAAAAAAATTGATTTCAATCAATTCAGCTGTACAAATCATAATTGAGTCATTGAATATCTTTTATAATTTTTTAAAGTTTTTATGATTTTTAACAAATTTATTGGCTCAATATTATATAATACATAAAATTAAAAATATTTTTTTAGAAAAATACAATGTCTAAGACAGTAAAATATTAACAAAGCATAATTTAGATATTTTACAACAATTTCCAAATCTCGGAAAGAAATTTAAAAAAAGGTAAATTTTTGAAATATATTAAATATTAATTACATTTTAAAAAAATTAAAAATTTAGAAAAAAACGCATTGTTTTTTAATACATTTTTAACATAGCGATACTGAAGACACAATTTTTAAAAAAATATCTTAAAATGTTTACAAAGTATAATTCAGATAATACTGAAATTTTTTTTTTTTTTAAATTATTATTTCTAGTAAATTTAAAATTGAATATAACGATGCTGAAGACACAGTTTTTAAAATAATATATAATTTTTTTACAAATTATTATTGTTCAACAAAATGCATGCAATACTAAAAATTAGATTTTAACAATTTAATTTTTTTATTGAATTTAAAAAAAAAATAAAAAAATTGAAATAATTACAAAAAATATTGACAAATTTACAAATTTTAAAAATTGAAATATTTCTTGTAATAATCTGAAAAAAAAACTAATTTTTTTGTTGAATTGACCGATAAGGATAAATTATCAAACATGTACTCTAATTTAATTCAAATGTGCAAGTTTCTAAATGTAAACAAAACTAAGATCTATGTATGATCTATTTTAAAGTGTTTATTAGTGTTTTGAACTATTTGAACAATCTTTTTCACAAGGATTTATGGCCATATATAAGTCAAGAAATGGAACGGAATGAAAATTTGTTTTTGCTCTAACCACTGAAAATGCCTTCTTCTACATGAATCCTGATTATGTGAACTTTATCTGATTTTTTCAGTGAGCTATTTCTGAGTAATAAGCAATCAAAACTTGAAAAAATCGAGGTTTTTGTTTTTCTTTACATTTTTTTATCGTTTGTAACTTCTCAGGATTGCATTCTTAGGAAAAAATGACAAGAAACTTTTTTTTATCAAAATTATTCAAGTTTTTATTTTTTTTTTTTAGTTTTCTAGAACTAGAAAAGTCTTTTCTTAAAAAAAGATGACTGATATTTTATTTTTCTCAAATATGAATAAAAAACAGAACACTTAAAATAGCGAAAAAGACTTAAATATCAAATTTTTTGTGGATACATTCTAAGATACCACGGAGAGTAGTGCACGGAACTTTCTAAAATTTTAGGGTTTTTGTTGCAAATAAAAAAGCACGTTTTTATTCATATTAAAAAAAAGAGAAAATACACGTCACTTTTTTTAAGAAAAACTGTCTTTAATTTTTGCAGTTTTCAAAATTTAAGGGAAAAAAAATTTTAGCAGTAAAAACTTATTTTTTGGGCAATAAGTTTTTTTCTATAAATGGAATACTGAGAAGTTACAATCGATCAAAAAAAGTAAAAATCGTAAAAAACTCATTTTTTTTAAATTTTGATTGTTTATTACTCGAAAATGGCTTATTGAAAAAATCTAAAAAAATTCACAAGATCTGGAACGCATGTAGAGAAAGGCATTTTTAGTGGTTTGAGCAAATACAAATTTTTATTCTTTACACTTGACTCATACATGACTATATATACAGGGTGTTAGACAAAAAACGTACAGCTGAATAACTCCGTTGTTTTTTAACCGATTTATATGATTCGAAAACCATTTTTAATGGTTTTTTGAGTAGTATAATGGCAGGTACACACATGTATGTTTTTATTTTTAGTATAGTTGCTATGGGAACCAAATTTATTTTTTTAAATTGCAACATACATTTTTTGTTTGGATTCTTTATGAATTTCAACCTTTCTGGATTTTTTTAAAATCTGTATACAAGAGTTTGAGAAGCTGAAAAAAATGTGTTAGAAGACCACCTAAAACTCTACTTCCATGATTTATTTAGAGTTCTTTATTCAATAGGTGCGGAGAAAAAAAAATTGCTCCCTGTGAAAAAGTGGGTGGTAACAAAATTTTAAAATCTTACTATACATGTTATTTTGATGCTAGGAAAGTAATTTTTAAGGTAATTTGGATATTCGTGATGGGGGGCATTTCACCTATGTTAACCAGGGGACCCTTTTGTGATTTTTTGAAAAAAAAATTATAAATTAAATTTGTGCTTGCGCATAATAACTATTTTTAATAAATTTTAGTTTTTTACATAACGACGCTAAAACACATTTTTTGAAATATTAACAAAACAAAGTATAATTTAGGTATTTTTTAACAATTAAAAATTTTTAATTTTTTTTTTTATCAAAAATGTTTATCATTTAGCCTCGTTATTGAGAACACAATTTTTAAAATTTTAAAATTTTTAGAAATTATTTTTTTTTTAATTATTGCTCAAGAAAATGCAAAATATTTTTGTTAATTTTTGAAAAATAATCTTATTTTCAATAAATTTCAGCTTCGCACCTAACAATGCCGAAGACACAATTTTTGAAATATTATTAAATCATAATATATACAACAATTTACAAATCTCAAAATTAAGATAGTTTTAGGAAAAAAATCGGATTAAAAACAAACAATGATTAATAAAACATAATTTAGGTTTGTTCAAAAATTAATTAATTAATTAAAATATTTTTTGTAAGTAATTGAAAAACAAATTATATGTAATAAGTTTCAGCCTCGCAAATAACGACGCTGAAAGCACAATTTTTGTAATAATAACAAAAAATATGTTTAGTGAAAAATATTAACAAAGCATAATTAAGATATTTATTAACAATTTGCAAAAAGAATCAATAAAGCATTAAGTATGCTTTATTGATTCTTTTTGGTATTTTCTAACAATTTGAACATCTTAAAATTAAATTTTATTTTTTTTTATTTTTAAAAATTAACGTTTTTTACAATTTTTTTTAAATATTATTTTAAACATTTTTAGTAGTAATAACACAAGTTTTGAAATTATTTTTTGTCAATTTTTGTAAAAAAAAATGATATTTAATGTTTCAGCTTTGCCCATACGACGCTTAAGACACAATTCTTAAAATAATATCTTGAAGTTTGAACTGCAATTGAAATTTTTTATTTTAAAATTTATATACTCATACTTGGATTGTCCGGAAAATACGTGTACAACGTTTGACGACAGACTCCTGACGTCAAAATAGGTCGATCTAAGCCGACTTAGTTATATCCAAAATTGTCTCGTTTAGCCGGTAGAGGGCGTCAAAAAAAAAACAAAAGTATAACAAAGTTGAAAGTATCTATTGTAAGAAACTAAGTAAAACAAAAGCATTACTTAAGCAAATGTGTAAAATGACCGCCATCTTGCTGAATACACTTATTAACACTCTTTAAAAAATAAAGCAATTGTATTTTTTAAAATTTGCAACTTAAAATTAAATTTTAAAAATTAATAATAATTCTTGTGAAATTTTGAAGAATAAAGAACATTTTTTGTTAAATTTAAGCTTTGCACAAGGTGAAGACACATATTTTGAAATAATTCTCACAGTTTTTACAAAGTTAAATATAAAAAACTTTTTGGAAAAAAAAATGTTTTAAGTTTTAGCCTTATACAACTATATATACAGGGTGTAGATTAATTGGCGGATAAACGCCAGGTAACTTTATAGATCGTGCCAAAAAGAAAACGAAAATCTTAATTCCAAAATGCTGAAAAACTTTTCGTTTGGCCTCACGAGGTCCTCAAAGTTTTGTTACGCTTGGCAACGTTGCAAACTTTCTAAATTCAAACCTATAATGTAGGCAACTTAATACACATAAAATAGGCAATTTAATACACACATTAAATTTTATTTTTTATTATAAACTACAAATGTTCAAATTGGCCACCGTTTACTTCTAAACACTTTACAGCACGTATTGATATCGAATTTATGACGTTCTCAAGCATCGCCGGCGTTAAATGTTAAATCTGTCAGAGTTGCTATATTCATGTCAATTATTTTAAATATATTTTCAAACAATCAATTGTGCATTGAACTAATTCATATTTTTATTTATGACAGAATCTAATAATTTATAATAGTTGTATCAGCTGCAATGTATAAATTGTTCTATAATTCAATAATAATTATAGTACCTATTTGCTGAATTCACACATTTATTTTGAAAACGCATTTTAGCCGCATGGTGAAACGACAAAAGTCACCGATGGTTTTTGTCAAGGGTGGTCACGGGATTGACATGGCAACGTAGTAGTTGTTAATCCGAGACAGACATAAGGCAGACCGCCGCATACTAGACGAACGCAACATAATATATTTCGCAAATGCATCAAAACACCATTCATAATTTAATAATGCGGTATGTGTCGTCAATGTGCAACCTCACACAATTTTAAATTAATGATTATCAAAAGAATAAAGTATATCATAATATTTAAATTGAATTTTATTTGAATTTAAAAGTCACTGATGACAAAAGTCACCGGAGATCAGAATTGACCTCCTGACATTTATTGCATTGCCTACTTTATAATTTGAATTTTATTAAAAATTTTGCTACGTTGCCAAGCGTATTTTTAATTTAAATTTGATTTATTCTTCAAAAGTAATTTGCACATTTTTCAATGTTTTTTATTATTAAGTTTCAATAAACCTCGTCTTTTTTATTATACTAAAAAAGAAAGCAAATTGGTACATAATATACGCAATTAAAACAATATTTGTATTGACAAAATTGAAACTTTGAGGACCTCGTGAGGCCAAACGAAGAGTTTTTCAGCATTTTGGAATTAAGATTTTTGTTTTCTTTTGGCGCGATTTATAAAGTTACCTGGCGTTTATCCGCCAATTAATCTACACCCTGTATATATATATATATATATATATATATATGGGTAATTCCATTACTTTTCGACCAATTTGAAAAAGTCGACCTCTTTGATTTTGCTCAAATTTTCAGGGATCAAAATATAGATAAAAAAAATGAGATTTCCAAAATTTTGGACCTTAGAATATTGCCTGTTCAAAATGACACACATTTGAAGGTCAGAAATTTTACAATAAAACGTAATTTTTAGCTTAATTTGTATCTCAATTTTTGGGCTTCTGGAAAATGATAAAAAGGTCTACGATAGCTTAAATTATTCCTTTTTACATGTACTTTAAAACCCATATTATTATGTTTATTATCGTGGCAGTCATTTTGATATATTAAGCTTTAAACATTATTCCAAAAAACCCGTAAATTTAGCAAAATCGCAAAACTTTGCTTTCTTTTTCTGTTCTAACTTTGTCAAATCTTAACAAAATTTGATTTGCAAGGTCTAGATTTCCTCGTGTTTAATCTCTTTTTGAAGTGATCACATAATACTTATAGAATCAATACGTATACACCATTATTTTGATGCAGGAAGATGCACATGTTTTCGCGATCTTCAAAACTTGTAATTTTCAGGTCCCGAAAAAGCGCTGTCACCCTATGTCAGTTTTAGTCAAAATTCGAGTAAATACTCTTTAGAACACAAGAAAAAAAGTTATTCATATGAGAAATGGTATATCGGGCATTATCAAGAAATTTTTAATATTCAAAAATTGTCAAAATCGGCAAACCGCACATTTTTGTATCTCAATTTTTGGGCCCCTGGAAAAAGATAAGAAGGTCTACGTTGGCTTAAAATATTCCTTATTGCATGTACTTTAAAACCCATGTTTGTATATTTAATGTTGGGGCAGTCATTTTGATATATCAAGCTTTAAATATTAATTAAAAAAAAAACGTAAAAATTGAAAAATTGCTAAATTATGCTTTGTTTAAACCGTTCTAACTTTGTAAAATTTTGAAGAAAATTGATCCACGAGGTATAGATTTCTTTGTGTTCAATCTTTCTTTAAAGTAATTACACTAGACTTATAGAATCAATTTATATTCACCACTATTTTGATGCAGGAAGTTGCACATGTTTTTGCTATTTTCAAAACTTGTAATTTTCAGGTCCCGAAAAAACGCTGTCACCCTATGTCGATTTAAGTCAAAATTTCAGTAAATACTCTACAGACTACAAAAAAAAGGTTATTTATATGAAAAATGGTATATTGGGAATTATCAAGAAGCCATTGAGAAAATGCAAGTCGTTGTGCTGTCGCCTGGTTGTAGGTGTTTTACTTTTGATAATAATATGGGTGAACATTTTCACTAAAAAACGCGTCAAAAAAGTTGTGTGCTGTCAGGAAATCTCAATTGCTAGGGCAGTACCATTACAGAGTCCGTAAACAAAAATGATATTTGCGTATTCTCTATGTTGAACAGCAGTTTTATCAAATTTCACTAACCGAACCAAAAAAACTGTTTTAACAAGTATCAAAAGCTTGCATCAATGCACACTTGACAAAGTAATGTTGTTTTGTTTGTGTTTTTTTGCTAAATAAAAAGTTTTTTAAATATTTTGTATTTGTTGACTATCTCAAAAACAAAGCAAGATAGACAAAAAGTGATTTAGATTTTCTGAATTTTGACGATTTTTGAATATGAAAAAATTCTTGATAATGCCCAATATACCATTTTTTATAAAAATAACCTTTTATTTGTGGTCTTAAGAGTATTTTCTGAAATGTTGACTGAAATCGACATAAGGTGACAGCGGTTTTTCGATACCTAATAATTACAAGTTTTGAAGATTGCAAAAATATGTGCAACTTCCTGCATCAAATTAGTGGTGAATATGTATAGATTTTAAAAGTCTTATGTAATCATTTTAAAGATAGATTAAACACAAAGAAATATAGACCTGGTGGATCAAACTTCTTTAAAATTTAACAAAGTTAGAACGGTTTAAACAAAGCATAATTTTGCAGTTTTGCTGAATTTACCGTTTTTTTTGGAATAATGTTTGAAGCTTGATGTATCAAAATGACTGCCCTAACATTAAATAGACAAATATGGGTTTTAATGTATATGTAATAAAGAATATTTTGAGCCATCGTGGACCTTTTTATCTTTTTCTAAAGGCCCAAAAACTGAGATACAAAAATGTGCGGTTTTCCAATTTTGACAATTTTTGAATATTAAAAAACTCTTGATAATGCCCGATATACCATTTCTCATATAGATATCCTTTTTTCTTGTGCTCCAAAGAGTATTTACTGAAATTTTGACTAAAATCGACATAGGGTGACAAAGCTTTTTTGGGACCTGAAAATTACAAGTTTTGAAGATCGCGAAAATATGTGCAACTTCCTGCATCAAAATAGTGGTGTATACGTATTGATTCTATAAGTCTTGTGTGATCACTTTAAAAAGGGATTAAACACGAAGAAATCTAGACCTTGTGGATTAAATTTTGTAAAGATTTGACAAAGTTAGAACGGTTTAAAGATAGCAAAGTTTTGCGATTCTGCTAAATTTACGGGTTTTTTGGAATGACGTTTAAAGCTTAATATATCAAAATGACTGCCACGATATTAAACATAAAAATATGGGTTTTGAAGTACATGTAATAAGAAATAATTTGAGACATCGTGGACCTTTTTATCTTTTTTCAGAAGCCCAAAAATTGAGATACAAAATAAGCTAAAAAAGACGTTTTATTGTAAAATTTCTGACCTTCAAATGTGTGTCATTTTGAACAGGCATTATTCTAATGTCCAAAATTTTGGGAATCTTATTTTTTTCATCTCTATTTTGATCCCTGAAAATTTGAGCAAAATCAAAGAGGTCGACTTTTTCAAATTGGTCGAAAAGTATTGGAATTACCCATATATATATATAATAAGTCAAATATATAAATTTTAACAAATAAAAAAGGCAAATTTAACAAGAAATGCAAATGCAAAATTTTAATTTTTTTTTTATTTTACATAAAAAATGTTAAATTTGACATATCAATATAAAGTAACAGCAAATAAAAAATTGAGTTTTTTTACTTATTAGTTTCACGTTTTTTTCATTTGTCAAGTTTGATTTTTATTTTTAAAATTAGACATTTTTTATGTCAAAATGTATGTAAAATTATCAATTTTTTGTTTCAATTTTGAATTTTTTTGTTTTAAATTCAATTTTTTTTTGTTTTAAATTCAATTTTTTTTTGTTTTAATATTGACATTTCTCTAAAAATTGTAATTTTTTATTGCCTTTTTTCTTGTCATTTATTGAAGTTTTTATATTTGATAAATTTGTTATTTTTATGTCAAACTTGACATATTTTTTGATTTAACAATTTTTTAATAAAAATTCAAATATTTAAGCGGGAAATTTGACAAATAAAAAAAAGTCGAATTAAAAAAATTAAAAAATTACAAAAAGTTAAATATTCATATGACAAAATTATTAAAATAACTAAATTTTACAAAAAAAAAACAAATAAAAAACTTTAAAAAATTGTATTTAATAAAAATTGGCAAAATAACAATAAAAAAATACAATTTATAAATTTGTGAAATTGACAAAATTTTAATAAATTACAAAAAAAAACTTTTTAAAAAAAATTAAATGTCAAATTAAAACAAATTAAAAAAACTAAAATAATAGTAAAAAAATTTTGACATTAAAATAATAAATTTAAAAAATTTTAAACTATTAAATATTCAAATGTCAAATTTAAAATGTTTAACTGTCAAATTTAATATAGATAAAAGTTCAAACATGACAAATGAAAAAAATGTCTGTCAAAAATTTTAACGTCAAATTTGATAAATGAAACGTCAAAAGTAACAATTATCAAGTATTTAATTGTCAATTTAACAAGTGAAAGAATTTGAAAAATTAAAAAAAAAGTTAAATATTCAAATATAAAAAATTAAACAGAAAATAAATCTAATATGACAAATGAAAAAATTAGAAAACTAACAAATTAAGAAACAGTCAAATAAATTACCGTCAAATTTGACAAATAAAAAATGTCAAATTTGAAAAATAATAACAAAATAAAAATATAATTTAAAAATTTTAATCTTAAAAATTTAACAAATAAAGAATGTCAAACTTGACTAATAAAAAATGTCAATTGTTAAGTTAAATACTTAACAATTGACATTTTTTTTTTTCAAATTTAAACATAACAAAAGCCAAGTTTGACAGAATAGAATATTTGTTTATTTTTTCAATGTATTTTTGTTGTACATAATAGGTGTACATACGCACACGAAAATTTGTCCAAAGAAGAACGAAAAAAAAAAACTTTTATTAATTAGTGAAAAGAAAAAATGAAACAGTATTTTTTTAAACTGACAATTCCTGTCAAATATATCAACATCAAATGTCAAATATAAGCATTTTTCAACAATTAACATATTTAAAAAAAATGATTATTAAAAAAAATATATTAATTTTAACATTAAACTTGTACTTACTGAAGATTTGATTTTTGAAATATTTACTATTTTTAGGCATTTTCCATCAATTTGCAAACCTTAAAATAAAATTTTAAAAATTGAAAATATTTTACGTGATTTTTTTAATAAATTTTGGATTTGAACACAGTTTTTGAAATATTAACAAAAAATAATAACAACGGATAATTTTAGGTATTTTCAACGATTTTCAAATTTTTGTAATTTAAAAGTAAAATCTGTTTTTAATCAATTTTGGCACACTACGATGCTGAAGACACAATTTTTGAAATAATATTTTAAATTTTTTACAAATTATAATTGTTTATCAAAATGAAATACTTAAAATTAAAAAAAAATGTTTTAAAACAAACGATTTTTTATTTTTATATAATATTTTTAATAAACCTAAATCAGTTATTGCGCAACAAAATTTAATTCAATGTAGGTAATGCAAACTATAGTAAAAACACTTTTTTTTGTTACCAGAACATCAAAAAACTTAAATTTTTAGGAAACTTTAAATTTCATTATGGATTCTATACTCATAGGTCATGCAAACCTGTTTTTTTATGGATTTTATAGTCATAGGTCATGTAAACTGTAGTCAAAATCTAATTCTTTAAACACTTTTTTTGTTGATTAGCTAGAACATCAAAAAACTTCAGTTTTTAAGAAGTTTGTAATTTTTTTACACATGTAAAGAAATTTCAAACTTTTGTAGTCCTAGGTCATGTAAACTGTAGTAAAAACATTAATTCTTTAAATACTTTATTTGTCGACTAGCTAGAACATTGAAAAACCAGAATTTTTAAGAAGCTTGTATTTTTTTACGGATTCTGTAGTCATAAGTTATTTAAACTATAGTAAACACATTAATTCTTTAAATACTTTATTTGTCGACTAGCTAGAACATAAAAAACTAATAAAAAAATACAAAAATTGGTTCAGTAAGACCGGATTTTTGTGCAAGAAGACCCAATTTTTGTTCAATAAAAGCAGTTTTAGTAAAAAACGCCTTAAATTTAACTAATAATACCAAAAATACAAAAATTGGTCCAATAAGACCGGATTGTTTAGTTAAAACACTAAATTTTTATTCGATAAAGCAGCATTTTTTCTAAAAAAAATAAATAATGCTTAATATGGCCGGAATTATGCTTAATTGAGCCAGATTTTTGACCAACAAAACACATTTTTACTCAGTAAGACTCTAAACTAGAGCTAAAAACACTAAAATTTTGATAAATAAGACTAATGTTTTTCAACAAGTATTTTTTAGTCAAAAGGACCAGAAAATTTACAAAAACGGAACTTGGCTCAAAAATACTAGATTTTACAATGAAGCCATTTTTTTACCAAATTTTTGCCCAACAAAAAAGTTCTAATTAAAAATCCGTACATTTTTGAGCAATAACAACAAAAAACAAATTTTGTCTAACTTAAGAAGCTTGATTAAAAATATGTTTTGCAAGTTTGTTCAATAAAAGCGGTTTCAGTCAAAAAAGTTATATTTTTAACTATTAAGATCAAATGTTGCAAAAAAAACTAAAAATTTGTTTGATAAGACCGGATTTTTAGTAGAGAGGCTAGTTTTTAGTTTTTAGGTTCAGGATTTTGCTAAGAAATAAAAATATTGCTTAATTTGGCAAAAATTTTGGTTAATAGAGCCGGTATTTTTATCAATAAAACTAAATTTTGACTGAATGAAACAAACTTTTGTCAATACGGCCGGTTTTTCGTAATCTAATTTTTAAATTTTTTGCTTTATAACCAGGAGGAAGCAGGAATTTTGTTAAAAACACGAATTTTTGCAAAATAAACAAAGGTTCAGTCAAAAAACCGTAAACAATTGAACAACAAACCGATTTTTTTGCAAAAAGTTGTCTAGATTTTTGACTAAAAAGTTATAATTTTAACTAATAAGACTTAATGTTAGCTTAATACAACAAAAATTAATCCAATAAGAAAGGGTTTTTGGCGAGAAGCTAGTATTTAGTTAAAAACCAAATGGTTTTAGCTCAATAGGGCCGGATTTTTGTTCTATAATCTAAACTGTTGATTAATTTTTGATTTGAATTTAGCTAAAAACGGATTTTTGCTTAATAAACGACATTTTAGTCAAAAATCTGTAAATAATTGATCTAGAAAGCAGTTTTAGTAAAAAAGCTATCATTTTAACTAGTTTTAATAAATCAATAAAATTAGATTTTCAAAGTTTTGTTCAAAAAACAGATTTTTGCGCGTTATTAACAAAGTTTTAGTCAAAAAATTGTAAATTATTATCCAATAAAGCCGTGTTTTTGAGCAATAAAAGCAGTTTTAGTCAAAAGAGCGAACTTTTGCAAAAAAAATGTTTAGTATGTTTTTACTTAAAACGACCAGGTTTTTGATTTATAGATAACAAAATTTTTACTTATTTAGGCCAAATTGTTTCTTTTATAAACCAAATTTTTTACAAAGTCAAGGTTTTGACAAAGAAAAACGGAATTTTGTTCAAAAAGACCATCGGATTTTGAACTGATAATGGAAGTTTGATTAAAAAAATTATTTAACAAAAATACTGGAGTTTTGCTCAAAAATCATTAAACTCTGTTTTATTCAAAAAAGCTATACTGGATTTTAGATCTATAAACCAATTTTTTGAACAACAAGGCCAAAATTTCAATTAATAAGAATAAATTTTTGCTCAAAAGAAAAGTTGTACATTTTAGACCAATAAAACCAGTTTTTTAATAAATAAACTAATTTAAAAAAAAAATGCTCAAAATGGCTTAATTTTTCATACTTTTGTTCAACAAGTCCAATTTTTTGCCCAATATACTAAGTTTTAGTCAATAAGAACGGTTTTTTAAACAATAAGATTAAAGTTTTGGCAAAAAACGGAATGTTGCTTAATAAGACCGCATTTTGGCCAAATAAAAGGAGTTTGATTCAAAAAACCGTAAATAATTACCGATATAACCGGTCTTTAAGGGGGGAGAATAGTTGCGCGTTCACAGCATTCAACTCAGCAAGAAAACGCCTGAATAAAATTGAATAAAATTTTCACACATTCTAGAAGAAAGTCCAATCTGTGTCCTCAAATTTGTAGAAATTTGATGCATTAAGTAGTTTCTTTGCAATTAATCTTTAAAAAGTGACGTTTTTAATTAGTTCTTTATTAATTTTGTACTCTTTAAATATAACTAATACAATAATAAAACATGAAGGCATAGAATATTATGTATGTATTATGTAGTTCAACATATTAAAAGAGTGATGACTAAAATCTTATCGTTTGGATATTGAGTTGGTTGGCGTTTTGTCCTATAAGAACCAATTTTAATTTAAAAATGGCGCTGTACGTGTCAATATTTTCTTAGAGAGAAAGGTTCACCGATATTCTCGTAGATGTGATAGGATTTAATATTTTTCCATATTAATACTACTAGTGGCACCATAACAGGACGAAGCGACTAAACACGGAAATTCTCTAGCGTTAAGGCTTAAAAATTATTAAAACTTGGATTGTTTTTTATTAAAAAAAATAAAATTTAGAATATTTGCAAAAAAATCTGGTTTTAAGTAAATTTTGATCTTAAACATAACGTAATGATTATACATATAATTATAAAAGTTTAACAAAATTTAATACTTGAAATTTGTTTTTTTTTAATTATCAATGTTTTTTTGCAAATATAAAAAAACTATTTTTAATAATTTCAGCTTTGCACATAACGAGGCTGAAGACTTCAATTCAATTCAATTTTAAGGTTTAAATAAATTTTGTTAAATATTGAAAAAAAATCTCTGCAGCTTTGCCTTGGCTTTTTTTTCCTTTTGTGCGGAAGGTTTTTAGAACATTTTTTATGTTTTTTTTTTTTGACGTAGTGAGGTGTTGGTCTTAATAAGTGGCTCTTAAGAATGACTTACGCATGGCAATACTTTCCGGTTTTCTTTTCTGTGTAAATCCTCTTGTTCTAATGTCTTTGTCAAGCTACTCTGGTTATTGCCTTGCGGATTTTCACACAGAATCATGGCACGCATGCTGTCTTCTGTCCCTTTCTCCCTATAGCCTCTACCTTTTGTCTGTCTCTTTTGCGTTTTAGTAATTTTTTTTATCTACACTGACATCCAGCTTTACATTCTCTTTTTTCTTCAATCCGTGTGTTATTTAATCTAATTATTTGGTTTGTTCTCAGATCCGTTCTTAGTTTTCTTAGGTTTTTGTTCACTTTATGAATAGTTTATGCAGTTTCATTAGTTGTATTCCTTTTGGCAGTCTTAAATTTGTTAGTTTTACCTCCACTGATATTTTTGTATCTCCATCTGGGATTACTTCTTCGTGCCCTCTTGTTGCCAGGTATATTCTGACCATCTCAAAAGTTGCGTTATCCGTCAACCTTGAAATAGCGTATCTACCATTTGGTATTTGCTTTGTTATTTCTGTTATTTTGCATTCTTTTAACAATTCTTTTCTCCTTCTTCTCATCTTTGCAATTTTGTTTGGTATAGTAGTTTCTGTAAATGTTTTTTTTTTTTTTTTTTTTTTAATTTTTTTGTATGCATAATTGTCCTGTCTTTTCTTATTTCTTTCTTTTTGTTTCCATTGTTTGTTTTTTTCTATATTCTTTCATTGTCAAATTCTTCTTTTTTTTTCTAACTCTGTTGCAAAGTTTCTTAGCGCCCTTCATTTATTTTTATCTTTTTTTTATCCACTTCTTTCTTTCTCCCACGCTTTGCATTCTACTAGAGTGTGTTTTGCATTATTGTATGTTTCTTTTTGACAGAATATTTATCTTTTGTCTTCCTTGATTTTTTTAATTTTTTGCAAGAACTTTTTAAAGGCTCCAGTCTGGTCATTTGTGTTGTATAATAGCACGTCTCGGGTTTGTTGTCTACCCACTCTTTTATCTTCGGGATTAGTTTTCTTGTCTATTTTTCCTTTTCTCTTCTATTCTACTGTCTCTGTCATCTTTTCATAGTTTTCTTTCTTGCTCTTAACTTAGTTTCTTTTTTACTGGTTCTTTCTTTTATTAGTTTTTTTAATTTATATCCTTTCTTCCACTCAATCAATCACCTCTACTGCTTCTTGTGAAATCGTTTTGTAAGCCCTGCTGATCCTTAACGAACTGGTTTTTGTAACTCCTCTTATTTTGTTTCTGTTTTTTTTTTTTTATGGCTTCTTCCCATGTTTCTGCTACGTATAATAATCTGCATCTTGCTGCTGTTGCTTTTAGCCTTCTGGCTTCTTCTTCTGTACCTCCGTTGTTTGGCATAAATGTACCGAGCTTTCTTTCTATTTCCTTTGTTTCCATGACCGCTTTTTTAACCTATTCATTTCAGCCTTTTGCTTCAAGTGCCACTCCGAGCTATTTGATTTATTCCTTTTTTTTCCTATGGTTATCACTTGATCTCTTACCTGTATCTTACCTGTTCCTCTATTAGTCTTTTTAGTCGATAGCCAGGATTCTGTTTTTTGTCTTGCTAATTTTAAGCCCTTCTTTTTTATTTATAACTGTATCATATATATTGCCAGCTCTAGTCTTCCTTTTAGTACTTTTATTTCTACGTTCTTACCCCCTAGAAACAAGGTTTCATAGTTTTGGTCCTAGTGCCGAGCCTTGTGGTACCCTTCTCGTAAGTTTGAATATTTCTTTCTTGGTTACTAGGTTTCTACCCTGTAAGTATTTTATATGATCTTGATCGTTTTTCTGTTCAGTTTTATTTTCTTTGCCGCCTCTATAATTGCTTTAAGCATATTGGCTTGTATGACGTTGGTTTTTCCACTTTTTTTTTCTCTTAATTAGTACTAGGGTGGCCTCTTTCCAACATTCTTGAAAAATTCCGTCTTTCAGGCATCTGTTGATTAAATGAGTTATTTCTACCTCGTTTCCGTCTAGAGCTGCAATCTCTGTTGTTATTTCGTCCGGACCTGGTACTTTGTTGGTAGGCCATTTTTTTATGATCTCTTTTATCTCTTCAACTTTTGCCATGACTGTTTCTTCTTCTTTTTTTTTTCTTCTTTTTTTTCTTCTTTTTCTTTTTCTTCTTCTTCTTTTTTTTTTTTTTCTTCTTCTTTTTTTTATTTTTCTTCTTTTTCTGGTTTTTCTACCGGTTCTCTCTTTGTCTTCTTTTAGGTAGACTCCTTTTAATCTTCACGGTTTTTTAAACGAAAAGATCAAAGTTTTGGCAAAAAAGTCGGAATGTTGCTCAATAAGACCGGATTTTGGCCAAATAAAAAGAGTTTGATTAAGTTTGATTAAGTTTTGGCAAAAAAAATGGATTTTTGCTCAAAAAGACCGAATTTGTCCAATAAAAGAAGTTTTTGCAGGAATTTTTCTTAATTGAGCCGCATTTTTGACCAACAAAACTGATTTTTATTCAATACAGCAAATGTTTTCTTAAAACGCCCTTTTAAATTCTGTAAACCAAATGTTTATCAATAAATCCAAAATTTATGTCAACAAGACCACATTTTTTTTTTTTTCAATTTATGCCGGAGAGTGGTTCAGTTGGCTTGTTTTAAAACTTGCACAATACAACCAATTTATTGTATAAAATATGATTTAATTATTGCAAAAACAATATTTCATGAAAGTTAACTAAAATTGAACAAAAAACTTGGTTATTCCTTTTGAAAACTAGATTTTGCACTAAAAATCGATTTATTGGGTGAAATATGTCTTAACTGTCATAAAATTAAGAAAAACATACGAAAATATTTAATTATTACACAAAATGTACTAAAAATTGCTCTTTTTTTTACAAAAATTTTATAGCTCAAAAGATCAATTTATTATGAGAATATTCGCATATTTGCTTTATAAAATTAATTAAAACTATCAATGATTTCGGGACAGTAGTTCTAACTTAAGTTCTCACCCACTCATCCAAGTGTTTGTGAATCAGTTTCTGAATTACTAACAGTTGGGTGGGTGGGCGGGGCACTAAGTTCAATGATTGTAAGACAGTAGCATAATTCTATAGTTCCCACCTACTCACTCAAGTGTTTGTGAATCAATTTTTTGATCACAAACAGTTGGGTGGGTGGGCGGGGCTTTAAGTTTAATGATTGCGGAACAGTAGTTGCAACTAGAGTTCCCGCCCACCCACTCAAGTGTTAAGTGATTTAATTTCTTAATTAAGTGGGTAGGCCGGAGTACAGTTTATTATTTCCGGGACGGTAGTTTTAAGATTAGTTTCCGCACACCCAAGTTTTTGTGAAGCAATTTTTTGATCACAAACGCTTGAGTGGGTGGGCGGGGCACTAAGTTCAATTATTGCTGTCAAGTAGTTTTAACTAACACTTCTCGCTCACCCGCTCAAGTGAAATGATTATTTTTTTTATTTAGTGGGTGAGCTGGGGACACAGTTTATTAGTTGCGGGACAATAGTTTCAACTTTAGTTCCCGACATCCCACCCAAGTGTTAGTGTTATAATTTCTTATTCACAAACAGTTTGGAGGGTGGGAGAGTCACTAAGTTCAATGATTGCAATGTTTTTATCACACACGCTTGGGTGGGTGGTCGGGGCACTAAATTCAATGATTGCGGACAAGTAGTTTCATCTTTAGTTCAAGTCTAACTTGAATCTCGGAGCATAAATTGTCGCAGGTTCGAATTCTAGCTCTGGTAGAGCATTTTTAAGAGGATTTTTGACCCCTGCCTAGAATAGGGAATTACATGTATACGGACGCCAAGATAACTAACGCATGGGTTAACATAATTACAATCCGAGACCGGATTTAGGAAACTTAAACATTTATCTACGGTTGGATCGAGGGGTTTTACGAATATTGTTGTTATTAATTTGTTATGATGGATAAAGCTTGCATACTTTCTTAATTTTATAAGTTTGTCGTATAACAATCGCAAAGATTTTTGAAGATTTTTTTGGCAATTTTAGTAGCTACGGAAGGTCTTTTGCAAACTTCTAAAAGGTATTGGACAAAGTATTGCAATTTTTTTTAACGTTTACTTATATTTGAAACGTTTTTCAAAAGTAGTTAAGAATACGAATGAAGTAGTGGATTAGAAGGCAATTTTACGATATTAATGGTTTTTTGCGGATCCAATTAAAGCAAAAATTTTTGTATCATTTGTATCTATCTAATTATTGATTATTTTTTTACAGACTGACCAATCATACTTTATCATCATTCATGTCATTAGTTAATTCTATAAACCTTTATTTTGTTTGAAATTCCTTTTTTACACAAACGCTGAAATTCTATTTTTGATGACTCAGTATCATAAAAAAAGAAATTACATATTGTATAACTTATTTCTTTGTTCTATTGTAATAAATAAAATTGCAACGAGAGAAAATCAATATTATTATATAATGCGAGGGTGTTTTTTCCCGATTCTACATTAGGTACGTCTTGAGTGTAAAAAATGTGCCCCTCCAGACCCATAAAGACCCCAGAGAATTGAAATAGATCACCAATTTCATTTTTTATTCGGACAATACCCAACCCTCATAATTTATACCCCGATTAAATGATCCGACTTTTATTAAATAACGTAAAATATTTAACCATAATTGGCGGGGCTGCGAATGAAGTGATAAACTATTTTAAATCAAATCGCCCGACATATAAATTATCGATATCGGCTGAAATTAATGGTTTTTTACTTGGGAGCGCAATCAAGCCCTCAATAAATCAAGGAAATATAATAAAAATCAGGCAAAAAAAAATTCCATTCTGCAACTTCGTTAACGAGCTCATTAAATATTTAACTGCGGCTTTAATTAATAATATATTTTTTAAATCCTTAATTACATAAAGAGCTCAATTAATTTGCCTTTTTATCGTTCAAATTTACGATAACGAATGGTCGCTTTAATCGGTGGGTGATACGATTGTGATTTTCAGCCCCCGGAGCGATGGCCCAGTTGTATAAAGCGTTTAAAACGTATTATGTGTTTCATATAGAGGGTTGCAATCATTGAACTTTTGTGTTGGTGCAATTTATATATATCTAATAATTTTTTTTTAGCGGCGATAAAAAGCAGCTGCAGGATTCCAAACCGAGCGCTATTCATACGCGAAATTGCGGCCGTGCACACATACATATACTTTTTTTCAATAAAATTCAGCTGCCTTTTGCGTTCATTTTAAGCGGTGATTGCCACATAAAAAAATCTGAAATCGTTCAGTGCATTCAATAATAGCATTACATAATAGCTGGCAATGATTGAAATTTAATATTTTCAATATACTCTATTAAATACACCCTAACGGAAAGTGACTAGACAATTGTAATTTTAATCAATGGAATTTGATTGGATCAATAAATGACAAATATGTAGTTATGGATTTAATTGGTCAATTGTACAATGGTGGATGCGCCGGGCACGGATTAAGATAATTTTTTTGTTAGTGAGATACTGAAAATACCAAAAAAATTTTTTTTTTAATTGTTGGCATATTTCTTTGATTGAGAGTTGTTTCTGACTTTTTGATTTAAAATACTTTTTTGTAGCAAACGACTGAACACCAAAACAGGCGACAGAAGACTGCGA
This sequence comes from Tachinus rufipes, assembly GCA_963932245.1. NCBI lineage: Eukaryota > Metazoa > Arthropoda > Insecta > Coleoptera > Staphylinidae > Tachinus > Tachinus rufipes. The sequence goes on along the minus strand of OZ010746.1, from coordinate 12,590,309 downwards.
CAGGCATTTCAAATGATCTAATAAAGAAATCTTGTGTTTAATGCAAATTTTAGTGTGGAATTTTTATGTTTTGCAGAGGTGTTGGATGGATTATAAACGATTTTTTTGTTACTATTTGCCTGATTTAGTGATTTCATTTGTTTAAATCATGTTGGTTATTTTTTCAGAGGCTTTTGGTTGAGCTTGGTCTATGGATAAGTTGACTTTTTTGTTTTCTTTTTAGGAATTTCTGCTGTTTAGTAAGGATGGATGTATAGACAAAATACACAAATCGGGAAAAGAGCTTCGTCTAAATATTAACCTAAATGATGATCTGCGGGAACCACTCGAATAACATTCATTAATATATGGCGAGGAAATAGAGGAGTCGCAAAATTTAAGTACCTGAGCTGTGTTATCACTAACAAATGGGAGCCTGGCATCGAAATTAAATGTAGAATTTACCTTTCTAAGGGTGCCTACCGACTAAACCCCTTTCAATCTGGGATTTGCCTGGAAGTTCGAGATGGAGATGTGTATGTAGGAGGTTGTTTAGGAGACGCTTTATAGGACATGTTGGGATTTTGTTTTTGGATGTGGTTTTACGCACGTTACGTAAGAAGTAACTAGGCTATTATTTACCGGTTTTCCAGTCTGGTTCGGCTGCCAGATTGGGATTGAAGTGAACCGCGAGGTTTTTGAAGTATTTTTTGGCCAAAATCTCAAGGTCTGTCCGAATGTTCAGATTTCGAACGTACCATGGATCTCTTGTGAGCATCCGAAGAGTTTTGTTTTGGAAAGTTTCTGAACGGTTTAGGTGTCTACTTGCCACCGTTTCCCAAATAGGGGAAGCGTATGTAATCATCGCTCTGATGCTCGAGGTGTAAAGCCAGATTTTATTCCAATATCGGGTAGAGAAGGATTTGGCCATTTTTGTTTTGTTTAGTATAGATTGAACTTGAGGCTTGTAATAAAGTCTCTTGTCCAAGATTACCCTAAGATACTTGGCAGTGTCGGACCAAGGTCACTCGAACCGCATGAGAACATCATTGAAGGTGACGTTCTTATGCGGTTTGAGTGACCTTGGTCACCGAGTGAAGAGTGCTTTGCTTTTCTCTGGATCTACTCTAAAGTGCCATTTATCCATCCAATTTTCCAGATTGGAGGTGTTTTTTTGAAGACGTAAGGTGATCATTTTGGTCGACCTTGAGGAGTAGATAAGTGTTGTATTGTCAGCGTATTGAGCCATTTTAACCCTGTGCATGTTCCCTGAAGGCATGTTGGCTACGTACAAGTTAAAAAGGTGCGGCGAGAGAATGGAGCCTTGAGGAACTTCATCTTGGTTATCGAGTTTGACTACCAGACTTTGGCGTTTTAGATATGAGACTAGCAGCCTTATAATATCTAGAGGAAATTGTTGTCTGATTAGCTTTAGAAGCAGTCTCTTGTGCCAGACTTTGACGTCGAATGCCCAGTGCGAAGAATGGCATTTGCAATACTGGTTAGAGCCATTATTGCTTTAAGAGCTTTGTTAGGTACTAGTATTTTATCCGGGCCAGGAGCAGAACGGGATTTCAATCTTTTAATGATTTTTTTTGATTTGAGAAGGTGTCACGCTGTCTAGTGTAGTGTCATCGTCAGCGGTTCTCAGAAAGTCTTTGACTTCCCTGCGAACACTTTCGATGTGCTCCAGATCCGTATATATATATTTGAGGCTGTCTGCGAATGCTTCGGTTTTTTCCTTAGTAGTGTATTTTTCCTTGAATGGCTGGAATGGGAACTCGTCTGTTCCTAAGGGCTTTAGAGATCCTCCACATCGGATGTTTATTTTCTATGAAAGATTTTAGCGTATCTTTCCAGCATTGATTTTTATGCTTCTTTATGGCCGTTCGATTTTTATTGTGAAGTCATTGTCATTGATATTTGGCGGCATTACTTGTTTGGATCAACGCCTTTGTTTTTTGTGACAATCTTAGAAGATTATCGACGCGAACATGAAAGGTTTTAGAAGCTTTTTTGGATTTGAGTAGTCAAAAGTGCGAAGGTTCTTTTGATATTCTTAGCAGTTTGTACTAGGGTTAGGCTACCAATGCTATCTTCCAGGCATTGAGAGAAGAGAGTCCAATCCGTCCGTGTGACAATTTTTTTTTCCTCTCCGGACCTTTTTCCGAGTAGCTTTAGTAGTACTGGGCTGTGGTCATAGCTTAGTCCGTTGAGCGTAGTTACCACTGCGTGCGAGTTGACGTTTTTTAGTATTGCTACGTCAAAAACGTCTTTTCTGTGGCCCGCGGCGCTATGAAAAATGGGTTTGTCCGGACCCAGGACTTGCAAATTTTTTTGCTCAACGTAACCGAACAGAGTTTGACCCTTGGCGCTAGTTACTGACTATTCCACGACCCGTGCTTCGAATTAAAGTCTCCCGCAGTTATTGTGGGATGTGGGTTATCGAAAACTGTATCAAAATTTGCTGTTTGGGATCCTGACCGTGCCGAGCCCTGGCACGGTCACCACTATTGCGTTCGATTCAAGGGAGACTAGGTCGGGTGTATTCGTGTAAGATGGCTTTTATTAGAAGATTTGTTTGATTTAACCTGAGTTTTCTTTTTCTTTTTTTTGACTAGGATGTAGCCATCCTTGTCTGTGAGTCCTTGTTCCGCGGCGACTTCCGGCTGGGAGTTTTGCGGGAGGCGGCTTGTTTGGGGCCTTGTGGCGGTTGTCGTCGCTCTCATTCTCCGAAAGCGAATTGGGAGCTTGTCTTTTCATTCTCTCTATTTGGGGGGTGGTTTTGCCGCCCTCCTGGTTGGAGGCGGTATTGCCGTCTCTTTGGTGTTGGTCTGACCGTTCTTTTGGGTGGAGACGGTTTTGCCGCCCGCCTTGGTGGCTTTGGCCTATTGGTTCGGTGGGGGCTGTAGCGGTGGCGACGGTGTTAAGGGCGGTAGGTTTGTATGGCGATTATCGCAGCCTGCTTCTCGATAGTGGCCCGGAATTCGTCGTTCTGCTTCCTCATTGCCACCATCTGGTCGTTCTCTATCTGCGCTTGCAGGGACTTGATGAGGTCTTTGGTTCTCTGTTACGAGAGCGAGCGGTTTTTTCTCAGGGACCGGTCGCGGTACTTGCTCTTCTTACTGCAGTCCCTCTCCAATTCTTTCTGGGTGGTTTTTTTTATGAATAGCTCTTGGGCGGGTGGGTGGGACACAGTATTAGAAACCACACGCCTACAATTTAAACATAGTGCCTGCCCACCTACCAAAGCGTTTGTCATTAAGAGTTTTATTGTTTCAACCTTGTCTAGTGTTTTGCTAACTTTTGACATTTTTTTTTTATTTTGTACAAAGTTACTGGAACACGAGAGGTGGGAGGTACTAAGTTTTCTTTGATGACTAATACCTAGGCGGGTGGGTGGGACACAGTATTAGAAACCACACGCTCACAATTTAAACTTAGTGCCCGCCCACCCACCCAAGCGTTTGTCATCAAGGGTTTTATTGTAATAACCTTCTCTAGTGTTTTGTTAACGTTTTACACTCTTTCTATTGCGTACAATAGTTACAGGAACACGAGAGGTGGGAAATACAAATTTTTCTTTAATAACTATTACTTGGGCGGGTGTGTGTGACACAGTATTAGAAACTACACGCCCACAATTTAAACTTAGTGCCCGCCCACCCACCTAAGCGTTTGTCATCATGTTTTATTATTCCAACCTTCTCTAGTGTTTTTTTAACATTTTGCATTCTTTCTATTGTGTATAAATGTACAGGAACACGAGAGGTCGGAAATACTATTTTTTTCTTGATTACTAAGACTTGGGCGGGTGGGTGGGACACAGTATTAGAAGCCACCCGCCTACAATTTAAACATAGTAGAAAAATGTAGACATTAATTATGTTAATGGTGCAAGTCAAGTGCAAGTTTTGTTCCTTAGAAAATTTTGCAGGGTCGAAAACTGGGATACTGAGTTAGTGGTTACTTTCTGGGGTACCACAAAATCACTGTGTTGAGGTTGACGGAGATAGTTTAATTTATTAAGTGATTTTTAAAGACTGTGTTTTGTTAAGTCAAAGTCAATACTACTGTCCCGCAATCAATAAATTAAGTGTAGTACCAACTTAACCAAGAAGTTGGATAACTAACAGTTGGGTTGGTGGGCGGGAACCAAAGTCAAAACTAGTGTCTTGCTTTTAATATGTTGAGTGCTCCGCCCACCTACCCAAGTGTTGTTGATTAATAAGTTGGATAACTAACAGTTGGGTGGGTGGGTGGGTGAGTGGGAACTAACATCAAAATTACTGTTCCGCAATCAATGAATTGTGTGGTTCACCCACTCAAGTGTTAATAATCAAGAAGTTGTATAACTAACAGTTGGGTGGGTAGGCGGGAACTAAAGTTAAAACTACTGTTCCGCAATCAATAAATTAAGCGCCCCACTCACTTAACCAAGTGTTAGTGATCAAGAAATTCGAAAACTAACAATTGGGTGGGTGGGCGGGAACTAAAGTCAAAACTACTGTCCGCAATCAATGAATTCAGTGCCCCACCCACTTAACCAAGTCTTTGTGATCAAGAAGTTAGATAACTATCAGTTGGGTGGGTGGGCGGGAACTAAAATCAAAACTAATGTCTCGCAATCAATGAATTGAGTTTTCCGACCACACATCCAAGTGTTGGTGATCAAGAAGTTAGATCATTAACAGTTGGGTAGGTGGGCGGGAACTTAAATCAAAACTACTGTCCCGCAATCAATGAATTGAGTGCTTCACTCTCTCTCCTAAGTGTTGGTGATCAAGAAGTTAGATAACAATTGAGTGGGTTGGCAAAAACTTCAGTTAAAACTACTGTCCCAAAATTAATGAATTGAGTAAGATTAAGGCAATTAATGACTTAAGCTTCTACCACAACCCAGTAATCGTGAAATTCTATAAAAGGGAATCAAATAAGAGGAGAGGAAGATTTGTTACCTCTTTTGATTGGACTCTCTTCTCAAAATAGTTGGCAGAGAGTATAAGTAAGCTAGTCTCATTAAAGAAACCGTCAAACAGTTAACAAATCAAATTTACAAAACCATGGAAAAAACTTTTAAACCCCATCAGGTTTGCGCTGATAACTTTATAGGGTTATCCTGCGCACAAAAGACATTCATCCACAAAAGAGATCGCAAGGTTTTAATGACAAAAGCATGGGAACCTTAGAAATTGTAAGATCTTTAATGCTCTTTATAAGCAAGTCAGAGATAAGATTGCACAAAAATCAGTGCTGGTAAAAAACTTTAGAATGAACCACAAACGACGAAATAAACACAATAAAAAAGTTTCTATTTCAGTCATCCATGGCAAAATGGGCTTTAATACTTCATCAAGAAAAAGGCTCAAGCTTCAATGCTTTAATGTTTTCCCCTCTATGACAGTGATCTGAAGCACGTCAAAGAAGTCCACAGAGAAATCAATGGTTTTTTGGAATACATTGACAAAAATACACCACTGAACAGCGTTTGACGTTCTCGAATCAGAGAAATTATATCAAAGCTTTGATCTGTATTAGACCCTGACAGAATTTTGAAATCCTTTTTGTACAAACTAATATTGCTAATGCGATCTTACGTACGGACCACTTTCCAAAAGCTTGTAAAAGCTCGCACGTAATTAACATCCCAAAACCTAAAAAAGACCAAACGTTTCTTCAAAACTACCGGTCAATCAGTCTTTTATGCGGCTTAACTAGAGTTCATAAAAACGGTAATCTTTCAAGAACACGCGGAAGTAAACTTTCTTCTATCCGCCTATCAATATGGGTTTTGACGTGATAAAAACCACTAAAGTAGTTTTTTTAGACGTGAAAAAGGCTTCAATAAGTTCTGGCACAAAGTTCTACTATTGAAACTGTACAAACTCAAACTTTCTCTACGACTATATGTATACACCTATAAACTTCTAAACCATGTTTCTACTTTATCGTAGACCAGGGCAGAAGTACCTTAAGGTTTTATTAGGCTTTTAGGCTAGAAACACGGAATTAAAATGACGCAATATGCTAATGACACAGCACTATTATACAGCTTTAGATCACTCGAAGGTGCTCACTTATGGTACAAAAAGTTACCAGTCATTTTCAAGACTGCTTAAAAACTGGCAAGCCAAAGTAAACCCAAAAAAACCCAGTTTCTTGTCACGGCATTGCACCACAACTTGCAAAAACGTCCTTCTCGACGACGTTCCTATTTTGTAGTTTGATTCTGCTACGTACAGTCCATCTTAGATAAGAAAATCTGGATATACATTACCATCATAAGACTCCAAATTACGCATCCCATTGCTGCAATAACATATTGAAGCCTCGAGCAAAAGATATTTTGCAAATCTTGCGTTTTACTAAAACTTTGATCCGGCCAGATTTGCTGGCCAGACAAGAAAGAAACTTCTTATAGAAAACTAACTAGCAAATTTAAATGTGTTTACCTCACAACCTTATCTTATAAAAAAAGATACATGACTTTCATGTTTTTTTTTTTTAATTGGTAATTTTTACTAATTATTTATTATTTTTTATGGTTTCAACTACGAAAAATGTTGCAGGTGTGCTGTTTTTGGATCATTGTGTAGGTGGGTGCTATCTAGGAACAGATAAAGGGGCGATGTTGATCTGGAATGATCGATCTTAGCGGCGATCTGAAGAGGTTTATCTAGCGGACCTTAAAAGACGCCCGAGGGGTGCTTAACAATTTTGCTAACTCTGGACGTCTTAGTGGTTTTGGCGGATTGATCAAGTTGGTCTGTGGCTTTCTAATTGACATAGTTGGGCTTATTTGTCTTGGTTCAGCAAAGTTTAACTGGCGTGCACTCAGTTTTTGGTCTGTTTCTTGGTCTTCTTCGCTAAGAATTAGTCCGAGCACGCGGACCACTGACGTTTGTCAGTGAATTTTGTTGGGCCTTCAGATGGTGGAGGCGCTCTATCTGGGTTTTGTGAGCTGTTTAAAGAACACTGTTGCCAGAGTAACAAAAAGCGTGAGTTATGGTAAAGCGTGGTTATAAGCGTATTTTTTCTTCTCTTCTCTGAGGGCCAAATCTGATGACTAAGTAGCCGTTTCATAAGCGCATCATTTTTGTCACCGACTGGGCTTTTGGAGGTGGTAAGGAGGCGGACATGAGTTTCTATTTCTTGACGAATTTTGGCGTAGGACTAGCTTTAGAGATGATGTTCTTTCATTGATATATTTGTTGTAGGGCCTGGCGAGGTGTCCAAGCGCAGGGTTATGGGAGTTGTAGTACTACCCTTGTAGTATCCAGATAATGTTAATGCTGTTGGTCGCGGCCAGTACATTCAACTTAGTGGTAGTGTATACTGTGTATTCTATGATTTCAGGATTGTTTTTCCTGGTTTATATTTGCTTGGTGGAAGCAGAGATGTTGTGGCCTTGACGATGAAAGAAAATTTTCTCTGCGTTTGGGCACTGACCCCGGTAGATGCTTTACCAAAGCCTAAGATGAGGAAAGCGGCTTTCATTAGCCAATTATAAAAAATTGTTTTTAACATTTTTTTTTTCTTAAATTTTTCTTAAATCTTTATTTTTAACGTAAAATGGTATCTAAATTTTGATTCTATATGTTTGACTTTTTTGAAATTATTTACTAATATTACTTTTTTTTATTTTTATTTGTAGTGGTGCAACTTTGTTTAGATTTTACATTTTTCTTTCAGATGTTATAACATTAATTATAATTTTATATAATTAATAATAAAAGTTATCTACTCTACAAGATGGTTAACAAAAACTAAATATTTCAGTAAGAAAAAGTATCATCAGCCAATTTAAAAAAAAAATGTTAAGGAATTCGAATTGGATGGCTCAACCATCCGTTAATGTTACCTAAAAATCCCACCCATAAAACACGTTCGAATTAAAAACCCGCCGTTTTTTACCCTCCACCTGTTCCGGCGCCGTTGATGAATCGACTTGAACTCATGTCGCAGCAGCGGCAGCGAACCCATTTCTATTTTTTGCCTTTTTCGAATGAAAAATTTCGACCGGAAAGTTTCGCCTAAAATATATATTTCCTCCTTTAACGAAGGCTATCGCCAACGCACTGTGATAATGATTAACGAGCGAACGCACTAGGATACTTTAAATTGAGAGGCTTCTGCCCGCATTAAGGGTTTCTAATTGAATCCCGGCACGCGCTTAATTGGAGATACACGATCCGTTTTTACCCTGGCAACATTACACCGGGGGAAAATATCACCTAGTAATTAAAATGGACAGATAGTGCCAAAATAACTATTTTATTTGTTTTATAAAAAAAAAGCTTCTTATCAGTCGGGCACGAATGAAACCAGAAGGCAATTCCCCATATGCGGAATGATAAATTCAGACGTGCGCTATATTTATGAGCCCTGGATGGATATATAAATTGTTCGAGTGCACATAAATGCAACTACACCGAGATATATAAATATCCATATATAGAGAATAATATATAATAATACTTCGATAGATATATGTGCAGGGTATTTATTAGGGAGGCACATATATTCGATCGTAAATTTTCACTTGTAATAAATAGCTTAAGGCTTATTAAATCATTCTAGTTTGAATTATAAGTATATTTATGAATTTGCTAAAGTATTTTTATATTTTAGATTTGTCTTCATCTTTTAAACTAACAATTTATTTAAAATGTTTATCTAATAATCCATACCACCGATCGTCACATTTGCTCATTAGATGTCTCACTAGATGGCGGCATTTTGTTATATTAATGGATAAGCTATTACACGCGAGTAGAATACTATACTTTATTTATGGTTTACATTTTTTTACACTTAATTAGTTTAAAATAAAAACAAAATACTTAAAACTTTATAAAATAACAGATAGCAGATGAAAAGTGGCGGATGGAGTAATGCAATAATTTTTAATAATTACACTTATTATTTAATTAATTTTAATAAGCAAATGGGGTTTATTATAAATTAAATAAAACTCATTTACTATTTCACGAATTTATTTAAAACTCATAACTAGTTTCAACTTTTACTAGGTCATCCTCGGACGGTAATACAAATAAGTATGAATATAATTTTTTTTTGTATTTATACTTATTTGTACCACCGTCCGATGATGACCTAGTAATGGTTGAAACTAGTAACTGTGTTTTATTTATTTTATTATTTAATAGTTGTAAATATAAAATAATTGATTTGATTATTAATGGTTTCCAGTTTTATTTTACATACAAACTTTAAAAATATGTAGAGATATACATGCCGCATCAAAAGATTTTCTTTTATCATATGTATTTTGCAATTTTTTATTTACACTTATTTGCGTACTTTAATTTACGACTATTTTATGGTAGAGAATGAAATTTTAAACAATTTTACTGCTTTTCTGAGCTTAAAAGTTTTACTGTTATATTTTATATAATTTAATTATTTTTATTTTTTTTTTCAGGTAAGTTTCTATTGATTTCCTACTGCTAAGAACTGATATTGTAAGTAATTTTATTTAATATCTTTGTTGCAAGCAAGAGAAATTGTGTTTTAGTTGCTAAGATAATGTATTTGATGTTAAATAAACAGTGGTGCTTAGGAGCTGATAGTGCCCCAACATTCATTAAATACGTTTTTATAATTTATTGCACCCAAAGCCGCCAAAACTAATTATTGAGAGCTGTATTAATAACTTAAAATCATGTTAATATAATTTTAAAAAAACTGAATCATTATTTTTATATAATATCAATATACACTTTTGGCAATATTTGGCGCTGTACTCATAACCAAATTGCAAACTAAGTTTAAGTTGTAGGCGGGTAGCTTTTTTTACTGTGGCACTGTGGTGATCAAAAAAATTATATGTTTACCCACCGTTTGTGTTCCTGCAGCTATTCCTAACAAGAAAATTAGTTAAATTGTTAGCAATACAACAGACGATTAGTTGACATCAAATTGCTTGATGACAAACACTTGAGTATGTGGGCGGGAACAAAGTTTGAGTTGTGGGCGAACAGCTTATACTACTGTCGTTCACCCACCCAAATGTTTGTGATCAAACATTTTTTTATTTTTAACCTATGTTTGTGTTTCTACAGCTATTCTTAACAAGAAAATTAGTGTAAGTTGTTAGGTATACAACAGACGATTAGTTCACAACAAATTTATTGTTGACAATTGCTTGGGTAGGTGGGCGGGAACTAAGTTTGAGTTGTGGGCGGGTAGCTTCTTTTACTGTGGCTCACCCACCTACCCAAGTGTTGATGATCAAAAAATTTATATGTTTTACCACCGTTTGTATTCCTGCAGATATTCTTAACAAGAAAATTAGTGTAAGTTATTAGCAATACAACAGACGATTAGTTGACAACAAATTGTTAGATGACAAACGCTTGGGTGGGTGGGCGGTAACTTTTTTTTTTGTCGGAGGGCTGAATCTTCAAAAGAACATTCAAACTATGGAATGCTACTTGATTCGATTGCCATTCTACAGCTTTGCCTACGGACTAAACACCCCCCCCCCCCCACTCTAGCCGTTTTATTGCGGGACCGCTTACGCATTACTTCACGATGGACGTTGTCAATTTACCTATCTATCGGTTTCTTCTTGTTCTTTGGTATATATTATGGTGCGGATTACGTCTTACACCCTTCTCCATGGTTCTTCAGCTGCCTGTAGACTTGCCATCATATTTTCCTCGTTAAAGGCATCTCCGGTTTGAGCAGTGTGAATTCTAATGTTTCCTCACCTGCGGCAGGTAAACAGGGTATGTCATACGTCATCGGTCCGGTCACAGTAAGTACACTTCTCAGTCGCTGCTCTGTGTCTGTCATAGAGGTATTTCCTGAAGCAACCATGCTCGGAGAGGGCCTTCGTAAGGAAATAATCTACTTCTCCGTAAGGGCGGCCTACCCATTTTTGGATATTTGGTATCAACCTGTATGTTCATCTACCATTGGTCCCGCTTTCCCAGCTTTCCTGCCACCTAGAGCTTATGTCTACTTTTGTTGATAAGTTGTTGTACTTTTTGGCTCTTTCCCGTATCAGCAGCTCTATTGGCGGGATGACCGCGATTACACCTACTGCCTCTGTCGAAATGGTTCAGTATGCGCCACATATCCTGATCGACATCAGCCATTGGAGTCCTGACAGCTTCCTCAAGGCTTTTCTGTTTCCAGTTACCGATTTCCAAGCTGGTGCCGCGTAGAGAATCTGCGAGTGGATCACGCCTGCCATTGTTCGCTTCTTTGACGCTCTAGGTCCACCCACATTGCGCATTAGGCTGGTTAGGGCCTTTATTGCCCTTGCGACTTTTCCGATGGTTTGTTTTATATGCTCCTTGAAAGTAAGCTTAGTATCCAGCCAAATACCAAGGTATTTTACGGCAGCACTGGGTTTGATAAAGGAGCCTAGGATGTTAAAGCGTATGCGCCCTATTTTCCGCTTGGTGGTTAAATGTACGGCTTTCGATTTCTCGGGTGCAAGCTGTAGTCGTCTTCCTTTTAGCCAATTTGCTATCCGGAGGAGTGCTATGTCTGCATTGTTCATTAATATTGCTTCATTTTCTGCAACCACAGTCAGAGCCACGTCATCGGCAAATCCAATTAGCGTTACTCCTTTTGGCTGTTCCATTCTGAGTAGATTGTCGTATAGGATGTTCCACAGGTTTGGACCAAGTACTGATCCCTGCCGAACACCGCTATTGACTTCGATGGTCTTGTCCTCAGCTTCTATGATTATCTTCCTCCTGTATAGGTAGGATGCTAGTACATTTATTAGGCTCTCTTTTATTCCTCTTTCCCTTGGATTTTCGAGGATAATTTACCACGAGGCACTATTGAAGGCGTTTTTCACATCCAGTTTAATAACAACGCATAATCGTCTAATGTTTGTGTGCGTAAGCTGCCGTTCTTTCACACTGTTTGTCTGCTAGACCTCCAGTTCGCTCAAGTTTGTTTTTAAGCCGCAACATGACTAGCTGCTCATATAGTTTTCCTTCAACATCTAGTAGGCATATGGGTCTACATAATGCCGGCTGGTCCAACGGTTTGTTGCTTTTTATAAGCAGCACGAGTTTAGCCTGTTTTCAGTCTTCCGGGAATGTACCTTCGCGCGCTAACTTATTATACACCTCTAACACATATTTAGGTTTGACATTTACAAATTCTTTTTGCATTTCTGCAGGGATGTTTCCTGGTTCAGGTGCTTTGTTAAGCTTTAGCTTACTACATGCTGTTTGCAGCTCATCTAATCTAGAATCGGTGAATCGGCTCTATTACAGATAAAATTGACTAGGTCGTGTTTTGGAAAGAGGTGTTTGACAACCGCTTCCATCATTTGCATTGTCAATTGGGGTCTTGGAGGAAAACCGATCAGTTGTTTCATAACAATCTTGTATCCGTCTCCCCATTTATCACAGTCGAGTTTATTACAGATAGTTTTCCAGCATTTTTTTAATGCTGTCCCGCAAAGCTTTCTTGCTGCTTTTATATGCATCCTGCAGTTGAAGATTTAATACCGCAGGATTTCTTCGTGCACTTCTTTTCTTCATGCATTCCTTGCACAGATTGGCAATCTCGTTAGACCACCAATATACTGGATGGATATTTATGTGTTGATGTCTCTTTGGCAGAGTAGAGTTACAGATGAGCGTAAGGTTTTTTGAGAAGTCTTTTGCAGGTGACGCGTTTTCCTCGTACGTGATGTCGGCATCGGCCAGGGCTCGTTGCAGCATCTGCTTGTCAAGCCTTTTTGCGTTCCATCCTTTATTTTGGGTTGGGTGGGTCCTCTTCTGTTGTATGTCTACTAGCTCAAAAATGATGTAATTGTGGTCACTCAGGGTTACCTTGTTGCTCACTTTCCATCTTCCAATTTTCGTTGATAGGGATTCCGCGGTCAGGGTTATGTATAGTATTGAGAAGGATTTATGTTTCTGGAATGTTGGGTTATTTCCTTCACACATATGAGGTCGTTTTCTGCCAGCGACTCGGTTACAATTCGACCCTTCTCATCCGTGAAATACATACCCCATTGCACGGATTTAGCATTAAAATCTCCAACAACGATGGCTTTATTTTTGCATCTTCTTAAGCAATTCCGCATAGGACATATTCTTTATGCTGATTATTATTGCATCTCCTTTTAGTCTTTTTGCTGGTCTGGTTGTTGTAGCGTTCTGTTTAACAGATTTTGTTCTTTTTTCACCTGCTTTCTTTTCTGTTGTCTTTAGGCCTTTTGGTTGGTTTTTCGTAAATATGATAATTTTTATATTTGTTTTGTAGAATACATATTTTGTTATTCTAGGGAATATAGTGCCGATAACGTCTTCACTTTCTGGTAACGCTAGTTTCGTTCTTTTGTTTTTGACCATTGTATCCCTAATTTAGAGCCTTAAAAACGTTTTCATCTTCAGCGTCTTCTATATTATTTCCGTCTGTGATAATCGGATAGTATAGTCGTCTGGTAAGATCTACAATGTTTTGATCTTTGTCCGGGAAACCTAGTGCATGGGTTTTCATGGCAAAGTCTTCTACTAGTTTGTTTTTCGATAGAAGACCTTCTTTGCCACCGAACTTTTCTATCGCCTTTTTTACAGACTTATTGCTTGTCTCTATTTCCTTGTTACAAGGGAGTATAAGGTCATATTCGGCAGGAGCTTTCGAGATGTAGAATTTTTGCTCTTCGATTCTTGGAAAGACATCATCTTTCCAATCTTCTTCTGTTATATTCTTGATGATATCGTACATTTTTTCTCCAGATAGGTCCTTTCTCCTAATCTCTCTCATTTGAGTTAGTTGGCATTCTATGCACTAATTGGTGCTGTTCTGTGTGCTTTTCCTTCTGTATTGCGTTCTGCTTTCAAGACTTCTATTTTACGCCTGAGTTTTTTGTTCTCGCTGCGCAACGATTCCTCTGTCCCTGCATGTGCGCTTTTTGTACTTTCGTCCTACTAGTATTTAAGCTTATTGGATTTGAGTTTTTTGATTTCATATATGGCGGCTGCTTCTTTTAGTTCCGTCTTTGGCATGTACATATCTTGGATGACTTGGTCTAGCTTTGTTGCATGTGTCGCAATTTTTTCTGAAATCTCTCTAAATAGCTCTATTGCTTTGTGAATCTCTTCCTTGTTCTTTACTGGCGAGTTGATTTCCATCGTTTTTCTTTTGTTCCACGACGTTTCTACTGTTGCATATCTCTGAGGTATGGTCTGTCTGGCACTATCCATACGCAAGTCTGATAGGGAGAACTCTCTCTTTTTAGGAGGAGTCTTTTGTATTGAGCTTCTCCTGCTGAAAATTTCCCTTTTTTCTTCTTCTGTTATTTCGTTTCTGTTAACGTGATCTTTGCCAGATCCCTTGCCAGTGTCGTTTTTTGCCTTGAGGTAATTGGATAACAATCGGGGTGTACTCTTTTGCACACACTTGTTCCTGAGCGGGGTATCGCCCCCTTGCAACGTAAACGATGTATCTAGCGTCGTACTATCCATAGAGTGCCATAAGTCAGTACCGTGCTTATTGTTTGACACCTATCTGTGCTGAAAGGTGGTCGTCGTTGGAGAGGGTTGGAAGAAAATGGGATGTCGAGATAGGGACTACTTTTTAGAGGTTTTCCCCCTCTGTAGAGTAAAAGAAAGAGTTTTTGGTTCCCTAGCTCTCGATACCTATTAGCATCGGGAACCGAAAGGTGGTCTAGAGTAGGCCGAAGGGTTTTACCAAGAGAGGTCCACAAATCATAGCGGAGATTGAAGAGAAAGTGTTTCGCCAGAGCCTCTTTAGTTTCCATGCAGCGGGCACCGCGTGCAGGCGATGTTGACTTAAGTTGGACTTATCATCCTGCCAGCTCCTTACCCACCTGGGTGGGAACTAAGTTTGAGTTGTGGGAAGGTAGCTTCTTTTACTGTGGCCCACTCACTTTCCCAAGTATTGATGATCAACAAATTTATGTTCAACCACCGTTTCTGTTCTTGCAGCTATTCTTAACAAGAAAATTAGTGTAAGTTGTTAGCAATACAACAGACGATTAGTTCACACCAGATATTTTAATGTTAGATTCTTGGGTGGGTGGCCGGGAACTAAGTTTGAGTTGTGGGCGGGTAGCTTTTTCTACTGTGGCCCACTCACCTACTTAAGTGTTAGCGATCAAAAGATTTATTATTTTAACCACCGTTTGTGTTCCTGCAGCTACTTTTAACAAGATTTATTGTAAGTTGTTAGCAATACAACAGACGATTGGTTTACAACAAGTATTTTAATGACTAACGCTTGGGTAGGCGGGCAACATTAAATTTAGACGATTTTATTTTTGTTGACAAACGAGTACAATTGCAAGGATTTCAATTCAAGTATTGAATATTTTAAATTTGTATTGATATTTATACTAAAAATTATTTAAATTATTTAAATTAAAATTTTTAGTAGCTTTTTATAAATTATCTCTCTTAAATCCATCATCGCAGAATACATTTTGGGCATTATTTAGCGGTGAATTTATTAAGAGTAAGGCTTATAATAATGCAAATTTAATTTTATATTAAACTATTGTAAAGGCACGATACGACTATGATGTATGAGCCGTCAGTAATTACCGTCAGCGACCTTTTCAGTAAAATGTGAGAATGCATTAAAAAAAAATGACACAACTTTAGATGTTAATGCAGGCTTTGATTGCTCTGGTATTGACAAAAATATTAAAAGAAATTAACGCACTCAGAAGCTCATATCACTACAACTACCTAGTCAGACCTTGTAGTTCAATTCAAGTCCAGAAGCTTTTGCCAAGAGATTTTTTTAGCTATTTTGTGTTTGCCAAAGCGAGTTGTGCGTTGCATATTGTATGCTTCACATTCACTCAGCAGATATAATGGAGTCTCGTTGTCTTTCAAACATCCACAGGGTTCTATTCGTGTTCTTATTTAGGCTACATTGTCTGGTTATCAGTTCTGTAAGCCTTTGTAGTTTGGTTTACGAGTCAAACCATTTTGATATCTAGACCAAGTGTTAGTCTGTTACTTGTTGCCAATGCTTCCAGATTGCTTATACAAGCCAAAACCAGTTTAAATTTTAATAATGCTGAACGTAGTGCATGTAACGTTGCTTGGCTATCGGACACTTGATCATGTTTCTGGCATCTCTAATCATGCATGAAGCAAGACAAAGGTACCGATGTTAATATACTTGCATTGATCCACAAACAAGACGTAGTTAGCAAGTTGGAGTATCACCTTCTAGTAATCTTGGACTGACACTTATTAACTTAATCTACTGCAACTGAAGATGGTAAATTTGATGAGCTGGAACCTACTCGATCTGATACCTTTAACATCTAGGTAATCCAGGCTTACTACCAGTCAAAAACAGAGAAGAAGAAGGTTTTTTTTGGAGAGTCTCTGTAAGCTGTCTGTAGAGACTGGTTATTGTAGAAAGAAAGAATAAAGTTTTGATAACTAAGTATAGGGTTTTTTCTCTGATCATCAACCTTGTTGTTCAGCTTGTGGGAAACATATCCTAACTAGCTGGTGTTGTTTTTTCCTTCAGGCGCAACATTTTGTTGATGGGGAATTTATAGTTAGTGTTATCAATTTATTTTGCTTGCTGTTGTATTAGATGATGATCGTTGTGGGTAATGCTTTCCACCATTTTTTTGTACGTAAGCGAGGAGATTTTTTAAATGACTGGGTTTAATTAAATGGAGTGTAAGATTTGTTTTATATAGATCACGTCGGAGATGTGCTTATCGACTAATTTTTTTATGGGTACACCTGGAAGGTCAAACCTTATTTAGGTTACAATTTTTTGTTGGGAGAAAGTGCATTAAGGGACATACTAATTTAGAAGTGCTTTATAGGATTCTGTGTTTTGTTAGGCTAGAGCGATTGTTTTAGTAGCTAGGATGGTGGTTGCCGGTGGGGACTGGAAGTATTGCGGTGATGTATAATGATGTCAAGGGTATAATTAATGGTGTTGAGTCAAGTCGGTTGCTTTTGTTTTTCCGCATGATTTTTTTTTCTTGGTTTTTGGCAGTTTTAATCCTCTTTCTTGATCCTTGTACTCTGCGTGAGGGTTTGGTGGCACTATTATGGAATCGTATCAACAGCGACTTTCCATGCCTTTCTGTCTTGGGCCATTTCTGTGGCCTTATGCTTGGTATGACTAACCAGTCTGGTAACCCCGTCTATCCACCGAGTTGGCTATCTTCCTCGTGGTCTTTGTCCGTCAACCTTTCCCTGGACCAATATTTTTTCTAGAGTATTCGATCTTCTAGATACATGGCCGAAATAACGCAGAATAAACTATGGACCAGCCCAGTATATAAGTTTTGAGTGTGTTTTATGCTGAGTTTGCAACTGGGTGTTTTTGAATATCTTATTGTTTGCGGCTTGATCTTCTTATTTAAAAAATAATATTTTCAAAACTTTTATTCTATCGCGGTTAGTTTTGGGTGTGCTTGTTTTTATGTTTTCTTAGCCAGTCTTTCTACTAACTTAGATGTTGTTATTAAATTTCTGGGGTTATTTATTTATGCTTTGGTTGTGTGCTCTCGGCACTGTTATTCTATTTCTAGATTGTCTGCTGCAATCTGGTACTTTGTCTGGGTTTTCTATTATTTATTTGCATGTATTATTTGAGAGTATATCTTTCGGTGGATAATTGGTTGGTGTGTTGGTTTTATTCTTGTTGGAGCAACTTACCTACGGTCTTTGATGGGGGACGGCTATGTGGACTATGATTGGGGGTCTGTTAATGTTATCTTCAACCCAATAGCAGTTTTTTCCTGCTGCGACAATTGCTTTCATTGGTTTGATTCATTTTGAAACAAGTTTTTTTGTTCTTCTTTGGACTAGAACTTTTTTTTTCCAGTCTGTTGGTGATGGCGGCGTTTTTTTGTTGGGCATACCTTTTGCTGATTTCTTCTTTTCGTGATCTTATGGGCTGTTCTTTACTCTGCATTTTATTTCAAGATTGTCCCATTGGCTGTGATCTTTCTTCCTACTGGGTCTTTTTGTCTGTTAGGTAGTTGAAATAAAACTAGAAAGATTAATTTATCTCATTCCTTTGTGGGATTTTCTTCGATGAGGATCCGTAGATTCTTCTTTAATTTTCCGTGTCGACGATTTACTGGGTTGGCTTGGGAGTGGTACCGCTATTGTGGTGAAAGCATTTCCACTTCTTGCAGGCTTTTCTGAAGATCTGGCTGATAAACTGTGGCCCGTTGTCGGACAGGATGATTTGCGGGTACACGTAGCGATGGAAGAATGAAAACAAGACCAAAGTTATGAATTTTACTAAAAATGGTCAGAACCAGCAGCAGCTGTCAGTTGAAAACTTTGAGTTCACAGGTGTCACCAATTTCACATACCTGGGGACGAAACTGAACGAAAAAAACAAACAATAAGAAGAGGTTGAGATAAGGATCATAAAAGTCACGCGGTGTTATTTTGCCAACAGATTCCTACTAAACTCAAACTGAGCAGAACGTGCAAGCTTAAAATCTACAAGACTACAGGTCTAGATTACATACGCTAGCGAAACTTGGACGTTAAATCAAAAAGAGGAAGACTCCCTCAGGATCTTTGAAAGAAAAATTCTGCGAAATATCTTTTGGCCAACGCAGAACGAAGATGGGAAGCTGGTGCATAAAAGCAAATTAAGAAGCAGATGTAGTTAGGTTTATTAAAGCCATAGGGATTTGTTGGTTAGGACACGTCATCAGAATGGATGAGGGAAGAAGCGCCAATTATGGAAACCAATGGAGGCGAGACCCAGAGGGAGGCTTTGCAGAAAATGGATTTCTGCAGTAGAAGAAGACTTCAAAAATATTTGCATTAACAACTGGAGGAGAGTTGCTCTAAACTGGAAAAGCTGGAACAAAGTTGCAGAGGAAGCCAAAACCCACTTAGGGTTGTAGAGCTCAAGGAAGAAGAAGTAGCGATGGAAGATTTTGTGCATTATGAGTTGGAAGGTCTTCTTGCTAGTGGCGCTCAATACTGGGAATGCTTTGGTCTACCATGTGCACATGTTTATTACCGTTAGTGCAAAGCAGTTTCTTTCTTGGGAAATATTGTACTTAGTTGACTGCTGCAGCTGGGCTTTCTCTTGTTTTCTTTATACCTCTTGATAAACTTCTTTATGTTCTTGATGATGTTTGGCTAGTGGTATGTTTTACGAATCATTCGGATAGACTATTTGCATATGGGTGTACGGCGGTCTCTTCTCCGGGGTGGAGTTGGATGACGGTTTTTTGTGTCTTTTGGGACACGACCTCCTGGTTGTCTTCAAGTTCTGATCAAGGTTTTTGGGTTTTTGTCTCCGTGTTGCACCTTCGGATAACGTATTTAGTCAAACCAAAGCTTGAATGTAGGTGCGCAACGGCTTGTCCTTCAGGTACGCTCGAAATTTTTTAATTGCCTATACGACTGCTTGGCACTCTGGTTGTTTGTTATGCGGCCGCTGGCGTAGGAGATTACTCTTCTTCTATCTTTTTCGTTCTCTTGGTACAGTACTGTTCCTAGGCCCAGGTAGCTGGCATGTGTCTGCAGCACGAATTTTTGGCATGGTCGGTGTAGGTGTAGTGGACGGTTGAGGGCCGCCTTTACTTCTTTAAAGGCTTGTTCTTTTTTATTTGTCTCATTGGAATGGCCTGTTTTTTTCCTTGTAGATCAGCGGGGCAGCTATGTCCGCAAACTTTGGGACGTATTTTTGCAGCTAGATGCTCAGACGCCTAGGAAGCTCCGTAGTTGCTTCCATTTAGTGGTCACAACTTACTTTTAAAACTGAAGACCGATTTTGTTTATTGTTTTTGTTATTTCTTTTGGGAACTGTATTGAGGTTTTGTTTACTTGCGGTAAAGTTGGTGAACTAATATTAAAGCCGCTCATTTTGGGTAGACTTGGATCAAGGTCAAGTGACTGCTAAGGGGTTTGTTGTCTCCTGTGGTGACCCGATGACTCAGGTATTTAATCTTGGATTGTCCAAACTTGAATTTAAAAAAAAATTTACAGCTGGTTTAGATGTTTTTTGTGGTTTCTAGAAAAACTTAGGTTTAAGGTATACTAGAATAATTTTAATAAGCCTGCTGCTGGTGCATTCTTTAGTCCAAATGGCATCACCTGGAACTGGTACGTTTTGCCGTTGGGAATGGCGAACGCGCTTAGATGTTTTGACTTTTCTTGCGAACCTGCCTGTATCCAGTCTTTAAATCTATCTTAGTGAATATGCTTGCTTCTCCGAAGTCGTGCAAGGGTTTGTCGATCTTTGGTAGCGGGGCAAACTCGTCTTTTGTGGCATCGTTTAGTTTTTGGTAGACCACTCAGAATCTAGGCGTACCGTTTTTGTAGGTGAACTTTTTCTTGGCAGGGGTGTACGAATACTGCTTGACTTTGATGGGAGTGGAGTGTTTTTGCTGGATGTGGTTCAGTTTGATACGAGAGCTACTAGAAACCTTTAGTGACTCTGCTGGGTTTAAACATAGTAGAGTCCAGTCCAAAGCTGCAAAACAAACACCTTTGAGCAGCAGGGTACTGAAAAGTATCAAAAGACCGTACTCACGCCTTCACGTGGCGGCGCTGATGATGCTAAGCTGAGACGGATCGACAGTTAGCTCAAAAAACTAGAGATAGCTGGAGCGGAGAGCCAGAGATGGGCTTATACGTTACACACATCTCATGAGGGAAGGCAACGGGAGACTACCCTCATTATTTTTTACAAGAGAACAATATGATGACTACATTCAACGGAAAATATTCTGGAGCAAATATTTTCCTAATTGGATTTCCCGGGCTACGGTCTTGAATGGAGCCATGAGAACCAACTTACGTAAGAAAATCAAAATAGGGACCTGGAATGTGCGAAACATATACGAGAAACGAAAGCTGGCAAATCTAGGCTAAGAAGCATGGAGGCTAAACATAGATATACTAGGTATATTAGAGACATGGTGTACAAATTTAGGGAAAAGGACGGCATTCTTTACTACTCGGGCAACCAAGACAGGAACCACAGATTTTATTCGTTATACTGACAGAGTAGCACTCATAAAGGTTAACGCCAAGCTTGCAAATATTAACATTATATAGGCATACGCCCCAACAGCAGATGCACCAGATGAGGAAGTAGAGCAATTCTATTCTGACATAAAAAGTCTAGTAAAACTCACGAAGAAACATGACATAAATATAATTATGGGAGACTTCAACGCAAAACTGGGAAAAGAAATATTTGAAGACCTGGTGGATTCTTTTGGACTGAGAGCAGGAAACTTGAGAGGAGAACGGCTCTTACAGTTCTGCCAAAAAGAAGATATGAAAGTCAGCAACACTTGGTTTTGACACTACCAGACTAACGACTGTACACGTGGAGAGCCCCAACAGACCAGCTACACAATATAGTTTGAAATCAAATAAATTGCATACGAATCAATAAAAGATTGGGCTTATCTATCACAAAGGCATGTACATACCCGGGGCTGATGTGCCATCAGACCACACACTACTTGTGGCAAATATAAGAATCATGCTTTCAAAGCCAGCCACACTACCTCCTCAACGTAAAATTTAACTTGAAAAACTGAAAGACGAAGAACGGCGTTAATAACCGATATTAGCCGATAACTCGAAGTCAACATACCTACAAACATAGAAGAGGAAGAAATTACCGGTTTATGGGGCAAAGTGTCAGATGTCCTGATGAGCAGCACACAGAATAAGTTGGGATTTAAAGCAAAAACCCGAAAACAAACTTGGATGACGAACGAGATTTTAATGATAATGGATGAAAGACGCTAACTCAAGAACAAAGACGACGGAAGCAGCTACAAAAATACCCAAAGAATAATAAGAAATGAGATATGAAGAGCAAAGACCGAATGGCTAACGCGGGAAAGTAAAGAAATTGAACAACTACAAGAATCAGCTAGTGTTTTCCGAAAAACCAACTTCTCCATGTTGGCGAATCAGAGAAATAATTCTAGACATTGAGGAGAAAATAGAGGTATGGCAGAAATATATTGAGAATCTATTTGCAGACCAACGACCAGACAATACCACAGAGACAAATAACAAACCTGACAGGTTTGTCAATCAGCAAAAACGAAATTGAAAGAGCCACAAAAACAGCAAAAAACAATAAAGCTGTAGGACCAGAGAAAGTCTCAGTGGAAATACTAAAACTCCTAAATGACAAAGGCATAGACGTATTGCACAATATCTTCAATAAAGTGTATGATACCGGTCAGTTTCCCAACCAGTGGCTCTTATCAACGTTCATACTTCTGCCTAAAAAGAAAAACGCCAAAAAATACGAAGACCACAGTCTTAATAGTCTTATGAGTCACACCTTAAAGTTGTTCTTTGGAATAATTCACCGGAGGATATATCGAAAATGTGAAGGAACAATTGGCGACACCCAGTTTTGATTCAGGAAGGGACTAAGAATCAAAGAGGCAATTGTTGCAACACAAGTACTTGTACAAAATTGTTACGACCAGAGAAAGCCTGTATATCTTTGTTTTATAGATTACGAAAAGGCTTTTGACAAAGTGCAACACCACAAACTTATTGGTATCCTGAAACAATTAGTCAAAAAGATATTAGATGTATAGAGAGCCTATACTGGAACCAGTGAAATCAAGATCTGCAGAGGAGTGAGACAAGGATGTGTTATGTATTGTTCAACATCTATTCTGAGAACATATTTCTGAAAGCACTCACAGACCTAGAGGAAGGGATAATGGTTAACGGTATATGGCTAAATAATATACGTTATGCAGACGACACAATATTAATTGTCGATAACTTAGAAGACCTCCAAGAACTGGTCAACAAAGTTTGGAATTAGAGCCAACTCATTAACATAACAAAAACAAAGTTTATGGTTATATCTTGCGACCCAAATCTAGCAGGAAACGCGGTGCAAACGTTTGGCAGCATACCGGTGGAAAGGGTCAACAAATTTAAGTTTTTGGGAACATGGCTGACAGAAGATTGGACATCGGACTCTGAAATCAGGTGCCGAATTGAGAAAAGTCTTTACTAACACTGAATTTGATCTGAACCTCCGAAAAAGATTTGTCAGATGCTATATATGGTATGTGCTTCTCTACGGAATTGAGAGGTGGACGATGAAAGTAACAGAATAGAAGTTTTTGAAATTTGGTTCTACCGCAGAATGTTCAAGATTCTATGTACCGCGCGAATAACCAACGAAGAAGTCCTGCGACGGGCAAACTGAGGTCGTGAGCTGTTGACTACGATAAAAAAAAGAAAGACTGCATATTTGGGTCATGTCATGCGAAATCAGAAGTACGATATACTACATCTTATTATCCAGGGCAAAATCGAAGGAAAGAAGGGAATCGGAAGAAAGAAGATGTCGAGAAACATAAGACAATGGACGGGACTGAGGACCAAAGGTCCGACCAACACAGCCAGGAACCGCGAAGAGATGAACCATATTGTCGCTAACATCCATTAATGGATAATGGCATAAGAAGAAGAAGGTTTAGTTTTTCTGGTGCTTGGTAGCGAAGATTTGGTAAAAGTTTTTGCATTATTAATTGCTAAAACTTCTGATGGTCTGGAAAGCTGTTCTTTGGTACGATCGTTTTAGTGAGAGGTTGATTTGGTGAGGAGTGTCCTGATGTAGTAGACGTCAGTCTTAAGTCTTTTTCCCGATGTGGAGGCATTGTTGTGGTCCAAGTTTGAATCAATCTTCACTTGCCAGGGATTTCTTAGGATTAACTCTTCTCCTAATTGGGGAACTATGAGATGGAAGTGGTAGATTTAACGTACTTTACCTGGAGTTCTTCTTCGGTCACTTCAGAGATCTGGGGCTGGTCGGTTTCTGCCACTGGCGGAGGGTAATCAGGTCAGGTTCACGCTAGCTTTGCTGACGATAAGGGCGATTGGTAGTTGACTACGCAGCTCATAGGACGTCTATCTGGGCCGGCACCAACTGGTAATAAAATATAATAAACGCATAAATACTAAGAATTTCGTGATGATTGAATCAGCTCATTGAGTCGGCTGCCATAGTATGAGTATAAAGCTTTCTAGACAAATATATGTTAATTTATACAGGACTCACTGCTATAATTGTGTAAAGCGCACATAAATTTGCGTCAAATACATTGCAAAATTATTTTTTTACTAGTGTGGATGAGGCTTTAAAATCATAATAACGGACCTATTATTTTTTTTACTAGTGTGGATGAGGCTTTAAAATCTTGAAAACGGACTTGATGAATAACATGATTTGCAGTTTTGCTGCCACAATAGTTTTTTTTTGCTGATATGTAATGAAGCTCTTGATGCAAATGTCTTGTCTTTTCAAACTCTATGATTACAAAAATAAATTTTACGAGATTATAATATTAAAATATAAGTATATTAAGCTTAAAAGGGATTTAAAATTAGACTGGCATGTTTCATTTTTATGGTCCGCTATCCTCCGCCCGCCTAATGCCACTTTGTGTCCTCTCATCTGAGTGACGTTAACGCATTTAAATCGTCTATCTCTTTGGAGGGGCCGAATACAAACAGATGTTGCGCACAACCAAAAATGATAATGATGCTAGCGCGCGTGCAATTGACGATCTTCAAACTGCAATTAAAACTAGTCCGCGAGGATTACAACTGTTTGCCATTAAATTTGCATTTGCCTGTAAAAAGGGATGATAATCGGGGATTAATCATGCTCATTACTGTACCGGGGCATATTTATTAATAAATAAAAATTGAATTGTTAAATTTGAATTAGTGATAAAAAATTTAATGGAACTTGCTACGAATGGATAATTAAAACGTGTAGCAGGTGTCTTTATCTATTCAGAAACTAATTTAATCTTAAAAATAACATTAATAAGTTATAAAACATACTTATTTCTAGTTGCACAAAACTTTTATATTTATTGTGTACGACGATAAAAAAAAAATAACACACTACACATTTCGTTTTATTTCTTTAGAACTGTATGTATTATTACTTTGTAACATATCGCTGAAAACTAAGTATAAAACTGTGTATTATCTCCAAATTCTTCATACACCACCGAAACAGTTTTATAAATCCATAAATGTTTTATCAATTTATTATAAACTTCCAAATATCAAAGAGCTTTTTGTTTGTAGCTTATTTTAAAGTTTCTCAACTTTTTAATATTTTGGCAATATATGTACGGTTTTATTGTTGAAAGGAATACATGTTGACCTATTTTCTCCACACATTTATTGCAAATATTATTTACGTTTTATTTAGAATAA
The DNA here is from genome assembly GCA_963932245.1 of Tachinus rufipes. NCBI lineage: Eukaryota > Metazoa > Arthropoda > Insecta > Coleoptera > Staphylinidae > Tachinus > Tachinus rufipes. The sequence goes on along the minus strand of OZ010746.1, from coordinate 12,565,089 downwards.
TAATTTGTAAAATGATTCATTAATTTTTATTAAAACTTTGACTATTGATTATACATTCAGTATCAAAAGTATTGTTAGAAATTAATAAGCAAAAAAATATTTTGTTCAGATTGATCTCGTATAATTTTCAATCGTTTCCCTCTAGGTTATTTGATACACAATTGAATTATGACTTTAGATTAGGGGGAGGCTAACAAACACAACCCTTATGTATATATCGTTCATGTAACCACCCCACAGCTCAATGCCCCCGACAAACATCCATTCCAATTTGTACAGAAAAATGACAACATATCTGCAGGGAGGAAATATTGGAAAATGCAATTCCAGCTCCATATAATTTTTCGATGGTCATTAACAGTGGACACATTTAATATCGCTATCAGACTGAAGCGATCTTCTGGTTCGGATGTAATGATAACTGCCGGTAATTACATACCTGCCATAGCGAGAGAGGGGTGATCTATATAATACCGGCACATTACCAAGACACGGGTTATTATTATCACTGCAATAATGGCTTAGTGCCGGCTGTCATTTATGAGGGTGGATTACCACAGAAAATCTTTATGACGTGTTGTACATGAAGCACATAAAAAGCGGTTTTACGTCGCGGAGACTCGATACAGCCTCGCGGGACACGTATGAAAAAAACTTAAGCCTGTTTTATACTGACAACATAAAAAGGAGCGTTTAATGGTCGTACATAATCGAATTTTCCGTCTGTGGGACAACCGAAGCAATAAAAAATATTTTATTTAATAATAAATTCGGTGTGAGTTTATTTCACAAACATTGAAAAAATTAAAATTGCTTAAAATAAAAACCATTACGTCTCAGATCAGCAGTTTTGTTATTACTGCTTTGGTTGGAGGAATGTGAATTAAAGTCTAGTTTGGTTTTAATACTATTTATTCACAGTTTACAGTTTAACTAATGGTGCTCTTAGTGTGTGGCTATAGTTATTTATACTTACTAAACCGGAAGAGGCGCCACTTTTCTAATGCTTAATAGACAAAAGGAATTAGGAAAAATGCAAAAAAAGGTTTTAAGATTAGGAAAGTTTACAGATTTATACAATTATACCTACCATATCTAGGAGGGGGTTATGTTTCACACTCAATTATTTCATTTTTTGCACAAAAATTTATCATCAAGAAATTTTGAGTTTTTTTTCTTCTTTTTGCAAGCGTCAGAAGTCTCTTTGTCAGAGAAGGGGATGATAAAATCAATTTTTTTAATGATTAACACTTGAATGGGTGGTTTGGTCTTTCTTGATTATGATTAAGTAGTTTCAACTGGAATGCCCACCCATTAGCACAAAGGGTTTATCAAGAAATTGGAATTTTCTTTTCTTAGCAAGTTTTAGAAGTTTTTTCTGTTTGTCTAAGAAAGAGATTATATCAAATCTTTTGTTGACCAAAACTTGGGTGGGTTTCTTTAGATTCTAGTTACCAGCAAGTGTGTTAGACTGGAGTGCTCACCTACCCGCCTGAGTGTCCATTATCAAATAGTTAGAATTTTTTTTCTGCAACTGTTAGAATTCCCAGGCAGAGAAAGAGAAAGTGATGTTTAATTTGTTGATGACCAACACTTGGGCGGGTGGGAGGGTCACTCTAAATCTTGATAACCATCAAGTAGTTTGAATTGGAGTGCTTAACCACTTGCCCGAGTGATTGTTATTAAAAAAATTACTTTCTTTGCAAGAAGTTTCTTAGTCAGAAAAGGAGGTGGTGATTTTTAATCTGTTGATGATCAACATTTGAGCGGATAAGTTTATCACTCTAGATTATAATTATCAGCAACTAGTTTGAACTATAGTGCCTATTTGCTTGTCCGAATGTTTGTTATTATAAAATGGGAAGTCTTTTTGTCCACGAAGAAGGAGGTGATATCTAATATTTTGATGACCAACACTTGGGCGGGTGGTTGGGTCATTTCAGATTATGATTACTAACGAGTAGTTTGAACTGGAGTGCTCACCCATCCTTACGACTGTTTTTTATTAAAGAAATGGAAGTTTTTTTTTCTATACAAGATTCAAAATTTCTTTAGTCAGAGGAGAAAGATGAGATATCCAATCTTTTGATGACCCACACTTGGGCAGGTGGGTGGGTAACTCCACTGGAGTGCCTAATTATTTGCCTGAGTGTTTGTTTTGAAAGAATTTTTAGTTTTTTTTTTTCTGCAAGTTTTTTTGGCTAGAGGAAGAAAAGAGGATTTTCAATCTTTTGATGACTAACACTTGGGCGGGTGGGTGGGACACTCTAGGTTATAATTACCAGCAAGTAGTTTGAACTGCAGTACCTACCCACCCGCCAGTAATTTGAATTAGAGTTCCCAACCAGTGTTTGTTATAATAAAATATAAATTTGTTTCTTTGCAATTGTTAGAAGTTTCTTAGTCAGAGAAGGAGGTGGTGATTTCTAATTTTTTGATGACCAACACTAGGGCGCGTGGGTGGGTCACTCCAGATCATTTTTACTATAAAGTAGTTTGAGCTGGAGTGCCCACTCACCCACCCAAAATTTTGTTTTTAAGAAAAGATTTTTTGCCAGCTTTAAAAGTTTTTTTGTCTAAGAAAAAGTTGGTGATATCAAGTCTTTTGATGACAAACACTTGAGCGGGTAAGTGGGACAATTATCACAACCCAAGCCCGCCCAAAAAGTTTGTTATCAAGAAATATCAAGTTTCTCTTTCTTGCAAGCGTTAGAAGTTTCTTTGTTCTCGAAGAAGGAGGTGATATCTGTTTTTTTAATGACCATAACTTTGGCGGGTGGGTGGATCACTCCAGATTATGTTTATTAGCGAGTAGTTTGAACTGGAATGCTCACCTATCTGCTCGAATGTTTGTTATTAAAGAATTGGAACTTTTTCTTCTCTGAAGTGTTAAAATTCTTTTGTTACAACAGGAAGAAGAGATATTCTATTTCTTGATGACCAACACTTGGGCGGGTGGGCGGGTAACTCTAGATCTTAATTACTACTGAGTAGTTTAAACTGGAGTGCTCAATCACCCGCTCGAGTATTTGTTTGAAAAAAAAAAAATTCTGCAAATATTAGAAGTCTTTTAGTTAGAGGAAGAAAAGGTGATATTTAATTTTTTTTATGACTAACACGTAGGCGGGTGGGTGAGACATTCTAGATCATAATTACCATTAAGTAGTTTGAACTGGAGTTCCCAAAAACCTTCCAAAGTGTTTGTTACTAAAAATTTAGTTTCTTTTCTCTTTTATCTGAAAGTGTCTTTTACTCAGAGAAGAAAAAAGTGATATTTTATTTTTGATCATAATTACCATCAAGTAATTTGAATTGGAGTTCCCAACCATCCGCCCGAATGTTATAAAGAAAAACTTTTTTTCTTCTGCAAGTGTTAAAATTCTTTTAGTCACAGAAGGAAGAGGAGATATGCAATCTCTTAATGACTTTGGCGGGTAACTTTAGATTTTAATTACCATCGAGTAGTTTAAAGTGTCCCCAATCACTCGCTTGAGTATTTGTTTTAAAAGAATTAATGTCTCAGAAGTCGTTTAGTTAGAGGAAGAAAAGGTGATATTTAATTTTTTATGACTGACACGTAGGCGGGTGGCTTGTCAAAGTGTTTGTTACTAAAGAATTGAAAGTTCTTTTTCTCTGAAAGTGTATGAAGTCTTACTCAGAGGAGGAAGAAATGATATTTAATTTTTTGATCATAATTACTATCCAGTTGTTGGAATTGGAGTTTCCAACTATCTGCCCGAGTGTTTAAAGTTCCTTAGTCGGAGGGGTGGGTTACTTCAGATCTTACTATCAAGTAGTTTGAACTGGAGTATTCACTGACTTAGCTAACAGTTTGTTTTTTAGAAATTAGAAGATTTTATTTGCAAGCGTTATTTTTTTTGTTTAAGGAAAAGTTGGTGGTATCTTATATTTTGATGACTAACATTTGAGTGGGTGTGTTGGTCACTCTAGATTGTAAGTACTAGTTGAACTACAGTGCCCGCCCAAAATTTGTTATAAAAAATATGAAGTTTCTTGTCTTTGCAAGCGTTAGAAGTCTCTTTATTGAAGAGGGAGGAGGTTATATTTAATATTTTGATGATCAACACATGGGCTGTTGGGTGGGTTCTTCTGATTATAATTACCAGCATGTAGTTTGAGCTCAATAGTACAACTCCAGCATGGAAATCGGGCATTTTGGTGAGAAACGTGGGTTCTGAAGATATCCTTGATATAACATTAGACGAAATCAAATCAGCTGTTGGAAAAATGGCAAGCAAAAAGGCTTTTGGAGAAGACGGCGTTACACTGGAAATGATAAGAAATGGCGGCGAAGCCATGATCAAGATGCTAGTTACTTTATATAACAAATGCCTAAAGTCTACACTCCGCTATATACGAAGTTTTTACGAATATAATAACAACTAGACTCACAAATAAGCTGGATTTCAACCAACCTAGAGAACAAGCACGTTTCAGGAAGGGATTCAGAACCCAAGACTACTTCCAAATGCTTAGGCTTCTTACAGAAAAGTCTATCGAATATAATTTCCAGTATACCTTGCGTTTGTCAACTATGAGAAAGCGTTCTATTCCATAGAGATCTGGGCAGTATTAAATGCGCTTAGTAACATCAGAGTGGATCATAGGTCCACCAAATTGATAGAAAACATATATAGCAATGCGACTCTCAAAATGCTCTTCCTCGAATATACAGCGAAAATCAGACGAGGGGTTAGATCATACCATATCGCCCAAACTATTTACATTAGCAATAGAAGGGTATTTAGGGAGCTACATTGGTAAGACTACGGAGTCGAAATAGACGGAGAAAAGTTAAACCATCTGAGATTTGCAGACGACATTACCATAGTAGCAAAAAGCCAATAAGAACTACAGTAAATGCTCACGGACCAATGAAAAACCTAAAGAGGTGGGGCTAAAAATAAACCACAGCAAAACAAAAATAATGACACCAGGTGAAGGATAACATCTAAATATACCTTGAAAACACCCTAATAGATCAAGTAGAGTTCTACATATATCTAGGACAGGAGAATCAGACTAGGATGGGCGGCTTCTGGCAAAATGAGCTACATTTTCAAAGCAAACATTCATAATCAATGTGTACTGCCTGTTCTCACATATGGCACAGAAACGTGAGCACTGATCAACGGAATCGTAAATAAAATGCGATTAGCCCAACGTGCCATGGAGAGACGTATGCTAGGAGTCATCTTTTGGGACAGGATTAAAAACGAAGAAATAAGAAGAAGATCGAAGGTAGTCGATGTGTTGGAAAGAATGGCAAAGCTAAAGTGGAGCTGGGCCGGCCACATCGCAAGACTAGAAGACAATAGATGGACATCAAAACTTATATCTTGGAGACCAAACGAGGTGGACAGATTACATAAAAATACAGGCAGACACAAACTGGATAGAAACTGCCAAAGATCGTGACAAGTAGAAGATAATGGGAGAGGCCTACGTCCGACGTTAGGCGAACTATGGGTTGTGAAAGAAGAAGAAAAAGAAGTTTGAGCTGGTGTGCTCATCCACCAGTTCGAGAGTTTGTTAACAAGATATTGGAAGTTTCTCTACTTTGCAAGCATTAGTCTTTATGAAAGAAGAGGGGATGATAAATCCAATCTTTTGATGAACAACACTTGGTTGGGTCACAGTTTGAACTGGAGTGCTGGAGTGAATCTAATTTTTTGATAACGAATACTTAGGTGAGTCGGTAGTTTACTCTAGATCCTAATTACTACTGAATAGTTTGATCTGGATTCCCATCCACTTGTTCAAGAGTTTCTTATCAAGAAATTGAAAGTTTCTATTTTTTGCAAGCGTTAGAAGTTTCTATGTTAGAGGAGGGGATGATAATTACCATTTAGAGTGCTAACTTGTCCGCCCAAAAGTTTGTTATCAAGATTTAGAAGTTTTTTTATCTTTTAAGCTTTAGAAGTCTTTGTTTAAGAAGAAAGAGGTGATATATATTATTTTGTTGTCCAAAACCTGGGCGGCTGAATAGGTTTCTCTAAACTGGAGTGCGCATTTACCCGTCAGAGTGTTTGTTGTCAAAGAATTTTAAAGTTTGTAAGTGTTACAATTTTTTTTTTTTATTTTTTTTAGCTTTTTTGATTCATCTTTGGAATAAGCTTCCCTTCCCGCTTCTATCCAGCAGATTTAACTGTTTCCTTAATGTTATTGGTCCAGCGTAGTTGTAGTTTTCCTCTTGATCTTTTGTCATGATATGGTCTTCATTGCATTAGCCTTTTTGGCCGTCTGTCTTTTTGGTTTCTGGCAACGTGTCCGGAAAAACTTCATTTTCATTTGGTTATTGCCTTTACCACATCTTTAATTTTAGTTTATGTTCTTTATATCTGTGTTACTTTTTCTTTGTATCAGCGATATTCCGAACAATTGCCTTTCCATAGCTCTTTGTGTTTTTATGAGCATTTGTATTTACTTTTTGATCACGTCTTGGTTTGTATGCCATAGGTCATTACTGGTAACACACCTCTAAGTTGGTGTACTTAGAGACAAGCTTTTTTAAATCAGAAAATATTAAAGCACTAAATTCAACCAAATCAGGTAAAGCGGCAGGTCCAGATGATAATTATATTGAAAACCTAAAACTTATACAAGAAGAGAACATCGACATACTTCTAGATATATGATTCGACAATCTGATTTTTGTGATGGGCTTGGTACAAGAGAAGCTTTGTTTGGGTTATTTGTTCTTCTGCAAAAATGTAGAGATCAAAGAAATTACGTATATAGGAAGGTCTTGACCAAAAAGACATTGCTTTTATAAAACTTTTACGAACATCAATCAGAAGCAATAACGGTCGAAATGTACAGCGATAACGCTGTTAGACTCTTACTTTTTATTATATACTCAAGGGTTTACAACGTTTGATTTACCAAATCATCCATCAGTAGGCGATGCACTTGGACTACTAACACAGCTAAAACTAAAGTCATGGTGATCAGTAGAAGACTAAATGTTCATGTTTTGCTTAATTTAGATACTTTTGCTGCTGGATAACTGAAGACTTAGATCCAGATATAGAAATGGCTAGAACAACCTTTCTCAAAATGAGAAAAATACTATGCGAACGAAGTCCAAACCTCAAAACCTGAGATATTGTTTTGTGAAATGCTACATTCAATCTGTGCTGCTTTATGGTGTTGAGACGTGGACACTGAAGGTCAATACCTTGAAGCTTTTGAGATAGAATATCCTGGGTGGAGCACTACTGGGAATTGTTAAGAAGCGAAAGACAGCATACCTTGGGCACATCCTTAGAATGAAGCAATAAATATAATCTGCTTTAACTTATAATGGAGGGCAATATAGAATACTAAATCCTTTCCTTGCCAGACAAATTTTCTTGCGGCGTACTCAGAATTCTCTTCGATGGTTGCTTTGCACGGTTCGCACACTACCATAGCGAGATTATCCGCGTACTACTAAAGCTGTATCCTTCGGCATGGTTTCTCTGAGCGCTCCGTCGTACTTGGTGTTTCATAACGTGGGGCCAAGAACTGAGCCTTGTGGTACCAACTCAAGTCATCTCCAACTCACTGCTGCCAACCTGAATTACCCTATTGTAGAGGTAGTCGCAAATCTGTGACAAGATACTCACGGCCTTACTTGCCTCTATTTTAGTTCCATAATAATGCCCTTCTACGGAACCGAGTTGAACGCAGTTTTGACGTCCAGCGTCAACACCACTGCAAACTTATTTCTTTTATTCTATTGGCTTCCTTTGTTATACCCTTCACCTTTTGGATGGTGTCTACCGTTGATCTGTCCTCCGTAAAATAGGATCAGCTTGAAGAGTTTTCTTAAGCTGTTTAGGATGCATAGTGGTCTGCAGGCTGCGGCACCGATGCCTTTGGCTGGTTTTTTGATTAGGACCAACTTTGCCGGCTTTGCTTTACGCTTACTCCATATTGCATGCTTGCCAATTGTTCATTGCACCAAAAATCATGTCGGTGAAGTAAGGAGGTAAAAGTAATTTTAGACCTTTTTATATTAAAACGTGTTTAGAAGACTAATGCGGGTGGCAGATTATGATTACCATTCAGTAGTTTAAACTGGAGTGCCCACCCACTAGCTCAAAAGTTTGTTAACAAGAAATTGGAAGTTTCTCTTTATTGCAAGCTTTAGAATTAGAAGTTTTTATTAGAGGAGGGGATGATGAATCGAATCTCTTGTTGACTAGATGGGTCACTCCAGATTATCACTACCATATTAGTTGGAACTGAAGTGCTCACCCACCTGCCTAAGAGCTTGTTATCAAAGAATTGGAAGTTTTTTTTTTGCTGTAAGTGTTCGCAGTCTCTTAGTCAAAGGAAGACGAGAAGATGATATTCAGTATCTTAATGACCAATACTTGGGTGTGCCACTGCAAGTTATGATTATTATTTAGAAGTGGGAAGTGAGGTTCCCAACCTCTTGCCTAAGAGTTTGTTAACAAGAAAATGGAATTTTTTTTTGCAAGCATTAGAAGTCTTTATGTTGAAGGAATGATATTTTGAATAAATCTAAAATGTTGATGACCAACACTTAGTTGGGTAGGTGGCTTCCGCTAGTTTGAACTGAAGTGCTCAACTACCCGCCCAAAAGTTTGTTATTAAGAAATCGGAAGTTTTTTCTTTTTGCGTTAGATGTTTTTTGGCCCAAGAAAGAGGAGGTAATATCTAACATTTGGACGGGTGGGTAGGTCATTTCAGATTATGATTACTAGCTAGTAGTTTGAGCTCACTTACTTGCTTGGGTGTTTGTTATCAAAAAATTGGTAGATTTTCTTCTCTGCAAGTATTAGAAGTCTCTTGAATCAGATGAGGCTGAGGTGATATCTAATGTTTTGATGACTTACACTTGAGTAGGTTTCCAAATAAGGTTTATCATCGATTAGTTTAAATTGGAGTGCCAATTTACCCGTCTAAGAGTTTGTTATCAAAAGATTGGAAGCGTTAGAAGTTTTTTGTTTTAGAAGAAGGATTTTTTATCTTAGTCATCAAGACCAACATTTGGACTGGTAGGTGGGTTACTTCAGATCATTATAGCAGCAAGTAGTTTGATCTGTTCCTACTCACTTGCTCGAGTGTTTGTTATCATAAAATTGGAAGATTAAAAATCTTTTAATTAGAGGAGGAGGAGAAGGAGGGATATCCGATGATTTGATGACCAACACTTGGGTGGGTTACTCCAAATTATTTAAGTCTAGCTATTGGAGATTATTATTATGTGGATCTTGTTGACTTTTTTGGATTATTAGTTTCCGCCTCTTCTCACGATATGTCCAAGGTATTCTAGTTTTTTTTTTATTGTGGTAGTGACTTTTCTGGTTTTACCCATTTGGTGCATTACGGTTTTGCTGACCTTGTCAGTTTGTGAAACAGAAAAATAAAATGCAATTAGCTTCTATGATGATCAGAGTAAACTTTTTACTCAAAAATTACAAAAATGCTCCTAGATCGTCTCAGTGATGGTTTTTTTGGTTTTTGCGAAAAATGCAATTTTTTAAAATCAAAGGAAAAAAACGAAAAAAAAAAAACTATAAAAATCAATTTTTTAAATTTTTTTTAAGGGTTATAAATCGATAAAAATACTACTTATATGTTTTGGAAACGTGAAAAAATACTAAAGCAAGTTTCTCTGAAAATAATGCATGAAGAAAGTTTTCAATGTTTACATAAATAACGATTCTAGATGCTAATTAGGTTTTCTGACTGCAGAACATTGTAATGCCATAAAGAGGGTGCTGAAGTGAATACAGATTAATATAGGGGATAGTAAATAAAAATAATTTAATGTACTAAATTCTAACAGCAATTTACAAACATTTAAAGTTGTAGGTTTTAAAATAAAACTGAAATTACATTAAATCCTCAATATATTTCCACTTGTCATTAAAAATAATTATTTTATTGCATATTATCTACAATACTGATAAGAAATGCTGAATTCTTTCTCTAATATAACACAACACATCTCGAAAAAATGTAATACATAAAACGCCGCCACTTTTAATGAAACGGAACCCTTATTAATGTACTTCTCGGCGCGTATAAATCAGATCCACGATCTCGCACCCTTCGCAGTTTACACTTTTCACATTCAGCCACCGATAAGGGCGCGCACAATAACTTGTTTTTACGGCGGAGATACAGGCATAAACAATGGGTCTGAGGGGGGCGGTGATTTTTCCGCTGTTTCGCATTTTCCAAACGGCACTCGGTAAACATTAAATTAAACTGAATCTGTTAGTACGGTGGAATGGATATACCTAGGGGAGATATGACAAACAACACTTGTGCATTCAAAAATTTAGATAAGCTTTGTTATTTCTTTTTTGGTATTGTATACTTTGGAATATCTCTATTATGAAAGCTAACATGATTTATAATATATTGTTAATTAGGTAAAGCCTAGTTTTTATAAGCTATTCAGCAAGTTTTTCAGATTAATTTTAACTACTTTAACAAAAAAGCTGCAAAAATTATCAATAAAGTAGTAAGAGACCTTTTGAAATACCTAAAAATTGTCAAACTTGTGTGCCTTGCAGACAAGTATCAGCATTCTGGGACAATTGAAAAAGTGTATCTTTGTCTACTGATAAGTAATAATTATTAGCCAGCTTTATATTCTCAATGGTAATATTTCGAAGTTGAAATTGGTTGTAGTTTAATATTTTGAGATGATGAAAGTTGAGCTGAAATAGTGTCTATGATTTTGGTCTGTTTGGTAGTTTGCTCGTTGTGCCGTTAAGAGTATTATGTATAATATTCTGCACCATCAAAAAAGTATTCTTAATTAACCAACAAAAACTCTTAAAGCTAATAACGACGGTAAAAGCTTGATACCTTGCACACAGGGTACTTTCAGCTGAGCCTGAATCCCTAGACTTCAGCGTCTTTAAAACGAAATAAGAAAAAATACTGAAGACTGAAAATTTCGGTCCTTTCTAGGAGCTTTTTCAGTTTTTTGGAAAGTGCCTTGTACGTAAGATTGCATTAGCAATATTATTGCTTTGTGCGAGGTCAAGTCATTGATTTCTCTGTGGACTTTTTTGATGTGCTTCAGTTTAGTGTTCTCTAGCATAGAGGGGGAGCATTGGAGTTTGAGGATGCCGGCAAATGCTTTGACTTTTCTGTTGATGGAATATTGTAGACAATTCTCGCAATGCTTGACTGGAATGGGGTCTATTGCGTAGTACTTTTCATCTTCTGTGGTTGATTCTAAAGTTTTTTTTGAAATTTTATGGTCGCTTTGGCTTCAGTATGAAGGGCATTGAGGATTTTGCAATTTTTAGGGTTGCCTTTGCAAATGATGTTTGGCTTTGACTTTTGTGCGAATCTAATGGGCTTTAGAAGTTCTTTTCTGGTTTTGTGTTTTAGAGTTGAGAACTGTTTGACGGTTCCTTTGATATTTGATCGGCCAATGCTTTTTTCCAGGTATCTTGACAAGAGAGTCCAATCCGTCTGGGTAAGGAATCTTTTTTTCCTCTCATTTGATCTATTTCCGTAGAGTTCCAGTCCGCCCGACGGAAGTCAAGAGGTTGCTGCTTTTGTCGAGGAATTTGAGTGGAATTGAATTACCATTGAGGATAGACTTGATAATGACCCTTGAGATACTCTAGACAACGACTAGTCTCACGACACCTGTAACGGAATAGTTGACAGATTTTCATCTACGCACCGACGACCGCATCAACGTTGTTTGACTCCGTTACTCCTGAACTCTGGGGAACTTGACCAGTAGGTCTGTACCATAGACAGAGGCGTTTTCGGTGTCGGGAAGCCAATTCATACCTGGAAAGCATCTTTAGGGATTAACTTAAAACCTGGAACACGTCCACACCGGGCAACAAACAAAAACACATGAACTCCGAGAAAGTGTTCCGCTTTTGGGCGAACACTTATAGGCCGAAGCTGGTGCAACCACTGTATCATCTCCGGGGTGTTACTTTTTTGTGGGAGGATGGAAGCAACTGGTAATAGTTTTGTTTTTTTTTTGTAAACAGGGCGTTTTTTGTACGAGGCAGGGTGATTGCCTTTGCAGTTGGCATACAAGGTTTTATTCTTGTCGGAGTAAGTAAGGTTAGGTTAGGTTTAGTTGTTTGTACATAAGGTCATAGGTTTTGATTTGGTTGTGGAGTATGGCATTTACGCTAAATCTTTTAAGTTCTAGAGCTTCCATAAGTGCTTTGCAAATAATTTCTTCTGGGATGTATCTTATTGCTACTTTATACGTTTTGTCCTCTTTTAGCTGATTTAGGGTTTTTGGAGTCTAAGTAGGTTTTTGCGCTCTGGTCGTCTGAGGGCGTTTGTAGTGTACATTGCTAAGAAATTTTATTTGGACTTGTATATTCAGTTCTTGCAGGTTGTTTATGATTTTTTTCTAGGCTTTTTTGTTTCTAGCTATGATTCTCGAAGGAGGTTTGATCTTTGTCTGTGCCGGTTCTTTATTATTATTGTTCTAGGAATTGATTTGTTTCATTTTTACTTCTGCTAGAAGTGTGACTTTTTCTGTCCATTAGGTTTTATTTATTGTTTTGTGTATGGGATGTCCCGGGTAATAGATTATTTTGTTGATATTACTGTTAAATGTTTTTGATTTGGTCTGGAGCGTTGTTTTGTTGGCTTGAAGGCCGTGGTGCGCTTCATTAAGAATATGTTTGTAGCTATGGGGTTGGTTCTGTGGTTTTTTTTTTTGGTTTGTTGTGTTTGGCAATTTGTTGGTTTAGTGGGTTGGAGTGGCAGTGCCTGTGGAGGAGTCGGACATTTCTTGAATCATTTTGGTTTGGTTTGCTGGGTGGAGGTATGTTTTGTCTTTTGACAAGCGCTCTTATATGATTTAGAATGCATGTTTTCTAGGTTTGTATTCAGTTGGTTTACCGTGATGGTAAGGTATGTTACTTAAGGTTTTGCGATTAGTACTGTACTCTTATATATTATGGTACATGTGTGTTTGTAGATTTGTTCTTTTAATAATTCTAGATTTATTGTGATGATTGATTTAACAGTTATTTTATACTAGAATATTGTAGCGTTATAATACAGTGAGACATTTGTTCTTGTGCAAATTTAGACATGTTTAGACTTCTCTAGTTGGTTCATTCAGTCAACGAGCTCATGAAGGAACTCACAACTGCACACAACGCGTTTTGGCTGAGTAAGTACGTCAGAACACCGAAAAATATGTTTGATTTGATGATTTGTTATTTAACATCATTCAGAACGCGCTGTGTCTGCTTTTTTGTTCACTAAGCGTTTTTGATGTTTGGGCATAACATATACAAACATTGACACTAAACTATATATGGAAGGGGACAATAAGTTCTAGGAATTTTTATGATGTGAGAAGCAATAAAGAATGGTTAATTTTTAAATATAATATAATAGTGTCTTTACTATCCTTAAATACAACTTTGGGTTAAATAGCTTCCAGGTATATAATACAAACATAATTGTTCCGTAAGCGTAAGTCGTAAAGCTACTATATCTATGGCTACACCAATAGTGCATTTAATTTAAATAAAGTTTAGGAAAGTACATTGCTAATTACAGTGCAAGTGCAGGTACATACAATTATAAAACTTTTTTTTAACAAGTATGAAGAAATCAATTTTATTTTATTAAGGTTTTTAAATAGTATTTAATTTATGACATAAATATACATGTTTTAATTTCTAAATAAATGACACTTTAATAGTTTATAATTGTATCAGTATTGTTTGTTTGTAAATGATTTTGTAATATATCTGACAGTTTCTCAATCGCCTCTACAATTCTTTCATCAAAATTAACTTTGCTTTTCATGGTTATTTGGATGGAATTTGCTGTTGCTGATAGATTCTCAATTGCTTCTACTAATCTTTCTTGCAAATTTTGTTTGCTTTTGAAGTCAATTGGGTTTGAATTTTCTATTACCATTTTTGTATTCCCAAAATTTATATCTTCATTGCATCTTATACCATGGATACTAATATCTTCAATCTCATCTCCATATGGAAGTGTTATATTCAATTCTTTACATGATTTAATTATTCCGGACAGAATAGAACATGTGAATGCATTCTTGTTTAAAATTATCATTAAGTAATAACATCAATAAACTTTCTGTATTAAAATAAGATTTTTTTATTTCCACCAAATTATTAAAATATAGATCAATAAATTCAATCTTAGCATTTTGAAACGGTTCTATAAACATAATTTTATTATAAGAAACATTAATTAAATTTAATTGATTTATATTATTATCTTTTAATACAGAAATATTATTAAAAGGCAATTCTGTTTTACGAATATTTTTAATTAATAAGTGGCACTTAAAATATAAATTTTACTACTAATCCAACTAGTTTTAGTTGTTACACTCAAATTAGGTTTTTGCATCAAGTAAAGTGAAAACTAACTCATTTAATTCATATTTTCACACGCGACTGTATCCGCTGTTTTGGATAAGATTGAATTGAGCATGACTTATTCTAGTGATTAGTTTGTTTATGGGAATACCACAGGAATGATAATGTTTTTATCAACATTATATGAATAATAACATTAATTATCTATCATAGTTTTAAGATTGCATAAAAACAATTATTTTATTGTATTTAGCACTCTTTCTTCTTACAAAAATAAATTAAAGAAAGAATAAATATGGCATCGAATTTTTTTAAATAGTTTTGTATCTATTAATCATTGAAGAATTTAAAGAATGCTTGAAATAATTAATTATTAATTAATTCAAACTTAAACTTCAAATGCCAATAAGAGATTGTTTTTGGTTTTTTTTTCATCTTTTTAACATTAAGGGGCCTTTTACATCGAGTAAAATAGAGCATTCTTAATAGTTATATGCTGACCTTATTATATAAGTTAAAAATAAAACAAAAATACCGTCGTATTTAGGAAGAGTTCTATTTTTAAATGACATCGTCAATTTTTATTAAACTTTATTTTGTTATTATATTTTTGGTTCATTAATATGGCCATATTAAAGGGCTTATTACAAATAATAATATGTACAAAAATAATAAAATCTTTATGTTATTCAATAATTTAATGTATTATCTTTGCATTAGTGCAAGAATCATGAGAGTTGAATGAATAAACACTGCAGGAATTAACTATTAAAAAGTAGTATTTATCAAATAAATTGCGATAATATTGGCTTGTACGCTAGTCTAGGAAAAATAGACATTAACCCCGAAATAAATTGTTACAGGCTAAATTTTTGCACGTACCTTAGTATTGCGGCTCTCAATAATATGTGAGAGTTCCCCATCGATGTGGCTGCCGCGACCTGAGTTTTTGCGAGGTCAAAGGTTGCGAAAAACAGATTTTGCAAGTATCTGGAGAACGATGAGATTTATCAAAAAAAATATAGAAAGCTAATTTGTAGCTGAGGCAATTACATATAAAAAGTTATCTAGAAGTTTTTTTTGTACGGGCAACCGAAGACGAGATAGGGCGTCTCAAAGAACAAAGAACGTAGAATAATTACTTCACACCGGCGAATATGGACAGATCTTAGGATATGATAATGGATAATTAATTTTTATTCAATGGGTTTTTTTAATTACAGAATCATATGTTTTTACAGTAAGGCTTTTTCAAATTACAATTTTTTTCGGTTTCGGATTCTGACTTTTTCTCCGTCCCTAATGTTTGGATAAGTAAAGACGATGGATCTATGTCTTCATGGATATCCTCTTTATTGATGTTTACGTGTACTGCGTTCAAACAAGTTTGGTCATGACATTGGCTGCAAGCAACCGAACAGTTCAAACCTGCTTTTCGGCATCCACAAGTTGAACCACAGCCTTTTTTGCAGTTACAGAATACCGCATTGAGTAAAACATCAGGAGCGGGTTGAAGCAGCGTTGTAATTGGCTCCAAGACATTACTTTGTAAGATTCATCCCCAGATCTATGGATCGATTCTCTTATTTCCGAGCCATACCTGAACTTGGTAATATGTTCGATAGAAATGCTGCTGAGCAGCAGCAGCAGAGGTTGGAGGAAGCGCCGACAATTGCACAGCAACATTCAGTTTCGTATATTGTGCGAATTTCAAATATCGTAATTCATTGATGGATTTCTGTTTTTTCGTTGCTTTGTAAACATGCAATATAAAACGTAGGCCATTCTCAAAAATAATATTGGGAGAACTGTCAGCTCTTGTAAAAGCTTCAGCACAGCTCATCATATTTTTATTCTTTTCAAACTGTTTGAATATATTCAATTTGTTTTTGCGAAATAGAGCAGAAGTTGTATCACAGCCAGTAATAAAATATGGCTCTGACATTTAGGATACGAGGCTAAGCTTTGCGAAGAATAGATTTTTGATGGAGTTTTAGATTTACCAGGCTTCTGAAGATATAATTTTTTGCTGTGAGGAGCTCGGGTGATCAAAATAGCCATCAAGTCTACATCCTCGCCAAAAACTACACTAGTACTTTTTCCGACTGTTCTATCGCGGTTTCGATGATTGATGACAATGATGTTAGCAGCTTGAAATCTTTCAGACAACATCGAAATGAATCGACTTTTGTTGTTTTTATTGGCTAGAAATTGTTGTTGGCTCGTTGATATTGTCATTGATGCTTCGAAGAGAATATCTGCGGATGATGAAACTGTGGCACAACGACGACGCTGCTCTGAAGCTTTGATATTATTCCCATCATCATTACAACCGTCGAATACATTTAAAACGTCTTGGCCAAAATACTTTTGTATATAAGCTATGTAGCTATCAAAAATAGTGTCGAATGTGCTGCCTCGACTCCATACAATACGATGCAGTAAATATCTTCCATCGACGATATATTTCACATTTCTGTAATCAATGTCATCGTCTGGCTTTAGTAAGTCATACAAAGAAGATTTTTTATTTTTGCGCATCCCATTCTCATCGAAGAGTGCTAGCGGGTATGGAGCTAACTCGTACTCGAAGTATTGTTGGTGATTTTCTTTAAACAGTTTGCTTATACTGATTTGCTGAAACAGCAATAATGGATCAATGGCAACTTTTTCCCCCATGCACTTTAACTGAGCTGTTCACTGTCAAAAGTGAGGCTACTTTGTTGGCTCTTTTCAACTTAATATTGTCGAATGTCATGTTGGCCATGCTTGCCACAGAAAGTAGACCTATTTCCCGAGCCTGGTGGCAATTGATTTTCTCATCACCGACGGTTCCACTTCATATTGACATAATGTAGGGAAGCTGAGGGAAAGGATCGCGGAATCTCGAGCTACTCCTGAATCCCTAGCATCGACATGTTGATCGGTCGTATCCAATTGAATGTTACAAAGGTCTTCTAATTCTTTGCACACTGTATTCATGGCATGCATGCCATACACCCATTTACTTAGCACACTTTTTTGAGTACTCTTTCCTCTAGCCACACCCCCATCCGTTTTCATGGACTTCATGAGTGATTGCTCGATGGTCATATCAGTCCAGGTTCCACAAGTATATTTATTAGATCGTTTGACGGTAAAAAAATCCTTCTTAAAGCTCTTCAGAACATTTTTTGTTCTAGAATCCCCAATTAGCATCATATCTTGGGAGATGTAAATGGGCTGATTTTGCATAATTATGATGTCCTGCAGCATGAAAGTATGGTAACATCTCCTTAATACAACTCAAATGACCATACCAGTCTCCCATTCGCTGAGCTCTGATGAACTCCTTAGCAATAGATATCATTTGGAAATACTGTACCCACAGCTTTACAGTTGGACTACGATCTTCATATTCTTGAAGCTTTTCATTCAACTTGCTGAGTACAAACTCGGCTTTTTCATCACCATTATCAATATCATCATATGGTAGGGTACCATTAATTACGTTTTCAATCGTGGTTCGAAGAATATCATCAGTTTCATCATCGACGTTGATTTGTTTTAGCATTATTTTGACCAAAGCAAGATGTAGCAGAGTATGACCTCTGACTGCTCTGGCGTAGGCATGACCGTTCAGCATTTTATCTACTGAATTGGGTGCTTAAATGACTGACAAAACTTTTTTGAGTCCACTGCCTTGCATTGTGAGCCAACAGCTCCAAGGTAAGACATTAATAAATGAAATCCTCCAAGTATGACAATAACTTTTGATAATTCTGAGTTTGGAGGTGCTGCAGCAACAATTTCTCTGGCTTTGAACTGGAATTTTTTTTTATTCAAGTGTTCAATATATCCGTTCTATCCTGGGAGTTTCGGTATATCGCAGAATTTACTATGCATCCATAATGCATCTATTGTTTTAAGGTATGACTCATTAGTCGTCTCTTCATATTGAAGCTCTTTGGCATTAATTGTGCTCATTCCTACTACACCGTTATTTTCATAGATTTGTAATGGTACTGCAGCTTTACATACAAAATCCTGTGCAGAATGCCTGGTCTTGACACGAGAAATGGGCTGCTATGCGACAACGGATTTTTCTGGAGTGACAATTTTGATAATGCACATGATGTGCAAAGTGTTATGGCCATCTATCGTTTGCACATTTAAATCAGCATTATCGGCTACAAATTGAATGAAAGTCCCCGTTTTGGGTGGTAAAATATGGGGCTGCGGGTGGTGGACTGCTGCATCTTCATATAACGTTACTTGCTGGTAAGATGCACACAAACCAAAGGATGATAAAATATCGATGAGACGTCTGGAGTCGAATCTTCTATGAAAAAATATAGCGAGTCCAACTTGCAGCCGTGAAATAAATGACCTAGGGCGAACAGCCGATATAATAGCATGACTGACGGCTGTACGTGCCAGCGTTAAACGTTCGAGGTTGCATCGCTTATTTTTTAAAATTAATTTCTCTAAAAAATAAGTCAAAGAACGTGGAATTTGCTCGTTTATATTATGGAACATTTGACTTGGAGGATGATAATATTGATTATCAAGTACCATAGATGTTATATCTTCATGAATAATTGCAGCTGCTGCTTTGACTATTCTTAAGCGTTCTTTAGCCTCATTTTGTTTTCGATTATTGTACCAGGACCTGTTCATAATATCGTGTTGTTTATCAATAAAACAAATAATAGACATATATCCAGCCTTCTCTGAAATAATTATGCGAGGTTCATATCTTACTCTCAGCTTACTTTTAATCGTTCGATCCGTTGGAGGCTCTACCTGGCAAGCATCTTTCAACTCATTAAAGGTGAATTGACAATCGTCATTATTTTCAATATAGAAGAAGAATATACTTCCATGGCAACCATAAAATTCTCGTTTTCCGGACGACCTCTCTTTCCTTCCGTAGGGGGCCTCATAAAATAAACACTTTGTGTGATATCTGGCTCTCACGACAACCAAATCCTCAAGAAATTCCAGGCGGTTAGTAACAGCCTTTGCTAGATCATCACTACGTTTTTTAGCAAAGTCCGAAAGGAAGATGTCGTTACATGACGTATCTGACGACGAAGCTCAATCTTTTTCTTCTTTTCATTCTCTTCTGTAGCTGTTTCTCCGCAAAATATTCACAAATTTTTGAATGAAAAATAGCTATTGCTAGACCTTGTTCGAGCACGAAGTTAACTCATAGATGTGCTCGCTTCTTCAGTATCTCTTTGTCGCTTATATGAAACAATACTGCTCTTGCGAGTATATTCTTCTCGGTACTCACGATGAAGTCACAGGTTGTTTGTTTCCATCGTCTCTAGCAACACTTGACTCAATCAACGTTTTTATTTCACGTTCAACACTGCAAATATCACCGCCCGACAACGACTCATCACAAATAAATAAATTTCCTTCCATTATTTTTCTACCGTTTTTAATATTTGAATTTCTTCGAAATACGTCCGTGCATCGCTTGGAACTAACTACCTAGCAGCGGCCGGGGCCCTATGCCCTCTGCTTTAACTAATACCTGCGATAGCCAAGGTAGTAAAACTGGGGGACATAACAAAAGAGTCGACGGCAGATGTCTTACAAGGTCTTTATACGAACTGGGGGCACAGCATTCCTCAACTAAATTTCTTTCGCGACTGTATTTAGTATTATTGTACATATACTCATATTTTCTTCAATCAATAAATTCTCTATCTCGTCTATAGTTGTCCGTACAAAAAAACTTTTAGATAACTTTTTATAGCCTCAGCTACAAATTAGCTTTCTATATTTTTTCCGATATATCTCATCGTTCTCCAGATATTTGCAAAAAACTGTTTTTCGCGACCTTTGACCTCGCGAAAACTCAGGTCGCGGCAGATACATCGATGGGGAACTTTCACATAATATTAAGAGCCACCATACAAAGGTCCATGCAAAAATTTAGCCTGTAACATAGACTTGTCTTTGCGATAAGTGTGTTTTTTGACTTTGTAACATGTCAATAAGTTTTGGATTTGATTCAAAATGAGCCGAATTTTCTTAACTCTGTCGTAACCAAAGACAAATCCTGGATGTTCAAGTACTACCCAGAACTGAAAATGCAGAGCAGCTCACAAAATTATCTTTTCCGCCTTAACAAAGCGCGAATGAGCAAGTTTTGCATCAAAACGTTGCTCATTATCTTCTTTGACGTTCGAGGAATCGTCCATTTTGAATTTGTACTGCAAAGAAAAACTGTCAACTTAATCTTTTACTTCAAGGTGCACAAAAGATTGAAACGCCGGATCGCGCGCGTTAGAACTGACATCAAAGACACGGTCAAGCTCTACATGACAATGCCCCCAGTCAAAAAGACCGTTATCGTTACCAACTTCCTGGCTCAAAGCAACATCTTGGTGTTCTTCCTGCTCCCTTACAGACCCGACTTGGCTCCGTGCAACTTTTTTTTGTTTCCTCGACTGAAAAGAGAGCTGAAAGAAAAGCAGTCCCACCGTGGAAAACAACCAAAAGCATGTTACAAGATTATTAAAAGACATTTCTGTGGAGGAGTTTCAGACATAGCAAACACGTCTCTGAAAGTGTATTGATGCAGGGGAGAGTATTTTAAAGAAAGCTTTTGTACCAGAACGATAAAAAATCTGTTTTTTATAGAAAATGCGCATTACTTTCATAATGGACTGTATATTAATATGTGTGCTTGTACAAAAAATAAAAATACTACTCCAGCAGAACACAAGTGCTTTAAAAACTAGACAGGGACGTTGACAAATAAAATATAAAGTCTTACATAATAGTTGAAGGTTTTAAACAAAGCATTAAAATGCATAGTTTTAAATTTTACCAACTAGTCGGTAGTGGCAGCAGTGACACAAAAAAATTACTACAAGTAAAGCCATATGGGACAACGTTGGTACAAAAAATTGAATGCAAAAATCATTTATTGCGTAATTATTGCAACAAACTAAGAAAAATAACCATAAAAACAAGAAGTTATTCATTAAATTTAGTTGTAGGAGACATTGAGTAAATTATGTTGAAATACTTTAATAACTGGGGAAAAAAAACTCGGCCAAATGTTATAATGCAAATTTATAGGTGGGAAGCAAATAAACTTTTTATTAAGTTTGGGAGGACTGCTGAGCTGAACAGTTTGAGTTCGATTTTTGGCAAATAAATGAAGTCTTGTCTATTAAACCTCTTTGGTGGTTTGAGGTTTACGTGAAACTGTAGGTCCCGCATGTTTGTGTAGAACTATTATCGCACACCGCAAATACACGGTTGCAGTTGCATCAAACAAAATTTGTTTGTCACTTGCGTTTTTTTTAGTGTCCGCGGCGTTTGTATAATATGTTAATAGTTTTCTAAAGACGTTTTATATGAAGAAAAAAATTGTTTGGTTTGAAGAAATTTTGAGAAAATTGTTTTTAAAAGTCTTTACTAAGTATTTAGCAAAAAAAAGATTTAATTGAAAAAAAAAGAGTTTGAAGTATCTGTACTTGAAGAAATTGACATTTTAGAGGTTAAATTGATTATTTAGAGAATACTAACAGATTTTTTAGGAAATTGAATTTGAAACAACTTTACTTTTTTTTCTGGAGTAGGAGAGATTTTTAAAAGACCCTTACATTCTGTAGTCGGATTAACTTAACTCTTGTCAGGCGCCTAAAACTCCTCCTCTCGTACATCACACTAACTGGCTAACTGGGATCATTTGCCATATTCTTCAGTCAACGAGGTTTTGTTATTGTTTTTTATGTTTATTTATGATTTTGTTTTTTATCTTTCTTTTTTTTTGACATGATCATGTCTATCATATTTTTAATTAATTTTGCTTTTCAGCATTAACTCCCAAGTTATTATTGAGTTTGGTTAGAATGGCAGTATTAGTTTTGCATCTTTCCTTTTCTCACCTGGTGCGCTCCAGCTGCGGTTTGTTGCAGTAAGAGCAATTGTCTTAATTGATTTTTTTTAATCTTGACCAGGTTGCTTCTGAAACATCAGTCAGACACTGAGTCAGATGGTATGATATATTTTTGTGATTTTTTTTAACCAATCTTTTTATGTCTAGAAGCAGCTTATAGTTCTACTGATCTTTTCTATCTTGCAGACATTTTTCTACGGTTCCTCTATTCATCATATTTTTCTCCTGCTTCTCTTTGCCAAATATACCGTTTTTTTTTTCTTTGGCCAGCAGCTTGTAGGGAATTATACGCGCTAGCATCATTGTCCTGTACGCCTTGCAGAACTTGATGGCCATATTTCGCTGCAGGCTGTTTAGAATGCCTACGTATTTCTTATATTGTAGTATCTTCCTCTTTCTTTTGTTGATTCCACCGCACCTAGGTATCATTCTGTCAACTGCCCTCAAAATGTTTGTCATCTAGGATTGGTATTACTATCTCTTTTTTAATATAGAAACTTCTAAAGCTTGCAGATAACAACTACTTATGCTAGTGGGTGCTACTATAGTTTTAACTTTTAACGCTTGTGGAGAGGAGAAACATCAAATCCCTTGATAACAACTACTTGGGCGGGTGAGTAGGCACTTCAGTTGAAACTACTCTCGATGGTGATCATGAAATAGAGTGTCCCATCCACTCATCCAAGCGTTGGTCATTAAGGGTTGGTATTACCATCTCTTATTGGAATATAGTGACTTATAACGCTTGCAGAGGAGAAACTTTCGATCTTTTAATAACGAATACTTTGCTTGGGTACTCTAATTCAAATTACTCGATGGTAATTATGAATAGGAGTGTCTCATCTACCCACCTTAGTGTTGATCATTAAGGGTTGATATCATCAACTCTTCTTTTCAAATTGATATAGAAATTTCTTACGCTTACAGAGAGGAGCAAATTTCAATTCCTTGATAACAGATATTTGAGCGGATAAGAGAGCACTCCAGTTTAAACTACTTGATGGTTATCATGATTTGGAGTGTTCCACTTACAAGCTGAAGTGTTGATCATTAAGAGATTAGTATGACTTTTGCTTATTTTCACATAATGACTTTTAACGCTTGCAAAGAGGAGTAACTTCTAATCTCTTGATGACAAACTTTTGGGTGGGTGGGCGAGAATTCCAGTTTAAACATTTCATCTGTAATTATGCTTTGTAGTGCACCGTTTATCCACTAAGTATTTGTTGTTAAGAGATTGAATATCTCTATAACTTCCTTTGACTTACAAAAACTTTTTTCGCTTGCAGAGAAAAGAAACTTTAAATTTTTTTATAACTACTTGGGCGAGTGAGTGGGCATTTTAGTTTAAACTACTTAATGGAATGTCCCACTCAACCACCCACCCAAGTGTTGGTCATTAAGGGTTGGTATTACCATCTTTTTTTTAAATATATAGACTAATAACGCTTGCTGACAGAAGAAACTTTTGATCTCTTAATAGCAAATACTTTGACGGGTGAGTGAGCACATTAGTTTAAACTACTCGATGGTAATCATGAAATGGAGTTTCCCACTTATCCACCCAAGTATTTCTTTAGAAAAAAATTTATCACTTCTTTTGACTTAAGACTTTTATCGCTTGCAGAGAAAAGAAACTTTTTTAATTTTTTGGTAACAACAACTTGGGCGGGTGAGTATGCATTCCAGTTTAATCTGCTTGATGTTAATTATGATATAGAGTGTCCCACACACCTACCCAAGTGTTGGTCATCAAGGGTTGGTATTACCATCTCTTCTTTGAATATAGAGAATTATACCGCTTGCAGTGAGGAGATACTTCCGATGTCTTAATAACAGTTACTTTGGCGGGTGAGTGAACACTCCAGTTCAAACTACTTGATGGTAATCATAAAATAGAGTGTCCTATCCACCCACCCAAGTGTTGGTCATCAAGGGTCTGTGTTACCATCTCCTTTTTAAGTATAGACTTATAACACTTACAGAGAGGAGAAACTTCCGATTCCTTAATAACAAATAATTGGGCAAAATGGTGGACACTCTAATTCAAACTACTTAATGGTAATCATGAATTAGAGTGTCAATTGTTGGTTATTAAGAGACTAGTATCATCTTTGCCTTCTTTCACATAGTGACTTTTAATGCTTGCAGAGAGGAGAAACTTTCAATCTCTTGATGACAAACACTTGGGTGGGTAGGCGGAAATCTCAGTTCAAACTACTCAACCATAATTATGCTTTAAAGTGCACTGTTTACCTACTAAGTATTTGTTCTCAACGATTGAATACTACTATAACCTTCTTTGGCTTGTAGACTTCTACCGCATGCAGAGAATAAAAAAAATAATTTTTTGATAACTACTTGGGCGGGTGAGTGGGCACTCCAGTTTAAACTACTTGATGGTTTTTATGAAATGGAGTATCCCATTCACCCAGTCAAGTGTTGCTCATCAACGGTTGCTATCACCAACTCCTCATTTAATATAGAGGTTTCTTATGCTTGCAGAAAGGAGAAACTTTCAATTTTTTGATAACAAGTATTTATGCAGGTGAGTGGGCATTCCAGTCTACACTACTTGATGGTTATTATGATTAGGAGTGACCCACCCATTCACTTGAGTGTTGATCATGAAAGAGGTTGGTATTTGAATATAGAAATTTATAACGCTTGCAGAGAGGAGAAATTTCCAATCTTCTAATAACAAATATTTGGGCGGGTCAGTAGGCAATCCAGACCTCAGAAGCCTCGAAGAATACGTTCCGGCAAACTTTGCAATAAAATTTAGAATTTGTCGGAACGCGGGGAGCTATAATAATAAATGAAAATTCTTAAAAGACGATGAGGAGCTTGTACTGTTAAGTAATTTTAAGTTTTTACTGACTAAAATTTTTAGGATAACTGGTTCTATTGTGCACTTTAGACGGCTTACTCCTTTAGCATACAGAGCGTCACTTCGATGAAGTCTAGAATCTTTACGCGAGGGATTACATTCAGCTTTTCTTTGTTTAGGTTATGTTTGCCAAAAGGGGCTGTGCCTTTGCTCATTATAAACTTTGCATTTACTCAGCAAGTATAACGAAGTTTTTTTCTTCTATATACCACAGTATCCAGTTATCAGTCCTGTGAGATTTTGCAGTTTGATTTGACTCATTTGTGTTACTACAGTTTTGGTGTTATGTGATGGTCCTGTTTGCTGCGGATTAGTTGTATGGGTTTGGGTTAAGTAAATGTCTTTTTTGCTTCCTCTTTGGTGAGCTGGTTTTCATCAGGTTTATTTTTATTTTCTTTTCTTTTTGTATCCAGACTAGGCGAACTTTGCAGATTGTGGCTTCCAGACTGATTATTCAGCCTATAACCAGTTTGGATTTTATTATTGGCGATTTTGGTCTTTGTTTTTGTAAATTTTATTTATTCTGGTCTTTGGCCTCATTTGTGTACTAGGTAGTTTTTTTGACTGTGCTTAAATATTTTTTGCTTGCCTATTAGAAAAATTGATTTAATTTATATAATTTCTTGTTAAGGATTTTGAGAAGTTCTTGAAAAGTTGTTTCAACAGATTTTGAAAAACTCAAAATAGTTTGGAAATCTTTTTTGAATCAATATTACTCTAGGAAAACTAAGTCTTAGGAAAGACTGGATAGATCTAATGAGCTATTAACGATGCCTCATGAAGCCTAATAGGTTCTTAGAAAACGTCACCAAAGATTTTAAAATCCTCAGAAGCAGTTTGATAAGGTTTGAAAGAATACACAACAAAAAAATTTATAGTTATTTAAAGTGTATTTGGTTTTGAATGAATAAGTTTGAAATAACTTTAAAATAATTTGAGCATAACCTAGATAGGTCTAATAAATCCTAAACATATTTTATGTTTTTAGGCACTATGATTAAAATGTTTGTTTATCCGTACAGTTACAGGCTGAAGAAGACAAAAATTCACCGTAGAAATAAATTTTTGGGAAAGCTTTGGAAATTTATTTTTTATTAACTTTATTTGATTGGTCTTTTTTGTGGTTTTGGAGGAGAACTTCTAAAGATATTCAGTCTTGTTGGTTTTGGAGAGTGCTTATCGACAAAATTTTTTCCGGATCATACCTAGAAGTTTAAGACCGTAACGCTCATGTACTTTCCGTTTGGAGAATGTGTATTAGGAGAAAGTTGGTTGGGACTTTCTATAGGCTGTGGGGTTAGTTACTTTATGGTTTAATGAAGTTATTTGGTTTCTTATAGGAGTACATTTAGATATAGTTGGAGTGTACCGCGACATTTAAGAAGTATTTTTTGGCAATAGCCTTGATGCGTTGACACAGTGCAGAGGTTGTTACGATATTTTTTGTTTTTAACAAACCTATCCGTGGTGTTCTGACAATGCAACGCAAAGTTAGATTTTGAAAGGCCTTGAAACGATTGAGGTGCGTGTTTGCAGCAGTTTCCCAGACTAAACCAGCTAAAGCTTTTTTAGAATAATCTCAATTGTTGCTGTAGCCACGAAACTGTAAAAAAAATAACAAATAACTTAAAACTTGGTTAGATATGTATCAAACCTCAAGCAAAACAAATGATTTTTAGCCAATTAGACTAAACAGGCTAAAATATTATGTGTTACGTCATGTTTTTGTTATTTATTAAAAATATGTTCAAACTGCTTATATTCTACAAGAATTTTTAATAATTGTTTACCTACCTCTTATTGAGCTTCTAAATAATCAGCTGAGTAGTCAGAGAACTTTCTAATCTACAGAAAATTAACAAGATGTTAAACATGCTTTTGTGTACTATGAAGAAGTGGAAATATATTTTGATAATGGTTTAGTATTTTTCTGATAACTTTTGCAAATTTAAAAATGGAATCTTTGAAGAAAAATGAAATTGTTGTAATTAGAATTTTAATTAATTAATACAACATTTTAGTTTATTTATACATTATTAAAATGTGTTACATTATATCATTGGTTGTAATTCATTCATATTAAATGTATTTATAACAATTTTTCTAGAATCTTTAAATTTTTTCCAAAGTACAATCAAAACTAATATTACTATTGGTAACATAAATATTGTTAATATAGTTAAATATATTTCTAATATATATAGGATATTGTTATTGTTGTCTTTGGTATTGTCATGTAATTTTAAATAATATTCATCTTTTTCTGATTTGTTTTTCAAGATTTTGAAGTTTTCCTCAATTGTTTGTGTTGGTATCTTTTTGGATAAATTGTTTTGTTTGGCTTCAGTTAAGTTTGCAATTGCTTCTACATATCTTTCTTCATGTTGTGTTTTAAAATTGTTGATTGTTTCTTCAAGTTTCTCTTCTGATTTGGGTTTAAAGTGCAGTAATATATCTTTAATTTCATTCAATTTACTTAAATATGGATTTTTTTCATTCATGTTTCCAGTTGTAGTTGTTGATTGCATTCCTATTCCTGATAATTCTGTGCTTAGATTTAAATTTTCAAATTCTGTTTTATCATCGCTACATGCTATGCCATGGATGCTAACATTTTCAATCTCATCTCCATATTCCACGTCTATATGCAATTGCTTCAATGATTTGACAATTCCAGAGAGTACAGAACATTTGAATTTATTTCTGTTTATATTGATTGTTTGTATTCTGGTGTGATGATGTAGTTCAGATGTATTTAAATTGTCTATTGAATTATTGACTAAACTAAGGTGCAATAATGAATGCGTATTTTGGAAAGCGATTTCATTAATTGATTTAATTCTATTTGAATTTATATTTAATGTTTTTAATGATTTTAAACCAACAAATGAACCCACATTTAGTTTAGTGATTAAATTGTTTGATAAGTCTAATGCTACTAAAGAAGATAAAAATCCAAAACTTGCAGGTGCAATATTTTCTATATAATTATAATTTAATAGCAATGTTTCTAAACCGCCCAAACCTGCGAAATAAATTCCTTTAAGTAATTTGATTTGCTTTTTTGATAAATCTAAATTTTTTATTGATTTAAAATCTTCAAAACAATTTGGGGTCAATGCTACTAAGGCAGTGTTATCAGTAAGGATTAAATTTGTTAAATTATGCAATCCATTAGAAAACGAACTGTTGATCGATTTAATTTTATTATTAGACAGATCTAATTTTGTTAAATTGTTTAAATTTTGAAAAAAGTTTAATTCAAACTCAGTAATTAAATTGTTGCTCATATTTAGAATGCTTAAATTCATTGGTGTATTTGTAAAAGTATAATTGGTAGCAGTTAATTGTTGACTTGATAGATCTAATATTTGCATTGCAAAGAAATCCTTAAATGAATCAGCATTGAATTTTCGAATTGTATTATTTTGTAAATTTAAATTTTTTAAATGTCTTAATCCTGATGAAAAAGTTTCATTAAGCTCTACAAGCTTATTATTAGATATATCCAATGTAATCAAACTATTCAGATTGCTAAAACAATTTGGTTTCAATTCAGATATTGAATTATTTTCAAAATATAACATTTGCAAACTATTTAAACCAGTAGAAAAATTTGAATCAATACAAGCTAATTGAAAATTTGACAAATTTAATTCTTTAATTGCTTCTAAATCTTGAAAACAATTTGATTTCAACTCATGTATAGGATTGTTATGCAGTTTCAAATTTGTTAATTGTTTCATTCCGTTAGAAAATGTCTGGTTGAGTGTTTTTAGATCATTATATGAAAGATCTAAATATGTTAGGGATTTCAAATTTACAAAACAATTTGGTGCTAGTTCTGAAATTGAATTATTTTTTAAATATAAAATTTGCAAACTATCCAATCCAGTAGAAAAATTTGAATCAATAGAAGTTAATTGAAAATTTGACAAATTTAATTCTTTAATTGCATCTAAATCTCGAAAACAATTTGATTTTAACTCTTGTATAGGATTGTTATGCAGTTTCAAATTTGTTAATTTTTTCATTCCGTTAGAAAATGTCTGGTTGAGTAATTGTAGATTATTGTTTGATAGATCTAAATGTGTTAGGGATTTTAAATTTACAAAACAATTGGGTTCTAATTGCGAAATTGAATTATTTTGCAAATGCAAGATTGATAAATCATTCAAACCGGTTGAAAAATTAAAGTTTATTGTTTTTATATTAAAATTAGATAACCACAGTTCACGAATAGATGTTAAATCTTTAAAACAATTTTGTCTTAATTCATGGATTGGATTATCATTTAATATTAAGTTTGTTAATGTCCGCAACCCTATAGAGAATGTTTCATTTAATACATTTATTTTATTGTTGGATATATCTAATCTTTCTAATTTATTTAAATGTTCAAAACAATTTGGTTCTAGTTCTATTATAGAATTAGTTTTTAAATCTAATTTTTTTAAATTATTTAAACCAGTAGAAAAATTAGATGGTATAGAAGTTATTTGAAGATTAGATAAGTCTAATACTGTAATAGAATTTAATGCACTAAAGCATTCAGATTCGAGAATTTGTATTGGATTGTTCAATAAGTTTATTAAATTTAAATTTCGCATTCCGTTTGAAAATGTACTGCTCAATACTTTTATATTGTTAAATGACAAATCTAAATTAGTTAAATTATATAAAGATTTAAACGAATTTGCTTCAATATCAATAATTTGATTGTTATTTATTAATAAATGCCGCAAGTAACTTAATTCTTGAAAATAATAATTTTTTATACTTGTCAGATAATTATAAGCTAAATCAATTTCTTCTATCATAGGTAAGTTTTGAAAAGCATCGGATTCTATTAAATTGATTTGATTATTGGTTGCTTTTACATAATGTAAATATTTTAAATTATAAAACGTATTGTGTTTTAATATCTCAACATAGTTATTAGAAATGTCTATGCTAAATATAAATTCAAAGTTAATAAATGTATTAGATTCAATTAATTTTAATTCATCATTTTTAATTTCTAAAAATGTTACTTGTTTTAGATCGAATATATTTGAAGATAATATTGGAATTTGACATTCTGTGCAATAAAAACTAAAATAATAAGAATTATAAGGATTTTTAATTTTGTTATAAACACTATACGATTCATTATAACACAGCATTGCATCATTATTATAAGAGCACGTTGAATTTACATAAACACAATTTAAACAGAATACAAAGAATACAATTAATAGCAACATCCTATAAACAATAAGAATTTAATTATTTGAAATAATTTAATAAAATCTTTTACTTACATTTAATTATTGTATTTAAAAAATAACCACAAGACGACTTATTAATCTCAAACACATTTAGTTTGTTTGCACATTAATAATGAAATGAACTGTTTCCGCAGTTTTTGATAAGACTGTGTTAAACACATGAATATTCAAATGATAATTAAGCTGAACAACATTTTTAATAAACCGAACAGATGATAATGTATTGTGTAATATTGGTAGATGCAAAGTTGCAAATTATGTTGCGTGCGTCTTTTCTATATTATCGTTATTGGTTCAGTTGATTGTATTTTAAAGAAAATGTATTTGTATGCGATAAAATACTACAATTATTACTAATTGATTTTATTTTAACGATTAATGATTTAAGTGAGATTAGATGAAATGGTGGATATTTGTCTTATGACATGTTATACTAATTTATTCTATAAAAAATGATTTGTTTGAAATTAAATTTGTATGTTTAGGACAAGTACTGATCCCTAAAATTATTTATTATGTATTATCGCCATGCAATAGAGATTATGTTAAATGATAAGTGTGCTGACGGATGCACCTCTTCTTCAGGTTCGGTTTTTATTTTGAGTTGGTTTTGATCTGATTACCTAGGAACATAAACAAGCAATTGTGAATATCTTTGAATGAAAATGCATGCTGGTAATAATAACGATATTTTACTGATGATTTTTTTATTTGCAAAAACGTAACTCTACAAGATGATGTGTATTATTAACTGATTTTTTTATAGTTGTTAATTCTTAGGATGATTCACACATTTCTGTCTACAACTTTCTTATCTGACTGCGCCTTTGTCATTATAAGTGCGCATCTTGCGCATTTATTTTGTGTGGTTGCGGTTGAAGAGCCACGAGTTTTCCTTACACAGCGAGCAAGTTGTGTTCTGAAATAAAATCGTCTTGTTCCGCAGACGAGATAACTTATGATCTGAGTAATTTCTACCGACAAGTTTACGCTAAGACCAACATGTAAGCTCTAATGAGGTCAAATCCCATATTAGTTCTTAGTTGTGTGTTACAAACGTAGAATAGCGCTTTTAGAATCCCTTTCAAAGTCTTACTTTAAAATAATTATATCCTGTTAATATAGAAAGAAGCTGCCATGCCCTATGCTGGACATGCGTATATCAGTATCAGTTGCTTGCCACCCTGGCTTTACCCAGTATGGTTGTTATGTTAAACCTTTTATCTAATTTTATTTCTAAGTATAGGAACGCAGTATCTATCCACGGAATTTGAGCGCCGTTTAGATGAAGGAGAAAAGTATAGCCTTGCTCTTCTCAGGGTTGATTTTTATTCTGCAGTACCTTAGCCAAATTTCAAGAGCTTTACAAACAGCTTTAATTTTTATCGTAATGATTTTTTGATGTCTAGAAGAATACAACAGTGCCGTATAGTCAGAGTACTAAGCTATTTTGACACCAGACATGTATGTCAAATATCAATTGAATAGCATTGGAACATAGAACTGAGTCTTGAGGTACTATTGCTTTGCTTGATCTAGGGTTAGACACGTACCTATACAACTTTACTATCAGTGTCCTTCTTTTCAAATAGCAAGCAATTAGTTTTATTAATCTTGGGATTAAACCTGAATTGCTGAAGTTGCAGGAGTACACCATGGTGCCAGACGTTATCAAAGGTCTTTTTAACATTGAAGCGGAAATGATTTTATTTGATTTGTAACTCTGGAAAATTGATGGGTATCTGAAGCCATGTTAAATATTTGGCAATATAGTCATTCGGGATTCTATCCAAGATTACAGTTTCTTTCACCTTACTTAAGATTGACAGAAGAGTGTTTTTTCCAACCTGTATAAGAGGTATAATATAAGATCTTTTTCATGAAGACGGAAACACGACATCCTTAGTATTGCATTTGTAATGTTTGTGAGGAACATTACAGTCTTGTGAGAGAATGCTCTCAATGCCTTGTTTTATGCAATCTGGCTCTTTTGCCGATTTGAGTTTGAGATGTGTGATGATATCTCTTCTTACCCTGGACTGACCCTAACATCTTACAATAGTAACAAATTATAATACACTTTTAAATTTTTTAAAAGGCAGGCGAAAAAATAACTTATGCCAAAATACTTTAACAGCTCTTATTTGTGTTGCTAAACATTGCAGACTTGTGAGAGAATGCTCTTGAAGCTTTGTTTAGAATGCAATCTGGACCGACTTGAGTTTGAGATGTGTGATGATATCTCTCACCCTGGACGGACAAACCGATTTAAGAATTGAAGCAGTGTCAGTATGCTAGGTTTTGGATTACCTTATTGCGGACCCTTTCCACAGTATCCAAGTCTAAAGTTTTGTCATAGATATGCATGCATTGGGGTTTAGAACTGTCAGCAAATGCTTTGCCTTTTAAACTGAATTTAAGTCATCTTTCCTTATGAATGAAAGGAATCGATACTTGATTTGAAGGGCTTTAGCAATCCTCCACATTAGATCATCTTTGTTGGAGGATTTAATAGCGGATTTCCAGCACTGATTTTTGTATTTTCTGATTGCTTTCTTTATTTTACTATTGAGCCAGTTAAGTTTGGGTCATGTGCCTTTTGTCATTTTTGTCTGTCGCGATTTTGAGATTTATTGAGCTCCAATCGATTTGATCCAATTTTTGGCAAAGCCTTAGTAGACTTTTTCATTGCTAGCGAGAGAAGGCTAGTAAAGTCAACTTTCAGCCTTTCGAATGTTAAGTATTAATCTTCTAGAATTTGTGAAAACAAGGACTTAACTAGTTTTGTAGACCAACTTGGCTCTCTCCTTACATCTCCCGCTACTGAGCTGAGCCTAGGTCATTAATGACCGAAATGGCAGTTTGAGCTGCGATGTTCTTAAATAACGCGATGTCAAGTAATTTCCTACGGAACTACTGTTAACTGTGATAAGTTGGCATGTCTACGATATAGCTAAAAAGTATTTTGACTTTTTTGTTAGTCTGCTAGCTAGATTGCAATATCTGAAAGTGTTTGGGATGTTGTTAACTTTTCTAAGAGCTAAGAGCGTTATGGATAATAAATTCACATCAATGTTGTTTTCAAAGAAGTGCTAAAACAGCTTTAAAATCTTAAATGGCAAGTGGTTTTAGAGCGACTTTTATGATAAAAATAACTTTTCTTTGCCTCTAATAATAGTTCTTATGAATTTAGGTGGTAAACGTGGTTTTTAAGCGAATTTTATGCTAAAAAATTAATTTGGTCTAAAATTTGATGCTTAAAATACGTTTTTTGTGTCATTTTTGATACATCTTATGTAGAAAAAATGAGTTTTGAGCGATTTTTATGATGCAAATAAGTTTTTTGTGCGATTTTTTTTGTGGTAAACGTAATTTTGGAGCTTTTTTTGCTAAAAATGATTTTTTTTGTTTTTTTTATGATGCAAATAAGTTTTTTGCGTTAAATTTGTCTAATTGCATGTAATAAACGTGATTTTAGGCAAATTTTATGTAAAAAATATGTTTTTTGTTTTAATTTTGATATATTTCACGTAGTAAACGTTATTTTGGAGCAAAGTTTTTTGCGCGTTTTCTTTGTTGCAAATGGATTTTATTAAGTTTTATTGAATTTTATGTGATCAATGTTATTTTAGGGCAAATATTTTATGCTAAATACAAGTTTTTTTGTTTGTTTTAATGCTCTGTAAATGGGTTTTTTGCATTCATTTAATTAAATTTAATGTGGTAAACTTAATTTTAGAAAGAATTTTAAGCTTAAAACTAATGTTTGTTTAATTTTGATATATTTTTATGAAAATCGTGATTTCTAAGCGAATTTTCTGAGCGTTTTTATACTGTAAATTGGTTTTCTACTTGAATTTTCTTAAATTTTGTGTAGCAATTATGTTTTTAGAGCGAATTCGATGTTTAAAATTAGTTTATTGTTTTAATTATGATATTTTTAGTGTAGTAAACGGAATTTCTGAGCGATTTTAATGCAAAAATATGTTTTCTGCGCGTTTTTCTTGTTGCAAATGGATTTTCTGTGTCTATTTTATTGTTTTTTTGGTGGTAAATGTGATTTTAGAGCAAATCTTTTTTTTAATGAACTAAGAGGCTCTTGTGATCATTCTTAGTGATTTGGATTGGCAAGCTTCTAGTGATTTATTTTGGTGCTTTGCTGCACTTTCCCACACTGGTGCGGCGTATGTTAATCTGGATATGACGTCATTTTTATTCTGCTTTTTATCAGTTTATGTCGTCGAAGAGGAAAGATGTCGCTGACTCTTTTGATGTGAGGTTTTTACTTGTGCGATGGTAATCTTAAGGTTTTTCACTTGTTTTACCTATGGAATAGGTGTAGGGTTCAGCAAGATCTTTTCATGTGGTTGTCTGTATTTTCTTGTAAACGGGACTGCTTGGTTTTTGATTGGATTAATTTGTATACCCTATTTTTTCATCCAATTTTCTGAGTTTCTGCATAACATGCTTTGTAATATAGCAGTATTGTCAATAGCCTGGGGTTAGTATGGTACCAATAATTATTAGAGTAATGTCTTCTACATAGACATTATAGAGGATTGGTGACAGATCTGACTCTTGTGGAACACCAGCTGTTATTTGTTTTGTTTGTCTTGTCAAGAAGATAATTTTGCTTTGTATAATTTGACAATCATGTCATATTCTGTTAAACGCTTTCTCTACATCAAAAATAAATGATCCTGTTGGTTTTTTGATATTTAAAATTTTTATAATATGATCTGTAACTCGGGCAAGCTGGTGGGTTGAAGAATGGTACTTTCTAAATCCATATTGTTGACTGGTGATGGTTTGGTTGTTTGTTATGTGGTTGTTGATATGCTTATTTTGGAAGGAGAACTTTTGCGCGCAAGAACAACTTATTTAGACTGTCGTATCGGTAAAGGTTGCGAATTGCTTACAAGCCTTATCAACAAAGTTTTGGAGCCAGAATTATTCTTCAAGGCTATCGAATAATATTTTCAAGATTTGGAAATTCCAGAAATGGCTGACTTAGAGAAATAGCCAAAATTTTCGAAGGCGAAGAATTTTTTGGTAGTACGAGGACCATATGGAGCTGGTTAGAGTAGCCAGCAAATTAACCTCTTCCATTCACAACCTGAAAGAACTACTAGAAAGTTGCCTAAGACGCCGGGTTGCTTTATTTTGCCGAGTGTACCCGCACCACTCCGAGAAATTAATGTAATGTAACACTTTTGCAACTTTGGTGCAACTTTGAATCCAGCAGTTGGCAGAAACAGTCATCCGAGTAAAAACGAATTTGCCCCGCCGAAAATTGTTTTGGCCTAGTTCAAAACCAAGTTTAAAACGGTAAACACCCCGTTAACTTGGTCCAGCCGCGAAACGAGTAGAGGGTTGAACCGAGATACGCCCAAATTGCCCAATTTGACCCAACAACAACAAACATTGCTAAAGAAGAATTAAAAAAATCAGTATTATACACCAAAGGGAAACTCAGCACTTAAGGAATGAGTAGGAATGGTTAGAGAAGAAATTCTACTACAAATTATTGTGACCATCAACGAAACCCAGATTAAGATTCTAATAGATTTAGGGGAAGTTAGAATTTTACGTGGTTGTTCTTACCCAAAACATAACCATCAAGCGAGCCAAGCAACGACCTCAGTGCAAAGTACGAGCGAGGTGACTGTAAAGATGGGCGACCACTGCCAGGTTATTCCTTTCCTTGTCACGCTCAGTTTGGGGGTGATACTGACCACCACTGGCCGAGAGATTAGTATTGACTATTTCCGTTATTGTTTGCGCTACAGCAAGGAACGCCGGTCTATCATATACTGGTTTCAATAACAACCAAACTAGGTTCTGGCGAAGAAGGAAATTGACATTTCCACAAACTTGTTCCCAAATCAGGTCGGATTAACATCATTTTAATGGCCAATCAGACCATCACTCACTAAATCGATCTAGTGGACGAGCTCCTTGGAACCAACGAAATAATCGAAAGGAGCAGCAACTATTGCACCCTGATAGTACTGATCAACAAAAAGGATATCAACCTACGTTTTTGCATAGACTACAAGAAGCTGAATGAAGCAGTAATCAAGAGATTTTGAAGGATTTTGAAAATGAAGTTTATACCAAATTTGACCTAACCACAAACAAACAAACTTTACACCACTTTTGCGGATGGAGCGGCAATCAAACTTACTTGACGTCAAATAACAAGAAGCAACTCTGCCTCTTTATAGGAATTTGTTTTTTGTTCTCGAAATACGTTTCGGAATTCTCCATCAGAGCCAGCTCTTTTATGGAACTGCAAAAAGAAAAAAAAAACTAAATTGTAGACAGACGCCAAACAGCCAACGTTTGAAGCAATTCCTACCGATTCCTCCAACTGGTCAGAACCTGACTAGGAATACCGTTTGTATTCTAAACGGACGATTGTATTCTGGGTCTTGGAGCCGTATTGTATCATGAAGAAAACGTGTCACATGTCAGTGCAAAACTCAGAAAAATTTTTACTTAATTGAACCAGAAAACAAAGTTGAGGCTATTTAGAAGATAAACTTTTTAAATTAAGAACGGACTGGCTGGTCTGGCTGAACAATTGATGCCAAAGCCAAATTAACTCGGTGACCACTAATCCTGCAAGAATTCACTTTTTTTTAAACCCGTACTCAAGCATCTTACCCAATGTACTACTACTACCCAGAAACCGGGAGACGAAATAGTGGACTCCACTACTCCAAACCTTCTTGAAGGTGAAACCTTGAGGGAAGTGGTACGACGGTTCTAGAAGGAATTTGTACAAGGGTACAAGGAATGATTAGAGGGCTTACACGGACAGGGGGTATTGCTTTGGAGAATAAGTTGAACTGCTTCTCATTGGTGGAAGATCATTTGAGAAAACAGTGAAACGAATTGTTACTCCTTGCGGTGTACCACAAATACCGCCATCGGAAGGACACCAAGCGAACTACTGCTAGGTTACAACCTGTTTGAGCATGGAAGCTGGGATGCCCCAACTGAACAACTACTCGACCTAGACTAACGATTATAAGAGGCACGACATTGCACTACTTGCTGGACCGCCCGACGAAAGTCAAGAGGATGCTGCTTCCGACGAGGAACTTGAGGGGAATTGAATCACTATTGAACATTGGGCTTATGGTTGGGGGACCTATTTTTCAAGCAAACCGACAGAAAGTTTTCTTTGTAAAACAGTGAAAAGTGCAAATAATAGTGAAACCGGAACAATGTCCGACACAACTAAGAATAACAACAAAGACGACTTGATAACGACCTTTGAGATACTTGTTTGATCTTGTTACTTCTGAACTCTGGAGGACTTGATCAGTACATTTGTACCATAGATAGGGGCGTTTCTAGTGTCGGGAAGCCAAACCATACCTGGAAAGCATCTCCTGAGATTAGCTTATGACCCAGATCACGTCCACACCGGGCAACAACACTTTTGGGTGAACACCTATAGGCCGAAGCTGATGCAACTACTGCATCATCTCTGGGGTGTTACTTTTTTGCGAGAGGATGAAGCAGCTGGTAATAGTTTTCTTTTTTTGTAAACAGGGCATTCTTTGGACGAGGCAGGGTGATTGCTTTTGCAGTTGGCATACAAGGTTTTATTCTTGTCGGCGTAAGTAAGGTTAGGTTAGATTTAGTTGTTTGTACATAAGGTCATAGGTTTTGATTTGGTTGTGGAGTATGGCATTTACGCTAAATCTTTTAAGTTGTTGCTTCCATAAGTGCTTTGCAAATAATTTTTTTTGGGATGTACCTTATTACTGTTTTATAGGTTTTATCCTCTTTGAGCTGATTTAAGGTTTTTGGAGTCTAAGTAGGTTTTTGCTTTCCGGACGTCTGAGGGCGTTTGTCGTAATTCTGATTATATTTTATTTGGATTTGTATGTTTAGTTCTTGTAGGTTGTTTTTGATTTTTTTTTAGGCTTTTTTGTTTCTAGCTGTGATTCTTGATGGAGGTTTGATCTTTGTCTGTGCCAATTTTTCATTATTATTGTTCTAGGAATTGATTTTTTTCATTTTTACTTTTGCTGGAAGTGTGACTTTTTCTGTCCATTAGGTTCTATTTATTGTTTTGTGTATGGGATGTCCCGGGTGATAGATTATTTTGTCGATATTACTGTTGAATGTTTTTGATTTGGTCTGGAGCGATGTTTGGTTGGCTTGAAGGCAGCGATGCGCTTCTCTATGAATCTGTTTGTAGCTA
Organism: Tachinus rufipes; assembly: GCA_963932245.1. Classification (NCBI taxonomy): domain Eukaryota; kingdom Metazoa; phylum Arthropoda; class Insecta; order Coleoptera; family Staphylinidae; genus Tachinus; species Tachinus rufipes. Next base: position 12,526,430 of record OZ010746.1, on the reverse strand, counting down.
TGGAGTTAGTTCTGTGGGTTTTTTTTTTGGTTTATTGTGTTTGGCAATTTGTTGGGTTTGTGTGTTGGAGTGACAGTGCCTGTGGAGGAGTCGGACATTTCTTGAATCAGTTTGGTTTGGTTTGCTGGGTGGAGGTACGTTTTGTCTTTTAACAAGCGCTCTTATATGATTTAGACTGCATGTTTTCTAGGTTTGTATTCAGTTGGTTTACCGTGATGTTAAGGTATGTTACTTAAGGTCTTGCGATTAGTACTGTACTCTTATATATTATAGTACATGTGTGTTTGTAGATTTCTTCTTATAATAATTTTAGAAGTTCAGTTACTTTTTTGCTTATGTTACTATCTTTGCCGTCTGCCATGGTGATGGTTGATTCAACAGTTATTTTATACTAGAATATTGTAGCGTTATAATACAGTGAGACATTTGTTCTTGTGCTAGTTAAAACTTCTCTAGTTAGTTCATTTACTCAACGAGCTCATGAAGGAACTCACAACTGCACACAACGCGTTTTGGCTGAGTAAGTACGTCAGAACACCGAAAAATATGTTTGATTTGATGATTGGTCATTTAACATCATTCAGAACGCGCTGTGTCTGTTTTTTTGTTCACTAAGCGTTTTTGATGTTTGGGCATAACATATACAAATATTGACACTAAACTATATATGGAAGGGGACAATAAGTTCTAGGAATTTTCATGATGTGAGAAGCATTAAAAAAAGGTTAATTTTTTATTATAATATAATAGTGTCTTTACTACACGGGCTTAAATTGTATTGGTGGATTGTTTTATTACCCTTAAATACAACTTTGGGTTAAATAGCCTCCAGGTATATAATACAATCATAATTGTTCCGTAAGCGTAAGTCTACTATACCTATGGCTACACCATTAGTGCATTTAATTTAAATAAAGTTTAGGAAACTACATTGCTAATTACAGTGCATGTGCAGGTACATACAATTATAAAACTTTTTTTAACAAGTATGAAGAAATCAATTTTATTTTATTAAGGTTTTCAAATAGTATTTAATTTATCACATAAATATACATGTTTTAATTTCTAAATAAATGACACTTTAATAGTTTATAATTGTGTCAGTATTGTTTGTTTGTAAATGATTTTGTAATATAGCCGACAGTTTCTCAATCGCCTCTACAATTCTTTCATCAAAATTAACTTTGCTCTTCATGGTTATTTGGATGGAATTTGCTGTTGCGCCGATTGATTCTCAAATCCTTCTACTAATCTTTCTTGTAATTTTTTTTTGCTTTTGAAGTCAATTGGGTTTGAATTTTTTATTACCATTTTTGTATTCCCAAAATTTATATCTTCATTGCATCTTATACCATGGATACTAATATCTTCAATCTCATCTTCATATTGAAGTGTTATATTTAATTCTTTGCATGATTTAATTATTTCAGACAGAATAGAACATGTAAATGCGTTTCTGTTTAAAATTATCATTAAGTAATAACATCAATAAACTTTCTGTATTAAAGTATGATTTTTTTATTTCTTCCAACTTATTAAAAGATAGATCAATAATTTCAATCTTAGCATTTTGAAACGGTTCTATAAACATAATTTTAATATAAGAAACATTAATTAAATTTAATTGATCTATATCTAGATATATCTATGGGAAAACGACAGGAATGATAATGTTTTTATCAACATTATATGAGTAACAACATTAATTATCTATCATAGTTTTAAGATTGCATAAAAACAATTATTTTATTGCATTTTGCACTCAATATGCTCTTTCTTTTTACAAAAATAAATTATAGATAGAATAAATATGGCATCGAACTTTTTTAAATAGTTTTGTATCTATTAATCATTGAAGAATTTAAAGAATGCTTGAAATAACTAATTACTAATTAATTCAAACTTAAACTTGTTATGTATTATTGCCATGCAATAGAGATTATGTTAAATGATAAGTGTGCTGACGGATGCACCTCTTCTTCTAATTCGGTTTTTATTTTGAGTTGATTTTGATCTGATTACCCAGGAACATAAACAAGCTCACGGTTATTGTGAATATCTTTGAATGAAAATGCTTGCTGGTAATAATAACGATATTTTACTGTTGATTTGTTTATTTGCAAAAACGAAAATCTACAAGATGATGTGTATTATTAATTGATTTTTTTGTAGTTGGTTATTCTTAGGATGATTCACACATTTCTGTCTACAACTTTCTTATCTGACTGCGTCTTTGTCATTATAAGTGCGCATCTTGCGCATTTATTTTGTGTGGTTGCGGTTGAAGAGCATGTTGTGTTTTGAAATAAACTCGTCTTGTTTTGCAAGACGAGATAACTCATGGTCTGAGTGATTTTTACCGAAAAGTTTTACGCTAAGACCAACATGTAAGCTCTGATGAGGTCAAATCCCATATTAGTTCTTTGTTGTGTGTTACAAACGTAGAAAAGCGCTTTTAGAATCCCTTTCAAAGTCTTACTTTAAAATAATTTTATCCTGTTAATATAGAAAGAAGCTGCCATGCCCTATGCTGGACATGTGTACATCAGTTTCAGTTGCTTGCCACCCTGGCTTTACCAAGTACGGTTGTTATGTGCAACTTGAATGTTAAACCTTTTATCTAATTTTAAGTATCTTTTTCTTCTTCATGTGCCGATTCTATTCCGGAGGTTGGCTATCATTATTACTACTTTGATTTTGGAAACTGCCGCCTTAAACAGATCAGCTGACATGACCTTAAACCATTTTCTCACATTACTAAGCCAAAACATTCTTCTCGCTTCGATAGAGATATATTTTCCCACGATTTTTCCTTGGATTATGAGTCGGAGAATCTCATATGTTAGACCTCTCATGATGTGGCCGAGATATTGCAGTTTTCTTCCAGTAGGATCTCTCTGTCTTTCTCCATTCTTCTCAGAACCTCCAACTTTAGTCGCATGTTCTGTCCTTGATATTTTCAACATCCTACGGTAGGCCCACATCTCAAAGGCTTCTAATTTCCTCTCACAATACACGTTGAGGGTCCAAGCTTCCGCACCATATAAAAGGACTGGGAATACGTAACATTTGAGCATCCGAGTTCTGAGTTCTAGGCTAAAGTCGCGACTACTGAGCAGTTTTTTAATCTTCACAAAGGATGCACGGGCTTTCTCAATGCGAATTCTTATTTTTGCGCAATAGTCCACGGCGCCGTCGACGTTTGTACCTAGATAGTTATACCTCTCGACTCTTTCCAGCTTTTTGCCTTCCACATACAGATGTTCATTTGGTGCTTCAGTTTTGGTGACAATCATGTATTTGGTCTTTTTAACATTGAGTGTCAGCCCATATTCTCGACTAACTGTGACGACGTTATTCAGCATATTTTGAAGGTCTTGCATGTTTTTGGCGAGAAGTACTGTATTGTCAGCGTAACGCAAGTTGTTCAGTGGGGTGCCGTTAACACGTATTCCGCTGTTCTCTCTTTTGACGGCCTCGGTGAAGATTTCTTCTGAATAGATGTTAAAGAGGAGTGGAGAGAGAAAACACCCTTGTCTGGCTTTTCTCTTGATTTCAACGGCTTTCGTTAGTTTGGATTCGACGCGAAAGGACGCACTTTGGTTTAGGTACAGTTTTACTTTTATATCTCTTGTGTCGAGTTTTTTTTTGTTTAAGTGCTTCTATTAGTTGTTTGTGTCTCACTTTATCAAATGCTTTATTATAATCTATAAAACAAGCGTATACCTTTTGGTTGACATCCAGACACCGCTGCGTCAAGACGTTGTAGGCAAACAAGGCTTCCCTTGTTCCAACTTCTTTTCTAAAGTCAAACTGGGTATCTCCTATTCCTTCTTCCAGTTTCTTGTAAATTCTACGGTGGATGACTTTGAGAAAGATCTTTAGAGTGTGGCTCATTAGGCTAATCGTACGGTGTTCTTCGCATTTTTTGGCATTATGCTTCTTAGGAATTGTGACAAACGTTGACTGAAGCCATTATTCCTGTTTCATAGATCTTATCAAATAGGAAGGTTATAGCATCTAAACGTTGCTCTTCAATCATCTTTAGCACATCTGCAGGCAGATCGTCAGGGCCAGGAGCTTTTCCATCTTTGGCTGATTTTATTGCTGCTTGTACTTCTTCTTTTAAAATAGTTGATTCAGTGTCATTTATACTGTTGGTAGTTATCTCTTCTCTTTGATCATTGAAAAAGGATTTGACGTAATCTTCCCATAGTGTCAGTTGATCTTCAATATCCAGCACAATGTTTCCATCCTCATTTGTAAGGATGTATGATCTTTGTTTCCGACCAATTCCAGTGAACTCTTTTATTTTCTTATGCATGTTATGAGAGTCGTGCAGTTTCTGCAGATTTTTTATCTCAGAACATTTCTCTTTCAGCCACTCTTCCTTAGCTTGTCGACATTTTTATTTGATCTCCTTCTGTACTTCTTTATACTTTTGTATGTCTGAATTCTTTAAGTTTTTTTTTTCTTCCATAAGCCTTAATATTTCGTTGGTCATCCAATCTTTTTGGTTTGTTCTTTTCTCAGCTTTCAGATGTTTCTTACAAGGTTCTATGATGGCTGACTTTAAATTTTTAAATTTTGCCACATGTCTTCAGGTTGATTCTGAGTTGTCGAACGGTTGTTTATTAATTTATTTAGGTTTTCATTTATCTCCTGGTGCACCTTCGCTTTTACGTTATTATTTCTTAGTCGGCTGGTATCAATAGGTCTTTGGTTTGACGAGACTTTCAGCTTCTTGAGTTTCACCATAATCTCGGCAACAAGAAGATTATGATCTGAGCCTATATCTGCTCCTGGGTATGTTTTGGCACTTTTTACTCCATTTCTGTATCTCTGATTGACGAGAATATAATCGATTTGATTCCTGACTGTATTGTTGATTCTAAAACCATAATTGGCATAGGTAGAGATAAACTGGTTACTTTAGGAGAGGTATAACACAGTTTGATTTTGATACTTAAACCTTATTGTCATTTTAAGACATTTGTCTCTGACAGATGAGATGCTACACATACTTATGAAGGGTGCATACCTTGAAACACTATTGTAAGTAACTTACACTGGGTGGAGAGCGTTTTTCATGATCAAACCTTGTTTATTATTATTTTTGTAATTGCGATATTTTAAACAATACAACAATATACATAATTACCTCTTTACTTAAATAGATTTTTGTTTCAGGTAAGACATCTTTTGAAGTTTTATATTAATATTCTTAAGGTAAGTACTTTTTATTATTAGAATCAAAATGTTTTTATTATTAATTCTTTTTAAATTGTAATTTATATTATTTAAGTTTTTGCTGTTAATACAGCGGATTTAAAACTTGTTGCAAACAGAAATAAAATCTAATTGTTGACCAAAATGATTATGGAAAATGAAAAGTCTATAAAAAGTTTTGCAGCACAAAAATCTATACTTATAAATGTTTGTAAATTTTGTAAGTCTAGCCATTCACTTAACTTATTATTAAAACAAGGTAAGATCAGATATAGCTAATTAATCATGAGGTCAGTGGCGGTGTGTGTACAGCAATTCTCATTAAGTTCCCCGGTAGTAAATCTATTAAGCGGACATGAAGCGCACTAAATAATAAAATAGGTTTACTCGGCCGCAGTGAGTATAGATCCGGGCTTGGCATTGGGGTTCAAACACACACATAAAAGGCTTGAGGAGTGTGCGGAAAACCCCCTCGAACGCAATTTGCACCCTGGACGACATTGTAAAGATGTAGATAAGGGCGGTGCAGCGGCGCATGAAAGGTCCCCTTGCGACGTATAAAGGGACAATGCGGGACGCCACCGTCGACGAGAGTTTACTAATCAGTATAATGTCTAGATACGATTATTAGGCGTACAATTTAATAACATGCTCTGAGTATAAATTTTATAAGCGCTATCACGGATACTCATAACACTTCAAAGGGAGGGGGGTGGCTAATAGAGATGTTTAATGCCGTTCCGCACGTTAATTTCGACAATGCGACACTAAAAGGAAATAATGACGGTTTTATGGTTTTATTTTTATTATTATAGTTTTAGCTAGGAATTTATGGTTGGAGTAAGTACATATTTTTTAAGAATATTTCTTAACCTGCTGACCACTACTTTGATGTTAATGTAGGTACGTTTATTAAGAGTTAGAATGTTGTTTTGGGAGCTTTAATACAGACCATATTATGAGTTAACCAAACAACATTAGAATCTATTTTTTTTATTTAATTATATATTTATTATTTACTAAACCTTCTTTTCACAAAAATATTGCTTAAGGAATTTATCTATCAATAAATGGCGATGTATTATATTATTAAATTGCATTATTGTTTACATTTAACATCTATTGTGTTGCAAGGTTTATTGATGATAGGTGCATACATTGAAACACCAGTGATTGTATCGGGTTTTTTAATAGGAACAAAACGTCAGCCAAGGCATACATTTTTATCGTAGTGATGTTCACGAACGAGCATCGTTTGGAAATAATTAAAAATAACAGTCGACATTCTGAGTCTGATTACTATTGAATGTACTTTAGTTCAATATTAGCCAAATCAGTCGATTTCACGTCGTTTCCAGAAATTGTAAATCTCTCAGTCCACATTGTGGCAAATTTTGCTTAAAGATCTTTACCTACACTCTTATAAGATCAAATTAAATTAAGAACTGAAGCTTCTTGATCATTTGAAACTTCTAAGATTGGGATCTGCAAATGTTTGTTTAAAATTCAGGAAATTTTATCGTAAATTATCTTCAGCGATGAAGCTCATTTTTGGCTTAATGGTTTTGTCATTAAAAAATATGCCAAATGTGCTTCAAGAAACTCTTTTACATCTACAAAAAGTGACCGTGTGGTGTGCATTTTAGCCGTAGGTGTGGTTGGGCTGTATTTTTTTATTGATGAAAATGATTGTCATGTTCCTGTCAATAGATTTTACTATCGTGTCAAGACTATTTTTGGCCAGAATTGGATGGACATTAGTAGTAAGTGGTTCCAACAATATGGCGCTACATGTCACGCCTCCTAAAACTGGGTTAAACCTAAGGTAGATCAACAATATTCTTACTACTACCGGATTTTACTTTTTATGTTTTAAACCGTAATTCAACTCGGATTTTTTAGAAAAATTGACTTTAGTATTTTTTTACTCAAACTTTTGTGACTACTGACTCGGTATTATACTTGGAGTGTCCCACCCACCCACCCAATTGTTAGTCATTAAGAGATTAAATGTTTGGCCTCTCTGCGAGGGTCAGAAGTCATTTTGTCACTTAAGACGGTCGTGATCTAATTCCTTGATAACTAACACTTGGGTGTTTGGGTCCGTTTGGAAGTTTCTTTATTTTCAGATATAGAACTGCTCCAAGGTATCCGTCTCCAGCACAAATAGTATTCCGGGTTGCGGCGTAGACAATTTTAAAGCTATCTTTCACTTTGGTTTCTTACTTCTTTGAAGTTTTATCAGTGGTGCTGCTATTTAAGTGTATTTTAGTAGCCGGGTATGTATTCCCGTAAATAGGTGCATAGACTTAGGAAGCTCTGCAGTTGCTTCTTGTTTTTGGCTGGCGAATTAAGTCGAAGTATTCGATTGTCAGCGCTAATCAAATTTGCACTTTCTTATGTAGCACCTTATGTTGCAGATGTCCTAATTGCTTTTTGTAATTGCCAGAGTATGCGAGGATATAGTTAAACAAGGATTATGTTTGCTATCAGAACTGCTAGCAGCCGGTACAGTAGCTTTTGTGGCTGGTACGTTTTTTAATCGAAACGGCATTATTTTGAATTTATAGATTACTTCATCGGGTGCAGGAAAAGCCGTTAAGTGTTTGTGGTGATTTGTTGTCGGGATCTACCAGTAACACTCCTTCAGGTCAATTTTACTGAATACTTGATCTAAAGTTTTTCAATGTTTCATGCATCTTTGGAGGAGGTGCAACTTCTTCTTTTGGTAATTTTGTTTAGCTTACGGTAGTCTACACAAAAACGTGGTGTTGTGTCGTCATTCTTCTTTACTAAGACTACCGGGGGCAGTAACAGTTCGAAATTTGTTTGATTATTCTATTTGCTAACAATTGTGCCACTTGGGTAAAGATTTTGGTCTTTTTGTGGGCGTTGTACGTGTACTGGTGTTTTATTAACAAGGTCAATAGTGTGGTTTACTGGAATTGGGCTTGTTTGGGAAAAGCGTGTTTTGGCAGCACGACTGGTTTGTGGGGTTTCATTTCCTTGGACTGTGATGCTCTTTAATAGATTGTAGCGTTCTTTGCTTTAATGGCTACATTTTTGGGTGTAATTTAGGGTGGCACCGCTGTCTTCTGTTCAAGGGTTGTCAAGAATTAATTCTTCTTCTAGTGTTGGTGTTACTAGGAGGGAAATTGTGAGTGTTTGATCTTTGATGGGGATGTTTGTAGTTGACTTGCGACTTTGATATTAATCGGTCGTATCATGTATAGTTTTACCGAGGTAAAATTCGGGTTAGCCTCGCTATCTACTAGGGCTTAAATGGTCTTTCAATTCACAGTGACGGTTGCAATGGAAGTACAATTTTCTGGATAACCTACACTTGGGTGGGTACGTGGGGCACTCCATATCATGTCTACCAGCCGGTAGTTTGAACTGGAGTGCCTACCGGTCCAAGTGTTGCTGATTCAGAAATTGGAGTTATTCCTCTCTGCTAGCGTTAGAAGTTTCTAAGTCGGAAGAGGTAGTGGAAGTACAATTTTTTAGATAACTCACACTTGGGTGGGTGGGTGGCGCACTCCATATCTTGTCTACCAGCTAGTAGTTGGACTGGAGTGCTCACCCACCCGCCTAAGTGTTGGCGATCCAGAAATTGAAGTTTTTCTTTTTTGCTAGCGTTAAAAGTTTCAATATCAAAGGAGGCGATAGAGATACAAATTTCTGAATAACCAACACTTGGGTGGGACACTATAACATTATTACCAGCCAATAATTTAAAGTGGAATGCTCACCCAGCCGCCCGCTCAAGTGTTGGTGATCCAGAAATTAGAATTTCTTTTCTCTGCTTGCGTTAAAAGTTTCTTTGTCAGAGGAGGCAGTCCCAATCACCCGCCCAAGTGTTGCTGATCTAGTCTCTATGCCAGAGGCGGTGATGTAGGTGTTTACCAGCTGGTAGTTGGAAGTGGAGTGCCCGCCAAAGTGTTTTTGATCCAGAATTTGAAGTTTCTTCTCTATGCTAGCGTTGAAAGTTTCTATGTCAGAATAGGCGATGGAGCTACAATTTTTTGGATAATCAACACTTGGTTGGGTGGGTGGGGCACTCCATAACATATTTACCAGCCAGTAGTTTAAACTGGAGTGTTCACCCACCCGCTCAACTATTGCTGATCCTGAAATTGGAGTTACTCTTCTCTGCCAGCGTTAGAAGTTTTTAAGTTAGAGGAGGCAGTGGAAGTACAATTTTTTGGATAATCCACTACTTGGGTGGGTGAGGCACTCCATACATGTCTACCAGCCGGTAGTTTGAACTGGAGTACCCACCCACCCGCTCAAGTGTTGGCGATCCAGATATTGAAGTTTTTTTTTTGCTAGCGTTGAAAATCTTTATATCAAAGGAGGCAATAGAGATACAAATTTCCAAATAATCAACACTTGAGTGGGTGGATGGGACACTATAGCATAATTAGCAGTCAATAGTTTCAAGTGGAGTGCTCACTCACTAGCCCAAGTGTTGGTGATCCAGAATTTTTTTCTGCTAGCGTTGAAAGTCTCTATATCAAAGGAGGCGATAGAGATACAAATTTCTAAATAACCAACACTTGGGTGAGTGGGTGGGACACTCTACAACATAATTAACAGTCAATAGTTTGAAGTGGAGTGTGATGTGCCCACCCACCCGCTCAAGTGTTGGTGATTCAGGAATTGGAGTTTCTCTCTGCTTGCGTTGGAAGTTTCTATGCTAGAGCTAGGATAACCAACACACGGGTGGGCGGGTGGGGCACTCCATATCATGTCTACCAGCCCTTAGTTTAAACTGGAGTGCCCACCCACCCGCTCAAGAGTTGGTGATCCAGAAATTGAAGTTTCTTCTCTCGGCCAGCGTTAGAAGTTTTTATGTCAAATGAGGCAATGGAAGTATAATTTTTTTGGGTAGCCTACACCTGGGTGGGTGGGTGGGGCAATTCATATTATGTCTACCAGCCGGTAGTTTAAACTGTGTGCCAACTCTACTAATACGCCAAAAATCTAAACTAACTAACTAACTGGAGTGCCCACTGTCACCGGCGTAACTGACGATTACGCCGCCTTGTTATTCAGAGTCGAAACCTTCCTACCAGCATCTGCTTATAATTGAGCCGTTTCTTGCTATTGCAAAAATCTGTCTCTTGTTTTTATTGTTATTTGTCGTTATTTTGTAATCACTGTGCTTTATATTTATGTTTGCCATTTTGTATTTGAAGTTATAGCGTGAAGTCCATTGACTTTTATTACTTTGAATTGATTTTTTTGTGAATATTGTTGCATGCCATTGTGTTTATCATAGGGTGGGAATGATTTAATTAATGTCAATTGATTCATGTCACATAATAGACGCAAATAATGACCAGCAACCTCACCTGCAGGAAGACGTTGCACCAACCAATACGTTGCTCAATAACTAACCTGACGACTATGCAACTAGAATGATCACAGAGGATGCATACTCTCGACGGCCGATACGACAAAAACACGTACGGTTCGAGTACTCGGAGCCGGAAATCCCGCAGAACCGTTACGGCGAAACGCCACGCTATAGCGTGATTCAGCGTGACACGGTTATATGCATGCCAGAATTTGCTGGTGCCTCTAGTCAGGACGTGGAATTCTTTATAACGGAAGCAGAAACAACACTGACAGAGTCCAGAGTCCTCCGGAAGAGTGGCCTGAAGATGGTTGAGAGGAACTTCCGAGCGGAAATTTAAGCTCGCGGTAGACAGTAACATTGCCTGGGAGCGGTTGACAAACGCGCTAAGGCAAGCGTTTGCTCCCCGCGCGCTGCGCATTACGGAGATGGGTTTGCTGTGGAGTGAGAAGCAAGCGGGCCAAGAAGCGCATAATTTTGTGCTAAAAAAAAATTTACAATACGAGCGTTGGTGCCCTAACGAGAATGAAACTGATATGGTGCACCTAATTTTACACTTGGCTGAACCATACTTCAAGGAGGCCGTAAGAGTTCCACCGGCAACCATAGATGAGCCTCGCCAACCCCGCTGCAACGACAATGCAACGTCATTGGACTGTCGTTGACAATAGTACCAGTAACGATCCAGGACAAGATTTATAAATGCCTGATCGACACAGGCGCTTACACAAATTTCATACACGCAGACTTGACACCCCGCTTCCAGTCACACAAAATCACAATGCCAAGGGATGGCGAGCTGGAGGCTATTGGGAAGACCACAATTTCTTTCCAGTTAGGCAGAAATACCTACACCGACGAGTTTCTGGTATCAAAGAATCTACGGGTGCAAATGATACTAGGATCAATGTTTTTGGGCACGCACGTCGGTCACTTTGGTTTTGCCCGCGGCTGTCTAAATTTGGGAAGCAAACTCCGCGACACCACCCGAACAACAATTCGGAAGAGAGCAGAACCGGAAGAATTGGAAAGTGGATTTCCAACTAAACTCTACGTCGAATTCCGCAAACTGCATGATAAATTCCCAGAACAATACAATGCAATATATCAGTTTGCCGATGTGCCTCACAACATCGAACACACCATCCGACCCACTCACAACAACCCGATTGCGACACGACCTTATTGTGTGAATCAGGCAAAGAAGAGGATGTAGACGAACAAGTCCGAGAACTCCAGGCCCAGGGCATCATCGAGCCGTCTACAAGCCCATAATCGTCGCCGATTGTGCTGATTGGGAAAAAGAACGGTAATTTGCGGTTTTGTTTGGACTACCGCAAAATTAACGAAGCGACCCCATCCGAACCGACGCCGATACCAATTGTTCAAGAAGCACTCCGCGACTTAGGAGCTGCCACCATCTTCATCACTTTGGATTTATCAGCCGGATACTGGCAGAACCCAATGGCATTGGCGTCCAAGAAATACACGGCATTCAGCACTCCTGACGGTGGGCATTACCAATTCCGGGTAATGCCCTTGCAAAAGAGCTCCAGCGACGTTTCAGCGACTAATGAGCTAGGGGGTGCTGGCCGGATTTATGCATCAGTTTGCGATGGTCTATTTAGATGACATCATCATCAGTGCATCCTTCGAGAAACATCTTTACCACCTCGTCTTAGTATTTGAACGGCTTCATGAATTTAATTTGAAGCTCGGTCGAGCAAAGTGCTCATTTGCACAAACCACGTTAGAATACCTGTGGCACATGGTAGATACCGATATAACAAGGCCTATCGCAAAGCACATCAATCAGATAGCGAGTTAGACGCTTCCGAAGACTCGACGGCAGTTATGTCGATATATAGGAACTGGGTGCGGCTATACATACCACAATTTTTTCACATTGGCAGCACCCTTAAACGAACTAACGGTCAACACAAGGGCTTTTAAATGGTCACTTGCCGCCACAATCTGTGACTAAGCCGCTGCAACTTTATCGGCCAGTACCCGACTTACCCTACGTCGTTCAGACCGACCCGTCCCAACTAGGGATCTTGGCCGGAGGACGAGAAAAGGATCATCAGCTTCGACTCGGCCAAACTTAACGACACCGAGCGACGATATCACGTCAACGAGCTGGAGTATCTGGCCCTGGTGTGGGCCCTAGGACGCTACAGACTTCTCCTAGAAGGCCGTCACTTTACGGCCAAAACAGATTTACAGGCGTTGACGTGGTTAAATAAATTCAAAGATCATCGGTCGAAGCTGGTTCAGTGGGCATTGTTCTTGCTATCATTTGAAAGACTCGGAGGATCGACCTACAAATCACGTCCTTGATTTGGATTGACTCGTTCCACCACAGCTCCATGCCATGATACTGCCCCTGATGGAGGAAATCAAGCTGGCACAAGAACAAGACGAAGACGCTATCCGAATTGGCGAAGTAATAAACAACCCCGTGACACCACCCACCCGCCCAAATGTTGGAGATTTAGAAATTGGAGTTTCTCTTCTCTGCCAGCGTTAGAAGTCAGAGGAGATAATGGAAGTATAATTTTCTGGATAAACCACACTTGGGTGGGTAGGTGGGGCACTCCAAAACATGTCTTCCGTTTGGTCTTATTGCTCCGACTATGGCTTTAATTAGTGGAGGACGGTACTATGATTTTTTTGTTGTTGTTGGGTTGGTGTATTTGTCGTTTGTTTTCGGCTCACTATACTTGTTTTTCGTCATTTGGGAGTTGTTAGAGCTAGATTTGGGTTTGTTTTGGAGGTGTTAGTTTCTATCTTAATAGTCGTGGCCAGTTGATGTTTGAACGTGTCGAAGGTGAGCACGTCGAGGGTTTGCTGGATATTTGGTTCTACCAGCGTTGCAAAGGTATTAGTAATTTTTTTGAGTTGTGTGGGTCGGTATATTTTTGTACGACCGGTACGGTTGTGTCGCTCTTTAAAGGTGTGAATGAACGTGTTTTGGTACGTAAAGTTGCTCTAGGTGCGAAAAAGATGTAGGGGGTATTTGTAGGCCGTGCCAGGGTGGTTTGGGCTGACAAATACCATACCCGATCACACCGGTTGTGCTTTTGTTGGAGGAGAAGGGTGCATGTTTTATGAAATTGGTGCATTTTTGGCCCTTCATGAAGTCGGTGCATGTTTGTTCCCTCATAAAGTTGATGATTGCTTGCCGTTTTATGTAATTGTTGGGTTCTTGTAGCTTTTTCCATTCTTGTCTCTTCTAGGTTGTTCTTCTCGGGGATGTTGTTGTAGGGACGTTAAAGCACCATGCTTTCAATTGCCCCAGTTTTCTCAACTTTTATTACTATTTGATCAATGCATCTACTTCAAAGCTTTTACTCTAATCGGCTGCCTTGACTTTAAAATGTTCTTTGACTATAGTCTCTAGCAATTGGATTCAACCTTGTTCTCTCATCTTTCTTTTACTTTTTCTTAATATGAGCTAGATTAGCAATATATCACTGCCAGTGTACTGGCACTCTTCAAATCAGAGCACACTTCATACATAGATACATAGATTTGGGCATATGACTTCACTGGTAAAGCAAGCAGCTTCTATAAATTTATTTTTGCATACGCGATACGTAAAACTATTTTTTTTTTATTTTTTTAGGTATTTTAACATTTTTATATTTATCAGATGATTACATTTATATTTATAGACAATTGTGTTGTAAGAGATAACAATTCTTTAAGAATTTGGTATGCCAGCAGCGATATACGGGTTAGTCAAAATTACCGAAACACCCAAACCGTAAAAAAAATTACAAAAGTTTTGAGATCAAAACCTGCTGCTTGCTTTACCTATTTTAGATGACACTGACGTAGATGCCTAGAATGCGGGAATCTTTGTCGAGAAACTCTATGAAATAAGCTACAGGATTCTACCAGCGGATTTATGCAATCTACTATCTTTTAACAATAATTAAGACTTTCCAGACATTAAAAACACACAATTTCTGCTTTAAATGCAATTTTTAAGTTGCGATGAAATGCATTTGCCGATTTAATTTTTTTTTTTCAAAGAAACAGTTCTAAAAAATTTTTGATTAAAGAAACAAATAATAACTTTTGTTGTTAACAATAAATATTCAATTAATTTTATTTTTAAACGTTTAAACTTTGTATTGAATCAGAAATGATTGATTGGAATCTGATTCAGCAAATACATTATCAGAAAATTTATTGTTGTGGTATTATAGTAATAAATAAGAAAAAAAACTTTTGCTAAGTCAGCACAAATGACATATTTCCTGCTTGCATTGTGCGACTAAAACCTAGAGAACATTCAGAACGCAATTTTCCTCATCCCCAATGTCTACCGTAATAGTTCCCGACATAAATTAGTGCGTAAAGTAAGGAGTAGTAGGCCTGTATCACGATGAATTCAAAGGAAGCGTACCGTGAAATCGGGCGATTGCGTGGAGGAGACGACGGTCCCCTCAGTTAAAATAATTAGGCCATGAACCGAGAACGCCTCCAGATGCTGAGGGCAAAGTTTCTAGTAAGAGAAAGGAGTGTGGGGCCCTTCTTATCTCCGATGGCCACCACTCGATTTAGTTTCTGACCGAGCACACATAAAAGTTTCCTCTAAACACCCGGAAAGCTGTTAGAGCGGATGGAACCGCGATTTGAATGGAAAGAAGAGCACGAGTAAGCCGTTTTTGTCCGGGGGCGAGGCTCACGCTCAACTTTGCCCCATCCCGCACGACATAATAACACAATTAAACTGCAAAAACAATGCAGACCGATTTTCGGGAAGAAAATTAAGTTATCTTATAAACAAACAATTGACGCAGTAGTGAGTTAGTTTCTACAGCTAAAATATAGGCTGATTTTGAATAAACAAAGTAGTTTTAAGAGACAAATGGCAATTTAATAATTATGATAATGCGTGTACAGGATGTGAAAAGCATTGTTGTTACTATAAAGTATGAAATTGGACATGCATAATGCATTATGGTATGAGGGACACCCTATTTAAAATTGGCATCGTGATGCATATATCGCCACATATTAGTTCAATTACATGCATGATGTATAGCCACTGCGAGACAATTAGACCGTATAATTACCCTTATTGTTACGCATATGTGTGCACCCTGAGGGTTGGCACGGTGCAATTATTACCCATTCACTCACCAGAATGACATTTGACGGTTCACAATGTCAATAGAGCCCGATCGCACATCCCCTCTATCTCCCGGAGATTATACGGCGATCAGTCCAGCGCCCCCATAATAAATCACATCATAACGCTAATCGCAAACACGGACGCCGCACACCGCATTATTTAGACCGCTAAATATTAAATCAAGCAAATCGTGGATGATAAATCTTCAATGGCATTAATGCGGGTGGTCGTAGTGGTGGGACCACCAGACTGCCAAATGTGGGCTTTGTATTGTTGTATGCTAGAATAGGATTTATTAATGCCACTAAAAACGTAACTTATTGTCCATTTGTCATTTTTAATGTTGATATAAAATACAGCTAATATAATTAAGATTGCTCTAAAAGATAAACAATGAACTAGGTCTAGTCATTTATCAAATTTATTATTTTGTTATGCAGTAGTCTGCATATTTGTACATTTGTTACAGCTCAAGCTGAAATAGACTAAGTATTAATTGGCGTAAAAAATATTCCAACAAATAGAGTGATAAAATATTAAGTCGAAGGTGTATTAGGAGAAACGTTGATCTGTTTGTGTAAATTGTCTCTTCGATCAGTGAGATGCTAGGCACACTGATGATGGGTGCATACCCAGAAACACGTGTATGGGTCTCTTACTGGATAAACACATTATTTATTAATTTTAAAGTATTAAGTCTTTTCTATCATATATTTCAAGAAACTAAATAATGCTGCTAGTTAGAAGTATACATACAAACATCTTGAATATGAATACACTACCAAGCTATGTACTATATTTAAATTAACTTTAAAATTAACAAGCAACTTTTTTAAATTATACTTTTCTTCAAATATCAAATCCTTCATCTCACAACTCACTAGCATATTTCCCCCAACTGTTGATCCTTAACGTTTTCAATCTGCAAAGTTTAATTTAATTTTCACCAAAATAAAAAAAAACTAAAACGTCAGAGAGTTTTTAAAGATGAATTAGTCGGATTCGTTTACCAGAAGGGATTTAATTTCTTCCTACGAAATGAAATATTTGTAATTAAAAATAATTTTGACCCGGCTTAATGTACAATTGTTACTGTTTGTCTTGCCGGACACCGACAATCCCTGTCGTACATTTCTCGTCCGCCTTCGACCTCTGAAAGATACCACAAAAAAGAAAAATGTTCGGATGATGAATACTATATCGTGGAAATAAAATGAGGGGTCGGTTAATAAATTAGGAAAAGGTCGCTCTCTGTTGGTGGCCGGTCGACATTTTTATTTCACGTTTTATGGAGTCGTAATTTTTATTTAAGGGTGTAAGCTTTATTTAATAACGGTCCCACGGACATTATTTTGATAATTGACTTTTGATTAATTAGTTTGGAGTGTTAATATTAAAAATTAAAATAAAGTTTACTACTCAGCAAATTTGTTTTTCTGAGAATATTACAGTTGTATTCTTGATTAAATTTAATTTTTTATCTGATGAATATAAAATTTAAAGTAGAATAAAGTTTTATTGTATCGTGTAAGCCAGGATAAATATAAAAACGCTTCTGGCGTTACAAGTGGATGCCATAATTAGCATATTTAGATGTTATTTTCTGCCACTTAAATCAGTTGAACAAAGAAATTGTAGTAGACATAAGCAAGAAGAAATTGCGAGGTATTAATTGGCAGCGTTTTCAAAATTGAACTTGTTTTTGAAAGATCTTAATGACAACAATATTCTTGTCAGGCTTATTTTTTAGAATATTTGAAAAATTTTGAAAATGATTTGATGGATTACAAGAAAAATCGCTCAAAATACAAAGTGGCTATCTGTAAGCAAGGATCTGCAATACGGAAGGGTCTCAAAGCTTTTTCGACGTCTATTTTAAAGTCTGGAGAGCCGGATTTTGCTATTTTTGACATAACGTAAATAGATTTTTTTAAGTTTTTTTATATTTATAGTTGGATTTTGCTATTTTTGATAGTTTATGGTACTTTCTAACAATCGTTTAAAGTTTTATGGTTGGATTTTGCACTTTTTAATAGTTTATGGCCAGTTTTTTTTTGCTATCTAATAATTGTTTAAAATTTCAATGCTGGATTTTGTTATTTTGACGTTTTATAAACAGAATTTTTCAGTTTTTTATTATTTTTGGCCCGAAATTTAGATTTTTTTACAAATATTTGGTTATTTTTGACTTTTTATAAATAGAATTTTGCATTTTTAACAATTTATGACCGGATTTTGAATATTTTTGGCAATTCTTTGGAATTTCAAGGCCGGATTTTGTTGTATTTGGCGCTTTATGAACAAAATTTTGCATTGTTTTTTACCAAATTTTGTTTTAATTTGAAAACATTTAAAGAACAAGTTTTGTAGTTTATAGTTTATGGTTTATGGTAAATTATCATATTTTTTGAAAATATTTTTATACTGTATGACCGGATTTTTTTGGTTTTTTTACATTTTATGAATTTAATTTTGCACGGTTTTTGCTCTAATATTGGTTTATTGTATCTAATATTGACTATTTATGATAGGAATTTTGCACTTTTCAACAGTTTGTAGCCAAATTTTGTTATTTTCTAACAATATTTTGAAGTCTCCATGTCGGATTTTTGACGTTTTATAAATAAATTTATTTTTGGCTAAATTTGAGTGCTTTTTACATTATTTTTTTGTCTTACATTATGGATAAGTTTCTTTTCTTTCAGTTTAAACCTATGGTATGGTATGGTATGGAGGTATGATGTAAAAAAGTTGTCTTAGGTAGTAATCTATGCTAAGTTACTTATGGAATGAGTGATTTTGCCCGCTTGACTGTATCAGTGTCTTGGGTTTAATCTTCTTCTTACTACTCTAGTCTTTTTTTAGTTATTTTGTACATTGGTGTTGAAATTTTATTGTAAAGAATAGTAACTAGTCTCAAAGCATGCGCAATTTGATGTAGATTTTTGCGGTTGGCTTGGCTTATATAGGCCCAGTTTAACGTTTTTGAGTAAAATGAGTCAAATTGTCAGAAAGTGGCACAATAGATTGAGAAGAGTTTGTGAGAAAATCAATAAATTAATTTGAAACTACTGACTCATCATGCTATAGACTATCCCACCCACCCACAAAAGTGTTAGTCATCAAGAGATTGGACATGTGGCCTCTCGATAACGTTAAAAGTTGCTTTATCACAAGAGAAAGTCGTGATCTAAAATTTTGATAACTAACACTTGAGTGAGGGTGGGTCATTTCAGTCTAAACTATTGACTTGTTATCATGCTTTGGAGTGATCCACCCACCCACCTAAGTGTTCGTTATCAAAAGATTAATTATTTGACTTCTCTGCGAGCATCTAAAGTCATTTTGTCACAAGGGAAGGTCGTGATCCAACACTTGGATAACTAACACTTGGGTGGATGGGTGAGCCTTTCCAATCTAAACTTTTATAGAGTATTCCACCTACCCACCAAAATCTTAGTCATCAAGAGATTGGACATGTGGCCTCTCTGCAAACGTAAAAAGTTGCTTTATCACAAGAGAAAGTTGTGATCTAAAATTTGATAACTAACATTTGAGTGAGTGGGTGGCCAACTCACCTACTCAAGTGTCTAATCTAAACTATTGACTTATTATTATGCTTGATCTACTCACCAAAAAATTACATATTTGACTTCTCTGCGAGCATCAAAAGTCATTTTGTCACAAGAGAAGGTCGTGATCTAACATTTTGATAACTAACACTTGGGCGGGTGGTTGGGTCACTCCAGTTCAAACTACTGACTTATTATTATACTATGGAGTGTTCCACTTACCCACCCAAGTGTTCGTCATCAAAAGATTAAATATTTGACCACTCTGCGAGCATCAAAAAGCATTTTGTCACAAGAGAAGGTTGAGATCTCACGTTTTTATAACTAACACTTGGGTGGGTGGGTGGATCAATCCAATCCAAACTACTGACTTGTTGTCACCTTATAGATATTCCACCCACCCACCTAAGTGTTAAAAGTTGCTTTATCACAAGAGAAAGTTGTGATTCAAAATTTTGATAATGTTAAGTGGGTGGTTAGGCTACTCCAATCTAAACTATTGACTTGTTATCATGCTTTGGAGTGATCCACCCACCTACCCAAGTGTTCTTCATCAAGAAATTGTTTGTTTAACCTCTTGAGGGCACGTCAAATGTTACTTAATCACAAGAGAAAGTCGTGATCCAACCTCTTGATAACTAACACTTGGGTGAGTGGGTGGGTCACTCCAAACTAAACTACTCATGCTATGGAGTGTTTTACACACCCACCAAAGTGTTCGTTATCAAAAAATTAAATTTTTAACCTTTCCGCAAGCATCAGAAGTTATTTTGTCACAAGAGAATGTCGTGATATAACATTTTGATAACTAACACTTGGGCGGGTGGGTGGGTGGGCTACTCCAATTTAAACAACTGACTGGTTATTATACTATGGAATGTTTTACCTACCCACTCAAGTGTTTGTCATTAGAAAATTAATTATTTGACTTTTCTGCGAGCATCAAAAGTCATTTTGTAACAAGAGAAGGTCGAGATCTAACATTTTTATAACTAAAACTTGGGTGGGGCGGGTGGGTCAATCCAATCCAAACTACTGACTCGTTATTATGCTATAGAGTTGTACCCACTCATACAAGTGTTAGTTATTAAAAGTTTAGACATGTGGTCTCTCTGAAAACTTTAAAAGTTGCTTTATCACAAGAGAAAGTTGTGATCCAAAATTTTAATAACTTACACTTAAGTGGTTGGGTGGGCTACTCTAATCTAAACTTTTGACTCATGCTGTGGAGTGATCCACCTTCTCACTCAAGTGTCCGTCATCAAGAAGTTGTTACTTAATCACAAGAGAAGGTTGTGATCCAACTTTTTGATAACTTACTCTTGGATGGGTGGGTGAGTTACTCCATCCTAAACTTCTTCTTCTTTAAGTGTCGTGACCGATTCGATCGTTGACAATGATCTACTATCTTAATTTTATCAACTGCTGCTCTAAACAACTGGGCTGTTGTTTTGCCATACCATGTTCTTAGGTTTTTTAGCCCTTCTGTTTAGGTCCTTCTGCCTACACTCCTTCTTCCGATTATCTTCCCCTGAATAATTAGATGCAGCAAACCATATTTTTCCGGGTGCTGCATAACGTGTCCAAAATATTTGAGTTTATGGGTCTTGATGGTGTTTACCAGTTCCGTATTTTTATTTACTCTCTGCAGGATATCTTCGTTTGTGATTCTTTTCACCCAGCTAACCTTCAATGTCCTTCTCAAATGCCTCGATTCTTTTCAGTAGCGTGTCTGTTACTGTCCATGCTTCAGCCCCGTATAATACAACCGGGAATATGTAACATTTAAACATTTTTATTCTTAGCTCAACTGTTAGATCATGGGTACATATCGCGCGTTTCATTTTGGTAAGAGTTGTTCTTGCTATTGCTATTCTACGCTTTACTTGTTTGCTTGGATCCCAATTTTCGTTGATTAAACTTTCCAAATATATCAGATTTCTTACTCTTTGAAGCGGCTTACCATTTACGACTATCTTGCGTTCTACTTTTACTCATTATTAAGTACTTGGTCTTGTTGATGTTCAGTGTTAAACTATACTTCTCAGAGCATTGAGAAGTTCTGTTAATTAAATTCTGTAGTTGAGTTTTTGATTTTGTTAGAATAATAGTGTCGTCGGCATACTTGATGTTATTTACAATTTTTCCGTTATCTATCACGCCATTGTTAGTGTTTTCCAAAGCTTCATTACATATGTGTTCCGCATACAGGTTGAATATTAGCGGCGAGAGTATGCAGCCTTGTCGAACATGCACATTTGCTCGTTGCTGCCAGTATAATGCAGTTATCACTCTCAGATCTTTATCGTCTATTTTGGTGTCCTCTAGCATCTTTAACATCGTCTTGTGCTGGATCTTATCAAAGGCCTTCTCGAAGTCAATTGCGCAAATGTAGACATCGTAATTTACATCTCGACATCTTTGCACCAGTACTTGCGTACTAAACTACTGACTTGTTATTATACTATGGAGTGTCCCACGCACCCACCCTAGTATTCGTTATCAAAAGATTAAATATTTGACCTCTGTGCAAGCATCAAAAGTCATTTTGTCACAAGAGAAGGTTGTGATCTTACATTACATTCTAATTCTAACTACTGACTTGTTATCATACTAAATGGGAGTATCCCACTTACCCACCCAAGTGTTAGTCATTAAGAGATTGGACATGTGGCCTCTCTGCAAACGTTAAAAGTTGCTTTGTTACAAGAGAAAGTTGTGATCCAAAAATTTGATAACTAACACTTGAGTGGGTGGTTGGGCTACTCTAGTCTAAACTATTGACTTTTTATCATGCTTGATCCACCCACCCATGTGTTCATCATCAAGAGGTGGTTTTGTGGATTTTGTGGCTTGGGTAAGTGGGTGCGTTATTCCAATCCAAACTATTCTATGGAGTGTTTCACTTACCCACCCAAAATTTGTCATCAAAAGATTAAATATTTGTTTTCTATCCCACCCACTTACCTAATTGTTAGTCATCAAGAGATTGGACACGTGGTCTCTCTGCAAACGTTAAGAGTTGCTTTATTACAAGAGAAAGTTGTGATCTAATATTCTGATAACTAACACTTGAGTGGGTGGTTGGGCTACTCCAATCTAAACTATTAATTTGTTATCATCCTTTGGAGTGATCCACCCACCTACCCAAGTGTGCTTCATCATGACATTGTTTGTTTGACCTCTTGAGGGAACCTCAAAAGTTACTTAATCACAAGAAAAGGTCTTGATTTAACCTCTTGATAACTAACACTTGGGTTAGTGGGTGGGTCACTCCAATTCAAACAACTTATACTATGGAGTGTTTTACACACCCACTCAAGTGTCCGAGCATCTAAAGTCATTTTGTCACAAGAGAAGGTTGTGATCTAATATTTTGATAACTAACACTTGGGCGGGTGGGTGGGCAACTCCAATCCAAACTACTGGTTTGTTATTATACTATAGAGTGTTTTACCTACACACCCAAGTGTTTGTCATTAAAAGATTAAATATTTGACTTCTCTGCGAGCATCAGATGTCATTTTGTCTTAAGAGAAGGTCGTGATCTAACATTTTCATGGGTCATTTTTATTCAAATTGTTGTATTTGATTCTGTTGGTTAGAATTTAAATATCATTCTATTGAGTTGAAACTTATTCCAAAAGATGCGCAATCTAATGTAGATTTTTCTGGTTAGTTTGTCTTACATAGGCACGGATGAAACTTTTTGGCTTTAAGTTAGACAGTACAATTGACACAGTAATTTCTTTTTTTCTGTTTTTGGACAACCAATATTGGGAATTAGCAGTTTTGTGCTGCATTTACGATATTGGACCCATGTTGTGATCAATTGTAATACTCAAATACTATAGGTTGGCTCACTATTGTTGAGTACTTGACTTTGATTGACTGAATTTATTATCCAATTCTCCGTTTATTTGACATCTTTTATGATTTGGTATATCTTCCTGCTGTTAACATTGCTACAGCGTTTATGTATCTTAATTCTGCAGCGTTTCAATTACGTCAGTAAAAACGTTTTTGACGTCTATAGTCACTAGTACCACAAACATTTTTTTTGTCTGTTTTTTGCTTCAATATTAGCTTTGATTATAGAGCGCCCCTTCAAAATATTGTATGAGGTCTTACTATTCAAGCCTACGAGACGTTAAACAAAAAGTCTCCAAAAATATTGATTAGCGTCATGAAACATGCATTCAAAAAGTTAAGATGAGAAACAATGGTCATAATTAATTTGTATCAGACAACGCCAGAAAGATGATACCATCGTTGAAGGATATTTGTGCCTTAAGATAAACTATTTGAAGACAAAGATAATAAAAATTGATGACACAGAAATTGACATACATTTACTTGGGACACAAAATCGAAATCAACAAAGACACATATAACTGCAAAGACGAATGGCGTTGGGTTGGGCAGCATTTTGGAAAATGTTCTAGATATTTACAACAGCGATCTTGTTAAGTTTAAAGAGGAAAGCCTACAATTAGTGTATCTTGTCAGTAATGACGTTTGGCGCAGAATCTCCAACTCTTACCAAAGCAACTTCTTTTAAACTTTAAATAGCTTTTTTTGTGAGCGGTCTGTTTCATGTTCACTTGCAGGAGATTTAGAGGTACTATTACTAGTACTATTTTGTAATTTTTCAGACTTTTTTTAAGACATGCAGAGGCGCTGATACGTGGCAGTCTCTCTGAAGATGCCCATCTTGGAATATATTAGTGTTGCGTGGTGTAGTGATGTGTGGAAGCTGCATTTATAGTGGTTCAAGCTCTTGCAACATTAATATTTTTGGGGTGGTTTTTG
Source organism: Tachinus rufipes (assembly GCA_963932245.1). NCBI lineage: Eukaryota > Metazoa > Arthropoda > Insecta > Coleoptera > Staphylinidae > Tachinus > Tachinus rufipes. The sequence continues at coordinate 12,502,306 of OZ010746.1, read as the reverse complement.
TAGTTGGTTTTTTTTGGGAGGCGGTGTTGGGTTTGTTGGTGACCACTGGATACGTGACCCTTGGTTGGGGATCTTCGTGGGTTTTTGTTAATATAAAAATAGTTTTTTCTTGCTGAGACGATGATCTTTTTTGGTCTCATCTGTTTTGGAGCAAATTTTTTTGCTTTTCCTTGTTCTAGAACTTCTTTGGGCTTGTAGATAATTCTTTGCTTTTGTAGGTGCTTTGGCTGTGTTGGGTTCTTTGAAGGCATTTTTTTTTGGTTAGTTTTCTATTGGTTTGGGTTGTTTAGATTCTTGGTGTGGTAAGGTTTTGCAAAGACCTGGCTGATAAATAATGGATAATTTTATGTTTATGGATTTTGCACGTTTTATTGCTGGTGGCGCTTGGTACGGGGAAAACTCTTGTCTTCTGAGTTACATATATATTACAGTCAAAAGCAAAACAGTTGCTTCTTCTGGTGACATCGTAGGGTCCTACAAAGTTGTTGACAATTTTTTTTGGTTGGGTGGCGTTGTTTGTTTATTGAATTGTCTTTTCTTTAGGATGTCCCTGATTGTCTCTTTTCTTTCGAGATAACTCGCGGTTATTTTTGTGGTGATTTTAAATGAAATTACTGCGGATTTTATTTGGTCATGATCTTTATGAGGTTTTGATCCAGATATAGTTGCACATCTGCTTTGATTGAATAGTCGTCTTCTTGGAGCTGTGCAAAGCAATGTATATCTTTTCTTTGGTTTTGTCGGACTATAGCGAAGGTTTTTTGTTGTGATATTAGCTCTTGGTTGATGTTATTGGATGCTCAACAGGTTGGCCTAAGCTTACTGCAGTTGGTTTTGCTTTTAGTCTTAATTTTTTTGTTTTTTTTTCTGTCCGGTTGTCGGAATATCGAGGAGGATTGTGGAAATGTACAATTAGAGGCGCCTTATTAAAGGATGTAACCTGTTTGTCAGATAGATTCAGCTGTCTTTCAGTCTTAATTGCTTTTGGCCAGTTTTGCTTGTTCTTAAAACCAGAAATGAGCTTCTTTGCTTAAGATTTTTTTTTATTTGGGATTATTTTCTAGTTTTTTAGCAATCCTGTAAGAACGGAACTGAAGTTTTTCTTAAAATTGGCCACAAACTGGTTTTGGAAATGCCCAAAGTCTTAGATTGACGACAAATTTAAATTTTTATATTCATCTGCAATATTCCTTTCGCTTCTTGCACTCCTTTAATTGTTTTTTGGACGATTATTACGATCAAAAATTGTAGTTCAAGTAAAGTGGTTGTGACTGAACATCAATATTGATAGATCAAGGTAAACACTAAAAATACAAATGTCAAAACAACAAATTGTTTCCACCTGAAACAAATATTGATTTATTTTTTCATTCACTCTTTACAAGCAATTGACTTTCCAATACAAAATAGCATTTATCAATCTATAATTAGTCTGTTATAATGTAATTAACTAATGTTCCATATAATATATCACATGACTTCATTATAAATCACGAATATTCATCACATGACACAATAATTAATGGAATTAACAACATTTAATAGAACGGTTTTAGTTGTGCAACTCATTAATTATTACATCATCAAATATTATTGGAAATAATTAATTAATTACTAAACTTTATAGATTGATTGATACCTAACTAACAATCCAATCGCAATAATTCAAGTGTCGCATAGAGAAAAAATAAATTTGCATAAAATGACCGTTACAAGCCGACAGATTTATGCATGCAGGGATAAACAACATAATATTTATTACGTATTTAAAAACGTATATATTCGATGCTTATTTACATATTGATAAGGAAAAGGCTTTCTGTTTGATGTCATATTTCAGTATTATGATAACAGAAATATTTAAATGTCGGTAATGCAAAAATGAAATGTATAAATAATAAATCATATTATTCAGCTGGTGGTATGGGGATAGTAAGTGGAAATAAGGGTGGTTTAGAACGCATAAATATAGCCGCGTACACTCTATAATGTGCTTAATCATGAATAATAAAAAACGAATGCACTTCATGCAATCAGAAAATAAAAGTTTTTTTTTGGGTGAATTATGGTTATTGTTGGAAGTTAGTAAATATGTCGAATCGGTGGTATTTTATGTGGGAGTAGTAATAATGGCGCGACCACTAGTATCTTGTATAAGGCAACTATACAATATTGATAAAAGTGTTCCACACGGAACTGCTTTCAACATTTAATAATATGTTCTTGTAACTATCTATGAATATATAATAAAAACTTCTACTTTAAAATGCGGTCGATACTGATATTATTTTGAATCAAAGCTTAGCATTTAGAAACCATTGCATACTTTTTTGTCCTAATCTGGTAGAATAATTACGATGAATGTTGAAATGTGTAAATTATTTAGTTGACCAGCAGAACTTTGGTTTGAAATTGAACAAATTGAGATGCTTTAAGTTTCTCAACCACAAGGAAGTCAGAGAAGGGTATTCTAGTTCGTTATGACGTGGATCCGTTGTGCTATCGAATTTATTGGATAAATTGACGCGAGGTACCTGTAATTTTTGTTGACAAGATCAACAAACCAGAGTCTGAAAATCAGTTGAAAGGAGAACTTATTTAAACCTGACACCTGCGATCCACTGAATAAAAAGGAAAATTTGAGTGGATCATCTCTTGCACGTGAAGAACCGGAAGACAGACTAGTAATCGAAACCCCGAGGAGGCCTAATCTGCTTGATTGTCAAACCTTAAATTGTTCTGCCCGACTTTATAATGGGATTATCTTTGAGGAGGAAATCAAGTCAATTTAGCGATGATAGAAACCTATGCCAAAATGATCTTCAAACTCAAAGAATTATTAGGGGATTTTGAGAAACTAGATGACTCAAGCTGGTTTTAAAATTCAAGGAGTTATTCTGAGGTATGCCGAAAGACTGGAAGATTTAAACTAATCACGCAGTATGGATATGGGATACAGACTAGGTGAACAAGAGAACTTTTACACATTTCTACATGATTGGAACAGATATCCATGCTATCAAGGCAGGAGCTGTGCACATGTTGGGTGAAAGCAGTAGCACTAGTGAAGCCACTATCTACGCATTAGAAGTAGAAAATAATTTACTCTTCCACCGCAATTTACGACCCACTCGCAGGCGAATCGGTGGAATGGCGTATTGCGAGTTAAAGAAGTTTATTTGTACGTTTCAAAGAGAACATTTACAGAACAAACGCTGCGGCACGAACTGGAATGTCCCAAGCAGAAAGCTATCCGATCTTGACTAAAGACTTTAACATGCACGATAACGGCAGACGACAAAAGGCTTTGCTCATATGTAAATGGACTTTAAACACAACTGCTTTAAGGTCACTCCACCTTTACCAATAACTGGATTTTGGATGACATCAAGATGGATGCAGCTTGTTACTGGAGTGGGTGGATTTATCTTGTTGTTAGCATTAATGTTAGGAGCTTAGCTATAGGTTTGGTCGAGGTCTAATTAAGAGGTTGTCATTGTACATTTATTTCCAGTTATTGATGTACTTTGGTTTGCGTTTGAACTTAGATTGTCAAATTTGCCGATCTGTTATCTGTTCGGGTTGTGTTGAAGTCGAAACCGAACCTGAGGACGTGAATTATTATGAGTTTATATTTATAATTGAGCATTTGATCTTGAGACGGTGTTTCTAGTCTAGGCGGTCGCACGTTAACATGGGCACGCTTACAAGAAAGTGGGTGCAAAGCTTGTGCTCGTGGAAAGGAATGCAATGGTGCGTTGTTAGATATTATTTGGCATTGGGGAAGATTGCATTATGATAGCAGTTGCAAAGGAGTAGTAGATGTTGATGCCTGGATTAGCGGTGCATCGTCTTTTTTATAGGATGTGGATTGCAGAACTAAGTAGGACGGAGTTGCTGTCTGTCAGCCTCTGTGGAACGTTTGCTTTGCTGCTTTTGACTTGCTTTCTGGGATGACTTCTTGTTCGTCTACTATCATTGCCTGCCGAAGATTCCCATTACATATTGGGGCACAACAACACTCGCTCTGATAGATAGCAGGGCTAGCCATTTTATCCGGCTAACCTTACCAGGATTGCACATTTCAAGTCTATTGGCCACCAAGCCAACTCACACAATACGTTTGCCGTAACTGGGGAATTGATCCAGGTTGACACCCAACTTTCTGCAAGCGCCGAACCTTGGCGAATAAGTGATTTTAGGTCACACAAAATCAGACCACGCTTAACTACGTTTGACACTGTTCATTTTGGGTACGATACACGAGATGTAGTCTGCTGTGGATACTCCCAAGCCAACCCGGCGATCATGCCAAAACACGCATTCCCGGACTGTCCCGGATTTTATAAGCTGGTGATAGAGTTTGCCAGCTTCTTTGTCGAAACAATGTGGTCTCTCACTACGATGTGACGCACAGCATTGAACTGGTGGCTACTACGCCCATTTGAATCCGCCAGCTGAGATGAGCCGGTGCTGCTACTCAACATTTAATAGACCCTAAAGGATTTTGGAGCGGTGGCCGTCTTCTCCTAGTTGGACCTGACTACCAGGTACTGGCAGATTCCAGTCTACACGATTAGCGAACACCTGACCGCCTTTGCCATACCAGACGGAGCGTCCTACCATATTAAGGTAATGTTTTTTTGGTCTTAAAAACGTTTTCCAAAAACGATGGCTAAGGTACTAGTGGGATGGATAGGCAACCAACTACCACGACCCCACTGGGTACTTGAGGCAAGGGGGGAGTGATGGAGCGGTTGCAGGAATATGGACTACGCTGTAATCAAGAGAAATGCTAGTTCTCCAAGGGAACAAGTTATTAGAGCACCACATTTTGCTAATTGGCGACTATTCCCGGTTTACTACTACCCTCAAGCAACTACGTAGCTTTATGGGTGTTTGCACATGGCGCGGGGATTTTTGAAAAAAAACAACAGAAAAACGGCCTAACTTAGCCGGTTTTTACCGCATAGGGGCGGCGAACACGTCAAAACGTTTTTTTCCGAGAGCCCCGTTGGCCCATTTTTACCTTGATCCGATCGGAGGACGGCAACACCCAAAATTATGCGTTCGAAGACAAAAATGGCGGTTTTGCAAAAGTTAAAAACGATGACGGTCCGTGCACCCCTTGGCAAACTTGTTTGAACTTTTAAAAGAGGAAGGACCCAAAAGTGTTCTTAGCTGAAGCGATTTTTGAGTTTGAAAATTGAGACTTTCTTTATTTGCGAGATCCGTCTTTCGATTATTTCTCTTACCGTTTTTTAATATCTTTGCGCATTAACCCGCGGCGGAATGCCGAAGGTCTAAAAAAACGCGATTTTGGCCAAAAAGTAGGGACGCGCGAAAGAATAGAAGTATCCAGGGGCTTAACGCAGAGGATCGGGCTTAGTCTAGTTTGAAAGAAGACAAAAATGCGCCAAAAACTCTAGAAGCAGATTTTTGAATTTTTGTCTCTAACCCTTTTTACGAATTTTTAAAGTTGGTCATTTTTTATTTCATATTTTGCCGCAAATCAGGCCGCGCTGCAGGAGGTGGGACATTTTAGAGCCGTTTTGACTTCAAATTTAGATCCGCTGAACCTACTTGCATGGGAAACCCGAGTTTTGTCGCGATCGGGCCTCCCGTTCTCCGTATTTTTGCGTTTAAGTGTAACGACGCGGGGGTAAAAAAACGCTAAAGGTGGGGTCGCGCGAAAGAATAAAAGTGCTTCGGGGTTTGACGCAGAGGATTGGGCTTGGACTCGTTTAAAAGAGAAAGGATGGAAGCAAAGATTGTAAAAACATTTATTTATTTTTAAATTTTGTCTACTATCTTTATTACGATTTTTCAAAGTTGGTTAATTTTGTATTCATTTTTAGCTACATATGAGGCGGCGAACGTTTTAAGGCCGTTTCGATTTATGGATTCGGATCCGCCGCACAATTTTCTTCGACAAGCCCAAGTTTTGTTTCGGTCGGACGTCGCCTTCTTCGGTTATTTGCGCTTTTGTATGGCTATTTGTCGATTTTAATGTATATTAAGAAGAATTTGTATTGGATTTTTACGCGAATCATTAAAACGGCCGGAGGATTATTGCAGAATAATCTTGATTAAAATGAAGATTATTACTGAACTAAAGATAATTATGTTTGCATCAATCTGAGGATTATTGCAGTAATAATCTTGCTTAAAATGAAGATTATTACTGAACTAAAGATGATTATGTTTGCATCAATTTGAGGATTATTGCAGTAATAATCTTGCTTAAAATGAAGATTATTACTGGGCTAAGATGATTATGTTTGCATCAAATTGTGTGTGTGTCTGCTTTTATATACTTTCACAATTGTAAGTAAGTGTCTGTCCTTGTCTGTATGTGTCTGTGAGTGTTTGTAAGTGTCTGTAATTATTAAAAATAAAAAAAGTGTATTTAGGTCAATACTGGCTCAATCAAACAACTATTTCAATTTGTTGAAGTGACAGCGAGACTGTCTATCTGATAGCTTAACGCGCTATGATACGAGATAATGTGGCATTTGAGTTTTTTTCTTGGTGATTGAACGTTATTTTTTTGTTTTAATGTTTTGGGTAGTGCATAAATATCTTGCTGTGTGTTCAGTTGATCTACCTGTTGAATTGGGGTATTTGATGGCTTTAGCAGCATTTCATATGCTTGTGATCTGAAAAAAGTAATCGATTTTAAGTGCTAGGCCAGCGATTGATTGTCTATCGATTTTGTCGAATACTTAAATAAAACTATTTTCTAGATAGTCTTTCGATGAAAATATCATCTCAACAACATTACCTACAGAAATGTACCACAATACAAACAAAGCACAGCAATATTACAATATTGCCCAGTCAAACTATTTTTAGTTTTATTATAATTTATGATAATACATATAAACGTGTTTTATTTAACCACATTAATGTATACGATGGTTAGAACAACACATCACACCCAATAGAGACATTCATTCTTAAAAAAACAGCACATGCAGGACCCATTTATTTTAATGGCATCGAATTGGAATCCTAATGCGGTTAATGTTTTCCCTTGCAAGAGCCCATATCCTCTCTAAACGCATTTAGCGAGATATTTAATAGCAATCAAACGTCCCATACTTAGCCGAAAGCACCAGACTAGATAGAATCGATACGGCCAAATGATTGTATGCGGCCTCATTTGCCGGAAGGATAATCAGAATTTAAACCATCCAATCCATTTACAATACATCAGCATTTAAATTTCAATTAAAATTGTAGGTGTATGTAAGTAAGCACAATAAAAAAGGAAATAAATCACGTCCGGAAAAACCGCTTGTGTTTTTACGAGCTTGAGCTGAATATGTGCAATTTGCACTTTCTGCTGACCGCTGAGAAATTCACACCCTGCATACATCTTCATAAATTACGGAAGTGGGCATAATCGCACAGAATAATAATTCAAGGGAAAGATTAAAAATGCACGGCTGCATTTTCGCGAATTAAGGATTAATTATTAAAACTGTATTTCATACATGGTGCTTAATCATTCCGGGTTTAGTACATTTAATTAAAATTTAAATTACAGCCGCGTTAATTGTTCTAGAAGAAAATCCAATTATAATTAATATCAAATTGGACTGAATGGCTATGCATCATAATACAAGATTTATATTTTTGTCTGTTGCATGCTTAATGAAAATTTCGTATTATAACCGTGAAGAAACAACATTCAATATAATTAAGCTATAAAATAAAAATATATACCCCATTTAATTATGTATTATTCTGATAAATGCAAAATAATTTTTTCAAGTCAAACAAGCTTATTATTAGGAGCAATCAAGGTTCCCCCTTTTGCTAACAGTATTCGGAAAATAGTGCATTTTCATAATTCAGTCGCACACGCTTTTTGTATATTGTTCTGGCACACGCGAATGACCTATCGGGAAGGGTGGCTTCGAAAAACGCGACAGTTTATCTGAGAATTCTGATAAATGTCTCGTAGAGGCTTTTTTATCCGCCGTCGTCGGCGCCGGCTGAATTTTCATATTAATTACCATTGCGACAAGGGCTGAGAAAAGAATGCCACCTGATTATTTCTTAATTACTTTGGGTGATGTGTATCGGGTGATTTATGAGTTTATTTACACGGGAAATTATATGTTAAGGGATGAATGTGTGTTGCTAAAGAGTGTATAATTTCACGCTTAATATCCAGCATATTAATTATTTTGTTATCAGATAATTTATTAGTAAATATAGTCGTCTAGAGAATTGTATGCTTAATTTATATAAGACGAAAACAAACAATTAATTTATCAACAATTAAAAGTACACAAAAGCTGCTTCAGATATTTTTCGTGGATTTGAGAGCATTATCTGTATACACTAAGATGAACTCGTAGTCACATTTTTACTATAAGTTTCTGAAAGGTGGCTGGGCGAGCTTTTTATTACTTCTATGGCTATACCGTGTGGGTTTCTATATGCTTGTGGCTACCAGGTGATAGTTTGGTTTGTTTGTTTTTTTAGGGTTTAGAGTCTTTGGAGTGTCTATCTTTTAGGAAAAGTTTTTTAACTGGTAGCTGTAGACTAAGAGATCAAAACATGTTTTGAATTTCGAAGTTTTTTAGCTCGCTGGAATTGTTTGTGGTTTTATTACCTCATTGGTTGTTGCTATGGTTTGCTCAGTACCAACAATGTTTAAGACTTGTTTATCTTGTTTGCTGACAAAACGCCGCAGGTTTTCTTTGTTTGTTCCAGGTTGCAATTGTTACTGGAGTCTTGTGGCTGCTCAACTCTTGCGGGTTTCCTGCTCCGAGTTTAGTTAGGAAGCTGATTGATGCTTTGTTTACCGATGGCAATAATTTGTTACGCGGCATGATCAGGTGTCGGTCGGTCGTTTTGGGTTTTTTGTTACACTGACACACTCAGGCTAGCAGTTTGTAGGGCTTGACTTTTCTTGTAAGATGGTGGGTTTTCTCTCAAAACCTTGTTTTATGTTGGAGTTCTTGGTTGACATATTTTGCCAAATTATGTTTACGGCTGTCTTATCCTAAGATTTTCTAGTTTTGCTTCTTGGGTGTGGCCGTTAGGAGTGGTTTTCTTGTTTGTCTTGGTTTCTCAGGATTTAGGCTGTTGATTGGTTCTTTGGTAAGTTGTCGAGTTGTTGTCGGATGCCGAGGACACTATGGATAGTGATGAACTTCAGTTTGCTTAGGGGCCTTAGAGGCTTCTGGGTTCTAGTCCGCTTCTATGAGGAGTTTGATGACTATCAAAGGTGGTAATTCTTTTTTGTTTACAACTTTAGAGTAGTGATGGATCTCAAATAGTTTTTTTCTTGTCTGTAGACTTCTTTCAGTTTGACCAGGTAGATGGAACCCTGATTCTTTCTAAGCCAATGATTGGTTTGGGCAATTTATTTAGGAATAGTTCATAGTCAGGAGAAAGAACAGGTTTGCATTTACACTTACATGATGTTATTGGAACTGTTATCGTAATCCTCTTCTGTCGGTACTTGCTTGTCGGAAAAAGTGGAATTTTTACTTCAAATCTGTAGTCGGAACTGGTTTTATTGGCAGTTCTTTTAAGTTTTGTCAAGTACTCTTTAAGGTTCAACCTGTTCATCTTTTTTGGCATGTCTGTATTTGTTGTTTTCTGCAAGAGATTTTTTTTTTGTTTAGGAAAATTATAAAAATTTTTGATTCAACTCTTATTTAAAAATATTAATTATTTTTTATTTGTTTGGTTTTGGTTTTATTGTTTTATTGTCTTTCGGTGGAGTTGAGTCGCCTTGTTCTATAAAGTAACCTCTCATTGTTACAGCTCGCGACAAACATGGTTTAAACCGTGGATTTGCCTTGTTCCAAGAAGTAGCTTTACGTTGGGTGTCAATTGTTACAGCACGCGAAAGACGTGGTTTAGACTGCGAATGCCTTGGAATGTAATTGTTTGGTTTATTTGTGTTTTTTGCGAGTTTAATATTTAGCGGGGGGACTCTGGTAGTATAGCGGAGTAATTATGGCACTTTGTTGAAGTCCGCTTGACGGTGAGCTTCTAGATAATGCTTTTCATATATGAAACGTTATTGTTTATAGATTAGGCCGGTGGTTTGATACAGTGTTCCCGCTCACCCGCCCAATTATTTGTTATCAAGAAATTTGCTTATTGTCACTAAAACATCAAAAATGAGCACAATAACAAATTTTATAACTAACACTTGGGCCGGTGGGCGCAAACACAGTTTATAAATATTATGCCAGTGGTTTGATATATCCGCCCGGCTATAGATACTTTCATACATGTGCTCCGCAAATTGAACAATATAGTTGTTTTTATAAGTTCTATTAATTTTTAACAAACGAACAGTGATGTTGTGATCGTTAACAAAATAATAAAACATTTTTATAAATTTTACAATAAGCTACAAGCGGCTCAATAAACCGACGTGCGGTACTCGCAAATGGGATAGAGTCCGCACGTTTTCAATTTGCGAAAAATTACACATATTCTGAGGCCGATAAGAAAATAAAATAAATATATAAAAATATATAAACATTACAATGGCTGAAATCAAAGCACTATCTGCAATTGTTCTTCTTCTTCTTCTTCTCAGCCTTCAAATGTCCACTTCTGGACGTAGGCCTCCTTCATAGTTTTCCACTCACTTCTGCTCTGGGCTATCTGATACCACTTTCTTCCTGCCACCTCCCTGATATCATCTAGCCACCTCTTCTGTGGTCTCCCGATACTGCGTTTGGTTGCTCTTGGTCTCCACATGGCTATTGTTTTTGTTCACTTACTTGTATCATCTCTGGCAACGTGTCCTGCCCAGCTTCACTTAAGTTCCGCTATTCGTTTAATGACGTCTGTTATTCCCGTTCTTCTTCGGATTTCTTCGTTGCGGATTTTGTCTCTTAAGCTTATGCCAAGCATGGCACGCTCCATTGCTCGTTGCGTTGTTCGAAGCTTGTTTGCACTTTGGACTGTGAGGCACATTGTTTCTACTCCGTACGTTGTCACTGGGAGGATGCATTTGATGTGTACTTCTCTTTTTAAGCTGTGTGGGATGTCTCTGTTTTTTAGTATATAACCCAACTTTCCGAATGCAGCCCAGCTGTGTTGTACTCGTCTACTAATTTCAGCCGTTTGGTTATCCTTGCCCAGTTTTATCTTATGGCCCAGATATATATATTTCTCCACTCCTTCTATAATCTGTTCCTCAATATTGACTGCTGTATCGAGTGGGCTCATGATCTTGGTTTTTCCTAAGTTCATCTTTAGACCTACTTTTTTTGACTCTGTATTAAGCTCTTTTAACATATTTTGTAGTTCATCGATATCGCTGCTCATAAGGATTATATCGTCTGCAAAGCGAAGATGGTGTAGGTGTTTGCCGTCGATGTTGACACCTTTGTTTTTCCATTTTAGGTTTTTAAAAACGTCCTCTAAGGCCAGAGTGAATAATTTTGGGGATATTGTATCGCCTTGCCTAACCCCTTTTTCTATTTGGATCTTATTAGTAGCCAAATCTTCGTCTATAGTCACTTGTAACGTAGCGTTTTCGTATATTGATTTTATCAAGTTAGTGTAACGTGAGTCTATTCTTGCATTGTCCATAGCTGTAAATATGGCCCACAATTCGATGGAGTCAAACGCTTTCTCATAGTCCACGAATGCTAGGTGTAGTTTGTTATTGTATTCTACACACTTCTCTATTAAAGATCGAATTGTTTGCTGGTGATCTGTAGTGCTGTAGCCCTTTCTGAAACCGGCTTGTTCTGGGGGTTGGTAGAAGTCTAACTTATTTGTTAGCCTAGATGTTAATATTTTGGTCAGTAGTTTATATAGGTGGGACAGTAGACTAATAGGCCGATAGTTCTCAATTTTACTGATGTCTCCTTTCTTCGGTATTAGGATGACATTCGCGTTTTGCCAGGTTATTGGAATTTTTCCTTCGGCTATGCATTTGTTTTGCAGGATGGTTATGGCTTTTAGTACTGACTTACCTCCCATATTTAGCATTTCGCTAGTTATTCTATCATCCCCTGGGGCTTTTCTCTTTTTCATTTTCTTCAAAGCCGCCTTTACTTCCTCGATGTTGATGTCTGGAATATCTTCCGAGTTTACATTTTGGATTACAGGTGACTCGTTATGGGGGTTGCTAATGTTGGAAGTATAGAGTTTTTTATAGAACTGCTCTATAACGGTCTTTATGTCTTCTTGGTTTCTGATCATTATTCCGTTTTGATCTTTAATTTTAACTATTACACGCGAGTAGAATACTATACTTTATTTATGGTTTACATTTTTTTACACTTAATTAATTTACATTAAAACCAAAATACTTAAAACTTTATAAAATAACAGATAGCAGATGAAATGTGACGGATGGAGTAATGCAAAACTTTTTAATAATTACACTTATTATTTAATTAATTTTAATAAGCAAATGGGGTTTATTATAAATTAAATAAAACTCATTTACTATATCACGAATTTATTTAAAATTCATAACTAGTTTCAACTTTTACTAGGTCATCCTCGGACGGTAATACAAATAAGTATGAATATAATTTTTATTGTATTTATACTTATTTGTACCACCGTCCGATGATGACCTAGTAATGGTTGAAACTAGTTACTGTGTTTTATTTATTTCATTATTTAATAGTTGTAAATATAAAATAATTGATTTGATTATTAGTGGTTTCCAGTTTGATTTTACATACAAACTTTAAAAATATGTAGAGATGTACATGCCGCATCAAAATATTTTCTTTTATCATATGTATTTTGCAATTTTTTATTCACAATTATTTGCGTACTTTAATTTACGACTATTTTATGGTAAAGAATGAAATTTTAAACAATTTTACTGCTTTTCTGTGCTTAAAAGTTTTACTGTTGTATTTTATATAATTTAATAATTTTTATTTCTTTATTTCAGGTAAGTTTCTATTGATTTCCTACTGCTAAGAACTAATATTGTAAGTAATTTTATTTAATATCTTTGTTGCAAGCTCGAGAAATTGTGTTTTAGTTGCTAAGATAATGTATTTGATGTTAAATAAACAGTGATGCTTAGGAGCTGATACTGCCCCAACATTAATTAAGTTTTTATAAATTATTGCACTCAAAGCCGCCAAAACTAAGTATTGAGAGTTGTATTAATAATTTAAAATCATGTTAATATAATTTAAAAAAACTGAATCATTATTTTTATATAATATCAATATACACTTTCGGCAATATTTGGCGCTGTACTCATAACCAAATCGCAAACTAAGTTTAAGTTGTAGGCGGGTAGCTTTTTTACTATGGCCCAGCCACACACCCAAGTGTTGGTGATCAAAAAAATTATATGTTTACCCACCGTTTGTGTTCCTGCAGCTATTCCTAACAAGGAAATTAGTGTAAGTTGTTAGGTATACAACAGACGATTAGTTCACAACAAATTGTTAGATGACAAACATTTGAGTGGGTGGGCGGGAACAAAGTTTGAGTTGTGGGCGGACAGCTTATACTACTGTCGTCCACCCACCCACCCAAGTGTTCGTGATCAAACATTTTTTTATGTTCAACCTATGTTTGTGTTTCTACAGCTATTCTTAACAAGAAAATTAGTGTAAGTTGTTAGGTATACAACAGACGATTAGTTTACAACAAATTTATTGTTGACAATCATTGGGTGGGTGGGCGGGAACTAAATTTGAGTTGTGGGCGGGTAGCTTCTTTTACTTTGGCGCACCCACCCACCCAAGTGTTGATGATCAAAAAATTTATATGTTTTACTACCGTTTGTATTCCTGCACATATTCTTAACAAGAAAATTAGTGTAAGTTATTAGCAATACAACAGACGATTAGTTCACAACAAATTGTTAGATGGCAAACGCTTGGGTGGGTGGGCGGTAACTTTTTTTTTGTTTGTCGGAGGGTTGAATCTTCTAAAGAACATCCAATCAGCTTTGCCTACGGACTAAACACCCCCCTCACTCTAGCCGTTTCATCGCGGGACCGCTTACGCATTACTTTACGATGGACGTTGTCAATTTACCTATCTATCGGTTTCTTCTTGTTCTTTGGTATATATTATAGTGCGGATTACGTCTTACACCCTTCTCCATGGTTCTTCAGCAGCCTGTAGACTTGCCATCATATTTTTCTCGTTAAAGGCATCTCCGGTTTGAGCAGTGTAGCCACTGGCCTACCTATTTTTGGATATTCGGTATCAACCTGTATGTCCATCTACCATTGGTCCCGCTTTCCCAGCTTTCCTACTACCTAGAGCTTATGTCTACTTTTCTTGAGGAGTTGTACTTTTCGGCTCTTTTCCGTATCAGCAGCTCTATTGGCGGGATGCCCGCGATTACACCTACTGCCTCTGTCGAAATGGTTCTGTATGCGCTACATATCCTGATTGACATCAGTCTTTGGAGTCCTGACAGCTTTCTCATGGCTCTTCTATTTCTAGTTGCCGATTTCCAAGCTGGTGCCGCGTAGAGAATCTGCGAGTGGATCACGCCTGCCATTGTTCGCCTCTTTGACGCTCTGGGTCCTTCCACATTGGGCATTAGGATGGTTAGGGCCTTTATTGTCTTTGCAACTTTTCCGGTGGTTTGTTTGGCATGCTTTTTAAAAGTAAGCTTAGTATCCAGCCAAATACCAAGGTATTTGATGTCAGCACTGGGTTTGATCAAGGAGCCTAGGATGTTAAAGCGTATGCGCCCTATTTTCCGTTTGGTCGTCAAAAGTACGGCTTTTGATTTCTCGGGTGCAAGCTGTAGTCGTCTTCCTTCTAGCCAATTTGCTATCCGGAGGAGTGCTATGTCTGCGTTGTTCATTAATATTGCTTCATTTTCTGCAACCACAGTCAGAGCCACGTCATCGGCAAATTCAATTAGCGTTACTTCTTTTGGCTGTTTCTGAGTAGATCGTCGTATAGGATGTTCCACAGGTTTTTACCAAGTACTGATCCCTGCGGAACACCACTATTGACTTCGATGGTCTTGGTCTTGTCCTCAGCTTTTAGGATTATCTTTCTTTTGGATAGGTAGGATGCTAGTACATTTATCAGGCTCTCTTCTATTCTTTTTTTCCTTAGATTTTTGAGGATAATTTACCACGAGGCACTATTAAAGGCGTTTTTCACATCCAGTGTAATAACAGCGCATAATGGTGTGCGTAGGCTGCCGCTTTTTCTGCGATTTTGATTACGTTGCTTATTGCGCCCACTGTTTGTCCGCTAGACCTTCAGTTCGCTCAAGTTTGTTTTTAAGCCGCAACAAGACTAGCTTCTCATATAGTTTTCCTTCAACTTCTAGTAGGCATATGGGCCTATATGATGCCGGCTGGTTCAACGGTTTGTTGCTTTTTATAAGCAACTTGAGTTTAGCCTGTTTCCAGTCTTTCGGGAATGTACCTTTGCGCGCTAACTTATTATACACCTCTAACACATATTTAGGTTTGACATTTACAAATTCTTTTAGCACTACTGCAGGGATGTTTCCTGGTCCAGGTGCTTTGTTAAGCTTTAGATTACTACATGCTGTTTGCAGCTTATCTAATCTAAAATCGGTGAACGTCACGGCTCTATCACAGATAAAATTGACTAGGTCGTGTTTTGGAAAGAGGTGTTTGACAACCGCTTCCATAATTTGCATTGTCAATTGGGGTCTTTGAGGAAAACCGATCAGTTGTTTCATAACAATCTTGTATCCGTCTCTCCATATATCACAGTCGAGTTTATCACAGTTTTCCAGCATTTTTTCTTTGCCGCTTTAACGCTGTCCCGCAAAGTTTTCTTGCTGTTTTTATAAGCATCTTGCAGTTGCAGATTTAATGTCGCAGGTTTTTTTTGTGCACTTCTTGTGCACTGCCTTCTTTTCTTCATGCATTTCTTGCGCAGATTGGCAATCTTACTAAACCACCAATATACTGGCTGCATTTTCATGTGTTGATTTCTCTTCGGCAGAGTAGAGTTACAGATAAGCGTAAGGTTTTTTGAGAAGTCTTTTGCAGGTGACGCGTTTTCCTCGTACGTGATGTCGGCATCGGCCAGGCCCGTTGCAGCATCTGCTTGTCAAGCCTTTTTGCGTTCCATTATTTATTTTGGGTTGGGTGGGTCTTCTTCTGCTGTATGTCTACTAGGTCAAAAATGATGTAATTGTGGTCACTCAGGGTTACCTTATTGCTCACTTCCCATCTTCCAATTTTTGTTGATAGGCATTCCGAGGTCAGGGTTATGTATAGTATTGAGAAGGACTCATTTCTCTGGAATGTTAGGTTATTTCCTTAGTTCACACATATGAGGTCGTTTTCTGCCAGCCACTCGTTTACGATTTGACCCCTCTCATCCGTGAAATGCATACCCCATTGCACGGATTTAGCATTAAAATCTCCAACAACGATGGCTTTATCTTTGCATCTTCTTATTTTCCTTCCGATTTCGAAGAGTATTTGCTTCAGGTTTTCTATCTCCCTGTTGGAGGACGCGTAGCAGCTGAACAATGTGAAACAGCTAGTTTTGATATACGAGAAACCGATCCCAAAGCCCTGCCTTTTATTTGCTACGCGTCTGTCTATCATTTTTATGGCGGTGTCTAGTTTCCTGTCTTTTCTGTTTTTGATGGCGTTTTTGTTGGGCTTATTGCTACAATTCCTGCATTCTGATCCTTAGCGGTGGCCATGGCAAGGTCATGTGCCGGAAGACTTCTGTTGGTATTAAGTTTCAAAAACTTCATCATTTTGGGATAATGTTCTCAGCCTTTTTCTGTACCTGTTATTTGGGCATTACGCTTCCCGATTGGCGTCCCTCCTCCTTACAGTGCACGCAGTAAGAGTTACTTTGACACTCTGCTGCTTTATGCCCTTTTTTGAAACACTTCACGCATAGCCTATCTCTATCTGGTCCCTTGCAGTGAACTTTTTTATGTTCATATTGCTCACACCTAAAACACTTAAATTTATTTGTTTTCTCGATTATTTTGCAGTTCATCCAGCCAATCTTAGTAAGTCCCATCTGTACGAGTCTTCTAGAGTCTAGCTCGGCCATTACTAATGTAGAATTCTGTTTTTGCCCATAAGCTGGTCTTAATGCTCTTACCTCAAAACTATCTGCTTTGACTGCTAGAGTTTCGGATATAGCCTGTTTTAATTCTTCCTTAGTTGAAATATCGTCGAGGTCTTTTAGGTGTGACACCCTTTTATTAGTCAGGCGAGATGTGGTTGCATCAGCGAGCCTCTCGCTTATCTTCCTTCTCAAGGCTTCCGCTTTGTCGGCACCGTTTTGAACCGAGAGAAGCAGATCTCCATTTTTTGTCTTTTTAATGTCGTTCATTTCCGCTCCAATTTCACTAGGGTTTACCGATTTCTTCACGGTCTTAAGCAATTCTGCATATGCTCATTAATATTGCATCTATTTTTGGTCTTTTTGCTGGTCAGGTTGTTGTAGCGTTCTGCTTAACAGATTTTGTTCTTTTTTCACCTGTTTTCCTTTCTATTGTCTTTGGGCCTTTTGGTTGGTTTTTCGTCGCTGTAAATATGGTAATTTTTATATTTGTTTTGTAGAATACATATTTTGCTATTCTAGGGAATATAGTGCCGATAACGCCTATGCTTTCTGGTAACGCTAGTTTTGTTCTGTTGTTTTTGACCATTGTATCCCTAATTGATTTTAGGATCTTAAAAACGTTTTCATCTTCAGCGTCTTCTATATTATTTCCGTCTGTGATAATCGGATAGTATAGTCGTCATCTACAATGTTTCCATATTTGTCCGGGAAACCTAGTGCATGGGTCATCATGGCAAAGTCTCCTACTAGTTTGTTTTGCGATTGAAGACCTTCTTTGCCACCGAACTTTTCTATCTCCTTTCTTACAGACTTGTTGCTTGTCTCTATTTCCTTGTTACAAGGGAGTATAAGGTCATATTCGGCAGGAGCTTTCGAGATGTAGCTTTTTTGCTCTTCGATTCTTGGAAAGACATCATCTCTCCAATCTTCTTCTGTTATATTCTTGAAGATATCGTACATTTTTTTCTCCAGATAGGTCCTTTCTCCTAATCTCTCTCATTTGAGTTAGTTGGCATTCTATGCACTAATTGGTGCTGTTCCGTGTGCCTTTCCTTCTGTATTGCGTTCTGCTTTCAAGACTTCTATTTTACGCCTGAGTTTTTTGTTCTCGCTGCGCAACGATTCCTCTGTCCCTGCATGTGCGCTTCTTGTACTTTCGTCCAACCAGTATTTAAGCTTATTTTATTTGAGTTTTTTGATTTCATATATTAGACTGGCGGCTGCTTCTTTTAGTTCCGTCTTTGGCTTGTACATTTCTTGGATGTTTTGGTCTAGCTTGTTGCATGTGTCGCATTTTTTTCTGAAATTTCTCTAAATAGCTCTATTGCTTTGTGAATCTCTTCTTTGTTCTTTTCTGGCGAGTTGATTTCCATCGTTTTTCTTTTGTTCCACGACGTTTCTACTGTTGCATATCTCAGAGGTAAGGTCTGCTGGCACTATCCATACGCAAGTCTGATAGGGAGAGTCCTTTGTATTGAGCTTCTCCTGCTGAAAATTTTCCTTTTCTTTTCTTCTGTTATTTCATTTCCGTTAACGTGATCTTTGCCAGATCTCTTGCCAGTGTCGTCTTTTGCCTTGAGGTAGTTGGATAACGATCGGGGTGTGCCCTCTTGCACACACTTGTCTCTGACCGGTACTGGGGTATCGTCCCCTTGTACTGTAAACGATGTATCTAGCGCCATAGAGTGCTATAAGTCAGTACCGTGCCCATTGTTTGACACCTATCTGGGCTGAAAGATGGTCGTGTCGTCGTTGGAGATCTATTTTGAGAGAGGGTTGGAAGAAAATAGGATGTCGGGATAGGGACTATTTTTTAGAGGTTTTCCCCCTCTGTAGGGTAAAAGATAGAGTTTTTGGTTCCCTAGCCCTCGATACCTAATAGCATCGGGAACCGAAAGATGGTCTAGAGTAGACCGAAGGGTTTGACTAAGAGAGGTCGACAGATCATAGCGGAGATTGAAGAGAAAGTGTTTTGCCAGAGCCTCTTTAGTTTCCATGCAGCGGGCACCGCGTGCAGGCGAGGTTGACTGGAGTTGGACTTATCATCCTGCCAGCTTCTTACCCACCTGGACGGGAACTAAGTTTGAGTTGTGAGCGGGTAGCTTCTTTTACTGTGGCCCACTCACTTACCTAAGTATTGATGATCAACAAATTTATATGTTCAACCATCGTTTGTGTTTCTGCAGCTATTCATAACAAGAAAATTAGTGTCAGTTATTAGCAAAATAACAGACGATTAGTTCACAACAAATTTCTTGATGACAAACGTTTGGGTGGGTGGGCGGGAACTAAGTTTAAGTTGTGAACGGGTAGATTCTTCTACTGTAGCTCACCCACCTACCCAAGTGTTGGTGATCAAACAATTTATATGTTTATCCACCGTTTGTGTTCCTGCAGCTATTCTTAACAAGAAAATTAGTGTAAGTTGTTATCAATACAACGGACGATTAGTTCACAACAAATTTCTTGATGACAAACGCTTGTGTGGGTGGGCGGGACCTATGTTTGAGTTGTGGGCGAGTAGTTTTTTTTACTGTGATGACAAATGCTTGGGTGGGTGATCGGGTAGCTTCTTCTACTGTGGCTCACTCACCAACCTAATTGTTGGTGTTCAAAAAAATTTTATGTTCAATTTCCGTTTGTGTTGTTTATTAAGAGTAAGGCTTATAATAATGCAAATTTAATTTTAAATTAAACTTATTGTAAAGGCACGATACGACTATGATGTATGAGCCGTCAGTAATTACCATCAGCGACCTTTTCAGTAAAATGTAAGAATGCATTAAAAAAAAAATGACACAACTTTAGAAGTTAATGCAGGCTTTGATTGCTCTGGTATTGACAAAAATATTAAAAGAAATTAACGCACTCAGAAGCTCATATCACTACAACTACCTAGTCAGATCTTGCAATTCAATTCAAGTCCAAGAGCTTTTGCCAAGAGATATTTTTTAGCTAGTTTGTGTTTGCCAAAGCGAGTTGTGCGTTGCATATTGTATGCTTTACATTCACGCAGCAGATATAATGGAGTCTTGTTGTCTTTCAAACATCCACAGGATTCTATTCGTGTCTTATTTAGGCCACATTATCTGGTTATCAGTTCTGTAAGCCTTTGTAGTTTGGTTTACGAGTCAAACCATTTTGATATCTAGACCAAGTGTTAGTCTGTTACTTGTTGCCAATGCTTCCAGATTGCTTATACAAGCCAAAACCAGTTTAAATTTTAATAATGCTGAACGTAGTGCATGTAACGTTGCTTGGCTATCGGACACTTGATCATGTTTCTGGCATCTTTAATCATGCATGAAGCAAGACAAAGTTACCAATGTTAATATACTTGCATTCATTGACAAACAACAAGACGTAGTCAGCAAGTTGGAGTATCACCTTCTAGTAATCTTGGACTGGCACTTATTAACTTAATCTACTGCAACCGAATATGGTAAATTTGATGAGCTTGAACCTACTCGATCTGATACCTCTAACATCTAGGTAATCCAGGCTTACTACTAGTCAAAAACAGAGAAGAAGAAGGTTTTTTTGGAGAGTCTCTGTAAGGTGTCTGTAGAGACTGGTCATTGTAGAAAGAAAGAATAAAATTTTGATAACTAAGTATAGGACTTTTTCTCTGATCATCAACCTTGTTGTTCAGCTTGTGGCAAACATATCCTAACTAGCTGGTGTCGTTTTTTTTTTCCTTCCGGCGCAACATTTTGTTGATGGAGAATTTATAGTTAGTGTTATCAATTATTTTGTTTGCTGTTGTATTAGATGATGATCGTTGTGGGTAATGCTTTCCACCATTTTTTTGTACGTAAGCGAGGAGATTTTTTAAATGACTGGGTTTAATTAAATGGAGTGTAGGATTTGTTTTATATAGACCACGTCGGAGATGTGCTTATCGACTAATTTTTTTATGGGTACACCTGGAAGGTCAAACCTTATTTAGGTTACAATCTTTTGTTGGGAGAAAGTGCATTAAGGGACATACAAATTTAGGAGTGCTTTATAGGATTCTGTGTTTTGTTAGGCTAGAGCGATTTTGGTAGCTAGGATGGTGGTTGCCGGTGGGGACTGGAAGTATTGCGGTGATGTATAATGATGTCAAGGGTGTAATTAATGGTGTTGAGTCAAGTCGGTTGCTTTTGTTTTTCCGCATGATTTTTTTTTCTTGGTTTTTGGCAGTTTTAATCCTCTTTCTCGATCCTTGTACTCTGCGTGAGGGTTTGGTGGCACTATTATGGAATCGTATCAACAGCGACTTTCCATGCCTTTCTGTCTTAGGCCATTTCTGTGGCCTTATGCTTGGTATGACTAACCAGTCTGGTAACCCCGTCTATCCACCGAGTTGGCTATCTTCCTCGTGGTCTTTGTCCGTCAACCTTTCCCTGGACCATTATTTTTTCTAGAGTATCCGATCTTCTAGATACATGGCCGAAATAACGCAGAATAAACTATGGACCAGCCCTGTATATAAGTTTTGAGTGTGTTTTATGCTGAGTTTGCAACTGGGTGTTTTTGAATATCTTATTGTTTGCGGCTTGATCTTCTTATTTAAAAAATAATATTTTGAAAACGTTTTTCAAAACTTTTATTCTATCGCGGTTAGTTTTGGGTGTGCTTGTTCTTATGTTTTCTGAGCCAGTCTTTCTACTAACTTAGATGTTGTTATTAAATTTCTGGGGTCATTTATTTATGCTTTGGTTGTGTGCTCTCGGCACGGTTATTTTATTTCTAGATTGTCTGCTGCAATCTGGTACTTTGTCTGGGTTTTCTATTATTTATTTGCATGTATTATTTGAGAGTATATCTTTCGGTGGATAATTGGTTGGTGTGTTGGTTTTATTCTTGTTGGAGCAACTTACCTACGGTCTTTGATGGGGGACGGCTATGTGGACTATGATTGGGGGTCTGTTAATGTTATCTTCAACCCAATAGCAGTTTTTTCCTGCTGCGACAATTGCTTTCATTGGTTTGATTAATTTTGAAACAAGTTTTTTTGTTCTTCTTTGGACTAGAACTTTTTTTTTTCAGTCTGTTGGTGATGGCGGCGTTTTTTTGTTGGGCATACCTTTTGCTGATTTCTTCTTTTCGTTATCTTATGGGCTGATCTTTACTCTGCATTTTATTTCAAGATTGTCCCATTGGCTGTGATTTTTGCTTTCTACAGGGTCTTTTTGGCTGTTAGGTAGTTAAAATAAAACTAGAAAGATTAATTTATCTCATTCCTTTGTGGGATTTTCTTCGATGAGGATCCGTAGATTCTTCTTTAATTTTCCGTGTCGACGATTTACTGGGTTGGCTTGGGAATGGTACTGCCATTGTGGTGAAAGCATTTCTACTTCTTGCAAGCTTTGTTGAAGATTTGGCTGATAAACTGTGGCCCGTTGTCGGACAGGATGATTTGCGGGTACCCGTAGCAATGGAAGAATGAAAACAAGACTAAAGTTATGAATTTTACTAGAAATGGTCAGAACCATCTGCAGCTGTCAGTTGAAAACTTTGAGTTTGCAGGTTTCATCAATTTCACATACCTGGGGACGCAACTGAACGAAAAAAACAAACAATAAGAAGAGGTTGAGCTAAGGATCATGAAAGGCACGCGGTGCTATTTTGCCAACAGATCTCTACTAAACTCTTAATCCTGAGCAGAACGTGCAAGCTTAATATCTACAAGACCCTCATTAGACCTGCGGTCACATACGCTAGCGAAACTTGGACGGTAAATCAAAAAGAGGAAAACTCCCTCAGGATCTTTGAAAGAAAAATTTTGCGAAATACTTTGGGTCAACGCAGAACGAAGATGGAAAGCTGGCGCATAAAAGCAAATTACGAAGCAGATATAGTTAGGTTCATTAAAGCCCTAGGGATTTGATGGTTAGGACACGTCATCAGAATGGATGAGGGAAGAAGCGCCAATTATGGAAACCAATGGAGGCGAGACCCAGAGGGAGGCTTTGCAGAAAATGGATTTTTGCAGTAGAAGAAGACTTCAAAAATATTTGCATTAACAACTGGAGGAGAGTTGCATTAAACTGGAAAAGCTGGAACAAAGTTGCAGAGGAAGCCAAAACCCACTTAGGATTGTAGAGCTCAAGGAAGAAGAAGTAGCGATGGAAGATTTTGTGCATTATGAGTTGGAAGGTCTTTTCGCTAGTGGCGCTCAATACTGAGAATGCCTTGGTCCATCAAGTGCACATGTTCATCACCGTTAGTGCAAAGCAGTTTTTTTCTTCCTTTCTCCCAGGGTCTGTCGGTTGGTTGGGGTGCAGCTGGGCTTTATCTTGTTTTTTTTTTTGCTGTAGCGTAGATAAGCGAAACTTCTTTATGTTTTTGGTGATGTTTGGCTAATGGTATGTTTTTTGAATCATTCGAATAGTCTTTTTGCATATTGGGTGTACGTCGGTCTCTTCTCCGGGGTGGAGTTGGATGACGGTTTTTTGTATCTCTGGGGGCACGACCTCCTGGTTGTCTTCAAGTTCTGATCAAGGCTTTTTTGGGTTTTTGAATTCGTGTTGCAATTTTTTAAGAAAGAGGACGTGTTCTACCTGAAAGTTGAATTGGGTTTGCAGGATGGATTTAGAATTTGGAGTCGGATAACGAATTTAGTAAAACCAAAGCTCGATTGTAGGTGCGCAACGGTTTGTCCTTCAGGTACGCTCGAAATTTTTTAATCGCTTATACGACTGCTTGGCACTCCGGTTTATTTCTGTGTCGTTGTTGTTGTTTGTTATGCGGCCGCTGGCGTGAAAGATCACTCTTCTTCTATCTTTCTTGTTCTTTTGGTAGAGTACTGTTCCTACGCTCAGATAGCTGGCGTTCGTTTGCAGATTGAATTTTAGGCTTGGTTTCGGTCAGTGTAGGTGTAGTGGACGGTTGAGGGCCGCCTTTACTTCTTTAAAGGCTTTGTCTCATTGGAATGGCTTGTTTTTTTCTTGTAGGTCAGCGGGGCAGCGATGTCTTCAACTTTTGGGACGTATTTTTGCAGCTAGATGCAGATGTCTAGGAAGCTCTGTAGTTGCTTCCATGTAGTGGACACAACTTACTTTTAAAACTAAACAACGGTTTTGTTTATTGTTTTTGTTGTTTTTTCCGGGAACTGTATTGAGGTTTTGTTTACTTGCGGTAAAGTTAGGTTGGGCTTCTAAAGAGTTGGTGAACTATTATTAAAGCCGCTCATTTTGGGTAGACTTGGATCAGGATCAGGTGAGTGCTAAGGGGTTTGTTGTTTCCGGTGGTGACCCGATGACCTAGGTATTCAATCTTGGATTGTCCAAACTTGCACTTTAAGAGTTTTGTAGCTGGTTTAGATGTTCTTTGTGGTCCTAGAAAAACGAAGATTTTAGGTATACAACAATATTATTTAATAGGAAGCCTGCTGCTGGGGCATTCTTTAGTCCAAATGGCATCACCCGGAACTGGCACGTTTTGCAGTTGGGAGTGGCTTACGCGGTCAGATGTTTTGACTCCTTGGGAACCTGCTTGTATCCAGTCTTTAAATCTATCTTAGTGAATATGCTTGCTCCTCCGAAGTCGTGCAAGGGTTTGTCGATCTTTGGTAGCGGAGAAAACTTGTCTTTTGTGGCATCGTTTAGTTTTTGGTAGACCACGCAGAATCTAGGAGTAACGTCTTTGTATATAAACTTTTTCTTGGCAGGGGTGTACAAATACGGCTTGACTCTGATAGGGGTGGAGTGTTTTAGCTGGATGTGGTTCAATTTGATACGAGAGCCACTAGAAACTTTTAGTGACTTTGCTGGGTCTGAACATAGTAGGGCCCAGTTCAAAGCTGCAAAACAATTACCTTTGAGCATACTGAGAAGTATCAAGAGACCGTACTCACGCCTTCACGTGGCGGCGCTGATGATGCTATGCTGAGACGGATCGCCAGTTAGCTCAAAAACTAGAGCTAGTTGGAGCGGAGAGCAAGAGATGAGCTTATACATTACACACATCTTATGAGGGAAGGCAACGGGAGACTACCCTCATTATTTTTTTCAAGACAACAATATGATGATTACATTCAACGCAAAATATTCTGGAGCAAATATTTTCCTAATTGGATTTTCCGGGCAACGGTCTTGAATGGAGCCATGAGAACCAACTTACGTAATAAAATCAAAATAGGGACCTGGAATGTGCGAAGCATATACGAGGAACGAAAGCTGGCAAATCTAGGCTAAGAAGCAAGGAGGCTAAACATAGATATACTAGGTATATTAGAGACATGGTGTACAAATTCAGGGAAAAGGACGGCATTCTTTACTACTCGGGCAACCAAGACAGGAACCACAGATTTTATTCGTTATACTGACAGAGTAGCACTCATAAAAGTTAACGCCAAGCCTGCAAATATTAACATTATATAGGCATACGCCCCAACAGCAGATGCACCAGATGAGGAAGTAGAGCAATTCTATTCTGACATAAAAAGTCTAGTAAAACTCACGAAGAAACATGACATAAATATAATTATGGGAGACTTCAACGCAAAACTGAGAAAAGAAAGATTTGAAGACCTGGTGGATCTTTTGGACTGAGAGCAAGAAACTTGAGAGGAAAACGGCTCTTACAGTTCTGCCAAGAAGAAGATATGAAAGTCAGCAACACTTGGTTTTGACTACCAGACTAACGACTGTACACGTGGAGAGCCCCAACAGACCAGCCACACAATATAGTTTGAAATCAAATAAATTGCATACGAATCAATAAAAGATTGGGCTTATCTATCACAAAGGCATGTACATACCCGGGGCGGATGTGATATCAGACTACACACTACTTGTGGCAAATATCAGAGTGAGACCACCTCCTCAACCTAAAATAGAACTTGAAAAACTGATAGACGAAGAACTGAGAACGGCGGTAATAACCGATATTAGCCGAAAACTCGAAGTCAACATACTTACAAACATAGAAGACGAAGAAATTACCGGTTTATGGGACAAAGTGTCTGATATCCTAATGAGCAGCACACAGAGTAAGTTGGGATTTATAGCAAAAACCCGAAAACAAACATTGATGACGAACGAGTTGACTAATGTTAATGGATGAAAGACGCAAACTCAAGAACATAGGCGACGGAAGCAGCTACAAAAATACCCAAAGAATAATAAGAAATGAGATAAGAAGAGCAATGAACGAATGGCTAACGCTGCAATGTAAAGAAATCAGCTGAGGTTTTCCGAAAAACTAACTTCTCCATGTTGGCGAATTAGAGAACTAATCCTAGACATTAAGGAGAAAAAAGAGGTATGGCAGAGATATATTGAGAATCTATTTGCAGACCAACAACCAGACAATACCACAGAGACAAATAACAAACCTGACAGGTTCGTCAATCAGCAAAATCAAAACTGAAAGAGCCACAAAAACAGCAAAAAACAATAAAGCTGTAGGACCAGACAAAGTCTCAGTGGAAATACTAAAACTCCTAAATGAAAAAGGCATAGACGTATTGCACAATATCTTCAATAAAGTGTATGATACCGGTCAGTTTCCTAACCAGTGGCTCTTATCAACGTTCATACTTCTGCCTAAAAAGAAAAACGCCAAAAAATACGAAGACCACAGGCTTAATAGTTTTATAAGTCACACCTTAAAGTTGTTCTTTGGAATAATTCACCGGAGGATATATCGAAAATGTGAAGGAACAATTGGCGACACTCAGTTTTGATTCAGGAAGGGACTAGGAACAAGAGAGGCAATTGTTGCAACACAATTGTACAAAATTGTTACGACCACAGAAAGCCCGTATATTTTTGTTCTATTGATTACGAAAAGGCTTTTGACAAAGTGCAACATCACAAACTTATTGGTATCCTGAAACAATTAGCATTGGTCAAAAAGATATTAGATGTATAGAGAGCCTATACTAGAACTAGTGAAATCAAGATCTGCAGAGGAGTAAAACAAGGATGTGTTATGTATTGTTCAACATCTATTCTGAGAACATATTTCTGAAAGCATTCACAGACCTAGAGGAAGGGATAATGGTTAACGGTATATGGCTAAACAATATACGTTATGCAGACGACACAATACTAATTGTCGATAACTTAGAAGACCTCCAAGAACTGGTCAACAAAGTATGGAATCAGAGCCAACTCATTAACATAACAAAAACAAAGTTTATGGTTATATCTTGCGACCCAAATCTAGCAGGAAACGCGGTCAACAAGTTTAAGTATTTGGGAACATGGCTGACAGAAGACTAGTCATCGGACACTGAAATCATGTGCCGAATTGAGTGCGCACGCAATGGATTTATAAAATTTAGAGAAGTCTTTACTAACACCGAATTTGATCTGAACCTCCGAATAAGATTTGTCAGATGCTATATATGGTCTGTGCTCATCTACGGTACTGAGGGGTGGACGATGAAATAATAACATCAATGAACAGAATAGAAGTCTTTGAAATGTGGTTCTACAGCATAGTGTTCAAGATTCTATGGACCGCTCGAATAACCAACGAAGAAGTCATGCGACAGGCAAACTGAGGTCGTGAGCTATTGACTACGATAAAGAAAAGAAAGACTGCATATTTGGGTCATGTCATGCGAAATCAGAAGTACGATATACTATCTTATTATCCAGGGCAAAATCGAAGTAAAGAGGGGAATCGGAAGAAAGAAGACGGGACTGAGGACCATCGGAAGTCTGATCCACACAGCCAGGAACCGCGAAGAGATGAACCATATTGTCGCTAACATCCATTAATGGATAATGGCATAAGAAGAAGAAGGTTCAGTTTTTCTGGTGCTTGGTAGCGGAGATTTGGTAAAAGTTTGGGCAAAAACGGTTATTAATTGCTAAAACTTCTGATGGTCTGGGAAGCTGTTTTTTGGTACGATCGTTTTAGTGAGGGGTTGATTTGGTGAGGAGTGTCCTGATCTAGTAGACGTCGGTTTTAAGTCTTTTTTCGATGTGGAGGCATTGTTGTGGTTCAAGTTTGCATCAATTTTTACTTGCCAGTGATTTTTCAGGATTAACTCTTCTCCTAATTGGGGGACTATGAGGAAGGATGTGGTATATTTGACGTTCTTTACCTGGAGTTCTTTTTCGGTCACTTCAGAGATCTGGGGCTGGTCGGTTTCTGCCACTGGCAAAGGGTAATCAGGTCAGGTTTACGATAGCTCTGCTGACGATAAGGACGACTGGTAGTTGACTACGCAGCTCATAGGACGTCTATCTGGACTTGCAGCAGCATGTCTAGCAATCATTTCACGTCATCACATAATACGAGAAGATACTAGCTAGTAATAAAATATAAAAAAACGCATACATACTAAGAATTGCGTGATGGGGGAATCTGCTCATTCAGCCGGATGTCTTAGTACGAGTATAAAGCTTTCTAGATAAATGTGCGATACTAATTTATGCAGGACACACTGCCATAATTGTGTAAAGCGCACATAAATTTGTGTCAAATACATTGCAAAATTTATTTTTTTCCTAGTGTGGATGAGGCTTTAAATTTATGAAAACGGACCTAGTGAAACATGATTTGCAGTTTTGATGTCACAATAGTTTTTTTGCTGATACGTGATGAAGCTCTTGATGCAATTGTGCTTGTCTTTTCAAACTTTATGACTACTAAAATAAATGTTACGAGATTATAATATTAAAATATAAGTATATTAAGCTTAAAAGGGATTTAAAATTAGACTGGCATGTTTCATTTTTATGGTCCGCTATCCTCCGCCCGCCTAATGCCACTTTGTGTCCTCTCATCTGAGTGACGTTAACGCATTTAAATCGTCTATCTCTTTGGAGGGGCCGAATACAAACAGATGTTGCGCACAACCAAAAATGATAATGATGCTAGCGCGCGTGCAATTGACGATCTTCAAACTGCAATTAAAACTAGTCCGCGAGGATTACAACTGTTTGCCATTAAATTTGCATTTGCCTGTAAAAAGGGATGTTAATCGGGGATTAATCATGCTCATTACTGTACCGGGGCATATTTATTAATAAATAAAAATTGAATTGTTAAATTTGAATTAGTGATAAAAAATGTAATGGAACTTGCTACGAATGGATAATTAAAACGTGTAGCAGGTGTCTTTATCTATTCAGAAACTAATTTAATCTTAAAAATAACATCAATAAGTTATAAAACTAACTTATTTCTAGTTGCACAAAACTTTTATATTTATTGTGTACGACGATCAAAAAAAAAATAACACACTACACATTTCGTTTTATTTCTTTAGAACTGTATGTATTATTACTTTGTAACATATCGCTGAAAACTAAGTATAAAACTGTGTATTATCTGCAAATTCTTCATACACCACCGAAACAGTTTTATAAATCCATAAATGTTTTATCAATTTATTATAAACTTCCAAATATCAAAGAGCTTTTCGTTTGTAGCTTACTTTAAAGTTTCTCAACTTTTTAATATTTTGGCAATATATGTACGGTTTTATTGTTGGAAGGAATACATGTTGCCCTATTTTCTCCACACATTTATTGCAAATATTATTTACGTTTTATTTAGAATAATATTCTGTAAAATGATTCATTAATTTTTATTAAAACTTTGACTATTGATTATACATTCAGTATCAAAAGTATTGTTAGAAATTAATAAGCAAAAAAATATTTTGTTCAGATTGTATAATTTTCATTCGTTTCCCTCTAGGTTATTCGATACACAATTGAATTATGACTTTAGATTAGGGGGAGGCTAACAAACACAACCCTTATGTATATATCGTTCATGTAACCACCCCACAGCTCAATACCCCCGACAAACATCCATTCCAATTTGTACAGAAAAATGACAACATATCTGCAGGGAGGAAATATTGGAAAATGCAATTCCAGCCTCGATATAATTTTTCGATGGTCATTAACAGTGGACACATTTAATATCGCTATCAGACTGAAGCGATCTTCTGGTTCGGATGTAATGATAACTGCCGGTAATTACATACCTGCCATAGCGAGAGAGGGGTGATCTATATAATACCGGCACATTACCAAGACACGGGTTATTATTATCACTGCAATAATGGCTTAGTGCCGGCTGTCATTTATGAGGGTGGATTACCACAGAAAATCTTTATGACGTGTTGTACATGAACGACATAAAAAGCGGTTTTACGTCGCGGAGACTCGATACAGCCTCGCGGGACACGTATGAAAAAAACTTAAGCCTGTTTTATACTGACAACATAAAAAGGAGCGTTTAATGGTCGTACATAATCGAATTTTCCGTCTGTGGGACAACCGAAGCAGTAAAAAATATTTTATTTAATAATAAATTCAGCGTGAGTTTATTTCACAAACATTGAAAAAATTAAAATTGCTTAAAATAAAAACCATATTACGTCTCAGATCAGCAGTTTTGTTGGAGGAATGTGAATTAAAGTCTAGTTTGGTTTTAATACTATTTATTCACAGTTTACGGTTTAACTAATGGTGCTCTTAGTGTGTGGCTATAGTTATTTATACTTACAAAACCGGCAAGAGGTGCCACTTTTCTAATGCTTAATAGACAAAAAGAATTAGGAAAAATGCAAAAAAAGTTGTTAAGATTAGGAAAGTTTACAGATTTATACAATTATACTTAGCATATCTAGGAGGGGGTTTTGTTTCACATTCAATTATCTCATGTTTTTACACAAAAGTTTGTCATCAAGAAATTTTGAGTTTTTTTTCTTCTCTTTGCAAGCGTCAGAAGTCTCTTTGTCAGAGAAGAGGATGATGAAACCAATTTTTTATTGATTAACACTTCAATGGGTGGTTTGGTCACTCTAGATTATGATTGAGTAGTTTGAACTGGAATGCTCACCCATCAGCCCAAGAGTTTGTTATCAAGAAATTGGATGTCTTTTTTCTCTGTTTTTTTGTTCCAAAAAGAGGAGATTATATCATATTTTTTGATGATCAAAACTTGGGTGGGTGGAAGGGTTTCTTAAGATTATGATTACCGGCGAGTGTGTTTGACTGGAGTGCTTACCTACCCGCCCTAATGTTTATTATCAAATAGTTTGAATTTTTTTCTGCAACTGTTAGAAGTCTTTTAGGCTGACCAACACTTGGGCGGGTAGGTGGGTTACTCTAAATTTTGATAACCATCAAGTAGTTTGAATTGGAGTGCCCTACAATCTGCTCAAGTGTTTGTTTGCAAAAAATTACTTTCTTTGCAAGTGTTAGAAGTTCTTTAGTCAGAGAATGAGGTGGTGATTTCTAATCTTTTGATGACAAACATTTGAGCGGGTAAGTGGGTCACTCTAGATTATAATTATCAGCAAGTAGTTTGAACTATAGTGCCTATTTGTCTGTCCGATTGTTTGTTATTATGAAATGGGAAGTTTTTTTTCTTTGCAAAGCGTTAGAAGTCTTTTTGTCCACGAAGAAGGAGGTGATATCTAATATTTTGATGACCAACACTTGGGCGGGTGGTTGGGTCATTTCAGATTATGATTACTAACGAGTAGTTGAACTGGAGTGCTCACCCATCCTTCCGACTGTTTGTTATTAAAGAAATGGAAGTTTTTTTTTATACAAGATTTAAAATTTCTTTAGTCAGAGGAGAAAGATGAGATATCCAATCTTTTGATGACCCACACTTGGGCAGGTGGGTGGGTAACTCCACTGGAGTGCTTAATTATTTGCCTGAGTATTTGTTTTAAAAGAGTTTTTAGTTTTTTTTCTTTCTGCAAGTGTTAGAAGTCTTTTAGTTAGAGGACGAAAAAAATTTTTTTTATGACTAACATGTAGGCGGGTAGCCCGTCAAAGTGTTTGTTACAATTGGAAGTTCCTTTTCTCTGAAAGTGTGAGAAGTCTTTAACTCAGAGGAGAAAGAAGTGATATTTAAATTTTTGATCATAATTTCTACCAAGTAGTTTGAATTGGAGGTTCCCAACTACTCGCCCGAGTATTTGTTATCAAAAAAATTAAACTTTTTTTCTTTTGCAAGTGTTAGAAGTTCCTTAGTTAGAAGGGTGGGTTACTTCAGATTGTACTATCAAGTAGTTTGAACTGGAGTACTCACTGACCTAGCTAACAGTATGTTTTTTAGAAATTAGAAAAAAAAAATTTGCAAGTGTTAATTTTTTTTTGTTTAAGGAAAAGTTGGTGGTATCTTATATTTTGATGACTAACATTTGAGTAGGTGTGTTGGTCACTCTAGATTGTAAGTACTAGTTAGTAGGTTGAACTACAGTGCCCGCCCAAAATTTGTTATCAAAAAATATGAAGTTTCTTTTCTTTGCAAGTGTTAGAAGTCTCTTTATTGAAGAGGAAGGAGGTTATATTTAATATTTTGATGATCAACACATGGGTTGTTCTCCTGATTATAATTACCAGCATGTAGTTTGAGCTCAATAGTACAACTCCAGCATGGAAAACGGGCTGAAGAACGCAGTTTGGTGAGAAACGTGGGTTCTGAAGATATTCTTGATAAAACAAAATCGAATCAGCTGTTGGAAAAATGGCAAGCAAAATGGCTCCTGGAGAAGACGTGGTTACACTGGAAATGATAAGAAATGGTGGCAAAGCCACGATGAAAATGCTAGTTACTTTATATAACAAATGCCTACAGGAGACTAACATTCTACTGTCTTAATAAACATAAATTTGATAACTATCACCCCATAAGGCTACTCTCCGCTATATACGAATTTTTTACCTAACCGAACCAAATCTAGAAAACAAGCAGGTTTTAGCAAGGGATTCAGTACCCAAGACCACTTCCAAATGCTTAAGCTTCTTACAGAAAAGTCTATCGAATATAATTTTCAGTATACCTTGCGTTTGTCAACTATGAGAAAGCGTTCTATTCCATAGAGATCTGGGCAGTATTAAATGCGCTTAGTAACATCAGAGTGGATCATAGGTACACCAAATTGATAGAAAACATATATAGCAATGCGACTCTCAAAGTGCTCTTTCGCGAATATACAGACAATATCAAAATCAGACTAGGGGTTAGACAAGGCTATACCATATTGCCCAAACTATTTACATTAGCAATAGAAGGGTATTTAGGGAGCTACATTGGGAAGACTACGGAGTCTAAATAGACGGAAAGAAGTTGAACCACCTGAGATTTGCAGACGACATTGCAATAGTGGCAAAAAGCCAAGAAGAACTACAGTAAATTTTGACGGACCAATGAAAAATCTTAAGAGGTGGGGCTAAAAATAATCCGCAGCATAACAAAAATAGTGACACCAGGTGAAGATAACATCCAAATATACCTTGAAAACACCCTAATAGATCAAGTAGAGTCCTACATATATCTAGGACATGAGAATCAGACTAGGATGGGCGGCTTCTGGCAAAATGAGCTACATTTTTAAAGCAAACATTCATAATCAATGTGTACTGCCTGTTCTCACATATGGCACAGAAACGTGGGCACTGAACAACGGAATCGTAAATAAAATGCGATTAGCCCAACGGGCCATGGAGAGACGTATGCTAGGAGCACCTTTTGGGACAGGATTAAAAACGAAGATATAAGAAGAAGATCGAAGGTAGTCGATGTGGTGGAAAGAATGGCAAAGCTAAAGTGGAGCTGGGCCACATTGCATGACTAAAAGACAATAGATGGGCATCAAAACTTATACCTTGGAGATCTCGACTCCATCAGCAATCGATTGGACGCCCCCAAACCAGGTGGACAGATGACATAACAATACAGGCAGACACAAACTGGATAGAAACTGCCAAAGATCGTGACAAGTGGAAGATAATGGGAGAGGCCTCCGTCCGACGTTAGGCGAACTATGGGCTGTAAAAGAAGAAGAAGAAGAAGTTTAAGCGGGTGTGATCATTCACCAGTTTGAGAGTTTGTTAACAAGATATTGGAAGTTTCTCTACTTTGCAAGCATTAGTCTTTATCTTTTGATGAACATCACTTGGTTGGGTCACAGTTTGAACTGGAGTGCTGGAGCGAATCTAATTTTTTGATAATGAATACTTAGGTGAGTCGGTAGTTTACTCCAGATTTTAAATACTACTGAATAGTTTGAACTGGATGCCCATCCACTTGTTCAAGAGTTTCTTATCAAGAAATTGAAAGTTTCTATTTTTTGCAAGCGTTAGAAGACTTTATGTTAGAGGAGGGGATGATAATTACCATTTAGAGTGCTAACTTGTCCGCCCAAAAGTTTGTTATCAAGATTTAGAAGTTTTTTTATCTTTTGAGCTTTAGAAGTCTTTGTTTAAGAAGAAAGAGGTGATATATATTATTTTGTTGTCCAAAACCTGGGCGGCTGAATAGGTTTCTCTAAACTGGAGTGCGCATTTACCCGTCAGAGTGTTTGTTGTCAAAGAATTTTAAAGTTTGTAAGTGTTACAATTTTTTTTTTTATTTTTTTTAGTTTTTTTGATCCATCTTTGGAATAAGCTTCCCTTCCCGCTTCTATCCAGCAGATTTAACTGTTTTCTGAATGTTATTGGTCCAGCGTAGTTGTAGTTTTTTTCTTGATCTTTTGTCATGATATGGTCTTCATTGCATTAGCCTTTTTGGCCATCTGTCTTTTTGGTTTCTGGCAACGTGTTCGGAAAAACTTCATTTTCATTTGGTTATTGCCTTTACCACATTTTTAATTTTAGTTTATGCTCTTTATATCTGTGTTACTTTTTTTTTGTATCAGCGATATTCCGAACAATTGCCTTTCCATAGCTCTTTGTGTTTTTATGAGCATTTGTATTTACTTTTTGACCACGTCTTGGTTTGTATGCCATAGGTCATTACTGGTAACACACCTCTAAGTTGGTGTACTTAGAGACAAGCTTTTTTAAATCAAAAAATATTAAAGCACTAAATTCAACCAAATCAGGTAAAGCGGCATGTCCAGTTGATAATTATATTGAAAACCTAAAACTTATACAAGAGTAGAACATCGACATACTTCTAGATATATGATTCGACAATCTGATTTTTGTGATGGGCTTGGTACAAGAGAAGCTTTGTTTGGGTTATTTGTTCTTTTGCAAAAATGTAGAGATCAAAGAAATTACGTATATAGGAAGGTCTTGACCAAAAAGACATTGCTTTTATAAAACTTTTACGAACATCAATCAGAAGCAATAACGGTCGAAATGTACAGCGATAACGCTGTTAGACTCTTACTTTTTATTATATACTCAAGGGTTTACAACGTTTGATTTACCAAATCATCCATCAGTAGGCGATGCACTTGGACTACTAACACAGCTAAAACTAAAGTCATGGTGATCAGTAGAAGACTAAATGTTCATGTTTTGCTAAATTTAGATACTTTTGCTGCTGGATAACTGAAGACTTAGATCCAGATATAGAAATGGCTAGAACAACCTTTCTCAAAATGAGAAAAATACTATGCGAACGAAGTCCAAACCTCAAAACCTGAGATATTGTTTTGTGAAATGCTACATTCAATCTGTGCTGATTTATGGTGTTGAGACGTGTACACTGAAGGTCAATACCTTGAAGCTTTTGAGATAGAATATCCTGGGTGGAGCACTACTGGGAATTGTTAAGAAGCGAAAGACAGCATACCTTGGGCACATCCTTAGAATGAAGCAATAAATATAATCTGCTTAAACTTATAATGGAGGGCAAGATAGAATACTAAATCTTTTCCTTGCCAGACAAATTTTTTTGCGGCGTACTCAGAATTCTCTTCGATGGTTGCTTTGAACGGTTCGCACACTACCATAGCGAGATCATCCGCGTACTACTTAAGTTGTATCCTTCGGCATGGTTTCTCTGAGCGCTCCGTCGTACTTGGTGTTTCATAACGTGGGGCCAAGAACTGAGCCTTGTGGTACCACTCAGGTCATCTCCAACTCACTGCTGCCAACCTGAATTACCCTGTTGTAGAGGTAGTCGCAAATCTGTGACAAGATACTCACGGCCTTACTTGCCTCTATTTTAGTTCCATAATAATGCCCTTCTACGGAACCGAGTTGAACGCAGTTTTGACGTCCAGCGTCTACACCACTGCAAACTTATTTCTTCTATTCTATTGGCTTCCTTTGTTATACCCTTCACCTTTTGGATGGTGTCTACCGTTGATCTGCTCTCCGTAAAATAGGATCAGTTTGAAGAGTTTTTTTTGCAAGCATTAGAAGTCTTTATGTTGAAGAAATGGTATTTTGAATGAATCTCAAATGTTGTTGACCAACACTTAGTTGGGTAGGTGGCTTCCGCTAGTTTGAACTGAAGTGCTCAACTACCCGCCCAAAAGTTTGTTATTAAGAAATCGAAAGTTTTTTCTTTTTGCGTTAGAAGTTTTTTGGCCCAAGAAGGAGGAGGTAATATCTAACATTTGAACGGGTGGGTAGGTCATTTTAGATTATGATTACTAGCTAGTAGTTTGAGCTCACTTACTTGCTTGGGTGTTTGTTATCAAAAAAAATGGTAGATTCTCTTCTCTGCAAGTATTAGAATCAGAGGAGGCTGAGGTGATATCTAATGTTTTGATGACTTACACTTGAGTAGGTGAGTGTGTTCCCAAATAAGGTTTATCATCGATTAGTTTAAATTGGAGTGCCAATTTACCCGTCTAAGTGTTTGTTATCAAAAGATTGGAAGCGTTAGAAGTTTTTTGTTATAGAAGAAGGATTTTTTATCTTAGTCATCAAGACCAACATTTGGACTGGTAGGTGGGTTATTCCAGATTATTATTACCAGCAAGTAGTTTTATCTGTTCCTACTTACTTGCTCGAGTGTTTGTTATCAAAAAATTGGAAGATTAAAAATCTTTTAATTAGAGGAGGAGGAGAAGGAGGGATATCCGATGTTTTGATGACCAACACTTGGGTAGGTTACTCCAAATTATTTAAGTTTTGCTTCTATTGGAGATTGGAAATCATCATTATTGTGTGGATCTTGTTGATTTTTTTAGATTATTAGTTTCAGCTTCTTCTCACGATATGGCCAAGGTATTCTAGTTTTCTTCTTTTTATTGTGGTTGTGACTTTTCTGGTTTTACCCATTTGGTGCATTACGGTTTTGCTGACCTTGTCAGTTTGTGAAACAGAAAAACAAATTGCAATTAGCTTCTATGATAATCAGAGTAAACAATGTACAAAAATGCTTCTATATCGTCTCAGTCAAATTACTTATAGGTTTTAGAAACGTGAAAAAATACTAAAGCAAGTTTCTCTAAAAATAATGCATGAAGAAAGTTTTCAATATTTACATAAATAACAATTCTAGATGCTAATCAGGTTTTCTGACTGCAGAACATTGTAATGCCATAAAAAATTACTTACTTTGCAAGAAGTTTCTTAGTCAGAGAAGGAGGTGGTGATATCTAATCTGTTGATGACCAACATTTGAGAGCATAAGTTGGTCACTCTAGATTATAATTAACACAAAGTAGTTTGAACTATAGTGCCTATTTGCCTGTCCGAATGTTTGTTATTATGATATGGGAAGTTTTTTTTTTGCAAAGCGTTTTGTCCACGAAGAAGGAGGTGATATCTAATATTTTGATGACCAACATTTGCCCGGGTGGTTGGGTCATTTCAGATTATGATTACTAACGAGTAGTTTGAACTGGTGTGCTCACCCATCCTTCCGACTGTTTTTTATTAAAGAAATGGAAGTTTATTTTTTCTATACAAGATTTAAAATTTCTTTAATCAGTGGAGAAAGATGAGATATCCAATCTTTTGATGACCCACACTTGGGCAGGTGGGTGGGTAACTCCACTGGAATGCCTAATTATTTGCCTGAGTGTTTGTTTTGAAAGAATTTCTAGTTTTCTTCTTTTTATTGTGGTTGTGACTTTTCTGGTTTTACCCATTTGGTGCATTACGGTTTTGCTGACCTTGTCAGTTTGTGAAACAGAAAAACAAATTGCAATTAGCTTCTATGATAATCAGAGTAAACAATGTACAAAAATGCTTCTATATCGTCTCAGTCAAATTACTTATAGGTTTTAGAAACGTGAAAAAATACTAAAGCAAGTTTCTCTAAAAATAATGCATGAAGAAAGTTTTCAATATTTACATAAATAACAATTCTAGATGCTAATCAGGTTTTCTGACTGCAGAACATTGTAATGCCATAAAGAGGGTGCTGAAGTGAATACAGATTAATATAGGGGATAGTAAATAAAAATAATTTAATGTACTAAATTCTAACAGCAATTTACAAACATTTAAAGTTGTAGGTTTTAAAATAAAACTGAAATTACATTAAATCCTCAATATATTTCCACTTGTCATTAAAAATAATTATTTTATTGCATATTATCTACAAAACTGATAACTTTCAGCATTTCTTTCTCTAATATAACACAACACATCTCGAAAAAATGTAATACATAAAGCGCCGCCACTTTTAATGAAACGGAACCCTTATTAATGTACTTCTCGGCGCGTATAAATCAGATCCACGATCTCGCACCCTTCGCAGTTTACACTTTTCACATTCAGCCACCGATAAGGGCGCGCACAATAACTTGTTTTTACGGCGGAGATACAGGCATAAACAATGGGTCTGAGGGGGGCGGTGATTTTT
Organism: Tachinus rufipes; assembly: GCA_963932245.1. Taxonomy (NCBI): domain Eukaryota; kingdom Metazoa; phylum Arthropoda; class Insecta; order Coleoptera; family Staphylinidae; genus Tachinus; species Tachinus rufipes. The sequence continues at coordinate 12,463,777 of OZ010746.1, read as the reverse complement.
CCGCTGTTTCGCATTTTCCAAACGGCACTCGGTAAACATTAAATTAAACTGAATCTGTTAGTACGGTGGAATGGATATACCTAGGGGAGATATGACAAACAACACTTGTGCATTCAAAAATTTAGATAAGCTTTGTTATTTCTTTTTTGGTATTGTATACTTTGGAATATCTCTATTATGAAAGCTAACATGATTTATAATATATTGTTAATTAGGTAAAGCCTAGTTTTTATAAGCTATTCAGCAAGTTTTTCAGATTAATTTTAACTACTTTAACAAAAAAGCTGCAAAAATTATCAATAAAGTAGTAAGAGACCTTTTGAAATACCTAAAAATTGTCAAACTTGTGTGCCTTGCAGACAAGTATCAGCATTCTGGGACAATTGAAAAAGTGTATCTTTGTCTACTGATAAGTAATAATTATTAGCCAGCTTTATATTCTCAATGGTAATATTTCGAAGTTGAAATTGGTTGTAGTTTAATATTTTGAGATGATGAAAGTTGAGCTGAAATAGTGTCTATGATTTTGGTCTGTTTGGTAGTTTGCTCGTTGTGCCGTTAAGAGTATTATGTATAATATTCTGCACCATCAAAAAAGTATTCTTAATTAACCAACAAAAACTCTTAAAGCTAATAACGACGGTAAAAGCTTGATACCTTGCACACAGGGTACTTTCAGCTGAGCCTGAATCCCTAGACTTCAGCGTCTTTAAAACGAAATAAGAAAAAATACTGAAGACTGAAAATTTCGGTCCTTTCTAGGAGCTTTTTCAGTTTTTTGGAAAGTGCCTTGTACGTAAGATTGCATTAGCAATATTATTGCTTTGTGCGAGGTCAAGTCATTGATTTCTCTGTGGACTTTTTTGATGTGCTTCAGTTTAGTGTTCTCTAGCATAGAGGGGGAGCATTGGAGTTTGAGGATGCCGGCAAATGCTTTGACTTTTCTGTTGATGGAATATTGTAGACAATTCTCGCAATGCTTGACTGGAATGGGGTCTATTGCGTAGTACTTTTCATCTTCTGTGGTTGATTCTAAAGTTTTTTTTGAAATTTTATGGTCGCTTTGGCTTCAGTATGAAGGGCATTGAGGATTTTGCAATTTTTAGGGTTGCCTTTGCAAATGATGTTTGGCTTTGACTTTTGTGCGAATCTAATGGGCTTTAGAAGTTCTTTTCTGGTTTTGTGTTTTAGAGTTGAGAACTGTTTGACGGTTCCTTTGATATTTGATCGGCCAATGCTTTTTTCCAGGTATCTTGACAAGAGAGTTCAATCCGTCTGGGTAAGGAATCTTTTTTTCCTCTCATTTGATCTATTTCCGTAGAGTTCCAGTCCGCCCGACGGAAGTCAAGAGGTTGCTGCTTTTGTCGAGGAATTTGAGTGGAATTGAATCACCATTGAGGATAGACTTGATAATGACCCTTGAGATACTCTAGACAACGAATAGTCTCACGACACCTATAACGGAATGGTTGACAGATTTTCATCTACGCACCGACGACCGCATCAACGTTGTTTGACTCCGTTACTCCTGAACTCTGGGGGACTTGACCAGTAGGTCTGTACCATAGACAGAGGCGTTTTCGGTGTCGGGAAGCCAAATCATACCTGGAAAGCATCTTCAGGGATTAACTTAAAACCTGGAACACGTCCACACCGGGCAACAAACAAAAACACATGAACTCCGAGAAAGTGTTCCGCTTTTGGGCGAACACTTATAGGCCGAAGCTGGTGCAACTACTGTATCATCTCCGGGGTGTTACTTTTTTGCGGAAGGATGGAAGCAACTGGTAATAGTTTTGTTTTTTTTTTTTGTAAACAGGGCGTTTTTTGTTCGAGGCAGGGTGATTGCCTTTGCAGTTGGCATACAAGGTTTTATTCTTGTTGGAGTAAGTAAGGTTAGGTTAGGTTTAGTTGTTTGTACATAAGGTCATAGGTTTTGATTTGGTTGTGGAGTATGGCATTTACGCTAAATCTTTTAAGTTGTAAAGCTTCCATAAGTGCTTTGCAAATAATTTTTTTGGGATGGTTTGATTTAAGGTTTTTGGAGTCTAAGTAGGTTTTTGCCCTCCGGACGTCTGAGGGCGTTTGTCGTAATTCTGATTATATTTTATTTGGAATTGTTTGTTCAGTTCTTGTAGGTTGTTTTTGATTTTTTTCTAGGCTTTTTTGTTTCTAGCTATGATTCTCGATGGAGGTTTGATCTTTGTCTGTGCCGATTTTTCATTATTATTGTTCTAGGAATTGATTTTTTTCATTTTTACTTCTGCTGGAAGTGTGACTTTTTTTGTCCATTAGGTTCTATTTATTGTTTTGTGTATGGGATGTCCAGGGTGATAGATTATTTTGTTGATATTACTGTTGAATGTTTTTGATTTGGTCTGGAGCGTTCTTCGGTTGGCTTGGAGGCAGCGATGCGCTTCTCTCGGTTTGTAGCCATGGAGTTGGTTTTCTGTGGGTTTTTCTTTTGGTTTATTGTGGTTTCGGGTTTTAATTTTTTTTTTTTTAGTAGCAATTGGTTGGGGTTTGTGGTTTAGACCGACAGTGCCTGTGAAGGAGTCGGAGATTTCTTGAATCATTTTGGTTTGGTTTTCTGGGTGGAGGTATGTTTTGTCTTTTCAGAAGCGCTCTTATATGATTTAGACTGCACGTTTTCTAGGTTTTTATTCAGTTGGTTTACCGTGATGTTAGGGTATGTTACTTAAGGTCTTGAGATTAGTAATGTACTCTTATATCTTATGGTTCATGTGATTTTGTAGATTTGTTCTTTTAATAACTTTAGAGGTTCAGAATCTTTTGCTTTTTTACTTATGTTACTATCTTTGCCGTCTGCCATGGTGATGATTGATTCGACAGCTTTTTTATAAGAATATTGTAGCCTTATAATACAATGAGACATTTGTTCTTGTGCAAATTTAGACATGTTTAGACTTCTCTAGTTGGTTCATTCAGTCAACGTGCTCATGAAGGAACTCACAACTGCACACAACGCGTTTTGGCTGAGTAAGTACGTCAGAACACCGAAAAATATGTTTGATTTGATGATTGGTCATTTAACATCATTCAGAACGCGCCGTGTCTGCTTTTTTGTTCACTAAGCGTTTTTGATGTTTGGGCATAACATATACAAACATTGACACTAAACTATATATGGAAGGGGACAATAAGTTCTAGGAATTTTTATGATGTGAGAAGCAATAAAGAAAGGTTAATTTTTTAATATAATATAATAGTGTCTTGACTACCCTTAAATACAACTTCGGGTTAAATAGCTTCCAGGTATATAATACAAACATAATTGTTCCGTAAGCGTAAATCGTAAAGCTACTATATCTATGGCTACACCATTAGTGCATTTAATTTAAATAAAGTTTAGGAAAGTACATTGCTAATTACAGTGCAAGTGCAGGTACATACAATTATAAAACTTTTTTTTAACAAGTATGAAGAAATCAATTTTATTTTATTAAGGTTTTTAAATAGTATTTAATTTATCACATAAATATACATGTTTTAATTTCTAAATAAATGACACTTTAATAGTTTATAATTGTATCAGTATTGTTTGTTTGTAAATGATTTTGTAATATATCTGACAGTTTCTCAATCGCCTCTACAATTCTTTCATCAAAATTAACTTTGCTCTTCATGGTTATTTGGATGGAATTTGCTGTTGCTGATAGATTCTCAATTGCTTCTACTAATCTTTCTTGCAAATTTTGTTTGCTTTTGAAGTCAATTGGGTTTGAATTTTCTATTACCATTTTTGTATTCCCAAAATTTATATCTTCATTGCATCTTATACCATGGATACTAATATCTTCAATCTCATCTCCATATGGAAGTGTTATATTCAATTCTTTACATGATTTAATTATTCCGGACAGAATAGAACATGTGAATGCATTCTTGTTTAAAATTATCATTAAGTAATAACATCAATAAACTTTCTGTATTAAAATAAGATTTTTTTATTTCCACCAAATTATTAAAATATAGATCAATAAATTCAATCTTAGCATTTTGAAACGGTTCTATAAACATAATTTTATTATAAGAAGCATTAATTAAATTTAATTGATTTATATTATTATCTTTTAATACAGAAATATTATTAAAAGGCAATTCTGTTTTACGAATATTTTTAATTAATAAGTGGCACTTAAAATATAAATTTTACTACTAATCCAACTAGTTTTAGTTGTTACACTCAAATTAGGTTTTTGCATCAAGTAAAGTGAAAACTAACTCATTTAATTCATATTTTCACACGCGACTGTATCCGCTGTTTTGGATAAGATTGAATTGAGCATGACTTATTCTAGTGATTAGTTTGTTTATGGGAATACCACAGGAATGATAATGTTTTTATCAACATTATATGAATAATAACATTAATTATCTATCATAGTTTTAAGATTGCATAAAAACAATTATTTTATTGTATTTAGCACTCTTTCTTCTTACAAAAATAAATCAAAGAAAGAATAAATATGGCATCGAATTTTTTTAAATAGTTTTGTATCTATTAATCATTGAAGAATTTAAAGAATGCTTGAAATAATTAATTACTAATTAGTTCAAACTTAAACTTCAAATGCCAATAAGAGATTGTTTTTGGAATTTTTACATCTTTTTAACATTAAGGGGCCTTTTACATCGAGTAAAATAGAGCATTCTTAATAATATAATAAATATTGTCGTATTTAGGAAGAGTTTTATTTTGAAATGACATCGTCAATTTTTATTAAACATTATTTTGTTATTATATTTTTGGTTCATTAATGTGGCCATATTAAAGGGCTTATTACAAATAATAATATGTACAAAAATAATAAAATCTTTATGTTATTCAATAATTTAATGTATTATCTTTGCGTTAGTGCAAGAATCATGAGAGTTGAATGAATAAACACTGCAGAAATTAACTATTAAAAAGTCGTATTTATCAAATAAATTGCGATAATATTGGCTTGTACGCTAGTCTAGGAAAAATAGACATTAACCCCGAAATAAATTGTTACAGGCTAAATTTTTGCACGTACCTTAGTATTGCGGCTCTCAATAATATGTGAGAGTTCCCCATCGATGTGACTGCCGCGACCTGAGTTTTTGCGAGGTCAAAGGTCGCGAAAAACAGATTTTGCAAGTATCTGGAGAACGATGAGATTTATCAAAAAAAATATAGAAAGCTAATTTGTAGCTGAGGCAATTACATATAAAAAGTTATCTAGAAGTTTTTTTGTACGGGCAACCGAAGACAGAGATAGGGCGTCCCAAAGAACAAAGAACGTAGAATAATTACTTCACACCGGCGAATATGGACAGATCTTAGGATATGATAATGGATAATTAATTTTTATTCAATGGGTTTTTTTAATTACAGAATCATATGTTTTTACAGTAAGGCTTTTTCAAATTACAATTTTTTTCGGTTTCGGATTCTGACTTTTTCTCCGTCCCTAATGTTTGGATAAGTAAAGACGATGGATCTATGTCTTCATGGATATCCTCTTTATTGATGTTTACGTGTACTGCGTTCAAACAAGTTTGGTCATGACATTGGCTGCAAGCAACCGAACAGTTCAAACCTGCTTTTCGGCATCCACAAGTTGAACCACAGCCTTTTTTGCAGTTACAGAATACCGCATTGAGTAAAACATCAGGAGCGGGTTGAAGCAGCGTTGTAATTGGCTCCAAGACATTACTTTGTAAGATCCATCCCCAGATCTCTGGATCGATTCTCTTATTTCCGAGCCATACCTGAACTTGGTAATATGTTTGATAGAAATGCTGCTGAGCAGCAGCAGCAGAGGTTGGAGGAAGCGCCGACAATTGCACAGCAACATTCAGTTTCGTATATTGTGCGAATTTCAAATATCGTAATTCATTGATGGATTTCTGTTTTTTCGTTGCTTTGTAAACATGCAATATAAAACGTAGGCCATTCTCAAAAATAATATTGGGAGAACTGTCAGCTCTTGTAAAAGCTTCAGCACAGCTCATCATATTTTTATTCTTTTCAAACTGTTTGAATATATTCAATTTGTTTTTGCGAAATAGAGCAGAAGTTGTATCACAGCCAGTAATAAAATATGGCTCTGACATTTAGGATACGAGGCTAAGCTTTGCGAAGAATAGATTTTTGATGGAGTTTTAGATTTACCAGGCTTCTGAAGATATAATTTTTTGCTGTGAGGAGCTCGGGTGATCAAAATAGCCATCAAGTCTACATCCTCGCCAAAAACTACACTAGTACTTTTTCCGACTGTTCTATCGCGGTTTCGATGATTGATAACAATGATGTTAGCAGCTTGAAATCTTTTAGACAACATCGAAATGAATTGACTTTTGTTGTTTTTATTGGCAAGAAATTGTTGTTGGCTCGTTGATATTGTCATTGATGCTTCGAAGAGAATATCTGCGGATGATGAAACTGTGGCACAACGACGACGCTGCTCTAAAGCTTTGATATTATTTCCATCATCATTATAACCGTCGAATACAATTAAAACGTCTTGGCCAAAATACTTTTGTATATAAGCTATGTAGCTATCAAAAATAATGTCGAATGTGCTGCCTCGACTCCATACAATACGATGCAGTAAATATCCTCCATCGACTATATATTTCACATTTCTGTAATCAATGTCATCGTCTGGCTTTAGTAAGTCATACAAAGAAGATTTTTTATTTTTGCGCATCCCATTCTCATCGAAGAGTGCTAGCGGGTATGGAGCTAACTCGTACTCGAAGTATTGTTGGAGATTTTCTTTAAACTGTTTTCTTATACTGATTTGCTGAAACAGCAATAATGGATCAATGGCAACCTTTTCCCCCATGCACTTTAACTGAGCTGTTCACTGTCTAATGTGAGGCTACTTTGTTGGCTCTTTTCAACTTAATATTGTCGAATGTCAAGTTGGCCATGCTTGCCACAGAAAGTAGACCTATTTCCCGAGCCTGGTGGCAATTGATTTTCTCATCACCGATGGTTCCACTTCATATTGACATAATGTAGGGAAGCTGAGGGAAAGGATCGCGGAATGAAAACCATTCTAGGACTTTCGCAACATCAGTAGAATCTCGAGCTACTCCTGAATCCCTAGCATCGACATGTTGATCGGTCGTATCCAATTTAATGTTACAAAGGTCTTCTAATTTTTTGCACACTGTATTCAAGGCATGCATGCCATACACCCATTTACTTAGCACACTTTCTTGAGTACTCTTTCCTCTAGCCACACCCCCATCTGTTTTCATGGACTTTATGAGTGATTGCTCGATGGTCATATCAGTCCAGGTTCCACAAGTATATTTATTTGATCGTTTGACGGTAAAAAATTCCTTCTTAAAGCTCTCCAGAACATTTTTTGTTCTAGAATCCCCAATTAGCATCATATCTTGAGAGATGTAAATGGGCTGATTTTGCATAATTATGATGTCCTGCAGCATGAAAAAGTGGTAACAGCTTCTTAATACAACTCAAATGACCATACTAGTCTCCCATTCGCTGAGCTCTGATGAACTCCTTAGCAATAGATATCATTTGGAAATACTGTACCCACAGCTTTACAGTTGGACTACAATCTTCATATTCTTGAAGCTTTTCATTCAACTTGCTGAGTACAAACTCGGCTTTTTCATCACCATTATCAATATCATCATATGGTAGGGTACTATTAATTACGTTTTCAATCGTGGTTTGAAGAATATCATCAGTCTCATCATCGACGTTGATTTGTTTTAGCATGATTTTGACCAAAGCAAGATGTAGCAGAGTATGACCTCTGACTGCTCTGGCGTAGGCATGACCGTTCAGCATTTTATCTACAGAATTGAGTGCGTAAATGACTGACAAAACTTTTTTGAGTCCACTGCCTTGCATTATGAAGCCAACAGCTCCAAGGTAAGACATTAATAAATGAAATCCTCCAAGTATGACATTAACTTTTGATAATTCTGAGTTTGGAGGTGCTGCAGCAACAATTTCTCTGGCTTCGAACTGGAATTTTTTTTTTATTCAAGTGTTCAATATATCCGTTCTATCCTGGGAGTTTCGGTATATCGCAGAATTTACTATGCATCCATAATGCATCTATTGTTTTAAGGTATGACTCATTAGTCGTCTCTTCATATTGAAGCTCTTTGGCATTAATTGTGCTCATTCCTACTACACCGCTATTTTCATAGATTTGTAATGGTACTGCAGCTTTACATACAAAATCCTGTGCAGAATGCCTGGTCTTGACACGAGAAATGGGCTGCTATGCGACAACGGATTTTTCTGGAGTGACAATTTTGATAATGCCCATGATGTGCAAAGTGTTATGGCCATCTATCGTTTGCACATTTAAATCAGCATTATCGGCTACAAATTGAATGAAAGTCCCCGTTTCGGGTGGTAAAATATGGGGCTGCGGGTGGTGGACTGCTGCATCTTCATATAACGTTACTTGCTGGTAAGATGCACACAAACCAAAGGATGATAAAATATCGATGAGACGTCTGGAGTCGAATCTTCTATGAAAAAATATAGCGAGTCCAACTTGCAGCCGTGAAATAAATGACCTAGGGCGAACAGCCGATATAATAGCATGACTGACGGCTGTACATGCCAGCGTTAAACGTTCGAGGTTGCATCGCTTATTTTTTAAAATTAATTTCTTTAAAAAATAAGTCAAAGAACGTGGAATTTGCTCGTTTATATTATGGAACATTTGACTTGGAGGAGGATAATATTGATTATCAAGTACCATAGATGTTATATCTTCATGAATAATTGCAGCTGCTGCTTTGACTATTCTTAAGCGTTCTTTAGCCTCATTTTGTTTTCGATTATTGTACCATTGGACCTGTTCATAATATCGTGTTGTTTATCAATAAAACAAATAATAGACATATATCCAGCCTTCTCTGAAATAATTATGCGAGGTTTATATCTTTCTCTCAGCTTACTTTTAATCGTTCGATCCGTTGGAGGCTCTACCTGGCAAGCATCTTTCAACTCATTAAAGGTGAATTGACAATCGTCATTATTTTCAATATAGGAGAATATACTTCCATGGCAACCATAAAATTCTCGTTTTCCGGACGACCTCTTTTTCCTTCCGTAGGGGGCCTCATAAAATAAAAACTTTGTGTGATATCTGGCTCTCACGACAACCAAATCCTCAAGAAACTTCAGGCGGTTAGTAACAGCTTTTGCTAGATCATCACCACCTTTTTTAGCAAAGTTCAGTATGCAAGTCCGAAAGGAAGATGTCGTTACATGACGTATCTGACGACGAAGCTCAATCTTTTTCTTCTTTTCATTCTCTTCTGTAGCTGTTTCTCCGCAAAATATTCACAAATTTTTGAATGAAAAATAGCTATTGCTAGACCTTGTTCGAGCACGAAGTTAACTCATAGATGTGCTCGCTTCTTCAGTATCTCTTTGTCGCTTATATGAAACAATACTGCTCTTGCGAGTATATTCTTCTCGGTACTCACGATGAAGTCACAGGTTGTTTGTTTCCATCGTCTCTAGCAACACTTGACTCAATCAACGTTTTTATTTCACGTTCAACACTGCAAATATCACCGCCCGACAACGACTCATCACAAATAAATAAATTTCCTTCCATTATTTTTCTACCGTTTTTAATATTTGAATTTCTTCGAAATACGTCCGTGCATCGCTTGGAACTAACTACCTAGCAGCGGCCGGGGCCCTATGCCCTCTGCTTTAACTAATACCTGCGATAGCCAAGGTAGTAAAACTGGGGGACATAACAAAAGAGTCGACGGCAGATGTCTTACAAGGTCTTTATACGAACTGGGGGCACAGCATTCCTCAACTAAATTTCTTTCGCGACTGTATTTAGTATTATTGTACATATACTCATATTTTCTTCAATCAATAAATTCTCTATCTCGTCTATAGTTGTCCGTACAAAAAAACTTTTAGATAACTTTTTATAGCCTCAGCTACAAATTAGCTTTCTATATTTTTTCCGATATATCTCATCGTTCTCCAGATATTTGCAAAAAACTGTTTTTCGCGACCTTTGACCTCGCGAAAACTCAGGTCGCGGCAGATACATCGATGGGGAACTTTCACATAATATTAAGAGCCACCATACAAAGGTCCATGCAAAAATTTAGCCTGTAACATAGACTTGTCTTTGCGATAAGTGTGTTTTTTGACTTTGTAACATGTCAATAAGTTTTGGATTTGATTCAAAATGAGCCGAATTTTCTTAACTCTGTCGTAACCAAAGACAAATCCTGGATGTTCAAGTACTACCCAGAACTGAAAATACAGAGCAGCTCACAAAATTATCTTTTCCGCCGCAACAAAGCGCGAATGAGCAAGTTTTGCATCAAAACGTTGCTCATTATCTTTTTTGACGTTCGAGGAATCGTCCATTTTGAATTTGTACTGCAAAGAAAAACTGTCAACTCAATCTTTTACTTGAAGGTGCACAAAAGATTGAAACGCCGGATCGCGCGCGTTAGAACTGACATCAAAGACACCGTCAAGCTCCACATGATTTGGAGTGTTCCACTTACCCACTGAAGTGTTGATCATTAAGAGATTACTATCACTTTTGCTTATTTTCACATAATGACTTTTATCGCTTGCAAAGAGGAGTAACTTCTAATCTCTTGATGACAAACACTTGAGTGGATGGGCGGGAATTCCAGTTTAAACTATTCATCTGTAGTTATGCTTTGTAGTGCACTGTTTATCCACTAAGTATTTGTTGTTAAAAGATTGAATATCTCTATAACTTCTTTTGACTTACAGGTACTTTGCGGAGAAAAAATCTTTAAATTTTTTTATAACTACTTGGGCGATTGAGTGGGCATTTCAGTTTAAACTACTTAATGGAATGTTGGTATTACTATCTCTTCTTTGAATGTAGAGACTTATAACGCTTGCAGACAGAAGAAACTTTTGATATCTTAATAACAAATACTTTGACGGTTGAGTGAGCACATCAGTTTAAACTTTTCGTTGGTAATCATGAAATGGAGTGTCCCACTTACCCATCCAAGTGTTTTTTCTTAAGAAATTGAATATGACTATCACTTCTTTTGACTTAAGACTTTTATTGCTTGCAGAGAAAAGAAACTTTCATTTTCTTGATAACAATAACTTGAGATGGTGAGTAGGCATTCCAGTTTAAACTGCTTGATGTTAATCATGATATGGAGTGTCCCACCCACCTACCCAAGTATTGGTCATCACGGGTTGGTATTACCATCTCTTCTTTGAATATAGAGAATTATACCGCTTGCAGTGAGGAGATACTTCCGATGTCTTAATAACAGTTACTTTGGCGTGTGAGTGGACACTCCAGTTCAAACTACTCGATGGTAATCATAAAATAGAGTGTCCCATCCACCCACCCAAGTGTTGGTCATCAAGGGTCTGTGTTACCATCTTCTTTTTTTAAATATAGACTTATAACACTTGCAGAGAGGAGAAACTTCCGATTCCTTAATAACAAATACTTGGGCAAGTTAGTGGACAATCTATCTCAAACTATTTGATGGTAATCATGAATTAGAGTATCAAGTGTTGGTTATTAAGAGACTAGTAACATCTTTGCTTTTTTTCACATAGTGACCATTAATGCTTGCAGAGAAGAGTAACCAATCTCTTGATGACAAACACTTTGGTGGGTGGGCGGGAACACCCAACTCACACTACTCAACCGTAATTATGCTTTGGAGTGCACTGTTTACCTACCAAGTATTTGTTCTTAACGATTGAATACTACTATAACCTTCTTTGGCTTGTAGACTTCTACCGCTTGCAGAGAAAAAAAAATTAACTTTTTGATAACTACTTGAACGGGTGAGTGGGCACTCCAGTTTAAACTACTTGATGGTTTTTATGAAATGGAGTGTTCCACCCACCCACCCAAGTGTTGCTTATCAACGGTTGCTATTACCAACTCCTCATTTAATATAGAGGTTTCTTATGCTTGCAGAAAGGAGAAACTTTCAATTTTTTGATAACAAGTATTTATGCAGGTGAGTGGGCATTCCAGTCTACACTACTTGATGGTTAATATGATTAGGAGTGACCTACCCATTCACTTGAGTGTTGATCATGAAGGAGGTTGGTATTTGAATATAGAAATTTATAACGCTAGCAGAGAGGAGAAATTTCCAATCTTCTAATAACAAATATTTGGGCGGGTCAGTAAGCAATCCAGACCTCAGAAGCCCCGAAGAATACGTTCCGGCAAACTTTGCAATAAAATTTAGAATTTGTCGCTATAATAATAAATGAAAATCCTTAAAAGACGATGAGGAGCTTGTACTGTTAAGTAATTTTAAGTTTTTACTGACTAAAATTTTTAGGATAACTGGTTCTATTGTGCACTTTAGACGGCTTACTCCTTTAGCATACAGAGCGTCACTTCGATGAAGTCTAGAATCTTTACGCGAGGGATTACATTCAGCTTTTCTTTGTTTAGGTTATGTTTGCCAAAAGGGGCTGTGCCTTGCACATTATAAACTTTGCATTTACTCAGCAAGTATAACGAAGTTTTTTTCTTCTATATACCACAGTATCCAGTTATCAGTCCTGTGAGATTTTGCAGTTTGATTTGACTCATTTGTGTTACTACAGTTTTGGTGTTATGTGATGGTCCTGTTTGCTGCGGATTAGTTGTATGGGTTTGGGTTAAGTAAATGTCTTTTTTGCTCCCTTTTTGGTGAGCTGGTTTTCATCAGGTTTATTTTTATTTATTTTCTTTTGGTATCCAGACTAGGCAAACTTTGCAGATTGTGGCTTCCAGACTGATTATTCAGCCTATAACCAGTTTGGATTTTATTATTAGCGATTTTGGTCTTTGTTTTTGTAAATTTTACTTATTCTGGTCTTTGGCCTCATTTGTGTACTAGGTAGTTTCTTTGACTGTGCTTAAGTATTTTTTTGCTTGCCTATTAGAAAAATTGATTTAATTTATATTAGTCCTTGTTAAGGATTTTGAGAAGTTTTTGAAAAGTTGTTTCAACAGATTTTGAAAAACTCAAAATAGTTTGGAAAGCTTTTTTGAATCAATATTACTCTAGGGAAACTAAGTCTTAGGACAGACTGAATAGATCTAATGAGCTTTTAAGGATGCCTCATGAAGCCTAATAGGTTCTTAGAAAACGTCACCAAAGATTTTAAAATCCTCAGAAGCAGTTTGATAAGGTTTGAAAGAATACACAACAAAAAAAATTATAGTAATTTAAAGTGTATTTGGTTTTGAATGAATAAGTTTGAAAAAACTTTAAAAAAATTTGAGCAAAACCTAGATAGGTCCAATAAGTTCTAAACGTATTTCATGTTTTTAGGCGCTATGATTAAAATGTTTGTTTATTTGTACAGTTGCAGGCTGAAGAAGACAAAAATTTATTGTAGAAATAAATTTTCGGGAAAGCTTTGGAAATTTATTTTTTATTAACTTTATTTGATTGGTCTTTTTTGTGGTTTGGGAGAAGAACTTCTAAAGATATTCAGTCTTGTTGGTTTTGGAGAGTGCTTATTGACTAAATTTTTTCCGGATTATACCTAGAAGTTTAAGACCGTAACGCTCATGTACTTTCCGTTTGGAGAATGTGTATTAGGAGAAAGTTGGTTGGGACTTTCTATAGGCTGTGGGGTTAGTTACTTTATGGTTTAATGAAGTTATTTGGTTTCTTATAGGAGTACATTTAGATATAGTTGGAGTGTACCGCGACATTTAGGAAGTATTTTTTGGTAATTGCCTTGATGCGTTGACACAATGCAGAGGTCGTTACGATTTTTTTTGTTTTTAACAAATCTAACCGTGGGGCTCTGACAATGCAGCGCAAAGTTAGATTTTGAAAGGCCTTGAAACGATTGAGGTGCGTGTTTGCAGCAGTTTCCCAGACTAAACTAGCTAAAGCTTTTTTAGAATAATCTCAATTGTTGCTGTAGCCACGAAACTATAAAAAAATTAACAAATAACTTAAAACTTGGTTAGATATGTATCAAACCTCAAGCAAAACAAATGATTTTTAGCCAATTAGACTAAACAGGCTAAAATATTATGTGTTACGTCATGTTTTTTTTGTTATTTATTAAAAATATGTTCAAACTGCTTATATTCTACAAGAATTTTTAATAATTGTTTACCTACCTTTTATTGAGCTTCTAAATAATCAGCTGAGTAGTCAGAGAACTTTCTAATCTTCAGAAAATTAACAAGATGTTAAACATGCTTTTGTGTACTATGAAGAAGTGGAAATATATTTAGATAATGGTTTAGTATTTTTCTGATAACTTTTTCAAATTTAAAAATGGAATCTTTGAAGGAAAATGAAATTGTTGTAATTAGAATTTTAATTAATTAATACAACATTTTAGTTTATTTATACATTATTTAAATGTGTTACATTATATCATTGGTTGTAATTCATTCATATTAGATGTAGTTATAACAATTTTTCTAGAATTTTTAAATTTTTTCCAATGTACAATCAAAATTAATATTACTATTGGTAACATAAATATTGTTAATATAGTTAAATATATTTCTAATATATATAGGATATTGTTATTGTTGTCTTTGGTATTGTCGTGTAGTTTTAAATAATATTCTTCTTTTTCTGATTTGTTTTTCAAGATTTTGAAGTTTTCTTCAGTTGTTTGTGTTGGTATCTTTTTGGATAAATTGTTTTGTATAGCTTCAGTTAAGTTTGCAATTGCTTCTACATATCTTTTTTCATGTTGTGTTTTAAAATTGTTGATTGTTTCTTCAAGTTTCTCTTCTGATTTGGGTTTAATGTGCAGTAATATATCTTTAATTTCATTCAATTTACTTAAATATGGATTTTTTTCATTAATGTTTCCAGTTGTAGTTGTTGATTGCATTCCTATTCCTGATAATTCTGTGCTTAGATTTAAATTTTCAAATTCTGTTTTATCATCGCTACATGCTATGCCATGGATGCTAACATTTTCAATCTCATCTCCATATTCCACGTCTATATGCAATTGCTTCAATGATTTGACAATTCCAGAGAGTACAGAACATTTGAATTTATTTCTGTTTATATTGATTGTTTGTATTCTGGTGTGATGATGTAGTTCAGACGTATTTAAATTGTCTATTGAATTATTGACTAAACTAAGGTGCAATAATGAATGCGTATTTTGGAAAGCGATTTCATTAATTGATTTAATTCTATTTGAATTTATATTTAATGTTTTTAATGATTTTAAACCAACAAATGAACCAACTTTTAGTTTAGTGATTAAATTGTTTGATAAGTCTAATGCTACTAAAGAAGATAAAAATCCAAAACTTGCAGGTGCAATATTTTCTATATAATTATAATTTAATAGCAATGTTTCTAAACCGCCCAAACCTGCGAAATATATTCCTTTAAGTAATTTGATTTGCTTTTTTGATAAATCTAAATTTTTTAATGATTTAAAATCTTCAAAACAATTTGGGGTCAATGCTACTAAGGCAGCGTTATTAGTAAGGATTAAATTTGTTAAATTATGCAATCCGTTAGAAAACGAACTGTTGATCGATTTAATTTTATTGTTAGACAGATCTAATTTTGTTAAATTGTTTAAATTTTGAAAAAAGTTGAATTCAAACTCAGTAATTAAATTGTTGCTCATATTTAGAATGCTTAAATTCATTGGTGTATTTGTAAAAGTATAATTGGTAGCAGTTAATTGTTGACTTGATAGATCTAATATTTGCATTGCAAAGAAATCCTTAAATGAATCAGCATTGAATTTTCGAATTGTATTATTTTGTAAATTTAAATTTTTTAAATGTCTTAATCCTGATGAAAAAGTTTCATTAAGCTCTACAAGCTTATTATTAGATATATCCAATGTAATCAAACTATTCAGATTGCGAAAACAATTTGGTTTCAATTCAGATATTGAATTATTCTCAAAATGTAACATTTGCAAACTATTTAAACCAGTAGAAAAATTTGAATCAATAGAAGTTAATTGAAAATTTGACAAATTTAATTTTTTAATTGCTTCTAAATCTTGAAAACAATTTGATTTTAAATTTTGTATAGGATTGTTATGCAGTTTCAAATTTGTTAATTGTTTCATTCCGTTAGAAAATGTCTGATTGAGTGTTTTTAGATCATTATATGAAAGATCTAAATATGTTAGGGATTTTAAATTTACAAAACAATTTGGTGCTAGTTCTGAAATTGAATTATTTTTTAAATATAAAATTTGCAAACTATCCAATCCAGTAGAGAAATTTGAATCAATAGAAGTTAATTGAAAATTTGACAAATTTAATTCTTTAATTGCATCTAAATCTCGAAAACAATTTGATTTCAACTCATGTATAGGATTGTTATGCAGTTTCAAATTTGTTAATTTTTTCATTCCGTTAGAAAATGTCTGGTTGAGTAATTGTAGATTATTGTTTGATAGATCTAAATGTGTTAGGGATTTTAAATTTACAAAACAATTGGGTTCTAATTGTGAAATTGAATTATTCTGCAAATGCAAGATTGATAAATCATTCAAACCGGTTGAAAAATTAAAGTTTATTGTTTTTATATTAAAATTAGATAACCACAGTTCACGAATAGATGTTAAATCTTTAAAACAATTTTGTTTTAATTCATGGATTGGATTATCATTTAATATTAGGTTTGTTACTGTCCGCAACCCTATAGAGAATGTTTCATTTAATACATTTATTTTATTGTTGGATATATCTAATCTTTTTAATTTATTTAATTGTTCAAAACAATTTGGTTCTAGTTCTACTATAGAATTATTTTTTAAATCTAAACTTTCTAAATTATTTAAACTAGTAGAAAAATTAGATGGTATAGAAGTTATTTGAAGATTAGATAAGTCTAATACAGTAATAGAATTTAATGCACTAAAGCATTCAGATTCGAGAATTTGTATTGGATTGTTCAATAAGTTTATTAAATTTAAATTTCGCATTCCGTTTGAAAATGTACTGCTCAATACTTTTATATTGTTAAATGACAAATCTAAATTAGTTAAATTATATAAAGATTTAAACGAATTTGCTTCAATATCAATAATTTGATTGTTATTTATTAATAAATGCCGCAAGTAACTTAATTCTTGAAAATAATAATTTTTTATACTTGTCAGATTATTATAAGCTAAATCAATTTCTTCTATCATAGGTAAGTTTTGAAAAGCATCGGATTCTATTAAATTGATTTGATTATTGGTTGCTTTTACATAATGTAAATATTTTAAATTATAAAACGTATTGTGTTTTAATATCTCAACATAGTTATTAGAAATGTCTATGCTAAATATAAATTCAAAGTTAATAAATGTATTAGATTCAATTAATTTTAATTCATCATTTTTAATTTCTAAAAATGTTACTTGTTTTAGATCGAATATATTTGAAGATAATATTGGAATTTGACATTTTGTGCAATAAAAACTAAAATAATAAGAATTATAAGGATTTTTAATTTTGTTATAAACACTATACGATTCATTATAACACAGCATTGCATCATTATTATAAGAGCACGTTGAATTTACATAAACACAATTTAAACAGAATACAAACAATCCAATTAATAGCAACATCCTATAAACAATAAGAATTTAATTATTTGAAATAATTTAATAAAATCTTTTACTTACATTTAATTATTGTATTTAAAAAATAACCACAAGACGACTTATTAATCTCAAACACATTTAGTTTGCTTGCACATTAATAATGAAATGAACCACGAATTGTTTCCGCTCCGCAGTGTTTGATAAGACTACGTTAAACGCATGACTATTCAAATTATAAGTATGCTGAACAACATTTTAAATAATTAGAACAAATGATAATGTTTTGCGTGCTCTTGGTAGATGCAAAGTTGCAAATTTTGTTGCGTGCGTCTTTTCTATATTATCGTTATTGTATTTCAAAGAAAATGTATTTGTATGCGATAAAATACTACAATTATTACTAATTGATTTTATTTTAACGATTAATGATTTAAGTGAGATTAGATGAAATGGTGGATATTTGTCTTATGACATGTTATACTAATTTATTCTATAAAATATGATTTTTTTGAAATTAAATTTGTATGTTTAGGACAAGTACTGATCCCTAAAATTATTTATTATGTATTATCGCTATGCAATAGAGATTATGTTAAATGATAAGTGTGCTGACGGATGCACCTCTTCTTCAGATTCGGTTTTTATTTTGAGTTGATTTTAATCTGATTACCTAGGAACATAAACAAGCTCACGGATATTGTGATTATCTTTGAATGAAATGGTGGTAATAATAACGATATTTTACTTTTAATTTGTTTATTTGCAAAAACGTAAATCTACAAGATGATGTGTATTATTAACTGATTTTTTTGTAGTTGGTAATTCTTAGGATGATTCACACATTTCTATCTACAACCTTCTTATCTGACTGTGTCTTTGTCATTATAAGTGCGCATCTTGCGCATTTATTTTGTGTGGTTGCGGTTGAAGAGCCACGAGTTTTCCTTACACACCGAGCAAGTTGTGTTCTGAAATAAAATCGTCTTGTTCCGCAGACGAGATAACTTATGATCTGAGTGATTTTTACCGAAAAGTTTTACGCTAAGACCAACATGTAAGCTCTAATGAGGTCAAATCCCATATCAGTTTTTAGTTGGGTATTACAAACGCAGTAAAGCACTTTCAGAACCATTTTTATAGTCTTACTCTGAAATGATTCTATTTTGTTAAGATAGAAAGAAGCTGCCGTGTCTCATGCTGGACATGCGTGTATCAGTATCAGTTAATTGCCATCCTGTTGTTATGTGCAATTTGAATGTTAAACCTCTTATCTAGTTTTATTTCTAGCTATAGGAACGCAGTATTTGTCCATGGAATTAGAGCGCCGTTTAGATGAAGGAGAAAAGTATAGCCTTGCTCTTCTCAGGGTTGATTTTTATCCTGCAGTACCTTAGCCAAGTTTCAAGTGCTTTAAAAGCTGCTTGAATTTTTGGCGTTATGATTTTTAGATGTCTAGAAGTATACAACAGTGCCGTAAGTTAGAGTACTGAGCGATTTTGACACGAGACATGTTTGTCTGATAAATACCAATTGAAGAGTATTGGAGTTAGATATGAATTCTAAGGTACCCTAGCTTTGATTGAGCCAGATGTAGACACGTGCCTATACAACTTTACTGTCAGTATCCTTCCTATCAAATAGGAAGCAATCAGTTTATTATTCTCGGGATTTAACCTGAAAGTTCCAGGAGTAAACCATGGTGCTAGACCTTTTCAACATCGTAGCGGAAAAGATTTTATTTGATTTGTAACTCTGGTAAATTGATGGGTATCTGAAGCCATGGCTTTAGCAATCCTCCACATTAGATCATCTTTGTTGGAGGATTTAATAGCGGATTTCCAGCACTGATTTTTGTATTTTCTGATTGCTTTCTTTATTTTACTATTGAGCCAGTTAAGTTTGGGTCATGTGCCTTTTGTCATTTTTGTCTGTCGCGATTTTGAGATTTATTGAGCTCCAATCGATTTGATCCAATTTTTGGCAAAGCCTTAGTAGATTTTTCTATTGCTAGCTAGAGAAGGCTAGTAAAGTCAACTTTTTAAGCCTTTTGAATGTTAAGTATTAATCTTCTAGAATTTGTGAAAACAAGGACTTAACTAGTTTTGTAGACCAACTTGGCTCACTCCTTACATCTTCCGCTACTGAGCTGAGCCTAGGTCATTAATGACCGAAATGGCAGTTTGAGCTGCGATGTTCTTAAATAACGCGATGTCAAGTAATTTCCTACGGAACTACTGTTAACTGTGATAAGTTGGCATGTCTACGATATAGCTAAAAAGTACTTTTTTGTTAGTCTGCTAGCTAGATTGCAATGTCTGAAAGTGTTTGGGATGTTGTTAACTTTTCTAAGAGCTAAGAGCGTTATGGATAATAAATTCACATCAATGTTGTTTTCAAAGAAGTGCTAAAACAGCTTTAAAATCTTAAATGGCAAGTGGTTTTAGAGCGACTTTTATGATAAAAATAACTTTTCTTTGCCTCTAATAATAGTTTTTATGAATTTAGGTGGTAAACGTGGTTTTTAAGCGAACTTTATGCTAAAAAAATTAATTTGCTATAAAATTTGATGCTCAAAATACGTTTTTTGTGTCATTTTT
Organism: Tachinus rufipes; assembly: GCA_963932245.1. Classification (NCBI taxonomy): domain Eukaryota; kingdom Metazoa; phylum Arthropoda; class Insecta; order Coleoptera; family Staphylinidae; genus Tachinus; species Tachinus rufipes. The sequence goes on along the minus strand of OZ010746.1, from coordinate 12,443,602 downwards.
GATACAATTTATGTAGAAAAAATGAGTTTTGAGCGATTTTTATGATGAAAATAAGTTTTTTGTGCGATTTTTTTGCTGTAAATGAGTTTTCAGCGTTAATTTTGACCAATTTTATGTGGTAAACGTGATTTTGGAGCTTTTATTTGCTCTTTTTTATGCTGCAAATAAGTTTTTTGCGTTAAATTTGTCTAATTGCATGTAATAAACGTGATTTTAGGCAAATTTTATGTTAAAAATATGTTTTTTGTTTTAATTTTGATATATTTCACGTAGTAAACGTTAATTTGGAGCAAATGTTATGCTAAGAATAAGTTTTTTGCGCGTTTTCTTTGTTGCAAATGGATTTTATTAAGTTTTATTGAATTTTATGTGATCAATGTTATTTTAGGGCAAATATTTTATGCTAAAAACAAGTTTTTTTGTTTGTTTTAATGCTCTGTAAATGGGTTTTTTGCATTCATTTAATTAAATTTATTGTGGTAAACTTAATTTTAGAAAGAATTTTATGCTTAAAACTAATGTTTGTTTAATTTTGATATATTTTTATGAAAATCGTGATTTCTAAGCGAATTTTCTGAGCGTTTTTATACTGTAAATTGGTTTTCTACTTGAGTTTTCTTAAATTTTGTGTAGCAATTATGTTTTTAGAGCGAATTCGATGTTTAAAATTAGTTTATTGTTCTAATTATGATATTTTTAGTGTAGTAAACGGAATTTCTGAGCGATTTTAATGCAAAAATATGTTTTCTGCGCGTTTTTCATGTTGCAAATGGATTTTCTGTGTCTATTTTATTGTTTTTTTGGTGGTAAATGTGATTTTAGAGCAAATTTGAAGTTTTAAATAAGTTTATTGTACTAATTTTGATACTTTTAATGTAGTAAACGTAATATTTACGCAAAATTGCTGTTAATGAGTTTTTTGATAAATGTTGTGTTCTTGATTTTAGAGCATTGTTGTAATTTGTCGATCTTTTTTTATAATGAATCAAGAGGCTCTTGTGATCATTTTTAGTGATTTGGATTGGCAAGCTTTTAGTGATTTATTTTCGTGTTTTGCTGCAGTTCCCCAGACTGGTGCGGCGTATGTTATTTTGGATATAATGTCATTTTTATTCTGCTTTTTATCAGTTTATATTGTTGAAGAGGTGAGATGTCGCTGACTCTTTTGATGTGAGTTTTTTACTTGAATATGATGATGGTAATTCTTAGGTTTTTAACTTGTTTTACCTATGGAATTTGTGTATTGTTTATTAAGATCTTTTCAATTGGTTGTTTGTGTCTTTTTATAAACGCTTGGTTTTTGGTTGGATTAATTTGTATGCCCTATTTTTGCATCCAATTTTTCATTGTTTGTTATGTGCTTATTTTGGAAGGAGATTTTTTGCGCGCAAGAACAACTTATTTAGACTGTCGTATCGGTAAAGGTTGCGAATTGCTTGCAAGCCTTATCAACAAAGTTTTGGAGCCAGAATTATTCTTCAAGGCTATCGAATAATATTTTCAAGATTTGGAAATTCCAGAAATGGCTGACTCAACAACTTTGAGAAAAAGCCAAAATTTTCGAAGGCGTAATACGAGAACCGTGTGGAGCTGGTTAGAGTAGCCAGCAAATTAACCTCTTTCATTCACGATCTGAAAGAACTACTAGAAATTTGCCTAAGACGCCGGGTTGCTTTATTTTGCCGAGTGTACCCGCACCACTCCGAGAAATTAATGTAATGTGACACTTTTGCAACTTTGGTGCAACTTTGAATCCAGCAGTTGGCAGAAACAGTCATCCGAGTAAAAACGAATTTGACCCGCCGAAAATTGCTTTGGCCTAGTTTAAAACCAAGTTTAAAACGGTAAACACCCCGTTAACTTGGTCCAGCCGCGAAACGAGTAGAGGGTTGAACCGAGATACGCCCAAATTGCCCAATTTGACCCAACAACAACAAACATTGCTAAAGAAGAATTAAAAAAATCAGTATTATACACCAAAGGGAAACTCAGCACTTAAGGAATGAGTAGGAATGGTTAGAGAAGAAATTCTACTACAAATTATTGTGACCATCAACGAAACCCAGATTAAGATTCTAATAGATTTGGGGAAAGTTAGAACTATACGTGGTTGTTCTTACCCAAAACATAACCATCAAGCGAGCCAAGCAACGACCTCAGTGCAAAGTACGAGCGAGGTGACTGTAAGATGGGCGACCACTGCCAGGTTATTCCTTTCCTTGTCACGCCTAGTTTGGGGGTGATACTGACCACCACTGGCCGAGAGATTAGTATTGACTATTTCCGTTATTGTTTGCGTTACAGCAAGGAACGCCGGTCTATCATACACTGGTTTCAATAACAACCAAACTAGGTTCTGGCCAAGAAGGAAATTGACATTTCCACAAACTTGTTCCCAAATCAGGTCGGATTAACATCTTTTTAATGGCCAATCAGACCATCACCCACTAAATCGATCTAGTGGACGAGCTTCTTGGAACCAACGAAATAATTGAAAGGAGCAGCAACTATTGCACCCTGATCAACAAAAAGGATAGCAACCTACGTTTTTGCATAGACTACAAGAAGCTGAATGAAGCAGTAATCAAGAGATTTTGAAGGATTTTGAAAATGAAGTTTTTACCAAATTTGACCTAACCACAAACAAACAAACTTTACACCACTTTTGCGGATGGAGCGGCAATCAAACTTACTTGACGTCAAATAACAAGAAGCAACTCTGCCTCTTTATAGGAATTTGTTTTTTGTTCTCGAAATACGTTTCGGAATTCTCCATCAGAGCCAGCCCTTTTATAGAACTGCAAGAAGAAAAAAAACTAAATTGTAGACAGACGCCAAACAGCCAACGTTTGAAGCAATTCCTACCGATTCCTCCAACTGGTCAGAACCTGACTAGGAATACCGTTTGTATTCTAAACGGACGCTTGTATTCTGGGTCTTGGAGCCGTATTGTATCATGAAGAAAACGTGTCACATGTCAGTGCAAATTTCCACTTAATTGAACCAGAAAAAAAAGTTGAGGCTATTTAGAAGATAAACCTTTTAAATTAAGAACGGACTGGCTGGTCTGGCTGAACAATTTTATTGATGCCAAAGCCAAATTAACTCGGTGACCACTAATCCTGCAAGAATTCACTTTTTTTTAAACCCGTAGCTCAAGCATCCTACCCAATGAACTACTACTATCTAGAAACCCGGGAGACGAAATAGTGGACTCCACTACTCCAAACCTACTTGAAGGTGAAACCTTGAGGGAAGTGGTACGACGGCGCCCTAAGGAATTTGTACAACGGTACAAGGAATGATTAGAGGACATACACGGACATGGGGTATCGCTTTGGAGAATAAGTTGAACTGCTTCTCATTGCTGGAAGAACATTTGAGAAAATAGTGAAACGAATTGTTACGCCTTGCGGTGTACCACAAATACCGCCATCGGAAGGACACCAAGCGAACTACTGCTAGGTTACAAGCTGTTTGAGCATTGAAGCTGGGATGCCCCAACTGAGCAACTACTCGACCTAGACTAACGATTACAAGAGGCACGACATTGCCAGGATACTGTAGAGACAGTACAATTACTGGGTGGAAAACTAGTTATACTGAGCTTCTACCAAACTCCATCTGGACGATATCTGTCTTGCACTACTTGCTGGACCGCCCGACGGAAGTCAAGAGGATGCTGCTTTCGTCGAGGAACTTGAGGGGAATTGAATCACCATTGAACATTGGGCTTATGGTTGGGGGACCTATTTTTCAAGCAAACCGACAGAAAGTTTTCTTTGTAAAACAGTTAAAAGTGCAAATAATAGTGAAACCGGAACAATGTCCGACACTACTAAGAATAACAACAAAGACGACTTGATAACGACCCTTGAGATACTTGTTTGATCTTGTTACTCCTGAACTCTGGAGGGCTTGATCAGTACATCTGTACCATAGATAGGGGCGTTTCTGGTGTCGGGAAGCCAAACCATACCTGGAAAGCATCTCCAGGGATTAGCTCATGATCCAGAACACGTCCACACCGGGCAACAAACAAAAACACATAAACTCCGAGAAAGTGTGCTTTTGGGTGATCACCTATAGGCCGAAGCTGATGCAACTACTGCATCATCTCCGGGGTGTTACTTTTTTTGCGAGAGGATGAAGCAGCTGGTAATAGTTTTGTTTTTTTGTAAACAGGGCATTCTTTGGACGAGGCAGGGTGATTGCTTCTGCAGTTGGCATACAAGGTTAGGTTAGGTTTAGTTGTTTGTACATAAGGTCATAGGTTTTGATTTGGTTGTGGAGTATGTTATTTAAGTAAATCTTTTAAGTTCTAGAGCTTTTATAAGTGCTTTGCAAATAGTTTCTTCTGGGATGTATCTTATTACTACTTTTAGCTGATTTAAGGTTTTTGGAGTCTAAGTAGGTTTTTGCGCTCTGGTCGTCTGAGGGCGTTTGTAGCGTAATTCTGATTACATTGCTAAGATATTTTACTTGGACTTGTATGTTCAGTTCTTGTAGGTTGTTTTTGATTTTTTTCTAGGTTTTTTTGTTTCTAGCTACGCTTCTCGATGGAGGTTTGATCTTTGTCTGTGCCGATTTTTCATTATTATTGTTCTAGGAATTGATTTTTTTCATTTTTACTTCTGCTGGAAGTGTGACTTTTTCTGTTCATTAGGTTCTATTTATTGTTTTGTGTATGGGATGTCCCGGGTGATAGATTATTTTGTTGATATTACTGTTAAATGTTTTTGATTTGGTCTGGAGCGTTGTTCGGTTGGCTTGGAGGCAGCGGTGCGCTTCTTTCGGTTTGTAGCCATGGAGTTGGTTTTCTGTGGGTTTTTCTTTTGGTTTATTGTGGTTTCGGGTTTTAATTATTTTTTTTTAGTAGTAATTGGTTGGGGTTTGTGGTTTAGACCGACAGTGCCTGTGAAGGAGTCGGAGATTTTTTGAATCATCTTGGTTTGGTTTTCTGGGTGGAGGTATGATTTGTCTTTTCAGAAGCGCTCTTATATGATTTAGACTGCACGTTTTCTAGGTTTGTATTTAGTTGGTTTACCGTGATGTTAGGGTATGTTACTTAAGGTCTTGAGATTAGTACTGTACTCTTATATCTTATGGTACATGTGTTTTTGTAGATTTGTTCTTTTAATAACTTTAGAGGTTCAGAATCTTTTGCTTTTTTGCTTATGTTACTATCTTTGCCGTCTGCCATGGTGATGATTGATTCAACAGTTTTTTTATAAGAATATTGTAGCCTTATAATACAATGAGACATTTGTTCTTGTGCAAATTTAGACATGTTTAGACTTCTCTAGTTGGTTCATTCAGTCAACGAGCTCATGAAGGAACTCACAACTGTACACAACGCGTTTTGGCTGAGTAAGTACGTCAGAACACCGAAAAATATGTTTGATTTGATGATTGGTCATTTAACATCATTCAGAACGCGCTGTGTCTGCTTTTTTGTTCACTAAGCGTTTTTGATGTTTGGGCATAACATATACAAACATTGACACTAAACTATATATGGAAGGGGACAATAAGTTCTAGGAATTTTTATGATGTGAGAAGCAATAAAGAAAGGTTAATTTTTTAATATAATATAATAGTGTCTTTACTACCCTTAAATACAACTTTGGGTTAAATAGCTTCCAGGTATATAATACAAACATAATTGTTCCGTAAGCGTAAGTCGTAAAGCTACTATATCTATGGCTACACGATTAGTGCATTTAATTTAAATAAAGTTTAGGAAACTACATTGCTAATTACAGTGCAAGTTTAGGTACATACAATTATAAAACTTTTTTTTAACAAGTATGAAGAAATCAATTTTATTTTATTAAGGTTTTCAAATAGTATTTAATTTATCACATAAATATACATGTTTTAATTTCTAAATAAATGACACTTTAATAGTTTATAATTGTGTCAGTATTGTTTGTTTGTAAATGATTTTGTAATATAGCCGACAGTTTCTCAATCGCCTCTACAATTCTTTCATCAAAATTAACTTTGCTCTTCATGGTTATTTGGATGGAATTTGCTGTTGCCGATTGATTCTCAATTCTTTCTACTAATCTTTATTGTAAATTTTTTTTGCTTTTGAAGTCTGGGTTTGTATTTTTAATTACCATTTTTGTATTTCCAAAATTTATATCTTTATTGCATCTTATACCATGGATACTAATATCTTTAATCTCATCTCCATATGGAAGTGTTATATTCAATTCTTTACATGATTTAATTATTCCAGACAGAATAGAACATGTGAATGCATTCTTGTTTAAAATTATCATTAAGTAATAACATCAATAAACTTTCTGTATTAAAATAAGATTTTTTTATTTCCACCAAATTATTGAAATATAGATCAATAATTTCAATCTTAGCATTTTGAAACGGTTCTATAAACATAATTTTAATATAAGAAACATTAATTAAATTTAATTGATCTATATCTAGATATATCTATGGGAAAACGACAGGATTGATAATGTTTTTATCAACATTATATGAGTAACAACATTAAATATCTATCATAGTTTTAAGATTGCATAAAAACAATTATTTTATTGCATTTTGCACTCAATATGCTCTTTCTTTTTACAAAAATAAATTATAGAAAGAATAAATATGGCATTGAACTTTTTTAAATAGTTTTGTATCTATTAATCATTGAAGAATTTAAAGAATGCTTGAAATAACTAATTACTAATTAATTCAAACTTAAACTTTAAATGCCAATAAGGGATTGCAAGTTTTGTTGCGTGCGTCTTTTCTATATTATCGTTATTGGTTCAGTTGATTGTGTTTCAAAGAAAATGTATTTGTATGCGATAATATACTACAATTATTACTAATTGATTTTAATTTAACAATTAATGATTTAAATGAGATTAGATGAAATGGTGAATATTTGTCTTATGACATGTTATACTAATTTATTCTATAAAAATGATTTTTTGAAATTAAATTTGTATGTTTAGGACAAGTACTGATCCCTAAAATTATTTATTATGTATTATCGCCATGCAATAGAGATTATGTTAAATGATAAGTGTGCTGACGGATGCACCTCTTCTTCTAATTCGGTTTTTATTTTGAGTTGATTTTGATCTGATTACCCAGGAACATAAACAAGCTCACGGTTATTGTGAATATCTTTGAATGAAAATGCTTGCTGGTAATAATAACGATATTTTACTGTTGATTTGTTTATTTGCAAAAACGTAAATCTACAAGATGATGTGTATTATTAATTGATTTTTTTGTAGTTGGTAATTCTTAGGATGATTCACACATTTCTGTCTACAACCTTCTTATCTGACTGCGTTTTTGTCATTATAAGTGCGCATCTTGCGCATTTATTTTGTGTGGTTGCGGTTGAAGAGCATGTTGTGTTTTGAAATAAACTCGTCTTGTTTTGCAAGACGAGATAACTCATGGTCTGAGTGATTTTTACCGAAAAGTTTTACGCTAAGACCAACATGTAAGCTCTGATGAGGTCAAATCCCATATTAGTTCTTAGTTGTGTGTTACAAACGTAGAAAAGCGCTTTTAGAATCCCTTTCAAAGTCTTACTTTAAAATAATTTTATCCTGTTAATATAGAAAGAAGCTGCTATGCTCTATGCTGGACATGCGTATATCAGTATCAGTTGCTTGCCACCCTGGCTTTACCAAGTACGGTTGTTATGTGCAACTTGAATGTTAAACCTTTTATCTAATTTTAAGTATCTTATTCTTCTTCATGTGCCGATTCTATTCCGGAGGTTGGCTATCATTATTACTACTTTGATTTTGGAAACTGCCGCCTTAAACAGATCAGCTGACATGACCTTAAACCATTTTCTCACATTACTAAGCCAAAACATTCTTCTCGCTTCGATAGAGATATATTTTCCCACGATTTTTCCTTGGATTATGAGTCGGAGAATCTCATATTTTAGACCTCTCATGATGTGGCCGAGATATTGCAGTTTTCTTCCAGTAGGATCTCTCTGTCTTTCTCCATTCTTCTCAGAACCTCCACGTTGGTCGCATGTTCTGTACTTGATATTCTCAACATCCTACGGTAGGCCCACATCTCAAAGGCTTCTAATTTCCTCTCACAATACACGTTGAGGGTCCAAGCTTCCGCACCATATAAAAGGACTGGGAATACGTAACATTTGAGCATCCGAGTTCTGAGTTCTAGGCTAAAGTCGCGACTACTGAGCAGTTTTTTAATCTTCACAAAGGATGCACGGGCTTTCTCAATGCGAATCCTTATTTCTGCGCAATAGTCCACGGCGCCGTCGACGTTTGTACCTAGATAGTTATACCTCTCGACTCTTTCCAGCCTTTTGCTTTCCACATACAGATGTTTATTTGGTGCTTCAGTTTTGGTGACAATCATGTATTTGGTCTTTTTAACATTGAGTGTCAGCCCATATTCTCGTCTAACTGTGACTTGTTATTCAGCATATTTTGAAGGTCTTGCATGTTTTTGGCGAGAAGTACTGTATCGTCAGCGTAACGCAAGTTGTTCAGTGGGGTGCTGTTAACACGTATTCCGCCGTCCTCTCTTTCGAGGGCCTTGGTAAAGATTTCTTCTGAATAGATGTTAAAGACGAGTGGAGAGAGAACACACCCTTGTCTGACTCCTCTCTTGATTTCAGCGGCTTTCGTTAGTTTGGATTGGACGCTCACGGACGCACTTTGGTTTAGGTACAGTTTTACTATTATTTGTATATTTCTTGTGTCGAGGTTTTTTTGTTCAAGTGCTTCTATTAGTTGTTTGTGTCTCACTTTATTAAATGCTTTATTATAATCTATAAAACAGGCGTATACTTTTTGGTTGACATCCAGACACCGCTGCATCAAGACGTTGTAGGCAAACAAGGCTTCCCTTGTTGCAACTCCTTTTCTAAAGCCAAACTGAGTATCTCCTATTCCTTCTTCCAGTTTCTTGTAAATCCTACGGTGGATGACTTTGAGAAAGATCTTTAGAGTGTGGCTCATTAGGCTAATCGTACGGTGTTTTTCGCATTTTTTGGCATCATGCTTCTTAGGAATTGTGACAAACGTTGACTGAAGCCATTCTTGTGGTATTATTCCTGTTTCATAGATCTTATCAAATAGGAAGGTTATAGCATCTAAATGTTGCTCTTCTATCATCTTAAGCACATCTGCAGGCAGATTGTCAGGGCCAGGAGCTTTTCCATCTTTGGCTGATTTTATTGCTGCTTGTACTTCTTCTTTTAAAATAGGTGATTTAGTGTCATTCATACTGTTGGTAGTTATCTCTTCTCTTTGATCATTGAAAAAGGATTTGACGTAATCTTCCCATAGTGTCAGTTGATCTTCAATATCCAGCACAATGTTTTCATCCTCATTTGTAAGGATGTATGATCTTTGTTTCCGACCAATTCCAGTGAACACTTTTATTTTCTTATGCATGTTATGAGAGTCGTGCAGTTTTTGCAGATTTTTTATCTCAGTACATTTCTCTTTCAGCCACTCTTCCTTAGCTTGTCGACATTTATATTTGATCTCCTTCTGTACTTCTTTATACTTTTGTATGTCTGAATTCTTTAAGTTTCTCTTTTCTTCCATAAGCCTTAATATTTTGTTGGTCATCCAATTTTTTTGGTTTGTTTTTTTTTCAGCTTTCAGATGTTTCTTACAAGGTTCTATGATGGCTGACTTTAAATTTTGCCACATGTCTTTAGGTTGATTCTGAGTTGTCGAACGGGTGATTATTAATTTATTTAGGTTTTCATTTATCTCCTGGTGCACCTTTGCTTTCACGTTATTATTTCTTAGTAGGCTGGTATCATTAGGTCTTTGGTTTGACGAGACTTTTAGCTTCTTGAGTTTCACCATAATCTCCGCAACAAGAAGATTATGATCTGAGCCTATATCTGCTTCTGGGTATGTTTTGGCACTATTCACTCCATTTCTGTATCTCTGATTGACGAGAATATAATCGATTTGATTCCTGACTGTACGTTTTTCATTGTCTTGTGGCGATTTCCAAGTGTACAGGCGACGTTTTGGTAATTTGAAAAAGGTATTAGTTATTACCATGGATTTTTCTTGACAGAATTGTAGGAGACGATATCCTCGTTCATTTCGTTCGCCCAATCCACTTGTCAAATGAACCTTGTCCAATCTTTGCATTTAGGTCCCCTAGGAGTACAGTGATATCTTTGTTAGTCAATTTAATGACCTCATCAATGTCTTTGTAGAAGGATTCCACTTCTTTGTCATTTTTATCCATTGTCGGGGCGTACACTTGAATTAGGTTGAGTGTTCCACAGTATGTCTCGAGTTGTAAAAGCAAAACACGGGGAGATAAGGGTATAAAGTTCTTCACAGATCTCTTAAGAGTTTCGTCAAGAATAACCGCAACTCTATGCCGATGTTGACTGTGATTACTTCCTGAGTATTAGATGGTTTTGTCTTGAAGTCTACGCATTTTATCCAGCGAGCTTCACTGATTCCCATTATTTTGATGTTTAGTCTATTTATTTCCAAGATTATGTTGTGGCTTTTCCCTAGGTTGTACATGCTTTGTACATTCCATGTTCTAATTCTGATTGATTTTTGTAGCAGAGTGTTTTTCGTGTCTGTTGCATTCCTCATATTAGTCCTGACTTTAGTCATGATGATAATGCAGGGAATACCACTATGTGATCTTTAATGCAGTGGTTTTCCGATAGCTTTCTGCATCCTCATGCCGTTCACTACCTGATGTAGTTCATTCGCCTTTTGGGTTGATTTCTCAGCCTAAGGACAAAAAAGTGCCCTTACCCTTTCTGGCTCATTATTTTAACACCAGACATGTCTGTCTGATAATTACTAATTGAAGAGTATAGGAGATAGAACTGAACCCTGAGGTACTTCTGCTTTGATTGAGCGAGGGGTAGACACGTATCTATACAACATTTCTGTAAGTGTCCTTCCTTTCAAATAGGAAGCAATCAGTTTTATTAATCTCGGGATTAAACCTGAAACGCTAAGTTTAAGTTTACTGCAACTAATTCTGTAAGGTAAAATAGAAGGAATATCATGGCTAAAGAATATAAGAGCATGGACCGGAATGACATCAACGGCTTTATTTAGAACAGCAGTAAACAGATTAAAGTGGACCAATGTGATTGCCAACATTCATAGATAGGCACTTATAGAAGAAGAAGAAGAAGAATGTTAAAGGCGTTTTACCAATTGGCTGGTTCTAGCAGGGAACCCCTAGTTTTTAATTAATGCATACATGGTTGCTAAAGTACAATGACAATTTATTGTTGATTCTAAAACCATAATTGGCATATGCAGAGATAAACTGGTTACTTTAGGAGAGATATAACACAGTTTGATTTTGATACTTAAACGTAATTGTCATTTTAAGTCATTTGTCCTGACCGATAAGATGCTACGCATACTTATGAAGGGTGCATACCTTGAAACACTATTGTAAGTATCTTACACTGGGTGGAGAGCGTTTTTATTGATCAAACCTTGTTTATTATTATTTTTGTAATTGCGATATTTTAAACAATACAACAATATACATAATTACCTCTTTACTTATACAGATTTTTGTTTCAGGTAAGACATCTTTTGAAGTTTTATATTAATATTCATAAGGTAAGTACATTTTAAATTGTAATTTATATTATTAAAGTTTTTGCTATTACTGCAGCGTATTTAAAACTTGTTGCAAACAAAAATAAAATCTAATTCTTGACCAAAATGATTATGGAAAATGAAAAGTCTATAAAAAGTTTTGCAGCACAAAAATCTATACTTATAAATGTTTGTAAATTTTGTAAGTCTAGCTATTCACTTAACTTATTATTAAAACAAGGTAAGATCAGATATAGCTAATTAATCATGAGGTCAGTGGCGGTGTGTGTACAGCAATTCTCATTAAGTTCCCCGGTAGTAAATCTATTAAGCGGACATGAAGCGCACTAAATAATAAAATAGGTTTACTCGGCCGCAGTGAGTATAGATCCGGGCTTGGCATTGGGGTTCAAACACACACATAAAAGGCTTGAGGAGTGTGCGGAAAACCCCCTCGAACGCAATTTGCACCCTGGACGACATTGTAAAGATGTAGATAAGGGCGGTGCAGCGGCGCATGAAAGGTCCCCTTGCGACGTATAAAGGGACAATGCGGGACGCCACCGTCGACGAGAGTTTACTAATCAGTATAATGTCTAGATACGATTATTAGGCGTACAATTTAATAACATGCTCTGAGTATAAATTTTATAAGCGCTATCACGGATACTCATAACACTTCAAAGGGAGGGGGGTGGCTAATAGAGATGTTTAATGCCGTTCCGCACGTTAATTTCGACAATGCGACACTAAAAGGAAATAATGACGGTTTTATGGTTTTATTTTTATTATTATAGTTTTAGCTAGGAATTTATGGTTGGAGTAAGTACATATTTTTTAAGAATATTTCTTAACCTGCTGACCACTACTTTGATGTTAATGTAGGTACGTTTATTAAGAGTTAGAATGTTGTTTTGGGAGCTTTAATGCAGACCATATTATGAGTTGCCCAAACAAGATTAGAATCTATTCTTTTTATTTAATTATATATTTATTATTTACTAAACCTTCTTTTCACAAAAATATTGCTTAAGGAATTTATCTATCAATAAATGGCGATGTATTATTTTATTAAATTGCATTATTGTTTACATTAAACATCTATTGTGTTGCAAGGTTTATTGATGATAGGTGCATACATTGAAACACCAGTGATTGTATCGGGTTTTTCAATAGGGACAAAATGTCAGTCAAGGCGTACATTTTTATCATAGTAATGTTCACGAACGAGCATCGTTTGGAAATAATTAAAAATAACTGTCGACATTCTGAGTCTGATTACTATTGAATGTACTTTAGTTCAAAATGAGCCAAATCAGTCTATTTTTCGTCGTTTACAGGAATTGTGAATCTCTCAGTCCACATTGTGGCAAATTTTGCTTAAAGATCTTTACCTACACTCTCAAATTAAATTAAGAACTGAAGCTTCTTGATTATTATTTGAAACTTCTCCGATTGGGATCTGCAAAAGTTTGTATAAAATTCAGGAAATTTTATCGAAAAATTATCTTCAGCGATGAAGCTCATTTTTGGCTTAATGGTTTTGTCATTAAAAAATATGCTACATGTGCTTCAAGAAACTCTTTTGCATCTACAAAAAGTGACCGTGTGGTGTGAATTTTAGCCGGAGGTGTGGTTGGGCAGTATTTTTTTATTGATGAAAATGATTGTCATGTTCATGTCAATGGATTTTACTATCGTGTCAATACTATTTTTGGCCAGAATTGGATGGACATTAGTATTAAGTGGTTCCAACAAGATGGCGCTACATGTCACGCGTCCTAAAACTGGGTTAAACCTAAGGTAGATCAACAATATTCTTACTACTATCGGATTTTACTTTTTATGTTTTAAATCGTAATTCAACTCGGTTTTTTTTAGAAAAATTGACTTTAGTATTTTTTCACACAAACTTTTGTGACTACTGACTCGGTATTATACTTGGAGTGTCCCACCCACCCACCCAATTGTTAGTCATTAAGAGATTAAATGTTTGGTCTCTCTGCGAGGGTCAGAAGTCATTTTGTCACTTAAGACGGTCGTGATCTAATCCCTTGATAACTAACACTCGGTGGGTGGGTCCGTTTGGAAGTTTATTTATGTTCAGATATAGAACTGCCTCAAGGTATTCGTCTGCAGCACAAATAGTATTCTGGGTTACGGCGTTGACAATTGTAAAGCTATCTTTCACTTTGGTTTCTTACTTCTTTGGAGTTTTATCAGTGGTGCTGCTATTTAAATATATTTTAGTAGCCGGGTATGTATTCCCGTAAATAGGTGCATAGACCTAGGAAGTTTCGCAGTTGCTTCTTGTTTTGGCTGGCGAATTAAGTCGAAGTATTTGATTGTCAGCGCTAATCAAACTTGCACTTTCTTATGTAGCACCTTAGCCCGTACTTTGTTGCAGATGTCCTAATTGCTCTTTGTAATTGCCAGAGTATGCGAGGATATAGTTAAACAAGGATTATGTTTGCTATCAGAACCGCTAGCACCCGGTACAGTAGCTTCTGTGGTTGGTACGTTTTTTAATCAAAACGGCATGACTTTGAATTTATAGATTACTTTATCGGGTGTAGGAAAAGCGGTTAAGTGTTTGTGGTGATTTGCTGTCGGGATCTATCAGTAACACTCCTTCAGGTCAATTTTACTGAATACTTGATCTAAAGTTTTTCAATGTTTCATGCATCTTTGGAGGAGGCGCAACTTCTTCTTTTGGTAATTTTGTTTAGCTTACGGTAGTCTACACAAAAACGTGGTGTTGTGTCGTCATTCTTCTTTACTAAGACTACTGGGGGCTGTAACAGTTCGAACTTTGTTTGATTATTCTATTTGCTAACAATTTTGCCACTTGGGTAAAGATTTCGGTCTTTTTGTGGGCGTTGTACGTGTACTGGTGTTTTATTAACAAGGTCAATAGTGTGGTTTACTGTGTTGTTGTCGGTCTTCTTTCTTCGTTAATGATCAGTTGTATGAATTGGGCCTGTTTGGGAAAAGCGTGTTTTGGCAGCACGACTGGTTTGTGGGGTTTCATTTCTTTGGACTGTGATGCTTTTCAGTAGATTGTAGATCGGCGTTCTTTACTTTAATGGCTACATTTTTGGGGGTAATTAAGGGTGGCACCGCTGTCTTCTATTTAAGGGTTGTTAAGAATTAACTCTTCTTCTAGTGTTGGTGTTACTAGGAGGGAAATCGTGAGTCTTTGATCTTTGATGGGGATGTTTGTAGTTGACTTGCGACTTTGATATTAATGGGTCGTATCATGTATAGTTTTACTGAGGTAAAATTCGGGTTAGCCTCACTATCTACTTGGGCTTGAATGGTCTTTCAATTCACAGTGACGGTTGCAATGGAAGTACAATTTTCTGGATAACCTACACTTGGGTGGGTACGTGGGGCACTCCATATCATGTCTACCAGCCGGTAGTTTGAACTGGAGTGCCTACCGGTCCAAGTGTTGCTGATTCAGAAATTGGAGTTATTCCTCTCTGCTAGCGTTAGAAGTTTCTAAGTCAGAAGAGGTAGTGGAAGTACAATTTTTTAGATAACTCACACTTGGGTGGGTGGGTGGCGCACTCCATATCTTGTCTACCAGCTAGTAGTTGGACTGGAGTGCTCACCCACCCGCCTAAGTGTTGGCGATCCAGAAATTGAAGTTTTTCTTTTTTGCTAGCGTTAAAAGTTTCAATATCAAAGGAGGCGATAGAGATACAAATTTCTGAATAACCAACACTTGGGTGGGACACTATAACATTATTACCAGCCAATAATTTAAAGTGGAATGCTCACCCAGCCGCCCGCTCAAGTGTTGGTGATCCAGAAATTAGAATTTCTTTTCTCTGCTTGCGTTAAAAGTTTCTTTGTCAGAGGAGGCAGTCCCAATCACCCGCCCAAGTGTTGCTGATCTAGTCTCTATGCCAGAGGCGGTGATGTAGGTGTTTACCAGCTGGTAGTTGGAAGTGGAGTGCCCGCCAAAGTGTTTTTGATCCAGAATTTGAAGTTTCTTCTCTATGCTAGCGTTGAAAGTTTCTATGTCAGAATAGGCGATGGAGCTACAATTTTTTGGATAATCAACACTTGGTTGGGTGGGTGGGGCACTCCATAACATATTTACCAGCCAGTAGTTTAAACTGGAGTGTTCACCCACCCGCTCAACTATTGCTGATCCTGAAATTGGAGTTACTCTTCTCTGCCAGCGTTAGAAGTTTTTAAGTTAGAGGAGGCAGTGGAAGTACAATTTTTTGGATAATCCACTACTTGGGTGGGTGAGGCACTCCATACATGTCTACCAGCCGGTAGTTTGAACTGGAGTACCCACCCACCCGCTCAAGTGTTGGCGATCCAGATATTGAAGTTTTTTTTTGCTAGCGTTGAAAATCTTTATATCAAAGGAGGCAATAGAGATACAAATTTCCAAATAATCAACACTTGAGTGGGTGGATGGGACACTATAGCATAATTAGCAGTCAATAGTTTCAAGTGGAGTGCTCACTCACTAGCCCAAGTGTTGGTGATCCAGAATTTTTTTCTGCTAGCGTTGAAAGTCTCTATATCAAAGGAGGCGATAGAGATACAAATTTCTAAATAACCAACACTTGGGTGAGTGGGTGGGACACTCTACAACATAATTAACAGTCAATAGTTTGAAGTGGAGTGTGATGTGCCCACCCACCCGCTCAAGTGTTGGTGATTCAGGAATTGGAGTTTCTCTCTGCTTGCGTTGGAAGTTTCTATGCTAGAGCTAGGATAACCAACACACGGGTGGGCGGGTGGGGCACTCCATATCATGTCTACCAGCCCTTAGTTTAAACTGGAGTGCCCACCCACCCGCTCAAGAGTTGGTGATCCAGAAATTGAAGTTTCTTCTCTCGGCCAGCGTTAGAAGTTTTTATGTCAAATGAGGCAATGGAAGTATAATTTTTTTGGGTAGCCTACACCTGGGTGGGTGGGTGGGGCAATTCATATTATGTCTACCAGCCGGTAGTTTAAACTGTGTGCCAACTCTACTAATACGCCAAAAATCTAAACTAACTAACTAACTGGAGTGCCCACTGTCACCGGCGTAACTGACGATTACGCCGCCTTGTTATTCAGAGTCGAAACCTTCCTACCAGCATCTGCTTATAATTGAGCCGTTTCTTGCTATTGCAAAAATCTGTCTCTTGTTTTTATTGTTATTTGTCGTTATTTTGTAATCACTGTGCTTTATATTTACGTTTGCCATTTTGTATTTGAAGTTATAGCGTGAAGTCCATTGACTTTTATCACTTTGAATTGATTTTTTGTGAATATTGTTGCATGCCATTGTGTTTATCATAGGGTGTTGGGAATGATTTAATTAATGTCAATTGATTCATGTCACACAATAGACGCAAATAATGACCAGCAACCCCACCTGCAGGAAGACGTACCAACCAATACGTTGTTCAATAACCAACCTGACGCCTATGCAACTAGAATGATCACAGAGGATGCATACTTTCGACGGCCGACACGACAAAAACACGTACGGTTTGAGTCACCTGGAGCCGGAAATCCCGCAGAACCGTTACGGCGAAACGCCACGCTATAGCGTGATTCAGCGTGACACGGTTATATGCATGCTAGAATTTGCGGGTGCCTCTAGTCAGGACGTGGAATTCTTTATAACGGAAGCAGAAACAACACTGACAGAGTCCAGAGTCCTCCGGAAGAGTGGCCTGAGGATGGTTGAGAGGAACTTCCGAGCGGAAATTTAAGCTCGCGGTAGACAGTAACATTGCCTGGGAGCGGTTGACAAACGCGCTAAGGCAAGCGTTTACTCCCCGCGCGCTGCGCATTACGGAGATGGGTTTGCTGTGGAGTGAGAAGCAAGCGGGCCAAGAAGCGCATAATTTTGTGCTAAAAAAAAATTTACAATACGAGCGTTGGTGCCCTAACGAGAATGAAACTGATATGGTGCACCTAATTTTACACTTGGCTGAACCATACTTCAAGGAGGCCGTAAGAGTTCCACCGGCAACCATAGATGAGCCTCGCCAACCCCGCTGCAACGACAATGCAACGTCATTGGACTGTCGTTGACAATAGTACCAGTAACGATCCAGGACAAGATTTATAAATGCCTGATCGACACAGGCGCTTACACAAATTTCATACACGCAGACTTGACACCCCGCTTCCAGTCACACAAAATCACAATGCCAAGGGATGGCGAGCTGGAGGCTATTGGGAAGACCACAATTTCTTTCCAGTTAGGCAGAAATACCTACACCGACGAGTTTCTGGTATCAAAGAATCTACGGGTGCAAATGATACTAGGATCAATGTTTTTGGGCACGCACGTCGGTCACTTTGGTTTTGCCCGCGGCTGTCTAAATTTGGGAAGCAAACTCCGCGACACCACCCGAACAACAATTCGGAAGAGAGCAGAACCGGAAGAATTGGAAAGTGGATTTCCAACTAAACTCTACGTCGAATTCCGCAAACTGCATGATAAATTCCCAGAACAATACAATGCAATATATCAGTTTGCCGATGTGCCTCACAACATCGAACACACCATCCGACCCACTCACAACAACCCGATTGCGACACGACCTTATTGTGTGAATCAGGCAAAGAAGAGGATGTAGACGAACAAGTCCGAGAACTCCAGGCCCAGGGCATCATCGAGCCGTCTACAAGCCCATAATCGTCGCCGATTGTGCTGATTGGGAAAAAGAACGGTAATTTGCGGTTTTGTTTGGACTACCGCAAAATTAACGAAGCGACCCCATCCGAACCGACGCCGATACCAATTGTTCAAGAAGCACTCCGCGACTTAGGAGCTGCCACCATCTTCATCACTTTGGATTTATCAGCCGGATACTGGCAGAACCCAATGGCATTGGCGTCCAAGAAATACACGGCATTCAGCACTCCTGACGGTGGGCATTACCAATTCCGGGTAATGCCCTTGCAAAAGAGCTCCAGCGACGTTTCAGCGACTAATGAGCTAGGGGGTGCTGGCCGGATTTATGCATCAGTTTGCGATGGTCTATTTAGATGACATCATCATCAGTGCATCCTTCGAGAAACATCTTTACCACCTCGTCTTAGTATTTGAACGGCTTCATGAATTTAATTTGAAGCTCGGTCGAGCAAAGTGCTCATTTGCACAAACCACGTTAGAATACCTGTGGCACATGGTAGATACCGATATAACAAGGCCTATCGCAAAGCACATCAATCAGATAGCGAGTTAGACGCTTCCGAAGACTCGACGGCAGTTATGTCGATATATAGGAACTGGGTGCGGCTATACATACCACAATTTTTTCACATTGGCAGCACCCTTAAACGAACTAACGGTCAACACAAGGGCTTTTAAATGGTCACTTGCCGCCACAATCTGTGACTAAGCCGCTGCAACTTTATCGGCCAGTACCCGACTTACCCTACGTCGTTCAGACCGACCCGTCCCAACTAGGGATCTTGGCCGGAGGACGAGAAAAGGATCATCAGCTTCGACTCGGCCAAACTTAACGACACCGAGCGACGATATCACGTCAACGAGCTGGAGTATCTGGCCCTGGTGTGGGCCCTAGGACGCTACAGACTTCTCCTAGAAGGCCGTCACTTTACGGCCAAAACAGATTTACAGGCGTTGACGTGGTTAAATAAATTCAAAGATCATCGGTCGAAGCTGGTTCAGTGGGCATTGTTCTTGCTATCATTTGAAAGACTCGGAGGATCGACCTACAAATCACGTCCTTGATTTGGATTGACTCGTTCCACCACAGCTCCATGCCATGATACTGCCCCTGATGGAGGAAATCAAGCTGGCACAAGAACAAGACGAAGACGCTATCCGAATTGGCGAAGTAATAAACAACCCCGTGACACCACCCACCCGCCCAAATGTTGGAGATTTAGAAATTGGAGTTTCTCTTCTCTGCCAGCGTTAGAAGTCAGAGGAGATAATGGAAGTATAATTTTCTGGATAAACCACACTTGGGTGGGTAGGTGGGGCACTCCAAAACATGTCTTCCGTTTGGTCTTATTGCTCCGACTATGGCTTTAATTAGTGGAGGACGGTACTATGATTTTTTTGTTGTTGTTGGGTTGGTGTATTTGTCGTTTGTTTTCGGCTCACTATACTTGTTTTTCGTCATTTGGGAGTTGTTAGAGCTAGATTTGGGTTTGTTTTGGAGGTGTTAGTTTCTATCTTAATAGTCGTGGCCAGTTGATGTTTGAACGTGTCGAAGGTGAGCACGTCGAGGGTTTGCTGGATATTTGGTTCTACCAGCGTTGCAAAGGTATTAGTAATTTTTTTGAGTTGTGTGGGTCGGTATATTTTTGTACGACCGGTACGGTTGTGTCGCTCTTTAAAGGTGTGAATGAACGTGTTTTGGTACGTAAAGTTGCTCTAGGTGCGAAAAAGATGTAGGGGGTATTTGTAGGCCGTGCCAGGGTGGTTTGGGCTGACAAATACCATACCCGATCACACCGGTTGTGCTTTTGTTGGAGGAGAAGGGTGCATGTTTTATGAAATTGGTGCATTTTTGGCCCTTCATGAAGTCGGTGCATGTTTGTTCCCTCATAAAGTTGATGATTGCTTGCCGTTTTATGTAATTGTTGGGTTCTTGTAGCTTTTTCCATTCTTGTCTCTTCTAGGTTGTTCTTCTCGGGGATGTTGTTGTAGGGACGTTAAAGCACCATGCTTTCAATTGCCCCAGTTTTCTCAACTTTTATTACTATTTGATCAATGCATCTACTTCAAAGCTTTTACTCTAATCGGCTGCCTTGACTTTAAAATGTTCTTTGACTATAGTCTCTAGCAATTGGATTCAACCTTGTTCTCTCATCTTTCTTTTACTTTTTCTTAATATGAGCTAGATTAGCAATATATCACTGCCAGTGTACTGGCACTCTTCAAATCAGAGCACACTTCATACATAGATACATAGATTTGGGCATATGACTTCACTGGTAAAGCAAGCAGCTTCTATAAATTTATTTTTGCATACGCGATACGTAAAACTATTTTTTTTTTTATTTTTTTAGGTATTTTAACATTTTTATATTTATCAGATGATTACATTTATATTTATAGACAATTGTGTTGTAAGAGATAACAATTCTTTAAGAATTTGGTATGCCAGCAGCGATATACGGGTTAGTCAAAATTACCGAAACACCCAAACCGTAAAAAAAATTACAAAAGTTTTGAGATCAAAACCTGCTGCTTGCTTTACCTATTTTAGATGACACTGACGTAGATGCCTAGAATGCGGGAATCTTTGTCGAGAAACTCTATGAAATAAGCTACAGGATTCTACCAGCGGATTTATGCAATCTACTATCTTTTAACAATAATTAAGACTTTCCAGACATTAA
Organism: Tachinus rufipes; assembly: GCA_963932245.1. Lineage (NCBI taxonomy): Eukaryota > Metazoa > Arthropoda > Insecta > Coleoptera > Staphylinidae > Tachinus > Tachinus rufipes. The sequence goes on along the minus strand of OZ010746.1, from coordinate 12,422,642 downwards.
AAACACACAATTTCTGCTTTAAATGCAATTTTTAAGTTGCGATGAAATGCATTTGCCGATTTAATTTTTTTTTTTCAAAGAAACAGTTCTAAAAATTTTTTGATTAAAGAAACAAATAATAACTTTTGTTGTTAACAATAAATATTCAATTAATTTTATTTTTAAACGTTTAAACTTTGTATTGAATCAGAAATGATTGATTGGAATCTGATTCAGCAAATACATTATCAGAAAATTTATTGTTGTGGTATTATAGTAATAAATAAGAAAAAAAACTTTTGCTAAGTCAGCACAAATGACATATTTCCTGCTTGCATTGTGCGACTAAAACCTAGAGAACATTCAGAACGCAATTTTCCTCATCCCCAATGTCTACCGTAATAGTTCCCGACATAAATTAGTGCGTAAAGTAAGGAGTAGTAGGCCTGTATCACGATGAATTCAAAGGAAGCGTACCGTGAAATCGGGCGATTGCGTGGAGGAGACGACGGTCCCCTCAGTTAAAATAATTAGGCCATGAACCGAGAACGCCTCCAGATGCTGAGGGCAAAGTTTCTAGTAAGAGAAAGGAGTGTGGGGCCCTTCTTATCTCCGATGGCCACCACTCGATTTAGTTTCTGACCGAGCACACATAAAAGTTTCCTCTAAACACCCGGAAAGCTGTTAGAGCGGATGGAACCGCGATTTGAATGGAAAGAAGAGCACGAGTAAGCCGTTTTTGTCCGGGGGCGAGGCTCACGCTCAACTTTGCCCCATCCCGCACGACATAATAACACAATTAAACTGCAAAAACAATGCAGACCGATTTTCGGGAAGAAAATTAAGTTATCTTATAAACAAACAATTGACGCAGTAGTGAGTTAGTTTCTACAGCTAAAATATAGGCTGATTTTGAATAAACAAAGTAGTTTTAAGAGACAAATGGCAATTTAATAATTATGATAATGCGTGTACAGGATGTGAAAAGCATTGTTGTTACTATAAAGTATGAAATTGGACATGCATAATGCATTATGGTATGAGGGACACCCTATTTAAAATTGGCATCGTGATGCATATATCGCCACATATTAGTTCAATTACATGCATGATGTATAGCCACTGCGAGACAATTAGACCGTATAATTACCCTTATTGTTACGCATATGTGTGCACCCTGAGGGTTGGCACGGTGCAATTATTACCCATTCACTCACCAGAATGACATTTGACGGTTCACAATGTCAATAGAGCCCGATCGCACATCCCCTCTATCTCCCGGAGATTATACGGCGATCAGTCCAGCGCCCCCATAATAAATCACATCATAACGCTAATCGCAAACACGGACGCCGCACACCGCATTATTTAGACCGCTAAATATTAAATCAAGCAAATCGTGGATGATAAATCTTCAATGGCATTAATGCGGGTGGTCGTAGTGGTGGGACCACCAGACTGCCAAATGTGGGCTTTGTATTGTTGTATGCTAGAATAGGATTTATTAATGCCACTAAAAACGTAACTTATTGTCCATTTGTCATTTTTAATGTTGATATAAAATACAGCTAATATAATTAAGATTGCTCTAAAAGATAAACAATGAACTAGGTCTAGTCATTTATCAAATTTATTATTTTGTTATGCAGTAGTCTGCATATTTGTACATTTGTTACAGCTCAAGCTGAAATAGACTAAGTATTAATTGGCGTAAAAAATATTCCAACAAATAGAGTGATAAAATATTAAGTCGAAGGTGTATTAGGAGAAACGTTGATCTGTTTGTGTAAATTGTCTCTTCGATCAGTGAGATGCTAGGCACACTGATGATGGGTGCATACCCAGAAACACGTGTATGGGTCTCTTACTGGATAAACACATTATTTATTAATTTTAAAGTATTAAGTCTTTTCTATCATATATTTCAAGAAACTAAATAATGCTGCTAGTTAGAAGTATACATACAAACATCTTGAATATGAATACACTACCAAGCTATGTACTATATTTAAATTAACTTTAAAATTAACAAGCAACTTTTTTAAATTATACTTTTCTTCAAATATCAAATCCTTCATCTCACAACTCACTAGCATATTTCCCCCAACTGTTGATCCTTAACGTTTTCAATCTGCAAAGTTTAATTTAATTTTCACCAAAATAAAAAAAAACTAAAACGTCAGAGAGTTTTTAAAGATGAATTAGTCGGATTCGTTTACCAGAAGGGATTTAATTTCTTCCTACGAAATGAAATATTTGTAATTAAAAATAATTTTGACCCGGCTTAATGTACAATTGTTACTGTTTGTCTTGCCGGACACCGACAATCCCTGTCGTACATTTCTCGTCCGCCTTCGACCTCTGAAAGATACCACAAAAAAGAAAAATGTTCGGATGATGAATACTATATCGTGGAAATAAAATGAGGGGTCGGTTAATAAATTAGGAAAAGGTCGCTCTCTGTTGGTGGCCGGTCGACATTTTTATTTCACGTTTTATGGAGTCGTAATTTTTATTTAAGGGTGTAAGCTTTATTTAATAACGGTCCCACGGACATTATTTTGATAATTGACTTTTGATTAATTAGTTTGGAGTGTTAATATTAAAAATTAAAATAAAGTTTACTACTCAGCAAATTTGTTTTTCTGAGAATATTACAGTTGTATTCTTGATTAAATTTAATTTTTTATCTGATGAATATAAAATTTAAAGTAGAATAAAGTTTTATTGTATCGTGTAAGCCAGGATAAATATAAAAACGCTTCTGGCGTTACAAGTGGATGCCATAATTAGCATATTTAGATGTTATTTTCTGCCACTTAAATCAGTTGAACAAAGAAATTGTAGTAGACATAAGCAAGAAGAAATTGCGAGGTATTAATTGGCAGCGTTTTCAAAATTGAACTTGTTTTTGAAAGATCTTAATGACAACAATATTCTTGTCAGGCTTATTTTTTAGAATATTTGAAAAATTTTGAAAATGATTTGATGGATTACAAGAAAAATCGCTCAAAATACAAAGTGGCTATCTGTAAGCAAGGATCTGCAATACGGAAGGGTCTCAAAGCTTTTTCGACGTCTATTTTAAAGTCTGGAGAGCCGGATTTTGCTATTTTTGACATAACGTAAATAGATTTTTTTAAGTTTTTTTATATTTATAGTTGGATTTTGCTATTTTTGATAGTTTATGGTACTTTCTAACAATCGTTTAAAGTTTTATGGTTGGATTTTGCACTTTTTAATAGTTTATGGCCAGTTTTTTTTTGCTATCTAATAATTGTTTAAAATTTCAATGCTGGATTTTGTTATTTTGACGTTTTATAAACAGAATTTTTCAGTTTTTTATTATTTTTGGCCCGAAATTTAGATTTTTTTACAAATATTTGGTTATTTTTGACTTTTTATAAATAGAATTTTGCATTTTTAACAATTTATGACCGGATTTTGAATATTTTTGGCAATTCTTTGGAATTTCAAGGCCGGATTTTGTTGTATTTGGCGCTTTATGAACAAAATTTTGCATTGTTTTTTACCAAATTTTGTTTTAATTTGAAAACATTTAAAGAACAAGTTTTGTAGTTTATAGTTTATGGTTTATGGTAAATTATCATATTTTTTGAAAATATTTTTATACTGTATGACCGGATTTTTTTGGTTTTTTTACATTTTATGAATTTAATTTTGCACGGTTTTTGCTCTAATATTGGTTTATTGTATCTAATATTGACTATTTATGATAGGAATTTTGCACTTTTCAACAGTTTGTAGCCAAATTTTGTTATTTTCTAACAATATTTTGAAGTCTCCATGTCGGATTTTTGACGTTTTATAAATAAATTTATTTTTGGCTAAATTTGAGTGCTTTTTACATTATTTTTTTGTCTTACATTATGGATAAGTTTCTTTTCTTTCAGTTTAAACCTATGGTATGGTATGGTATGGAGGTATGATGTAAAAAAGTTGTCTTAGGTAGTAATCTATGCTAAGTTACTTATGGAATGAGTGATTTTGCCCGCTTGACTGTATCAGTGTCTTGGGTTTAATCTTCTTCTTACTACTCTAGTCTTTTTTTAGTTATTTTGTACATTGGTGTTGAAATTTTATTGTAAAGAATAGTAACTAGTCTCAAAGCATGCGCAATTTGATGTAGATTTTTGCGGTTGGCTTGGCTTATATAGGCCCAGTTTAACGTTTTTGAGTAAAATGAGTCAAATTGTCAGAAAGTGGCACAATAGATTGAGAAGAGTTTGTGAGAAAATCAATAAATTAATTTGAAACTACTGACTCATCATGCTATAGACTATCCCACCCACCCACAAAAGTGTTAGTCATCAAGAGATTGGACATGTGGCCTCTCGATAACGTTAAAAGTTGCTTTATCACAAGAGAAAGTCGTGATCTAAAATTTTGATAACTAACATTTGAGTGAGGGTGGGTCATTTCAGTCTAAACTATTGACTTGTTATCATGCTTTGGAGTGATCCACCCACCCACCTAAGTGTTCGTTATCAAAAGATTAATTATTTGACTTCTCTGCGAGCATCTAAAGTCATTTTGTCACAAGGGAAGGTCGTGATCCAACACTTGGATAACTAACACTTGGGTGGATGGGTGAGCCTTTCCAATCTAAACTTTTATAGAGTATTCCACCTACCCACCAAAATCTTAGTCATCAAGAGATTGGACATGTGGCCTCTCTGCAAACGTAAAAAGTTGCTTTATCACAAGAGAAAGTTGTGATCTAAAATTTGATAACTAACATTTGAGTGAGTGGGTGGCCAACTCACCTACTCAAGTGTCTAATCTAAACTATTGACTTATTATTATGCTTGATCTACTCACCAAAAAATTACATATTTGACTTCTCTGCGAGCATCAAAAGTCATTTTGTCACAAGAGAAGGTCGTGATCTAACATTTTGATAACTAACACTTGGGCGGGTGGTTGGGTCACTCCAGTTCAAACTACTGACTTATTATTATACTATGGAGTGTTCCACTTACCCACCCAAGTGTTCGTCATCAAAAGATTAAATATTTGACCACTCTGCGAGCATCAAAAAGCATTTTGTCACAAGAGAAGGTTGAGATCTCACGTTTTTATAACTAACACTTGGGTGGGTGGGTGGATCAATCCAATCCAAACTACTGACTTGTTGTCACCTTATAGATATTCCACCCACCCACCTAAGTGTTAAAAGTTGCTTTATCACAAGAGAAAGTTGTGATTCAAAATTTTGATAATGTTAAGTGGGTGGTTAGGCTACTCCAATCTAAACTATTGACTTGTTATCATGCTTTGGAGTGATCCACCCACCTACCCAAGTGTTCTTCATCAAGAAATTGTTTGTTTAACCTCTTGAGGGCACGTCAAATGTTACTTAATCACAAGAGAAAGTCGTGATCCAACCTCTTGATAACTAACACTTGGGTGAGTGGGTGGGTCACTCCAAACTAAACTACTCATGCTATGGAGTGTTTTACACACCCACCAAAGTGTTCGTTATCAAAAAATTAAATTTTTAACCTTTCCGCAAGCATCAGAAGTTATTTTGTCACAAGAGAATGTCGTGATATAACATTTTGATAACTAACACTTGGGCGGGTGGGTGGGTGGGCTACTCCAATTTAAACAACTGACTGGTTATTATACTATGGAATGTTTTACCTACCCACTCAAGTGTTTGTCATTAGAAAATTAATTATTTGACTTTTCTGCGAGCATCAAAAGTCATTTTGTAACAAGAGAAGGTCGAGATCTAACATTTTTATAACTAACACTTGGGGGGGGGGGGTCAATTCAATCCAAACTACTGACTCGTTATTCTGCTATAGAGTTGTACCCACTCATACAAGTGTTAGTTATCAAAAGTTTAGACATGTGGTCTCTCTGAAAACGTTAAAAGTTGCTTTATCGCAAGAGAAAGTTGTGATCCAAAATTTTAATAACTTACACTTAAGTGGTTGGGTAGGCTACTCTAATCTAAACTTTTGACTCATGCTGTGGAGTGATCCACCTTCTCACTCAAGTGTCCGTCATCAAGAAGTTGTTACTTAATTTCAAGAGAAGGTTTTTGATAACTAACTCTTGGGTGGGTGGGTGAGTTACTCCATCCTAAACTTCTTCTTCTTTAAGTATCGTGACCGATTCGATCGTTGACAATGATGCTGGCTAACAAATCCACTATCTTAATTTTATCAACTGCTGCTCTAAACAACTGGGCTGTTGCTTAGGTTTTTTAGCCATGATGTTGTCCTTCTGCCTACACTCCTTCTTCCCATTATCTTCCCCTAAATAATTAGATGCAGAAACCATATTTTTCCGGGTGCCGCATAACGTGTCCAAAATATTTGAGTTTACGGGTCTTGATGGTGTTTACCAGTTCCGTATTCTTATTTACTCTCTGCAGGATCTCTTCGTTTGTGATTCTTTTCACTCAGCTAACCTTCAATGTCCTTCTCAAATGCGTCGATTCTTTTCAGTAGCGTGTCTGTTACTGTCCATGCTTCAGCCCCGTATAATACCACCGGGAATATATAACATTTAAACATTTTTAGTCTTAGCTCAACTGTTAGATCATGGGTACATAGCGCGCGTTTCATTTTGGTAAGAGTTGTTCTTGCTATTGTTATTCTACGCTTTACTTGGTTGCTTGGATTCCAATTTTCGTTGATTAAACTTTCCAAATATATCAGATTTCTTACTCTTTGAAGCCATTTACGACTATGCCTGCATCTTGCGTTCTACTTTTACTCACTATTAAGTACTTGGTCTTGTTGATGATCAGTGTTAAACTATACTTCTCAGAGCATTGAGAAATTCTGTTAATTAAATTCTGTAGTTGAGTTTCTTATTTTGTTAGAATAATAGTGTAGTCGGCATACCTGATGTTATTTACAATTTTTCCGTTATCTATCACGCCATTGTTAGTGTCTTCCAAAGCTTCATTACATATGTGTTCCGCATACAGGTTGAATATTAGCGGCGAGAGTATGCAGCCTTGTCGGACCCCTCTTTTTATTTCTAAATTGCTTGTCAGTTTTTTTCCTAAACGCACATTTGCTCGTTGCTGCCAGTATAATGCAGTTATCACTCTCAGATCTTTATCGTCTATTTAGGTGTCTTTTTGCATCTTTAACATCGTGTTATGCTGGATCTTATCACAGGCCTTTTCGAAGTCAATTGCGCAAATATAGACATTGTGATTTACATCTCGTCATCTTTGCACCAGTACTTGCGTACTAAACTACTGACTTGTTATTATACTATGGAGTGTCCCACCCACCCACCCTAGTGCAAGCATTAAAAGTCATTTTGTCACAAGAGAAGGTTGTGATCTTACATTACATTCTAATTCTAACTACTGACTTGTTATCATACTAAATGGGAGTATTCCACCTACCCACCCAAGTGTTAGTCATTAAGAGATTGGACATGTGGCCTCTCTGCAAACGTTAAAAGTTGCTTTATTCTCTTGTAATATGTGATCCAAAAATTTGATAACTAACACTTGAGTGGGTGGGTGGGCTACTCTAGCCTAAACTATTGACTTTTTATCTTGCTTGATCCACCCACCCATGTGTCCATCATTAAGAGGTTGTTTTTTGACCTCTTGAGGAACGTTTAAAGTTACTTAATGACAAGGAAGGTTGTGATCTAACCTTTTGATAACTAACGCTTGGGTGGGTGCTTTATTCCAATCTAAACTACTTATGCTATGGAGTGTTTCACTTATCCACCCAAGTGTTTGTCATCAAAAGATTAAATATTTGTTTTCTCTCTGATCATCAAAAGTCATTTTGTCACAAGAGAAGGTCGTGATCTAACATTTTTATAACTAACACTTGGACGGGTGGGTGGTCTACTCCAATCTTAACTATTGACTTGTTATAATACTTTAGAGTGATCCACCTACCCACCCATGTGTCCGTCATCAAGAAATTGTTTGTTTGACCTTTTGAGGAATGTTTAAAGTTACTTAATCACAAGGAAGGTTGTGATTCAACCTCTTGATAACTTACACTTGGGTTTAGTTGAAACTTGTTCTAAAAGATGCGAAATCTAATGTAGATTTTTCTTGTTCATTTGTCTTATGTAGGCACGGATGAAATTGTTTGGCTTCAAGTTAGACAGTACATTTGATGGATAGTGCACAGTAATTTCTTTTTTTCTATTTTTGGACAGTCAATATTAGGAATTAGCAGTTTTGTGCTGCGTTTACGATGTTGTGATCAATTGCAATACTCCGTTAGTTCACAAGTGGTGGGTACTTGAATTTGATTGACCGATTTTATTATCTTTTTCAGTTAATGTTAAAACGTTTTTGACGTCTATAGTCAGAACAGAAATATTTAAATGTCGGTAATGCAAAAATGAAATGTATAAATAATAAATCATATTATTCAGCTGGTGGTATGGGGATAGTAAGTGGAAATAAGGGTGGTTTAGAACGCATAAATATAGCCGCGTACACTCTATAATGTGCTTAATCATGAATAATAAAAAACGAATGCACTTCATGCAATCAGAAAATAAAAGTTTTTTTTTTGGGTGAATTATGGTTATTGTTGGAAGTTAGTAAATATGTCGAATCGGTGGTATTTTATGTGGGGGTTGTAATGATGGTGCGACCACTAGTATCTTGTATAAGGCAACTATACAATATTGATAAAAGTGCTCCACACGGAACTGCTTTCTACATTTAATAATATGTTCTTGCAACTATCTATGAATATATAATAAAAACTTCTACTTTAAAATGCGGTCGATACTGATATTATTTTGAATCAAAGCTTAGCATTTAGAAATCTTTCTTAATCTGGTAGAATAATTACGATGAATGTTGAAATGTGCAAATTATTTAGTTGACCAGCAGAAATTTGGTTTGAAATTGAACAAATTGAGATGCTTTAAGTTTTTTGACCACAAGGAAGTCAGAGAAGGGTATTCTAGTTGGTTACGACGTGGATCCGTTGTGCTATCGAATTTATTGGATAAATTGACGCTGTAATTTTTGTTGACAAGATTAACAAGAAGAGTAACATGCACATCAACCAGAATCTGAAAGTCAGTTGAAAGGAGAACCTAGATGAATCTGAGCGATGATAGAAACCTATGCCAAAATGATCTTCAAACTCAAAGAATTATTAGGGGATTTTGAGAAACTGACTCAAGCTGGTTTTCAAATTCAAGGAGTTATTCTGAGGTATGCCGAAAGACTGGATGGTTTAAACTAATCACGCAGTATAGATATGGGATACAGGCAAGGCTGGAGCTGTGCTCATGTTGGGTGAAAGCAGTACCACTAATGAAGCCACTATCTACGCTTTAGAAGTAGAAAATAATTTACTCTACCACCGCAATTTACTCGGTGGAATGGCGTATTGTGAGCTAAAGAAGTTTATTTGTACGTTTCAAAGAGAACATTTACAGAACAAACGCTGCGGCACGAACTGGAATGTCCCAAGCAGAAAGCTATCCGATGTTGACTAAAGACTTTAACATGCACGATAACGGCAGACGACAAAAGGCTTTGCTCATAAGTAAATGGGCTTTAAGGCACTACAGCCGATCACAACTGCTTCAAGGTCACCCCACCTTTACCAATTACTGGATTTTTGATGACATCAAGGTAGATGCAGCTTGTTACCGTGCCGGAGTGGGTGGATTTATTTTGTTAGCATTAATGTTAGGATGTTAGCCATAGGTTTAGCCGAGGTCGGATTAGATGTTGTCATTGTACATTTCCAGTTTGATGTACTTTGGTTTCCGTTTGAACTTAGATTGTTAAATTTGCCGATCTGTTGTTGGTTCGGGTTGTGTTGAAGTCGAAACCGAACCTGTGGTGGTGAATTATTATGAGTATAATATTTATAATTGAGCATTTGATTTTGAGACGGTGTTTCCAGTCTAGGCGTCGCAACATGGGCACGCTTACAAGAAAGTGGGTGCAAAGTTTGTGTTTGTGGAGAGGAATGCAATGGTGCGGGCTTAGATTGCATTATGATAGCAGTTGCAAATGAGTAGTAGATGTTAATCCCTGAATTAGCTGTGCATCGTCTGTTCTATAGGATGTAGCTTGCAGAACTAAGTAGGACGGAGTTGCTGTCTGTCAGCCTCTGTGGAACGTTTGCTTTGCTGCTTTTGACTTGCCTTCTGGGATTGACTTCTTGTTCGTCTACTATCATTGCCTGCCGAAGATTTCTATTACATATTGGGACACAACAACACTCGCTCTGATAGATAGCGGGGCTAGCCATTTTATCCGGCTAACCTTACCTGGATTGTACATTTCAAGTCTATTGGCCACCAAACGAACTCACACAATACGTTTACCGTAACTGGGGAATTGATCCAGGTTGACACCCAACTTTCTGCAAGCGCCGAACCTTGGTGAATAAGTGGTTTTGGGTCACACAAAATCAGACCACACTTTGTTCATTTTGGGTACGATACACGAGATGTAATCTGCTGTGGATACCGCCAAGCCAACCCGGCGATCATTCCAAAACACGCATTCCCGGACTGTCCCGGATTTCATAAGCTGGTGCCAGCTTCTTTGTCGAAACAATGTGGTCACTCACTACTCTGTGACGCACAGCATTGAACTGGTGGCTACTACACTCATTTGAATCCGCGTCTTTAACACCGCCAGCTGAGATGAGCCGGTGCTGCTACTCAACATTTAATAGACCCTAAAGAGTTTTGGAGCGGTGGCCGTCTTCTCCAAGTTGGACCAGACTACCGATTACTGGCAGATTCCAGTCCACACGATTAGCCAACACCTGACCGTCTTTGCCATACCATACAGAGCCACCTTTCATATTAAGGTCATGTCTTTTGGTCTTAAAAAAGTCTTCCAAAAGCTGATGGCCAAGGTACTAGTGGGATGGATAGGCAACCAACTACCACGACCCCACGGGGTACTTGAGGCAAGAGGCGAGTGATGGAGCGGTTGCAGGAATATGGACTACGCTGTAATCAATAGAAATGCTAGTTCCTTAAGGGAACAAGCTATTAGAGCACCACATTTGGCTAATTTGCGACTATTCCTGGTTTACTACTACCCTCAAGCAACTACGTAGCTTTATGGGTGTTTGCACATAGCGCGGCTATTTTTTGAAAAAAAAAACGGCCTAACTCAGCCGTTTTTGACCGCATAAGGGCGGCGAACACGTCAAAACATTTTTCTCCGAGAGCCCCGTTGGCCCCTTTTTGCCCTGATTCGATCGGAGGACGGCAACACCCAAAATTATGCGTCCGAAGTCAAAAATGGCGTTTTTGCAAAAGTTAAAAACGACGACGGTCCGTGCACCCCTTGGCAATCTTTGGACGCAAAAATATTGTTTGAACTTTTAAAAAAGGAAGGTCCCAAAAGTGTTTTTAGCTGAAGCGATTTTTGAGTTTGACTTTTGTTTTCCACTTGCCGCTCCCCGAAAATTGAGACTAATTTTATTTGCGAGATTTGTTTTCAGTTTTTCGATTATCTCTCTTACCGTTTTTAATATCTTTGCGCGTTAACCCACGGCGTAATGCAGAAGGTCTAAAAAAACGCGATTTTGGCCAAAAAGTAGGGACGCGCGAAAGAATAGAAGTATCCAGGGGCTTAACGCAGAGGATCGGGCTTAGTCTAGTTTGAAAGAAGACAAAACTGTGCAAAAAACTCTAGAAGCAGATTTTTGAATTTTTGCTTCTAACCCTTTTTACGAATTTTTAAAGTTTGTCATTTTTTTTTTCATATTTTGCCGCAAATCAGGCTGCGGTGCGGAGGTGGGAGTTTTGACTTTAAATTTGGATCCGCCGAACCTACTTGCATGGGAAACCCGAGTTTTGTCGCGATCGGGCCTCCCGTTTTCCGTATTTTTGCGTTTAAGTGTAGCGACGCGGGGGTAAAAAAAACGCTAAAGGTGGGGTCGCGCGAAAGAATAAAAGTGCTTCGGGGTTCGACGCAGAGGATCGGGCTTGGTCTCGTTTAAAAGAGAAAGGATGGAAGCAAAGATTGTAAAAACATTTTTTTTTTTAATTTTGTCTACTTTTTTACGATTTTTTAAAGTTGTTCGATTTTGTATTCATTTTTAGCTACATATGAGGCGGCGAACGTTTTAAGGCCGTTTCGATTTATGGATTCGGATTCGCCGCACAATTTTCTTCGAGAAACCCAAGTTTTGTTTCGGTCGGATGTTGCTTTCTTTGGTTATTTGCGCTTTTGTGTGGCCATTTGTTGATATTAATGTATATTAAGGAGAATTTGTGTTGGATTTATACGCGAGTTTTTAAAACGGCCGGAGGATTATTGATGAAAGATGAATAGTTTTTCATCAATCTGAGGATTATTGCAGTAATAATCTTGATTAAAATGAAAATTATTACTGAACTAAAGATGATTATGTTTGCATCAATTTGAGGATTATTGCAGTAATAATCTTGCTTAAAATGAAGATTATTACTGAACTAAAGATGATTATGTTTGCATCAATCTGAGGATTTTTGCAGTAATAATCTTGCTTAAAATGAAGATTATTACTGAACTAAAGATGATTATGTTTACATCAATTTGAGGATTATTGCAATAATAATCTTGTTTAAAATGAAGATTATTACTGGGCTAAGATGATTATGTTTGCATCAAATTGTGTGTGTGTCGTTTTTATATACTTTTACAATTGTAAGTAAGTGTCTGTGCTTGTCTGTATGTGTCTGTGAGTGTTTGTAAGTGTCTGTAATTATTTAAAAAAAAAGTGTATTCAGGTCAATACTGGCTCAAACAACTATATCAATTTGTTGAAGTGACAGCGAGACTGTCTATCTGATAGCTTCGCGCTATGATACGAGATAATGTGGCATTTGAGTTTTTTCTCATGGTGATTGAACTTTTTTTTGTTTAAAAGTTTTGGGTAGTGCATAAATATCTTGCTGTGTGTTCAGTTGATCTACCTGTTGAATTGGGGTATCTGATGGCTTTAGCAGCATTTCATATGCTTGTGATCTGAAAAAAGTAATCGATTTTAAGTGCTAGGCCAGCGATTGATTGTCTATAGATTTTGTCGAATACTTAAATAAAACTATTTTCTAGATAGTCTTTCGATGAAAGTATCATCTCAACAGCATTACCTACAAAAACGTAGCACAATACCAACAAAGCACAGCAATATTACAATATTAACCAGTCAAACTATTTTTAGTTTTATTATATTAAACGTGTTTTATTTAACCACATTAATGTATACGCTGTTAGAACAACACATCACACCCAATAGAGACATTCATTCTTAAAAAAACAGCACATGCAGGACCCATTTATTTTAATGGCATCGAATTGGAATCCTAATGCGGTTAATGTTTTCCCTTGCAAGAGCCCATATCCTCTCTAAACGCATTTAGCGAGATATTTAATAGCAATCAAACGTCCCATACTTAGCCGAAAGCACCAGACTAGATAGAATCGATACGGCCAAATGATTGTATGCGGCCTCATTTGCCGGAAGGATAATCAGAATTTAAACCATCCAATCCATTTACAATACATCAGCATTTAAATTTCAATTAAAATTGTAGGTGTATGTAAGTAAGCACAATAAAAAAGGAAATAAATCACGTCCGGAAAAACCGCTTGTGTTTTTACGAGCTTGAGCTGAATATGTGCAATTTGCACTTTCTGCTGACCGCTGAGAAATTCACACCCTGCATACATCTTCATAAATTACGGAAGTGGGCATAATCGCACAGAATAATAATTCAAGGGAAAGATTAAAAATGCACGGCTGCATTTTCGCGAATTAAGGATTAATTATTAAAACTGTATTTCATACATGGTGCTTAATCATTCCGGGTTTAGTACATTTAATTAAAATTTAAATTACAGCCGCGTTAATTGTTCTAGAAGAAAATCCAATTATAATTAATATCAAATTGGACTGTATGGCTATGCATCATAATACAAGATTTATATTTTTGTCTGTTGCATGCTTAATGAAAATTTCGTATTATAACCGTGAAGAAACAACATTCAATATAATTAAGCTATAAAATAAAAATATATACCCCATTTAATTATGTATTATTCTGATAAATGCAAAATAATTTTTTCAAGTCAAACAAGCTTATTATTAGGAGCAATCAAGGTTCCCCCTTTTGCTAACAGTATTCGGAAAATAGTGCATTTTCATAATTCAGTCGCACACGCTTTTTGTATATTGTTCTGGCACACGCGAATGACCTATCGGGAAGGGTGGCTTCGAAAAACGCGACAGTTTATCTGAGAATTCTGATAAATGTCTCGTAGAGGCTTTTTTATCCGCCGTCGTCGGCGCCGGCTGAATTTTCATATTAATTACCATTGCGACAAGGGCTGAGAAAAGAATGCCACCTGATTATTTCTTAATTACTTTGGGTGATGTGTATCGGGTGATTTATGAGTTTATTTACACGGGAAATTATATGTTAAGGGATGAATGTGTGTTGCTAAAGAGTGTATAATTTCACGCTTAATATCCAGCATATTAATTATTTTGTTATCAGATAATTTATTAGTAAATATAGTCGTCTAGAGAATTGTATGCTTAATTTATATAAGACGAAAACAAACAATTAATTTATCAACAATTAAAAGTACACAAAAGCTGCTTCAGATATTTTTCGTGGATTTGAGAGCATTATCTGTATACACTAAGATGAACTCGTAGTCACATTTTTACTATAAGTTTCTGAAAGGTGGCTGGGCGAGCTTTTTATTACTTCTATGGCTATACCGTGTGGGTTTCTATATGCTTGTGGCTACCAGGTGATAGTTTGGTTTGTTTGTTTTTTTAGGGTTTAGAGTCTTTGGAGTGTCTATCTTTTAGGAAAAGTTTTTTAACTGGTAGCTGTAGACTAAGAGATCAAAACATGTTTTGAATTTCGAAGTTTTTTAGCTCGCTGGAATTGTTTGTGGTTTTATTACCTCATTGGTTGTTGCTATGGTTTGCTCAGTACCAACAATGTTTAAGACTTGTTTATCTTGTTTGCTGACAAAACGCCGCAGGTTTTCTTTGTTTGTTCCAGGTTGCAATTGTTACTGGAGTCTTGTGGCTGCTCAACTCTTGCGGGTTTCCTGCTCCGAGTTTAGTTAGGAAGCTGATTGATGCTTTGTTTACCGATGGCAATAATTTGTTACGCGGCATGATCAGGTGTCGGTCGGTCGTTTTGGGTTTTTTGTTACACTGACACACTCAGGCTAGCAGTTTGTAGGGCTTGACTTTTCTTGTAAGATGGTGGGTTTTCTCTCAAAACCTTGTTTTATGTTGGAGTTCTTGGTTGACATATTTTGCCAAATTATGTTTACGGCTGTCTTATCCTAAGATTTTCTAGTTTTGCTTCTTGGGTGTGGCCGTTAGGAGTGGTTTTCTTGTTTGTCTTGGTTTCTCAGGATTTAGGCTGTTGATTGGTTCTTTGGTAAGTTGTCGAGTTGTTGTCGGATGCCGAGGACACTATGGATAGTGATGAACTTCAGTTTGCTTAGGGGCCTTAGAGGCTTCTGGGTTCTAGTCCGCTTCTATGAGGAGTTTGATGACTATCAAAGGTGGTAATTCTTTTTTGTTTACAACTTTAGAGTAGTGATGGATCTCAAATAGTTTTTTTCTTGTCTGTAGACTTCTTTCAGTTTGACCAGGTAGATGGAACCCTGATTCTTTCTAAGCCAATGATTGGTTTGGGCAATTTATTTAGGAATAGTTCATAGTCAGGAGAAAGAACAGGTTTGCATTTACACTTACATGATGTTATTGGAACTGTTATCGTAATCCTCTTCTGTCGGTACTTGCTTGTCGGAAAAAGTGGAATTTTTACTTCAAATCTGTAGTCGGAACTGGTTTTATTGGCAGTTCTTTTAAGTTTTGTCAAGTACTCTTTAAGGTTCAACCTGTTCATCTTTTTTGGCATGTCTGTATTTGTTGTTTTCTGCAAGAGATTTTTTTTTTGTTTAGGAAAATTATAAAAATTGTTGATTCAACTCTTATTTAAAAATATTAATTATTTTTTATTTGTTTGGTTTTGGTTTTATTGTTTTATTGTCTTTCGGTGGAGTTGAGTCGCCTTGTTCTATAAAGTAACCTCTCATTGTTACAGCTCGCGACAAACATGGTTTAAACCGTGGATTTGCCTTGTTCCAAGAAGTAGCTTTACGTTGGGTGTCAATTGTTACAGCACGCGAAAGACGTGGTTTAGACTGCGAATGCCTTGGAATGTAATTGTTTGGTTTATTTGTGTTTTTTGCGAGTTTAATATTTAGCGGGGGGACTCTGGTAGTATAGCGGAGTAATTATGGCACTTTGTTGAAGTCCGCTTGACGGTGAGCTTCTAGATAATGCTTTTCATATATGAAACGTTATTGTTTATAGATTAGGCCGGTGGTTTGATACAGTGTTCCCGCTCACCCGCCCAATTATTTGTTATCAAGAAATTTGCTTATTGTCACTAAAACATCAAAAATGAGCACAATAACAAATTTTATAACTAACACTTGGGCCGGTGGGCGCAAACACAGTTTATAAATATTATGCCAGTGGTTTGATATATCCGCCCGGCTATAGATACTTTCATACATGTGCTCCGCAAATTGAACAATATAGTTGTTTTTATAAGTTCTATTAATTTTTAACAAACGAACAGTGATGTTGTGATCGTTAACAAAATAATAAAACATTTTTATAAATTTTACAATAAGCTACAAGCGGCTCAATAAACCGACGTGCGGTACTCGCAAATGGGATAGAGTCCGCACGTTTTCAATTTGCGAAAAATTACACATATTCTGAGGCCGATAAGAAAATAAAATAAATATATAAAAATATATAAACATTACAATGGCTGAAATCAAAGCACTATCTGCAATTGTTCTTCTTCTTCTTCTTCTCAGCCTTCAAATGTCCACTTCTGGACGTAGGCCTCCTTCATAGTTTTCCACTCACTTCTGCTCTGGGCTATCTGATACCACTTTCTTCCTGCCACCTCCCTGATATCATCTAGCCACCTCTTCTGTGGTCTCCCGATACTGCGTTTGGTTGCTCTTGGTCTCCACATGGCTATTGTTTTTGTTCACTTACTTGTATCATCTCTGGCAACGTGTCCTGCCCAGCTTCACTTAAGTTCCGCTATTCGTTTAATGACGTCTGTTATTCCCGTTCTTCTTCGGATTTCTTCGTTGCGGATTTTGTCTCTTAAGCTTATGCCAAGCATGGCACGCTCCATTGCTCGTTGCGTTGTTCGAAGCTTGTTTGCACTTTGGACTGTGAGGCACATTGTTTCTACTCCGTACGTTGTCACTGGGAGGATGCATTTGATGTGTACTTCTCTTTTTAAGCTGTGTGGGATGTCTCTGTTTTTTAGTATATAACCCAACTTTCCGAATGCAGCCCAGCTGTGTTGTACTCGTCTACTAATTTCAGCCGTTTGGTTATCCTTGCCCAGTTTTATCTTATGGCCCAGATATATATATTTCTCCACTCCTTCTATAATCTGTTCCTCAATATTGACTGCTGTATCGAGTGGGCTCATGATCTTGGTTTTTCCTAAGTTCATCTTTAGACCTACTTTTTTTGACTCTGTATTAAGCTCTTTTAACATATTTTGTAGTTCATCGATATCGCTGCTCATAAGGATTATATCGTCTGCAAAGCGAAGATGGTGTAGGTGTTTGCCGTCGATGTTGACACCTTTGTTTTTCCATTTTAGGTTTTTAAAAACGTCCTCTAAGGCCAGAGTGAATAATTTTGGGGATATTGTATCGCCTTGCCTAACCCCTTTTTCTATTTGGATCTTATTAGTAGCCAAATCTTCGTCTATAGTCACTTGTAACGTAGCGTTTTCGTATATTGATTTTATCAAGTTAGTGTAACGTGAGTCTATTCTTGCATTGTCCATAGCTGTAAATATGGCCCACAATTCGATGGAGTCAAACGCTTTCTCATAGTCCACGAATGCTAGGTGTAGTTTGTTATTGTATTCTACACACTTCTCTATTAAAGATCGAATTGTTTGCTGGTGATCTGTAGTGCTGTAGCCCTTTCTGAAACCGGCTTGTTCTGGGGGTTGGTAGAAGTCTAACTTATTTGTTAGCCTAGATGTTAATATTTTGGTCAGTAGTTTATATAGGTGGGACAGTAGACTAATAGGCCGATAGTTCTCAATTTTACTGATGTCTCCTTTCTTCGGTATTAGGATGACATTCGCGTTTTGCCAGGTTATTGGAATTTTTCCTTCGGCTATGCATTTGTTTTGCAGGATGGTTATGGCTTTTAGTACTGACTTACCTCCCATATTTAGCATTTCGCTAGTTATTCTATCATCCCCTGGGGCTTTTCTCTTTTTCATTTTCTTCAAAGCCGCCTTTACTTCCTCGATGTTGATGTCTGGAATATCTTCCGAGTTTACATTTTGGATTACAGGTGACTCGTTATGGGGGTTGCTAATGTTGGAAGTATAGAGTTTTTTATAGAACTGCTCTATAACGGTCTTTATGTCTTCTTGGTTTCTGATCATTATTCCGTTTTGATCTTTAATTTTAACTATTTATCCACGCCCCTTTGATAGATTATTCCGCAAAACCTTCATGTTCATATTATCTTCTATAACATTTTTGATCGTTTCTGTGTTGTATGATCTTATGTCTTTGCGAATATTTGTGCTTATAGTTCTGTTTAGTTGTTTGTATTCAGTGGATTCTCGGTTCAATACTCTCCTTTGATCTATTAATTTTAGGGTGCTATTGCTGATTTTGTTGTTCTTAGGTGCTTTTGTTCTTGAGCATACTGTTTTGTTGGCTATGTGGATGTCCATAGTGATCTTATCTGCTAATTCATCTAGCTCCAGTCTATCCAAGTTAGCGGTATCTAATTTAGTAGATAGAATTTCCTCGTATTGTTGTTGATGTTGTTTTAGTTGTTTTTCCATGTCTGTATATGTCTTGCTTTCTATCACTTTTCTTCTTTCGGTCTTAGTATTTATCGCAATCGTTGCTCTGACTAGTCGATGGTCGCTCCCGGTGTTAAATTTGTTTAGCGTGGTGACGTCTTTCACGATATTTTTGTTGTTTGAAAGGATGTAGTCGATCTCGTTTTTGATGTTGCAGTTTGGACTCATCCAAGTCCACCTTCTGTGCTGTGGTTTTCGGAAGAATGTGTTCATACAGTATATATCTTCATTCTGCAGATAATTTAGGAGCATTTTGCCGCGTTCATTTCTATCTCCTGATCCGAAGTTTCCAACTTGTTTTATGTCTTCATCAAGTGTTTTGCCTATCTTTGCATTGAAATCTCCAATAGTTAAAGCGAAATGTACTTTTTCTGATCTACGAGCTAAGGTAATGTCCTCGTAAAATTGTTCTATTTCAGCTACCTCCGCTTTGCGCGTAGGCGCGTAGACTTGGATGACTTGTAGGCTATATCTTTGTGATAGTTTCAGAACCACATATATTACGCGATTAGATATTGGTACCATTTTAGTTACAAGGTGCTTTAATCGCTTATTGATAAGAATTGCGACGCCGCCGTTGTGTGAATTTTCTTCATTATTATTCTGATATAGCATATGCCCTGATTTTAAAACTGTACACTTTTCACCTGGTCTTCTGGTTTCACAAAGTCCAGCTATATCCCACTTTATTTTTGACATTTCTTCCTCTAACTCTTCTAGTTTTTCTTCTGTTCTCAAAGTCCGTACATTATACGTAGCAATTTTCAGTATTTTCCGATGGCAACCTTTCTGGCTCCAGTGATTGTTCGCACCCCTGATCCGTTCTCCTCTCCGACCGTTGCCGTGGCTGGTAAGTTGCGGCTCGCTGGAGACTCGGGGCCTTTCTTTCGTCTGTGTATTCATGGTATATGAAGGGTATTTTGGCATTTACTCACCACGCTTGCCCTGCGGGTTGGTGAGTTTGTGTAATCCATCTGACTAGGACTGTGCACGCCGCCTTTGTTCCATTTAGAATCGTCCGCCGCCGTACTGTCGATATAACCCACAACTGGCCATATCCAACAAGCAAGACCATCATCTCTATATTGAGACTACTGCCCCTCCTTGTCCCCTTACTTAGTTTAGCCTGCGAGCCGACGCAGTGTACCGTGGTGTGGCCGTTGTTTCCAACTTCATGGAGCCATAAGTAAGAGTTGGAGGCCCACTGGTAACCAATGCCTTAGAACCATCCCATTCTGAGATTTGGCTGTCCTAAGTACAGAGGTGCTATACCTAGCAAGCCCCCTTACACCAGAATTACATTTCCTTAATTCTCGATGGAATGGTTATACCGCCATGACTCGGTCGCCAGAGCCTCGTTCGTTATCTAGCAGCGGGCACCGCGTGCAGGAGAGGTTGACATTTGGGTCGGACTTACTTGGTGGTTCTTGCCGTCACCCCTTACCCACCCTCTTACCCTCTGCAATTGTAACGGATTTAAAATCGTCGGTTGATTGTATGTCAAATAAATTCGATGACTTTACTAAACTAAATGATGAATTTGAGAAGTTACTACAGCAATTAAAAACTGACAACAAAAAAACTAAGCGAGAAGGTATCTGTGCTTGAACAAAAATGTAATATTCAAGAACAGGGCTTATTAACTACTAATATAATAGTAAGAGGAGTACCCGCTAGCATATTGGAATGCTATAGAAAAGGAATTAAATCAAAATGTCCGCCAATTATCATTAAAATGAAAACCGAAAAAAAAACAAAGAAGAGTTTTTGCAAAAAAAGAAAGACGCAAAAGATTTAACTACCAAAGACTGCTCACTTATTGCAGATAATAACACAATCTTTTTTAGTGAACAGTTAACAAAATACAATGAGGAGCTGTTTTATGAGGCCAGGAAAATGAAGAAAGAAAACAACTATAAATTTGCATGGTCCAAAGACGGAAATATATACTTGAGAAAAAAGAAGGATCTCCAGTAATCCGTATAAGAACTCTACAAGATATTGAAGAACTAAAATAAATATTATAATTGTATGTTTTTAGGTACTATTAACACAACATTTAATGATTCAAGATGAAAGAACGCTTTTCATTGCACATCTAAATATAAGATCACTTATACCACACCTAAGCATCCTTAAAGACATTTTTAAAACTTATTATTTTGATATAATTACCTTATCTGAAACTTGGCTTAATGTAACTGTAAGTAGCAATCTTATTAATATTCCTAACTACACTATTTATAGGCAAGATCAACCCACTAGAGCCGGAGGAGTAGCCATTTATGTTAATAATTCAATTAAAATTTCATCTACAATCAAAACACATAATAGAATAGAGCAATTATGGCTTGAAATAAAAAATAAATCTAATACTACAGGAATAGGGGTTGCATATAAAACACCAAAATTAAATAGTCTACAATTTTTGTCAGACCTTGAAGATACACGATCGGAAATCTATCCCACTATTTCAGATATTATACTAACCGGAGATATTAATATTGATTTCTTAAACCTCAACTCCAGAGAATTTAACTGTTTTTTAGACATACTTGACTCTTTTAACATGCATAAAATAATCGATAACCCTACTCGAGTTACTGACAAAAGCTCTACATTAATTGATATTATTGCTTATTCTAAAAATGATAGTAATAAAATCATACAATATGGAAATAAAAACTCTGAAGGTATTGCAGATCATGATCTCGTATACTGTGTTTTAAAATCTAACATTGCACCTGAAACCTATGCTCCAAAGTCATTTCGATGTTTTTGCAATTTTAACTATGCCACATTTCTTGAAGTTCTACAAACTACTCCATTTATTATATGCTTTACACAGGGAGTTTGTAAATGAATGGGATTATGTAATCACTTTAAATATGCCACCTTTTTAAAATTGTCCTCTATACTACATATGTTTTCATATGTTTGCTTGACAGCTGTCAAAGTTGATCTGTCAAAACAAATAGTTTAGTGAACAATTTAACAAAAGCGGCACATTTAAAGTGATTACATAATCCCATTCATTAATAAACTCCCTGTAATAACGACGTCAATGAAAAAAATAATATTTTAAATTCATTATTTTAACGTTGTTTGATCAACACGCTCCTGTCAAGTCATACACTTACAATAAAAAACAGTTGTCTCCATGATATGTTATACCATAAAACAAATGCAGAAAATGAGAGACAAGGCATATACCCGTTTTAAAAAATCTAAACTATCTGCACACTGGGACTATTATAAAGAATTACCTAATTTAACAACAAAAGCTATAAAAACTGAAAAGAAAGCTTATTATGAATTTGAATTAAGGAACTCGAAACCCAAAGTGGAATAGTTATAGAAAACTGGGGTTACTTAAATATAAAAACGTTGCTATACCATCTAACCTATCTGATCCAAATTCAATAAATAACTTTTTTCTGGACAACCCTAAAATAGACATAAGAAATTGCAACAAGACTAATCTTCATTATTTAAACACACAAAGTAATTTCACCAAATGTTTTAATTTTAAATATACTGAAGAACCAGTTATCATTAAAGTAATTAACCAATTTAATTCGCAAGCAATAGGCATTGACGGTATAAGCATAAAAATGATTGATCTGTGCTGTTCACATATCTTACCATATATATGTCATTTAATTAATTTTTGTATTAGTATGCACACGTATCTATTATCTTGGAAACAAGCAAAAATAATTCCAATAGCAAAAACCAACAACCCTGCAGAATATAAACATCTTAGACCTATAAGTATATTGCCTACAATGTCAAAGATATTTGAAAAAATTCTTAACGCGCAACTCGTTGAATATCTTGCATCTAAAAAGATACTACCAGACTACCAATCTGGTTTTCGGTTTGGTTTTAGTTGTAACACAGCTTTAACAACAGTAATTGATGATGTTATTTCAGCAACAGACAAAGGAAATGTTTCATTGTTTTTTCATTGCATTTGATACAGTTAATCATCAAATTCTGTTGGCTATTTTAAAACACACAGGTTTTACAAATGATGCTGTTAATCTAATTGAAATTTTTTATCAAATAGACAACAAACAGTAAGTAGTGGAAACAAAATATCTGATCCTAAAACAATAACTTCTGGGTTACCACAAGGATCCATTTTATCGCCCACTTTATATTCTATTTATACAAGTCAAATGATTAAAAGTATCAAACATTGTCACTATTATTTATACGCTGATGACACTCAGATGTATCTATCTTTTCCAGAAAGCAAAGTTTATACTGCAATAAACCATATTAACAAAGACATTGAAACAATAGTTCAAGCATCTCGTGAACACGCATTGTTGATTAACTCTTCCAAAACGGAGGCTATACTTTTTGGAACAAAAATCAATCGAACACGTGTCATTGACAAAATGAACTCCAATAACTTAACAATATCCGTAGGTAATGATAGTGTGCAGCTGAGTGACTCGGTAAAAAGTCTAGGTGTTATAATAGATAATAACCTAAAGTTTAATTTGCATATAAATAAATGTATTAGCAGAGCATATGGTAACCTTAAAGTATTATATGCGTCACGCGACTGTCTTAACCAGCAAAGTAAGATTATGTTATGCGATTCTCTGGTATTATCGCCCTTTAACTACTGTGATAGTTTATATGATGCTTGTATTGATTCAGTAACTCGCAAAAGAATAAAACGGGTGCAAAAATCTTGCCTTAGGTTTATATTTGGTATAAGAAAAAGAAAAAGAATATCATATAAACTGAAAGACAAATGGCTTAATATGAAACAGCGACGAACGCTGCACAAATCATTTTTCTATAAAAACATAATTGTCTCTAAAGAGCCGGCATACCTTTATAATAAAATAACATTTAGATCTGATGTGTATAATCTTAATATAAGGTTTAAAGGCGTTTAAAGGTTTAAATAGTATACCATTTGATATACAATCAGTAAAACCCTATAAGTTTAGAGATGCTTTGTTTAACTGGCTATTCAAAAAAGATGATTAGATCTGCAATGGAACGTGTATAATAAAAAGTACATTGTTTGTAATATATATTATACATTTTTTATTTTTTTTTTTTTTTGTTATGTTATGTTATGTTTATGTATATGTAAGTGTGTAAAGATGTATAAGGATGAATGTTTGAAAGTGTATATGGTTTAAACATTTTTTTTGTTTTAGTATATAGTTTAAGGGTAGAATGGCAGAACAGCGAGGTACATATTTGCTTAACTGAATTCTTTCATATTTGCCACCAAGAACATATGTAAAATAATCTATTTTTACTTTAATTATGTAAATATGTTTTGTTGATGTGGTAAATAAATGATTTATTATTATTATTATTATTATACAGTGTTCTCACCCAAGTGTTGGATATCATTTGCTTATTCTCACACTTGTTGCGTTTTTGCTGTTTTTAATGTGACAGATTGAATGACAGTTGTCACTATTGCGTCAAAGGTGGGCACAATAATATTTTTTTTGATAATTAACACTTGGGCTGGTCGGCGGGAACACAGTTTATGAAGATTGGGCCGGTTGTTGGATATAGTGTTTCCGCCTACCCGCCCAAGGATTTGTTATCAAGAAATTTGCTTATTCTCACAATTGTTGCGTTTCTGCTGTTTTTAGTATGACAGATTTAATGACAGTTGTCACTTATACGTCAAAGCTGGGCACAATAACAATTTTTGATAACTAACACTTGGGCGGGTGGAGGGGAATACAGTTTATCAATATTAGGTCGGTGGTTTGATACAGTGTTCCCGACCACCTGCCCAATTATTTGTTATTAAGAAATTTGCTTATTCTCTCAGGTGTTGCATTTCTGCTGTTTTAAATGTGACAGATTGAATGACAGTTGTCCCTAAAACTTTAAAGATGAGCACAATAACAAATTTGATAACTAACACTTGGGTTGGTGGGCGGAAACACAGTTTATAAATATTATGCCAATAGTTTGATACAGTGTTCCCGCCCACCCGCCCAAGTGTTGGATATCAAGAAATTTGCGTATTCTCAAACTTGTTGCGTTTATCCTGTTTTTAATGTGACAGATTAAATGAATGTTGTCACTAATACGTCAAGGGTGGGTACAATAACAATTTTTTTGATAACTAATTTTTGGGCTGGTGGGCGGGAACACAGTTTATAAATATTGGGCTAGTGGTTTGATACAGCGTTCCCGCTTACCCACCCAAGTGTTGGATATTAAGACATTTGCTTATTCTCAAACTTGTTGCGATTCTGTTGTTTTTAATGTGACAGATTGAATGACAGTTGTCACAAATACGTTAAAGGTGGGCACAATAATAATTTTTTTGATAACTTACACTTACTGTCAAGATGTCAAAAATAATTGACATTTTTGATGTGTCAAAACTAATTGACAGCTATTCAGTGTCATAGGCAGAGGTCAAAAATGACATTAGAAAGATGTCAAAAATGACATTAGAAAGATGTCAAAAATGTCAAATAAATGACAGTTAAAGAAATGTTGACAATTCATGAAATATGTCAAATATAATCAACAGTGTCGACAATAATTGACAGTTGTTAGATGTCATTTTTTAAATTGATGGACGTCAAACATGTTTGACAGTTCAGAGAAGCTAATAGTAATAGTAATGCAGACAGATATCAACAATAATTGACAGTTAAGATGTCTTTAATGTCAAAAATTGTTGACAGATGTTAAGTTGGACAATTGAGGTGTCAAAAATGACAGTTTACTACCGAGATGTGAATAATAATTGGCAGTTGTTGGGTGTCATTTCAATACCTGACAGATGTCAAAATTAACAGTTTTTATTATAACAAATGACAGTTGAGATATGCCAAACATGATTTGACAGTTAATATGTCAAAATGACAGTTAAAAGATGTTAAAAATGACAGTTTAGAGATGTCAAAATTAATTTGACATTTGACAGAAGTGTAAGAAATAACAGTTGACAGAATTCAAAAGATTAGAGATGTCAACAAAATGATCATCAATGAGTACTATGGATGTTTGACACATTAACTTAAATAAGTTACAATTTTGGTTAATAAATGACAGTTGACATATGTCAAAGTGATTGACAGTAAAATTAAATGATATTTGAAAGGAGTTTAAAATGAATTATTTTGATTTTTTTGGATGCCAAATGACTGTTGTTGACAATTCAAAGATGTCAAAAATTATCTACAGTGTTTGATACAGTGTTCCCGCCTACCCGCTCAAGTATTTGTTATCAAGAAATTTGCTTATTTTCACATTTGTTGCGTTTTTGCTGTTTTTAGTATGACAGATTGAATGACAGTTGTTACTAATACGTCAAAGGTGGGCACAATAACACATTTTTTATTAACTAACACTTGGTCGGGTGGGCGAGAACACAATTTATAAATATTGAGCTTGTGGTTTAATAAAATGTTCCGGCCACTATCCCAAGTGTTTGTTATAAATGTTCTATGATTCTTTTCACTTAGGATTTGTTGGGTTTTGGTTGGGTCTTTGAAAGAATCTAAAAAAAAAGGTTTTTTTTATGAAGTTTTCTAGAGGTTTGTTCAGCAGTTTTTGAATAGGTTCTTTCTGGCTGGGCGTTTTTTCTACTTTTTAGCAGTGGGTGATTGAATCTTGTTATTTTTTGGTTTTCCGGCTTTTGTAAAATTAATATTAGGCTCGAGCATTGGCTGGAGCTTTGCCAATTTTAGGATAAGGACATAAAGGGTCCGCCATCTAAAGTTTTTTTTTTCAACTAGTGCTTATTTCGTGAATGGTAACACTTAGCTCATGTCAGATTTGACAGATAATTAGTTTTATCCTTCCGCTGAACGAATATGGTTGTGTATACGCTTGAACAACGCTGGGAAATATTGCGATTACTTTGAAAATCATGGTAATGTTGCAGAATGTGTGCGAACATTGCGTACGGATTTTGGAAGAAGAGAAGCACCGTCAGCTCCGTATGTTCGTTATCTTCTGAAAAAAGTGAAAGAAACTAGCATTCCTCATCGATAAACCAAAGCGTGAAAAGCCAAAAATAGTGCGTACACCCGAGAATATTGATGCTGTGGCAGAAAGTGTGCGTGAAGCGCCATCAACATCAATTCACCGTCGTTCTCAACAATTGAACATTTCGGAGACATTATTGAGACGAATTTTGCATAAAGACCTTGGTATGACACCATACAAAGTCCAATTGGTTCAGGAGTTGAAGCCAACTGACTATCCAATGCGTTTTCGCTTCGCTGAGTGGGCCTGCGATCGACTTACAGAAGATGCCGATTTTGCCAAAAAAATCATCTTTTCGGATGAAGCTCATTTTGATCTTGGCGGGTATGTAAACAAACAAAATTGTCGCATTTGGGGCACAGAAAACCCGCACGCATACATTGAAAAGCCGGTACACCCAAAACGAGTCACTGTTTGGTGCGGATTTTGGTCCAAAGGCATAATTGGGCCATTTTTCTTCGAAAATGAGCAAGGAGTGGCCGTTACAGTCAATGGCGATCGTTATCGGGCCATGTTGAACGAATTTTTTTCACAAAAATTGAAGAGGAGGATATTGGCAACATTTGGTTTCAACAGGACGGCGCTACGTGCCACACGGCCGAAGCTACACTCGATGTTTTGCGCCCTGTTTTTGAAGATTGCATTATCAGCCGCAGAGCTGATGTCCTTTGGCCACCTCGGAGCTGCGATTTGACACCGTTGGACTATTATTTGTGGGGTGCCCTCAAAGATAAGTGTTAAGCCAACAATCCAGAGACAATTGACGCTTTAAAGGAAAATATTCGTGAAGCCATTGGTGAAATACAGCTGCACACAATCGATAATGTGCTTAAAAATTGGACCGATCGTGTAGGCTACTGCATGGCCAGCCGAGGCAGCCATTTGAATGAAATTATTTTCCATTATTAACCGGAAGGGTTGTACTTTTAAATAAAAAAAGAAATTTGAGAAAATATTCAGTAGTTTTTTTTTTATAGCATTTTAAAAAAAAAAAAAGTTATTTGGCGGACCCTTTATTTATTCTTTTTTTAGTAAATTTTCGTAGTGGCTTGTTTAGCAATGGGGGAACGATGGCGTGGGTGACTTCACTTTTCAACTTTTTTGTGATTGCGGCAAATGGGTTCTATTGGCTGGGTGCGTTTATTTGTTTTTTCTGTAAGTAGGATTTACATTATGGAAAATTTTATAGGTTTTTGAAGTATTGAAGTTGTTTCTTCCACATAAATTTTGTCTTTGTAGTTTATATTGCTAAGTTTTGGCCTATACTGAGCTTTCTACAAATCTAGTTGTGTCTTAAAAAAGTGAAAGAAAATATTCTTGTTATTTGTTTGACGTTTCGCAAAAATACTTTTGAAAATTTGTTTAAAAATCAACATTTCCTGTTTGTCAGTCTGCAAAGTTTGGACTTGAAAATGGCTTAATTGAAGGACTGAATGAATGAAGTATTACTTGTGCAGTTTTTACGGCCTTATTTTGACGAACGTCTTGGGGTTATCAACCTGCTTCTAAAAGCAATTCTAACTCACGACATAGACGCTCCGCCGTAGGTAATTTTTTGAACTCTGAAGAACCGCACGTACAGTCTATAGGAACGCTAACCATAACAGCCTTGCGTTTTGGACACGTTTTTGGCGTAACATACATGGATTATACTTTAATTATGACTAATCAAGAGGGAAGCAAACTACAATGGACTAGGTGGGAAATCATAATTTCTCATTACAGCCACACATCTACAAGTACAGTAATTGTAATGTTTTGGTCTTGGTTGGTCTATTTTAATCCTGAAACTATCAAGATTACATAAAGGTCAATAAATTTGCAATTATGTTTTATAGTTGACAAAGTTGTTGGCAAAGTTTTTTACATGGGATTACTTTTTTAGTTTTGCTTCCAGATTAGTAAATCTAATTGCGTTATCTTTAAGATATGACACTGGCATAGTTTGAGGATGTATCAACTTTCCGCTTCAATAGCGATGAAGGTTCTTTAGGGTATTGTTACTACACTTGGCTTAAACATGACTGATGTCCGATGAAGAGGCAAATAGTACTTATTTATGTACTAAAAAATATGAGAGCCTGGGGAATTGAATGCTGTTTTACAGATACTTGTTTTTAGACTATTTTGGTCTATATTACTGAGTGTCCCAAGTAGATGATGTATACAGATGGAGATTTGTGGTTTAGTAAGCTAAAATCCAGTAGTAACGCAATGTAGTAAAGTAAATGGAGTTTCATATTTTATGTTTGGATCTTTGGAACTCTACACGTTCAGTAGATTTGACAACATGTAGCACTGTTCTATTTTTTTTTATTTACACAATATATTTCTGACAAAATAAAGCATGCATCAGTAAAAAGAAAATATTTATTGTAAAATATGCTACAATATATGAAACAACATTATTATATATTATTCAACATTATGATGATTTATATTATTGTTTATACGTTTAATGTAATGCAACTAAGTAATTCAAATGATACTTGTATGAGAAAATAAAGTACTCATACATTTCCTGCGGCTGTAGCGTCATTGTTGTTTATGCATTTGAAACGACAGGAGGAAATGACCGTAAAAAAGGCATTACATTTCTCGATTTATAAAGTGTAGCAATTGCCCGGACCGATAAAAAATTTAGAGCTACTCCAATATTTTAAGTGCAGATTAAGATAAAGCCAAGTTATTTCCAGCGACAGTTAATAATGCTTTAACCCCATTCCGTTTTCCATGTTGACACACATTTACCCGATATTATTTTTCCCAAAATGGAAAAAAAATATGACGTAAACAATCCGTTCCGCAATTATAATCGTCCGCATTTACATTTTTATGCCGTCCCTCTGGAACAGATATGGAAATAAATATGATAAACGATGCATATTATTAGAAAATAAATAATGTCGGACAGAACCGACATTTTAATAAACATAAAATATATAATTAATGTTTGCATAAAGTGAATTAATCAATAATATCAATTTTATGTTGGATCGTTAGTTTTTCAGCAAAATTCTATTCACTTTTCTGTGAAATACTTCCTTCCGGCTTAACGATCCAATTAATTTAGCTACGTATGATACTGAATGCTCTGCTAATTTAAGCTATGATATTTTTCATTTTTAACGTGGTTATCAATTCAAGCCTTTTAGTATGCACCCCTAATATGGAAACCATTAACCCAATTCCTCGCTTATCTATCTGTTCATCTTTCCGAATCTGAATATACTACATCCTACATACAATGTTACATTATATCTATTTTATTATATAGATAGAATATAGATTATCTAGACATTACAATGGAGTAAGATTAAATTAATAATACATTCATTGTAAATTGAAATTTTATATTTAAAAAATCATTTAATATATTTGAACTGGAAATATATAAATGATGTCAACGTTTTTATACGTTGATTGTATAATTTTAGCTTTTTATGAAACTACCACAGTTCATCTTTGTTGCATTGGAGTAGAATTTTCTATAGAATTAGTCGAATTTACCTTTACGGATACCTAGTAGACTAAACGATATAATATTTAAAATTAAACGATGTATTTTATGTAAATTGCTTTCGTCTAGTAATAGACACATACACACGTGTTTCAGGGTATGCACTCTTCATCAGTGTGTCTAGCATCTCACTGGTCGAAGAGACAATGTACATAAAATTACAGTAACTATTAAACAGATTATTTTTACTAATGTGTCAAAAGTGTTAACGCAATGCCCTCTATTAGGAGAAACGTTGAAATGTTTCAACCTTCTACAAGGCCATCATCAGACGGTGATACAAACAAGTACCCTGTAGAAGGTTGAAACATGTTACAGTTTTTTTTAATATATTTGTTATAATATAGTAAGTACATAGTAAATTTTATTTATCTAAACCTAAGTAGTTGTTGTCGATTGATTTTTTGTTGCGGTTACCAGACGGGACCACAAGATTGGTTTCTCTACACGGCCACGCCCAGTAGTGGCCCAGTTTCATAATAAGGAATAAAGAAAATTCAGATTGGATGCTGCTTAACCGCCTTTACTACCCCAAACATTTAAGTTCCGAGTAATGAATGCTTTTCGGGCAGAAGAACCCACCAGCAACGTTCCAAAAACTAATGTACTAAGTATTTCCCAGGTTTACAGAAATATATATACGATAATACGCTTACAGGAGTATAGACTGCGCTGCTATCCAAAGAGTGCCAGTTTGTAACTGACTTTGTTGAGTACCTGGGACATAGAATCAGTGCCTCCGGTAAACAATTCTTGAACTATCACCTAAAGCTTACTAAGGACCAAGACACTTCACGGAACAAGAAACAACTTTGGATTTTTTTAGACCTATGCACTTGGCTCCGGTTAAGTACGTGCCGGACAAATCTAGAATAGTGGTTCTTTTGGGCCGACGACTTTCAAGCAACTATGACTGCATTAAAACCAAGGATGCTATTTGTAATCCAGACAGATTCGTGCAACATAGGGGTTGGCGCCGTCCTGTATCAGGAAGAAGGAGTACACCAACACTTAGTGTTCTACGAGGTACCACTTGAATGCGTGGCAATTATATGGGCAATAAAGAATTATTGAGCGTACTTAGAGGATGAGTCATTTATACTCTGGATCGACAATAGGGCTCTGGTTTGGCTAAAGATTACGATGGATGTTATGATCAAATTTATTAGGTGGTTCCTCAGTAGTTTAATTCATTGCCACGTTGGTAGAAAAGCCCGAACGGTTGCTACCTCTCTGAAGATCTAATGCAGAAGAAGCCGGACATATACAGTCAACGAATTAGCCGAACACACAACTCCCCTCAATTATGTTTGCTGATCGGAGAAACTTTAGCGGATTTGGTCCGACAAGTTTAAGGAGAGTGTGAGCAAATTTAGCTCATTATTTGACGGTAGCAGGAGGTGTTTGATTACTCATAAGACTTTGCGTAAATGGATCTGGGTTACAAACGGGGAGAACATTGGGGAGGTGATACCCACCAATCACCCAGCAAGAGATTATTAAACAACATCATTTGACGAACACGGCTGGTCGCCCAGGAAAGGGTTAAACCAAAAACAAGTGGTTAGGCCCTAAACGGATGGAACTAATTGCTAATGGGTAAAAGATAACCCTCACAGGTTGCCTATTAAACTCCATCTAGACGTCTAGCGCCTAAAATTGCAAGCTGAAAACCCAACAAACCAACAGTCCAGGAAGTTGAGGGGAATTAATTCAGTCTAGTGGACAAAGCATGTAGTGCTTGAATTGGTCCGTGACCAGTTTGAGCAGTAGAAAGGAGGGTCCTACCTTATAAATATTGAATTTTTACGGAGAAATGTCTACACAGGATCTCAACTGTTTTTTAAAGAATCAACATGCGACCACATAATTACGAC
This sequence comes from Tachinus rufipes, assembly GCA_963932245.1. NCBI lineage: Eukaryota > Metazoa > Arthropoda > Insecta > Coleoptera > Staphylinidae > Tachinus > Tachinus rufipes. Next base: position 12,390,308 of record OZ010746.1, on the reverse strand, counting down.
CAACGAAGCAATTTCAACATTGTTATGCTAACTGACTATTCTTTCAGATCTTTGACCATGCTTACTTTTACATCGAAGTCCTTCCTGGCGATTAACCTGAGTCGTGTAAACACTTGGCTGCGGTTACATATTTAATCAGATTGCATTAACCCGTGCAGTTTATGGACACACTGACAATGAACACAGTGCGTTTCCTGAAGAACCGCACTATGCACTTGACTCCAACGATTATGAACCACTGCACTAGGTGGAAAATTGAGGCTACGCACTCTCTCTATAAACGTTGATCCCCTCCCCCCCTTTATTATTACGCGGAACAGGAGATGGTAACAGATTAGAAACTGGAACAAACCTTTGCCATGGAACCTGCGATTGTTGACAAACCTCTCAACATCAACGACCAGCTTCCGGTCGTTTCAGTTCTAGCACACTATCTTACTCTGGGCGGGACCTGGCATAGCACTCCGGACGGTTGGGTGACATTTACTATGCTTTATTGCACTGAGACGCCACTACAAAACACCCATACTGTAGCCTTTGTACGCTTTCCTACGGTGTGCTTATTGAAGTACTCCTTCGTCTTCTTTACGCCGCTTTTATGACTTTGTCTGGCACTGTTGTTGGTAGAAAATGGCTTTCGAGCAGAGACAATCAAGGGTATTTTAATCTCTTGCACTCATTAAAAACCATGTTTAGTATGGAGTTTAAGAAGAGGAGAGAATACCCTTTAGCAGAACCGACAATGGGCAGTCAATACAACTTGTTTGTGGAAAGTTTGATCATTATTGAACTAAGAGCCCAGACGATACACTCAAATTTTTGGTTAAACCCATCTCCACCAATAGTACAGGAGATCGTGATTCTGGTAGTACCTACCCCAGAACTGTACTTCTTAGGGTTGAACCAAGAACATATTTGGTATATCTAATGCTTCCAAAACCTACTTGTATCGTTGTACAAACCAGAACTGCAAGGCTTTTGCTTTTGCCTGAGAATTGTGGGGATTAATAATGTGGCTGGTGCAAGTTACAGCGGCGGAAATTGAACTACTCCAGGGTGTTACGAGGTCACTGGGCGGAGGATGAGGTTGGCAACTGCAACTGAATAGGCTAAGGTCACCCTGGAGGAATTTTCCTGCGTGGGGTTTGAGGTTTGCGTCTATAAGCAAAAAAACTTTATTGCAGATGGTAGGTTTTGTTGTTGGCTGCTTGCTTAAGTTTCTTCAAATCAAATGCGATATGATGGCTGGCTACTTGCAGATCCGATGTCAAGGCGAGGGTATGGGCGGTCTTGTTCGGAGAGTTGCGGCTAGTATTAGCAATGCAATGCGTTGACGTCTGTTGTGTCATCTTTGTTTGTGTTTGACAATTTGGAAATCAGCGGGAAAGGTGCTTGGTGTTGCTACTTGGTCGCTTTTTTTCTCCTTGGGGTCTTCTTTCGGGTTTTGTTTGGGTTTTCTGGGTTAGAGAGGCTTCTATGCGAGGTAATCCTTTAGGATTTCTGGTTTAGGGTTGAAATCTCGAACGACGTCATCTAACAGGTTTTGGTCGGAGTTCCATGTTGTTTTGTTGCTGCGATTGTACTCGCTCACATTGTATGCGCTCACATTTTGCAAAACCTATGTAGCTCTTTTTCTAATTTTTTTTTTTCATTTTTTAAGTGGTAGGGTAGGGGGCCTGGAAGTGAATTTAAGCGATAAATTTTTGCTGTGAGGTTGGGTAGTTTTACTCTAGGATGCCCCACGTTAGGCGCTAATTGTTGCAGTTTAGATTTGTTCGAGGCTTACTGCGGTTTTTTAGGCTAATTGTAAAGGGTGGTCCATCTAGTGGTATCTGTTTAATCATTTGTTATTTTAACAGTGACAGGTCTTTCCCGTAGGGAATCTTGACCAAAAGTCAGTATCATATCTCCGCGGAACGAAATGAATCGCTTTACGCTTGAACAACGTTAGGAAGTATTGCAAATTTAATTCCAAAGTCAATGTTGTGTGGCTCAAACAGTGCGTTTATTGAAAAGAAGATTTGGCCAAAATGAGGCCGCTACCGCGCGTGCTATACGCAAGCTTTTGCAAAAAGTTTGTGTAACTGGCGTGCTAGTGGCCAACACACAAGGTCTCCGCCGTCGTACCGTAGCTGAGAGTGTGCGACTCTGTCCGGGAACATCGATTCACTATTGATCTCAACAACTCAACATTTCATGCACCAGCCTGATGCGAATTTTGCAAAAAGACCTTGCATTAGTTGCTTATAAGTTTCAATTGACTCTGCAATTGAAGGCACACGGCCATCCGGTTCGTTATTGCTTCTCAGTTTGGGCCTTAGAGCAGCTCGAAATGGACAACGATTTTGCTCGAAAAATCATCTTTTCTGACAAAATGCATTTTCATCTCGGCGGCTATGTTAACAAGCAAAACTGTTGCATCTGTGGATCGGGAAACTCGCACGTGATTGTTGAGAAGCCAATGCATTATTAGAGAGTGACAGTTTGGTGCGGATTTTGGAGCATTGGCCCATTTTTTTTTTTTTTAATGTTGCTGGAAGCGTCCTTTTGGTCAACGGTGAGCGCTACAGAGGCATGATAAACGACTTTTTGTGGCCGCAAAATGAAAACATGGACTTGGACAATCTTTGGTTTCAGCAGGATGGCGCGCTATGTCACTCAGCCCATGCCACAATCAATCTTTTGCGCGCCAAGTTTGATAATCATGTTATTAGCTGCCTCGCGATGTCAATTGGCCACCTCTGAGCTGCGATATGACGCTGTTAGATTTTTTTTTGTGGGTTGCCGTGAAAGACCGATGTTATGCGAACAATCCATCAGGCTCTTAAGGCGAATATTGAGCAAGCCATTCGTGAGATAGAGCTAGAAACCTTCATCAAGGTTTAGGAAAACTGGGTTAACAGGATGCGCTACTGCGAAGCTAGCCGAGGTAGCCACATAAATTAAATTTTTTGAATTTTTAAAAAGCGACCATTAAATGGACCACCTTTTATGCTTGAGAAATTTGGAGATTGCAGCAAGGGGGTAAACTGGGCTACTGGGAGGTTGGTTTTTATTGTTTGGTATACCACGAGGTCACTGGGCGAAGGTCTACGGAGATTACAATCTGGGCCCGTCGCGTCAGGTGTGATGCAGCTCAGTGGTTGTGAACTGCGAGGTCTTCGGTGGAGGTTGGCAATGGCACACACTAAGTACAGCTTGGCAGTTGTTCCCGGATTTGAAAGCAGAAAAGTTGATTAGGCCTTGGGTGATGCGGTATCTCAGGTCAGGGAGAAGTTTTGTGCATATGAGGCAACAAAGTTTCTCTACTTAAGTAGTTTACTTGAGATAGCTTATATTCATGGGGCTCAATGTCTGCTGGTTTTTCTTTCCGTTAGGTTGCTGACGATTGTAATAACTATGGTTATGTCGGGTATCTGTTTTCTTTCTTGATAGTTTATTGATCGTATGGTTTTATCAGGCTGCTGCTGGGATTGGTGGCCATGGCTAAAGTGATCGAGTTTGAGATCTTCTGCAAAATACTTATTGTGATTTGTCGAGTTTTAGCAAGTCATTCAAAGTTTTTTTTTACTGACAAAGGTGTAGTTTAGTTAGTTTAGCTTGTAAGGTTGTCGGGATCAAACCTGGCACTGTTTGCATTGTTTTTCGCTGGCGTGTGGATGATGATGGATATTGGTGATAATCTAGTTAGTGTACGAGATGTATGACACAATTTGATTTTGATACTTAAGGTGCTGTTTGTGGTGTTTTTTGTAGTCATGTGGAGAACGTCTAATTTTTAGAAAGTTTTGATTTTTTTTTTTGCAACCAATAGTTAGGTGTTACAAAGAGTTGTAGAGCATCATCTATTGTATTTATGCAGCTTTAAACTGTAGTTTTTAGAATTTTACAAGTTTTTTTGCACCGTCTGGTATTAGATTAGCAACCGAAGCTGTTTGGACGATGACAATTATCCGGAGCTTTATGGCTGCAACTAACTTCAGTTGTACACAGCCTTCTACTATATGACAAGTATTTACTAATTAGATTTAATGGACCAACAGATATTAAGGAATGTATTGAAGATTTTTACGAAGTCCGGTCAAGGTCAAGTTGGTATCAAGGGTGGGTTTTTTGTCATTACATTCTGCTGTTGAAGGGGTTTAAAGTTTATAACAAATTCTGAGCTTAGCTTCGTACTGAACTGGAAATGACCTCGACATTCATAATTAATATATTTTTTTATCTCGGTAATATTTTTTTATAAATTTATTGCGTACACTTAAGGGAATTAAGATTTTCCTAAAAATTAATTCCATGCTTGTAAAATACGAGTAGTAGTTCAGAATGTTTTCTCCCAATTTATAGTTATATTAAATACAATATTGGAAAATGAATTTATTAGTAAAAAGAAACAAAAATACTATCTCAATTTATTCCGCTCTAATCTCTTGTCATTGTCGATGCATTCAAAGTCGACCTTGCCGTATCACTTTATTTTCATCCGAGACATACAAACGGGATATCAGTCGGCTGAGTAACATCGTGTATCGAAGTGCCTTCTACTGCATCGCTGCACAATTAATTGATTTAATCGTTGTTAGAGTGCTCGGAAAATTGAGAAAACTTGTGTAATTAGTGGCAAAGTTTTGCTAGGACATTATTTTAATTCGACTTGATGTATTTAAAGGTTAGTACCGTATTTTTATAAATTAAATCAATTTTTACAATCCAATAACATTAGCAATAAATTGGGGACTGAATATGCGTAATAGAAACAATAAAATTGATGGCATAGAAGCTATAAAATCTGATTAACTTGACGAACTTTAGAAAATAACATTTATTTGAACCATTAACCATTACAACCCCAAAACTTTTTTAATCATACAATTGTATTTATGTAGTATTATTAATATTAAACAAACTAATGTATCCAGACTAAATTGTATGAATATTTAACACCGGAAACAAAATAAAAATGCACAAAACAGTCGAGTATCACTACCACTAAAAGGTTTAATGTGTTGCTGTTAAATGTTTAATGCAGCTTAGAAATATTTGATGGAAAACAATCGACATTGCATGAATGCTTTATTGGCGTTAAATAACTGAAAAAAAATCCAATTTATTTTTGTCCTAAACTGGCTATAAATATGGGTATTTTTTAACTGTCAATTGTGCACACATCACATCAATTGCGATACCGCCAGATATCTCGTTGTTTTGTACCGATGACAATTGCGATTTATATGTTTGCAATGCGAAAATCCGTTTTGTGAAAAAGATAAAATTAATTGGTTCAAATAGTTTGTTGTAATTAGTTTAATTTAATCGATGATTTTATTCAATTTTGGTAATTATTGACTATACTAAGTGGCAGGGATGTATTTTGGAAAGCAATTTCATTAATTGATTTCATATTTATTAAATAATTTTGGTATAAATCTGCGAATTTAGTAATTTTATTGCTTTTGATTAAATTTAAATAATTTTGTTGGTTTAATATTCTTTAAATATTTTAGTAGTAGTGTTTATTCTAAGAATTTGTTAAATATAAATCAGTAATTGTTGATTTAACGAACATAGTTCTTGCATTGTATTTTTTTTTTTTTTTTTTTTAATTCAGATTATCTTAATTTTTGTTGAAAAGTTGTTTTAATGTACAATTGACTACTTTAGATTTGCAAAACAATTTAGTTTGCAACACTTTTAAACTATTTAGATCAGTAGAAAAAAATAGAATCAATGGAGTTAATTGAAAATTAGACAAATTAAATTTTCTCATTTCAATCAAATCCTGAAAACAATTCAATTTACTTCATTAATTGGATTGTTTACAACTTTGAATTTGTTAATTGTTTTAATTCGATAGAAAACGTTTGATTGAGTATTTATATATCATAATGTATGAGATTTAAATGTTATAAAAGATTTTAAATTAATTTTTAATATTGGTTTCTATTTTTATAAAAATTAGTGAATGAAACTAATTAAATTTTAATTTAAGGTTCAGGACATTTGGGTGCAAATGGGGTAAGTTCAGTATTATGAAAGCTTGTGAGTTTATTGGTGTTCCCAGTACATTCGCCCGAGTGTTGGTTATTCAGAAGTTGGATTCTTTTTTCTTGTGCTGATGTTATTTGTTAGAAAGTTGAGATAGATAAATTGTCAGATCCAATTTTTTGATAACAAACACTTGGATGGGTGGGCGTGATCAAGTTTGAAGCTTGTGGGCCTGCAGCATTAATTGGTGTTCCCCGCCTACCTACCAGAGTGTTAGTTATCCAGAAATTGGATTATTTTATTTTGTGCTGATGTTAGTTCTCATAAAGTTAAGAGAAATAGGGACAGATTCTATGTCTTGATATCAAACACTAGGGTGGGTGGTTGGGAACTAAGTTTGAAGTTTGTTTGTTGGCGTGTAGAATTTATTGGTGTTTCTTGCCCACCCACTCGAGAGTTGGAATATTTTTTTTTCTGTTGATATTAGTTGTCTACTTGGCCTAGTGTTAGTTAACTAGAAATTGGATTTTTTTTGTGCTGATGTTAGTTGCCATAAAGGTGAGAGAGATATAGAGGGAACTAAGTTTGAAACTTGTGGGCGTCAAGCATTTATTGGTGTTTTAAGTTATCCTAGCCGAGTGTTAGTTATCCAGAAATTAGATTATTTTATCTTGTATTGCTGTTAGTTGTTATAAAGTTAGGAGAAAAAGTGACAGATAACATAATTCAAACTTCTGGATAATTAATAATCGGATGGGTAGGCGGGTAGTACCAATAAATGCTACACTCCCACAAATTTCAAACTTACTTCCGCCTACCACCCCAGTGATAGTTATGTAGGAACTGGTTGGTGCCAATGTTAGTTGTCAAAAAACTATATAAGATTTGGTAGTTATGGATTACTTTTCTTCTCCTACAGTTTGGAGTCCATTAATTCAGTTTTATTAAAAATTTATCAAATGTATTTAATGGATTTTTATACAATTTACACAAGTTGTACTGATGATGCTGATACAGTGCATTAGTATCAAATTTAATCAATTTTTAATATTAGATTTGATAGTTCTGGATTACTTTACTTCTCCTACAGTTTCTTCTCTTATTCCAACCTTATCTTATATTACTGTTTCTATAATTTTTTTTTTTAATTATAAGCTGCAAATATAAGATAATTTTGTTTCTGCATTAATTATTTTTTTTATTGCAACTAGTACGCGATTACTGTTAATTTATTTAATCACTTTTTCGTTTGTAATTTTTACTGTCCAATAGATCCTAAGTATTCTGCAATTCAGTCACATCTCAAAGGCTACATTTTTGTTCATTGATTCTGTTTTTAAAGTTTATCCTTTTGTATCGTAGATGAATACTGACCATATATAGCATACGATGATATTTCGGTGTCTGATGTTCTTTTTTTTGAAAGCCATGTTTCTAAACGTTTGTACTTACTCATCCGTACTTACTCATCTGTTCAACTGGTAAGTTGTCAAATGTTACTCATTGTGCCTGGGTCTCTGCTAATAACTATAAACTTTTTCTCGATATTAATGTTTAATTATATTTATTTACAATGCACCCCTGCTCTGTTAACTATTTTTTTCAGCTTTATATTTTGTGTTATTTACATATCGAATGTCTTTTATCTATTCTCCATTAACCTTAATGACTTTTTTGTTATTAGTACGTACTTTTAGGAATACGTTTTTTGAATACAAGTTAGACAGGAGAGCTGACAGAACACAACATTGTCTAACTTTTCTACGAATCTGTACTGGTTTAGTTATTTTGTTGACAATTTGTTTGGTTTCAGAATAAATTGTTGGTTAATGTCGTAACTTTTTAATGGTTTCGATGAGCTTGTTATGTTGTACTTGGTCAAACGCCTTCTTGTAGTCTATGAAGCACAGGTATATAGTTTTTCTTGGGTTGTGGAAGTTTGGTATGAGAACTTGCGTCATGACTATTGCTTCTCTTGTGCCTAGATTATGCCTGAGTCTGTAGTCTTTGGTGAATGGTTTTGAGGAACAGTTTTAAGGTGTGGTTCATAATACTAATGAGTCCGTGTTTCTCAGATTTTCTTTTTTTGTAAAAGGGATAAACGTTGACATGAGCCATTGGGCTGGATAATATTTTTTTTTTTTTTTTTCAATGAGTTTGGTCACTTTTGAAGGATTTTGACTTAGACCTATTATTTTATTTGGTTATTGATGTTTTCTTTTGTTGTCTGAAGTTTTATAATATGTTACTTTCATATTTTTTTTGTTGGCCGTTTATTGCTGTTTTATTTTCTCGATTAACTAACATGGAAGTATTTCTTTAGTTTTTTGTGAAGATTAAAGTCGTCATGTAAAGCTTGTAGTGGTTCAATTTCTGAACATTCTTGTTTTAGTTAATTGTTTTATGCTGTTTTACTTTTTTTTCCTTATCAGTTTCTACATGCTTTGCTGCCCTGATTCTTAAATTTTTGCCGTTTTTTTATTAATAGAAAAAAATCATCTGTCATAGTTTATATCTTTTTGTTCTATATTTGCAGGTCGATTAAGTTTTTAATTTTCTTGCTAATTTTCATCGTTACTGTAGCTTTTATATCTTACTGTTTGAATTTTGCAAGATCAATTCTACGCTTATTAGGTTTTGATCTAAATTGATGCTAGCAGTAGTGTATGGTCAGACGGGATTTCAGCTCTTGGGTAGGTACATGCTTTTTGTAATACAGGATCCATATCTTTTATTAACTAGTATCAAATCTATTTGATTTTTGATTATATTGTGTTGTTAGTCTGCTTGGAATATGACCGTTTAGAGAAATTAAATGATACTTATACCAGCTTAAGAGCATTTTGGAAACATAAAATAAATAACGTGTCTTGTTATTTATTATAATGCATTTGCCCGTTTTGGCATTTTTCATTTACGCTTACATTTTAAACATTCTACGGGCGACGTTGTTCTGTTATTGAAAGATGCTAAAACGGGCAAAAGCAAAAGTTTAACCACATTCAACATAATTTTGGTGTATACTAAGTTGCCTATATAGGGGCCACTCTATTCGTGTCTGGCTGTAATGTTGAAATACGTTTATGGTAATTTTTTTAATTTAATATTATTATTTTTTTATTTATTTATTTTATTTAAAACTGGTCTTATATTAGCGAAGAATCTACTTTAAATACTACTACGATGAGTTTTAGTTTCTTCACAAAAGAGACATTTGACATTAAATGTACTATTTTTTGACAGTTTTTTGAAAACTTGGAATTGTGTTTATATAAACAGAAATCTACATTGAAATGCGCATTTTTGGGACTAGTTTTATTTGCTGTGATGAGTTTTAATTTCCTAACCAGACACGTCATTTGTTTTGAAAGTGCTACTTTCTAACAGTTTTTTTGCCTTGTTTTCAAAAACTTTAAACTGGGTCTTTGGGACTAGTTTTAGTTTGCTACGATGAGTTTTAATTTTCTAACGAGAGAGACATACACGACGTTTGCATGGAAAGCCTGTAACTTCGGTTTTTGTCTTTCATTCATTACCTATGTTTGCTTTGCTCCTTTGTACTACTAAAACCTATTTTCGGTCTTTGATACACTAAACATTATAGGATTATTTATAGAAGTTTAGAAATGATATTACACAGGTTCAATGCATTTTAAGACACTTATAACAGCTCAGGTAACTTTATTTTGAAAAACGTTTACTGTTTATGACACATTACACTTTTTATACTTTTTTTACGAAAATTCTTTGTTGGATATAGATTTTATGACGTTTAGGTAGATATAGGAAAATATTTTTTTGGCAGTTTGTGAATAATTTAAATCAGAATATATTTACTATAACAGTTTAGAGATATTTTATGACATTTATACTATTTTGGAAATATTTTATGACGCTTGTAGTAGTGACTTGTAGTATATAGTGTATCAAGAGGCGAAAATAGGCTTTAGCAGCTGTCCGCTTTTAGCAGCACAAAGAAATGAAGCTGCTAAAACATTTTAGCACGAGTTACACCCGTTGTTTTTTTTTGTCAAGTCATTCTACTTGTTTTCTATTTGATAAAAAGTTTTTTATAAGTAAGATAGCTTTATTTTCCAAACTTAAGCTGTGTAGTATAGCTAATAAAATAGTATGGTTAATGGTGTTTGCAAAGCACCTCATTTGCATTGAAAGTACTATTTTCTAAAGTTTTTTCAAAACTTTGAACTGGGTCTATATAAGTCAAGATAATAACAGGAATCTACATTGAATTGCGTATACTTTGGGACCAGTTTTAATATGCTACGATGAGTTTTAGTTTCTTATTGAGAGTGGTTAGTAAATCTACATTAAATTAAATTTACATTTATTATTTTTCTAATGAAATTTGTATTGCCATTTTCTGACAGATTTTGTCATTTACTCAAAAACTTTGAACTGGTTTATATAAGACAAGTTAAAAACTTTTTTGCATTTTACTCGAAAACTTTGAACTGGGCCTATATAAGCGAAGCAATCTACGAGAATTATTGAATTGCTCATTTACATCAACAGGTTTTATTGCAGTTTACTAGAAGATTTTGAATTGTATTTATATAAGCTAAGCTAACCAGAGATTATCATTGAATTTTGCATTTTTTGGGACTAGTTTCAATTCGTTACGATGAGTGTGCAAACAGTTAAGAAGACACGAGAAGAATTTTGTTTATAGTAGTTCAAGAACCATTTCGGATAGTTTAAAAAGACAATTATAGACTTTTCTGTAGAATACCTGACAGTTTAGAGAAATCAAATGACATTTATTATAGTTCAGAAACAAATAGTTCAGAGATAGGTGGGGTGTAGGACAATAGTACTAGATTATAATAAACTATTAAATTTTTTTGGGGCAGGCGAAAAAATGTCAAGTGTTATTTGTGCCAAATAGCATTAGTAGCGTTTTGCTTTTAGCTTCTGTTCGAATTTTAGTAGCTCTTACTTTCTTTAATTATGACATCTTAGGTACGGTACCTTTTTAATAGTTTTAAATATTGGAAACATGTATTTTATAATTAGTAGTAGGACTATTTTAAGTTTGCTAAAGGAAGACCTAAGATTCAATCAATTTACCGAACGCGGCTTTTTTATTGGAACTGGTGTTTTCTTTATTTTACTAGAAAACTTTGGAAAAGGCTTATTTAAGCGAAGCCAATCATTTTTTTGGGATTGGTTTGAGGTAACAGCTTTGGAACCGTTAAGGACATGTTTGGGACATTTTTTTTAAATAGGATAAGTGACAGTAAAAATTAGAATTTTTTTTTAAGTACATTCAGAGAGGAATTGTCATTTTGTTTAGTAATAAAATTTGACCTTTTTGAAAAATTGTTTATTTTTGATATTTTTACAGAAATGTTTTTCTTAATTTTGATTCAGACGGCCAACACCAAAATTAGTTTATGTTTTGAACAAGAAAGGTTATTCCCCGACCAAATCAAATAAATGCAAATCTTTTTGAGGTTACAACCTCAGTAGATATTTTGCTAAATCAAAACTTTGAGAAGCAGAAAGCTTTTTTTTAACAATCCAGGAAAAATTAGCATTTGTACCCCAGCCACACAATAAAAAAACTGAAAAATGGAAAATGTTTTAGTTTGCAAACTAAAACTTTTAATTTTAATTTAGGGGGTCTGACACCAAAATGTTTTAACCATTTTTTATTGAATTCTTAAAAATATTAAAAATGTAAAGAGTTTTGGGGGACAAAAACGCCACTTTTAATGATAAAAATGAATGAAACATTTTTTGCATAGATATTGACCCTAGTAGATGTTATAATTAAAAAATGTTTGAATATTTTTGGTGTTTTGATTCATTTTTATTTTGTTAAATAAAATTTTGGAAAATTGTTTGACATTTTGCAATTTATTCACAAAACTGTTTCCTGATTTCAATTTAAGGAACCTGACTCCAATTTTGACTTTAGTGCATCATTTTTATTTTTTTTTAATAAATTGATCTAATTTTTTTGTTCGAGTTTTTAAAAAAAACTAAAAGTGTACATTTTTGAGTTTTGGAAACAAAAAATGTTCTTTCCGGTAATGCAAATAAATGCACCAACCGCAGTAGTTAGCTGCGCCAAAGCAAAAGTTTGAAAAGCAATAAAAAATTATTTGATTTTTGCAACAGTATTTCTCAAATTTTCATTATTTTTGTAAAAAAACAAAATTACATTTTTTAATTTGTTTTTTCAATTTCATAAATAATACTAAATAGACATTTTTTGGTAAGGTAGATGGATGCAATTCTTTCTGTACACCGATTTTAGTTGATATTTTACTAAAGCAAAAAATTAAAAAGATTTTTTTTTTCTTTAGTTATCAAAAAAACTTAACGTTAGAATATTCAACGATACAAAACAGTTTATAAATATTGGGCCGATAGTTTGATAGTGTTTCCGTCTACCCGCTCAAGTGTTTGTCATATACGAATTGACAGGTGCTACCACCTTTCGTGTGCCTACAGCTAGCAAACAATACAAAATGACTGACAGATGTCATTAAGTTTGTAAAGGGAGTTGATATAATCAATTTCTTGATAACAAACACTAGGGCGGGTGGGCGGGAACACAGTTTATGAATATTGGACCGGTAGTTTGATACAGTGTTCCCGTCCACCCGCCCAAGTATTTGTCATAAAGGAAATGACAGTTACTACCACTTATCGTGATCCTGCAGTTTACAAACATGGCAGAATGACTGACAGATGTGGTTACATCTGAAGAGGGAGTTGATATAATCTATTTTTTGATAACAAACACTTGGTCGGATGGGCTGAAACACCATATTAAAATACAGACCCAATATTTATAAACTGTGTTCCCGCCCACCTTCTCAAGTGTTTGTTATAAAAGAATTGACAGTTACTACCACTTATCGTGTTTCTTCAGCTAACAAACATGGCAAAGTTACTGACAGATTTCATTAAATTTAAAGAGAGAGTTGACGTAATCAATTTCTTGATAACAAACACTTGGGCGGGTGGGCGGGAACACTTTATAAGAGTATTGGTCCGATAGTTTGATATGGTGTTTTGGTTCACCTACTCAAGTGTTTGTTTCAAAGGAATTTTTTACTTCATTATTAGCTTTTAACTTAATAACAGTTGACACGCTAGGTGATAGTGACATCTATACCAAATTCAAATACATGCTGGACTAAAAGTATGTAAAAAACGCGTGATAAGCATGTAAACACACGCAAGCCTTCACGCGATTGGTCGTCAGCTTGGGGCTTGGCTGCTCAGTCCAGACCCCATTAAGTGAGATTTTATTTATTTAGCCATGCACGTGAACAACGCGTGTATTTGTTTACTTTTACTCTAACGTGGATTTGATTTTAGTATAGTTCCTTATAAAACACTTGGGCAGGTTGGCTGAAACACAGTTCATAAATTGTAAGCTTTGCACCCAAGTCCACAAACGACTCACGGCGTTGCATCTGCCGCCGTAAGCCACGACTCGACTAAACGATGCGCCCCTACCAAGATGCTTACGGGCACTAGGTGGACTCTGGGTAAAAAAACGAATCAAACCAAATGGTTTACAAATTAGCACTTTCGATGAACCCCAAAGGTTTTTACAATTTCCAACATACTACAGTTATCTACCTTCTGCCAAAGCAGAAACACTAAAATGTTACCAAACATTTTTACATCTACCGACTTCCCCCCCCCCCCTTTTTATCATGCGGGGCAGAATCGGTACCAAGTAGCGCCCAACCTGAGGCAATCAAATAGCTTAGTGCCTTTACGACCCAGATACGACCTAACAAAACGTGTATCTAGATCAACCCGGAATATAAGCCGAAAGGACAGGAAGAAAGCAGACTAATAACCGGATAGAAGTTGAACCAAAAACCCGCTCATGCGTAAGACCACTTATCACCCTCAACCAGCAACATCAAGTCAATGAAGCAATGCTGGAAAGCATCAGAAGACAACAGGACATCTTATAGGCAACGTAACAAACTTTGTTGCACAGTCGAGGAGGTCACTATTTGTACCACCCTAAACTACCTCAATTCAACAGCGAGCCGTACAAAGACAACATTTTTAACAAAATAAGATCTTCTACACCGCTCACTGCCGTCTTAATGTACAGAGCTTAAAAAAAAGCGCATTGATTCAAGCACAGATTTAAAAGGAAACCTTTGACTTTGACTACGCAACACCACGACTCACTGAAACCTGTAAAATGTTTCTTGCGCCTTTAGGCCGCACTCTATCAGAGAATCTGCTCACACTACCCGTAAAAGACACTGACAAATATTCTAGCCACTTTGGTCAAACCTAGAATTCAACAATCGCTTGACGTTATAAATTACCAAACGTTTGACCAACTTCTCGCGATGGCTATAAACTGTGAAATCAATATTGGAGCTGAGAATAAAAATAAACTACCCAGAACCAACCTCAGCATCTAGAGTTTGGGAAACGGTTGTTCAGGAAATAAGCACAAAACCTACCCAACCCTTAACAAACAACCCAGGAATAAACAACACCCAGCTAGTATAGGAGTAGTAAGAAAACACAACCTACCCCAAATTATCATTACTATCAATTCAAGAAGGTGTAGACGAACAGTTTCAATAAAAAAGCTTGCATACTTCTTTAATTCTATAAGTTATAATAAAATTAAAAATGTATGCAGGCTTGATCATATTATCATAACAAATTAATTACTTTAATGAATTATTCTAAAAATTTCTCGATCCAATTGTGGATAAATGTTTAAGATTTCTAAATCCGGTCTCGGATTCTAATTATGTTAACTGATGCATTAGTTATCTTGGCGCTCGTACACATGTAATTCCCTATACTGACCGGGGATATAGAGGCTTCTTAATAATATTGAAAAACAAATTAATGCATTTTTTATGACTGCAAGAAAGTTATTAAGATATAACTCAATGGAATATTTAAAAAAAACATTCTATACAATATTTAATTATGTTCTTGAAATAATTTATTCTAATTTCAACATTCTTTGTATTCATTGTAAATATTCATCCATTATATACATTTTCTAAAACTAAACTTTTAACAAATAAAAAAATAAAGTTGTATGATTTCACACGCAAGGCATTAATTAGTTCAGCCTTCATTAATAAAACACATTAAGTATATATATTTTTTAACAGCACACCCCTTATCAACAGAAAAACGCTCGGTGCTTTGTTATTATTGTACCGATGCATGCATAAAATGCACGTAAATTATTGCGGAACACAGCGAATATCGCATATCCGCGAATCAGATATTCATTTTATTGGCGCATACATTATGGTAATAGAATGTTTGTTCTAGTACGTAATAGAATTACATGACAGCGGCCTCTTTTTTTGTTCTAACCACTCATATATTTCATACATTGCAAACAAACTGGTTTTATAAAATGGCATTTATTTAACAAACGTATCTACAGAATTGCAGATTTTGTTTTAATTTATTCATGTGGAAGTAATTGTTTTAATGCTAGTTTTATTAGCAGATATGAAGTTTCTTTGATAAAATGTAGTAATATTACTATATTACTATTTTTTTTAGTTTATTAATATTTTGACTATTTTATGCTAATAGCAGACTTTAATTTAAAATCTAATTGAATTTTAATTTGAAACTATTGTACAACGGAAATTATAATATATTACAATGAATAGAAAGCATCCAGCACAGTAACTACATTCTATTATACAATATTAATTAAGTAATATAAGCAAGCATTTTCCTAAAACCCCTATGGGCGTCAGGGTAACTGAACACAAAAAATATCCACACAGGCAAACAGGAGCCTGTCACCGGAAAGTTGGATCATTAATTAATTATCATAATTACTCTGACAGCTGCCACAGAACTTGAGTTTCCCATGAGTTTTCGCGGCACGTTTTATTAACATCGCAGCAGCGATTCATCATCTTGTGCAAACTTAAAATTGCTTCATTTTTTTGTTACAGAGAATAAACCGCCTGCACCACAACCAGTTGAAGAATCTGAAGATGAATACGAAGGTAACAAATTCAATTATTAAATTAACTTATTAATATTATTATCAATTACAGATGAGGAAGATGAATTGGAAGCGCGTATGCAAATGGCGGAATGCGATCTTGAATTTGGCGATTTCAGTAAAAGACTTGCAAGTCCTAAAATTGTTAGAGCGTGTGGATTAGCTTTGAGAAATTTTGAAAGAAATAGCGCGTTAACTAATCATTGTATTATTAAATTATTGCATCGCATTGCGTTTGATTGTAAAATGGTCACTATGGTTTGTCAAGTTTCTATTTTTATGACGTTTCTGAAAATATATGAGGCTAAAGCACTTCCACAAAATAAGGTATAATTATTTGTATTTTATGTAAATTATTATTGATGAGTTTTATTGCAGGAATTGGTTAAATTTGCATGCTATATTGTGCGGCAGTTTTTTAAATTGGCTGAAAAGAATGAACATATTTTTATGGAAGCCTTATTTTGGAAGACGAATAGGGAGTGCTTTGATATTGCAGAAGGCTATGGGAGTTATAATCAGAAGTAAGTAAACAGATTGATTTAATTTAAGCATATTGTAGGGGTTGCATTTGGGTCGATTTATTTAAATATAAATTTAATTTATGTATTTTTATTGGTTTTGTAAACAAGTTTTCAAAGAATTGGGAAATTAGATAAAATTAGAAGTGGAATATGTATTCAAACTTTTTGATTTTTATTCTATGACATTTATTCTTTGTTGACAATTTGTTTGACCACATTTTTGCTAATTTTTTGCTAGAACATGGTACAATATTATCTGGTTTTTTATTACTTTGCTGAATGGATTTTTTTTTTTTTTTGAGGTTTTAATATAAAGTTTGCAGTCATAAGGATGATAGTCAAATTTCAAAAGGGTTTTTTGAGTTTTAAAAATTGTTCTATTTTTTACAAAATTTGTAATTGTAGCAACAATTTTTTGAATTTTTATTTAAATTTTATCACACCTAGGTGTCAATAAGTTTTTTAATAAATTTTCAAAATTTTGTAAATATCCAAAAATTTTATAAATTTTTTAAATTTTTTATTTTTACAAAAATTGTTGCTACATTTTGTGATTTTTTTTTAATTTATTTAAATGCCCCTTAATCAATTTCCAGAATTTGGTTATTTTCCAAAAATTCCAAAAAAAAATGTTTGTGTTTTCAAATTTGTTTTATTTTTATTATTGCGAAAATTGCAATAGTAGCCAAAATTTTTGAAAATTTGATATAATTTTATTGCACATATTGTCATCATTCAGTTCTTTAATCAATTTTTAAAATTTGGTAATTTTTCAAAAATTCCGCTCAAGTTTTTTAGTTTACAATTTTTTTTTTTTTTTACAAAAATTGCAGTTGTAGCAACAATTTTGTGAATCTTTATTCAAATTTTATCACACATGTTGTTAATAAGTTCCTTAGTCAATTTCCAAAATTTGGTAATTTTACAGATATTCCAAAAATGTTTTTTTTTTTATTTTCAAAATTGTTTCGTTTTTCTTTTTACAAAAATTACAATTGTTGCAACAATTTTGTGAATTTAAATTTTATCACACTTATTGTTAATAAGTTCCGTAATTATTTTCCAAAATTTTGTAGATTTTCAAAAATTCCAAAAAAGTTTTATTAAATTTTTAAAAATTTTCATTTTTTTTAGTTTTACAAAAATTGCAATTGTAGCAAAATTTGATTTAAATTTTATCATCGTTCATGTTGATAAGATTTTTAATCATTTTCTAAAATTTGATCATTTTTTAAATTCCAAATAAGATTTTTTTAGTTTTTAAAATTATTATTTTTTTATTATTACAAAAACTGCAATTATAGCAACAATTATTGAAAATTTGATTTAAATTTTATCGCACTTGTTAATAAGTTTCTTTATCAATTTCCAAAATTTGGTAATTTTCAAAAATTTCAAACAAGTTTTTTTGAGTTTTCAGAATTGTTCTATTTTTTGTGACCAGTGAGTTGCTAAGTACACTGATGAAGGGTGCATAACCTGAAATACTTTTGTTGGTGGTGCCTTGTTGTACTAAGCGATTACGCTGTGTCATAGTTATCTCCATGGTTTACTCACTACAGAGTTATTACTTTATTTCTGTTCAGGAGTTGGAACTGGAGACAGTGAAAATGGAACTTGTTGTTGCTTGAGTAACTACGGGCAATCTTAATTGAGTGTGTTTGGGGTTTTCTGAGTAATGCAGTCTATTTTGCTGGATTTGCTTTGTCAGAGTGGCTTGACGAGGGGCTACTCAGTAGTAATGCAATTGGGTTTTTGCTTGGGTTTTACTTAGGGTGAGATTGGTTGCAGCGTTTGTGCGTTGAATAAGTTGAATATGTTGGAATGAAATTGTCGGTAATAACTTGTCCCATGGCTTCTCAAGGTGGATTTTTATTAAAAATGTGTTTGTTGGTTATGTTCTCCTGGATTAGCCTGGTGGCTGTTGTGTGATGATGGCATTTCTACTTGGCAGCTAGGCGTCTTGGAAGTTCTTTTCGGTGAACTGCGGGCTATGATTGCGCAGCAGTATTTTTAGATATCCATAGCTGCAGACGACATGTAGTTTGAGGGTTTCGAAAATATCCATGGCAATCAGCACAAATTGGTTTTTGCTTAGTGTCTTTTCTAAAAACAGCTAATTTAGTTAATCTCTACATGTTTCTAGGGGTGACAGTCGGGATGAGATTGTAGAGCGACGACTTCTTGGGTGGTTTCAGTGTTCATACCTTGGCGTAATCTTTAACGTTATCTCTACTTGGCCGCCAGGCGTCTTGGAAGTTTATCTCGGTGAACTGCGGATTATGATTGCTCAGCAGTATTTTTGGGTATCCATAGCGACAGAAGACATGTAGTTTGAAGGTTGTTACTGTGACTTTGCTAGTGACATGTCTGGTAGTAAAAGCTTTAATTTAAAATATCTATGGGAATCAGCACAAATTGGTTTTTGGGCCGTTTCTAAAGGGCTAGTTTAGTTAATCTATACACGTTTCTAGGGGTGGCTGTCGAGATAAGATTGTAAAGAGACGACTTCTTGGGCGGTTTTATTGTTCATCTCCGGATGTAAGCTTTAACGTTATTTCTGACTCTCGACCAGTAATAGCTGCGAAGAATTGATTGAGCTGTTTTATCTTGTCTAGGATAATCAGCGTGGCATTGTAGTTATGTTGCTGCCGAGTTACTTTTTGCTGCATAGCTGGTCGCACTGCTAGCTGGTTCAAACTTCCCATTGTGCAGTATAACTTTTTGTTGGTTTGCAGCCTGTAGATTGGGTTGGAGGTCTCTTCTTCTGGTGCATTTACATGTTTTGCCTGGTTGCACGTTGCTTTACGTCTGGGAAACTTTACGTATTTTTAAGTTAACATCTGCGCTATATTAGAAACTACTGCATTTTGTTAGCTGTGTTGTGTTTGTTGGTCATATTTTCTTCTATGTTGTAGAGAATTGTCGTGAGCTGTGTTGTGCTAACAAACTAACGCACAACAATTTTTGTTTGGTTTTATAGGCCGATATTTTAGGTTTTACGCTTGTTATCTCATCACACCTTCATTAATTTTTATTTTGCTTTTTTCTGTCTATTGTTGTCTTCTGATTGCTTCTACACTTTTCTGCCTTGAGACTAGTTTGTTTTTAGTCGTTTAATGTCATCATAGTACTATCTTTTTGGGTTTTTTCTGCTTTTTTTTTGCTTTGGGTTTCTATTCTATTATTTTTCGTCATTTAGCCTTCAACATGTTTTGATCTAGTTACTTTCACTTTGCAATTGTCACGAAGTCTTGGTTTGAACCTTTTTGCATCATTAGTTTAAATTTGTACGAGGGTAAATTGAAATCAAAACAGAATATTATTTTAGATATTTTTTTTTTATTTTTGATTTTTTTTTAACCTCAAAAAACGTGTTTCAATGTTTCTTCAGATTTTTGGTTCTTTTTTTTAATTTATTATTAATTATTTTGCAATTTAGAATTGCTATTTACTAACTAATCTTACCTTTTTTTTAATAATGAAAAAAATGAGTATGAGGAATAGGTAAACATTTGAAGTTGAATTAGTTTAGTTCTGGATTGTTTGTTTTGGCTTGTCTAAAAATGCTGGCCAAACACTCAGGCGGGTGGATGTTCACTCTAGTTTAAACTACTCGATGGTATACATGGTTTGGAGTGACCCTTCCAAGTGTTGGTAATAAGGAGATTGGATCTATTATTCCTTCTTCTATCATAGAGACTTCTAACGCTTGCAAAGTGGAGAAACTTTTAGTTTTTTGTTAACAAAGGTTTAGGTGGGCATTTAAATTTAAAGTATTTAATGGTCATCATGAACAAGAGTGACTGACTCAAGTCTTGATCATTAAGAGATTGGATACATCAATCTCTCTTCTAACATAGAGACTTATAACGCTTGCAAATAGGAGAATCTTCTAATTTCTAGTTATCAAACTTTTGAGCGGGTAGGTGGGCACTCTAGTTTAAACTATTTGCTGGTAATAGTGATTTGGAGTGACTTACTCACTCGCCTAAGTGTTGATCATTAAAAGATTCTTACGTCTTGGACAAACAGACTTTTAACGTTTGCAAAGAGGAGGAACTTACAATTTTTTATTAAAAAACCTTTCGGAGGGTGGGTGGGCACTTCAGTTTAAAAAACTTGATGGTAATTATGATCTGAAATGACCCACCTACCCGCCCGAGTGTTGGTTATTAAAAGATTGACTATTATTTCTTTCTTTTTGGACGACGCTTGCAATGAGGAGAAACTTCCAATTTGTAATCAACAAACCTTTGGGCGGGTAGGTGGGCACTCCAGTTTTAACTATTTGCTGGTAGTTATGATTTTGAGTTCAGTAAGCATTTTTGCTTAAACTATCAAACTACCCGCTTAAGTGTTGGTTATCAAAGGATTGAATATCTTTTCTTCTTTCTTAGATAAAATGACTTGTAACGTTTGCAAAGAGAAGAAACTTCCAACTTTTTGTTAACAAACTTTTGAGCGGGTGGGTGGGCGCTCCAGTTTAAATTATTTGCTAGTAATTACCTACTTAAGTATTGA
The DNA here is from genome assembly GCA_963932245.1 of Tachinus rufipes. NCBI lineage: Eukaryota > Metazoa > Arthropoda > Insecta > Coleoptera > Staphylinidae > Tachinus > Tachinus rufipes. Next base: position 12,369,254 of record OZ010746.1, on the reverse strand, counting down.
TCATCAAAAGATTGGATATCACATCTTCTTTTTTTGATAAAGAGACTTCTAACGTTTGCAAAAAGGAGAAATTGCTAATTTTTTGTTAACAAACTCTTGGGCGGGTGGTTAGCACTTTAGTTTAAATTATTTGCTGGTAATCATGATAAGAACCTCACCCGCCCATATATTTGTTATCAAAAGACTGTATATCCTCTTCCATTTTAGATAAAGAAACTTCTAACGCTTGCAATGAGAACAAACTTCTAATTTTTTGTTAATTTATTTGATGGTAATTATGATTTAGAGTGACCCATCTACCTTCTTCATGTGTCAATCATTAAGGGATTGGATTCATTATTTGCTCTTTTAACATAGAGACTTATGATGACGCTTGCAAAGTGGAGAAACTTTTAGTTTTTTGTTGACAAATTTTTGGGCGGTGTGCATTCTAATTTAAACTATTTGCTGGTAATTATGATTAGGAGTGACTTACTTACCTGTCCAAATGTGTCATCAAAATATTAGATTTTACCTCCGTTTTGGATAAAGATTTTTTTTTTCTAACGCTTACAAAGAGGAGAAACTTCTAATTTCATGATAACAAACTCTTGGGTGGGTAGGCAGGCACTTTAGAGTAAATTATTTGATGGTAATTATGATTAGGAGTAACCCACCCACCCAAGTGTTGGTCATCAAAAAATTTGATAGCACCTCTTCCTTTTTGGAAAAAGAGACTTCTACTGCTTGCAAAAGAGAAACTTTCAATTTCTAGTTAACAAACTCCTGCGCGGGTGAGTGGGCATTTTAGTTTAAACTATTTGCTAGCAATTATGATCTGTAGTGACCCACAAACCTGCCTAAGTGTTAGTATTGAAAGATTAAATACGAGTATTATTTTTACTTTCTTGGACTTGAACAATTTTTTGATAACAAATTCTGGGGCGGGTGGCTGGGCATTTTAGTTTAAACTACTTGGTGGTAATTATGAAATGGAATGTCCCACCCACCCGCTCAAGTATTAAGCATTAAAAGATTGGATTTTACCTGGATAAAGAGACTTCTATCACTTGCAAAGAGGAGAAACTTTTAATTTTTTGATAACAAACTCTTGGGTAGTTAGACGGGCACTTTAGAGTAAACTTTTTGATGGTAATTATGATCAAGAGTAACCCACCCACCCACCCAAGTATTGGTCATCAACAGATTGAATATCACTTTTTCTATCGTGGACAATAGATTCTTTTAACGCTTCCAAAGAAGAGACACTTACAATTTTTTTTTAACAAACTTTTGGTGGGGTGAGTGGGCACTCCAGTTTAAACTACTTGATGGTTATCATGATCTGGAGCGACCCACCCACCCGTCTCAGTGTTGGTCATCAAAGGATTGGATAACACCTCTTCCTTTTTGAATAAAGAGACTTATACCGCTTGCAGACAGGAGAAACTTACAATTTTTTGTTAACAAACTTTTGGGCGGGTGAGTGGTCACTTTAGTTTAAACTAGTCGATGGTAATCAAGATCTGGAGTGACTCACCTACCCATCTAAGTGTTGGTTATCAAAATATTGAATATCACTTTTTTCTTCTTGGACGAAGAGACTTTTAACGCTTTGCAAAGAAGAGAAACTTCCAATTTCTAGTTAACAATCTCTTGGGCGGGTGAGTGAGTTTAAACTATTTGCTGTTAATTTTGATCTGTAGTGACCTACAAACCCGCCTAGTGATTAAATATTACTTCTTCCTTCTTGGACAAAGAAACTTTCAACGCTTGCAATTAGGAGAAACTTACAATTTTTTGATAACAAATTCTTGGGCGGGTGGCTGGGCATTCTAGTTCCACCCACCTGCCCAAGTATTAGTCATCAAAAGATTAGATATCATTTCCTTTTTTTGGATAAAGAAACTTCTATCGCTTGCAAAGAGAAGAAACTTCCAATTTCTTGATAACAAACATTTGGTTGGGTAGGCGGGCACTCTAGAGTAAACTATTTGTTGGTAATTATGATTACGAGTAATCCAACCACCCATCTAAGTGTTGGTCATCAAAAGATTGAACATCACTTTCTTTTTTGTGAACAAAATACTCTTTTAACGCTTTCAAAGAGGAGACACAATTTCTTTTTAAAAAACTTTTGGTTGGGTGAGTGGGCACTCTAGTTCAAACTACTCGCTGGTAATCATGATCTGGAGTGACCCACCCACCCGCCTAAGTGTTGGTCATCAAATGATTGGATAACACCTTTTCTTTTTTGGATAAAGAGACTTCTACCGCTCGCAAAGAGGAGAAACTTACAATTTTTTGTTACAAATTTTTGGGCAGGTGGGTTAGCATTTTAGTTTAAACTACTCGTTGGTAATCATAATTTGGAGTGACCAATCCACCCGCCCAAGTGTTGGTCATCAAAATATGTTACTTTTTCCTTCTCGGACAAAGAGACTTTCAATGCTTGTAAAGAGGAGAAACTTACAGTTTCTTGTTAAAAACTTTTGGGCGGGTGAGTGGGCACTCTAGATAAACTATTTGCTGGTAATGATGATTATGAGTGGCCCACCCGCCCACCCCTACGCTGGGCATAAAAAGATTGGATATCAGTTTTTTTTTTTTAAACTGGTGAACGGGAACCCTATAAACGTGTGGGCGGTAGCTCCAGAGCATGATTACTGGTGTGCAGTTTAAACTGTAGTTTTTGCCTACCCATCCAGTTTGTCATCCAGCGATTGGATATCAATTCTTCTTTTTGCGGCTATTGTCTTGATGTTTTCTTAATAGTGGATGACTTGTATTAGTGGTTTTGCTGTAGTTGTGCTTTGTCGCAGTTATCTCTAAACAGTGCTGCTAAATAGTTTCTGTTGTTTGACTTTTTAGCATTTTTTTAATTGGTTTACGATGGTTTAATTACTCTTTTGGGTTGTTCATTGTTAGGTAGCTGTTTTTTTTAGCGGTACTTTCTATTTCACTAGCTTTTTCTTGATTGATGGTTCAATTAGAGTTGGTTGATGCTATTTTTATTAGCTGTGTTGTGTTTATTGTCAACGTCTTCTTCAAAAATGTTGAAGAGACTGGGTTATTAATGGTTGAGTTGTGTTGGCAAAACTGTACTGATTGCCGATACTTTGGTGCAACTTGTGTGGCTATTTTAAGAGTCGGTATTAACTTGCAATTTTTGTATTGGTTTCACGCTTTTTTATTTTTGAGTATCAGTTGTAGATTCTTTTGGTTTGATGTTCTCTTTGGTTACTACTAACTTTTTGGTTTAGTAAATTTTGCTATTTTTATTGATGATTTCTATTCCTTTTGAATCTAAGTTATATCTATACTACATAAGTATTTTTTTTTGTTGAAAGCAGTACACTATCTTTTGTTTGTCTGTACAGTTTGTAGGCAGTAGTTTTAGTAATGTTTCTCAGTTCCTTTGTGGTTAGAACATTATGCTTTTTGAGTTTGAATATCTTAAACTATGAATACGTTCTGTTTTTCTGTTTAAACTTTTTCCAGGCTATGACTATAAGTTAAAGAACTCTATTGCCATCTATTGGAATGAATTTGTTGCACCAATATTTGGGTAAAGTACATAACTTAAATCATAGCGGGTGGTGCTCTGCGTCTTTGGGTTGAATTTTCAAGTGCGATTTTTGACGAGATTTTTTGCTGCCAACTAACTGGATTTATGTTTTTGGGCGTCTCAATAAGTCTAAAAATGGCTATCGCATTTGGTGTCGAGGCCGAATTTCTCCGAAATCAGGATTATTTTTCAGGTGCTCTACTGCCCAATTAGCAACCTCCCGACACACACAATTTGTGATAGTTTGGCTTCAACTTTTTAGTCAATACGACTGGAAGGTGTATGCTCAAATTTTGTTGCAGAATTTGCTAAGTTGATGTCTTTGAAAGCCTCGATTGTGAAAACTGACGTTTAGAATCAACTTACGCCCAACAATGCAGCTTATAGTCTGCTTAGAGTAACGATGAGGGCGATCTAATTCTCTGATGAACAAATACAATTAATCTCAAAATTTGTTAATATTTTCTAATAACTTCCAAATGTTTAAGAAGAGTGAACAAATGCATAATGAAACTGCAAACTATACTGAATTTTTTGATAGATTTGTATACTTCTTACTGTAGAAGTATTTAATTTCAAAAATACATTATTTTACTTTTTGTCATTTTTTTTATAGATCTCAAGCTGCTACAAGAGCATGGACGGAATTAGAGGAAGATGAGTTGAGAACATTGTTTATGGAACATAAAGAAAAAGAAATAGATGAAGGTAAGTTTTAAATATATTTACATCAAAACGCTTATACCAAACTCGCGCTGAATCGTTTTTGAATCAATCTTTTTTTCAGATGTTGTTGATTGGATTGTGAAAAATCTAATCGACCACACTCGTAATCGTAGACAGGTATTAAAGAAATTAAAAGAAATGTACCTCATCGTCAACTACAAATCGAAAAAATCTGGAGTCAGCGGTAAATTGGCTAAGCAATTTGGAGCAGAAGAAGAGGATCAGTTGCGTGAATTATATGATCACTTCCAGGATGCTATGGGTAAGAATAAAATAATTTTAATTGATTCAGTTTGCTTAATACTTGAATTCGGTTTTAGATCCTTTGGCTTGCATTATGGATAGACTTGATGTGAAGAGGCCAAAAAATAGAATCATCGAAAAATTGCTGGTTATGGGATTGGTGCAGGATAGGAAGGAACTTAGGAAGAAACGTGCTAAAAAACCAGGGAAGAGCAAAGGTAAGCTTTTTTTAAATTATTTTTTGTACTTGGACTAAATTATATTTTATTTAAATAGTTTTACATTGAGTAAAATATATAAAAAACTTGAAAATTAAAATAAAATCTAAATTTTTAAATTAGTCGAATAAAAACATTAAGGGCGCGGTTTAGAGATTAAACTGCGAGCAGAACTCACGCAATTTAACTTTTTTAAAATGTTATTTATTTCATTATACTGGACTTTTTATTCTCTACACGTTGCAGAAAAACCGATTTTAAAAAGAAGTTAAACTGCTTGTAGTTTTATGACACTCTCTAAACCGCGCCCTTAAATACACGTTCTAGTCTTAATGTCTATACTATAAATCTATTTTAAATAGACAATAACATACAAACATTTTAAAAAGTACAAAGCCAGTATTTTTTTTCTTACATATAAAAAAAATCAGGTAAAACGTCTAGAATATGATTTTGTTAATTAGTCGACGGTCTTGGTAAATCTCGGGGACGTAAACCGGCCGCAGACTGTAGTTTGATTAATCTAATAAATTAATTATTTTTTAATTTAATTTATTGGTTTTTTTAAAATGCTACCACATAAATAAAGCTTTAATGGTAATTTAATCAATAATTTAAGCAACGAATATAAAATGCAATCCCTTTAAGTACAAGTAAAATTTCCCTTTTTTCAAGTCGCATGTTTTTTGTGTATCGTTTCCATTGCTAAATTTGATTAATTGACTGATACGAGCCTTTTTGGCGAATCGCTTTTTTGTGCTGCGAGTAAAATAAAATACAGTTTGCGTGCGTGTAGGGGTTCCTATAAGTGCTTGAAGCTATAGGGTTTTTCGTAGAGCTGTGACGGATATTTGGCAGTCAGATTTATTAGGCACTGCAATCAATTAGGGAAAGGTGGACGGGTGAGAGGACCATTGTCCAGACTGACGCCGAGCACGCTCTCCAATTATCAGGGGCTAATTGAACGGCCACTCTAGCATAAACGTTTTATGTCCATCATGCGTTCCCCTTGTAAATACAAAATGGACAGGAATTTGTACAGACAAGAGGGGGGATTGGTTGGTATTGAACAACGTTTCCGGATTTGTAAATTAAATTTTGGGATTAGTTTAATTTGATTATTTATCAGCAAATTTGAATAACAATTTGATTGAAGTAAATATTTTTGTTATTATTGAAATGAAAAAAAAATGTTATTTTGTTTGGAACAATATTTATAATAGTCCTTGGATTACATTTTTAATGTGCTCCAGATTGTTTCAGTACATTTTTTGCAATTTTAAAATGTAATATTTAGAAATTACTTTATATGTAGAACCATACTCGTTGAAACTATTTTATTGAGGACAAAATTTAAGCAGTCTATGATTATAAGTATTGGGAAATAAGCAATTTGGAAGCTTCTTTCATTTGTCAATAGTCTGGTTAAGAATTTTTTTCTTAAAAGTGTTAGTTCAACATCTTATAGATAGCTTAGTGTGTTCAAAAAGCAGATCTTTGCATTGCGCGAAAAAATTGATCTGACTTTTAGGTTCTTGGATTACTAAATTTGGCTTTGGTGATAACGCATTTTGTCTTCCAGTTATGTTTTTATGTGCAGTGGGTCTGAATTGGCTTTGCACCTTTACTGGTAAAAGTCTAAGATATTTGCTATAAACATGGGCAGACAAGTTATTTTCTTTCTCGCTATTTGTATGGCATGGTTGGATGCTTTATGGACTTGTTAAACCGTAATTGGGCACCAATGTCTCACAGGGATTTTAGTACATGTTCAGTTAAAACTTTTTTAGCAATTATTCGTGTTTTGGTTGAACATTTTGAGCACATTCTGCTGTAGTAGGTCTTTGATGATTTTATAGTTTTCAGCGATTATTTGTTTTAAGTTTGTCTTTGCTCCAGTGTGTGATTTGATGATGATGTCATCTGTACGTGAATTTGTTAGTATTTCAGTTCCGGGATTGGTGTACGACCATTTTCAACATCTTTTTTAATGACTTGTAAATTAGGTTCAGTTAGAGGTTTTGCAACGAGTTTGCTAAACACTATGAGCACTTCTGCTTTAATTGATTTTGATTTTTTTTTTTTTGGGTTAGAAGAGGAATCTTTATTAATTCTTGCATTGTATTGGATACACTTTTTTGAGCGCTTACTGACTTCTCTCCTTCCTTCCTTGCTTCTCCAAATGAATTCTGAAAGTTTGGTCACATCAAATTGCAGCATTAACTTTAATATTTATAGTTTATTGTGGGTTAGAGTTACATAATACACTTCTAGTGTCGCGGAGTAACAACTGTTTTTTGGAGGATAGAGTTGCGTTTTGCGCATTTTCTATAGTTTGTGCATTAGGTGTGTACTTAGGTGGAGCAGAAGTATGCTTTTGAGAAGCGGGTGCTTTACTGTTGCGGCTTGTTTTTAGTGTATGGTAAACTGGTCAGCTTTTGTAACTAGCGCCCTACGTGACGCATATAGCTACATGTTTGGACTTTTTGTTATTTTTGTATTTGGAGCTTGGATGGACTTTGGCGCATTTAACGCGCGCATAAAGTGAGTTGCAACTGGATGCCTTGTGGTCGTAGCATTGTGCTATCTCGGCGGTCTTGCGTTTTTATTCAACATAAATAAATGATGCCCAACGTAAAGCAATTGAAACCATGGTGCTTTCCAGAACATCCCCGGAAAAAGCAAGAAGAAGAGGAAAACCCAGCGATAAAAACGCGACAAAGTAGAAGATCTAACCGACTCTAAGAGGTATAATACCAATCTTACATCGTCGAGAGCAAAGTGCCAAGTCAACGTCATAGAGACTTAAACGCGCAATAAAGTAGAAGACAACCATAAACTGGCCGAACACCTGGCAGAACACCCAGACGTCACACAGCCTGAACATGGTGGTATTACCATCAAATACGACCATCACAAACATCCGAAAGTCTAGAACCTCGTCGACCAATAATCGGCAGTGACACCAGTCAGCCATACGTCAATAGCCACCGACTACCCAATACCTAGATGAGTTGATATGACAGGCCATTTACGTCATAACCTTCGGCAGCTTTAGCTATAAACAACTCTCCTACCTGTCTGACCAAACTAAGCCAATGCTGTATTAGACAATGGATCTCAACTACGTTTGCGACAGCAAATGTAAGCTCCAGGCTTCTAAATACCCACTTAGAACACTAAATCACCTATTGAGCAAGATAAACCAAACAAGAGTATAGCAACAAATTAGAACAGCAACCATCTGCAAGACCACGTTGACAACCAAAAAAGTCCTGAAACTTGAACCGGACACCAACAAAATCTAACAAGTAGTTAACAAAGAATTCCTGGGCAAAACTGCAGTCGTCATTATCAGAAAGCCATATAAACCAGACGCAACTACAGTACTCATCCAAGAAGAAGCCAAACACGACATAGCAAACAAGTTAAGGCAAGTCAAACATACAACGACAAGAAGTTTATCGCTACCAACTGCCTCAACCACTACAACATAACATATGCGAGATATCTCAAACGTTCGGTTAGTGCTCCGACTTAGCTCAGAAAACTGCTGAGACTTTTACTCAAACATTTCGAACTGATCACTACCAAGACTCATAGTGAATCGCCAGTAGGCACTTTTACATTTTAGAGACTGCACTCTTCCTGAACAATAGTGCCAAACCCAGTCTTAAAAGTTGAAAAGAATTGTTGTAGCCAGTAGGCCAGTCAATAAAATTTCCTTTTCCGCTCCCATAAAATACTGAAATTACAGACTTGCAAGCAGTTCAACACAAACTGATGTTTTGGGCAAGACCAGAACAGACGATCACAGGACCCACATGAACAGGATCTTCCGTCACGGGTTACAGGTGTCCTCGCTACCCCGTACGCTGCACCTTCCCGGCAACGACTCAACCTGACAGTCGTCGACACAAATTGCCACAAACACCTTATGCTTACACATCCCGCCAGAGTTTTAGGACGAACACTGGTAACTGCTACACGCACTTCCTAGTCCCTCTACAAACAAACATTCTAGTGTTAAGATTGGACATCAAAAAAAAAGATTGATACCACAAAGAACAAGATTGAAAAAAAGATAATAAAGTAGAAACTAACAACACAATAAAAAAATATCTTTACAACCAATGTCATCAGTCAAGTAAGATAACGGCCACTATCTTCAATTAAGTTTCATAATTATTTTCACAATTTTGAGTACAAACTTTTCAAACCGTTTCGGCAACATCATACAGATGCCCAAACTTTGACCGTTCAGAAACGCCTTCAATTTTAATATGACATACTTTTGGAAAATTCCTATCCTACCATAAATTCTTTTTATTTGCTAATTAGGCGTGGCTTGCTATTCATTGGCTAGCCGATCTAACGCGTAGAAGAAAAAAGTATTACAATATCTGGTTTCTTTTGCAGCTTAAAAAAAGTTCTACTTTACAAGACCTCTAGGATCTAGACAACTTTCAAATAGCTTCAGTAAATTTTTGTCAAGAAATCTTTTGGTAATTCGGATTCCTTTACACGTTGATGTTGAGTTTTCGTTTCCTCAAAAGGTGTCCTTAAACTGTTTCTTTCCATGCGCCTTACCGAGGTTGTATTATACCTCAGAACTATGAGCTCTGTCTGCATCACATCAGCTTTGATGCAGTCGAGTATATTTTTAAATAACGTATTTTAGGGTCTTTTTAGCACCCACTTGCGATTGCTGTGCGCAAGTGAAAGTGCGGAAGAGGGTCTATGTATAAAATAATCGCTAAATACGGAATTTTTCTCACTCTTTATCAAAATATCCACAACCGCTAAATGTCAAATGGTCAATCAAAAACTACCTTATATGAAACCTGTATAGCTTTTCCAACACGGCAACCAGCTCAAGGCATCTAGATCAAAAGAATCAAAAGTAAAAATTGTATGAAGATTTTTAAGGATTTTTTAAAATTTTGGGGTCTTGGATGGTGAAGGCGCTTCTTGTGTTCCCATCTGGAGTTTGGGGGATCGTAATTTGTCCGCTTTTGGGGCAACCGCTTTTACGATAGCATTATTATTAACATTAAATCTCTTTATGACAACTCTTGGAAGGGTAGGCGGGGTTTTCAGTTTAGCGTAATTAGTATACAAATTATTTAATTTACAGTTGATTAAGTGCAGTTTGAGTCAGTTGGTTAGTGATCACCAGAAATTGGACAGCAAATTTGCAAGAATATTTTTTTGTTATCTGGGCAGCAGCAGAAAGTACCGTAGTTAGTTAATACCTAGAAATATAGGAAAGCATAGGAGGCTCAAGATAGTACTAACACAAAAACATTATGAGGAAGATCAAATTACATCAACAAAGCAAAAAACATGAAAATCCCAGTAAACCAAAAATGCACAAACCGGTTTTAAGCCTGACATTACAGGTTGTAGAAAATCCTTACAGGCAAGTTTTTTGGCTTGACAAATTAACACTTCTGTAGAACAACTGCATCAAAATAAACTAAAGATAGACAGCGAGAAGAAAGAGATAAGTAAGATAGGGAAAACGGAACGCTTAGGAGAAATTAGCAGTTAATGAGAAACTACAAACTCTGAGATAGGATGTCAAAAAGGAAAATGGAAAAAATGTAAGAAACCAAAACAATTAATTCTAGAAATTCTTTGCTCTGTTGAGGTTAGCCTTTACGTGACAAAACATCACTTTTGTTGAAAATTACCCTATACCAACGTTGGTCAAACAAACTTTTGAGATTATTGATTACAGAATAGTAGTTTCAATTGAAGTACTTTTTCTATCAGTCTAAATGTTGCGCTCTTCCATTTGAATGTGTCTGGAGTCCGTAACTATTGGTCAATTAACTTCCTATCTTTAAAGTTAGTGACTTGAATTAGATGAGGTGTGATCAGTGTATAGATTGAGCCTACGCGGTTGGCAAGTCTGTTTTTGTAGGATATTTTTTGTGCTTGGTAGCATCGGGGTCGATGTAGCCAAGCGTGCTAATTTTCCGAAAGGGATGTGATGTCTTGATGAGGGTTTGTTATCAAGAAATTTGCTTATTCTTACACTTGTTGCGGTTCTGCTGTTTTTAATATGACTGATTAAATGACAGTTGTCACTTATACGTCAGAGGTGGGTATATTAACAAATTTCTTGATAACTAACACTTGGGCGGGTGGGCGGGAACACAGTTTATAAATATTGGGCCGGTGGTTTGATACAGTGTTTCCGCCTACCCGCCCAAGGGTTTGTTATCAAGAAATTTGCTTATTCTTACACTTGTTACGGTTTTGTTGTTTTTAATATGACAGATTAAATGACAGTTGTCACTTATACGTCAGAAATGGGTACAATATCAAATTTCTTGATAACTAACACTTGGGCGGGTGGGCGGGAACACAGTTTATTAATATTGGACTGGTGGTTTGATACAGTGTTCCCGCCTACCCGCCTAAGGGTTTGTTAACAAGAAATTTGCTTATTTTAAACTAGTTGCGGTTTTGTTGTTTTTAATATGACAGATTAAATGACAGTTGTCACTTATACGTCAGAGGTGGGTACACTAACAATTTTTTTGATAACTAACACTTGGGCGGGCGGGCGGGATCACAGTTTACGAATATTGGACTGGTGGTTTGATACAGTCTTTCCGGCCACCCGCCCAAGGGTTTGTTATCAAGAAGTTAGCTTATTTTTACACTTGCTGCGGTTCTACTGTATAATATGACAGTTGTCACTTATACGTTAGAGATGGGTAGAACAACATTTTTTTTGAAAACTAACACTTGGGCGGGTCGGCAGGAACACATATTGGACTGGTGATTTTATACAGTGTTCCCGCCCACCCGCCTAATGGTTTGTTAACAAAAAATTTGCTTATTCTTACACTAGTTGCGGTTTTGTTGTTTTTAATTTGACAGATTAAATGACAGTTGACACTTATACGTCACAGGTGGGTACAATAAGAAATTTTATTGATAACTAACATTTGGGCGGGTGGGCGGGAACACAATTTATAAATATTGAGCGGGTCGTTTGATATAGTGTTCCCGCCCACCCGCCCAAGAGTTTGTTATCAAGAAAAAAAATTATTCTCACACTTGTTGCGATATTGTTGTTTTTAATATGACGGATTAAATGACAGTTGTCAATTAAACGTCAGAAATAGGTACAATAAAAAAAAATTGATAACTAACACTTGGGTGGGTGGGCGGGAACACAGTTTATAAATATTGGGCCGGTGGTTTGATACAGTGCTCCCGTCCACCCGCCCAAGTGTTTGTTATCAAGAAATTTGCTTACTTTCACACTTCTTGCGGTTTTGATGTTTTTAATATGACAGATTAAATGACAGTTGTCACTTATACGTCACAGGTGGGTACTATATGAAATTGTTTTGATAACTAACACTGTGGCGGGAACACAGTTTATAAACATTGGGCCGGGAGTTGTTACAGTGTTCCCGCTCACTTACCCATGCGTTTGTTATCAAGAAATTTGCTTATTCTCACACTTGTTGCGGTTTTGTTTTTAATATGACAGATTAAATGACAGTTGTCACTTATACGTCAGAGGTGGGTACAATAACATGTTTTTTGATAACCAACACTTGGGCGGGTGGGCGGGAACACAGTTTATAAATATTGGGCCAGTGGTTAAATACAGTGTTCCTGCTCACCCGCCCAAGGGTTTGTTATCAAGAAATTTGCTTATTCTTACACTTGTGATACTGCTATTTTTAATATGACAGTTGTCAATACAGTTTGTAAATATTGTACCGGTGGTTTGATACAATGTTTCCGCTCACCTGCTCATGTGCTCGTTATCAAGAAATTGCATGTTAGACTTCTCTGCGAGCGTCAGAAGTCATTTTGTCACAAGAGAAGATTGTGATCCTATTTCTTGTTAACTAACACTTGGGTGGGTGGGTGGCACACTCCAATCCAAATTATTGACTAGTTATCATGGTATTAAGTGTCCTACCCACTCACCGAAGTGCTTGTGATTAAGAGATTGGATGTTAGACTTTTCTGCGAGCGTCAGAAGACATTTTGTTAGAAGAGGAGGTTGTGATATATTATCTTAATAACTAACACTTGGGTAGTATGGAGTGGCCCAACTACCCATCCAAGTGCTCGTCATGAAGAGATTGCATTTTTGGACTTTCTGCTAGCGTCAGATGTCGTTTTGTCACAGAAAAAGGTTGTGATCTTACTCCAATCTAAATTATTGACTGATTATGATGAAAAAAATACAATTTTTGACTTTAAATTGAAAAATTTTGTTGACTTTTGATCAACAAAAACTGGAGTAATTATATGAGAAGAAATTTTTCAAAAGACTTTTTTAGTTTATATCACATCTTCCTGATATCATAAAAAAATTGAAAAAAAATTATCACGCTCCTATTGGTTTTTTGAAAAATTTCTGCTTAGTGGCAAATTGGAGTTAGTTTCAGATAGTGTCAGTTAATTCTAAACCTTAGTTAACTCAGTTAACCTTAGATTTTCTTAGTAAGGTATTGATGTTGTCAATGAGTTATAGAGAGTATCAAGTAATTTTAAATCGTTTTTGTAAATTTTGGAATCTGTTAGTAAGTTCTGCAATTTTTCGGTAAAATGGTCTATTAGTACGTTCCGCATGATGTCAGTAAGTTGTAGACATTGTCAGTTAATCTTACATTCTTTCAGTTTCTTGATGTTGTCCGTGAGTTAAAGACACTGTTAGTAAGTTTTTATTTTTTACTAAGTTCTTAATGTTGGCAGTGAGTTATAGATACTATCAGTTAGTTCAAATTTTTTTCTGTAAGTTTTAGAATCTGTCAGTAAATTGTAGACTTTGTCAGTTATCTTTACATTCTCTCAGTAATCAAACCTCTAAGGAAGCGATTACAAAATTCATAATTTCTAAACGGTTTATTGGAAGTTGATGCAATTTAGTACCAATATACCTCAGAACCATTTTGGAAAAATTGGAAAAATTCACACGCTTCATTTTGCATAACCTCAAATTAATTAAGTTGGTCTAGCAAAACTAAACTTCCATTGTAACAATTATAACTTCTAAATGGTTTATTGAATATTGGTGCAATTTTGTACTAATATACTTCAGCAACATTAGTATCAACTATAAAAAAATTATAAAAATTCATACGTCCAATTTTGCATAACCTCAAATTAATTGAGTTGATGGACGTTTAACAAGTAATTAGAAAGTTTTGAGATATGATTCTACCGCCGCATGCTTAGGGTTTTATGGACACACCGAGTAACTACTGAAACTATACTCATACGCATGTAAAAAGACTAAAGAACTACTTGTAAGCTGAAAAAATTGTCATATTTTGGTCATACCATGTGCAACAGCAAATGGTACAAGATCTTCCAGTTATTTATGCTGTGCAAAGTTTAAAGGAAAAGATTACCAGGAAGACGACGAACTTAAGACAATTGGCCGCCAAGACTTCAATAAAGTTATTTAGAACAGTAGTAGATTGAGTTAGATGGGCCAGATTGATTGTCAACGTTTATTGAGGATACGGCACATTAAGAAGAAGAAAATAAAAACAAAGAACAAAATGGAAGAAAACATATAAAGAAAAAAGCCAAAAAACAGAATACGAGAAGAAAAGAAAACGTTAGGTGCCATAGTTTAGGCTTAGCACCATAACCTGAGACGTAAACATAAAACTTATTGCACGTGGGGAATTTTTTCAGCTAAAAAACTTGTTTCTAATTTTCACTTATTATTTTGCAAGACTTTTATTATCTTTTAGTACTTCTACAATTTCTTTTAATCACTACATTACTACCTAAGTATATTTATCCAACACCAACCAACCAATTTAGTGTCTTCAAACTGCGTTGTTTATCAGATAGATTGTTAAATAACGTTAAACATTTTCTAGAACTCTACGCTTAATTTTTTTAAGACTATGGTTAGTAAGAGGTTGCTGTAAGTTGTACTGCAAATATCTTCAAATATACCCTTACAGTGTTTGCTAAAAAATTTAGTTTTTGAAACTTTAGCATTATCTTGTTTCTAGAATACTTTTCTAATTTTTTGCTCACTTTCTATGTTACGCTTTAATCCTGTTTTTCTGGTGCTAAATTTTAATCGAAAATAATATAAGTCTAATGACTATTCTTACTAGATTTATATACAATAATTACAGTTTTACTAGCAACCTTCTATGGATTAAATTATTATTAATTCAGTTTAATTAATTTATTGATTTAAATATTCATTAAAGTTTAGCAAACTTCAAGAAATATTAAGTTTCTTCACTGAGAATAACTTACAAGAAAATATATTATTCTCTATAAAATTTTCCATGAAATCTACAATATTGTAGATTCATTAAATCCCCCCTTCAACAAACTTTTTTGTACCAACTTCTCCGTGATTAAAAAGCGACCCAAAAATAAATCCCGAACTCTCTCCCTATTAATTCCACCTTCCGTGTTGCTCTTATTATTTTAAATCGGCGGTCTGGTCGGACCGGGGTAGCTTTTCGCCGGAAAGGTGTTCCAGTGAAAAATCTCTTTCCCATTCCACTAGTCCCTTTCTCTCCGTGTTGGTTTAAGTAGAAATAAATTTTCCCCGAGCCGATCGCCGGATACTTTATCGCGTATTTTATAGAAAGTTTTACGTCTGCCCCCGAGAATTTATTATGTTAAAATTGTTCACTCAGTGGGCGACAGGTAATTGATTGCTCATTTACTTATCGGAAGGAACCTTAATCTACTTGTAAGGAAACGACGGTAGAGGGTTACCTAATTCATGTCTGCCAAAAGAAATAAATTAAGAGAAAAAAAGCTGTAAATGAATGTTTGATTTTTTTTTTCTACATGTCTGTTGCTAAATAAATTTGTCTGTAAGGGTTCGCAGACGTAATAAGATATAAATTAATGTGATCAATCTTTCTAAGTCGGGGAGGATATGTCCACCGAGAGGGGACCTTGGACACTTCAACATAATCACACTATTCCCAGAATGGTTTGAGAGTCCATTCAAGATAGGCCATGTGCTGTTGGGGTGTGGAATAACTTCCATATTGTTTCTCATGTAACTTTTTTTAAAAAAATATACTATAAAAAATCAGAATATGATATAAATTATTAATTAAATGGACCACAGTGACATTAATGTAACGTAGCAATGATATATGATTATATCAAATTCAAAGGATTAATAATCAGTTTGATGAGCTTATGAATTAAGCTAATATTAGATTCTATGTGTTTGATGACAGTATTGAATTATGGTATACAACATTGATCTAATGCGTACCATTTTTATTCTGATATAATTAATGACTTGAACGTAGGCAGGTAAACCAATGAATCAATCCTTGCCTTTCTAAATGTAGTAATCCTGCCCTTCATTAATTTTATTTTATATAATGTTAGTTAACACGGTTTGTTTTTATAATATTAATAAGAAAGTTTTTGTAAAGTAAATATCTTATTAATTGATGTTTGGTTGGTTAAACTTAAATTTTGCACTTATTACTTATTATTTACATTACTTGATAGGTAGTTATCAACATACAATATATAAAGACAAATTCAGCAGATCCCAAGAGCTACTACTGCAAGTAATCATACATTGAAGCACAATGGTGAAACGTGAAAACTATCGACAAGGCTGAATTTACAATCTACAGTTACCTAATCATGTTTTGAGTCTGATAGATTATTTTCATTAAAATATTATATTTTAAGACCACACAATTTTAGACGATTTTTGATTGTTTAAGACTTTTTAATTTTGACAGTTCAAGACCAAACAATTTGTTAGTTTTTGACAGTTTAAAACTATTTCTTTAGAAATAAAGATCATTTTGGACATTTCAGTATGATTTTTGACAGTTTGAGACTACTTTTTAGAAACGAGGACGGTTTTTGACAGTTTTAAAAACTATATTAGGTACTTGAAGACTTTAACAGTTTTACAGTTTCTCAGTTCTAGGGGATTTTTGACTGTTTAGTTTAGACAGCCTAAAACTGTTTTTTATATCGCATTTGGCCGCCTAAATCCACTGAAATTTGATAGTTAAAGACTATTTTTAACCATTTAGGACTACTTTTTGACATTTTAAGGTTTCTTTGGCAGTTTATGTGACAGTTTAAGACAATTTAAGACTGTTTTTAATAGTTTAAGGACACCTTATCAACGTGTAAAGGAATCCGAATTACCAAAAAATTTTGAGTAAACTAACAAAAATTTACTGAAGCTATTTGAAAGTAGTCTAGCACCTAGAGGTCTTGTGAAGTGGAACTTTTTTAAGCTATTCGGCAAAGAAATCAGATATTGTAATACTTTTTTTTCTACGCGTTTGATCGGCTAGCCAATGAATAATAGCCTAATGGGCAAATCTAAAGAATTTATGGTAGGATAGG
The DNA here is from genome assembly GCA_963932245.1 of Tachinus rufipes. Classification (NCBI taxonomy): domain Eukaryota; kingdom Metazoa; phylum Arthropoda; class Insecta; order Coleoptera; family Staphylinidae; genus Tachinus; species Tachinus rufipes. Next base: position 12,352,139 of record OZ010746.1, on the reverse strand, counting down.
GATTTTCCAAAAGTATGTCATATTAAAATTGAAGGCGTTTCTAAACGGTCAAAGTTTGGGCATCTGTTTGTACTCAAAATTGTGAAAATAATTATGAAACTTAATTGAAGATAGTGGTCTTTATCTTACTTGACTGATGACATTGGTTGCGAAGATTTTTTTTAATTTTGTTGCTATTTTTTTGATTATTATTTTTTTTCAATCTTGTTCTTTGTGGTATCAATCTTTTTTCTTGATGTCCAATCTTCAGACTAGATTGTTTGTTTGTAGAGGTACGGGGAAGTGCGTGTAGCAGTTACCAATGGTCGTCCTGATACTCTGGCAGGATGTGTAAGCATAGGGTGTGTGTGGCGAGTTGTGTCGACGTCGGCCAGGTTGGGTCGTTACCGGGAAGGTGCAGCGAGGACACCTGTAACCCGTGACGGAAAATCCTATTCATGTGGGTCCTGTGATCGTCTGTTCTGGTCTTGCCCAAAACATCAGTTTGTGCTGAACTGCTTGCAAGTCTGAAATTTCAGTATTTTATGGAAGCGGGAAAGGAAATTTTATTGACTGGCCTACTGGCTACATCAATTCTTTTCAACTTTTGAGACTGGGTTTGGCACTATTGTTCAGGAAGAGTGCAGTCTGTAAAATGTAAAAGTGTCTACTGGCGATTCACTATAAGTCTTGGTGGTGATCAGTTCGAAATCTTTGAGCAGAAGTCTTAGCGGTTTTCTGAGCTAAGTCGGAGCACTAACCGAGGGTTTGAGATATCTTGCATATGTTATGTTGTAGTGGTTGAGGCAGTTGGTAGCGATGAACTTCTTGCCTTTGTATGTTTGACTTGCTTTAACTTGTTTGCTTTGTTGTGTTTGGCTTCTTCTTGGATGCGTACTGTAGTTGAGTCTGGTTCGTATGGCTTTCTGATGATGGCAACTGCAGTTTTGCTCACGATTTCTTTGTTATTTTCTTGTCGGATTGGATTTTTGGTTGTCAACGTGGTCTTGCAGATGGTTGCTGTTCTAATTTGTTGCTATACTCTTGTTTGGTTTATCTTGCTCAATAGGTGATTTAGTGTTCTAAGTAGGTATTTAGAAGCCTGAAGCTTACATTTGCTGTTGTAAACATAGTTGAGATCTATTATCTAATACAGCATTGGCTTAGTTTGGTCAGACAGACAGAGTTGTTTAAAGCTGCCGAAGGTTATGTTGGAAATGGTCTGTCATATCAACTCATCTTGGTATTGGTAGTCGGTGACTATTGACGTATGGCTGACTGGTGTTACTGCCGATTATTGGTCGACGAGGTTCTAGACCTGCGGATGTTTGTGATGGTCGTATTTGATGGTAATACCACCGTGTTCAGGCTGTGTGACGTCTGGGTGTTTTGCCAGGTGTTCGGTCAGTTTATGGTTGTCTTCTACTTTATTGCGCGTGTAAGTCTCTATGACGTTGACTTGGCACTTTGCTCTCGACGATGTAAGGTTGGTATTATACCTCTTAGAGTCGGTTAGATCTTCTGCCAGAGACGTTACTTTGTGGCGTTTTTGTCGCCGGGATTTCCTCTTCTTCTTACTTTTTCCAGGGATGCTCTGAAAAGCACCATGCTTTCAATTGCTCTAAGTTGGGCGTCATTTATTACAAGCAAAGCTCTGAGGTTGGCGACGGAGGCTGCTGGAATTGGTTTATGAGTAGTTGGTAGTAGGTTTGCTTGTTAAGGGGAAGCTGCAGCTAAGGGCATGACGAGGAAACAGGGTGACTCGAAACGGAAGGTTCTGTGGTTGTCCGTTTGCTAGTCTGAAATGGCATCGACATCTCTTCCAAAGGGGTGGCGGAAGTGGCCAGTGCAAGTTTTAGAGCGTTCTGGCTCTCGGTGAAAAGGTTCCGTGGGGGTTGTGTTTGTAAAAGTAGCATTTTTATAAACGAATTCCTACGAACATGCTCACATAGAACTTTATCACCGCATACGCACTCAAGCAGAGTGCGGGTCTCAAGAGAACCTGGTGATGTTCGAGTGGTACGACGTGAAGAAGCTTAAAGCTACCCACAATAGCCGTACAGAATGTTACTTCTTAGTAGGAGTGCAATGCTAGGAGTATAGAGAAAAGCTTATGTGTAGATGATGTATGGTGAATCTGAATTTGTCTTACGACGGGGTCTGTCGGTGGAGGAAATGTTGAAGGCGGAATTTCAGTCAGAAACATCTTCACCGCGATTGCTGTTTTTGGTGCTCTACCTAAATTGAAGTGGGCAGTGATTATCGGATGGAGTTCTAGTCGCTTAGTCACGGATTTTCTTTTTTAGAAGCACGAGGCAGACAGTAGGATTTGAGTCGATGATACTTTCTGTTCGTTTGCGATTGGTATAGCTCTGTCTACTGGCTACAACACATTCTAGGATTTGGTCTTTTAGTTTTTATAACCAGCACGCTTTTTGCAAGAGTTTTAGGCCTTGTTTAGGTTATGTCTTGTTGACTGTGTTACTATCTTATTTTCTCTCATATCTTGACATTTTTTGCTTTTTTTATGGTTGACAATCAATTTTGGGTTGGCAGTTTTTTATGGATTAGGATGTAATGTTGACATTGTGGCTTTTTCAATAAATGTATTGTTTTGTCTTGATAAAAGCGTGTGAATATTTGCTTCAAGGGAGCAAAGATCTTCTATAGCATGTGGTGTTAGGCTTGAACACTGTTTGTGCGTTTTTGTTTTACTAGACCAAGATGTTCTGAGAAAAATTTATATGTTTTAGGGTTGCGTTGTTGATGTGATTTGGTCTTTTTTATGATGTTGTTGTAGAAAACACTAAAAATAAAAGTGGGGAAAACAAGAAAAGTGAGATACACAGACATAAGAGAGTTATGTGATGACAATGGTTCAGTCATGTAAGACAGATGATCGAGAACTGACTTTCTAGAATTGAGAAGACTACTAAAAAGACGGAGGGATAACTGGAAATCTACCTCTCAGGAAAACATGCGGAGGCAGCTTCAGAATTAACAAATCGACAGATCTCTAAGAAGTAGAAGAAGCGTGTGTTTGTAAAAGTTCTTGTCTGATAGTTTTAAGGTTGTGGTGTTCTTCAATATAGTTTATTCACGGTTATCCCACACTAATTTACAGTTCGGATTCTAGTAGGAATACACTTTGGAAATTAGTTTTGTGGTTTTGGTGTTGACTTTTTGCCTTTAGGTTTAATTAGTTTTGAAATTGAATTATCTGCATTTTAGACTTAATCGGATTGAAGGAACGTTGAGGGTTTGAACAATAAAAGACGACTTTGCTATGTGCAGGGTTGGACTATTTGCGGCTATCATTTTCGGATTGCTCTATAAACGTTGTTACGGGTTTTTGGGTTTTTTTGGTCGAACAATGTCTTAGGTGTGTTTAAATTCACTTTAAAGTTAACGACAACGGCTTTTTCTTTATCTATATTTTAGAGAGGTTGGTCTATGTTGACAGTCTTTTTATTCTTCTTTAGCCTGTATTCGTCCACTCCTGGACATAGGCCTCTTCCAACGACTTCCATGTCGGTCTGTCTTGTGCGGTCTTCATCCAGTTTTTTCCCGCATGTCGCTGAATGTCGTCTACGTTGACAGTGGTGCTGGTTTATTAAGTTTAATCTCACAACCAGTTTATGATTTTTTTATGCCGTTGAAGCTAATAATGTTTGTCACGTTAGGGATGGCATGAGTTTTGATGAATCTGGTTTGAGGAAGTAAGAGACTTTATGGGACGTTGGAATTGATGGCGCTTTATGTGTAGTGTTTTTTTTATGGTTTAGACTGTAAAGACTATTGATTGTTTACAAGGTTTACTTTGCAAGACTATAAAGTAGGCTTATTAGTGTTTGGTCTGTTACTTTTGGATCATTAGAATCTGGAAATTTATACCTAAATGGTTGCTTTTGCGGTTCTTTGTACTTAAAGTTTGCTTTGAGTGACTTGGCCTACAATGTTTTAGACTTCTCAAATATTTGAACGCAAGTGCAGTTTGTAACACCATTTTCAATTGTCTTTTGATGGAGAGTTTTAGACAAAACTTTAGTGTTTTTTAGAACGATTAGGTAAGTTTCTTTTTAACTGTTCTTAGCACTTTGAGAATTTTTCAAGTTGGCGGTTATGATGTGCTTTAGGATTTTGTGGTTTGTATAGGTAAACTTGATATATAAGGAAATTTCTGGTGTCAGTTAAAAAGTTTGTTGTCGTTAGATTGTCAAAGACCAGTTTGTTGATACATTGGAGGTTTTGCACTACTTTATTTGACTTCTAGCATATGCTCTTCTTTTTTATAACGGGACCACGCTTGATTTTCTATTCTAAAAACTGCACGAGAAGTAGAATTTGCAACAAAATAAGTTTGAATCTAAAAATGTTTCCTGATCTTGCGATAAACCGAAACTTGATCAAACATTTGTAGATTAAGAATAGATCTTTTGTTCAAAACAAAGCTCGTCATTGTGAGCGTTTGGTTTTACTGGTAGCGCTCTGTCAAAAAGTGTCTTCCATTAACGCTTTTATTATTTTCTTGCCAAGAAATAAAAAAATAAGGTTATCCTTTCAAAAAACCTGATTTCATTTTTTTTTAAGAACAAAACCTACCAAGTCTCTAAACCTTCAGCAATAAAAGTGTTTTGAGTTATTACCTATTATGACTGGTACATATTTGTGAAGAATTATGTTGACTTAAATCAGTGTTGCGTCTTGGTACGCTCAAGCTGATATATTTTGTATTGAGCATTAAAGGGAATTGTGTTCGGCATAGGAATCGAAATGGCGCAGTCGGTAGGAGGAATATATCTTTTCTTCTTTTGTCTCTTACCAAAATAAAATTGGTTAAAACCAGCGTTTTTTCCGGTATGTTAGGCATATGCACCAAAATAGCGCAGTCGGTAGGTGAACAGTTTTTTTTCAGCATTTGGTTTGGATAGCAAGAAGTATCTTGCAGTTAAGCTCTTGATAGTGGGCAGTCTCTTAATTGCCATTCTTCAATTCAGGAAATCTTAACCTGCTCTCAACTTTTTCAAAATTTTGCTTTATATCCAACTAAACGCCTAAATGAATCTACAAATTTTACAAACAAGTTTTGCAAGCATCGCGCAAATTTTAGAAGCTTATAAAGAAACATTTTTGAACAAATTTCAGAAATATTTAAAACTTCTTTTAACCACATAAACTATTAGAAGAATATGTTTATTATTATTATAAAATATTTTAAATATGAGTGTTTATGTTTTGAATGGAATCGGGATACATATCTGAAAACCCGTAACGTGCATCAACAATTTAAAACGAATCTATTTCAATAAATATTTAGTTTAGCAAACAATCATTACTTTTTGTGGTAAAACAATTCAAAATATTATTTGAAAATTCTAGTAATATTAATTATAAAGCAACATTTCCATAATATGAATTAAATTATAGCAGCAATTTAAAATTATAATAGTAATGCTGATACATATTTGGTTGGTTTAATAATAAATGTATGTTTGTCTTTGTAAAAGTAGTTATTTTCTATGATGTTTACCTAATCAATTCGCTTGCCATTTTAACTGATTAACATAGTTTCTACTAGAAGGAGCAGTTTCTCGAATATGTATGTGTTGGGCTTTCATAATTTGTGCAAATATTAATTTTGGACGTGTAAATGTAACATCGAGACTGGTATAGGTGGCACACAATGTCAATAGCGTCGGCGGCGGGAGCACCGACAGTATATAGTTCCACATCCGTGAGTTTTGGGGGCTCACGTCTGAACGAACAGTGCGAGATAAACAGGGGTCTTGCCATTTGGTTGTAATTTGTATAACCGTCCAGCCAGCCATACACACCTAAACAAAAAATGTATTGATATAATAACACCGTAATAAAATTGAATTTACTTTCAAAGTCAAACACGGTCTGAAGACTTTGCTGATAGTTGTTTACTGTTGGCAATTTAGGGCATGAAGTATGTAGACGTCCCGACCTACGCCCACAAAATGTGCTCGATGCACAATGTACTAGAAAATTAAGTAGTTTGGGATTGCAAAATGGGACCCAAGAGCTTTGCACGGACAAGGTCGGGAGAAACTGTTTCAAATCCACTTTCAACATCTAAATCAGAGTTGATTAATTTTGTATGAGAATTATTTTATTCCTCACAGACTATGATGAATGACAGAATCAATGTATTTAATAGTTAATAAACCACATAAGTTTTATCGATTTGCTTTTGATTTAAGAAATTTGTAGAATTAAAAAAACTGAATTATTGCGCATTAACATTATAAAGAATATGCTTAATTATTACAATTTTCAGTAATTTAAATTAGTTTGATGGCCGGATTTTAGATTGTCTTTCTAGCAAACTTTATGTAGTCAATTATTTGGTAACCAGGTTTGTTAGGTTTTATGACCAAATTGTAGAAATATCGCGGGATTGTGTATTGATTTTGGATTGTGCTTCTACAGATAAAGCAAAATTTTTACAATAAATTGACTTTTTGAAAGTATAAGGGACTAAAAAAATCACACTTTTTAGATACTTGTATAGAACTATTAGTAGTTTGTCGAAGTTCCGGAAAAAACGCAACTTTTGTGAGAAAGTAAGTTGTTGGCGAAAAAGAATAAAAAACTTAAAAAAGTGTAGGAATATTAGAAAGAGGAGCATGATGTGTTTGTGTAAGGAATTCGAGTTTTTAGGATCATTCCGAATTAGTCCCAAAGCTTGAAAGTGGCTGAAGCTTGAGTGTGAATAAAACAGATACATTTCTACTTTGCATATTTGAAGTTTTTTTTTTTTTTTCTATATTTTTATTAATGATGGAAGTGACCAGAGGTGGAAAGTAGAGAGTTGTGCACAGTCTTTATTAAAAGAGCTCTGGAAGAGCACAGGCACAACTTAAAAAGCCTGAAGTTAGTGAGCTTTTAGGCACAAGTTTGAGGGAACTGCGGGTTGAAATCTTTTTTGGAGTTTTTTGGGGCGTGCGACTTGGATCTGCATAGTCTGCTTTTTTCTGCGATCCGAGGTTTGTCAAAATTGGGCTTTTCTTTACTTATTTTGTCTTTTTATAGGATTTTTTGGTGTATAAAACGTTTTATTGCAGGAGGTTTGGAGACTTATCAAAATGTTTTTTTTAGAGTTTAATTTACATGCATTTTAATTCTCCAGTGGTAAAGTTTCATTTGCAAGACATAAATTGTGTTTTTTCAGGCAAACGTCTGAGGAAAATTGGCATCATACTTTTTGGAAAGGAATCCTTTATTGTTATTTTTAGTTAGTACGAACCTACATTCTTGTGCAGTTTTTGGAATAGAGAGTCGAGCATGGTTTTGTTTGGAGGAGGAGGAAAGGAAGAGTTTTGAAGTTGGTTGATGTTGTCATTTTTTGGGAAACGTTTTTAGGCAATTTCGACTTTGCCGATTTACTTCCAACAACAAAGTTTTGTTTTTATCCAATCCTTTCTCTCTTTTTTTGAGGTTTTAGCCTTGCTTTTCATATATTCTTTCTTAGATATTAATATTTTGTGTTTGAATCTTTAAAACAATTCAGTTACCGTCTTGAGGTTAGGTTGACTACAATTTTTTTAGTTTTTTGAGGCTTTTAAAATGTTATTTACAGTTTGTCTCTTGATGACTTCTAAAATTTGTTGAAAGCTTTCTCAATTTCTTTAGGTTTAAAAAAAAATTGATAAAAACTTTTAGATTTTTGAAGGAAACTATTTTTATGAGCTTAAAAGGTTTTTTAAATTTGTCAGTGGTTTTTAGAACATATTAACGATTTTTAGAATTTTGTTAGAAGCTTTTATAAGGTTTTACAATTAACTTCTCTTAGAATTTATTTTTTTGTTGTTGTTTTTTTGCTATTTTGGTGTGCCAAAATCTAATAAGTTTACAAAATCTGATCATTCCAAAGGTGCTATTCCGCTGCACGCGACTTGGATATCCAGTCGCAAACTTATGGTTTTTATATACTTTACTTCGGAAGTGTTAACATAATGTGCTTTGTATACAACCGTAAGGAAAGTGCCCATCAAAAAAGGTGTTTGCCGGGCAACATTATCTCGCCAAAATTATTCACTTTAGCGCTGAAAGACGTGTTCAAAAACTATTGTGGTAGAGAAATGGAGTAAGCATCGATGGTAACCGCTTAAATCATTTTTGCTTTGCTGATGATGTCGTTCTCATAAGTAAAGACCCAAAAGAACTGGAAGAAATGCTGCGCGACCTTGACGAAGCCTCACAAAGTGCAAATGAACATGCACAAAACAAAAATCATGAGTCCGAGTAACAAAATGGTACTATCAAGAATCACACTCTAGAAAAAGTTAAGGAGTATATATATTGGAGCGTAGTATCAAATTAGGAAAGGCCAACCAAACAACAGAGACTACCATGTGCATTGGATTGACATGGGCAACTTTTGGTGGAAAATTAGGATACATCCTACGAGAACCTAAAATTCCAATAAACCTAAAACGGAAAGTTTATAATACATGTATCTTACCTGTCACTACATACAGGCTAGAAACTATGGCCATCACGAGGAACAGCTCAAAAAGTCTTTTAGTCTGCCAACGAACAATGGAGCGCGCGATGTTAGGATTAAGCTTACGAAATAAAATCTCGAACGAGGAAATAAGGCAAAGAACTAGAATCACAGATGTCATAGAACGAATGGCACATCTTAAATGGCAACGACAAATGGTCCAAGACAATATTACAGTGGAGACCTCGAGTATATAGAAGAAGCGTTTGCCGCCTCCAAATGAGATGGAATGACGATATACAGAGGCGCGCGGGCAGGAACTAGATACAGACTGCCCAACAAAGATTGACATGGAAGCGTATGGAAGAGGCCTATGTTTAGGTGTGGACGAAATAAGGCTAAAAAGAAGTAAGGTTGCAGCCGTCTTGAGTCACATTTGAGCACTTTGGAATAGCTTATTTAAAATTTTAGATTTTGCTTAGACCATTAGTGTCTTATTCAACTTGTTAGATGCTTACATTATTATTGTGCATCTTAAGGTTTAATTAGAGTTATGCATCTTCTTAGTTTTGAACTATTTTTTTATTGTCTTCTTAAGGCTGTTGACTTCATTGTTATTTTAGCTTTTAGCGTGTTATAAATCTTCATTCTGTTATGAGATTTCTTAAGAGTATTTTAAGATTTATTTTTTATAATTTTTTATAACTTGTTACAGGTTTCTTAAATATGTCTGCTTCAGGTTACTTGGTTAGCTTTCTCTCTTTAAGCATAATTTTGTGATAATTACCACTGCTCTAAACCAGCGGTTTTTAATGTGTGGTACACGGTCTTACTTTGTGGCATGCGAAGGTATCTTATTTGTTTTCAAAATCAGTTTTGAAGTTTTGAGTTTAAACGATGGTTTTTTGCACTAAATTTGTATCTACTTTTGCTACCTATGCAAATAGAAGCCAAATGTTTTTAGAATACAATTAGAACTGATGACATTTTAATTTAAGAGCTTTATTAAATCCATTTTTGTTTTCTTAAAGTTTTATTGAATCAAAAAGTTGACGACTGAACAATGTAGCACAAAACCTCTAGTGTATCAACAAACCTTGCTGGTCTTTGACTATCTAACAACGACAGAATTATTTACTGGCACCAGTGATTTTACAAGTTTTTTTGCACCAAAGCCTTACTTACGCCTATTCCACTTTTACAAACCAGTTATAGCAGAACGCACTACCGCTACCAACCGGGAAAACTCTTAAAGTTTTAGAAACCGTTAAGAAGATTCACGTCTGCAGCATTTAGGAAGAAACCCAAATGTTGTCTAAAAAGTATCAAGCCACAATCGAAAGTTTTTTGTGTGAGAGACTTATTTCCGGATAGTTTTGAATCTTATTTATGATTTTTTTAAATTTAGGTTTGGAGCAAAATATTGAGTTGAAATTTAAGAAACTGATTTGGGAAAAATTATTTTTTGCTATAGTAAGTTCCGGTACTTGTCTTGATGGGATTGGAATTTTGGCATGCGTTTGCAGAAACTTTTTGTAAATAAAGTTTGGCTACTAGCTTTGTTTGAGTTTTATTGCCGGAAAAGGCGTTTTTTTTAGATTTTACTGTTTTTTGCACGTGATTGTACTCTCGCTATTGGAAAGGATTAGGGAACGCGAATCCGGGTTTGTTTGGATGTCAGCGTCATCTGATCGTTTTTTGGGCATGACGATAGTCAGTATTGTGGTTCTGGATGGCCGCAGTTGATTCCACGTTTGTTTGAGGAGATTGGCGATAAATTCCGCCGTGGTCCGTTGAACGGCTGCTGGAATACTGCAGTTGTGGTTCTTTTTTACATAAAATTGGATTACAGTACCGAGGAGTATTTTATAGGAGTAAGATGTATTACGTATGCAACTATTCCAAATTGGTCCAAATATTCAAAGATAGTTGCTAGAACAGATACATATTTTGAGTAAACAAGTACGCCTTAGACTTCTTCTTAATATTTTTTTACTCTACGGTAGACGTGATTAGGAGTTGACGTAGAAAGTTGGGCATAGTCTCTATGGGAAGAAAATGCACAATTTTTTTTTTATCTTGGCGTTTCTTAATTTTGGTCATAAATTTGGCGAATGTGGAGTTTTGTCAAAATCGCATTTTCTATTTTTGCTGTTTTGTGGGTTTCTCCAGTGTACTCAAAAATCTTTTCTCTACTAATTGTGTTTTTTTTTTTTTTATTAGATGCGCAATTTAGAGATTTGGCAAAATGTTTATGGTTTTTTTGTAGTTGGTTTTCAATTGTTTGGATGTGGATGCATTTAGAGTCAAGTTTCATATTATGACTACAAAGTCTTTTAAATAATTGTTGTTTTTTTTTTAGAATTGTATTTGCTATCAAGGTTGTTAACCACTCTATAAACGTTGGTAGTCACTAAGTAAGAGGATAAGAAGCTTACTAATTTTGTAATATCTTACATTTTAGTTTCTAACCACTGGGTACGGCAGAATGAAGTCTCTAATTTATCGGGTGAATTGTGAGTAAACGGTAAATGTTAAAAAAAAAGTTTTTTATTTTCTAAAAGTACACACGTTTTGAAAATTATGTTGTTCAAGTGGTAGCCTTGGAGGGCGACCCACATGTTATACGTTCTACAAAGTTTTTGGCCACTCTCGTTAGCATATCTTATATTTTGGCGATTGCGCCCTTAGTTGCATCCTTTGGAGCTTTTAGGAGATTGAGTTTTGTAAACTTTACCTTTGAGGTATTCCTACAGAAAGAAATTGCTGTGACTCAAATACGGGGACTTAGGGGCGCATGAAACATTTTGGAACGAGATTAGGCGACTGGAAAACAGCTCCTGCAGAATATTGTGTGAAAGACTGGCAGTATGGTCCGTGGCTTTATCTTGCTGAAACCATAAGGCTTTTGCATGATGTTTTTCTATTTTGGGCCATAAAACATTTTGCGAGCAGAATTTACTCAATACCCAAAATCCAATAATGGTTATAGAGGTCACAGATCACCAAAGTATCACTTTGAAGTTGCCTTTGGTAAATTTCTTGAGAGTTTTCAGTTGCCCAGTAAAGAAAGTGTTGTTTGTTTACTGTGTCAGAAAAGTAAAACTACACTTCATTACTAGTCCACACAATAGCGCCGGGTGGTATAGTTGTTAAGATTGCATTGCAAGCATCTGTACGTTTCACGCAGTCATGTGGGCTCAATTGCACAATTATCGTTTTATAGGGGTGCAACTTAAGGTCTGTGTGTAAAATTTGCCGTATTGTTCTGACTGAAAACCTAAGGGCGGAGGCATGTTTCTGCGCAAAACTTGTTGGAGACGCTCTAACAGCCGCGATGCTTTTACGTGTTCTTACACTTTTGGGTCGACCAATTGGTTTATTGCAAAGTGCAGATTCTGTCTCCTTTACTTTTCTGATTTATTTCCGAATGGTTTTAGGTTCAAGAACTCTGTCATGACGAGCTAAACCGAATTAACAGCGTTGTTACCACACTTTCTTCATTAAAAAAAAAAATCTTAACATCAAAGTCACTACTGAAATTGGCGTTGTTGCCCCGACCTAATCGTACCTTTTGCTCTGGGGACCCTTTAGTGATTGGTTGAAACTAGGGTGGTTATTCTGCCCCACTCTATATTTGCCCGTAATAATACTCATCTACCCGTCCAAATACCTGTCTATCTTCTTTCTTATACTCGAGTGAGTGGACGGGGTATTTCAGTTTTAACTATTTGCTTGAAATTATAACTAGAAGTTAACCACTCACCCACCTCAGTGTTGCTCTTTAAGGGATTAGATGATGACTACCTTGTAACTGTTATCCAAATTCTTGCTATCTTATACTTGGGCGGGTGCGCGGGATACTTTACATCCAACTACTTGTTGTTAAGTAACAAGAGATTAGAGTGACATCTAATCCTTTGATATCTTACGCCGAGGCACTCAAGTTGTATCTAATTTTTGTAGTTATAAACAGATTGGAAAGAAGGTCAAATTTTTGTATGACTAAAATGTAGGTGAAGGAGCGAATTTGTTAGATTTGATGACAAAATTCTATAAATCCGGTTCAATTTTTATATAGAACCAATTTGATGGCCGGATTTTAGATTACTTTTCTACGAATAATGCTTTGTATAATAAATCAATTTGGCAGTCGAATTTATTAAATTTAATGACAAAATTGCGCAAATGCCGCGGGATTTTTCTAAAGAATTACCTTGATGGCCGGATTTTAGATAGTTTTTGTACAGATAATGCCGGATTTCTACAGTTTGATAACAAATTTTATAAATCCGGTCGGATTTTTGTATAGAATCACTTTGTTGGTCGGATTTTAGACCGTTTTCTTACAGATAATGCTTACTTAATAATAATAAATTAGTTTGGCAACTGGATTTGTTAGATTTAATGACAAAATTGTTCAAATTTTGCGGGATTTTTGTAAAAAAAATAATTTGATGGCCGGATTTTAGATCGTGCTTTTACTGATAATACCAAATGTTGACAATAAGTTGCTTTAGGGGCTGGATTTGAACAGTTCGACGACAAATTTTATAATTACGGTCGGGATTTATATATAGAATTAGTTTGATGGCTTATAAATCAATTTGGCAATGACAAAATTACACAAATACTGCCGAATGTAAAAAATCAATTTGATGGCTGAATTTTTAATCGTGTTTTTATAAATAATATAATAAATTATTTACATAACAATTTGATGATAATAACATAAATACGACCGGAGTTTACATCGTTTTTCTATAGATAATGCTAACTTTGTTTTTAAGTTTCTATTTTAGTGAGTATTATTTAGTTCTGTATTAAAGTGATGTTGTCTTCGTCCAAACGACAATAAACTGAACTACTAACAATAACATATTTCAAAATAATTACGTAGTAACATTTGCATATTTGCATCCACTAGTACCACGATAAACATAATCATTTGTTCTATTTATATATAATAATTCTCAGTATCATTTGAATAATCATGAGTGCATGAATGCATTAAATTCTTATCGAAATGTGCGGAAACACTTCCTGATTCATTTCATTTTTAATATGCAAACACACCAATTGTGTCTGAGATTAATAAGTTGTCTTGTGGTTATTTTTTAATTACAGTAATTCAATGTAAGTAATTTTTTATTAAATTATTTCAACTAATTAAATTTTCATTGTTTATAGGATGTTGCTATTAGTATTGTTTGTATTCTGTTTAAATTGTGTTTATGTAAATCCAACGTGTTCTTTTAGAAGTAATTCAATGGAGTGTTATGATGAATCGTATAGTGTTTATAACAAAATTAAAAATCCTTATTATCTCCCTATTTTTGCTAGTAGCATTTTATTTTATTGCACAAAATGTCAAATTCCAATATTATCTGCAAATATATTCGATGCAACAGACATAATAAAATTAGTAATTAAAAATAATGAATTAAAGATAATTGAATCTAATACATTTATTAATTTGCAAAATATATACAGCATAGACTTTTCTAATAACTATGTTGAAATATTAAAACAAAATACGTTTCATAACTTAAATTATTTAGAAATAGTCAATGCATCCAATAATCAAATCAATTTAATAGAATCCGATGCTTTTCAAAACTTACCTAATGTAGGAACAATTGATTTAGCTTATAATAATCTGACAAATATAAAAATTTATTATTTTCAAAAATTGAGAACTTTACAATATTTATTATTAAATAACAATCAAATTATAAATATTGAAGCAAACTCGTTTAAATCTTTACATAATTTATTTAAATTAGATTTATCATATAATAATATAAAAGTATTGAGCAGTACATTTTCAAACGGAATGCAAAATTTAAATTTTATAAACTTATTGAACAATCCAATACAAATTCTCGAATCTGAATGCTTTAGTGCATTAAATTCTATTGCAATATTAAACTTACTTAATCTTCAAATAACTTCTATACCGTCTAATTTTTCTACTGGTTTAAATAATTTAAAAAGATTGTATTTAAAAAACAATTCTATCGTAGAACTAAAACTAAATTGTTTTGAAAATTTTAATAAATTAATAATTTTAGATATATCCTACAATAAAATAAATTTATTAAATGAAACATTCTCTATAGGGTTACGGGCAGTAAAAAAACTAATACTAAATGATAATCCAATCTATGAACTAACACAAAATTGTTTTCAGGATTTAGATGCAATTGAAGAATTAAATTTGTCAAATTTGCAATTAACTTCTATTGATTCAAATTTTTCTATTGGTTTAAATAGTTTGCAAGTATTATATTTGAAAAATAATTCAATATCTAACCTGAAACCAAATTGTTTTCGCAATCTGAATAGTTTAATTACATTGGATATATCTAATAATAAGCTTGTAGAACTTAATGAAACTTTTTCAACAGGATTAAGACATTTAATAAATTTAAATTTACAAAATAATACAATTCGAAAATTCACTGCTGATTCATTTAAGGATTTCTTTGCAATGCAAATATTAGATCTATCAAGTCAACAATTAACTGCTACCAATTATACTTTTACAAATACACCAATGAATTTAAGCATTCTAAATATGAGCAACAATTTAATTACGGAGTTTGAATTAAACTTTTTTCAAAATTTAAACAATTTAACAAAATTAGATCTGTCTAACAATAAAATTAAATCGATCAACAGTTCGTTTTCTAATGGATTGCATAATTTAACAAATTTAATCCTTACTGATAACACTGCTTTAGTAGCATTGGCTACAAATTGTTTTGAGGATTTTAAATCATTAAAAAATTTAGATTTATCAAATAAGCAAATTAAACTACTTAAAGGAGTTTACTTTGCAGGTTTGGGCGGTTTAGAAACTTTGCTACTAAATTATAATTATATAGAAAACATTGCATCTGCAAGTTTTGGATTTTTATCTTCTTTAGTAACATTAGACTTATCAAACAATTTAATTACTATACTAAGTGTTGGTTCATTTGTTGGTTTGAAATCATTAAAAACATTAAATATAAATTCAAATAGAATTAAATCAATTAATGAAATCGCTTTCCAAAATACGCATTCATTATTGCACCTTAACTTAGTCAATAATTCAATAGACAATTTAAATACGTCTGAACTACATCATCACACCAGAATACAAACAATCAATATTAACAGAAACAAATTCAAATGTTCTGTACTATCTGGAATTATCAAATCTATGAAGCGATTGCATATAGTTGTGGAATATGGAGATGAGCATGAAAATGTTAGCATTCATGGTTTAGCATGTAGCGATGATAAAGCCGTTACAGAATTTGAAAAATTAAATCTAAGCATAGAATCATCAACAACTTCAATTGGAAATTTGAATGAACGAAATCCATATTTGATCAAATTGAGTGAAATTGAAGATAAATTACTGCAGATTAAATCCAAATCTGAAGAGAAAATTATAGAAACAATTAATAAATTATTATCTAACAACTTTAAAACACAACATGAAGAAGACATTGCAAACTTAACTGAAGCCTTGCAAAACCATTTATCAAAAAATATATCAAGACAAACAATTGATGAAGTTTTTAAATTCTTTTTATTATTCTTGAAAAGCAAATCAGAAGAAGAAGACGAACACTTGACACTACACGACAATGCCAAAGTCAACAATATATTAATTATACAAACAATAAATTTAATTTTATTAACAATACTTAATTTACCATTAATTATATTAGTTACAATTGCACTCTGGAGAAAATTCAAAGACTCTAGAAAAATTGTCATAAATACATCTAATATGAATGAATTACAACCAATGATGTAATGTAACATATTTTAATCTATAAATAAATAAACTAAACGATTGTATTAATTAATTAAAATTCTAATTACATCAGTTTCTTTCTTCTTTAATGATTCCATCTGCAATGCACATGCAAAAGATGTCCGCTAAGTTACTAAACTATTATCTAAATATATGTCCACTTCTAAAATTATTTTTTTATAAACAAACAAACACTCTAATGATTATTTATTCTATATTACCACTTTGCGATAGGTATTGCTTTAACATTAAATTCTTATTTAGTTCATTCAAACCAAATAGTTCTTTGACCACTTGGCTGATTATTTGAGGTAGGTAAACAATTATTAAAAACTCCCGTAGGATATAAGCAGTTTGGACATACTTTTGATAAATAACAAAAACATGACGTAAAACAGACTTAAAAGTTTATATCCAGTCTAAGTTAAATTGACGAAATATAATACCAAATTTGTACAATTAATTGTTTTAGCTGCTAGATTTCTAAAGTTTGATGACAAATTTGCACAAGCGTTTGTACAGATAATGCCAAATATTTACAAATTAAAACATGAAACTGTGATTAATAAATATGGCGCAGTCGGTAAGATCATAAAAAAATTGTAAAATGTTAACCAACTACCAACAAGCGCAGTCGATAAGTCAGGAACAAACCAATTAAATGATATTTAAACTAATCTACTGACATTTTTATGTTGTATAAGTTTATGGCGCAGTCGGTAGGATTGATATTTAATGAAATTAAAACATGAACTTCTGATATTAATTAATACGGCGCATGTCGGTTAGATTATAAAATAATCTAATCAGTTATAAGCTCACTTGGTAGATTAGTAATAAATCCATTCAATTTTGTTACGTTAATCTGTCAATAATATTATGTCGTTTGTGTTAATTGCTTTGGTAGGATTGACTTTTTATGAACTTAAAACCTGAAATTGTCAGTAAGATTACAATATATCTGTCAATACTTATTTATGTTTATGGCGTAGTCGGTATGATTGATTTTTTATGAAATTATTAAACACGCAATTGTGATAATTATAAATATGGCGCAGTTAGTAGGATTATAATATATCTGTCAATACAATTATGTTATTTGTGTTTAACCAGAAAATTGTGATATTGATAAATATCACGCAGTTGTAGAATAGATTATGTTTCAACATTTAATTTTGGGATTGGTACTTTATAGAGCATGCTTAAAGTAATATGTTTTGTAAAAATATGGATAATTTAAAAGAAATATAGTAAAATCAAAAATTTCAAAAAATGTGTAAATTAATATTTTTAAAAAATTGTGAAAACATAGAAAATAATTTGAATAAGAGGAATAATTAATAAAAATAAAAATCCGAAAAATAGAAAAATTTAAAAAAAAAAAACCTAGAATAAGATGTTCTGTAAAAATTTAAGTTGAAATCTATAAATTGTATATATAATTCAAAATGTCTAAAAAAGGGAAAAATATGAAATCAAAAAATAAATAATTAAGTCAAAATTTTTGAAAAAAATTAAAATAAAAAGTAATTAATTTGAAAAAAATATTAATTTTTAATTTTTGGTTTTTATAATTTATTTATTTTTTATAATTATTTTAAAGATTTTTTACAAGATTCAAAATTATTATTTTAAATTTGCATCTTATATTTCCAATCTTTTATAAACCAAAAATATTATTAATTTTATATATTTTTTTTTGCAAATTTTTTTTTTCTTTTGTTTTTTTTTATTAAATTATTGACCGTTTTTTTGAAAAAACTATTTTAAGTTTATATAATTTTTTTCTTTTTTTAAATAATTTTGCTTTTGTAGTTTTTTTGTTTTTTTTACAAATTATATATATTTTATGCTTGGTTTCTATTACATTTTTTTAATATTTCTTTTGTTTTTCATAAAATTTCTCAAAAAAGCAGTCATTTTTTTCTTTTTTTTTTTTTGAGATTCTGATATATTTGTTTTTATAACTTATTGTTTATAAATTCTAGATTTTTTGGTTTTTATAATTTTTTCAAAAAGTTAGCTGTTTTTTACAAAAAAAAGTCTGATTTTAAATTATTTTTTCAATTTGTATCTTAAACTATTATAAATTTTTTTAAAAAATAACATTTTTTTAGTTTTTTTTTATTTAATTTGTTTTTTCACAAATGTTTTAAAAGTTATGATTTTTAGTTTTTTTGTTTTTTACAAATTAGATTACAAATTTTACCTTTTATTTAATTTTTTTTGTTATTTAATTATTACATTTGTTTAACAACCTTTGGTTTTTATAGTTTTTTTAATTTTTAATAATCTGTATTATATTATTATTTTTTAAATTTTAATATGTATATTTCTTATTTTTTTTTAGGAATGTTTTGACTTTTATAGTTTTTTCTTTTTGCAATTTTTTTATTTTTAGTTTTTATTTTTTCGGGTTTTTTTGTTTTGTTATTTACAAAACTTTAAATTTTTAATTTTAGTTTTTTTTAATATTTTTTACAATTTTGATTTTTAATTTTTTGGTATTTTTTTACAATTTTTTCAATTTTTTTTTAGTTTAGATTTTTGTATTTTTTCAAAAATAACTATTTTTTGTTATTTACTTTTTTCTCTTAAATTGATTTTACAAATTATTTTAAAATTTGAAAGCAATTGTAAAAAAATTTAAATATTCTATAAATCAAAACTGTTGAAAAAATTGTAGTAGAAAATTATTTGAATAATGGAAAAATAGTTCAAAATACAAAAATAAAAAGTTTGTAAAAATTAAAATTGTAAATAACAAAAACTATAAAATTTAATAAAAAATAAAAAATAGAATTTGAAACATTTCTAAAATCAATTTAAAAAAAAATATGTAAAAAGCAAAAAATAATTATTTTAAAAAAATACAAAAACTAGAAATTTAAAAAAAATTATAAAATAATTTAAAAAATACATCATTTGTGAAAAAACCGAACAAAAATATCTGAAAAAAGAAAAAATTGTCAAAACTATTAAAAATTATAAAAACTAAAAATATAATTAATTTGAAAAAAAAAACCAAAAACTAAAAATTTAAAGTTTGTAAAAATCAAAATCTGGAATTTGTAAAAAACAAAAATATAAAACGAAAATAAGAAAAAAAAAATAAAAAAATTGTAATAATAAAATTGTAATAATAAAATTTAAGCAATTTATTTAACTAAAAAAATAATAAAACATAAAAATCACAATTTTTGGAACATTTGTTAAAACAGAAGAAAAAATTATTTCCAAATTTAAAAGTTTTCAGAAAAAAAAATGTGTAAAAGCAAAAAGTATTTAATTTAATTTGAAAAAGAAAAAAATATTAAAACTATTAAAAATTTAAAAACCAACAAATTAAAAAAAATTTATATATAATCCAAAAAATTTAAATTTGTAAAAATCAAAAACAAAATTATAATCCGAAAAAAAAATTAAAATCAAAAATAAAAAAATTGTAAAAATTAAATGTAAATAATTTGTCCAAAGAAAAAACAATAAAAAATATATAAATAAATCAGAATTTTTGAAACGAAAAAAAATATATTTGAAAAAAGGGAAAAAATAAATAATAAATTATAAAAACTATTAGTTGACAATTTTTAAAGAACGTTAACTAGTTTGAAAAACATAATCAATTTGAAAAAAATATACAAAAATAAAAAAAAAATTAAAATAAAATTACAATTTAAAAAAAATAAAAAATAAATAATTAAAAAAAAACTATATAAACCAAAATTTTTTCCACTGCAAGCTTTATAGCAGCCTATAAAGTAGGTAACTTTTTTAACTTGTTAAATTTTATATTGTTCATTCTGCGAGCATTTAAACAAAGAGATAATTTATGAAAAATTAGAATCAAATCAAAAATTAAAAAAAATATATATTTTTAAAATTAAGTTTTGGGATTAGTAAAGTGTAAGTGTAAGGATGTTTGTTAAATGTTTTGACCTAATAAATTGTCGCAAGTTTGATTCCCAGCTCTGGCAGAGCATTTTAAGAAGTTATGGCATTTATTAATTCGGGACATTAGTGTCCATTTAACCATAATTACATTTAATAGAGAGTGTGGGTGGACAAGATACTAGGCCTCGTCAGTATCTACAGCGCCTCCATTCTCTTAATTAACGGGTACGATTGTATATATTTGTGTTTTCAGGTACATATTCAAAAGCAGATTGTAAGATAGTAACACAAGCATAGGCCCTAAAAATATTGGCACATGTAAAAGAAAAAAAAAAGTTGTTTTAGCTGTCGGATTTGTACAATTTGACGATAAAATTTGTGTGATGATCGGATTTTAGATTGTCATTCTACAGATAATACTAATTTTTTCACATTTCTATTTTATTGAGAATTGTTTTATTTAGAATCATCTGCATTAAAGTTACAACATAATTGTTTTTGTTACAGCTATTCTGCGCCAAAAAATTTCTAATGTCTACAAAGATGCTATATCTCTAAAAAGTATGCGAAGCCATAGCCAACACAGTAATATCCGCGAGTCTTATTAGTATTTCTTGTTAAGTTTAATTGATGGTTTGTCCTTGATTTAATCTACTTGATTATACCGTTAACAGTTTTTGTAAGATTAAATTGGTATGGTTTTATCTTGATTTTGCCTATTTGATTAACTATTAATATTTTTGTTAGATTAAAGTGGTAGTTTTACTTTGATTTTAAATACTTGATTATACTGTTAATAGTTTTTGGTAGATTAAATGCACTAATGTGTAATTATAAGCAAATAGAATTTTTATGGAGCCAAGTTTATTCTGATATCTGTCTTACATATATTTTTTTTAGAATTATTGATGATGAATAATTTAAAAGAAAAAGTTTTATATTTCAACGTTACAATGTTTTGCTTATTATACCTGGCACTTATCATTAGAAGAAATAAGCATCATTACACTACAAAAATAAATATTTATGCATGGCTGCTTACACTCATATTGATTTATTAAATAAATATAGCATGACATCCGTTGATAATGATTAATTGTAATGGAGATAATTATATGAAAGAAAAATTATATTTGTATCCACCAAACAAGCAAGTAAACTTGAAACATTTATCAACCACCCTTCTGTACACGTCTAATATGCACTCGATTTGTCATCGCTGTGAAGCCACCCCCTAATGGAAAACTAATGTCACCGAGGGGCTATAATTGCTGTTCTTCACCATATTTATATTTATTGCATGTTTTTCAGTGTCACTTTCCGGCTAATAAGGGGACGCAAAACACGACTAGGTTCACGATTTTTTTATGTGCACGGCTTTTGTGCTTAGTCTACCCTAATTCAGCAAACTTTTTGCGGTATTATTTATTCGGTCACTTTCGGATTTTTATTGGTACGGTATAATGGGCTTGAGTAATGGACCGGTCTACATGCTTTCTCCTTGTTTCTACTGTAGGATGAGGGTTTTAATGAGTTTTTGTTGAGCAATACATTTATATTATGTCATGATGTGGGGTAGAGAGTTTTTGATCCTGGCTTATTGGATGGATGGAAGTTAGTTATACAATAATAATAGAAGCCATAGTTACAATAAATTTCACTTATTGACTTTTTTATGAAAGGAGTTAATAGAAACTGACAGCCAATATTCCTTTTTAAATTTATAAGCATTGATTTCTTGGATAGTTTTTGCTAAAACTTTCTTTGATTAATAAATCGTATTTTATAAGAAAACTTGTTAACAAACAATAAACAAATAAAATTCCATTTTCTTGTTTCATATTTTAATTAAAAAATAGTTTTGATACAGAAATCTACAATAAAATAATGAAGTAAGATGAATACATTTTTTATTATTATTTTATTACTTTACAAACAAATTTATGGTAATATTCAGGTTGGAGAATAATTTGATTGTTTTACTAAATTTATTGCTGCTAGTATTTGGGCTGGATTCATGTTTGTTTTAATGTGTACGTGTATGAGGCACAACATGATTGATAAACTACTGCCTATGATAGATTTCAACATTCACATACATATAGTCGATTCCATACTGCTAAAATGTATTTAATATTTTTCATTAAATTACACATATAAATGGTGCATGCGCCGGGCAATTTAGTTCATTTTTATTGTTTTGAAGTCTTGGACATAAAATTATGTTAACAAATATTAGTGTTTATGAAATAATAGGTAATAGGACAATCAATTAATTAATTATAAGTTGACATTTGTCAAACTACCGATATTTTGACATCTATTAAACTACTGACAAATTTACAAATTTTAACTTAATTTTTGTCAAACTTCTGACAAACTGACATCTGTGAAATTCAGTTTTTTTTTTAAGTTTCTTCAATTATATCTTATATAAAAAGTCGGAAACAATTCTACATTTGAATTTACCTATTAGTATTGTCTCTAAATGATCAATGTAACTTTTAAATCGCAAATTTATTTAATTTAATTAAAAAATTTATATTAAAAAAATTGGAAGCATTTTTCTTCAAAATGGAGGAGGTAATATAAATTTTTTGACCAACACATGGGCGGGTGGGTGTAGCACTCTAGATCATGATTACCATTGAGTAGTTTGAATAGTGCCCATCTACCCGCACAAGAAAAAATAATTGGAAGTTTTTCTTCTCTTTAAGTGTTATAAGTTTCTAAGTCATAGAAGGAAAAGGTCTTTTAATGACCAATATTAGAGCGGGGTTGGTAGGGTCTTTCCAGATTAAGACTACTAGCTAGTAGTTTGAATTGGAGTACCCATGTGTTTGTTATCAAAGAATTGGAAATTCATTTTTTTGCAAGCTTTAGAAGTCTTTTTGTTTGAGAAAGTGGAGGTAATATCAAATCTCTTATTGGCCAACACTTGGGCGGGTAGGTGGGTTTCTTCAGATCATGATTGTGTGGTTTGAATTGAAGTGCTCACCCACCCGCCTCAATGTTGTCAAAGAATTTGAAGTTTGTTTACTTAGCAAGTGTTAGAAGTTTCTTAGATTTAGAAGGAAGAGGTGATATTCAATCTCTTAATGAGCAACACTTGGGCGGGCGGGTGGGTCACTCCAGATCATGATTACTAGCGAGTAAGTTTTATCTGGAGTGCCTACCCACCTGCCCAAGTGTTTGTTATAAAAGAATTTGAAGTTTCTCTTTTTTGCAAGGGTTAAAAGTTTTTTAGTCATAGTGGGAACAGGCGGGTGGATAGGTTACTTCAGATTATGATTTAGCAGAAAGTAGTTTGAATTGGAGAGCCGACCCACCTGCTCAAGAGTTATAAACAAATTGGAAGATTTTTTTTATCAAGACTTTTTTTAGTCATTGGAGAAGGAGGTGATAGTCAATTTCTTGATGAGGAATACTTGGGCGGCTAGGTAGGTCTTTCCACATTATAATTACCATCGAGTAGTTTGAATTAGAGTGCCCACCAACTTGTCCGAGTGTTATCAACAAATTTTGAAGCAACTCTTCATTGCAACTATTAGAAGTTTTTAGCTGTAGGAGGAAGAGGTGATTTCAGGTGATGCTCACTTACTCGACAAAGAGTTTGTTATCAAGGAATTAGAATGATTACCATCTAGTAGTTCGAATTGGAGTGATCATCTACTTGCTTAAAAGTTTGTTATCATAGAATTGGAAGTTTTTCCTTTTTCCTTTATGGTTAGAAGTATTTTAAGAGAAGGAGGTGATGGTCAATTTCTTGATGACCAACATTTGGGTCGGTAGGGTATCACTCCAGATTATGATTACCAACGAGTAGTTTGAATTGAAGTGCCCACCCACTTGCTCAAGAGTTATTAAAGAGTTGGAAGTTTTTTTTCTCTTCAAGTTTTAGAAGTTTTTTAGTCATAGGAGACGAAGGTGATAGTCAATCTTTTGATGACCACTATTTAGGTGGCTAGGTGGGTCACTCCTGATTATGATTACTATTGAGTAGTTTGAACTGGATTGCTCACCCACCCGCCCGAGTGTTTGTTATCAAAAAACTTCAAGTTTCTCTTCTTTGCAAGTGTTAGAAGTTTCTTAGTCATAGTAGGAGGAGGTAAAATCCAGTCTTTTGATAACTAACACATTGGCGAGTGGGTGGGACACTTAAGATATGATTACCATTATGTAATTTTTGTATTTGAGTGCCCACCTATCTATACAAGAGTTTGTTATCAAAGAATTTCTTCTCTCTCTAAGTGTTAAAAGTTTTTAGTCAGAGGAGAAGGATGTGATATTCCAATCTCTTGATGACGACCACTTGGGTGGCTGGGTGGGTCATTATCATTACTAACGAGTAGTTTGAATTGGAGACCCGACTTTTCCGCCCAAGAATTATAAACGAATTGGAAGTTTTTTCTCTTTTCTTAAGTCTTAAAAGATTTTAGTTAGAGGAGACGATAGATAATATTCAATCTTTTGATGACTAACACATTGAGGAGTGGGTCGGTCACTCCAGATCATGATCACCATCGAATAGTATATATTGATGTGACCACTTATTCGTCCAAAAGTTTGGTATCATAGAATTGAAAGTTTTTTTTTATCCAAGTTTTTTAGTCAGAGAAAAAGGAGGTGATAGTCAATCTCTTGAAGACTTGGGCGGGTGGGTGGCTCACTCCAGATTATGATTACTAGCAAATAGTTTGAACTGGAGTGCCGACCCACTCGCTCGAGTATTTGTTATCGAAGAATTTGAAGTTTATTTATCTTTGCAAGTGTTAGAAGTTTCTTAGTCATAGGAGGAAGTGGTGATATTTAATCTCTTAATAAAAAACACTTAGGCGGTGGGTGGGTCACTCCAGATTATGATAACCAGCCCATCTTTTCACTAGACTGATTGTTATCAAAGAATTTGAAGTGTTTGCTTTTTGCTAGTATTAGAAGTTTCTTAGTCCTAGGAGGAATAGATGATATTCAATCTCTTCATGACCAACACTTGGGCGGGTGGTTGGGTTAATCTAGATTATGATTACAAGCGAGTAATTTGGACTAGAGTGCCTACCCACCTTCCCGAGTGTTTGTTATCAAAGAATTTAATGTTTCTCTTCTTCAAGTTTTTTAGTCATAGGATACGGAGGTGATAGTCAATCTCTTGATGACCACTACTTGGCTGGCTGGGTGTGTCACTCCAGATTACTATTGAGTAGTTTGAACTGGAGTGCTCACCCTCTGCCCGAGTGTTTGTTATCAAAAAATTTTCTTCTTTTTGCAAGTGTTTGAAGTTTCTTAGTCAAAAGAGGAGGAGGTAATACTCAATCTTTTGATGACTAACACAGTGGCGGGTGGGTTGGTCACTTCAGTTTATGTTGAAGTGACCACTTTTCTATCCAAGAGTTTTTTTGAAAGTTTCTTTTCTTTTCAAGTGTTAGAAGTTTTTTAGTGATAGGAGGTAGAAGTGATGTTCAATCTCTTAATGGCTAACACTTAGGCGGGTGGGTGGGTCTTTCTAGATCATGATTACTAACGAGTGTGTGTGTGGGCTGCCAGACGATGGTGCAATGTCTGGCGGCGGAGGAGGTAGTGTGGTTTTCTTTGACGATAATGCCGTTTTGTCTTCTTCTTACTGCTTTCTAACATTGTGATCCAATTGTTGTTATGGTTTAGGCGGTGTTTGTTTTTTTAGCCGTAAATCTACTCACGATGGTTACTGCCGGTGGTTGAGTGCAGTGCTGGGAGAAACTGGACTGCATCTTTCTAGTAAGTTATTTTTCAATCCAGTGGAGATGATGATTACCATGAGTGTTGACCCTTTCCCTGACTGCCTGGACAAAGACGTTGCAGGAACGTGTCTGCAAGAGGCGTGGTCACAAGTTTTGAGGCCCTTACATTGACTTACCTATGATCAAAAACTGCTAAGATGAATCTACTGACCAGGATGACGATATCCGATCTAGACTCAGAAGTATAGTACACCATTTCGCTATTAGCCGAGATGGACTCTAGATAGTTTAGTCCTAGCAGTAACCGGGAGGACATATTTGTTGACTTCCGCCGAGAACTCTTGGAACCCTGGACGGTACTCTGTCCCCATCTTCCGAACAGCACTAACTCTACTTTATTTACTAATGGTTATCTCAGGCATAATACCAGCCGAAGAACCTATTTTTTTTTTTTTTGTAGTCTGCTTGAAGACTTGCAAAGTATTGGAAGACTTAGATATCTAGTAGTCGGACCAGAGGGGCTGGCCGGGTTGAAGACTTGGTAGCTAAAGGCCTTGTGGAGCAAGGTAACAAAACAGGGTTTCTTTGTGGGCGGCGACGTTATTTTTTAGCGGGATTTCTTTGTTCTTGAAGGAGCTGGAGTTTGTTTGGTTTTTGGCAGGCTTCTTGAGAGAGGTTTGGATCTGAAGATTCGGGGTTTTGGTGGGATGGGTCTCGGCGGACGTTGGGGACTTTAGGATCTTTTTGGGGAGGTCTGGGTTGGAGTTGCAGCTTGGCGATGAGTGAAAATTTTACTCTTTCTTATCTCTTGAGTAATAATGTCTTATGCATGGCGATGGGGGCTTTTTTGAGTTCCAACTTGCCCATTTTCCTTCTCGGTCAGCTTGATGTTCATCTTCTTTAGCTGGACTTCCAGCTTTTTGATCTAGACATACAAGAGCACTAGGATTTAGCCATCGCTCAGTTTGGGTTTGGACTCCTTGCTGCTAGAGGTTGCTTTGACGGGCAGTTGAGCGCAATCTAACCTTGTCGTGACATTTTGCAGCGAAACCTACATTTATCCGGGCTGCGGGTTTGCTTCTTTTGTTTGGTGAAGTGGGTTGCTCTCGGAGGTGTTGTTTTGACATCTGCTACTTGAAGATTTTGTGTCTGGTCTGTCTTTTCTCTGGCTCTCCTAGACTGTGGCAAAAAATTGCGGCTTTAATAGCGTGTCCAACAATTTTCTATTTGGAACATTTTTATTAGGGGATTTTTTTAGTCGGTTATTGTTTTTTACTGGGCTTTAATTGGTTGATCTTGATGTCACCTGGCACGCCTAGTCAGACGGTAGCAATTTAAACAATGTCAAGATAACAGCTTCTTTCAAAATTTTGTGTTTCAGAAACTTTTCTGTCGTGCGTGAGGGAAGCTGCTATAAAAACTGATAATACATATAGTCCGTACATTTTTTTAGTTAGTTTTTCAATCTTAAATGAAGTGTTTTTGCTTCTAGAGGGGGGGGGGGAGGTTGCTTAACATGTTCTGGCGTCCATTAATTTCTGGAGGTTTTGCTGGTGATTTGCTTAAACTAATCTGGCGTCTTGGCTTTGATTTTTGTAGATTGGTGTGTTAAGGCAGCTTTTTGATGATGATGGAGTTTGGTGAGAGGCGGATAAGTTTTGCTTTGGGCAGTCTGCTTAGGTCATGTCTAAACTTTGTTGTATGAGCGATGCTGTTGTGTGTTTTGGTACGATGAAGGCGCTTAAGACATCTTGAGAGTGTTTTTGTATCATATTCGAGAGGTCCTTGATTGATTGATTGAAGTGTCTGGATTCTAGATTTCAAAACTGGACTGAAGAGCATTTGGTGATTAGTTTGGATGATTTTAGATCAGATTGAATTATTTGGATTGATTTGGGTCATTTAAAATCGGTTTTGATAACTTATTATTTAAGATTACTCTACTTTGCATTAGTTTTGTTTATTTTTTATTACTTTGGATTACTTTAGCAATTAGTTCAGAACATTTTGGATTCGGATAAGTTTTGTAATTTTTGATTACGTTGGATCAGTATCAAACAGTTCAGACAATTCATTCAGAGATTTTGGTCATACAAGGCACACTGACGAGGTTTGTAGAACCGAATTGTCTGTGTTTGACTCTTATCTACTGTGATTGTTGAATTGAGTTAGAACAGTTTAGACTGGTTACTTAACAAGTTTGGAATAGTTCAAATTATTTTGGATTATTTAAATCTGCTCGGATTACTCTAGATCAGTTTAGTAGTTTTAGAATACCAACCCAACTGGTCGGATAATTGTGTATCACTTCAGATTACTTTAATTTTTTTGGGATTATTTTAATTACGGATTACTTTAGTACGTTATTTCTGAGTTTGTATCACAAGAGGTATGAACCTAATGAGGTCTACAATGGTAGGCATCACTTTACATGTTAGTTGCAGGCACATTCTGTTTTCGGTTACACTTTTAAAATTATTTGAAAATTGGACTGAACAGCACTCGGTGATTACTTGAATGACTTTAACAAATCAGTATGGACTACTTTAAACCGTTTGGATCTGTTGTGATTACTTTAAATCAGTTTGAATAATTCGAATCAATTAAGTTTAGTTATGATTACAACGGATTACATTAACACATTAGTTTTAATTGGTTTATATTACTTTGCATTTGTTTTATTAGGTTACTTTTGATTACTTCATTGATCAGTTCAAAACATTTTGGATTATTTTAAAATATTTTTTGTTGGTTTTTGTTATTTTTGATTGGTTTAGATCAATATGAAATAGTTTGGATTACCGTGGATCAGTTCAGATTTTGTTGATCATTTTTAATTACATTAGAAGAATTTTAATGGATAGGATAAGTTTGATTACTTAAAATTAGATGGAATCAGTTTGAAACACTTCAAATCACTTTGGATCATTTAGTTAAATCTGTTCTGTACTTTAGATCAGTATAGTCATTTTGGATTAATTTAAATCAGTTTGAAAAATATGGATTACTTTAAATCTGTTTGTTTTATCTATGCAACAACCAAGTTAGTTTCTTTACAGCCATCAAAATGACTGCTTAATGCATTAACTAATCATTGGTTTGCTAATACTCAGTTTTAGTTCTTAATGCTTAGGTTACAGCATTAAGATGGGATAAATGATTTAAAAATTGGAACATTTTTGATGAATAAATAGTTTTATTGCTATAAAATAATATTTTGTTGTTAATTTTTGTGATTTTTTAAATTTCTAAACGTTTTTGATTAGATATTTATTAATTTATATTACTTTCCGGTCAATGAATGCGTATAGCAGCATCCATTCAATCATGATTCGACTTTATACGATTGCTGATTCCACATCATTATAATGCGCCCATTATGCTTTATTGTTTAGATTGTATTGTCTGAGTGCTAAATTCACCACCATTAATCAATCGTTGATATTTTATAACGTTGATGCTACGGGTGGAAAATTTCCTTTTTGCCAGCATTATTTTTCGAAAGCATTATCTTATCTGTATAATGGCTTTTAAACATTTCGAAATGTCGGTTTAAGCCGTCATTGTTATAAATACCTTTTTTTATAACGTGCGACGTTCTCCATCCCAAAACGACCCGGGGGCCACTAATCAAACGATAAATACCACAGGAAAAAAAGCGTGCACGCTTTTATCTTTTTCACATCGCCAAATTCCACCTATTCATATCATCACTTATTCATCCGGCCGGCATGTTTGTGAAGGCTTACACGGGCTTTTGCACCCCTAATTCTCGTACAATACACTCTGTTATTTTTTCCTGCAGCACAATGGATAAGCGCAGCGCGATTGCTAAAAGTGAAATCGCCGAGATAAATGATTCCGGTGGAAGCAATCTTGGTTTGTCGTTTGAATTAATCAGAAAGTGGGCAACTCACTTCTGCCGCTGACACGATCAAGCTCCCTCTATTCGGACTAGCTGCATCCCTTTATAAATTACGATTCCTTACAATATTTTGACTTAAATCACAACATAGAGGGTGAATTTATTGCATGTCATTATTTAAAAGTGACCCCACAATTCCGAAATTATTCAAATTGAAGTTAATGTTTTGCTGCACACCTTTTTTATTGTTGTTTTATACAATGCAATGGAATAATAACCTAAATCATGGTAATATGGAACAATAGCATGCGATTTGTATGCGTTTATTAAATAGGGCCACTTATTACGAAAGCAAATTAATTTAATTGTAACAATTATTATGCGGATTTATTCTCTTTTTTAATTAAACCAGCTATGCGGGGGCAAATAAATTTAGCTAATGGAGGAAACCGATTACAAAATGAAACGATCAATGTGTGGATCAAATTGGTTTATAATAATAAATTACTCAGTGGCGGACAGTTTGGATTTTAGAATGTAGGCTTATAGTAAAAAGAGAGAAACTGGATGCTATTGTTGGAAAGTTGATATATATTTATAGATTTGTAACCGGTAAAGTATTAAATATATTAAAAAGGTTTGTTGCATAAACAACGATCTCATTAGAAAAGTTTTGTGAACTTATATTGAATGCAATAATAGTAATTTAGGTTAGAAGTCCGGTAAGTTTAATATTACAGTACGAGTGAAAAGTTTAAGGATAATTTTGTTTGGCTAATTAGAAAACTTTTGGATTTTTTAGGAAATCTTTTGTAAACAGCTTTTAACTTATAATACTAGATCTAAAATTAACTAAAATGTCTAAATCAATAATATATCCTTTGACCAATTGGATTTTTTTTACAAGTTTTGTTATTTTTTTGGGAAATCTTTTTAAAAAATTTTTTAACGCTTAGTACTAGATCTGAAATTAACTGAAATGTTGAAAACAATAAATATATTTGAAGATTTTTTTAGACTAATTAGAAAATTGTTACAAAATTTGAGATTTTTGGGAAAATTTTTTACAAACGCATAGTACTAGATTTTAAATTAGCTAAAATGTCTAAATCAACAAGTATATTTAAAGCTTTTGTTAGAACAATTGGAAAATTCTTAGAAAATTTGCAATTTTTTAGAATATTGTTTGCAAAATGTTTTTAATGCATAATACTGAATCTAAAATTAATTGAGATGTCAAAATCAACAAGGTTATTTGAAGAGATCTTTGGACCAGTTAGAAAATTCTTACAAAATTTGGGATTTTTTTAAGAAATCTTTTGCAAAAAGCCTTTAATTCATAGTACTATTGCATTTTTTTTAGGAAATTGTTTGCAAAATGTTTTTAATGCATAATACTAGATCTGAAATTAATTGAGATGTCAAAATCAACAATGTTATTTGAAAAGTTTTTTTATACCAGTTAGAAAATTCTTACAAAATTTGGGATTTTTTGAGAAATCTTTTGCAAAATGCTTTTATGCATAGTACTAAATCTGAAATTAACTCAAATGTCAAAAACAGTAATTATATTTGAAGAATTCTTTAGACCAATTAAATTTTTTTTTTTTTAAATTGCGATTTTTTAAGAAATATTTTGCAAAATTTTTTTAACTTTACTAAAATGTGCAAATCAACAAATATATTTAAAGATTTTTTTAGACCATTTGGAAAATTCCTAAAAAAAACTGCATTTTTTGGTAAATTTTTGCAAAATGTTTTTAATGCATGGTACTAGATCTGAAATTACTTTAGCGTTTTTTAGTGGGTCATGGTGTTAAGGCTTGGCATCAACAGTTTGTTTGTTTGACTTGAATACATCATTTCAACTATAATTGATGTCTTCTAAGAATTGTATTGGTTCTACCCGGTTTTCACATTCTAATACGACAAGTTTGTTTTGATGATGATGATGGGGTGCAGGTAGGTGTCATCTACTGGAATTGTTAGTAGAAGGAGGCCAAACGTAAAATCTGTCAGTTGGTTTTGGAGCTCAATTTTCTGCAGTGTTTTTTTAGGGTTAATTAAGTATTAGTTTTTGATTGTTGTAGATGTAGACTAATGTGAGAAAATGGGCCTTAATATTAGTGGGATTCAACCAATAGTAGTTCAGAAATTTGCAGTATAGTCTTGGTTTTTGGGTTTAATTGAATGGGCGGAGCGACAAATGAAAGCAGTTTGCTGAAATTGCTTGCAGACTGAGTGCTAAAGTTTTATTAATAGACCATGGATTCTTCCACAAAAATAGAGTTAGATGAGCGTATGGACTCAGATGAAGAACTCCTTTCGCTATGGTTTGTTGTTTTATTAATCTTCTCCTCCTTCATTAGCTTCACTTCTTGTTTTCAATTTTGCTTGGTAAAATATTTATTTTCTTTATTACTATGTAGGTTTTATAAAGGTGATTCCGGACGAAGTCGGTTCTACTTGTGAGGTGTGCGCTAAAAAATGAGAACTGTAAAAAGCCGCAACCCGGGAGCTTTTGCGGTAAAGTGCAAAATTTTGTATTTGGGTTTTTTGCACATATCTTGGTTCCCCGTGATTGGACGAAGTCCGAATGGACGAGTTCCACCGAAATGTGAGCTACACTGCTTTACGGGTCTCATCTTGCCTTTTTTCGGATTGCCGATTGGGCTGAGTGGTGCCTCCTTCAAAAAAGCGTTTCTGGGCGAAGCTGGTTCTACTTGTGAAGTGTGCGCTAAAAAAATGAGAACTGTAAAATCGTTACCCGGGAGCTTTGCCGGTAAAGTGCAAAATCCTGTATTTAGGTGTTTTGGACATATCTCGGCTCTCCGTGATTGGACGAAGTCCAAATGGACTGCATGAGTTGTTTTTTTCTTCGATGCACCTTTCTTAAAATATTGACATTTTTCTAGATTGCCGATTGGACCGAGTGGTGCTTCTTTCTGCCGCTCGGGTCTGCTTCCGCAGTTTGGGTCTTCTTGGATTGGGACGGAACAGGTACTGTCGACCCTCTTCCTCCACTTTTTGGCAGGCGTCGAAAAGAAATCCTAAAAAGGAGGTTGACGGTTCCGAGGGTTGTAACTATTTTGTTAGCGAAAATTGAGAGGAAGATTAAAGATTTAACTACCGTATGTTGCCCTGAAGCCCGTTCTTTTAACTATTGGACCAAGAAACGGACGCATCTTTGCCGTTTTTTTGTTTGCATGATTGGCGGACCCGTAAAAACTTGGACATACCCAAAAAATCTAAGGACTTTTTGAAAAAGAAAGATCTGAAACTTTTTAGTCTCAAGAGTTGACTCATCGCCTTGCGAAGAAGATTTATAAACGCCATCTTTGAGGGTCTTCCGCTAGTTAACCGATCTTTAACGAAAGATTCGTTTACAATCTTTTAATAACCTTTTTGGCGATTTATTGATATCTTTGCGTGCGAAGGTCGAATGAAATTTTGGGGCAAAAAGTGGGATTGCGCGAAAGAATAGAAGTTTCAGGGATTTTGACGCAGAAGATTGATTGGGCTTGGTTTTGTTCGAAAGAGGAAGAGGGCAAAATTTTGGCGTTTAACCCTTTTTACGAAAGTATGTGGACGGGCCTTTGGAGCGCAATTGTCTCGAAACGTGGATTTGCAAAAAAAACTGTTTTTGCGGTTTTGAAGTCCGGAATTTTGGACGAGATTGCTTTTCACGGAGAAAGGCGCGCGTTGATCAGTTAAGACCGATTTTTGAAATCTTGTTTTTGTTTCTCAGAAAAATTGTCTATTACCAATTTAGTTTTTAGTAGTCGACGCAGAAAATAAGTAAAGATGCACAATAGGACTAAGAGCCCTGGACAGACAAAAGAATGCAATCCTGAAACAACCCAAAAAAGCATCTCAAACTTAACTTTCTCAAACAAAATTTGTTGTCATTTTTTGGCTGCAAATTTGGCAACGGCGCGAGAAGAGATGACATTGTTAGGCCGTTTTGATGCTGGTTGCGGATATGTAGCACTGATTTTTTGGTTCACCTTGATTGATCTTGCTTTGCCACGTAGTTCTTCATTTCAATTGTGCTATTCACGTCACACATTTGTTATTTGAGTTCTTATTCGGATTTCTTTGTTTTTGATTTTATCCTTAATGCTAATCTCTAACATGGCTCTCTTCATTGCTCGTTGTGTAGTTTGGAGTCGGTTTGTCGTATTTTTTGTTATTGAAATTGTATTGATCTTTTAAAGTTTATAGAGATTTTTGGTGCATTAGGTATGAAGCTTAATAACAGTGTCCCACCGCCGTAGATATCAACCATCTCACTTGAAAACACTTTTTAAATTATCTCAAAATTGAAGCTTTATTTGTTTTTTTTCCTTTTTTCACTTTCCTCTGATTGATTGTTATCTTACGGTTTGAGTATTAGATTGTTTAGATGGTTTTGTCTTCTTTCTCCTGGACGATTGTTGCGATCAACTTGGATGAAAAAGAAAAAAATCGTAGTTTTTTTGGCCGTGGCTATATCATTTTTTTTAGCTGCCTTTACAAATCTTTTCATAGTAGAGATATCTATATGCTACTTTTGTTTTTAACAGTAGCTTTTAGCGAAGAGATTGTTAATTAGTGGTTTTGTGCTACGTTCTATTATTCTTTTTCTCTTCTTCTTAGCCTTCAGTTCCTTCAGTGTTGGATCCAGTTTTTCCAGACGTACTAGTTTACGCAAAATATGTATCTCTTCTAGCAACTATCTTTGAATATTTGGACCAATTTGGAATAGTTGCATACGTAATACATCTTACTCTCATAAAATAGTCCTTCACTTTTTTTCCTTTGCAAAAACTTGGTACTCTAATTCAATTTCATGTAACCACGCCGAAATTTATCGCCAATCTTCTCAAACAAACGTAAAATCAACTGAGGCTATCCAGAACCACAATATGTCTGCCTATCGTCATGCCCAAAAAACAACGTTCAGATGACGCTGACATCCAAACAAACCCGAATTTGCGTTCCCAAGTCCTTTCCAATAGCGGGAGTACAATCACGTGCAAAAAATAGAGCCAAATCTAAAAAAAAAGCCTTTTCCGACAATAAAACTCGAACTTTATTTACAAAAAGCTTCTATTTGCATAGGTAGCAAAATACTGATTTTGAAAACAAATAAGATGCCTTTGCATGCCACAAAGTAAGGCCGTGTACCACACATTAAGAACCGCTGGTTTAGAGCAGTGGTAATTATCACAAAATTATGCTTAAAGAGAGAAAGCTTCCAAGTAACCTAAAGCAGACATATTTTAGAAACCTGTAACAAGTTATAAAAAACTAAAAAGTATAAATCTTTAAATACTCTTAAGAAATCTCATAACAGAATAAAGTTATATAACACGCTAAAAGCTAACATAACAATAAAATCAATAGCCTTAAGAAGCCAATAAAAAAATAGTTCAAAAATTAAGAAAAACAATATTAAAATCAATGCATAACTCTAATTAAACCATAAGATGCACAATAATAATCTTAGCATCTAACAAGTTGAATAAGATACTAATGGTCTAACCAAAATCTAAAATTTTAAATTAGCTATTCCAAAGTGCACAATTGTGGCACAAGACGGCTGCAACCTTATTTCTTCTTCTTTTTAGCCTGATTTCGTCCACACCTAAACATAGGCTTCTTTCATACGCTTCCATGTCAATCTTTGTTGGGCAGTCTGTATCCAGTTCCTGCTCGCGTGCCTCTGTATGTCGCCATTCCATCTCATTTGGAGGCGGCGAACTCTTCTCCTACATACTCAAGGTCTCCACTGTAATATTGTCTTGAAGCATTTGTCATTTTCTCTTGTCACTTGTCCCGCCCATTGCCATTTAAGATGTGCTATTCGTTCTATGATTCTAATTCTTTGCCTAATTTCCTCGTTCGGGATTTTATCTCGTAAGCTTAATCCTAGGTTTATTGGAATTTTAGGTTCTCGTAGGATGTCATTCCAATGCGCCTGTTGTTTGGTTTATCTTTCCTAATTTGATACTATGCTCCTATATATATATATATATACTCATCAACTTTTTCTAGAGTGTGATTTTTGATGGTACCATTTTGTTACTCGGACTCATGATTTTTGTTTTGTGCATGTTCATTTGCAGGCCCACACTTTGTGAGGCTTTGTCAAGATCGCGTAGCATTTCTTCCAGTTCTTCTGGGTCATTGCTAATGAGGACGACATCATCAGCAAAGCGAAAATGATTTAGGCGGTTACCATCGATGCTTACTTCATTTTTCTCTCACGATAGTTTTTGAACACGTCTTTCAGCGCTAAAGTGAATCATTTTGGCGAGATGGTGTTGCCCTGCCGGACGCCTTTTTTGATGAACACTTTCCTTACGGTTGTATACAATGCACTTTTTATGTTAACACTTCCAAAGTAAAGTATATAAAAATCATAAGTTTGCGACTAGATATCCAAGTCGCGTGCAGCGGAATAGCACCTTTGGAATAATCAGATTTTGTTAACTTATTAGATTTTGGTATACCAAAATAGCAACAAAAAAAATTAAACTCTAAGAGAAGTTAATTATAAAACCTTCTAACAAAATTCTAAAAATCGTTAATATGTTCTAAAAACCACTGACAAATTTAGGAAACCTTTTAAGCTCATAAGAATAATTTTCTTCAGAAATCTAACAAAAAATTTTTTTTTTTTTTAAACCTAAAGAAATTTTCTCAAGTTTTCAACAAATTTTAGATGTCATCAAGAAACAAACTGTAATTAACATTTTAAAAGCTTCAAAAAAACTAAAAAAATTGTAGACAACCTAACCTCAAGGCGGTAACTAAATTGTTTTGAAGATT
The DNA here is from genome assembly GCA_963932245.1 of Tachinus rufipes. Classification (NCBI taxonomy): domain Eukaryota; kingdom Metazoa; phylum Arthropoda; class Insecta; order Coleoptera; family Staphylinidae; genus Tachinus; species Tachinus rufipes. The sequence goes on along the minus strand of OZ010746.1, from coordinate 12,315,582 downwards.
CAAACTCAAAGTATTAATATCTAAGAAAAGATTATATGAAAAGCAAAGTTGTGACCAAATCAGCCAAAACCTCAAAAAAAAGAGAGAAAGGATTGGATAAAAACAAAACTCTGTTGTTGGAAGTAAATCGGCAAAGTCAAAATTGCCTAAAAACGTTTCCCAAAAAATGACATCAACCAACTTCAAAACTCTTCCCTTCCTCCTCCTCCAAACAAAACCATGCTCGATTCTCTATTCCAAAAACTGCACAAGAATGTAGGTTTGTACTAACTATTAATATCAGACATTCGATTAATGGTTTTAGAAAAAAAAATTAGGTTTCCTTTCCAAAAAGTCTGATCCCAATTTTCCTCAGACGTTTGCCTGAAAAAACATAATTTATGTCTTGCAAATGAAACTTTACCCCTGGACAATTAAAAGGCATGTATAAAACTCTTAAAAATAAACATTTTGGTAAGTCTCCAAACCTCCTGCAATAAAACGTTTTATACACCAAAAAATCCTATACAAAGACTTCTTAGTACTGCTCTGAAATTTTTCGAACAAAGATTGTTAGCTTGAATCTCCTTTGAAGATGCAGTGTAATCTGTGCTGCATCCGGCTTGAAGTTGAAGTGCTTTGTTCTAAATAATATTTTCTTTCTTTTCTTATGGTGCAGTTTCCAGGCGGAGGTTAGCTATCATTGTGGTAATTCTCACTTTTGATGCAAAGGCTCTAAACAGTTCTGTTGATATCACTCTTAGAGGTTTCTAAGCCAGGAAGTTTTACGTTTCTTTCTTGTTCTTTTACCATCTATATTTCTTTGCATGATAAATTGTAGTATAGAGTATCATTCTTTAATTGTTCCGGTATAGCTACGGCTTTATAGAAAGAGTTGGCGAGGGTTAGCACTGCAATGGTTTAAAAGCTTACGGTCGTTGGTTTTCTTTTGACTTGGTGAAGTTCTGACACTTTAAAGTTTTTTTTTTTGTTTTCTGATTTCTCTATTGTAGAAGAAATTTTTGGAGATGACTGAAATTGTTGCAAAGAATTTAAATAACAATAATCATTCTTTGTCTACTTTCAAATTGAGTAGACAGTATAATGAAGGTAACTGACGATTTTGGCTGAAAAACAATTTTTTGCTTGTAGTTTGGATTGGAAAATGATGCTTTGTGGCTCTAAGACGGGAAGAGTATATAGTGTATCAAGGGCCGAAAATTGGCTTTAGCGCCACTAAGTGTGTGGCCACAACGGCGATCCGACCATCGAACAGCGATCCGAGCATAGAACACTAAAATGTGTTCTAAGCTCGGACTCTCAAACACCGCTCGAGCCTCGTATTTTTATTGAACTGAAACTTTTTTAGCGGTGTGAGAGTAAAATTATTACATTATATTTTTTAATTACTAAATAATTTTACTCTCACGCGGATAAAAAGTTTCAGTTCATATAAATACGAGGCTCGAGCGGTGTGCGAAGATCCGAGCTTAGAACACATTTTAGTGTTCTATGCTCGGAGCGCTGTTCGATAGTCGGAGCGTTGTTCGAGGGTCGGAGCGCTGTTCGATGGTTGGATTGTTGTTGTGGGCACACCCTAAGAAGTGATGGCTGTTGAAAGTGATTGGCTGCTAAAGCATTTTCGCACGAGTTACACTCAATATGCTTGTACGAATCCCAAATAAAAATAATTAGGAAATTTTAAAGTTTATTATAAACTGTCACTACTGGGAAGTGTGCGTCGAGAAACTTGCTTTTGTCGTTGTTTAACTTTAAAATTGCATTTTAGCTTAAAAGTTGCAATTTTAACGTAAAAAAAAAAAATTTGCAGTCAAATTGGTCAGAAATCACCGGCCCAATATTTATAAACTGTGTTCCCGCCTCCCGCCCAAGTGTTAGTTATCAAATTTGTTGACAACTGTCATTCAATCTGTCATACTAAAAGCAGCATAAACACAACAAATGTGAGAATAAGCAATTTCTTGATAACAAACATTTGGGCGGGTGATCGGGAACACTGTATCAAACTACCGGCTCAACTATAAACTGTGTTCCCGACCACCCGCCCAAGTGTTAGTTATCAAATTTGTTATTGTGCCCACCTTTGACGTATTAGTGACAATTGTCATTCAATCTGTCATACTAAAAACAGCAAAAACGCAACAAATGTGAGAATAAGCAAGTTCTTAATAACAAACACTTGGGCGGGTGGGCGGGAACTCTGTTTTAAACCACCGGCCCAATATTTATTAACTGTGTTCCCGCCCACCCGCCCGTGTTACTTATCAAAAAAATTGTTATTGTGCCCACCTTTGACGTATTAGTGACAACTGTCATTCAATCTGTCATACTAAAAACAGCAGAAACGCAACTAATGTGAGAATAAGCAAGTTCTTGATAATGAACACTTGGGCGGGTGGGCGGGAACTCTGTTTTAAACCACCGGCCCAATATTTATTAACTGTGTTCCCGCCCACCCGCCCAAGTGTTACTTATCAAAAAAATTGTTATTGTGCCCACCTTTGACGTATTAGTGACAATTGTCATTCAATCTGTCATACTAAAAACAGCAAAAACGCAACAAATGTGAGAATAAGCAAGTTCTTAATAACAAACACTTGGGCGGGTGGGCGGGAACTCTGTTTCAAACCACCGGCCCAATATTTATTAACTGTGTTCCCGCCCACCCGCCCAAGTGTTACTTATCAAAAAAATTGTTATTGTGCCCACCTTTGACGTATTAGTGACAACTGTCATTCAATCTGTCATACTAAAAACAGCAGAAACGCAACAAATGTGAGAAAAAGCAAGTTCTTGATAACAAACACTTGGGCGGGTGGGCGGGAACCCTGTTTCAAACCACCGGCCCAATATTTCTTAACTGTGTTCCTGCCCACCCGCCCAAGTGTTACTTATCAAAAAAATTGTTATTGTGCCCACCTTTGACGTATTAGTGACAACTGTCATTCAATCTGTCATACTAAAAACAGCAGAAACGCAACAAATGTGAGAATAAGCAAGTTCTTGATAACAAACACTTGGGCGGGTGGGTGGAAACTCTGTTTTAAACCACCGGCCCAATATTTATCAACTGTGTTCCCGCCCACCCGCCCAAGTGTTACTTATCAAAAAAATTGTTATTGTGCCCACCTTTGACGTATTAGTGACAACTGTCATTCAATCTGTCATACTAAAAACAGCAGAAACGCAACAAATGTGAGAATAAGCAAGTTCTTGATAACAAACACTTGGGCGGGTGGGCGGGAACTCTGTTTCAAACCACCGGCCCAATATTTATTAACTGTGTTCCCGCCCACCCGCCCAAGTGTTACTTATCAAAAAAATTGTTATTGTGCCTACCTTTGACGTATTAGTGACAACTGGCATTCATTCTGTCATACTAAAAACAGCAGAAACGCAATAAATGTGAGAATAAGCAAGTTCTTGATAACAAACACTTGGGCGGGTGGGCGGGAATTCTGTTTCAAACCACCGGCCCAATATTTGTTAACTGTGTTCCCGCCCACACGCCCAAGTGTTACTTATCAAAAAAATTGTTATTGTGCCCACCTTTGACGTATTAGTGACAACTGTCATTCAATCTGTCATACTAAAAACAGCAGTAAAGCAACAAGTGAGAGAATAAGCAATTGTTTTGAAAACAAACACTTGGGTGGGTGGGCGGAAACTCTGTTTTAAACCACCGGCCCAATATTAATAAACTTTGTTCCCGCCCACCCGCCCAACTGTTACTTATCAAAAAATTTATTATTGTGCCCACCTTTGACGTATTAGTGACAACTGTCTTTCAATCTGTCATACTAAAAACAGCAGAAACGCAACAAATGTGAGAATTATCAAGTTCTTGATAACAAACACTTGGGCGGGTGGGCGGGAACTCTGTTTCAAACCACCGGTCTAATATTTATTAACTTTGTTCCCGCCCACCCGCCCAAGTGTTACTAATCAAAAACATTGTTATTGTGCTCACCTTTGACGTATTAGTGACAACTGTCATTCAATCTGTCATACTAAAAACAGCAGAAACGCAACAAATGTGAGAATTATCAAGTTCTTGATAACAAACACTTGGGCGGGTGGGCGGGAACTCTGTTTCAAACCACCGGTCTAATATTTATTAACTTTGTTCCCGCTCACCCGCCCAAGTGTTACTAATCAAAAACATTGTTATTGTGCTCACCTTTGACGTATTAGTGACAACTGTCATTCAATCTGTCATACTAAAAACAGCAGAAACGCAATAAATGTGAGAATAAGCAAGTTCTTGATAACAAACACTTGGGCGGGTGGGCGGGAACTCTGTTTCAAACCACCGGCCCAATATTTATTAACTGTGTTCCCGCCCGCCCGCCCAAGTGTTACTTATCAAAAAAATTGTTATTGTGCCCACCTTTGACGTATTAGTGACAACTGTCATTCAATCTGTCATACTAAAAACAGCAGAAACGCAACAAATGTGAGAACTGTATCAAACCACGGCTCAATATTTTTAAAATCAAAAAAAGTTGTAGAGTTTTTTTAAGAGTTTAATACCTTCATAAACCTATCAAAAAACTACTAATATGTTATAGAAACAGAAAAAAAAATATTAAAGCAAGTTTTTTGAAATGGAATTGTCCATTTATTGATTAAGTTTTTACAGAATTATTAATTATAAATGCTGTTTATGTTATACATTTTTTGAGAGCGTTTATCTTCTACTTCTGTCGCCACTATCTAACATTTTTAACTCATCACAAACTAGCTTAACAAAGTTCTGCAACCCCTGCCCTAACATAAATATTCATGATGCAAGTTAAAATAGCTAAATTGGCACCTTGTAATCCCATCAACCCATTTAATTACATCAATAATTGTCGGAAATTGTATTGAAATCGTCCCACAACTTTTAGTCACCCTGAAATATTGATTGAACCCACATGTTATTCCAACAGTAATTATTATTTAACAAATAAACATTATTTGTATTATCAATACTTGCAATGGACTCGGATATTTTTCTGTTTATTTGTACTATTTATTTTATTATTTTATAGGAAAAGCTTTCGACGAGAATGACTCCCACACGAGCGATTCTGATGATAGAGGCAGCGACGACGAGCAGCAAGGTTCATCATTCCAAAGCGGCCCCGGAAACAAACAAACTTCTAAGCCGAAGAAATCTCGCAAAACAAAGGAAAGTTCCGATCACGTCCGGATCTCATCTGGGGACCTCGCGAGAACACTCATAAGTCTCGCGGACGGAGGTTAGAATTACAAATTATCTTTACCGGGAGTTTGTTGTGTAAATATTCCCACGCGCGGAATATTAATACAATATTTGCCTGGTTTGCATGAAACAAAAAAAAAAAAAGAAAGTACACTGACTGTGCGGGCAGGGATTTTTTAATAATCCGAGCTGAGAATATTTTATTCCGTGGGAAAAAAATCATTTTGAATTTTTTATTATTTTCCTTTTGCGTGTTTATATTTGTTAAACAACAAAGCCGTATGGAGGAAATGTTTTCTAATCCTAATATCGCGTGTGTTTGTTTAGATGAAGTTGAAGCGCTTGAATGGATTAAGGAGAGCTTCCAGGATGCACTGGAAGACATGGAAAATGATCCAGATGATGGGGATGAGGGGGTTGCCATCGTGCCAATTATGGATTGTGCTGTATCGGCGATGGAAAATCCGCAATTCCAGAAATTGCTTAGGGCTTTTGGGGTGAAAGAACCGGCTAATGAACAGGTGAGTCATCTCAGCTTATGTTTTATTTCAATTATAGTAACTGTGTAAGACAGCATTGTCATATTATTAGTATTTAGCAGATTTTTTTACTTAAGGATTGATAGAATTTAATTAAATTCTTATTAAATTAAAGGAGTTTTGCGCTGAATATTGAGGAAGTAAGTTTGAATAAACGTTCTAAAACTTTTTATAAAACTTGCTCGGAACTATTACATTTTTTTACACAAATTTATTTTGTTATTTTGTGAATCATTAGGCTCAATAAGCTGGCTCCGTTCAGAACGACTCATTACTGCCTGGCATTGAGGCATCAATTAGATAGATAAGCAGCTGAGTCAGCATTGAAAAAATCTACAGAATAAGTTGAATACTGTCACTATACAATCTAAGTTGTTATTTTATAACGGAAAACACTGTACAACGGACGAGTATTGTTGCTTTCACTTCTATGAGTGTTTTGGTGGACTTTGAGAAAGGGGTTGATGGTGCGTGTGGTTAACATCTGACAAAGCTTGTCAATAGAACTAGTTACTTACAGTAAAATGACATTAGATATATTTTTTACAGTACAAGATTTTTGATTTTGGGTTTGAGTGGGAGGGTGAAATTATTTTTACTGCGCTTAGATCTCATTAGGTCCTTTGTACTACCTTTAGTGGTAAACCTCACACCTCTGTCCTAACTCATAGCCAACTTATGTTGTTGATGTATGCTAGGTTATTGCTTAGAGGGGTTTTTCTTATGCTGACCATGTCAAGCCACCAATTCACTAACATGGACTTTCTTGCGTAGGAGATCACCTGGCAGATGCAAAGTACGTGCTCGGACGTCTTGTGTTCTATTTCACATCCTCTACATATTGGGCTGTCTACAATGCTTGAAGAATTGAAAGTGTTCCATCATGATTTCTGTTATGGTTTGCAGATTTTTTCTGGACAGTCGCAAGTAATAGTCGGCCGTTTTGGAAACACAAGGTGTTCTAGTTTTAGTTTCCTAGTTAGGTAATTTTTTGTCAACAGCAGCTTAAGTAACACTTTTTTAAAGATTCACTGAATACGATTTGATTTTAGTTGAAATGTTAGGTTTTTGATTATTCAGCAACAATTAACTCTTGCTGTTTGTGTTTGCTGTGCATATCGTGAAAATTGCGGTTTACGTTTTTGTTCCATTTATGATGTTGGTTCTTTTGTTACTAGCAGGGCTCTGAGGTTGGCGACGGAGGCTGGTAATCTAGGTTCAGGAGTGTTGGTAGTCATTTGGTGATGAGTTGTGTAGTGTTGTAGTTGGTTGTGTGAGTGTTAAGCATTTTCTACGAATTTAAAGTTTGTTCTAGAATACTATCACTTGGACAGCCGCCTGGGTCAGCCGGTTTGAAATATTCTGACAAAACAATGAGATTGCTCATAACTTTCCGCGTCACAGGCGGTACACAATACAGTTTTAGCAGTCCTCTAAGTATATTGTTCTTGGGAAACACCAGCGTACGGGGTGGAGATGATACAGGGTGGCCTAAGACGAAAGATCTTGTTTATGTGGTTTGTTTGTCCGGTGTTGTTGATGGCTTGGACTCGACCAATTGTGAAACTGAAATTTTCAGTCTTTTATGTGTGCGGGAGCTCCGCCTAGTGGCTGCAACACTGCTTTTAAAGGGTCGCTTCCTTGGGAAAGTTGGTGGTGTTGTCCTTGTGGCAAAGGATTTTTGATTTTGTATGTTTTTTTCTGAATTTGGAGGTGTTGATTTCTTTGGCGGTGGAGATCTGTTTGTTAGTTTTAATGAGCAGATCAATTTTCTATCTTAGGTTGCGTTAACTTTGACTGAGATTAAAACGGCAGTGTGCGACTTCTTTGAGGTAGAGTATTTTTTTGCAATTTGAAGTTGGTAGCATTTTGAAATGGTGCTACGTTGTTGGGATTTTGGCAGTGTTTTATTTTTGTCAAGCCTAACGTTTGAGAGTCTTTTTTTGGCCAGAGGGTGGTCGATTCTTACATCAAGTCTCGGTGTCTTATGAGACCGGATTATGTTTTCTTTTTTAGTAGTTTTACTATCAGTTTCACTAGGCTAACCAAGATTTTGTTTTCTAGATTTTGTCGTTAAGTTGTTCCAAAAAAAGATTTTTTTTAGCATTTTGCAGCATATTTTTTAGAGATTTCCTATCTTCTGATTAACAGTTTTCTAAGCCCTCGCTAATTGTTGTAGGAGTTGTTGGTTGACAACAGTATTGTGATTATCGTTTTTGCAATCTAGGTGAAGGAAGTGTTTGTCGATAAAGATGTCTCGATCATCATTTTTTTTTACATTTTTTTAATCTTTTTTATTAGTTATGTGATCTTGCCATAATTTTTCCTAGGTGTTGCAAGGATTTGCGCGATTTGGAATTTGGTTTGGTCTTCTTGCTGCGATAGTTTGGCTAATTCTTAGAAGATGTTGTATGTATCCTAACAACTGGGTTGTTCAAACAGGAAACCATTGGTGTTTTTCTATAAGTAGTAAGGTTCTTAACCAAACGTTTTTGGAATGATTTGTTAACGTCTCACGGTAAACTTTTGGGATAACGAAGGATAGCTTGCTATTTCTTGAAGTGGGTTTATTTTTTGTTGGTTTTTTGTACAAAAACTTCTTGTTTGCTGATTTATTTCTCAAGTATTTACTCAAAAATTATAATTAGCAGCAGCAATAGCCACATTAATTGGTTTGTTATTGACGAGTTCCATCGTCTGGTGGGTCTTGCGGTCCGAAGCTTTTAGCTCCTGGATCTTCTTTAGTTTTTGTATTCATTGACGAAATTGGAATGCCGAAGCTGACAAGAGCGTCTTTGAATTGCCTTAACTTGAATGATATTTCTTCTATGATGATCTGAAAATTTACTCCGTAGTCAAATTTGGTGTGTGGACGTCTGTTCCGAAACTGCTGATTAGTGCCGAACAGAAGTATTCAGCTTTTTTGTTGCATTTAGTACTAACGGTTTTGGCGTTGTAGGTGGCTTGGTTAGTTGTGATCAGCTGTGAAGTCGTCCTCGACAGTTTTTTATGGTGGCGGGCGGTTTATATTTGATATTGCATTGTCAGTTGTTTCCTACCTACTACTTAACTTCCAGTAGTAGACATGGTCCTTGTCGAATAGAGTCATGTAATAGTCGAGATGATGGTTTCTTTTCTTACGCATTTACTCATAGTTTCAATTGCGTACGCCCTCATTCAGAGTGCTAGTTTTAAATCAGAACTACTTGTTGTCTGTTTGTGGACTAGCTTGAAAGTAAATGCACTTTCAAGCTAGCAGGTATTTGTGGCTATTGTGAAACTCTGGCGGGGTGTACAAGCACAGGGATTAATGATGGTTTTACTTCAGTGATACTCTGAAAGATTGGAACGTGGTGAAGTGCAGACGGCACTAGTAAGTGTTTGCTTGGAAGCTGCGGATGGTGGCACTAGGGGCCAATATTGGTTGGTAGGGCTCCGTGACTCTACTGACTGACGAAGGGGTATGTTTTGTCCCTGTTGCTCTGTCGGCAGCAACAAACCGTACTTTTATTTATATATGTGTTTTGGGCTGTTACTGTTCTCTGGACCTCTGGCAAGTTTGTTCGGTGATCCCAGGTGTTAAGGTGTACGATGACATTAAAAAAGCCATTGTTTGATCGATTGTGATTAGTTGAGCTTTCATTGGTTCAGGGACTCCCATTTGCAATCATCAGCGTTAAGTTGGCACAATTGGCGTTGAGTTGGTCGTGTCGTCCAGGAAGACGACACTAGTGGCGGTGGGTTTAATGTGGATATGCATTCTTTTGGGGATGAATATCTACTGGACAATCGTTGGAGTACAGTTAGCGAGAGCCACTTGAAACCTTTAGTGACTCTGCTGAGTCTGAACATAGCACAATATCTTCAATAAAGTGTATAATACCGGTCAGTTTCCCATCCAGTGGCTCTCATCAATGATCATATCTCTGCCTAAAAAGAAAAACGCCATAAAATGCAAAGACTACAGGTTCATTAGTCTTATGAGTTACACCTTAAAGTTGTTCCTCGGAATAATTTACCAAAGGGTATATCGAAAATGTGAAGGAACAATTGGCGACATGCAGTTTGGATTCAGGAAGGGACTAGGAACAAGAGAGGCAATTGTTGCAACACAAGTACTAGTACAAAATTATTACGACCAGAGAAAGCCGGTATATATTTTTTTGTTGTTGTTTTTTGTTACGAAAAGGCTTTTGAGAAAGTACAACACCACAAACTTATTGATATCCTGAAACAATTAGACATTGATCAAAAAGATATAAACTGGCCGAAAAATGTTGGTATAAATCGTTTTTTCCTGTCACGCAAAGTAAATTGATTGTAGATGAGACGTCCAAACAATTAAATTTATATTTCTTAAACATTCAAGGTGTACGAAGTAAAATACTTGAACTGGAAGCATTCCTTCTAACATTAGATAAAGTATTTGATGTAATATGTATTGGTGAACATTGGTTAAAGGAATCAGAAATTCCCTATTTAAAAGTTGGAAACCATATAGGAGCATCGTGTTTTACACGTCGAGTATATGAGCGTGGAGGAGTGATGCAGCTTATAAAAAACGATATGCAATACAAAAACCTATGTTATCTTAATAACTTCTCGACAGAGAAACATTGTGAAATATCTGCCTCATTTCTGCCAAAGCATAATATTTTAATTATTTGTGTTTATAGGACACCTGATGGTGATTTTGATACTTTTTTAGAATTTAGGTAGGCTAATGGATTGTGTTGACATTAGCAAAAATATTGTTATAGGAGGTGATTTTAATGTAAAGTTTAATACCAACGATCGTAAAGCTGGAACTCTATGCGACCTATTAACAACATATGGCCTCACAAATCTGGTAAATTTTAATACACGTAAGACAAATTGTTTAGATAATGTTTTTTCGAACATGCAATATATATATATATATATATATATATATATATATATTTTTATTTAAATTTATTTTCGGATTATCCCGCGTTTTCTTTTTGAGTTGGACTCGACGTTTCGGCTGAATCTCATCAGCCATCATCATGAGATATTTATTATTAATATTTATTAATATACATCAATATGACATTGATATATAAAACTAATTTTGTTGTCAAAGCTAACTTTCAAGAAACTTTATTGTGTGTAAAGTTTCTTTGTTTGACTTCTGGTAGTTGGTCTATTAATTGATCCTTCTACAGTCAAAACTTGTAAAGGAACTGGTTGTGATTTGGATGCTGTAATTAAATTAGTTGTTGTTGGTAAAGAAGCTGTTAGTGGTTTTTTTAAATTTAATTTAGTTGTTGCCAATGCTGTTTTATATATCAATGTTATATTGATGTATATTAATAAATATTAATAATAAATATCTCATGATGATGGCTGATGAGATTCAGCCGAAACGTCGAGTCCAACTCAAAAAGAAAACGCGGGATAATCCGAAAATAAATTTAAATAAAAATAATTATATCCGCGAAAATTTAAAAAAAATAATATATATATATATATATATATATATATATATATATATATCTGTACAGTCGTGTGATTTTGGGTTTACAGACCACATTGGTATACATGTTACTATTAAAATCAATACTATGAAACACTATTCTCCAAAACAAATTATTAGGCCAATTACACAACAAGGTAAATTCTTATTCTATTCGTCATTGCAATTAATTAAATATGTTTGTAAAGATTTTAGAAGATTCATATCTTAAATCTTTCCCAGAAAAACAAATTTCTGTGCAAAATAACAAATGCATAACATGGTTCAATAACGATTTGCGAAATATGCGAGAAACGCTCTTGCTTATTAAAGAGGCTAGTTATCGTAACCCACTGTTAAAAGATCATTATAACAAATACAAATGCACCTACAATATAGCACTAAAAAATGCAAAATTATCTGCAAACGCAGATTTTATTAGAAATTCTAACAATAATGCAAATGCAATGTGATCAATTGTAAATTCTAGTCAAAAATCAAAACAATGTGATACAATCTGTGATATTAGCCCTAATAAATTCAATGTTTTTTTTACCAGCATTGCTGAAAATCTAATCAATAATCTACCTTCTTGTACAAACAATCCTCTAAATTTTATGTTTAATATTAATAGTAATAATTGTGCAAGTTATTTTAAATTTAAAGAAACTACTTTTAATGAAATTAGAGATGTACTGATTAACTTAAAAAACTCTACGTGTAGAGATATTTATGGGTTAACTTCTAATTTACTAAAGAGTGTAATCAACATAATTTTAATACCTTTAACAAAATTAATAAATCTTTGCATTACAAATGGCATGTTTCCAAGTTCTCTAAAAATAGCTTTAGTAATTCATGTTCTTAAAAAAGGAAATAGTGATGATGTTAACAATTACAGGCCAATATCCATACTCCCAGTAATATCTAAAGTGTTTGAGAAGATATTATTTAAGCAAATGATAGATTTTCTAGAAAATCAAAATATGTTATCATCAACACAATATGGTTTTCGTAAGGGAAGGTCGACGACGCATGCGGTAGTAGCTCTTACTGAGGAAATTATTCAGGGGTATGAAACAGGCATGCATACTGTGACATCTTTGCTGGACCTAAGTAAGGCATTTGACTGCATTTGTCATAGACTTCTCATACAAAAACTATATTTCTATAACTTTCATCCTAGTACTTGTAGGTTGATAGGCTCATATTTACAAGAAAGGCAACAGCTGCTGGTTACAATAAAAAATAAACAATCTAGTAAAATGTATATAAAATATGGTGTTCTTCAAGGATCTATCCTTGGGCCATTATTATTTTTATTATATATAAATGATCTTCTTCTAATATCTACAGATACACAGTTTTTTTTTATTTGCTGAGGATACCACATTTATTAATAAATCCACAAATTTTGCAACAGCATTAAACGCAAATAATAACTGTCAGTCAACTGCTAATAAATGGTTTGCAGCCAATAAGCTAACATTAAATACAAATAAAACAGTCCATTTCACATTTTCATTAAAACATATTGATGACAATGTCCGTAACACAACCTTTTTGGGAATGTGCTTAGATGCTAAATTAAAGTGGCAGGACCATGGAGATGTTGATTCGCAAAAAATTCTATATTTCTACTGCGACAACTTAAAAACAAACTTTCTGACAGATATATACGTACTGTTTACTTTGCAGTATGTCAGTCGCATTTAACGTACGGCATTCTTGCATGGGGGCATTCTGCAATAATGAATCGACTCTTTGGACTACAACGTCGTGCTGTAAGAGGAGATTGTAGAATAGAGTTTAAAAAACAGAACATATTAACCTTACCGTCACTATATGTATTAGAAGGTTTGTTGCATGTTCGAAAAAACATATCTACATATTTTGTTCACAATAGTATTCACAGTCATAATACCAGACGTAATACTAATATTTGTTTAAAGTCTCTACGTCTAGTAAAAGCAAAAAATGGTTCAAATTTTTTTAATTTACTACCAGATTTAATTAAAGAATTAGATATTGAACAGTTTAAAAAAACTGTTAAAAGCTATCTTGCTAAAAAAGCGTTTTATAATTTATTGGAATGCTTATCAGATAGTTACTCTATTTTATGAGTGCTAGTTATTGGTATTAAACTTTCCATAACTAATCAACTGTTTATTGTAATAGATTTAGTTAATTTTAATTATATAGTTTTTAAATTTTTTGTTTTATGTTGATCTTATTTTAATTTTAATGTGTTTTTGTAATGTGTGTTATTCACAAACTAGACGTGTGTAAAAATTTCTATTAACACTAATAAACTATTATTATTTTTATTATTATTATTATTATTATTATTACATGTATAGAGAGCCTAAACTGGAACCAGGTGGCCCATGTGAAAATAGAAGACGAGAAAACCAGTGAAATCAAGATCTGCAGAAGAGTGAGACAAGGATGTGTTATGTCACCTCTATTGTTCAACATCTATTCTGAGAAAATATTTTTGGAAGCACTCACGGACCTAGAGAAAGGGATAAAGGTCAACGGTATATGGCTAAACAATATACATTATGCAGACGACAAAATACTCATCGCCGATAACTTAGAAGACCTCCAAGAACTGGTCAACAAAGTAGGGAATTAGAGCCAACTCATGGGACTAAACATAAACATAACAAAAACAAAGTTTATGGTTATATCCCGCGACCCAAATCTAGCAGGAAACGCGGTGCTAACGTTTGGAAGCCTACCGGTGGAAAGGGTCAACAAGTTCAAGTATTTGGGAACATGGCTGACAGAAGACTGGTCATCGGACACCGAAATCAGTATATCAATATATGATCTGTGCTCCTCTACGGTATTGATAGGTGGACGATGAAAGTTACATCAATGAACAGCATAGAAGCCTTCAAAATGTGGCTCTATCGCAGAATGTTCAAGACCTCATGGACCGCGCGAATAACTAACGAAGAGGACGTGATCTGTTAAATACTATAAAAAGAAGGAAGACTGCATATTTGGGACATGTCATGCGAAATCAGAAGTACGATATACTACAGTTTATTATCGAGGGCAAAATCGAAGGAAATTAAAAAAAAAGGAAGATGTTGTGGTTGAGAAACATAAGACAATGGACGGGACTAAGGACCATTGGAAGTCTAATCCACACAGCCAGGAACCGCGAAGAGATGAACCATATTCTCGCTTACATCCATTAATGAATAATGGCATAAAAAGAAAGTTAGCATCCTAGGTCTTTTCAAAGGCGGTGGTTGATGGCGGTTCTTGGCTGGTGGTATGCTTGAGAAAACGGTTGTGGATAATGTGGGCTTTGAGCTTTGTTTCTTTCTGGGATTGAAAACTAGGGACTGTCCCTCTAGGGAATTGTATCTTGGAGATGAGGGAAGTGATTAAGGTACCACGAGGTCTTGGCGAAGGTTGTCGGAGATGTCCTCTCAGTTATACTTCAGGAACTAAACTATTGTGGTTTATTACGGCCGATAGACGCAGCTTGGTGGTGGATATGTCATTGATCGCACCTTCTAGAGAATAGGTTGTCCTGGATTATGTGACTTGGCTTATTGCGGCCAGTAGATGTCTCTTAGTAGTAGTCTTTCCTGGTTTGATGTTTGTTCAGGGGAAGCAAACTGGCCACCGAGCAGGGTTTGTTGACATTGAGACCACGCTTCTTGTGGAACTCGAGTTTGCAAAAATTTCTTTTCTTCATCTACACTTTTGCGACTCTGCATTTATCCGTTGTGGTATGCACTATTGTCTTTGTTCAGGAAAATATTACATGTGTGAGTTCAGTTCTAATTACATTAAATGTAATGTTTAGGAATGTTTGGGTCACTTCCGGAATTGACCCACTACAGTTTGTAGGTGGACTGAGATATGCGGTTGTTTGCCTTAGTTGTTATTGATGACGTTTTTTGGTTTGGGGTACGTAGTACTCTCTTGAGACTGTGGTAGGCTAAGAGGTCTACGTCCAATAGTGACGGAACAATGGCTACTGTTGGAGGTTGACCTCTGTTTTATTTAGGTTTAGTTTTCGGATGCTGTTTGGGTCGTCTAAATCAATGATATCGGACAATTGCAGATCCAATGTCAAAGCGGGTGCGTTGTTAGTTAGAAGTTACTGTCTTACTAGCTTAGTATAGCTGGCAGATCTTCCTTCTGAAGTCCCTACTTTTGAGTCAATGTTTCCTCAACAGTTGTACTCTTTGAACCTTGATAGGATTTCAAGCTCAGGGTCTTTTTCCAGGCTTTGCTTTTGTTTTCTGGGTTTGAGAGGTTTCTTAGTGAAGAATTTTCAATCAGGGTTGATGTTTTTCTTTTGCTTCGAGGGTGTTTACTTACATTAGCAAAATCTATTTACATTTTCTTCTAGTCAATCAGGGATTGTCAATACAGGGTAAGTTGATTTTATGGTTAGAGCCGAACCAAGTTCCAAAAATTAGGTTATTGACGTCTAGGAGGTCCACATAGGAGGATCTGTAAGTTGTTCTAGTGGTGTAGAATAGGACGATTTAATTTGTATTACAAAATAGTTCCAGTTTTTTGAAGAAACTTCTCAGGTGACAGTAGTTCTACGGTGACGGGTTTTGTGGGTTGGGGTGCTTTTACTACAAGTTGTTCTACGTTGGGCGCCAGCTGTTATCGTTTAGGTCTTGTCGGAGGCGGTGATTTAGGCGGTTCTTGGCTGGTAATATGCCTGAGAAAACGGTTGTTGATAAAGTGGGTTGGGGAGGTTGAGTCATCAAAGACACCTTCGACGCAATAGGTGACTTATCTCATCCCGTCCAGTAGATGTCCCACAGCAGTGCTCTTTCTTGGTTTGATGTTTACTTGGTAGAAGCAGAAAAGATACTCACACCTCGAAGTTGGCCAGGCCTCTTGCAGTACGCGTACCTGCAACAGGCGCTTACCTTTTAAGTAAACCCATTTCTTAAGCGGGTTGCGGATAATTGGCTGAAAGTGACGGCTCTTTGTAGGGTAGTTGTTTGCGGAGAAACCAAAACTCTGGTAACGTCTAGCAATAGTTGTTTTGTATTTGGTCCGTGTAAAACAACAAAACTACAGTAAACTTGAGTTAGGATCATTGGATTTTATGGTGATTAATGTTGAAATTAAGAGGAATTTATGTTTTTTTTGTTTTTACTTCGACATCCTAAAAGGAACTAAAAACATTACATATTTTTTTGAATTGAAAGTTGTTTACTTGCGTATAGCATGTAATGTGACGTTTGTTATTGTACAGCTTGATGTTGAAGCTACAGATGTGCAGCGAATTTGTTGGCACGCATGTATTGACTTTTTGACCAATAGCTGCAAGTGATTTTGGTTGATTTTATTGCTGTTTGATCGGTCGAATAGCGCATAAGGAGAAAATGTGTACTCAAGAGAGATGGATTAGCACTACTAGATATACCTTCTGAACACATCCTAAAGTCATTTCACAAGATCTTTTGCACCCCTCCTTAACAATAAAGAAACATTTCCGTTTAATTTTGGCAGTACATCTCTACAAGCCGTTGATAACTACTCGGCAACAGAAAAGAACTGCGTTCAAACTGCGGTCCGTGTACATGCAAAATGTTTGATAATTGATGAACAAGCTTTAACCTGTTCACAGCCGTTATTTCTATACAGCTATATTTGAAAAAGCTCTGTCAACAGTTGTGGAGAAACATGCATAAACTAAATAATATTAATAACTAAAATTTTATAAATATTATAAATGTATATTTGTAACAAAAGATTTTATTCCAGCCTGCATGACAATAGAACAAAAGCTCATATTACGATTGAAATTGAGAAAATATATTTGGATTTAATATTTACAATGATCCTTATATATGACCATCCTCTATTGTTGATATTATATAGAAATTACAAAATTACAGTATCGATTCACTTTCGATAAAATCTAGGGCAAATATAATATTTACGAAAAGTTCGCATTGTGTATGGTCTTCCCAACAATATCCACACAGCTTTAATTGAGAAGTTTAATTATTATACCACACATGACTTAATTTAAATACCCTAAAGACCTAAATCCCTTAATACACAATATTGATTTACGCCCAAATATATCGGCCGTATAAATGCGTAATATTAATTATAACAGAACAATGGACAAAATATACAAATTCCGGCGACTGCTTCATTAAAATTATCGCACGCAATTAACGATTCATAACTTTTTTTTTTAATTATCTTTTTATTTTGATCAAAAAGCGTCATAATTCCGTCAAGTTCCGCGTCAGGTTATTACAAGTGTGCAATTAACGTTCATAATTAACGATTTTAACGTCCTGAGTGAACGCGGACTAAGCGCGAAACGACCTCTTTTAGCTCGGGCGCCACTCCACTCCTGTTTACATAAAATAAGCGGGGCTACATAAAATATTTAAAACAGGCAATAAAACCGGGCGAAACTAAGCGACAATTACCCGCCCGCTAGTTTACAGGATTACCGGGGAGATGATTGTACCGTGTACTTACATAAAAAGATGAAACAAAAATGAGAAAGGCCTACATATTTTTACAGGTGGCACTCAGTTTTATATGAGGAATATAAAAGGGGCTTTTATAAACACTTCACATATCGTAATTTAATTCACTTACTATACTAAAGCGAAAGGAGTGAAAGTTTAACAATGTTAAAGGTATAATGAAGGATGTAATGATTTATGCAAACTCAATTCAACCTTTAAAAGCAAATACATGGGATTTACGAAGCAAAAACAATCCGAGAGACTTATTAAGCATATTAAATGTCTATGAGCTCTTCAAGTCGTTATACCAGTAACGTAGAAAATCTCTTAAAAAAATTACCAAACCTAAAAAGATAAATAACTTTGTCTAGTGCTAATTGTATCCCTATAAACATTTTTTTTGTATCATTCGCTTGCTGAATGGATAGAAAAACAAATCTATCTAGTGCGTAGGAACACACCAGGAAGTAAGCATCTCGATATTTTTAAATTATATTCCAATTCCAATACGAATTTCATACATTATCCATGATTCAAATTATATGCTTTGAATTAATGTTACTTAATTAAATATTTTTAATCTCTTGATTGGATACTTGTCATTTCATTCACACGTAATCCTAATTTCATTTAATGCAATCAATTATTCTAATGTCTAATCTCTTTAAGCTGACCTCAATATTACAACTTACGTGAGGTGAATTCGGTCAGGTATTAGCAGTATATAAACGTAGTAGCCTCCATAGCCTAATTATTTTTTATTCCTTGCATAAAACTTGATATATGTCATAGAAAATTGCTTACTGTGGATGTGGTAGGAATATTAACATTTTAAATTTAAAAAGTATGAATTAAGTTTTAAGGAGAAATAAATACAATCTGTACAATACTACGAATATTTAATTTATATTTAATAATTTAAGTTAACTAATCCTATTGAAAGGAATTCATAAACATTGTGAGTGAGACAATATTATTGAAGTACGATGTAACATAGCTTTATCTACAACATACCTAAATTGTTAAAATAAACGTTTCAGGCATATTAAATTAACATACAACAAATACAACAAATACAAAGTGCGGCAGCGAAACTTGCTGATTTTAATTGGTCGCCAATGAGCGAGACGTGGTCAGAAAGGGGTAGGGAGGGTCTCATTCGAAAGAGGGGGTCTTGAAGTTTTGTTACCGCTCAAGCCAGTTGTTGTCATGCGTTGGACAAAGGAGGAGCGTGCGTTCGCCGTTGAGGTCTACTTTTCCAATGGCCGTTTGCTGGTCGCCACTCAACGTGCCTTCCGAACTCAGTTCAATATTCATCCTACGGGTCCCGTTTCTGTCAAAAAAAAGGCCTGGAGGTCAACGGACTTCCAGAACACCAGAAAACATCGAGAGGGCGAGGCTGTCGTTTTTGCACTCTGCGGCGTTCGGCGCGCAATCAGGCAGGTGCTCTGGGGTTTCTGATGGCAGTGTGAGACGAATTCTTCACAATAAACTTAAGTTTTATTCCTACAAACTTGCTGTGGTGCAAGAGCTCAGTGAACGCGATTTTCTTGCCAAACTGCAAGTAAAGCGCTCCTTAACTTGCCTTACGACGCAATCGTGTTTTTCAGTGATGAGGCCCATTTTCACCTTTTTGGCTGCGTAAACAAACAAAACATGCGTTATTGGAGTGGTGCCAATCTTCGTGAACTTTATGAGAAGCCACTTCATTGTGAACGTGTTACTGTGTAGTGTGCATTGTTGAGAGTTGCGATAATTGGGACTTACTTTTTCGAGGAAGAAGAACACACTGTTACTATGAATGCAGTTTGCTACAGAGAAATGATTGAGGCAATTTTTCTTCCAAAATTTGAAGAAATGGAATTTGGGGACGAAGCCACAGTACACACAGCGAGAATTTCAATGAAACTTTTGAGGGAACACTTCCACGAGCGCCTTATCTCTTTGTGGGGTGACGTACTGTGGCCGGCGCGTTCCCCCGATTTGGGTCACTGTGGCTTCTTTTTGTGGGGTATCTCAAATCCATTGTTTACAATGACAAACCCCGAACCCTGCAACACCTGAAGGACAACATTAGCCAAGCCATTGCCAACATTCCATTCGATATGCTCGAAAGAGTGGAGCGAAACTTTTCCACTAAAAACTGTAAGCCCACCCGGAATGTAAATTGCCAGCATTACGGTCAGAAAAAAGTCTAATGAGCCAGCAGTGGCGTGTGAAAGTGGATGATGATGATTGTAACGTTTAATAACGAATTTAATTTTTTTGGATACATTATAAGAGTTTTAGTCATAAAACAAAAGTATACGTCTTTCACAAAGCTTTTGTTTGAAGAAGTTTTTTTCTTCCTTCTGGTCGGTAACAGTTTTGGAGTTCTTGAGAGTGGGATTACCTCTGGAAGCTGGCTTTCCTTTGTGGTGACTACGGTGGTTTGATTCTACGCGGAGCTCTTGTTCCATCTGTGGTGATGGTTGGGAGTTTGCTATTCCTGCCTAAAAGTTTTTTCTTTTGGCGGGTGGCTTGTTTGTTTTTGTGACGATGATGCAGGCGTCAGCTTTGGTTTGGGTTTTTTTGGTCTTCTTGCCGTACCCGAGGTTATTTTTTTTTTGTCCGTTTTGGTAGGTTTGTGTCTTTTTCATTGGTTGCACTACGTGCTGGGGTGGTAGTTGCAATGTTTTTTGGGAACTTTCATTCTTCCGCTTTGTTGCTCTTTTAAAGTTCACTGGATGTTTGACGAGGTGAACCAGGTTGACGCTGGTGTTGGAGGATTGGATTGGTTTGGTCGGGGATGGATAGTCTTTAGCTTCTTCTTAAGATTTCTGTTCAGTGCAGTCTGTTACTTATTCTTTGGTCATCAGTGTCCAGGCATTTGCTGGAGCTTGGCCTTTAGGCTTGACTTGGCTCAATTGGAAGTGGTTTTGCGTCATCAGCTTTATCTTCCGGGTGCTGTTCATCCATAGAATCATCTAGAGGTGTCTAGTAGTGCCTGCATAGGTCTTGGTCACTGCTGGCTGAGGGTTAAGTTAACTCTGTTTCTTGGCAGGTGTTTTCGGGTTGGATAGCTTTCTTCTTTATTTTGCTCTTGGTCGGCTTGATTGTTAAAGGGCGATCTTGAGATTTGGCTTCTTTTAGCTTTTTGTTGAGTTTGTTTATGGCTTCCTCCAGCTTTTTGAATTCATTTTTTTTAACCTGCTCTTCTCGTCTTACCATTTTTTCTAGAGTTGTAGCTCTCGTATTCTGAAAGTTTACGTGGCAATAATGAGGGCGTTTGCAGCAGATTTGCAGGTGCGGCGGGGATGTTCTCTATTGCATCATGGACCAATCATCCAGATTTTTGTCATCGAAGGTATTGAATTTGCTTCAATGCTGCTTGATTTAGTAGAAACTCTTATGCAATATCTTGTAGGTCTTGAGCCTAGTACGTACTGTCATCCAGCATACTTTGTGGTGTCTGGTTCTATGTTTTTTGCTAAGATTTTTCAGTTTTGCTGGATTTTTTATCATTACTTTTTGAATAGTTTCCTTAGCGTGGATGAGTTGTTTTTGTGTGTAGCAGCTGTTTTTGGAGGATTTGTACCATCGAAAGTTTGGGTGAATGCATCATCACGGCCGCTTGGGTGACCAGCTGTTCTTCGGCGGTTTCGTACGACCCTTGCCTGATTTGAAGGCTTGCTGCCAGCACAGATAAGGAAAGTTTTTTTTGTTCAGTTTAGCAATTAGAAAAAAAAATTGAGGGTGGTTCTTCTTGGGGCAGGTAGGGTTGGGGAGGCGGGAGTTTTTTGTTTACCAAATGCCCCAAACGTTGGGCGCCAATTATTGTTAAAGATAATAATTAGTAGGGTTAAGAACTTGCGTCAGGGGTCTTAATTTGAGGAAGTTAAACGCGGCGGCTGTTTTAGACTTTTTTTGTAACGTGCTTCTTTCTATTGTATATTGCTGCTTAGAGTGAGATTTCTGCGATGACCGCATGCAAAACGCCGCTCGAAGGGGCTCGTGATGGTAAAGACGCCGTGTTTTAAAGTTTGTTATGTTGGTACGCTTCCTGACCGATAAAAATCCGTCTTTTATACAGAGATAAATGGAATACCAAAGTTTACGAAGTACGAACTAGACCAGCGGAACATCTTTATACGACTTGGAACAGTGTGAGATGACGTTTTACAGTATAATACCGCTTTGCATGACGCATATTTATAAGAATGGGTGGTACCGTCAATGACCAAAGCACTTTCCACTACATGATCTATTCTTGTGTTGTCCATGTAAATACGCGGCAACGATATCGACAAATTTGCTTATGAAGATGTACGGATAAGTTTCTCATTTACTCTAGAAACTGATTAAAATTAACTTTGAATACAAACGGATAGATAACATTGAGACTTCTCTAGCTTCTGAAATCTACTAGCGACTTCCATGTCATCACGGAGAACTAGATTTATTTTGATTTGCTCCTGAAGCCGTTTCATACTTAATAGAATGACTTATTTTTTGAGATCATGGGGCTTCATGGAGATGTCCGTGGGATCTGTGTTTGCAGCCTAACGGACGGACGTTGTTTGCTTGTACAAACTAGATCATATTGGATCGGAGTATATAGACTTCATACTTAGGATGGCATTTAACGAGTTGAAAGATATTAGGAACAAACTTTGAAAGCGCTACTGTATTATTAATTAGAATGCCGTTCCCTATCAAATGCTTTGGAAATGTCTAGAGCTACCTCAAGTGTTCTCTATGTTTGTTCAAAGTAGAATTTGTGACTAACATAAGTCGGAAGGTCTGTTGTCGAACGGTGTGATCGAATTCAATTTTATGTGTCTGAAATGGAAGTTATTTTGTTCTAAGATTGGACAAATTTGCAGAATCACAGTAAAAGAAGCTACTTGCTTACAAATTAAACTTAGTTCCCACCTACCCACCCAAGCGTTAGTTATCAAGAGATTAATTGTTAAACAGTTTTTCGAAATCTAAGTACAAGCACACAAGAGGTGGAAGGAACAGTAAATTCTTTGATGACTAACACTAGGGCAGGTGGGTGGGTTACAGTATAAGAATCTATTTGCCCACAAATTAAACTTATTTTTTGCCCACCCACCCAAGCGTTAGTTATTGAGAGATTTATTGTTAAACCATTCTCTGATATCTTAGTAAAAGCACACAATGGGTGGAAGAAGTAATTGATCTTTTAATGATTAACGCTTGGGCGGATGGGTGGGTCACAGTAGAAGAAGCTACTGACCGACAAACTAAACTTAGTTCCCGCCCGCCCACTGAAGCGTTAGTTATCAACAGATTTATTGTTAAACTATTTTTTGATATCTAAGTACAAGCACACAAGAGGTGGAAGGAACAGTAAATCCTTTCATGACTAACACTTTGCTGGGTGGGTAGGTCACACTAGAAAAAGCTATTCGCTCACAAATTAAATTTAGTTCCCGCCCACCCACCCAAGCGTTAGTTATCAACAGATTTATTGTTAAATTATTTCTTGATATCGTAAGAAGAAGCACACAAGAGGTGGAAGTATTAGTAAATATTTTGATGACTAACACTTGGGCGGGTGACTGGGTTACACTAGAAGAAGCTATTTGCAATTAAACTTAGTTTCCGCCCACCCGCCCAAGCGTTAGTTATCAACAGATTGATTGTTAAATAGTTTTTTGATATCTAAGTACAAGCATACAAGAGGTGGAAGGAACAGTAAATCCTTTGATGACTAACACTTGGGCGAGTGCGTGGGTCACACTAGAAGAAGCTATTTGCTCACAAATTAAACTTAGTTTTCGCCCACCCACCCAAGCGTTAGTTATCAACAGATTTATTGTTAAACAATTTTTTGATATCTAAGTACAAGCACACAAGAGCTGAAAGGAACAGTAAATCCTTTGATAACTAACACCTTGGGTGGGTAGGTGGGTTACAGTAGAAGAAGCTATTGACCTACAAATTAAACTTAATTCCCGCCCGCCTACCCAAGCGTTAGTTATCAACAGATTTATTGTAAAACAATTTTTTGATATCTAAGTACAAGCACACAAGAGGTGGAAGGAACAGTAAATCCTTTGATAACTAACATTTTGGGTGGGTGGGTGGGTCACAGTTAAAGAAGCTATTGACCTACATATTAAACTTAGTTCCCACCCGCCCACCCAAGCGTTAGTTATCAACAGATTTATTGTTAAACAATTTTTTGATATCTAAGTACAAGCACACAAGAGGTGGAAGGAACAGTAAATCCTTTGATAACTAACACGTTGGGTGGGTGGGTGGGTGGGTGGGTCACAGTAGAAGAAGCTACTGACCCACAAACTAAACTTAGTTCTTGCACATCCACCCAAGCGTTAGTTATCAACAGATTTATTGTTAAACAATTTTTTGATATCTAAGTACAAGCACACAAGAGCTGAAAGGAACAGTAAATCCTTTGATAACTAACACCTTGGGTGGGTAGGTGGGTTACAGTAGAAGAAGCTATTGACCTACAAATTAAACTTAATTCCCGCCCGCCTACCCAAGCGTTAGTTATCAACAGATTTATTGTAAAACAATTTTTTGATATCTAAGTACAAGCACACAAGAGGTGGAAGGAACAGTAAATCCTTTGATGACTAACACTTGGGCGGGTGGGTGGGTGGGTCACATTAGAAGAAGCTACTGACCCACAAACTAAACTTAGTTTCCGCCTATCCACCCAAGCGTTAGTTATCCACAGATTTGATGTTAAACATTTTTTTGATATCTAAGCACACAAGAGGTGGAAGGAACAGTAAATCCTTTGATAACTAACATTTTGGGTGGGTGGGTGGGTCACAGTTAAAGAAGCTATTGACCAACATATTAAACTTAGTTCCCGCCCGCCCACCCAAGCGTTAGTTATCAACAGATTTATTGTTAAACAATTTTTTGATATCTAAGTACAAGCACACAAGAGGTGGAAGGAACAGTAAATCCTTTGATGACTAACACTTGGGCGGGTAGTTGGGTGGGTTACATTAGAAGAAGCTACTGACCCACAAACTAAACTTAGTTTCCGCCTATCCACCCAAGCGTTAGTTATCCACAGATTTGATGTTAAACAATTTTTTGATATCTAAGTGCAAGCACACAAGAGGTGGAAGGAACCGAAAATCCTTTGATAACTAACACCTTGGGTGGGTGGGTCACAGTAGAAGAAGCTATTGACCTACAAATTAAACTTAGTTTCTGCTCGGCCACCCAAGCGTTAGTTATGCACAGATTTGATGTTAAACATTTTTTTGATATGTAAGTACAAACACACAAGAGGTGGAAGGAACAGTAAATCTTTTGATAACAAACACCTTGGGTGGGTGGGTGGGTCACAGTAGAAGAAGCTATTGACCTACAAATTAAACTTATTTCCCGCCCGCCCACCCAAGCGTTAGTTATCAACAGATTTATTGTAAAACAATTTTTTGTTATCTAAGTACAAGCACACAAGAGGTGGAAGGAACAGTAAATCCTTTGATAACTAACATTTTGGGTGGGTGGGTGGGTCACAGTTAAAGAAGCTATTGACCTACATATTAAACTTAGTTCCCACCCGCCCACCCAAGCGTTAGTTATCAACAGATTTATTGTTAAACAATTTTTTGATATCTAAGTACAAGCACACAAGAGGTGGAAGGAACAGTAAATCCTTTGATAACTAACACTTTGGGTGGGTGGGTGGGTGGGTCACAGTAGAAGAAGCTACTGACCCACAAACTAAACTTAGTTTTTGCACATCCACCCAAGCGTTAGTTATCAAGAGATTTATTGTTAAAACATTCTCTGATATCTAAGTAATAGCACACAAGAGGTGGAAGAAATAATAGATCTTTTAATGACTAACACTTTAGGTGGGTCACAGCAGAAGAAGCTACTGACCCACAAATTAAACTTAGTTCTCGCCCAACTACCCAAGCGTTAGTTATTAACAGATTTATTGTTAAACTATTTTTTGATATCTAAGTACAAGCACACAAGAGGTGGAAGGAACAGTAAATCCTTTGATAACTAACACTTTGGGTGGGTGGGTGGGTCACAGTAGAAGAAGCTACTGACTCACAAATTAAACTTAGTATCCGCCCACTCAGGAACAGTAAATCCTTTGATGATTAACACTTGGGCGAGTGGGTGGGTGGGTAGGTAGTAGAAGTAGCTACTGAAAATATTTTAGCGTTGTTGCTTATTCTGTAACACATTTTTATAGCAACCCGTTAATTTAAAAAAGAAAATTTAGCGACCCCGTTAAAAATAAGCATAAAACGTTTGTCTTTAATCAATTTTAACCTCAAAAACTGACGTTTAATGTCAAAAATATTTTTATATAATTATTATTAAAAGTAAATAATAACCATTACGTACGTTTCTTACTTCTATTTTGCCTATTTATATCCTTGACATTACTTTTGAATGCTTTAAATTAAGATTTTTATTATTAAAATACTGTGTTATGTAATACACCGCAATTAAATTTAAATAATTTTTTTTTATTAAAGTGATTTAAAGTAGTAATGTTTAAGCAACACAAGAGTTGTTTAAAGACATTCTTTTTACTACATTATTTGCTGTTCCATGTTATATCGGTAATTTGCGTTTGTTAGAAGCTAAGAATTTTTGCATTCATATTTAGAACAGTCTGATTATGGTTCATTATGTTATAAATAATAAGGTGTTATAGGCTAGAATTGATGTTCTGATGATGTTAATAATGACTCCATTTCCACACAATAATAATAAAGTATAATTTGGCATCAAATAAGTATTGCTTATATTACTCGAGTTTCAATATTGTATTTGTAAATTCAATCAAATTTGTGAAAATATATGTTTTTAGGTTAATAAAATAATATGCACTCGTAATCATATATTGTTTTGAAATTGCTAATATTTATTAATTAAAAGTAAACTTATAAAATAATAAAACTTCCGTTTAAAAATTAACGGCAGCTATTTTTATCCGCTAAAAATAATCAAACTAACGGGTGATTTTAACTCTTGTCGCTAAAAATTTAAAGGAAATTGCCGTACGGAATACGAATTGCATTTTAGCGGCTGCTAAAAAAAATAACGGCCGCTATTTTTTAACTAATTCGTAGGGAATACACCCATTAAACTACTTATTATTAAAATAAAATAGCTCTGAGAAGATTTTGAAAATATTTTACTATTTTTTACCAACATTTTAGTAGCCTTGACAACTTAGGTTATCAATAAACAACACAAAAATAAAATTAAAAAAGATCTGAGCAGGTTTAAGAAAATTCTGAGAACGTTTTAGGATTTTTGATTAACTTTTCAGTATCTTTAATAGCGTTTTAAAAGTTTTGACAGCTTTTTAAAACTTTTGACATTTTTCTAAAAGCTTTGAGAAGTTTTGCCAACGTTCTGAGAACATTTTAGTAATTTTTACTAGTTTTTACAAATCTCTAGTAGCTTTGATAAGTTATTACAAAATTTTATTAATTTTTATTATATTTTCCAATTTGCAATTTCCTAACAGTTTGGGAATGTTTTTTTTTTGTATAATAAGGCCATTGCATTAAAACTGACATATTTTTATTTTATTTTAGGAAACCTACTGGCGTATATCATCAACACTTTCAACCCAAAACCTTAAAGAACATTGCGAACTATTAACCAAAGCAATCGAAAAAACATTAACAGTACCAGAAGAACCTGCACCTGTAATCGAACAACCAATAACAAATCAAGCCGAAGAATCCTCAGATGAAGACATTTTCGACAAACTAAAAAAATTCAATAAACAACCCGAAGAGAAAACTAGCAAAATCAAACCTAGTTTGCAAGCACTTATTGAAAAAACAGCCAAAGCTCCCAGACGTAAAGATGGATTTGAATTAGAAGTTGTTGAACCTAAAAAGAAAACACCGAAAGGAAATAAGAAGCGTATACTAGTAGCTGATTCTAGTGATGAAGAGGAAGGTATTTCAATACCTCCAGAACATAATGAAGAGAATCGTATGTCATTTAATCCATCGCGTATTTCGGATACCGATGATGATGATGATATGACGCAAACTGTTCGTAATATATTAGATTCTGATGATGAGGATGCGAATCAATCAACTAGGAAACCATTTAAGACTGTTCGTGTATTGCTTAGTGATGATGAAGATTCAAGTTTAGGAAATAGTCAGAAAGATAATTTGGTTATTGATGAAGATGTTGATACTGAACAGCATACTTTTAATGAAAATTTAGCTTTGACTATTGATATGGAAAATAAGGAAACAAGTTTGGTTATAGATGAAGATAAAGAGAATGTTGATGAGAACATTTTGGATGATAGTTTAATAGAGGGAAAAAGAAATCGTTCAGTTTCTGATTCAGATTCTGAGAAGCCAAAGGTTAAGCGAACCAGGGTTTTGGTAAGTGATGATGAGGATGAGTAAAGTTGGTTGTCCAATTTAAAACTATTTTTGTTAGTGTGTTATAACTTTCAGAAATTAGTTATCTTTTTGTAAGAATTTCAGTACCTTTTAATTATTAAAATAACTTTGTGTTTTTTGTTTGTTTTAATTTTTGTAGTTGTGATGCCATTTTGTGATAGTTTGGCACATATTTTCATTTAGTTTTCTGTTAGTAGGTATTTATTTTGTAAGCTGTTAATGCATTATTTTTATATGAATGTACTTTTGTTTTAAATAAATATGCAGAAAGTTACTTTATTTTGTCAAGAACTAATTGTTAAAATTGTGTAAATTTTGCAGAATTACTTTGAGAAGTTGATTATTTAGTTGCTGCTTCTATGGAGCGGTTAATTTTTTGGACGTAACTTGATACTCTGAAAGGTAAGCTTATTTATTTGTAAAATGACAATATAATGTGGAGAGTGGAAAAAATTGTACACAAAAAATAACATTTTATAATTAACAAATTTTTTGTAATGTCAATATTGCATTTCAGTGCTATTTATGTTTTAAATAGATCTTTTAAATTAGATTCAACCTTGGACCTGGTTATTTAGGAGGACGAAACGTTTGTGGAAGTGTGGCCCCTACTCATCGTACGACAATTTTTGGAGCTGCGTCTTGACACTCATAACATAAAATAAGTTGATATATAATCTGTCACTTTGCGATTGACTGCGTCATATCATATACAACTACAAGAATAACTAAACTCAATACGTCGCTTCGCGATTAACAGCTGCGTTATGTTGCACATGTAACCTAAGTTAACCTAATCTAGAACAAGTTGGTATCAGTCGCTTTGCGATTTGACAGTTGCGTCATATCATATGCAACCAGCAGAATGCCTAAACTCATTACGTTACTTTGCGATTAACAGCTGCGTCATCTGGAATCTGTAAAAGTAAATAGCTAATCTGTCGCTTCGCGATTGACAGATGCGTCGTGTCATATACAACTAGGAAAATGCGTAATTTCAATATGCCACTTTGCAATTAAAAGTTGCGTTATGTCACATATAACCTAAAATAAATTGATATCTAATCTGTCGCTTTGGGATTGTCAGATGCGTAGTGTCATTTACAACCAGCAAAATGCCTAAACTCAACATCACATCGAGGCATTAGCCTTTTGTAGATCACGGCGCATTATTCAGCCCTAATGAGTCTAGAGTTACAAAGAGAACTTGCACGCTCGAGTTTTTTAATGTTTCCTGTATTTTTTGGAATGGGGCAACTTTCTTTTAGATGGCTTTGTTTATTATTTGCAGTAGTCCAACGCATAGTAATCAATGTTTGAAACTTTGATCGCTTAGCGGATTACATTTTTTTTTTACTTGTTTGTAAATGATTTTGTTTTTGGTTGCGTTGTATACTACAGCCACTGGTGCTAGTAGTAGTAGTAGTATTAGGTCTTCACCTAACTAGATACGTGTAAAAATTGCATCTGCTGCTTTAGGCTATCTTGTTGAATTTTGGCCGTGATTTCTAATGTAAACCAAAGGTGTTTGCGGGCTTAGTAAATGACGAAACTATAACTTTCTCTGTCTATTAAAGCAGTTTGGTATGCAGGTGTCCTTTGGTGTTTTGTATTTGTTGCTGAGTAAATATCAGCGAGAAGGTTTGCTAACGATGATAATTTTGATCCTTGCGGGATTGAAGCGCTTTACTCTGAAATTGCTCCATCGTTGGGCGCCAAATTGAGTCAGTTTATCTTCTGTGGTTTGCCTAAAAAAGATGGCAATGGTCCGTTGAAGAACTGTGGTGAAGTGGGGTAGCAACATGAATGAAAATCTAGGTAGTCGACAAATATCAAGCTAACAAAGCAAAACATTTCATAAAAAATCATCAAAAGCACCGCCGCCTATGATGTTCAGTGCAAAGCACTATTAACGATGCAAGGATCATCATACTTCTTTGCAACTCAAAGGTATTGGAAGGAACACAGACCGGCAATATTCCGTCTACCTTTTTTATCCGACGTTCTATGAGAAACCGAAGAAGATGCACCAGAACATCCTGTAGTTCAACACGACATGCATAGCTCATATGCATCTCACCGATACGTCTACTACGACGAAGCAGACAACTTTGGCACACAGGACATTTTTGAACCGACACACCGGACTTACAAGAGAGAACGCGACACTGCGCATCTGGTGAATGAACACATAAAAAAGGAAAGCAACCTACACCGATCAGCATTCTAGGTGGATCTCTTTTGCACGAGAGGTTGAACTGACTCCCTGTGTGCCACCATAGTGCAGAACACCGCAGAAACCTCTCTCAAGGCCCGCAACATGGAACAATTTTGGACTAGCCCGTGTCGCGAGTGTTTCAGATATTTTGAATCCGCAACACCCGAACTTATTGTAGGGCCCCTGTAGACACTTTTAGTAAATATGAAAAATAGTGTAGTTAACGATCATTTGACGACACCCAGACACCATCTACATAGCACCAGAAGAATTTAAAAGCTTACTCTGAGACAGTGGGGAAATTAATGCTCCGAGCCGGTGGAGGCACACTCTACCAATGGCATCACACTCCTTGCTCTCTTATACCTATAAACATCAAAACTTCAGGATTGCTAATCAGTCGAGTCCTAGTGTTTAAGCAGACAACATGTAACGAGAAATTATCTGACCACAGGTATAGACTGGGTGTTCCGTCTAGTGCCACCAAGTGATACCTCCTCCGCTGAGCAATTTTATTCTTGGATGCAATCTTTCTTTGAATGACGCACACAGCCGCACCCTTGTCACTTACGGGAGCTCAGTCAACACGACAAACTATGATAGCCAGTTCTACCGTACCATGCGAGGCCTTAATATATCTTCTTCTTCGAAACACTTGGCAAAGTAGGGAAACGACTGCCGATTTCGACGATCTTTGCCCAGCGACCTTATGATATTGTGGAGGGTAACCATTGCCTCCCAGTAGCCAACGGCAATTCCTAATTGCACTACTCACATTATTAACTCTAATTTCAACCACCGCCTCTGACGAGAATTAGACAACAATTGACGCTCAACCTGGGGCAACTTGGAGTAAAGGTGCCCTAACCTTGCAGATTAACTACAACGAATTGTACCATCACGTTCAACAACACTGGCATGCTTTCCGGACCGCCTAGCGGACGTCCCCAGAACTCTAAACCTAATTTTGTGAAGCTTGGTTTGCTATTTGAACCAAGTTTAATTGAACCTATAGGTTAGGTTAGGTTATATTGAAGAATAGGTTTTTGCTAAATGTGAGCGAGTACCCTCGCAGCAAAAAATACTAATACCTATACCTTGTACTGCCGATCAGGTAGAAAATAATAACTTTTAGCTATTGCCCGGTCAACATCATAGGACCCCATCAAGACCTGATAGACAATGACAAAATTACAAACTACAAAGCGAGCGCCGAAGTTACGACGAAATTTTTTGACTTTTGCAGTGAGAATGTTTTGGATCAACATTTTTCAGTTCAATGTATTACTCAACATTTTTGGCGCTGCTATCGTTTTTTAATTTAAAGTTTTGTCGTAATGTTTTGCTATTACTCGTGGCGCTGCGATTGTTTCTTAGTTTAATGGTTTTTTTGCAATTTACTATTATAATATTCTCTTGGCTCTGCCGTCGTTTTTTTCATTTATTATTGACAAAAAAAAACTTTCAAAACGATCAAATTTTTACAGAACTTCTAGTTTTAAACACAAAAAAATAAATTTAAAATTTATAGTTAGGGATTGGAACTAAGAAATACGTTACCTGGCGGAAAATTTGTCAACAAGCCGATATTCATATAATTTAGTTTTTACATATCAATTTTATTGACATTTGAATGTTTTGATTACATGTTATTTAATGTCATCTTGATAAATGTTAGGAAAACTAAATCTAGCATTTACTAAATATCAATTTTCATGTTTACTAATAAAACTATACTTGGAATAACAATATTTACACTTGAATAAAGGCTTTATAAACTTTTCAAAATTAAATTTCTTATTAAAAAACTGAAATAGAAGCAAGAATAAATTAACTAAACAAGGCAAAGCAACAAAATTACTTTTTTATCTTCACCCCTTTTTAATTTTAAAAATACTACGCCTGTGTGTATACGATGTCGCCATCTTTTAGAAATGTTGTCAACTATATATGTTTAAGTATGTAATGTAAGATGGCGCTACATGCAAATTTTACAAAATTAAATTAAAGTATAATAAATAAAAGTTATCATCTACAGTTTAAACCTTTTGAATACAATAATTATTGTTTTAATTACAAAAATTTTAATATAAAATAGCAATTGCACCAGAAAGTATGTTTGTAAACTAGAAACTCATGCGGCTGCTCAGAGATGGCACAAGGTGCTACCTAAATGTATTTATTGTGTAAGCATAGGCGTAGATTTATTAATTAAAGATAAAAACTAATACTAATTTTTGATAAGATTCAAACTAGTATATTGTGAATTAATTTTTATTCATTTTATTGGCTTAGATTTTTTTTTGCAATTATTTAAAAGCTTAGCAAAATATCTAGTTGATACTGTTTTTCAATATAGTCATCGACCATCAATTGGACTTGTCTAAACCATTCTGATTTTCCAAGCCAACAGAACTAGGAAGGATGCATCAATTCATACTCTCAATAAATTTAATAGTTTGTAAGTCAGTCAATGTGCAATTGTAGAATAGAATTGGTAGAATAAATTTTTTTATATTTATGTAAATATATATATACACAATTAAAAGTTATTATACTCGTAAAACACAATAGAAAACATTTTAAAATAAATTATAAATCATCTTGGAAGCCTGGCATCAAAGTAAATCTAGGAGCGTTGTTCCAGATAGCACTCGAATTTCTCCTTAACATTTGCGGATCAATATTTTCAAAAATCTCACGTAAATCCGGAGTTTGTGGCATCAAACAGAAAAATGTATTTTTTAATTTGTCATCAATAAATTCCATTGCTTTCATTGATTGCGACAATTGATCACCTGAAAATAATATTATTGTTACACACAATTTCTAAATTTTACTTAACTACTTACGTCTGCACCAGTTGGGTCTTTCGATATTGTTCTTTGAAGCCTGTTCATCGTCAGAATCATAACAATCATGACTGGGTAAAACTGGCGCAACTTGTTTCATATAAATTGGTTTCTCCTTTTGTATATTCTTCTTATACTCCTCAATCTTCCTTTGCGCAGCAGCCCTCTCTTCCATTTTCTTCCGTCGTTCTTAATCTTTTTTCTTAATCTCATCATCAAAAGCACATATAATGATGTGATATATTCCGTTACTATTTGGTCGACGTTTTTGTAGACCAATTTCTGGACGATTAGAAAGAATTTTGCAAAAAACATAATATAGGGTATAGTCATATACATTTTGGTATACTCGGTTGGGCATTTACGCTACTATGAGCTAATCCACAATTTTCAGTCGGATCGGTCTGAAAGATGAGTGCTTTCATCACAGCACATCCAAAGCTGGCAAAACATTTTATTTTTTTAATAATGCTTAATATTTTTATAAATATACATTTTGATATATTTACCAAATTTTTTGACAGTCAATAACATATTTTTGATCATAATTATTTTCAACCTTACCTGTGGTTCATCAGCATTAGCAGCCTTCTTCTTACTCTTAGTACGGGTCATTCTAGTCGGTGCATCAGGAGTTTGCCCTAACTTCTCAAAAGCTTTAACACGTTTCTTAACAGGACTATTCTCAAACAAATTAAATATCGGTTTACCAACTTCATTAGATTGCTGTTGAATATTTTCCAACGACTCATCATCAGTCATTATATTAGAAATATTCTTCGGCGTCTTATCAACAATCCTTGTTGCATTCTTATCAACAATCACAGTTTCATTAACATCGTTCTCAACCACCACTGTTTGATTAACAATAGCGGCTTTCTCAAGAACAACAGTTTCATTCGGATTTTTTTGCAATATTTCATCCATTATTTTCTGTGGTAACTGTTCTAACATAACCGAAGCCTCACTAATTTCAATATTGCTAACAGCATCTTGATATACAGAATCCTCCTTTTTTCGTTTAGTACGTGTTGAATGTGGCTTTGAAATTTCTTCTTCTGATGGACTTCTAGTACGCTTTTCAGTTTCCTTCTTTTTTTTAGTACGTGTAGATCGTGCAGGCTTTTTAACTTCAACTTCCTTCGTATTTTCATCATCCGAATTGAGGACTATCATACTTATTTTAGTTGGATTTAATATGACATCAGAACTTCTGCCAGATTCCGATACAATTGGACTTAAAGGACGGCTTGATATAACTGAATCAATTTTTTCAGCCTTGATAAGTTTTGGACGTTCTCTACGTTTTTTTAATGGTTCAGGTGGTGGAGGCATATCATCCTTTTCCATTTTAATATTGCTTATTGGTACAATTAATGATTCTACAGATTCTCTTTCTTTTTTTATCTTTATTCCATTTTCATAGTTTATCGTTTGAGATGTTTCAACAAGCACTTTACGCTGTGATTGTGTAGTACCTGTTGCTTCTTTTAATGATTTCTCTGTACCATTGTTATTTTCCTTCAAAGATTCTATAAAATATAATGTTGTTACATACAAAAATGTGATTAAATGTATTTTCCATCTTTTTCCACAGAATTGCTCACAATTGGTGCATTTAGTATAGCGACTTCTTCTTTATAGGCCTCTCCATCTCCGCTATGCTCGTATCGTGCTTCTGCCTTTAACATTTGCTCTATGATAAATTTTACCTATAATTTAATATTTTTAGTAAAGGCCCAATATTTTAAATAAAAATTACTTACGGAAACAATTTGTTTCATTTTGTTTGCAAAATTTGATACACATGTGGTTGTAATTTCTTCCACTTGTGATAAATGTTCAAGGAGAGCGTGGCGCAGTGGTCTAGGCATCCGGCCGCTGTACCGAAGATCGTGGGTTCGATTCCCATATACCGTGATATACTTTTCACGTTCTATACGCTCTCCCACTCCCCAACCCGCCTTGCCAGCGTGGGGTTTTACGGCTAAATACCTTCTCTGAGGAGTGATAATTCTCTCCAGTGGTTCGGAATCCACTTAAAATTGTAGGTTCCTTGTAATGTAAGTTGCCAGCATACAAGCAGAGAAGAGGCTTATGTCCTGCAGTGGACTCAAACGGCTGAAAAGAGTGATAAATGTTCTAGCCCATTTGCCATTATAGTATGTAATTATGTAATTATTAAACAATTGCAACAAGTAACTAATAAATTATGAAAAGCTGAAAATTGTTGCAGCAAACAGACACAATGCGCTATTTAATTTCAAGCAGTTTACGATCCTTCCTTAGCAAGCACTCAGCAGTATTTTGAAGGACCTTGGTTGGTTGCTTGAAAAGACCGTTGCGATTTACGTTTTTTTTGTTAAAACCGATTTAAAATTAAATTGACGCGCCTGTGTCAAGTATAACCTGAAGCTAAACTATATTCCCCTACATCAGTTACAGTAACATTTTAAAAATTAATTTACTAGTATCAATTAACATAAAGTAATCTAAATCTTTGTCAAAACTTAGTAAAAATGGCGTCTAAAGTTTAAGCAGATTTAATAGCTGTTTTCTATTTGTCACTTGGTGGCACTAATTTAGTAATTTTTGAATTTGATTGTCAAACGCGTCTTACATTTTCGATGTATTTTTGGGGTATGGAATATTTTCTGGTTTGTTTGTCAATTTTAAAATTTTCAAATGAAACACACCTATTATGTGGGTTTGGTTCTCTGATAATTATTACTTAATATTACATAAAAAATTAAAACCAGTAATTTTTAGTAATCTAATAAAATATGATTAAAATAAACAGATCACATTTAATTAATATTTAGTATTTATAAAAAAATGAAATGATATTTGACGTTATCGCAAGTGTTTGTGGGCATAGAACGTTGTTATTTTGGCTTCAACATGCAACAAGCAGAAAATAGCGTATATTAGCATATATGGTCTAAGCTTCGGCCTCACAGAAAAGAAATCAGAAGCATAATGCACAGAATTTTACAGATGATTAAAGAAAATCTTAAAACTGATAAAAAGGAAGACAAAGATTATCAGTAACAATTTTAACGCAAAAATGGAACACGGCAGATACAAGCATAGTTGGAGTGTTTAGTCTAGGCATCAGAAATAACAGAGAAAACAGACTCGTGGAGTTTTGTTAAAACAATCAGTATATATCAAAGAACTTATGGTTTTAAATGCCGAAACGCCAGATATACATATGGACATCTATCTCCCAACACTAACTAGGATATAATGCTAGAATAGTGGTGTAGTAGCTCTGTTAGCGTAGCGTAGGCTTGATCCCCAAAGTATGATTAAATAATAACTTGCTCTTTATCTTATTTGGAAGTCATCTCCCTTCAAACAAGACTTCTGGTGCGATGTAAAATAGCTGTAAAGCACAATCAAAAATAAAGAAACCAGATTAACTTTATCTTAATCAACAAAAAACTTTGCAATTACATTAAACTAGGCCCGGAAACAAAGGTTTTTTTAGATCACTTCCCAATTATAGAAAATACTCAGCTTTGCCTAATAAAACAGAAAACAAGTAAAGCATTATACTCCGACCAGATAAATGCAAAAATATAAGAAGGACAACAACAAAAAGACATGGAAATATACATAATAAATGTATGCGCAGAAAAACAAAAAAACAAGAACAGTTAATACAAGAAATCTTATGAACAACGCACAAAGCTAAAAATAAAACAAAAACAACTCAAGTACAAAGAAATGCATAAGGAAATAAGTACTATAATCAAAAAAGCCAAGGAGACCTGAATGAAGCAAATATGCAAAAATTTAAAAAGTGGCTCTACTTACACAGAAAAAATAAAGAAGTAACGCAGAAAAAGAAATTTGAATTACATCACAAATGACCAAAATGTCGCTATAACAAACAACAAGGAAACAAGCAAGCTATAGCAAAAGTACGTCAAAAATCATTTTGACAAAAATAGGCCAGAAGTACCAATCAAGGCAATGTGAACTCACAGGATCAACCATACTGAAATCCAAACTAATACACGCCATAAAGATCTCAAAAAATAAATCAACAACATCTACGCAGAATATCTCAAGCAGAAACTAGAAGAAAACATAGACCTAATTTGAAAGGTAATTAACTACTTTTTTAATAGTGAACAACACCCAGAAGATTGGCTAAAGTCTAAAACTAAAAACATTCAAATGCAAATTTCGCTAATAAGCTACGTCTTAAAATTATTTCTGCAAACTATACACACCAGGATATTTAAGAAACATGAACGGCTAAGTGGAAACACCCAAATCAGTTTTAAGAACGGCACCAATATACAAAAAAAACATTCTGCTTGAACACATTAGTACAAAACTGCTATGACCAAAAGAAAAACATCTTTTTGTGCTTCATTAACTACAAGAAAGCGTTTGACAGTATCAACTACATACATCTTATAAAATATCTAATAAGAACCGGTGCGCAAAAAAATTCGTTAAGGATGCATAATGTCACCAATGCTATTTAACATGTAAGTCAAACAAGTATTTGCTTTTGATAATCTGGAAGTTGGTAGTAAGTGAAACCAGAATTAACAACATCAAATTTGCGGATGATATGGTAGTTGTAGCAAGTAACCAGCAAGACCTACAACTGCTAATAAACAAAACATGAACAGAAACCAGATAAAAAATAAACAATCCCAAAACAAAATGTATGATTATAAGTTGTAATTACCAGCCAGGAGTATCTATTACAGTACAGAAGGAAACGATTGAAAGAATTATGAGCACAAAATACTTAGGTATACTAGTAAACAACAGATGGGACCCCCAACAAAAGATTAAGAGTATGATTAAACAAGTCAGATAAACGTTCAACAAGTTATGGTCAAATGATACTTTTGGCCAGTTCTACTGTATGGAGCCAAAACCTGTACAATAAAAGCAAGATAGAGACTTTTAATCTTTAAAATGTGGATATTGAGAAGAACGTTTTGAATCCCATAGGTGGACCACATTAGCAATGAAAAAGTGCCAAGAAGCACAAAGGTAAACAAATTCAATGGCATAAAGTAGCATTATGATTGACTACTAAAGCCAAACTAATGTATTTTTTAGCTGGTCCTTGAATAGACTGTAGAAGAAGAGTCCGACGTAAACAGCTATCGTGGCTTAAAACTTAAGAAGTTGGACTGGAATAATTTTTTTTGGAAAACTACGCTAAACAGCAATAAGCAGAACATTGCATATTATTTAATAATTGATTATTTGCCAACGCACATAATTATAAAGCACCAAAAGAAATAATAAAATCAAATAAAGCTTTTTTTTACTTTTGAGGCCGTTATGTTAAAACATTAGGAAACTAAAAAGGAAGATGACGTTTACGCAGAAGGGGATGGGTTGACTCAATATTCTATAATTTGTTCTCATAATTTAGGATTTATGTCTGGCAAATGGCACCGTATTACTGAAACTACATTACGTCAAATCAAAAGCATTCAATTTGAGCAAAAAAAAAACAACCAACATTGAATAGTTCTATTTACAGTAACGGAGTTACCAGAATTATTAAAACAGTCAGTTTAAGTAGATGTAATGCTTGTTTATGCATTCTTTTTGACTGGTTTTTAATAATAATAATAATAATAATAATAATAATAATAATAATAATAATATTTATTTCCCAACAGAAAATACATTCCAATAACAGGGAAACATCCAATTTAGTAATAATATTAATACAAGTACTATAAACAATTAAACAATTAATTTAAAAAATAGGTATATAAAAAAAGTAATAACTAACAAAATATAATATTAAAAATAAAATAATTAAAAAAAAGAGAACACATAAAAATTTATAATCAATCAACTAGATCTAAAACTGAATTTTTAAATGTTTGCAGTGATTTACAAAATATATCAACACTGTATTGAATATTATGATATGACCTCACCATTTTATACATAGGCGAACTGGAGCAATGAGCTGTATTAGGTGTAGCATAGTAAAATGTTAATGGATTTCGCAAAGCAACACAAGGTACATGTAAACTAAAGTTATCAATAAGTTGAGTATCATATCTAAAATGTATTATTTTATACAAGTTCATCAGTATAACTATAGTATGCCTGCTCTGTATTGATTTCATACTAAATTCAGTTAGTAGTAGGTTATAAGAGTAATGTCTCTCAGGATATGAACCATGTTCAATAAAGTACAAATACTTTAAAAAAACGTTTATGCATTGATTCCAGCAGCTTGATCTATTTAACATAGTTTGGCGCCCAAATTGCAGAGCAATATTCTAGTTTGCTGATTATGTATGAATTGTACAATAAAATTGTTGTTGATATAGACTTAAAACATTTGGACGTTCTAATAATAA
Source organism: Tachinus rufipes (assembly GCA_963932245.1). Classification (NCBI taxonomy): domain Eukaryota; kingdom Metazoa; phylum Arthropoda; class Insecta; order Coleoptera; family Staphylinidae; genus Tachinus; species Tachinus rufipes. The sequence goes on along the minus strand of OZ010746.1, from coordinate 12,276,002 downwards.
AACCCATTGTTTTAAAACACTCAGCACACACTTTTAAAACATAACTATTAAAACTTAACTTAGAGTCAAATAACACGCCAAGATCACGAACTTCATTTTCAGATTTTAAAACTGAACCATTAACATAGTAGTTATAGTTAACAAATTGGGCATTCCTTGTATAAGCTATTACAGTCACACCACTCATATATTTTTAAAAGATTAGCTTGCAGCATATCACAGTCAGTTATATCACGTATAGAGTTAAAAAGCTTGATGTCATCAGCATACATTAAAAATTCACAGTTGAAGATATCACAGATTGGATTAATAAATATAAGAAATAAGAGTGGCCCAAGATTAGAACCCTGTGGGACACCACTGTTTGCAGAGTACATCACAGATTGACATCCATAATATTCCACATATTGAGCACGATCACACAAATACGAAGTTATCACAGAAATAATATTACCACTTATGTCAAGTTCTTGAAGTCTATCCAAAAGTAAATCATGAGGTATACAATCAAACGCGTTGGACAAGTCAGTGTAGATAACATCTGTCTGTGTTCTGTTTTCCAAATTTTTTGATATTGCTTCACTAATACTTAGTAGGTTTGTAGTGGTTGAGCGCTTTTTCATAAATCCATGCTGGTAAGGCGAAATTATATTTTGAACATGACAATAAATATTCTTCACAATTAAGGATTCAAATACTTTGGAAAAATTACTCAGTATTGCAATAGGCCTGTAGTTAGAAACCTCAGATTGGTTACCTTTTTTAAATGTTGGAATCACCTTAACATTTTTCCAGATCTTAAGGAATATTCCTGTTTTTAATATTAAATTATATAAAAACGTTAAAGGGTGTGCAATAACTTGAGCAATATCTTTAAGAAGAAATTGCGGAATTTGGTTGGCCCCCATTGTATGTTTAGGTTTTAACATAGATAAACTACGCAAAACATCAGTTTCGTCAATAACAAAATTTAATCCAGATACAACAGTTTTGTTTGTGCATAAAACAGTAAAGACAGAAGCTTTGTTGTTGAACATACGTTTTTGTAAACAAGTGTTGAAATTGCCTAAAATTTCAGATTGACAATATTTTTGTTGCACCTTGCACTTTCTGTTTTAGGACCGCTTTTACAATTGTCAGATAATTTATACCAAGAATATATTTATCTAAAGTGTATTCCTGGTATAGCATTAGTTATACCCTTGTTACAGTCTAGATAACCTATTGAAACGTCAATGATGACTTATAAACTGACGTATAATTTGTTGTGCGCGTTACTTGGTTACTATACTAGAGATAACAACTGCTCCAAGCACTGGATAAGTTATCCTTGGTTTATTCTCCTCAAAATATACAATTAAAATTTTATAAAATTGCCAGGATTCCTAAAGTAATCGGGGCCATTGATTGTACCCATGTAAAATTTCAATCACTTAGAAGAAATGAGGCTGAATAATTTTTGCAATATAAAAGGTTATTTTTCATGAAATTTGCAGGTGATATTCGATGCAAATTTCTATACAAAAGTATTGTAGTAAGTTGGTTAAAATCAGCAATAAAACCATTTTTAATAATTCAAGTACTAAAGCCAAGTTTGAAGCATTTCAAATGAAAAATTTAATTTTATTAGATGACAGTGGTTAAGGTATAACAAATTATATTATTTCATCATTGCTCTGCCTACATATTCGAGTAGAATCTCTATTTATTGAATCCCAAATTAGAACTAGAAATAAAGACGAACCACCTAAAGATCCTAATGATTAGGTCAATCAAGGAAATAATGCTCGACAATTATCAATTTTCTTCTGAAAAAAAATTTGGCCGTTTTTGGAACTGACTTATAAATTGACGTATACGTTGTTTATACGCTAATTTGTTGTGCGCGTTACTTAGTTACTATACTAGAGATAAGTTATAAGGGATTGTAATAGCGCATTTTTATATTTATTCTTTAGACTGGCTTAAGACCTTTATGAAACAAATATTTTGACTTGAGTTTTTGCAATTTTGACTTTGACAATTTTAACGATCAAAAATTAGAGCACGTAAAGTGGTCGCGATTGATCGTGAATTTGGTAGAACAATTGAATAATTTGTAAACTTTGTTGAAACGTGTATTGTTTTATGATAAAATGGTAAGCACTGGCAAACACAAATGTCAAAACAACTAACTCAAACTGCCACCTGAAACAAATAAAAATTAAAAAATACGTCGTTTTTTTATAAATCACCTTTTACTATTAAAACTGAAAAGAGTTAAATTGGCAAGCTGTAAGGCAAAGAAAACGCGTACTATGTGTAGGCATTAGATGCTTTCCTTTCACTGCTCTGGACGGTTCCGAACAAATCTGTGCTTGACGCCCCATGTACCTTTCACAGAGAGCGCGACGCCCCAACTTGTTCCGAGTTTCCTTCCCCTCTCCCCTCATGCACCACAGCGTGTTGCTCTTGAAAAGAAAGCAGTAATTGTGTAAGGCAGGGATTTATAAACTGTAGTACATACACTACTAATAGTACACCTACGTAGTATTAAGTGGTACAATAAGTATGTTTAATTATTCATATACAATAATTGGCAGTGATAGTGTAGACGTTCATTGTTGAAAAGTGGATTTATTTGTTTATTTTGTTTTAAAAGTTGCATTTGATTGTTGAGAACTAAAAAATCTTGCTTTACTATATAAAAATGCGTCTCTGATTAGCCAATGAAATAACAATTGTGTGCGCTCAATTTACCAACAATTCTTACTAATTTTCTGAGAAGCTATGGTGAGTGTAGTTATTGTGGAATTTGCTAATTAGTGTAAGCCAGATCAGTTAAGCAGAATTTAGAAAAAGTCTGTTGTAAATAGTCTTTTACCTAATAACAAATGCGTTTTAAGCTTAGACACTAGTTGAAAATGCTTTTGGCTTGAGTGTGCATCATTGTTAGCTCACCAGATTTGTTGTACAGGTTTGCTAAAAATAATAGTTTCTTTCTGTAGATAGACTGTTGCTGTCGTATTTTTTGTAAAAGTTGGTCAATATTTGACAAATTTACCATCTAACCAAACTTAACCTAACGCGTGGATAAGTTTATCATTGCCAAGATGACTTTATTTTTTTGCTTAGTGTAGGATGCAATTTCATAGGCCTCATTAGTTTTTTTTTGTCTTTTGTACCTCCTCCAGTAGTGACTTTACTCCGATGTCCTGGAATTTAACTACTTTATGTGGCCGATGTATGCAAGTACAACGCTTGGATGGGTCTTCCTTATACTGGGCTTGTCAAGCTAGCAACTCTCCAACATAGATTCTTTTTATACGAGAGAGCTGAGCATCTACTTTACATCTTCTACACGTTGAATTGTCTTCAACACCAATCGTGTGCATGTGTTTTTGTAGTTGGCAGTGTCCTGTCAGGATTCTTGTTACAATCTGCAAGTTTTTTCTGAACAGTTGCAAGTAGTAATTGACTGTCTTGACGTTTGGGGCCCGCCTCCTTAGTGCATTGTTTGTGTTAATTTTCAGTAGGTTATTTAAGTTTTTGAGTGGTAAAGCGGTTTAGAGTTTAGGTCCAGACGCCGTGAGGGTTGACTTTTTACTCACCATTATTGAAAAACTGTATTTTGACATTTTTTGTGTGTAAACGTATGTATTAGTTTTAAGTCAATTTTCTATTTTGTCGTGTTATATCATCGAATAATGTATTTTAATCTGTTTGTGTAATTGTTTATTTTATTTGTAAATGTTACTTTTTAAGTGACGATTTTTATGTCTTGTGTGTAAGATTTTACTGGAATAAAGTGATTTATCTATCTTTTTTGAAATTTGTTTTCACACAGAGTAGCTTGATGTTATTTCCTGCTAAAGTAAGGACACGGTGACATTCAAAATTAACTTTAATGTTAGTTTAGGCATGTTTATAGTAATAATGGCCGTTCTACTGTTTGTTAGAGTTTAAACATTTTTGTTTTTGCCAAATACTTTGCGTTTCACAATTTCCATAACTTTATAGGTTATCCCAACTACTTCTGCTTGGAAGGTAGTCGTTCCTAGTGGTAAAGAAATTTTGAGGTTCAGGTTTTAAAAGTTTCAGCTTAGGATTTGCTTTAAAGTATACTAAAATTGTTCACAATTGCACTAACGTGTACTAAGCTGTTTCTGAATGTAGTAGGTGCGCCATCTGTTGCGATAGCATTTGAAACTTGAATAGTTCCGCCAGTTTTTGACGTATTGACATATATAGTGGCTTGTTCGACGAGCGCATTTCAGTCTATTTTGTGCCATGAATCAACTAACACCGATACAACGAGCAGAAATCGTCAAATTGCATTTTGAAAATGGGTCCTCCATTGTCAAAACGCAACGTGCCTACAAACGTTTATATCCGCGTGAAACACGGCTTTCACACACCACAATTCGCAATTTGGTGCAAAAATTTATGGCCACCGGCAGTTGTGCGACCAATTGGCAACCCAGAAGACCGAGACCAAGGCGCTCAAACAAAAATATCGCTGCCGTAGAAGCCGATGTTCGTGAAAACCCAAACACATCGTATCGACGCCGTGCATTGCAGTTGGGCTTGGCTGCAACGACATTGCGGCGCATTTTGAAGGACGACATGCATCTTTTCCCTTACAAATTACACAACGTTTGTCGCCGCAAGACAAGCCGCGACGTATTGCGTACGCTCATTTCGTCGAAAACATGCTCCATGGTGATGGTGAGTTTTGGTTCAAAATCATCATAAGCGATTAAGCTTATTTCACATTGAATGGCGCGGTTAATAGGCAAAACTGCCGCTTTTGGGATGACAAAAATCCTTGTGAGATATTCGAGGACTCTCTCCATGATCAAAAAGTGACCGTTTGGTGCGGCGTATTGGCCAAACAGATCATCGGGCCGTATTTTTTCGAGAACGAGGCTGGCAACGCCGTTACGATCAATGGCGAGCGCTACAGAGCGATGCTGCGTGACTGTGTTTCCGGAAATGACTGAAAATGACATGGCTCACTTCTGGTTTCAACAGGACGGAGCCACACCGCACACTAGCCTTCAATGACGCTACTCCGCACACTATTGTATGATCTGTGCTCCGCACGATGTTCGACCGACGCGTCATATCGAAAAACGGCGATTTTGACTGGCCGCCGCGCTCATCCGATTTGACGCCGCCAGCCTTGTTTTTGTGGGGGTATTTGAAGAGCAAAGTTCGACAAGCCGCAGACCATACCTCAGCTCAAAGCCAATATTTGCCGGGAAATATCGCTTATTACCACCGAGACGCTGGAAAATGTGATGCAAAATGCACGAAAAATGGCATTGTTTTGTATAAAAAATATAGGCGGTCATTCGTTGGATATTATATTCAAAACATGATGGAAATTTATATAATAGAAAGGAACAAATAAAGTTTGTGTAAAAAAAAATAAAAAAAGTTGTCCACATCAAAAGTTATTCAAGTTTCAAAACGTGGCTGAACTTAGCTACGGCTACGGATTCGTTTAAGAAACACATTTGTGAATCCGCGCTCTCACTCAAGCATCGCCCAGCTAAATCATTAACATGCGTACCAGTATTGGAATTTAGCGGCGCTCTTATATTTGTTTTAGATCAATATAAAACTTAATAATTTAAACAAATTGCTCTGTTGTTTAACTAAATAGTATTATTTAGCAATAATTAAATAAATATTAAATTTAAAACAACTGCGTTGTCAACAAAATATGTAGATATAAATGGGTGTTATTAAATTATAAATATAACATTAAAACAGCGTTCAATATTTTTACATAAAAAATAATTTGTAGCTTTTAAACGTTTTTACATATATTTGCATCATATTATTTAACAAATAGAAATAACTTATTTATGAAACAAAAATCTAATTAATTTGACTAATAATTTAATTTAAGGTTGGATGGCCATTGCTTAAGCTAATAAATATTTAATTAACCAATAATAATAAAACCTTAAACTTCTGGATATCCGAAAAAGATTTGTTTAAAAACGGAAAATGTAAAATATAGGAAAAATAAATGATTCAGTTTTTTGGCTGACACAACCTTATTTATGAAGGGATCCGCAATGTTTTTGCTAATAATTGTTTCTATTTAACTAATAAATGAGAATACATATTCAATTTTTTTGATATCTCGGGGGAAATTGGTTCAAAAACGGAAAATGTAAAATATTGCAAAAATAAATGATTCAGTTTTTTGGCTGACACAACCTTATTTATGAACGGATCCGCAATGTTTTTGCTAATAATTGTTTCTATTTAACTAATAAATGGGAATACATATTCAATTTTTTTGATATCTCGGGGGAAATTGGTTCAAAAACGGAAAATGTAAAATATTGCAAAAATAAATGATTCAGTTTTTTGGCTGACACAACCTTATTTATGAACGGATCCGCAATGTTTTTGCTAATAATTGTTTCTATTTAACTAATAAATGGGAATACATATTCAATTTTTTTGATATCTCGGGGGAAATTGGTTCAAAAACGGAAAATGTAAAATATTGCAAAAATAAATGATTCAGTTTTTTTTGGCTGACACAACCTTATTTATAAACGGATCCGCAATGTTTTTGCTAATAAGTGTTTCTATTTAACTAATAAATTGGAATATATATTCAATTTTTCGGATATCTCAGGGGAAATTGGTTCAAAAACGGAAAATGTAAAATATTGCAAAAATAAATGATTCAGTTTTTTGGCTGACACAACCTTATTTATGAAGGGATCCGCAATGTTTTTGCTAATAATTGTTTCTATTTAACTAATAAATGGGAATACATATTCAATTTTTTTGATATCTCGGGGGAAATTGGTTCAAAAACGGAAAATGTAAAATATTGCAAAAATAAATGATTCAGTTTTTTGGCTGACACAACCTTATTTATGAAGGGATCCGCAATGTTATTGCTAATAATTGTTTCTATTTAACTAATAAATGAGAATACATATTCAATTTTTTTGATATCTCGGGGGAAATTGGTTCAAAAACGGAAAATGTAAAATATTGCAAAAATAAATGATTCAGTTTTTTGGCTGACACAACCTTAATTATGAACGGATCCGCAATGTTTTTGCTAATAATTGTTTCTATTTAACTAATAAATGGGAATACATATTCAATTTTTTTGATATCTCGGGGGAAATTGGTTCAAAAACGGAAAATGTAAAATATTGCAAAAATAAATGATTCAGTTTTTTTTGGCTGACACAACCTTATTTATAAACGGATCCGCAATGTTTTTGCTAATAAGTGTTTTTATTTAACTAATAAATTGGAATATATATTCATCTTTTCGGATATCTCAGGGGAAATTGGTTCAAAAACGGAAAATAGAAAATATTGCAAAAATAAATGATTCAGTTTTTTGGCTGACACAACCTTATTTATGAAGGGATCCGCAATGTTTTTGCTAATAATTGTTTCTATTTAACTAATAAATGGGAATACATATTCAATTTTTTTGATATCTCGGGGGAAATTGGTTCAAAAACGGAAAATGTAAAATATTGCAAAAATAAATGATTCAGTTTTTTTTGGCTGACACAACCTTATTTATAAACGGATCCGCAATGTTTTTGCTAATAAGTGTTTCTATTTAACTAATAAATTGGAATATATATTCAATTTTTCGGATATCTCAGGGGAAATTGGTTCAAAAACGGAAAATGTAAAATATTGCAAAAATAAATGATTCAGTTTTTTGGCTGACACAACCTTATTTATGAAGGGATCCGCAATGTTTTTGCTAATAATTGTTTCTATTTAACTAATAAATGGGAATACATATTCAATTTTTTTGATATCTCGGGGGAAATTGGTTCAAAAACGGAAAATGTAAAATATTGCAAAAATAAATTATTCAGTTTTTTGGCTGACACAACCTTATTTATGAAGGGATCCGCAATGTTTTTGCTAATAAGTGTTTCTATTTAACTAATAAATTGGAATATATATTCAATTTTTCGGATATCTCAGGGGAAATTGGTTCAAAAACGGAAAATGTAAAATATTGCAAAAATAAATGATTCAGTTTTTTGGCTGACACAACCTTATTTATGAAGGGATCCGCAATGTTTTTGCTAATAATTGTTTCTATTTAACTAATAAATGGGAATACATATTCAATTTTTTTGATATCTCGGGGGAAATTGGTTCAAAAACGGAAAATTGTATTCCCATTTGTTAGTTAAATAGAAACAATTATTAGCAAAAACATTGCGGATCCCTTCATAAATAAGGTTGTGTCAGCCAAAAAACTGAATCATTTATTTTTGCAATATTTTACATTTTCCGTTTTTGAACCAATTTCCCCCGAGATATCAAAAAAATTGAATATGTATTCCCATTTTTTAGTTAAATAGAAACAATTATTAGCAAAAACATTGCGGATCCCTTCATAAATAAGGTTGTGTCACCCAAAAAACTGAATCATTTATTTTTGCTATATTTTACATTTTCCGTTTTTGAACCAATTTCCTCCGAGATATCAAAAAAATTGAATATGTATTCCTATTTATTAGTTAAATAGAAACAATTATTAGCAAAAACATTGCGGATCCCTTCATAAATAAGGTTGTGTCAGCCAAAAAACTGAATCATTTATTTTTGCAATATTTTACATTTTCCGTTTTTGAACCAATTTCCCCTGAGATATCCAAAAAATTGAATATATATTCCAATTTATTAGTTAAATAGAAACACTTATTAGCAAAAACATTGCGGATCCGTTTATAAATAAGGTTGTGTCAGCCAAAAAAAACTGAATCATTTATTTTTGCAATATTTTACATTTTCCGTTTTTGAACCAATTTCCCCCGAGATATCAAAAAAATTGAATATGTATTCCCATTTATTAGTTAAATAGAAACAATTATTAGCAAAAACATTGCGGATCCCTTCATAAATAAGGTTGTGTCAGCCAAAAAACTGAATCATTTATTTTAGCTATATTTTACATTTTTCGGTTTTAAACTAATTTCTCCCGAGATATCCGGAAAATTAAAATTGTATTCCCATTTGTTGGTTAAATAGAAACAATTATTAGCAAAAACATTGCGGATCCGTTCATAAATAAGGTTGTGTCAGCCAAAAAACTGAATCATTTATTTTTGCAATATTTTACATTTTCCGTTTTTGAACCAATTTCCCCTGAGATATCCAAAAAATTGAATATATATTCCAATTTATTAGTTAAATAGAAACACTTATTAGCAAAAACATTGCGGATCCGTTTATAAATAAGGTTGTGTCAGCCAAAAAAAACTGAATCATTTATTTTTGCAATATTTTACATTTTCCGTTTTTGAACCAATTTCCCCCGAGATATCAAAAAAATTGAATATGTATTCCCATTTATTAGTTAAATAGAAACAATTATTAGCAAAAACATTGCGGATCCCTTCATAAATAAGGTTGTGTCAGCCAAAAAACTGAATCATTTATTTTAGCTATATTTTACATTTTTCGGTTTTAAACTAATTTCTCCCGAGATATCCGGAAAATTAAAATTGTATTCCCATTTGTTGGTTAAATAGAAACAATTATTAGCAAAAACATTGCGGATCCGTTCATAAATAAGGTTGTGTCAGCCAAAAAACTGAATCATTTATTTTTGCAATATTTTACATTTTCCGTTTTTGAACCAATTTCCCCTGAGATATCCAAAAAATTGAATATATATTCCAATTTATTAGTTAAATAGAAACACTTATTAGCAAAAACATTGCGGATCCGTTTATAAATAAGGTTGTGTCAGCCAAAAAAAACTGAATCATTTATTTTTGCAATATTTTACATTTTCCGTTTTTGAACCAATTTCCCCCGAGATATCAAAAAAATTGAATATGTATTCCCATTTATTAGTTAAATAGAAACAATTATTAGCAAAAACATTGCGGATCCCTTCATAAATAAGGTTGTGTCAGCCAAAAAACTGAATCATTTATTTTAGCTATATTTTACATTTTTCGGTTTTAAACTAATTTCTCCCGAGATATCCGGAAAATTAAAATTGTATTCCCATTTGTTGGTTAAATAGAAACAATTATTAGCAAAAACATTGCGGATCCGTTCATAAATAAGGTTGTGTCAGCCAAAAAACTGAATCATTTATTTTTGCAATTTTTAACATTTTCCGTTTTTGAACCAATTTCCCCCGAGATATCAAAAAAATTGAATATGTATTCTCATTTATTAGTTAAATAGAAACAATTATTAGCAAAAACATTGCGGATCCCTTCATAAATAAGGTTGTGTCAGCCAAAAAACTGAATCATTTATTTTAGCTATATTTTACATTTTTCGGTTTTAAACTAATTTCTCCCGAGATATCCGGAAAATTAAAATTGTATTCCCATTTGTTAGTTAAATAGAAACAATTATTAGCAAAAACATTGCGGATCCGTTCATAAATAAGGTTGTGTCAGCCAAAAAACTGAATAATTTATTTTTCCTATATTTTACATTTTCCGTTTTTAAACAAATCTTTTTCGGATATCCAGAAGTTTAAGGTTTTATTATTATTGGTTAATTAAATATTTATTAGCTTAAGCAATGGCCATCCAACCTTAAATTAAATTATTAGTCAAATTAATTAGATTTTTGTTTCATAAATAAGTTTATTTCTATTTGTTAAATAATATGATGCAAATATATGTAAAAACGTTTAAAAGCTACAAATTATTTTTTATGTAAAAATATTGAACGCTGTTTTAATGTTATATTTATAATTTAATAACACCCATTTATATCTACATATTTTGTTGACAACGCAGTTGTTTTAAATTTATTATTTATTTAATTATTGCTAAATAATACTATTTAGTTAAACAACAGAGCAATTTGTTTAAATTATTAAGTTTTATATTGATCTAAAACAAATATAAGAGCGCCGCTAAATTCCAATACTGGTAAGCATGTTAATGATTTAGCTGGGCGATGCTTGAGTGAGAGCGCGGATTCACAAATGTGTTTCTTAAACGAATCCGTAGCCGTAGCTAAGTTCAGCCACGTAGTTTCAAATGCCATCGCAACAGATGGCGCACCTGTTATATAATCATTTCTAGTTATTATTAGTTTGTTGTTTTAATTCGACATGCTAACAAGAGTATCTACGCTGTTTCCAAGTTTAGCAAGCTGTTTCGAATTAATTTTAAACTCTTTTAAGTGCTTTAAAAGTGTACTTGAACTGCTCTTAACTGCACTTAAAAAGTTTCAAACTATTCATAGGTGACTGAACTGTTTCAACGTAATTTTAGTTCTTAAGTGTATCCAGTTGTACCCTCGGTTGTACCTAAACTGTTTTCAAATACATTGAGCAATTTTTAATTAATTTTAGATTATCTAATAAATTCCAAATTTTTGTAAAATGACAGGAACTGTTTCCAACTGCACAAGTATTGCAAGTTTTTTCTTGATGTACCAAGTGTATTTTAGGTCAAAATAAATCTGTTTCAATGTTTTTAAACTAAGTAAACTATTTCTAATTAGTTAATTGTTTTGATGCATTAGGAGTTGTTGTTGAAGTGTTTCAAGATGTACTAACATTGTTTTCAACTGCACCTAATGTGTTCCAAACTATTTGTGGTTGTACTATGCTAATAATCTTATTCAATGCAGTGTTTTAAATTCAACTTAACCTATTTTCAACTATGTCTAAAGTATTCTAAAATGTATTTAAACTGTACTGTGTGTAAAGTTATTTTTAAATGTACATAAAGTGTTATTATGTAGTATCGAGCTTTTCAACGTATTATGAGTTGTTATTAGAAGTTCTCAATTTTTTACAATTACATTTATGGTTTTCCAAGTTGTTATCGAGTCTAATAAAGTATTCTTGGTTAATGTTGATCTGTTCCAGTGAAATTTGAGAGTTGCTTTGAAGTGTTTTCAGTTTCTGTCTGTATCTTTTTTACATTTTAATTTGAATGGTTTCCAAGTGTTTTTAGTTACATCTAAACTATTTTCAAGTTTATTGAACTATTTTGAATTAGTTTGATTTGAAATTATTCTAAAATGTTCTAAAACTATTTTAATTGCACGTTAAGTGTCCCAATTTTTTTTAAATTGTACTTATTTTATTTTGTACAATTGGGGCACTCAGTTGCGGGGTTTACCCAGTATTTCTTAAAGATTATCTACATGTGAAGTTGGAGTATTCAGTAGAAGATTGTTGTCAGCTATTTTGTATTTTAAGTAACTATTTTTGTTTAATATTGAACTTTTTTAACAAATTTAAATTGCAATTTAAACCATCTTTATGACAATTATATACGATAAAAGAAAAATAAATACATTTATATATAAAATCATTTTTATTTATAAAATAATACAAAAACTAATCATCATTATCATCTTTTTCATCCAAATTCTTCATATGTCGTACCCAAACTGGAGGTAAAGTAGCAGAAGTCAAATAACCCGTATGCCCAGCTTGTGATAAAGGCGGCACTGCAGTCATCATTTTAATCACCTCCTTTTCTTGCTTATTATTAACATCATCATCACTTTTCTGACTCTTAACAAAACTCAAATCAACCGTATTCATATTCTTACTATGCACCGAATACTGAGTCTGTAAAATCTCCATAGTCTCAATCTCTTGAAATCCGAGCTCCCTTAAAGCAGCACAACTTTTCTGAACCTGTTCAATACATGGTGAAAATGAACACAATCTCCCACCCCTATCTTTAATCGATTTAAACGCATGTGGTATTGCCAACCATGGATGAGGTAAATCTAAAAACACAGCATCAACTTTATTATCCAAATCATCACCGAAACCATTCGAACAAACATCCCTTGATTGTACAGTAACCCAATCGTTTAAACCGTGTTGCTTAAATTCATCATCGGCAGTTTTAGCTCTTATTTCATGAAAATCAAAAGTATATAAATGTCCGTGTGGTTTAACAGCTCGTATTAAAGCATGTGATAGGGAACCACTCCCAGTTCCACTTTCAATTATCACACTACCAGGTTTTAATTCTAATTGTAATATAATCATTGAAATATCTGGTGTATAAATAATTTGTGTTCGATGAGGTAACGTTAAAGTCCATATTTCCGGAGTCGGTTGTAATATATGTATCCATCCTTTACTTAAATGTACTCTAGATCCAAATTCTTTTCCTATTAAATCGCCACAACGTAAAGCTCCAAATGGGGTTTGATAAACGTTATCGATTGTTGTTCCTTTTTTGCTTACGGTTTTAGCTTTCGCTTCAACTGTGTGTATTTGATTGACTGAGAGATATAATACGCAAACATCATCTTCTTTTATTATTTGTTTATATCCATTGAAACTCATTTTGATTGATTGAGCAACATGTGATTAAATTAGGTTATGTTTGTGACGGGTGTGAACTTAGCACGCCAACCTAGCACGCCATGGAGGGGAAGGTTCCCCCACCACTTCACCAAAAAACATTTCTAAAAAACGTTAATATATCAACTATTATATAGTTTTAATGACATATTTTAATTAATTATGTAAACTACACTATAATAAATTAATTTAAAAACTATTTTTCTGTATTATGTCTTTTATGCCACTTTCCTCTTAGTGCGTGAACTTAGCACGCCAATTTAGCACGCATTTTTGAGAGTGATCATATTTTTTAATAAAATTGAAATTTCATATTATTGCTTTTTATAGTCATATTAAACTACTGTGAAAGTTTGATGCGGGCCTCTTATCGGAAAATGCCACTTTCCTCTTATCAAATTTCACGTTTTGTCGTTTTTGAGAGTGTTCATATTTTTTAATAAATTTGAAATTTCATATTATTGCTTTTTATAGTCATATTAAACTACTGTGAAAATTTGATGCGGGCCTCTAATCGGAAAATGCCACTTTCCTCTTAGTGCGTGAACTTAGCACGCCAATTTAGCACGCATTTTTGAGAGTGATCATATTTTTTAATAAAATTGAAATTTCATATTATTGCTTTTTATAGTCATATTAAACTACTGTGAAAGTTTGATGCGGGCCTCTTATCGGAAAATGCCACTTTCCTCTTATCAAATTTCACGTTTTGTCGTTTTTGAAAGTGATCATATTTTTTAATAAATTTGAAATTTCGTATTATTGCTTTTTATAGTCATATTAAACTACTGTGAAAATTTGATGCGGGCCTCTAATCGGAAAATGCCACTTTCCTCTTAGTGCGTGAACTTAGCACGCCAATTTAGCACGCATTTTTGAGAGTGATCATATTTTTTAATAAAATTGAAATTTCATATTATTGCTTTTTATAGTCATATTAAACTACTGTGAAAGTTTGATGCGGGCCTCTTATCGGAAAATGCCACTTTCCTCTTATCAAATTTCACGTTTTGTCGTTTTTCTAAAAAGTTTGTGGTTTTCCAGCTCTGGAAAATATCACAATTGCACTTTTACTGAAAGAAAAACGTTATGCTAACAATGAATAGTATTAATAAAACACATATGTTCTAATAATTATTTTTATTTATTTATTTGGGTTTTTATATTATTTTTTTGATATTGTTTTGGCCAGTTCTAATAAAGCTGCCGAAATATTCAATTGAACTTCTTCTTTTTTTTCATCTCTTCTCTCCCATCCTCCTCTTCTTTCCCATTGTCCTCTTTTTTTCCATTTTCCTTGATTGTCTTCTTGTCTTCCTCTTCCCACCCATCCTCCTCTTTTGTCCTGTCCTCCTCTTCCTACCCATCCTCCACCTTCTTCTTGTCCTCCTCTTTCATCCCGTCCTCCTCTTTCATCCCGTCCTCCTCTTCCTACCCATCCTCCTTTTCCTACCCATCCTCCTCTTCCTACCCATCTTCCTCGTCCTCCCCGTTCTCCTCTTCCTACCCATCCTCCTCTTCCTACCCATTCTCCTTTTCCTCTTCCTTCCCGTTCTCCTCTTCCTCTTCCTTCCCGTTCTCCTCTTCCTCTTCCTTCCCGTCCTCCTCTTCCTACCCGTCCTCCTCTTCTTTCTTCTCGGTTTTCTTTTTCTTTACGTCCTGCTTTCTTTTCTATTTTGTGTATGGTTACCCATACATGCTCAATACTTTTATTAAAAGTTGTTTTAATAATGTCTGCAACATCTATCCACGTATTTTTTTCAAATGTGTTGCTGATGCGAGGCATTATTACATTTCTGCAGTCTACATCATCCAAAACTTTCATCGCGTTTGCCAAACATAATTGAATGTCCTTCATCTTTGGTTTTAAATTATTTTTTAATTTAGTAATTAAAAATATATAATATAAATGATCAGAAATAGTGTGTGGATCCACCGACCCGACTTCGCCATTAATAGATACATCTATTTCTTTTCTGAAATAATAATAAAACAAAATAGTAATTTACAATTACATAGTAAATTTTTTTTTTAAACTTACAAAAACTTAGCTGCTAATGAATTATCATTTGCTCCACTATCAGATGATGCCGGGATTAATACAGCAACTTTTTTCTGCGTTTTGATAAAATCAAATATATCGCTGTATACTTCAAATATCTGTAACAAAAAAAAAATAATTATTAGCATGTTTTTATCGGTTTTATTATTTAGGGTTAGATTTATCGGCCCGTCAGAATAATATAAAAAAACGGATAAAAAGATTGTTTGCACTACAGTAAATTTTAAATAACGTCCTTAAAAAGTTTTGCACGATTCAAAAATATATGAAGTATATAAATTTGCAGATAGCCGAAAAAAGTCATATAATATGGAAATAAATGGGTTTTACTTTTAAATGCATTTTGTCAAATCAGTCTTTTTTTAAATAGACACAAAATATATAGAAGGTATTGAAACTGAAAAAGATTGATTAAAAGTGATACATTTTTACTATATAACAGTTTTATGTTGTTTTAGTTGAAGAGTTTGTTATTTATTTTGATTTATTGATAGTTATGTATTTATTTTCTTTTGTTCAAAGTTTATATGTAAATATATAACAGGGTTGGTCAAAATTACCTAAATAATTCTTCAACCGTAGAAAATTTCAAAAAAGATTCAAACAAAAGTTGTTTGGTTTTAAACGAACTATTTATTAAAAATATTTTCAATATACAGGGTGTTTATTTTATTGTGGAAATTTGGTAAACTTTTTTTTCAAACGGAACACCCTGTATATTTTTACATTTTTTTAATTCTAAGATTATTTTAAGATCAATTCTAAGAATTAAAAAATGTAAAAATATACAGGTCGTTTATTATATTATAAAAATTCAATTTTATTTTTTAAATTAGAACACCCTGTATATTTTTACATTTTTTTAAATCTAAGATTATTTTAAGATCAATTCTAAGAATTAAAAAATGTAAAAATATACAGGTCGTTTATTATATTATAAAAAATTCAATTTTATTTTTTAAATTAGAACACCCTGTATATTTTTAAATTTTTTTTAATTTTAAGATTATTTTAAGATCAATTCTAAGAATTAAAAAATGTAAAAATATACAGGTCGTTTATTATATTATAAAAAATTCAATTTTATTTTTTTTTAAATTAGAACACCCTGTATATTTTTACTTATTTAATGATTTAATGATTATTTTGTAATCTGTTTTTAATATTATTGCTCCTTTTATTCGTATGGTTAAAATAAATGTGTATGTTTGTGAAATTTTCTACGGTTGAAGAATTATTTAGATGTTTCGGTAATTTTGACTAACCCTTTATATAATATATGTCGTAGTCAGGGGCATTTGTTTATAATTGAACTGTTGAAAATTGGTTATTGCAGGAATAAAGGTAATTTTTCCTATTTCCAGATTTTTTATCTTATCATTAATATCACAGTTCTCAATAATTGATATTCCATCATTCACTGACCATGAAATAACTCGTTTTGAAAATATTTTAGAAATGAGTGAAGTACAAATATCTATCATTCTAATGTTGAGAGACGGTATAGATTGAAATTCTTTGTTGGTGATAAATTTATTAGAATATTGTATGAAAGGATAGTATCCAATTATATATTACACACCAACGTCTTTGTAATATAAAATATCTTGAACAAGTTTATTTTTTAATGTTTTAACTTTTTTAGTTTTAATTTTAAGTTCAATACACGATCGAGTTTTATCATCTATCTTTATGGAGTTAGAAAAATGGTCTAACTTTGCATTTTCATTATCTGTAATAGTTATAGCATGTTCTACATCCGATGCTTGATCGTGATTATTAATATTAATATCTGTAACATTATTTTTATTGTTAATACTTGTAGCATGTACTATATCTACATTATCTGATGCCTCGTCATAATTGGTACTATTTTCCTCGATCATATGAAGTTTAATTTGTTTTAAATATGTTCCACTAAAATGAGTCGGATTTTGTCTTAGTTTTTTTTTTCCAAGACTCCTTGGCCTCATCTTCATGTGAAGGATCACGTTTTTTAGGTTGGTTTGCAAGACGTTTTTTTGGTATATCTAATAAAATTTCATTATAGATTGCCAAAACGTGAGTTCGAACAATTCGAATATAATCTCCAACCGCTAAATTTCTATCTCCTTTTAATAAAAGTCTTTTTAATTGGCTAAACCAATTTTCAACATAAGCATTGCTTATACGTAGTTTGCCATTTTTCAATGTTATTGAATCTAGCATTAAAGCAGTCCAAAGAGGAATTAATGGCATATATCTGTCTAGTATAATTTTTAACAGTGGGGGACAATAATATTTATTTAATTTGCATTTTGATTCATCTCTAATATAAAGCGATTCATAAATCTTTAAAAAATGCTTGTAGAATGGACTAGATTTAAAAAGCAAATCTTCATTCTTAATATCTTCACCAATGTTTTCAACAGTAGCACTCACTGCAGAAGTCTCTTTTGTTTGGCATCCAAACTCTGAATATTCAATCAATGTTCTCAAACACTCTTTGATAACCGATGTTTCATATTTAGACAAAAGAATTGTTGCCAAACATAAAAACCATTTTTCAACATCAGCTAGTGTTGTTAACTGAAATCCTGATGCTAACATATCAATGATTATGGAAGCAATACTTGGCTCAAGTACATGCTTTCTAACAATATCACTCATATTTTTCATCAAATGAGCACAACATAAGTGAATGCTTACAAAACTTTTGCTTCGTTTTTTTAATTTTAATGTTACATCATAACATTCTACAAGGTATTCTTTCAATGATAAATTATTGAAACTCCTTGTAATGGCATGTATACTAGCAAAACTAAAATCAGTTACTACTCCATGAAATGGTTTTGACGTTTCATATAAATTGTAATACGAAAGAAAGTGCCTGAAAAATGTTTCTATTGTTCTTGTATCATGAGAACATGAAACCATCTCTAAAACAGGCACTGTTCTGTTGCTTTCTAGGGTAATTACTCCTACGTACGTCAATATTCTTTTACAGTCTTTAGTCGGAGGCCGTACTACACCTCCAGTTGCATCAAAAAAAAGTAATGAAAATTTAGCTTTTTTTATTAAAGCAACTTGCTCTAAACTAAATATTTCAACATTTAGTGGGGACACTGTTCTCTGAATATATTCTGGATGGTCTAACTTCATTAATAAGAGATCAACTTCATCGTTGGAATCTCTTCGACGATTGGCACGTGCTTGCGATGCAATCTTTCTTAAAGTACACTCACTTTTAAGATTTTGTGCATTGCGTGATTTTAATAGTAACGGTTTGTTAAGTTTTAAGGAGCAGTTTTTCCGATATTCCAAAGGCTTTTTTAACAAGAGAGCATTTTTTACTATATCTCTTTCTGTACCTCTGACATGAGCAGTTTTAAGTGCTGCATGATGGAAATTTTTGTTAGAACTAAACACTTTTACGTTGTGCATTCCCATATTATGTTTCTTTTGAAATAATAAATTTAAATTTTTTACAATTATTTTGTGAAAACGAACAATATGCAAATTTAATAATAGAAGATTTAATCAATTTTGTGTTTTTAAATGCTAATATACACGTATTATTAACAAAATTTTTAAAACCTTGTCTCAAAATATAAAGAAAATTACGGTTATTAATTTTATGTGTATTAGAATTGATTAAATCCCATTCTGCAGGTTTGATTTTAAATTCGCCTTCTATGTATGTGCAGTTTTTATATTTAGCTTCAGAAATATAATTAACATTCTTTGCACCCTGCGGCAATATTAATGAATTATTGCCAGAGTTTGAAATATTTAGTAAAATTCGATTTACATCTATTTCAGGATCAGTAACATTAGCAACATGATCAATCAGTTTTGTACTATTTAATAATAAATCATTATTATTAGATCTATTAAAATCAAGATTTGATTGTTTTTTTTCATTTACAGTTAGATCAATAGAATTAGCATTAATAAACAAATTTAGTTTAGTTCCTTCAACGGACGAATAATATTCATCTTGAATCATAGATGATGTTTTTATTATATTTACGTCTATATCGTCTTGAATCATAAACGAATCGCCTATTTCAGCACATTGAAAAGACTTATTTTCATCATGAATCATGGATGACGCTTTTGGTGTATTCAGGTTTATATCGTCCTGAATCATAAACGAATCACCTATTTCAGCACATTTAAAAGAATTATTTTCATCCTGAATCATGGATGACGCTTTTGGTGTATTCAGGTTTATATCGTCCTGAATCATAAACGAATCACCTATTTCAGCACATTTAAAAGAATTATTTTCATCCTGAATCATGGATGACGCTTTTGGTGTATTCAGGTTTATATCGTCTTGAATCATAAACAAATCACCTATTTCAGCACATTTAAAAGACTTATTTTCATCCTGAATCATGGATGACGCTTTTGGTGTATTCAGGTTTATATCGTCCTGAATCATAAACGAATCACCTATTTCAGCACATTTAAAGGACTTATTTTCATCCTGAATCATGGATGACGCTTTTGGTGTATTCAGGTTTATATCGTCCTGAATCATAAACGAATCACCTATTTCAGCACATTTAAAAGAATGATTTTCATCCTGAATCATGGATGACGCTTTTGGTGTATTCAGGTTTATATCGTCTTGAATCATAAACAAATCACCTATTTCAGCACATTTAAAAGACTTATTTTCATCCTGAATCATGGATGACGCTTTTGGTGTATTCAGGTTTATATCGTCCTGAATCATAAACGAATCACCTATTTCAGCACATTTAAAAGAATGATTTTCATCCTGAATCATGGATGACGCTTTTGGTGTATTCAGGTTTATATCGTCTTGAATCATAAACAAATCACCTATTTCAGCACATTTAAAAGAATTATTTTCATCCTGAATCATGGATGACGCTTTTGGTGTATTCAGGTTTATATCGTCCTGAATCATAAACGACTTGTTAAATAAAATATTTTTATTAGCAGTATTCTCAGATAGATTTGAAGTGGTCTGTTGTAATTTTTGTAAACTTACAAATACTTTATATTTATCTTCGATATCTAAATTGTTATTAATCATACGTATAATTTTTTTTTTTAAATGTTTTCTGTTACTTTTACTTAAATAGTAAATATTCCAGTTTGCTAAGAAATCATTAATATTAAGTTTTAATTGTTCTCTGACTATATTAAAATCATCGCACTTATAAAAAGCGTAAAGCTTTGATATTAATTCATTTATAAACATTTTATTAGTAAATTTTATTTACTATTAAAATTAAAACAAACAAAAAATAATTAAACAATAAGATAAATATTCTTTATCAATATTGTTAATCATGTAAATTCAAAACAATTTTGAATACTTATTAATATATTTGATATTGAAAAATAACTTACATACTTGAAGTAAATAATTATTCACAATTTTCACTATATAATAAATATAATAACGCAACTAAGAACAAATGTTCGAGTTGAACTAACTAGAGTATCTCTGTTCTTGTCGCACAACACTGTACCCTCTCTCTCTCACTTTTTTACGCGTTCATAAATGCAGGACGTTCGGTTCAGAATGTACGCCAAAGCCGTTAGTAAATATAGGAGAAAGACGCCCGGTTTAAAATTTGGGTAAAGTTCTACTCGGCGGGAGATTTAAAATATGTTTTTTTTTAAGTGTATTATGTAGTAATATTATTATGTAAACCTATAAAAATGATGTTTTCTAAAATAATAAAATAAAAAATAATTTTATTTTAATAGTGAAATTTGATAAGAGGAAAGTGGCATTTTCCGATAAGAGGCCCGCATCAAACTTTCACAGTAGTTTAATATGACTATAAAAAGCAATAATATGAAATTTCAATTTTATTAAAAAATATGATCACTCTCAAAAATGCGTGCTAAATTGGCGTGCTAAGTTCACGCACTAAGAGGAAAGTGGCATTTTCCGATTAGAGGCCCGCATCAAATTTTCACAGTAGTTTAATATGACTATAAAAAGCAATAATACGAAATTTCAAATTTATTAAAAAATATGATCACTCTCAAAAACGACAAAACGTGAAATTTGATAAGAGGAAAGTGGCATTTTCCGATAAGAGGCCCGCATCATACTTTCACAGTAGTTTAATATGACTATGAAAAGCAATAATATGAAATTTCAAATTTATTAAAAAATATGAACACTCTCAAAAACGACAAAACGTGAAATTTGATAAGAGGAAAGTGGCATTTTCCGATAAGAGGCCCGCATCAAACTTTCACAGTAGTTTAATATGACTATAAAAAGCAATAATATGAAATTTCAATTTTATTAAAAAATATGATCACTCTCAAAAATGCGTGCTAAATTGGCGTGCTAAGTTCACGCACTAAGAGGAAAGTGGCATAAAAGACATAATACAGAAAAATAGTTTTTAAATTAATTTATTATAGTGTAGTTTACATAATTAATTAAAATATGTCATTAAAACTATATAATAGTTGATATATTAACGTTTTTTAGAAATGTTTTTTGGTGAAGTGGTGGGGGAACCTTCCCCTCCATGGCGTGCTAGCTTGGCGTGCTAAGTTCACGCCGGTATGTTTGTGTTTGAATGGAAAGTGACAGTGACGCAATGAAGTAGAGTACTTCATTGGTTTTATGGATTTGTTTAGTTGGTAATGGTTGTATATGTGTTGGTGCAATAAATTCAGCAACGAAGGTGCAGAATTAACAATTTTGTTGGTTTTTATAACATCTATACAGGTTTAATTAGTTAACTAAACTAACATGTTCACTATTCAGTAATTGAATTGTTTATGAAAGGAGTTAATTAAGCAATTAGAGGTAAGTCACTTATATCTATAGGTAGTAGTAGTAGTTATCAGTTAATCAATTCACCTTAATGTTTATATTGTAAATGTGGGTGTAAATGGTGAGTTTTTAACACAACCTAGTTGAGTCATTGTTTTATGTGCTGATTGTAATATTATTTTTATTTGCTCGGGTGTTTTGGAAGTCACTTAATAAGCAATTGGTTTTATTTAAGTTGCTTCAAGTCGTAGACTTACTGGGCGATGTAAAATAGCCGTAAAAAGCACAATAATTATAATACATGGAGAGAAAAGGTAAAGTACTGTTTGTCTAATTTAGGAAGAGATTTGATAGCTTTCTGATGTGTCATTAATAGCGTAGCTAGGATGTTTCGGTTCTTTTGCAAAATATTAAAAATTCTCATAGGTTGTTTTGGAAAAAAGCGTACACTTTTGTCATGTTTACTTTATTTTGTAACTCCCAGGTTTTCAAATAAACATCGGTGGATTTCTGTGCTTGTTACCCCTTTTGCATTTTAGATTTTACAGGTAGCTACGCTAGTGGGTACAATATGTATTTCCGAGTGAATTATATTTATTCAATTCAATACATGCTAAAAAAATGTTTTGACTTTTGCTACATAATATGTAACGTTCTTGATGTGTTACTAGTGTCATAAAATGTTTCTGAAATGCCTAAAATTTTTTTTTTTTTTCTATAACGAGGCCCAGGTGCAAAACCTTTTTTGGAGTTCCTAATACATACATAAAAGGTGATAGTCAAGCTGACAATTTATCCAAATCCACCTAAGAATTAATGAAATTCGATTTCAAATCAATGAAGACAAAATTCTAAAAGTTGAATGTTAAAATTTGTCTTAAATGTCAAAATTCGACTTGAATTAATAAAATTTGCACATAAAATATAATTTGGCTATAAAATTTGGCTTAAATGTTCAAATCTGGATTTGAATTATTAAAATCCAGTATCAAATCTATTAAATTTGGTTTTAAAATATAAAAAAATGACTCATATAGCTAAAATCTAGCTTAAATGTTAAAATCCGGCTTAAATTGATAAAATCCTGCTTCAAATTAATAAAATCTGGTCATAAAATGCTATAATACAATTCAAAAAAGTAATTAAGTTTAGAAAAATTTGGCTTAAATGTTGAAATCCGGCTTTGAATCTATAAAATCCTGTTTCAAATCAATAAAATCCGACAATAAAAGAAAAGAGTTCACTAATGATGCTAAAATCTGATTTAAATGTTAAAATCTGATCTTTGATGAGTAAAATCTGGCTTTAGTTTGTAGAAATTTAACATTTTAGTATTCAAATTTGGTTATAAAATATAAAATCTTTATTTAAAACACATTTTAGCAATTAAAAACAGGTTTATAGACTTTTTGGCCTAGTTTCTTTAGTTTTTAGTCGAATTTTGATTTTTTTACTTTTAACTAGTCTGAAGAATAACATAATTTAACATATAACTTTTTTGACAGATTTTAAGAATTCACAACTGATACAATTTGTCATTTTGATGATTAATTGCAATATTTATCATTTAAGGTTAGATCAAAAAATCAAATTTTGTATTTCTTTTTTTGTATTTGAATTTTATGGCCGAATTTTTGTGGGTGGGCACAGTCAATTTATTGTGAGCGAGTAGTTTTAGTTTCTTTGCAAATGTAATTTGTCATTAAGTTGTTGATAAATCCAACTTCTTTTTAACAAACAGTTAAGTGGGTGGACAGGGCACTCAGTTCATTATTGTGGGTGAATAGTTTTAATTGAGTGCCTCACCCACTCACTCAAGTGTTAGTGATCCAGAATTTGGATATTTTCCTTCTCTGAGAATGTAATTTGTCATTAAATTGGGGAAAGATGTTGATTAATCCAACTTTTTGAAAAGAAACAGTTGGGTGGCTGGTTGAGGCATTCAGTTCATTGATTGTGGGCATCCACCTACCCAAGTGTTAGTGATACAGAAATTGGATATTTTTCTTCTCTGGAAATATAATTTCTTATTCAATTAGAGTAGGAGGTTTATAAATTCAACTTATTAATAACAAACAGTTAGGTGGGTGGGCGGGGTAGTCAGTAGTTTCAATTGACTGCTCTAACCACCCATCTAAGTGTTATTGATCTAGAAATTGGATATTTTTCTTCACCGAGAATGTTTTTTTTATTCAATGATGAATTCAACTTTTGATAACAAACAGTTGGGTGGGTGGGCGGGACTCTCATTTTATTGATTGTTAATCCAGAATTGTTTTTTTTTGCAAATGCAATTTTTTATTCAATTTGCAGAAATGGTTGATAAATTCAACTTCTGGATCCAAATAACAAATGGATGTGACAGTTCTAAAATATTTTATGTCAATTCTGGAACAACGTTTTAGTTTGGAACATTTTGTGACAGTCAGAGAACACTTTGTGAAAGTTTCTCAACGTTTTGTGACAATTTTGAAACATTTTGTGACATTTCTGGAACATTATATAAACTTAGAACATTTTGTAACAATTCCACAACATTTTGTGACAGTTTCTCAACATTTTTGGAACGTTTGGACAAGACTGAAACATTGTTGTTGTTGTAATTTAAAACATTTTGTAACAGTTCTAGAACATTTTGTGACAATATTTGAAGAATTTGTGCTAATTTTTGGAAAAACGTTTTAATTTAGAACGTTTGTGACAGTTCTTAAATATTTCATTTCAGTTCTGGAACACTGTTTTAGTTTGGAACATTTTGTGACAGTTTCACAACATTTTGTGACAGTTTCTCAACATTTTGTAACAATTTTGGAACATTTTGGATCAAGTCTGGAACATTGTTTTAGTTTAGAACATTTTGAACAGTTTCTTAACGTTTTGTGACAATTTTTGAACATTTTGTGACATTTTTCAAATACTATTTTAATTTAGAACATTTTGTATTAGTTCTAGAACATTTTGTGCTAATTTCTGGAATATTGTTTTAATTTAGAACGTTCTGTGACAGTTCTTGAGTTTTTCTTGTCAATTCTGGAACAATGTTTTAGTTTCGAACATTTTGTGACAATTCTAGAACATTTTGTGAAAGTTTCTCTACGTTTTGTAATAATTTTGAAACGTTTTGTGACATTTCTGGAACATTATTTTAATTTAGAATATTTTGTGATAGTTTCACAACATTTTGTGACAGTTTCTCAATATTTTGTAACAATTTTGGAACGTTTTGGGACAAGTCTGGAACATTGTTTTAGTTTAGAACATTTTGTAACACTTTCTTAACGTTTTGTGACAATTTTGGAACATTTTGTTACATTTCATGAATATCATTTTAGTTTAGAACATTTTGTAACAGTTCTAGAACATTTTCTGAAAGTTTCTGTACTTTTTGAGACAATTTTGAAACATTTTGTGACATTTCTGGAACATTATATTAACTTTGAATATTTTGTAACAATTCCACAACGTTTTGTGACAGTTTCTCAACATTTTGTAACAATTTTGGAATGTTTTGGGACAAGTCTGGATGATTGTTTTAGTTTAGAACATTTCGTGACACTTTCTTAACGTTTTGTGACAATTTTGGAATATTTTGTTACATTTTTCAAATATTATTTTAATTTAGAACATTTTGTAACAGTTCTAGAACATTTTGAGGCTATATTGGAAGATTTTGTGCTAATTTCTGGAATATCGTTTTAATTTACAACATTCTGTGACAGTTCTTTAATATTTTATGTCAATTCTGGAACAATGTTTTAGTGTGGAACATTTTGTGAAAGTTTCTCTACGTTTTGTAATAGTTTTAAAACATTTTGTGATATTTCTGGAACATTATTTTAATATAGAATATTTTGTGCTAGTTTCACAACATTTTGTGATATTTTTTCAACATTTTGTAACAATTTTGGAACGTGTTGGGACAAGTCTGGAACATTGTTCTAGTTTATAACATTTTGTAACAGTTTTTTAACGTTTTGTGACAATTTTGTGACATTTCTCAAATATTATTTAAGTTTAGAACATTTTGTAGCAGTTCTAGAACATTTTGTGACAATATTGAAACATTTTGTGACAATATTGAAACATTTTGTGACAATTCTGGAGTATTTTGTGACAATTTCTGGAATATTGTTTTAATTTAGATTGTTTTGTGACAGTTCTCGAACATTTTATGTCAATTCTGAAACAATGTTTTAGTTTGGAACATTTTGTGACAGTTTGTGAAAGTTTCTCAACGTTTTGTGACATTTTTGAAACATTTTGTGACATTTCTGGAACATTATATTAACTTTGAACATTTTGTAACAATTCCACAAAGTTTTGTGACAGTTTCTCAACGTTTTGTAACAATTTTGGAACGTTTTTGGGCAAGTCTGAAACATTGTTTTAGTTTAAAACATTTTATAACAGTTTCTTAACGATTTGTGACAATTTTGGAACATTTTGTGACATTTTTTAAATATTATTTTAATTTAGGACATTTTGTAACAGTTCTAGAACACTTTGTGATAATATTGGAAGATTTTGTGACAATATTGGAACATTTTGTGCTAATTTCTGGAATATTGTTTTAATTTAGAACGTTCTGTGACAGTTCATGTCAGTTCTGGAACAACGTTTTAGTTTGCAACATTTTGTGAAAGTTTTTCAACTTTTTGTGACAATTTTAAAACATTTTGTGACATTTCTGGAACATTATTTTAATTTGAAACATTTTTTTGACAGTTTCACAATTCTGGAATGTTTTGGGACAAGTCTGGAATAATGTTATAGTTCAGAACATTTTGTAACAGTTCTAGAACATTTTGTGACAATATTGGAACATTTTGTGACAATTTCTAGAATATTGTTTTAATTTAGAACGTTCTGTGACAGATCTCGAACATTTCTGGTCAATTATGGATCAATGAAAACATTGTTCCAGAATTGACCAGAAATGCAAGACGTTCCAAACTAAAAAGTTTGGAACGTCTTGCGACAGTCGAAGAACATTTTGTGAAAATTTCTCTACGTTTTGTGACAATTTTGAAATATTTTGTGACATTTCTGGAACAATATATTAACCTAGAACATTATGTAACAATTCCACAACGTTTTGGGACAAGTCTGGAACATTGTTTTAGTTCAGAACATTTTGTAACAGTTTTCTAAAGTTTTGTGACAATTTTGGATCATTTTGTGACATTTATGGAATATAATTTTAGTTTAGAATTTTTTGTAACATTTTTAGATTAATTTGTGACAATATTACATATTACATATTAAATAACGTTTTGTGACAATTTCTGGAATATAGTTTTAATTTAGAACGTCCTGTAACAGTTTTCGAATATTTTGTGACAATTTTGGAACATTGTTTTAGTTTAGAACATTTTGTGGCAGTTTTCCAACATTTTGTAACAATTTTGAAACGTTTTGTCACAAGTTTTAAACATTGTTTTAGTTTAGAACATTTTGTAACATTTTCGGATCATTTTGTGATAATTTGAAAACATTGTATGTCAATTCTGGAACTTTGTTTTAATTTGGAACATTTTGTGACAGTAAGAAAACATTTTGTGAATGTTTTTCAACGTTTTGTGACTATTTTGGAATATTTTGTAACAATTCTGGAACGTTGTTTTAGTTTAGAACATTTTGTAACAGTTCCAGAACATTTTGTAACAGTTCCAGAACATTTTGTAACAGTTCCAGAACATTTTGTGAAAGTTTCTTAACATTTTGTGGATGGGTGGGCGGGGCACTTCAGTGCATTGATTGTGAGCAAATAGTTTTAATTGGAGCTTATCGAATTGTTAGTTATTCAGAGATTGGATGTTTTTCTTTTCTGCAAATGTCAATTGGTACTAAGTTAGTGAATGAGAGTAAAATATCTAATCATTTATATTGTTGTTATTCTAATCATTTGTTAAGAATGACCCGCGCAAGTGTTTCATTGCAACTACCATCTTTTGACTTTAGCACTACAGAGTCTATAGCGGTTTTCCATTTGACAAAATAGTCGCACTCGGTGGCACTAATTCAGTAATTTTTGAATTTATTTGTCAAACCCGTTATGTGTGTTTTTCAAGGTAGAGTATGTCCGACAAACTAAGTCCTTTCAACATGTATTTCCTCCATTTCAGATGCAGTTTATGTTATTATTCAGTCGGCAAGGCAAATTGCGCTTGCAAAAATGGTACAACGCCAGTCCCGACAAGCTCAAGAAGAAAATAACGAGAGAATTGATCACCATGATATTGTCAAGAAAGCCGAAAATGTGCAGCTTCTTAGAATGGAGGGACTTGAAAATAGTATATAAAAGGTAAAACAGTTCACTAAAAGTCTAAGAATTAGTACAGCAGTGTTATTCTTTCAGATATGCAAGTTTATATTTTTGCTGTGCAATAGAACAGGACGACAATGAACTTTTAACATTAGAAATTATTCACAGATATGTGGAACTATTAGATAAATATTTTGGAAGTGTGAGTATAAGCATGAGTTTTTTCAAATAATTTTGATATTTAATTCAATCAACTTTTAATCTTGTAATTTTTGCGCGCATCATATATTTCTCACAATCTATTTCAGGTGTGCGAGTTAGATATAATATTTAACTTTGAAAAAGCCTACTTCATCCTCGACGAATTACTCCTGGGTGGTGAGATCCAGGAAACTAGTAAAAAGAATGTTCTG
Source organism: Tachinus rufipes (assembly GCA_963932245.1). Taxonomy (NCBI): domain Eukaryota; kingdom Metazoa; phylum Arthropoda; class Insecta; order Coleoptera; family Staphylinidae; genus Tachinus; species Tachinus rufipes. The sequence continues at coordinate 12,247,154 of OZ010746.1, read as the reverse complement.
AAAGCAATAGCGGCTCAGGACTTATTACAAGAGGTTAGTGATATTGAATTTTGACCGGCTGTGCATTACACCGAATTACTTAGTTTTTGTATTGTCGTTGTTATTATTATTAACATAATAACTAAGTAACACATTCTAATGCATAAGCACCCAATGTTTGTATAGTCTGCACTGTCCCTGTAAATATTTAATTTAAGTTGTATGCTGAACATTCACAATGATGTAATTGTGCTTCTGTCTCATATTTGTTTAAAATTTCCCCTTCTTATTTTGTGCACACGGGAAGGACCTAAACAACAAATAACTGCTGTTTTCTCTAACAAGTAATTATTATCCAACTGTTCGTTTTGTTTTTGTTTTGATATAATTGGTTTACAGTTTTATTTTAAGTTCTTGTTGTCGCTGTTTTGTTTTTTTATTATTGAAATTGATTAAACAAAAAATATAACCGGAGGTAAGAATGTTAATGGTACGCATGATCGTTGTTTTGATGCTTTAATTCATGTCTAAATAAGCTGGGGTCGTTTCGAGACGTTATTTGTTAGAATTGTTAGATCTTATTTATGTGTTTATTTGTTTATTATGTGTTGTCTAGGATGTTTGTGCATTCAAAAATAATTAAAATATTTTATTCTAATTATAAATTAGGGACAATATTTTTTGCCAGGCGCTCACAGATGCGGCTGCGGTATGCTAACCGAGCGGGACATGGCGCAGTACAAATTTATTATATGAGAACGCCGACTGCAGTGGCGTGCCACCAGTGACGGCGCAACACTTTGCACGACCGGGTTCAAACTCGAGAAAAAAAAGTTTACTCAATTATTTAATTATAAAAAAACAAACTTTACACTCAAAGTTTGTGCTTAACCTCTCGGTCGCTACATCTATGGACGCCTGGTATATTTGACTTGATCATGCTTACTAATATATGATTAAATACACTAATTACAAAGAACTAGTAACAACGTAATGCAAAATGTTGCACAAGTTTTAAGGCTAACGCTTGGCGCAAAATCAAAGGGTAAGGTTATAGGTGGCGGCTGTGGAATGTTGACCTGGCAATTGTTTTGGGTTGGCTAATGTCTAGGCTAAGCGAAACTTTTATTTTATAAAAAGCGTGAGGTACGGATAAAAAACTTGTTTTTGAGTTTGGTTTCTTGACGCTTTAGTAATAAGCAAAGCTTCTGGGCAGTTTTGGAAGTCTAAAGTAGCACGTACTAGTCCGGAGCTTTCAGAATAATTGACCGAAAAATCAGGTTTTTTTTTGTGGTTGGTCATCGTTTTCAGTGATTTTTAATAAACAGTTGGAAATGTATCGTTTTTTTTTGTTAGAGGCTACGTTTTTTAGTCTTCTGTAGTAAAAATAGACCGACGTTAGTGGATGGCAGTTTGCAAGGACTCGATACGCCTAATACCCTTTTAGCTCTTCTGTGAATGCTGGTTGTGGCAGATGGTACGTGGTGGAGTATGTAGTATTTGTTGGTAATTTTAAAGGGGCGTGTGTTTGGTTAAACAGCATTTTTTCTCACTGCGATCTGACACTGATAGCTCTCTGACTTTGTCTATGGAATCTAGAACTCTAGATTGACGACCACCTCAGGAGTGTTACAAATAATTCTTGGGTTTGCACGGGACCTACAGGCCTGCACCCTTCATTGTAGGTTCTTTTTCAATCACTGGGAACTTTTCGTTATTGTCCATCTTCATGCTAAAACTATGGTTATTATTAATTCAACACTGTCTGCGTCTGTACAAAGCTACAATCCTCTCACGACATTGCACTCTCCGCTGTAGGACACGTCCCGACTCCTGGGGACTACACATATCAGACATATTACGAGACAATAGCGTTGCTCACACAGTGAACTTCACTGGGCTGCGGCTTTGTCTATAACCAAACTGTACTAACTCCTGCAAGCTATGAACCAACCCCATACGCTTGTTTTTATCGCTTATGAGCATTAGGTAAACGCTGGGCGGCAACTACATCCAAACTCGACGATTGGTTACTTCTGGGGACTACACATATTTAACGTATTACGAGACAATAGCGCCGCTTCAACGTCTCTTTTCACCGACTTTCTGGGGCGTGCACTCACTTACTTGGCTCGGATTTGTCACTAACCTGGTTGCACTAACTCCCGCCACCTAAGGACCAACCCAATAAGCTTGCCTTTACCGAGATGCTTACGGGCACCAGGTGAACGCTGGGTGGCAACAACATCTCGAACGTTTGGTCACTTAACGTCTCTTATGACTTCCAGCAAAGTCTCCCACATCAATTTTAGGTGGATAACTACGGTAATTCCCTACCTGTTCACATAGACACAATGAAAGGATGTCAAACTAATCTTTATGCAATCGTTGATTTCCTTTTGTCTTCTCCTCCTCTTCACTATGCCGAACTACAGGAGCCGGTAACTTACCTTCCTGTCACCGACGTTTGTAACGGTAGCATTTTACCACTTTATCTCAGTACCTTACGCTGGATGAGATGTGACATAGAACTCCGGACGCTTGGGTTATACTCATACACGTCGTTTCACTGAGACGCCATACGGCAAACGCTAAACAATTAAGCTGTGGTTCTTGCACGCCTTGCAACGGCATGCCTACCGGCCGAGGGAACTCACATCTTCTTTGGACAATTGACATCGTCTCCACGACCACTTCCGGAACTTTTGGAAAGTTACTCTTTGTCAAGTCCGAGACAGCTAACAGTCAGCATCTTTCTGAAGAGGACATACTCACAACCAGTCATAGACTGGATTTTTGTTTCCACTGGGCTGTAGACTAATACCACCTCTACTCTCAGCTCTACCACCAGTAACTTCTAGCTTTATTGCAACCTTGCATCATTGCAAACTTTGATTTATCAACACCAACAATAACTTTAAAGCATTGCACTCTTTGCCATGGACCATTTCAAGTTCAATTTCCAGACCTTTCTTACTAGCTTAGCCACGTGCATATTCTATGCTTGCATAATAACAAAACTAAGAATGAAGTTGAACGACAACGCCTACGTGTAATTAGTTACTAATAAATTGCATTCATTAGTGGCGCCTACCGGTAGCATCATCAACGATCTTCAGATTGGTAACACGCACCAGTTTTGGTATTACGTGACTTTAGTATCGATAGCGGAGTTGCGAAGCTCTTAAAAGACAGGCGTCCCCAACACCTGTCGCGTTGTTTGTATCGTTTTGTCATTTCTGGTTGTTGGGGATTTTGAAGAGTTGTTGCGTCTCTTTGGGCGCCATTATACTATAATTACGTAATTACTTTAAAATTATTTACTTTGCACTAGAAGCGTTTGTTGCGTTGGTTTTCATTGATTTTTAGAAGATTTGTTACTAAAGATTAGGAGATCTATGGCGTTGTTCTCTCAGTGGCGGTGCCGTTCCTTAATAGTAAAAGTGGGTCGAGTTGTTCATGGGTGTGGAGACTTGCGCTTAAGTTGGAGGGGCTTGTATGACCCGGGGTTACCGTCTCTCTAGCCCCGAGTCCGGTTAATTAACGTATGTTGCGGGAGACGATCCTCGTTGACGGACTGAAAATGTTCTTCAGTCAAAATGAGTGGGTGAGCATGGATGATTTGCAGGCCTTACTTGCGGAGTAATGAGAACTCACGGTTTAAACGCTTAGTCTTACAACCATTACGGGACCTCCTACGCAGCAAAGGACGTCTCTGCCGGAAACAAGTTTTGAAGTAGAGAAGGTTGCAAGACGGCGGTTATCTATCAATCGCTTCAGAGGAAACTATGAAAACATTGGCACTGGTTTGCTAGGGGGTGTTTTTAGGAATGCTTTGAAATTAGTTGGAGTGGTTTTCACCCCATGGGGCTATATCCCTGAAACTTTGAGAAGCTTCACCTACCCCACAGGTGTATGAGTTACAGAAAGCCTCCGAGATAAGAACATGGGGGAGAGGTAGAACCGAAAAGAACTTCGATCAGGGTCGTGGTTGTAAGGGTAGTCTTACTTGCAAGGGTGCACAGGGAGAGGAGAAAGGTGTCGGGCTCTATGTGGTATGTCTTGCGAACTGGTGGATTATACAATGGATTTGTTAACTTCATGTGTTTGGAATGCCCCTAAAGAAAGTGTGGGTGCGTATACTTGCTGTCTCTGCTTAAACGCCGCAAGGTGAAGTAGGGATGGTTCTCAACGGCAGAGTAACAATTTGCCGAAATTATACTCAGCGCTCCAGGTAACAGCCATTATACGAGGCGTACTGTAAACGGATACCGTCGGTGGACGTGGTGTGACCTGACCGCAATGTGCCTGAAGTTAGATCTTCTAAGACGAGTACTTTGAGATTTGCGCTGGTGAGCGTTACTGCTTGACCCAGTTTCCCGTCGAAGAAATTGGCTAGGTGTCTCTTTAGGTAGTCCGTTATTTTTGTTTTTTTTTTTGGAGTTTTATTTGCGTTTGCGTAGTAGCCTCGATTAAGGATTGGTTTTGATTAGTTAGTTTAGATTTTTGGCATATTAGCCTAAAATTGCATGTTTGAGTGGTCTTTATGCTTGCTTGTTTTGTTTGCAACAAAGTCATTTGTTCGTCGCACATCTTTAAGTGGCTGCTGTTCTTGTGACAAGTTTTTTTTAGCCGTTATTAGTCAAGTTGCGATTTTGAGCGCCACTGGCCGGTTTGTCTGGCCAGATGGGATTCTGTGTCTGTCATGGATGTTGACTTTTGCACACTTTTTTTGCAGAGAAAATTGTATATTTTTAAACAAACTGAGTCTACAACTGTTCGGGCAAACACGAGCATAAGGTTTGATTTCCCCTTCTTCTTTGTGGTCTTCTCATATGTTTTGTGGTGTGCTATGATGGTTCTACACAAACATACGGGACCTACAGTTTAATGTGGAACTGTGTCATACGAATGAGATGACGGCGTCGAAGTAAATTCTACAATTAGAGATTATTGCTGCCGGGGATCGAACCCTGACTGCGACTTAATTTTGAAAGATGAGATTCAACTTAATGCTGAGTTTGGCTATATGGAGGATCTTGTTGGTGAACATTTATAAATAGGCTGTGTGGGGAGATTTGGTTTTGTCAAAATTAAGAAGGGTTTTGTGTATATTCAGGAAGGGAGCAGGATTACAGGAGTTTTTTTTTATTCCTGATGCAAGTAGTGAACGAACGTTTTGGTCATGGTGAGAATATGCTTGCGAAAGTTTCCAACAGGTCCAGAATATCGTCTATACTCGTGTTCTAATGGTTTGGTTGCAACAAGTCTTTTTGTTGCTGAACATTTTTGTGTGGCTGCTCGTCGGGAGTAAGATATTTCTTGTTTACTGCTTGTTGCGTTTCTGGGCGTCACTAACCGGATTACCCGGCCAGACGGGAAAATTGTACATTTCTAATTACTCAGTCTTGGCTGTTAGGTGGCCCATCTGGAGAGACTGTAGGGTTTTGGGGAAGTCAAATGTTTGGTGTGACTTGATAATTAATAAGCTTGAGTGTCACTGCATCGTAAATAAATGCTTGTAATAGTGACCAGACAAATTTTGTAATTGGGTAAGTACAGGAAGTCCTTTCTTTGGTAGCGCTCGCTTCTTGCTTTGCAAATCGGTAGAGGGGAGATGACAATTCATTATATATTTTTGGTAGCAACGGACACAAATGTAGCTTCCGTCTTCTTGAATACAACCATTGGTCAGTCTGATTGTACGCCCGAAGAGCGGTCGTTTGCAAAGGTTAAAACATTAGTTTAGTGGGACTTGTAGCGAAGGTAGTCTTGGAGGTAGGTAGTTTGAAGTTGAAGCCACAACAAAAGTAGCTTCATTTTCATAGATATCAATAGGTTATTTAACAATGAATCTTTTGATGACTACCGCTTGGGTGTATGGGTTTTTACCAAGTTTAAAATGTGGGCGGGAAGCTTCATCAACTGTGACCCACCCACCCGCCCATGTGATGGTCATTAAAGAATTTATTACTTCTCACATTTCTTGTGTTCCTGCAGCTATTGTATACAAACTGAATATTAGTTTTTAGTTGGATACCAATAAGTTATTTAAAAATTAATCTTTTGATGACTAACGCTTGGGTGGGCGGGCGGGAACCAAGTCTAAATTGTGGGCGAGATGTTTTTTCTGCTGTGACCTATCTACCCGCTCAAGTGTTAGTAAACAAACAAAGAATTTATTATATCTTTCACCTTTTGTGAGCCTGCAGCTTTTGTATACAAGTGAAATGTAAGTTTTCACTGAGATTCCAATAAGTTATGTAACAATAAATCTCTTGATGATTAACGCTAGGGTGGGCGGGCGGGCACCAAGGTTAAATTAAATACTTTGTCCAAACCACCCACTCAAGTACTAGTCGTTGTTTCTCTCACTTCTTGTGTTCCTGCAGCTATTTTATACAAGTGACTGAATTTCAGTATTCGTTAAATGAAGAATTCTTTTCTTCTTCTTCTTCACTAACAGCTAACTTGACCTCCGAATCAGATGGATGGTCAAGTGTTATATGTGATCTTTCTTATGAATGGGATAAAGTTGTGGAGGCTAAGAGTTAATTCAATATAAACTGGAAGTTTACGAAATGCTACGACGAATGCTTAAAATATCCTGGTTTTGTAGAGTAAGGAACGAAGATTAAAATAATCTGAAGATTAGGGCTCGAATACCATGAGCTGTACAGAATTGTAAAAAAGAGGTAGTTTCTTATCTTGGCCACATTATTTTATGTGACAAATACAGTTTCCAAACGTCTTATCCTACAAGGCAAAATCGAAGGAAAGAGCGGAATAGGACTTAAGAAGCTTTCCTGGTTGCGCAATATACTCCTATGAACTGGTATTTAAGTCTACAAGATGCAGCACTTGATTGTCAGGTATGATAAGTCAAAACGGAGGACCCCTACGCAAGAATATGCTTGGTACGATGAAGAAGAAGAAGTTATTCATCAATGAATCTCTTGATAATTAACGTTTGGGTAGGCAGGCGCAGGCGCGGACACCAAGTTTAAATTGTGAGCGGAGATCTACTTTCAGGCTGCAACTGTTGAAGGACCAGCGGGGGGATTGTTTAAGATAAAGTATTAACTATGTTGCTGTGTGCGAGTTTATGTTGTGATTAATATGACGTTCGTCTTTTAACTCTTTATCATCAGCGAATGGAGATGACTCTTATTAGTTTGATTTCTTTTCGCGTGGGTGCATTGGTCTGTACTGCAAGCCAACTTTGATGCTAGTTCCGCCGACACTTTCTACTAGTAAGTCAGACAAAAGTCAACATTTTGGGTTTTTTGCTATTGATGGTGAGGGTTTCTTATGGTGTTGGTTGTTTAATAATTAACTTCTTTTTTTTGTAATGCCCGTGCTTGCTACGAGCGTAGGCACCCTTCTTGTAGGTTTATGTTGTATAGTTCTACACAAACAAGCGGGATCTACAGTTTAACGAAGAGTTTGAACAACACCACTAAAGGGGTTTACTAGGCACATATTTGCTGGCTTGCCATTGCCTTGCTAAGGAGATGACCGCATCGAAATATTTTTGACAAATTAATTATTGCCGCTGCTGGGAATCGAACCTAGACTTCCAGTTAACAGTTTTTGTTAATTTTGTTACGTCGTTTGCTGCATAGTAATGTTGGACGGATTTCTATTTTTGTCTCTAGTAAGGCGTCTTTTATACACAGATTCAGAATCTTGGATTCATGTGATACATACGTTTAAATGGTACTTTTTAGACGCATTCTGAATCGCGACTCTGAATAATTTTGTCAGGATTCTCTAGCAATTTTAAATTACTCGCAAATGAATCCGGGAGGCTGTTTGCGTATACGGATTCAGAATCTGGGCGGTTGAATATGTAAAAGAGGCCTAAGCGTCGCATTTTTACATTCCAATGTCCGCGTTTGTTTGCTATGTTTTATTCTACATATGCTTATGCGTCGTTTGGTTGATGCGGTGAATTTTCCTGTTGTGGAAGTTTTACGGAGAAAGAAACCGCAGGTTGTATTTGGAGACTCAATGTGGCAGCTACTATGGCGTTGTTCTGTAAAGGAGGATTTCCTTGTTCATTGATGTTGTGAAGTGACTGGCAAGTGAGAGGTTGGACGGGTTCAAGTTCATTTAGTAACCTTTGTTGGTAGTTTGAGAGCTACTGCTAAAACGCGTGAAGGAACAGAGCAAACTATATTTTTGTGTATATTAACTTGCCTATTATAGCGGTTCATTAAGTTATGTTTGTGGAATAGTGTATACATTGAGTACCCGGGTCAAGAGAGGTCACGGTCCACAAACACACCGACCGCTTTAAAGGGAGATATGATCATTCGAGGCGATAGCTTGTCGAGAGATAACTTTATTAAACTGTATGCAACTCTACTATACATTAACTTTTAGTCGAGTAAAAATAATCCTTACTTTGCAGAGTTTTTATACATTCTACATTTGTTAATTACTTTAAGAATAAAGAATATATATTGTTTTTAATAAAATGGTTTTACCCGCAAGTGGAGAAGTGTTATGCGAGTGTGCTGTATTGATGACTTCATGCGAAGTATGTTCCGTTTTAATAAGCCTCCAAATGAAGTAAGTTTTTATTTGAGAAAATATAGTTCACTCCTGTGTAAACGTTCATACTACAACTGCTGATCGCGATGTGCTTGCTGCTAAATGTACTTTTAAATCAGTGCCAAGGAACGAATTTGTTTGCATTAATTTACTTACGGTATTCTGCTTTATTTACCATCCAAACTAATGCGAGCAGAACAGAATGATTTTATTAATTCAATATTCAAGTATACAGCTACGAGTTTGTAGTGTTTTTCATTGTTTGTTAACAGACTGTACGGAATGTAGGGTTGTATCTAGAACAAATTTTGTGGGGGGGGGGGGACTCACTCTTCAAGTTCAACATTTTGCTTATGACCAAAAACAAACAAAAAACCATCTGCTGTACCATTAGCGACTTTAATGGAGTCACTAAGGATGATGTTTTGTATCTTTGACCCCCCCCCCCCCTTCATCCTAAAAGATTGACCTGATTTTTTTTTTGTACATTGAATATCAACTGATGAACTGTTTGCCATCGCTAGTAGACAGCGAGTTTGATTATTTTTGTTTAGTTTTTCATTACACAACAAAATTTCTGGGGGGATCACTTCTCAATTTCAACATTTTGCTTATAACCAAACACAAACACTGAGGATGACGCTTTGTATCATTTTGGGGAGAGGGGGGGGGTTGATTGTTCCCCTCCCCGATATATGGCTTTTATGAAACCTGAATATTATTTCATGATAAAACATTTCAAAACACTTTAACTATTTTTTAAATGCAAATAAACATTCCTAGACAACAATTCATTTAATTTATTATTAAATATATTTGTAATTTATATCCAAAAAAACTTATTTACCATAAATGTTAACCAATACTATACATTTATTTCGTTATATCGTTACAAATCGCATGCTTTTTTTATGTGGTATTAATGTATAATTTATTTACAATCTCACACACACATATTTGTAAATACATTATGCAACTGCTTGCTTCCTTTATTTATTTCTTATTGTAGTTAGTACTTTTCTTATTATTTCTTAAGGATGAGGCAGTTGAAGGAGCTTTAAGAGACATTGGGCTTCTCTAAAAATGGTGTCATCTTCTTGTCCAATTTTATCACCGCACCGAAGTACCTTTTTTTATGATTTTATACCATACATTTAATTTAGTTTCCGCATTTACTATAATACTTGCCGTATAGGTGCCAAAGATGATGTTTTTTATAATTGTGAATTAATTAATGTAATTAAAAAAAAGTGAGATATGGTACTAACAGAGTATATATTATAGATTGGAATATGTCAATTGTATTGTAATTATAATTTAATTAATTAGATGTTTTATCCAGTAAATATTATTGATTGACTAACCCAATTATTTCCTTGGTGTTGGTTACGTTTTACCTAAACGAATATAAGGGTGCATGATTAGAACATGTATTCTAATAAATTAGTTTGTAGTTTAAATATGTTATAAATACATTTATGTCATCAAAACTCAGGAATTGAATTGAAATAAAATGCCATAAATGTAATTATTTTTAACTGAATGACTAATGTAATTAATTAAAATTGTAAAATTGTATATTGACTATGTGAATAACATTCCTTGAATATCAAACAAAAATTGTATTTTGTAATCCTTTTTTTTTTATATTATAATAATATTTAATTGTTTTGGTTGATGATTTCTGGGTGGCAAGAATACGGAAATTTAGCCAACATATTTTTTATTTTATTAGATTTTCCATGAATGCAGATGCACATTTAGATTAAAGTAGTTTTTTTACTATGGAATGCGATAATTTTGAAAGTGATAGTGAGTATTTAGAGTTGAATTAACAACAGACGTTACTAAATTCGACTATAACGTATATAATTTTAAAGTGATTGTGCTAAATATTAAATAACATAAAATAGTGTGATTTTATGTAAATTGTGAGATGCTAGGTACATGAAGGATGCATACCTTGAAACACTAGTGTGACGCAATTTATATAAAATAATCATTTTAATTTAAATATTTTAGAACTAATAAGCGTTTTTTAGGTACATTAAATAATTTTAAGTCACTCACAATATCACACTACACAGTAGATTTGATTTGAAGGGACTAGTAAATGACACTTTGGTATTCACTTGCTTATTGTTGCTTTGCAATTGATATTACTGCACTGCAAGTTGATGATAATAATAAGGGATACATTGTCATTTTATCATATTGCCATTTATCGTATGTAATGTGTTAATTATTTAATTTTAACTAGAAAAATGCAGTTACAGTTTTTAGGGCTTCAGTTCTAAACTACTTCTGATGAAGTGTTAAAATGTATTGTTTGCTAATGGTCTTAGTTGGCTTCTATCTGTTGATTGCGTCACTTAAGTTTGAAAAAAGATCGGTTTATAAAACATTCCGATCGGACCTCTGACGAGGGATCTACTCTTTTATTATCAAGAAAGGAACTGAGATGCGACGACCACTACAGCCAGACACGAATAGTGTGACCCCTATTATAGGCAACTTAGAATACACCAAAATTATGTTGAATGTGGTTAAACTTATGCCTTTGTCCGTTTTAGCATCTTTTAACTCCAGAACAACGTCGCCCATGGAATGTTTAAAATGTTAGCGCAAATGAAAAATACTAAAACGAGCAAAGGCATTAGTTTAACCACATTTAACATAATTTTTGTGTATACTAAGTTGCCTATTATAGAGGCCATACTATTCGTGTCTGGCTGTCCCAATATGTGTTAGTACCGCTGCAGTTTTGGCGTGCGGTGTTACTACTACAACTTATTGGGCAAATACTATCATTGCGAATCAGTGGCGTAGCTACGATTTTTAAGCCTCATCTTCAGACAAGGTTTTGGAAAACAGCGTACAATTTTTAATTTTTTTTAATTTTAGACTTTTGCTTACAGATAGTTATACCACTGTTGCGATTAAGAACTGTTTTTTTTTGCGGTTTTCTTGTATGTTTTGTGGTGTGCTATGTTGGTTCTACACAAACATACGGGACCTACAGTTTAATGTGGCACCCTAATCGGTTTACTGCGCAGATACTTTGCTGGTTAGTTTTTGCTTCACGAACTGACTACCGCTAAAATAAATTGTTACGCCGCTATTACCGCAATCTCAATTTTGAAAGATGAGATTGAATGTTGGTGGCGGCTGTATAGAGTATCTTACTTTTGAAAATTTTTAGATAGATTATCTTGCTTTAAGATCCATCTAGATTTTTAGCGTAGGTCGGCGATCTTACGCTGCTTTATGATGTTGAATAAGGATCTGTTCATCTCTACTCTTGTTAGCACTTCTTTATTGCTAATGTGGTGTACCCATGGGATTTGGAACATTCTTCTCAATGTCCAGATTTAGAACGCCTCTTTTTACAGTAGGACTTGTCAAATGTAACGTTTGACCATATTGTGACGGATTTCTTGGTTAAGGTTTCTATGGCATAGCAGTTTGTTGAACGCTTTTTTGGCTTGTTTTACCCTACTCCTGTTATGGTCCCGTCTGCTGTTTACTAGTGTTGTATACTTGACGCTTATTTCAGAGGATTGATTTTATGTTTTGCTAGGAATACTTCCCCTTTGTTCAGTTGCATTACGATTTGGAAGATTGTAGATACGGTTTCAATCTACATGACGGTTGCTTGGGCTATAACGATTGTTGAAAAAATGCTGCGTGGACCTCTGGGGTAAAGTTCATTGTGAATACGGAGAAGTATCAAGCTTCCTCAACTTGAAAGATGAGTTGCTGATTGCGGCTATATTGAGGATCTTGATATTACTTTAAGATTTATCAAGATTTTTGTTTTGCTAAAATCACGAACGGTTTTGTGTATTTTAAAGTATTTGCAGTGTCTTATTATCGATGCAAGTAGTGAACGACTGCTTTCGCAAAAGCCTTCTTACTGTGACCAACATGGTCTTTTGTCAATTTACTACGACAAGTTTTTTTTGCTTGGGAAGTAGAAAATCTTCAAATAGTTCAGTAGAGTCGGGCGTTTACTGACTAAATCTCTACCGTTCTCCTTTCTTTCTTTGAGGCGTTTTGCTTGGCGCTCTTTGCACTACGGGTTTGCTGGAGCTATTGCGCATCATCTTTTGCCAAGGGATTACGTTCAGCTTATCTTCGGTTAGATTATGTTTGTCAAAGGAGGCCGTGCGTTGCAGATTATTAGCTTTGCATTAACTCGGCAAGTGTAGCGGAGACTCTTCTTACTATTACGCGGCAAAGGGACGCTATCTTTATTATTCCTATTTGATGCATGTTCTTGTTAAGACCACATTATCCGGTTACCAATCGTGTGAGCTTTTGCAGTCTCATTCCATTCATATTTGTGTTATCAAAGTTTTGGTATTTTGTGATGGTCCTGTTAGGAATAATCTTGAGTGTGTGTGTGTTCTTTACCGTTTTTCTACAGGTTACTGTGATCTGCATCAAATTTGCTGCGGATTATTTTCTTTTACAGGTTTGGGTCCAGTAAAAGTATCTTTTGTTCTTTCTTTAGCGAGCTAATTTACCACAAGGTTTCCTTTTATTAAATTTGGTATTCGGATTGCCAGATTGTGGCCAATATTTTCGGACAGTTTGTGCAGACCATAACCAGTTTGGATTTTATTACTGGCGACTCCAAAATCTGCAATGTTGCTTAACTATTTAACGTTAAGGTTATCGGTCTTATGAGGTATAGTCCGACTTGATCATGTCTCTGGCGCACCAGTCGATGACAGCCACCTCCGCTTGTAAATCCGAGGCATGCACAGTGGTAGCGAAGTTAAGCCAAATTATATAATTGACGTTTATTCCAGAAGATTGATTCTATGTTTGGCCAGAAATACTTCAGGATTTTCTCTTCGTTTAGTTGCAGTGCGATTTGGAGGATTGTACATATAGTTCTTGTCCGCATGGCCGGTTGCTTGTGCTATAACGATTGCTATGAAGATGCTATTTGGACTATCACTTGGAATAAAGACCATTATACGGAAAAGTATCAAACTTGTCATGTTGCACTTTACTCAACCATCAATGAGTAGCTCCCTCGACAGTTGGGTATTCAAGATTGCTATCTTTGGTTCTTTTTAAGATGTAGTTTCTGGACTTTTCTTGATTGCCATCTTTTCTGACGTTTTTGCTGGATTTATTTTGGCTTAATGGATACCTTTGATGTCTATTTTTTTGCTGGGTGGCATTTTAAAAGATATCATTTTTCTCTGCCCATAATGCTGGCAACTTACATTACTGATAGGCTTACAATTTTTGAGTAGATTTCGAATCACTGGACCAGAGAAGGATCTAAGACAAGGCGGTTTGAGGAGTGGAAGAGCTTAAATAAAGACCATTATACGGAAAAGTATCAAACTTGTCATGTTGCACTTTACTCAACCATCAATGAGTAGCTCCCTCGACAGTTGGGTATTCAAGATTGCTATCTTTGGCTCTTTTTAAGATGTAGTTTCTGGACTTTTCTTGATTGCCATCTTTTCTGACGTTTTTGCTGGATTTATTTTGGTTTAATGGATACCTTTGATGTCTATTTTTTTGGCTGGGTGGCATTTTAAAAGATATCATTTTTTTCTGCCCATAATGCTGGCAACTTACATTACTGATAGGCCTACAATTTTTGAGTAGATTTCGAATCACTGGACCAGAGAAGGATCTAAGACAAGGCGGTTTGAGGAGTGGAAGAGCTTAAATGACGAGCATTGCCGCTTATATTTCGGGATTAGAGAACAAAAACCAATATTTATTATCGAAAATGGCATTATTGTTTTTCAAACTATTTTCTATGAAGATCAATACTCTTTTGTATGCGTTTGAACCAATTTTTGAAGCATTTTTTTTTAACTCGTGTTGAGATACTTCTAAAACATGCATTTTGATCGCATCAGCAAGGGTGTGGACCCACTAGCGAGGAGGGAATTATTCCCCGCCCTTTCCTTTTCTTGACGTTTATTTCAAAACCTAGGAGAGTTCTTGGGCTCTTTACAATATTTTGCGTTGGGGCCTAAAAATGCTAGTTTTGCACTGTCTTCAGGTTGTGTGGAAGAACGTTGATCTTGCAATTTATTTTTGATGTGCAGGAATAAAAAGAAGCCATTGAGTGCTACATCAGGAGTGTACGGCGGATGGCCTATCAAATCGACGTTTTGGGTGCTCAAAAAGTCACTTGTGCGTGGTGGAGACTGATCCGTCTTTGGCGGTTGATTTTTCTTATTTCTCCGAAAACTTGCAATGGTTTTGTACCATTCAGAATTGACTGTTTTATGTTGCACAAATGGTAAGGTTTCGACATGTCCAGTTTTTTCGAAAAAATAAAACTGCGACTTTTTATTTTAAAATGCTTTGTGCTTTCGAGGCATTTTGGAAAACCCTCTCAGTCGATTGCTGTATATGTTTGGGCTCATACGCGTAGATCCACAATTCGTCGCATGGCACGATGTTATAGACATGAAGAACAAAGACATTTGAAAAACCGCGATCATATATTTTTTGCATTTCTTTTGACCGATTGAGTATTTATCAAATTATTTGGGATCCAACGCAACATGTTTTTTTGACGGCCAAATATTTATGCAATATTGAATGATTGCTGCTCCCACTAATGCCCAAGGATGTCCCAATCTTACTATAAATCTAATGACGATCTTGCAGTATCAGTTGACTCGTAGCATTAATGTTTCCCCGAACAACAACAGACTTTGGTAAATTGTTGATAATAAAGCACCATCAAGGACCAGTCTTGATGGTGCTTTATCGCCAAAAGTCGAAGTTCATCGATGCACCTCTCTTGTGTTAATTTACATTGAAAGTTGTAAAACATAATTTTACGAAAATGTTCATGATTTAATTCCATTTTGTTTGTTACTGCAACAACACAAGTCAAAACGTTCCGAGTACGAATACTATCAAAAATGTCAAACTTTAGTATAGAGACTTCAGTTACCATCATTTTCTTCTCTTCTTCTTTTTTTAGCCTGTATGTGTCCACTCCTGAACGTAGGCCTCTTTTAATTTTCTCCATCTGTCTCGGTTTTGGGCTGTTAGAATCCAATTTTTGATATTGTCTTTCCATCTTTTTTTTTTGGTCTTTTTTTACTGTTTCTCGGTCGCCAGCACTATTGTTGTCTAATCCCGAAATTTAAAAGGCAACTCTTGTATACATTTGAAATGATTTTTAGTTGTTAGGTTTAAACCCACGATCGTTGTCGATCTTTGGATGTTTAGACTACTACTTCACGTTCTAATATATCAGCAGCACACTATCGAGGAATTGCTGAGTTTGATCAAACATTTGTTATGATTGCAGCTGCTATTATGCTTTGATTCAGTTGAGCTTGTTTGTGCAGGTTTGACTTACGGACAAAGAACTATTCTACTGTTTTTTTTAGGTGGTATTTGATCATATTTAGATTTTAAAGCCAAGTCTGATGTCTTTCTAACCTTTTTTTGGCTTCGTTTAAAGTTTCTTCTGGAAGCTGACGGCATTTTGCTAGGGTAGGTAGAATTTGAAGAGCTTTTCTATCTTGGTTTTTTCTCTTCTTTTTGAACCGCTACTGCTGTTTCTCGGGCCCGACTGGCGCTGGAATAAAGTTAATTACGGAATATTTGTGTGGTCTGTAGCTCTGTCTGTTCTTTTAGGCGTTTTGACTTCTGTATTCTGGGGCTTTATATATGAGAGTGTATGGCCTTAGTGAGACATGTGATAGTAGTCGGTAGCAGCAGTAGGTAGTATTAGCTACGGCCAAAACTGTGATAGCGTTGCACACCGGTTCTGTTTAGAGTGCCGAGTGGTATTTGTTATGCTACCTTTTTCTCAATCTTGTTCAAAGTTGCTTCTGGAAGTTGGCGGAATCTTAGATAGAATTTGAAGAGTTTTTTCTAAATGGTTTTTAAATTTTATTTTCTGAACCGCTGGAACAACGTTAATTATGGAATATTAGTGTGACCCGTAGTTTAGGCATTTATGAGCTTGTGGTCGGTACAGCTAATAGGTAGTAGTTGTTTTGGCCGGAGTTGTGATAACGCTGCACACCGGTTCTATTCGGACGGTGTGTTTGGAGTGCCGGGTGGTGTTTGTTTTTATTGGTCTTGTACAAAGTTGCTTCTGGAAGTTGACGGCGTTTTGGATTCAGGCTTCAGTTTATGGCTTTAGAGAGCTATGTGCTAGTGTTATGGCCGTTACTGTGATAGCACTTCGCACCGGTTCTGTTTGGAGGTTTAAGTGTTTAGAGTGCTAGGTGGTATTTGTTATGTATGGTTTTTTCTGGTCGTCTATTTTTTTAAGCAGTTCTTCAAGGAAGTCATATGAGGACGCGTCTTATTTGTTTTTTTTAAACAGTGATGTTTTCCAGAAGCTTTTGATGTCGCGGTCACGCCAGTTAAAATTGTTCGTTCCTTCTTTTGAGCATATATCAAACTGGTCACAATGTACAAAAAAGCCAAGTCATTGGCTTACATAAACTGGGGTGTGCGGAGAGAGGTACTCTTGCAGTTGTACCTCGTTTTGTGTTGTGGCTTATCTTTAGCGGTTGGAATTGGAGACCATAATGCTTGGGGTTTCTTTTGTAGTTTATATTCGAGGTTCTTGGTCAGTGCTAACATAGGTTGCTAGGTTTTGCTCCGACAGAATGGCTTGAGCGTCTAGTTCTCGCAGTATTTTGATTGCTTTGTAACTAAATGAAGATGCGTCTGATTTGGTTTCTTCTGAGGTCTACCAGGTAACATTAGGTTGATGCATAATTATCCGCCGTTTTTGGGTTTTGCTAATTTTTCTGAAATAAATCGCTAACATTTGGACACGGATGGCTTTTTGGTTTTCTAAAAACTTCTAAGTGACACATTTGGACGTTTTTCATACTTTGCCGAGGATTCTGAGATGACGAAGGATTGTAGACTTATTGGTGTTGATTGGCATTAATAGTTTTTTTAGGTTGATATGCCAAAAGTCTTAACTAACTAACTATTGTTGTTGAAGTTCTCAGCCAGTGTTCTGGTGGTGCAACGTCTCAGCCACCAGAAAGGCCTGGTCATCAAAATTTGAAGATTTCCTTCCTGACTTGTGAAAAGATTATTAAGATCGCGAAATGGCCTACGGCTTTCCATCGTTTTTTTTTTTGTTGGCGGGACGTAATGTGGTTTGAAATCGCTTTTCTTGTCCAGCGTGGAAGCTGCTGATTCTGCTATAGTTTAGTACATAGCTTCAAGCCATTGGATATAGCTTCTTTGCTGCCGCGTATACGATTTGCAGCAATATCTGGCATTGATTGACCGTTACTGATGCTTCTTATTAGAGTAAAGATTACTTGTTAAGTATGTAGAGTTGTTCAATTTGCACGAAACTAAGAAATGTTGAATCGATATCGATTAGAAGTGGAAGCAAATTTGCTACCGTATTAGTGTTGAGTGAAAGAATATTAGAAAGAGGCGCAATGCTAATACATTTGTGCGAGCTTGTGTATGGCGATGCTATAGATGAATCTGTCTTCCTCGCACACTAGTTATCGACTATTTGCCATCTTTAAATCTTGGGGAGGGTTCCAAAGACTCGAAGGTAGTATTGTGTTACTCAACGGTATTAGCATCTCTCTTGTCCGTGAGGAAGTGAGCGTGTATAATAATTATTGGGTGTTGGGGTAGTAAATCAGAGGAATTTGCTGAATGGCTTTTGGTGACGTACCATCTACCGGTTTTATTTTCTATTTCTTTTTCTTTTGCTGCTTATTTTTTACTGGATGTTTGCGATCACATTTACCATCTTCTTTGCTGTATGTATAATATCTTCTACATTTTTTATTCCAGTTCATTGCTGAATGTTGCGTTTGCTAGCAGTTTGCGGATTCTTTTTATTATTCTTAGAACCTTTTCATTTATTTTTCTTGCTGTCTACGGAATTTTATAGATTTGTCGATATGTCGAAGGCTTTCGAGTCGTTCATTGTTAGTGTCCAGCTCTCCATGCCGTACAGGAGCATTGACCAAATGTCTGTTGATAACAAACATTTCATTTCTTGGGTGTTGGATGAAATCATGAAAGTTCTACTTTTACAAAAAGTCTTCATGAGATCAATGCGCTTATAATTACGGAATTTTGTGTGACTTGAAGTTTTGTTCAATATTAGAGGCATTGTGACTACTTTTTGCGTTCAGAGGCGTTGTGGCTATTTTAGGATTTAGGTTCTACATCTTAGGAGTTGATGTCCTTGGTGAAGTATGTGACTTTTTTGTAGTGTGTTGTTACTTTAAATTTAATCGTATTTTCAAACCAGATCTGTTCTGTTCTCTGCTAGTTCCAATTGACTGTTTTTAGATTTTGAACACGAAAAAAAATTTTAAATGGTGCTTTCTTTTTTTTGGTTGATTGAGAGCCCTTATGAACCCAATGCATGGACTCTGATTTGTGGTAGGATCTAAGTGGTGTACCCAGGTCTCATTCTTATTTACAATTCTATGGAAGAAGTCTTCATCTTGGGACAAAGCAGTCCAATTCTTTTCGAAAATTTGTGGTCTACACAGTTTTTGTTCGGGACTGAGTAGCTTTAGAATCTATCTCCCCGACAATTTGCTCATTCTCAAATCTTCATGTTGAATTTTAAAAACACTCGTTTTCGGCGTTTTTATTTTTTTAGCAATAACGTTTATTCGGGGTCAATGAACACTAACTTTGTTGATAATTTTGTAAGTTTGTTCTTCCAGAGGTTTTCCACACTTTGGGTCAACATGAATGGATTTGAACTGCTTGTAATTCTCAATACAATAAATTTCATGATGCTTTCGCGTTTAACCAAAAAATTGCTCATTTTTTCTTCTTTAAACTGATATAAAAACGTCATTCTTAAAAATTAAAAAAAAAATTAGCGGAACTTTTGACACATTAGTGTTCTATCTACAGTATAATCGTTGTTGCTGCTTTAAAATATTCCCTAAAAAAATAAACTTTAATACATTTCTAAATATTAATAAACATAAAAATAAATTTGAGTAGTGAGTGATTTGAAAGTAGTCGTAAAATAGATAATTAGATCCCCTAAAAACGATTTAAATCTGAAAGATTAAACATTTTCCACGTAAATTATTTGTTCTTTTTTTGCAGGAAGAGACACCGCAAGGATTCTTTGAAGATCACGGCTTGGGATAATAGTATTTATTAAAAAAAAAGTATTGCACATTAATAACAAATATTTATATAAAAAATAACGGTGTGGATCAAGTATTATTGTATAGCAAATTTATAGTCTCTTAATTTTTTTTTTATTAATTTTGTAATGTTAAATATACGTTTTGCGAGACAAAAACGTTTTTGTAGATAAAAATTATTATTTGGATATTAATTGTATTTGATGATATAGAATAATTATGGTAAGTATGTTTTTTATTTTGAAAATCGAGTAATACAATTTTGCGGATTGAATATGAGTTAAATAGTGGTATGTTCAGTGGCGTCCGCAGAAAGTTTTACCTGAAAATTATTTTGGGCAAAAAAATTAATATTGTGCTTGCCTCTTTTGCTTTTTGGTTCAAAATTATGTTATGTTCAGTGGCGTCCGCAGAAAGTTTTCCTAAGTGGACATAAATCTGAATTTTTTTGGACAAATCTTATAGAAATCAATATTTGCATTTTGGTTTAAAATTGTGGTATATTCAGTGGCGCTCGCAGAAAGTTTTTACCATGGAACTAAGCCTGAAAATTATTATGGGCAAAAAAAAATTAATATTGTGCCTGCCTCTTTTGCATTTTGGTTAAAAAATATGTTTTGTTCAGAGGCGTCCGCAGAAAGTTTTTCTAAGTGGGCATTAATCTGAATTTTTGGAACAAAACTTAGAAAAATCAATATTTGCATTTTGGTTAAAATTGTGTATATTCAGTGGCGTCCGCAGAAAGTTTTTACCATGGGGACTAAGCCTAAATTTTTTTTTACAAAAATTATAATTTATTTAGTCACATTTTTTAATCAAAATGAATATAAAATAGTGATTTTGTTTATTTTGAAATAGGGTACTGGTTTATGCTCTAATACTGGGTGGGACGTGGGAGTTTTGGACTGTACACATTCATTTCAAATTTTTTAATTTTTATTGTGGTCTTGTGAGATTTGATTTTACATTTTCTTAAAAAGAAGTGTTGCTTTTTATTGTCCATACACTGATTCGGCCAAAATTTGGAAATTTTGATCCATTTGTTCAAGCATGTTGACCGTTATATTGGCAATTTTGGCTTGGATGTTGTTCTATAGGTCTTCCAGTGTTTGGGGACGATAGTTATAAACCAGGGACTTGAGATTAGTTTACATGAAATAGTCACAGGGGGTAAATCAAGTATTCGTCTTTTTTTATGGAGATCAGGGGAAGGCTTTTCTCGACAAATCTATTGAAACCCTGACTGTCTGGTATGTACCCCTATCTTGCTGAACTGCACATATTGATTGAACGTTACATATTTTTTTTAAAATTATCCGGGGTTTTGCTTCTTCTTTGCGCTACGTTTTCCCAGCTTTACGGTGAACGCAGCTTGGAAAGTTTGATATTTTGTGATTATGAGGCAGTGAAGAGCAAACTGATATTTTTTGAAGGTAAGTTTTAGGGGGTTGGCTATAGATGCGCCCAGGTATTTTTATCTTGAAGGTTCAATGGATTCACTCTCGCGCTGGCTACCGTAAAGGAAATATTAAATCTTTTGTAAAAAAAATGAAGATGATTTTGTTTGTAGTTTGCGAGGTAATGTCTGTTATTAAAAAAAGGAAAGATGTGGGCCTAACAATTAGATATCAGTAGGGTTTTGAGAAAATGTTGGAGTTATAAGCGTTTTTTTTTTCGAAATTAGCCGAGAAGTACATAGTTTACAAAATTTGTGAGAATGCATTGAGATTTAACTATAAATACCGGTCTAAAGGGCAAGTTAACCCCATTTTACCTTTGGTGGTTTACCTAATGCAAAGTAAACGACACCAGTCAGATGCAAGCTGAAGTCTTGATTCATACGAAGGTACGAAGAGAAGATGCATCAAAGACATGTGTTTTGGCATTCATAAGGATACATAGAAATCCTGCGATAGTTGATTTTTACAACGATCTTACAAGAGAAACAGAATGCACCAGGTAATTTCTAGATCTTCGAATTGAGGTAACGGTTCTATAGAGATTGCGACTTTAAAACATACTCGAGCAAGAAACTTTCACCCTTGGCAATCTAGAATGCCGAGCCTAGTTAATTCGAATACTATACCAAATATCTTGAGTGACAAAATTGGGAAGAAAAATGTTCAACGTTATCCACTACCCAACACGCCTTGTCAGCGTAGGAGTTTATGGCTAAGAACTTTTTCTAGCCCCGACGACATTAATAATTCCTTCAGTGGTTCAGAATCTATTCAAAATTGCATATGTAATGCAATTTGTTACCATTCCGGTCAGAGAAGAGGTTTGCAACGGCTGAAGAGAAAGCGAATTGACAATTGAAGACAATCGAAAAAAAAATTATTGCAACTGAAGCTAAATCAGAATACAATAGACCGGATTCTATAAGAGGTATCTTTCTTTGCACTTCTTGGCAGTTGATAAAAGCCCGATCGTAGGCTCTATAGAGAAAAAGCACCAGACAATTTTTAGTACCTCTTCTTCATTATTTGAGATGTACTTGGTGGAGATTGTACAGTTGCCTGTAGAGTGTATACAGGCAGCGGTCTTATAGCTGGTTTCATATTGCTAATTTTGATGGTTGGTGTTAAAAAAAATGGTGACAAAGTTAATGATATTACACGAATTGCTACTTAAACTTTTGCTGAAATTGGATTACGAACACTTGATCGGTTGGGCGGGAACTAAAGTTAAAACTACTGTCTCGCAACAAATGAACAGTGACTCCTGCCCACTTACCTAATTAGGAAATTTAATCACTAACACTTGGGTGGGTGGGCAGGAGTTAAAGTTGAAACTATTGTCCCGCAACCAATGAACTGTGTCCCCCGCCTGGACATCTACCCAATTGTTTGTGATCAGAAAATTGGATAACGAAGAATTGGGTGGGTGGGTTGTGATTAGGAAATTGGATCACATTTGCATGGCAGATTCTTTTGAGGAATGTATGTAAACACTTGCGTCCAGTACTAGTTTGATTTTAGTTCTAAAGAAAATGAGGTTTTAACTCGTACAGAACTAAAAAAAAAACTAAAGCTACCTCGCTGAAGGTGTGCGATTCTTTGTCATTATAATCTTTGCGCTTATACTAGCAGTACCGCTTGCGCATTTATTTGATAGGAGAGCAGTTTAGACCATTTATCTTATTTATTCTTTACTTTTCTCTGTTTTTTATTGAATGCGACGCTTTCATGCTTGCGGGGTTGAATGCTCTCGTCCAGTTTCAAGTGTACAGTTCTCGGACTACTTTCCCATTTTAGACTTACAAATAGGGTAGGTAATGGCGTTGAACTCATCTGCGCACCACGGTTTTTAGACTTGTTCGTTTCCGTTTTTTGACGGTCATGTAGGTATTTCTTGAAGCAGCAGTCCCCTTGAGTTAGAAAGTATTTCACTTTTCTGTATTGCTTCTTGATACACGCATTATTACTGGGATTTGGGCGGTGTGTCCACCCACCGTCCGTACGTGCATTCACTTCCATTGCCATTTTGCTTTAGATGTTGCCCTGTCTACTTTTAGTACTTTTTTGTCTCTCTTGTATTAAGAGTATGATCCCCGCTACTTATTTTGTCATTTTCATGTTCATTTTGCATTAGTGTTTGGTGGTTTTGGTTCTTCTTTGCTGTATGCTAGACAGGTACGGCGTACAGCATCTGGGAGAATCCAACAAAAACCATCAACCTTTTTTTTTGCGCCCCAGGTTTGCGAATGTTTAGTATCAGGCCGGTCAGTGTTTATATTATCTTTTTGGCCTTTTATTTGATTTTTCAAACTTTGGCGAACGTGAGCTTTGTGTTTAACCAGACTTTTAATTATGGCTTCCGACGAAGTTGATAAATAACAATTGTGGGTGGGTGGGCGGGAACCCCAATTTATACTATTTGTCTGTACTTATGTTCTGGAGTGACCCACCCCACCCGCCCAAGTGTATGTCATCAAGGGATTGAAAATCACCTTCCAGTGACATGGAAACTTTTAACCTTACAGAGTTTAGAAACTTCAAATCTTTTGATAACTAACAGTTGGGTGGGTGGGCGGGTACTCCAGCTTAAACTATTTGTCCGTATTCATAGTTTGGAGTTACCCACCCACCCTCCCAATTGTTTGTCATTAAGGGATTGGATATCACCTTTACCTCCCGTGACATGGAAACTTTTACCGCTTATAGAGTTTAGAAACTTAAAATCTCTTGATAACTAACACTTGGGTGGGTGGGCGGGAACCCCACTTTAAACTATTTCTTTGTACTTATGTTCTGGAGTTTCCGATGTTTACATTGTTCATAAACGCCAATGGGCAAAGCAAAGCTTATGAGCGTCACTCTTTTGGGTTGTTTCAGCTTTAGTAGACCATCGTACAGCGTGTTCCAATGCCAATTTCTACCGTTCTTAATTTTTCTTACTTACCTCTTTTCAGATTGCAGGACTATCTTCCTTTTGGACAAGTAGGGAGTTATAATGTTTGTGAAAATGTTTTCTATTTCCTGCTTCTCTTTTATTATCTTATGCCGAGATATACTATTGAAGGCGTTTTTAACGCACAGTCTCTGGTGTGGACATGAGTAATTTGGGTTAACTTTGCACTGTTTGCCATTTTATTCTGAAACCGTGTGGTAGTAGCTGTTCGGCTTATCAAGTATTAGCGATTGTCTTCTTCTGGGTACATTTGTTCATTACGTGTACTTTGTTCCGTTCTATTCTACGCGACTGGTTTGTTGTTTTTAGAGGGTTTTGCGTGCCAAGGTTGTCTGCTTTGTCTTGATGGACGGCAATGACTGTGTCGGTGGCATGCACATGGACTGTGCATGTTGCGTTGAGGGTTATGCCTGGCACAACTGCAGGCGGATCCGGTTGGACGTCTTTGGTTTCCCCTGGGAGGTCGGATATGTGGACAGATGGAACATGACTGATTTGTATTTTTTCCGATACCTCCAGTGTACTGACCGTTGCGTTGTCAGCCGTGAAGTGGTTTTTATCCGGTTGGTCTTCTTCGATTAGGTCACAGGTAGTGGAACTACGCCTTCGTGGTACTTGCTCTCAACGTGTGTTACGGTGGATGTAACCTGGAGTGAAGTGATTTGTTGTATGGCCTCGCTGATGCTCACTTTGATTAGGTCACAGGTAGTTTAGACGGTAAGTGTAATACGTCTTCGTGGTACTTGCTCTCAACGTGTGTTACGGTGGTTGTTGTAACTTGGAGTGAAGTGACTTGTTGTTTGGCCTTCCTTGTAGAATTCCGATTGGTTTCGGTATAGGTTCTTGGACTTCTTCGGTTTCTTCTGCTAGCATATTTAGGTTAGCGTCAGTTAAGGCAACTGACTTTGCAGTCAGGTACCTTGCTCGGTTGTTTATGTCGTTGGCCACGTCCACCAAAAACATGTGCGCCTCGTGCGCGGCTTGCAGACGTACAGCGGATTCTTTATCATTGTCAGCAGGTCTGTTATTCTACGTAATAATTAATAATTTGTTTATGCATCTACTTGGAAGGCGTTCATCAGGTAGGTCAGATGTCCCGTCATATCTGAGAGATCGGTAATTAGCCTGTTCTCATAGGCTATTGTGCCGCCGTACTTCTGTGTGGTGACGGACGGATATAGCGCCAGGTATCGGTTCACGTTTTGGTGGTTCGGAAACTAGTGACGTCGCAGAACCATTGCCGTTTGGGGTTTGTCCGGAATAGGAACCTGGAGATGTCCCATGACGGTATGGGGTGTACGTGCTGACTGTGGTCACAGCGTTTTGGTTGACATGGAACTCAACCTGGTTCGGGACTGTGGTGGTATGGTCACTCAGATGACACGTGGTTTTGTCATCATCAGAGGCCGTTTGCACTGTGCTCTTTGACGCCTTACGGTGGGCGATTAGTGTTGGATGTAGTCTGGCGGCCGCAACAGGTTTCAAAGTCGGCGTTTGGCGTTAGTGCCGTCAAGTTGAGTTGTTTCTTCTTTCTTTCTTAGATGACTGGAGACTGCTGGGAAAGACTTGAGAATGTAGATTTGGTTAGGTTAGTCTGGTGGCCTGGCGGCCGCAACAGAATAGTCTAGACTTGTCAAGCAGTCTTGGAGATTTCAAAGTCGGCGTTTGGCGTTAGTGCCGCCTAGTTTTTTAGATTACTGGAAACTGCTGGGAAAGACTTGAGAATGTAGTTTTTTTTAAAGAAACTTCTGGATGAGGTTGATCCCGGTGCAACGCTGCTGGTGAGCTTGTTGCTTGTGTCGATGAGGGTATGCTTTAACTTTGCTTATGGAGGTGACCAGAGAATAACGAATTAGTTTTTGGTTGTGCTAATCAACAAGTTTTTACAATTAAATTAGTGGGTTTTATTGCGACAATTGGTCAAGGTGTGTTAGTGCAGTTTTAATGAACGGATAGAGCAGGCGTTTTTTGTTGCAGTTGCAGCTGGCGATTTATATATTTTTTGTTAAAGGGTTTTCTAGGTTTTTCCGTTGGGGTTTGAGAGTAATCTGCTTTGATTTTGGCAGAGGTCAGTTGATGGATTTGAATAAAATTTGGCTGCAGTGGGAGCCTTCAGTTTTTTTTTGTATATTGTTGCTTTGCTTCAATTGCCCCACGTTGGGCATCAAATTATGGAAGTTATGGGTGCAGAGAGGCGACAATTCTTACTAAATTAAATTAGTTGGTTTTTATTGTTCAAAAAAAGTATTATTATATAAAGAGCTTAACCGGATGCGGTAAAATTACTGTCCCGCAATCAATGAACTGAGTGCCCAACCCACCCATCCAAGTGTTTGTTATCAAGAATTTAGATCACAAACAATTGCTTGGGTGGGAGGGAACTACAGTTAAAACTACTGTCCCGCAATTTAGTTCTCGCCCACCTACCCAAGTGTTTACAATCTAATTTATTGTTAATAAACACCTGGGTGGGTGGTCAGGAACTAAAGTTAAAACTACTGTCCTGCAATCAATGAACTTAGTAGCCCGCCCACCCACCCAACTGTTTGTCATCAATAAATTGAATCACAAATACTTGGGTGGGTGGGCGGGAACTAAAGTAAAAACTACTGTCTTGCAATCAATGAACATAGTACCCCGCCCACCCACCCAAGTGTTTGTTATAAAGAAATTGGATTACAAACACTTGGGTGGGTGGGCGGGAACTAAAGTTAAAACTACTCTCTTGCAATCAAGGAATATAGTACTCCGCTCACCCACTCAAGTGTTTGTTATAAAGACATTAGATCACAAACACTTAGGTGGGTGGCCAGGAACTAAAGTTAAAACTACTGTTGGTGATGCACCGGAAAAGGGTGGTAGACTACCTCTTCCATGGATTGCATTGCCATTTGTAATTTAGGGGGTTAACCAGACACTCTTTATGGCTAGGCTATCTTTATTTCAGATATTACAGCCTACGCTGTGAGTGCTTTCAAACAGTCACGTTTTAGCCTTTTAAAGTAGAATTTGTTGACTTAATAGCTATTTTAATAAATGCATTAGTCAATTGTCTCTCTTGCTAAATAAAGCAATAACAATTGACCATTAAATAGTCAATATTACATGTGCGATTAATGAAATCACAGCCAATTTCTTGGTAAATTAGGTTCAAAGAATGGGGTTGAGGCATAGTAGTGAAAATGGCTTTTGTTTGATCTTCGCACGTTGTGTCTAGGGGATTTTTTTACGTTATCTACGATAACGAGGTTGGAACTGAAAATGGAGTTGTAATTCTTTAAAGCCATATTGCAGTTATTGTGCAGAAGCAGAGTTTTCTGAGCAGTATTTGATGACGTTTTTCTCTATTCTACACTCAGATGCAAAAAAAAACGGGCCATTGGGTAATTGTGTTTTAAAATCAAAGAGACCATCAGGATGTAGAAAAAAACAACATATGGAACTTATCAGTTTATTTAATGAACATTAATAAGCGAAAATAAAATTTAAAGGAATGCGTTCGTCTCTACCTATTGCTTATTCGACATTATGCACATCAGGATCAAGGTGGCTATTAGGTTGACTTGTTTGTTTTCGATTAACTGTCATTTTCAGGGTAGATTGGTGTGTTGGTTATGGTTCTAAGTGCTGAAGATTGTGCAAAGCTGTTGTTATTGTGGCAGATGGATGAAGTCAGCGGTATGTGTCCAGATTCCTTCATGTCGGTCTTTCTACCGTCTAAAAAGCACTTGAGCGGTTTAGGGAGACCGGCAGAAATACTCGGAGGCCGGGATCTGGCAGGAAATGAAAAACGACTGCTATCGATGACTGATTTATCGTTTGTACTACTCTACGGAATCGTCATGTGAGTTCGTGGTACAGCTGTGAGTGTGTGGACAGTTTGTCAAAGGTTACAAGAAGCTGGCTTAAAATCTTGTAGACCAGCAGCTGGACTAAACTCCCACGTCACCGAATAGCCAGACTTCAATTTTTTTGCGAACACTTGAATTGGACATTGACACAATGGAGGACTGTACTGTTTACTGACGAGTTTAGATTCTGCCTACATTCACCAGATGGAAGATAACGAGTATGGATACGAACGGAAAAACGATTTGCGGTGTGCCCCGACTTAGCCATGTTGGAGGTTTTGCACAGCGGTATATTGAGGAGGTTTTGGAAAATTACGTAATCCTGTCTGTTCTATTTATCGGCAATGGCTTTAATCTGATGCAGGATAACGCGAGACCGCATTCTGCGAGGTGCGTCACAGAATACTTAGTTGAGGTCGGAATAAGAAAATTCAAATGGCCTACATGTACCCCAGATGGAAATCCTATAGAACATGTTTGGGACATGCTGGGCAGGCGTGTTAGAGGACGTGCAGTTGCACCGATCACAATAAACGAGCTTTGTGTGGCACTTCAGGAAGAATGGCAGAATATTCTACAAAATGATATTTGTGAGTTCGTTAGTGGTATGGGCCGCCGTATGCAGGCAATAGTTAAGGCTCGAGGAGGCAATACGAAGTATTGAAATCTTATTTAACAGAAATTTTGAGATAAAGATTAAAAATAGGACTGGATGTAAGCCACCATTCTCTCATGAATTTTATGGCTCTTCTGTATTCAAGTTGCAAATCACTTATTTTTATCTCTTTAAAGTGATATAAATATAATAAATGTGAAGCAATTGGAGACTATAAAATGTCAAAGAAACTTGACATAAGAAAAAAATTGCAATAGCATATTGTTTTCAAAGCTAGATAAAACTCCCCTCGTACATTTTGCGGCAATATATAAAAAAATTCAAAACAAATTGATTCAATGGGAAATTAGAATCAACTTTATTTTAAATTTAATTATTTTATAATAAAAATTATGATTACGACTAACGCATTGTGTGTTAATTAATTAATAATTATATTTAAATACCAATCAAACTTTCAAGTAATTAAAAAAAATCCGCAATCTCATATTATTTATTAAGTGAAGAGACATTGAAATCTATAATAGAACAGTAATTTTAGATAGTTATTTATAGAGATAAGCATGTCGCAACGTATATTTTTCGATAAAAAACAAGTAAATTAGTTTATTGCTACTACGTTATAAGCACATGTAAACATTCAAATAATTGGGGTTATAAAACAATAAAATATATAACACTTTCTATCACTTGCTGAGAAACATTAACAAAATGATTATTGTTAAGAAATTGTTAAAACAATTGAAGAATAAGGAGACTAGGGCGTATGTAACAAGGTAAGTTGATTTTAAAATTAATTTAATTAGAAGAATGTTGATTATTTCAATAATATACAATAATGTTTTTCTAATATAAAAGAATTTTTAATAATTGCAGTTTTAATATATTATCTTTATTAATTGAGTCATTTTTTAAATAATTATTTTGATATGTTATTTGTTATCAAATTCTGAGTATGTTTGATAAAAAATGCTGATAATTAATTATACAATATTTGCTATTAATAATGTCAAAGTGATTTTTTACGAGCAAGTTTACAACATTTTTAAATAAATATGTTTACACTAGATTAGAATAATTCAAACTTGATTTAAAAAATTGAAATGAATGAAATAAATTTACTCAATCCTATTATTAAAACGGACAGCACACGCAATATTTACATTTGGGACACGTGCGTCCAGGCTCGCTCAAATCAAAGGCTAAAGTCCATTTTAGTATTAATTGTGTAAAACTAGACTATTTTTCGATTAGGTCATATGACCTCTTAGAATCTATTACGATCCTATTGCTTTTAAGTATATCATTACCTCCTATTTTGTTTTACTGTTCACTTACAGTAGGTTTCTGGAATCCAAGACTACGTTTATCTCATCGTATGATTCCGATTGAGATCTCGGTAAATTTCAATACTTTATTATCGACAAATCTGTCAATTGCCAGACTATTTCACAAAACTGTCAATTCTACAAGGCAAATGTCAACTGTCTCACAAATCTGAGATAAACTGTCAAATCTAGAGTTTACCATCTTACAAATTTGTCATATGAACTGTCAATTTAACAAAGCAATTGTCAGTTATTTTACAATCTGTCATATAAACTGCTGTCAGTTGCTTTTTGTTCTACAAATCTGTTATATGAGCTTTCAACTGTCAATTCAAGAAAAGAACTATCAACTGATTCATAAACTTGTTAGATGAACTAAGAACTTTATTCTTGGCAAATTTGTGAGCCATCTATCTTATGAACTCCCAACTGTCAATTTGCAAAGCAGCTGTTAAATGTTTTACAAACCTATCTTATGAATTGCGAAATTTTAATTTGACATAGTAAGTGTCAACTGTTTAATAAATCAGTCATATGAACTGTTGTTAAAATCCGAAAAGGTGTATCGGCATAATAGCACGTGTATCGGCATTGTGTATACGAATAATTGGCACGGGTATCGGCACTCTTGATACTTACGCAGGCTACGCAACCACTGTCTCAAACAATATAGACAATAACCGCGAAGAGGACACACACAACAGAGGCGTAAGGGAGCGACCTTTGTAGTAAACGGGCTCAACGACCACACCCGGAGTAACGAATACAAAATTAGCTCAACGTCGGCTTGAGGGACATACTCAAAACTGACCGCGCGGTAAAAACTTGCATCTGCAAACCCCGATAGCAAATTAAAAAAAAAAGGTAGTAAACTGGCTCAACCACGTAGCGGATCGAATAAAAGAAAGTCTATTGGTATAAATCCCTATAGAGAAGCTGCACCAAAGTTAAGAGCCAAGGGTTGACTCAACGGTCGGAGGTAACCCCTAAAGAAGCGAGTGTAAGGCAGGAGGAACGACTATGTAGCAGAAAAACCTTCACAAAAGGAGTCTAGCAATTATCTCAAGGTTTGCTAGTAGCAAGTACAGTTTTGACGATCTTTAGCCTATATTTCTTGGACTAATTGAACTTTGTAGGCCTTTAAACCGAGGTTTTTATGCAAAATTCTCCTCAGAGAAGTGCGAGAAACGTTCTGATCCTGAGAACGATGACGAGTTGATGTTGATGCATGTTCACGCACACTGTGAGCAACATAACCTACATTTAAAAAAGCACCAATGACGCTGTAGAGACTAGTTTCAGTACTAAATCGCATAAAGACTCCGAGGATAAAAACCTACTTCAACTAACAACAAAATCCACTAAACAACCGCCATCAAACGCTAGTTGGAGGCCTAAAAAATAACGGGCGTAACTAATCACCGACGCCAGAGGTTAAGACACTCACATCTGGAAAATTCGCAGCAAAATCAGAATTCCAACCTAAATTATTAGATTCTGTAATGTGCACTCAACATCGAGACAGTACACGAGACCTACTAAAGATTCTCTTCTTATTCAAAAAAAGACGTACTCATCACAACACAGTTTTCCCTAATAAAAAAAAAACCAAGACCCATAGTGTAGCAGTCGAGTACGCTAACCACTACACCACCTGAGCGGTTTACCTACCAAGGATTATTGTTGCCACCGACCACGTCGTACTCATTGACTTCAGAGCTACCCTAAATTTTACTAACCTGGCGCTAGCCGAAGCAAAATACCTAAAGACAACGATTTACCGTAACCACAAACACATTTTCTAATTGCACCTAAATCCCTCAAAGCTTTTAGCATTATCACGAAAACAGGCTTAAAAATCTAGTATTGGCAAAAACCACTAAAGAAGCAACACCGCCACTGTACGACAGTAGGACTTTACCAAGTCCGATTTTCTGCGTCAATCCCCGGGACACTTCTATTCTTTTGCGCGTCCCCACTTTTAGCGTCTTTTATACCCGCGCGCCGCCACACTTAAACGCAAAAATACGGAGATCACGAGCGTACGTACGAACGTAAAACGTCCCCCAATCGGCCAATTTTGAAAATTCGTAAAAAGACTTAGAGGCAAAAATTCAAAAATCTAATTCTACGAAATTTTGCATTTTTTTGTCCTCTTTCGAACAAGACCAAGAACGATCTTCCACGTGCAAACCCTAAGCACTTCTATTGTTTTTTGCAACCCCACTTTTTGGTCAAAAACGCGTTTTTTGTTACCTTCAACGCACAGCCGCGAGTCAACGCGCGCAACATCACGTTTGCATAGTTTTGGAGCCTTCAAACATATTTTCCTCTTGAGGAGAAACATGTGGCGTCCCTACACTACGGTCTTATGGTCCTATTGTGCACCTCTGGTTATTACTCTTCTAATAGTTTTGTTTCTTTAATCAAGTCCAGAAACTTTTGCCAAGGGACTGTCTTGAGCTCTTTTTTAATTAACTTGTGTTTGAGGATGAAGGCTCTACGTTTCGTGTTGTAAACTTTGCACTTGCTCAGCAGATGTAGCGGAGTTTTTTTGTACTTCTGACATCCGCTTCCGGGGGGATCCGT
Organism: Tachinus rufipes; assembly: GCA_963932245.1. NCBI lineage: Eukaryota > Metazoa > Arthropoda > Insecta > Coleoptera > Staphylinidae > Tachinus > Tachinus rufipes. The sequence goes on along the minus strand of OZ010746.1, from coordinate 12,214,678 downwards.
CTGGATTCTATGCATGTATTTGTTTAGGCCAGTTATAAGTCCTGTAAGCTTTCTGGTCATTTGCATCACCATTGGGTAATGTGTGATGATCCTTTCATGTTAAGTTTACAACGGATTATTTCTTTACTGGAATCCCGAAAGCAGGTTCAAAGTCTTTGTATATAACTTCTTGGTTATAAAGATCGGCGATAGCGTTTGCAGTTTGCACGAGCAAATGCAGATTGGGGTTGTTGAAGATTGGTTTGATCTGTGCTCGTTACTGATGAGTCTCAACCCATCAGATGGTTGAGACAAGACTTGGAGAAAAGCTGGAAATTTGCAGGTAATGCATCATTTGTTGGCGATAAATTTATTCAGTACAAGATAACATTGCAATAATCAACCAATATTCACATTGATATACTGCTTTGTCCGCTAAGAAGCCCGAATTTGAATCCGATTGAGCAGGCTTGGGACATGTTAAGACGACGTATTCATTGCAACCATCATGAGTTTCAGATGTTTAAAACTTAGAGCAAGCCTTTCATGACTAGTACAACCAAATTCCTCAAGAACAGTTTACTAATTTAGTTAGAAGCATGCTTTATCGTTTGAACGCTGTAATTAATGAAAGTCTAATTAATTTTCTGTGATAGAATTTTGTTGAACAGTATTCAGGATTTTTTTCAACGTCGTAACGTACTGCTTTCTTCGGAAAACACAAGCTAACCAAAGAAAAACTCGAGCCCGTCTTTTGATTAACATTTTTAGATTTTATTAAAGAAACGGAGAATTCACAGTGCAGTGACGCTTGATAAATCACAAACAAGGCAAGACAAAAAGGTGCTTAATGCAATGTACTCCAATGACAAAAATACTTTAGATGCAAATGATTTTTTTAAACTTTACAGAAGAGCAATTGTGGGCATTGGAACAAAAAGATTTCTTCTAAAAGACAGCCAAAAAAAGGTGCGTAACAAAAATTGGTCTTAAAGACTCACGGTTGATCATCTAGGCATTTTAGGCCAAACGCAGAACAAGTAATAGCACTACCGACGTAGAAACTCAAATTACCCTGAGGAAGTCAGTACGGCTTCTTCTCACGCTGACTACATACTAATCTCTATTGCGCAAATAATGAATCCCAAAATGAGCAAAACTGTGCTTAGCAGTTTTTTTTATCATATTTACTATCTTAAAATAGACTATAAAATTAATTAAAAACAATCTTTTTTTTAGTACTCATTTCTGGGGTCCTATTCTGAATTGGGGCATACCACTTGCAGCCATAGCTGATATAAAAAAGGAAGCTAAATACATAAGTGGCCCTATGACTTTTGGTAAGACCATGATCTAATTTATACATAAAATAGTATTGCAATTTTTATTTTTATTAATAATTATCATAATTTTTTAAAACGCAACAATGAGTGATTGATTAAAATAGTAGGAAGAATTATAAATTTGAAATTATTTTAAATAAAAATTTAATTGATCTTAATTATATCATTTGTATTTATTGTTTTAGCTCTGTGCATGTATTCGGCCATCTTTATGAGATTCGCATTGGTAGTGGTGCCAAAAAATAGATTATTATTTTCTTGTCACATCGTAAATGAAGCAGCCCAATTGGTACAAATGAGTAGATATGTCAAGTATCATTATATCGATAACAAAACAGAACAACTAACAAGTTAGTCAAATGTTTTGACATGAGATATTTTTTGTGTAACTCTATCATTCTATAATAGACTTAATTTTATAAATAATTGCTTATGTATATTACCATAGGACCTTAAGAGCAGGTAAGTTATATCCTTATACAGTACTTTCTTGATAAGATTAAGATAAGACGTTAAGTTGTATTAATTCAGTTTTGCCGCAAGTTTATTTATTCAAACCTAAATTATTGGGTTCTTTAACGTGCATGCAACATTGAAGCAGTATATGGGACTTACTAAAGTTGCTTATTACTGTGGCCAAACAACACTTGATAATCTAGTCCAGTAAAGCTTGCCATGAATAACGTTGGCAGGTTCTATACTTTGGTGTTTAAGATAGTAGATGTAAAACCTTTTTGAGACGCGTCCCTGGATGGCGAATGAAGGATTGCACTTGCTGAATAATTTTCTTTGAATTTTAAACAATTTGGTTGGTTGCACAACTTATTTTTTGCAATAGTTTATAAATTAAATTTTATGTAATGAAATAAATTTAATAATTTATTTCGCCGTAAAAAGAGTGGGCAAAATCCTGGAGTTAAAGCACTGGGTATTTATCCGGGATTGTTCTCGCGTTGAGTCTTCTGTAGTCGCTGCAAAGTCTCCACGCACCTCCTTTTTAGGTATCTTATGGAGTGGCGCCGCCAAAAAACTTTTTGAAGGTCGTCCCAAGTTCATGTGCAATATGTCGTTAAAAGTTTTTCTGGTCTCTTGGTATCGATCTGGAGCTAAGCTCCTAGGTTAATTGGTCCACGTGTAGTTCCATACTAAGTAAATTAAATATTAAAAAGCGGTTTTTTAAGAAAACAAACCAGACCATACTGCCTAAGGTTTCGCAGAAAATCACTAAGAATTCTCTACATAAAGCCACATGCTGAATTTAAAGTTTCGGTCATTAACCAAAAAGTTTTAACTGGGCACCTAGTGATCCAGAAATTTGAATTTCTCCATTCTGCTAGAAGTCTCTATATCGGAAGAGGCAATGGTAATATTATTTTTTTGACGACCAACATTTGGGCGGGTGGGTGGGTCACTCCAGTTCATAATTACCACCCAATAGTTTCAACTGGAGTGCTCGCCCAAGTGTTTGCAATCTAGAAATTTGAGTTTCTTCACTCTGCATGCGTTAGAAGTCTCTATAGAGGAGGAATGGATTGCGATATGAATCTCTGAATGACCAACATTTGGGTGGGTCACTCCAGTTCATAATTACCAGCCAGTAGTTTGAACTGGAGTGCCCACCCACCCGTCCAAGTGTTAGTGATCCAGAAATTAAAGTTTCTCCTCTCTGCAAGCATTAAAAGTCACTACATCAGAGGAGACTATCGTGATACAATTCTCCTTATGACCAACATATGGGGCGACAAGCGACAACAAAAATTCAGGACTCTTCAGAGAACCCAAGCTCGGCTAGCAAAGGCAGGGTCGAAACCGCAAAGCCTAAGCTTTAAGGGGCGACCAGGTGTAAGCTCCGAAAACAGAAAGATGCACAGTGAGATCAGGCAACTGAGCCAACTAAGGCATCCGGTAATGAAACGAGGACACATACGGAGCGATACTTCAAACTACCTGCACAAAACACCCCGGAATCACCAAAAACGCAAAAGCAAAACCTATTAAGTAGTAGCACGCCGGAATCGCAGAGAAGACAAAGGGACCTCAAAGAGGACTTTCAAGGACACTCTTACGAGCATTGCACTAGCAATAATTTTGAAGGGGTTCCTTGAATGTTACCTCAACGTAGGGGAGACAGAAGCAGTAAAATTGACTATTTTGGACAGATTAGACAAAATAGAAAATGAACAGGTATTACCTCCTTCAAAGGGGGATTTCTGAAGATCGTATATATGGACGAGCCAACTAAACAATGGCTCCTTAGCACATCGGCAAAAGACACCTTATTGGAGGGTAAAGAACTTTAAATCGTAGATCTGAAAGATATACCTGAACCAAGAACGGTGATGGCATGGGTACCAGAACCACAATTGGAACCAGCTACTTTTCTAAAAAGGTTAGGTTAGGTAAGGTATTCAGGAGGCAGAAGCAGTAAAATTGACTTTTTTGGGCAATATGGACAAAATAGAAAATGAACAGGTATCACCTCGTTTTTAGGAATCCTTCTTCAAAGGGGGATTTCTGAAGATCGTATGTATTGACAAGCCAACTAAACAATGACTCGTTAGCACATTGGTAAAAGACACCTTATTGAAGGGTAAAGAACTTACCCGAACCAAAAAGAGTGATGGCATGGGTACTAGAACCACAATTGGAACCAGCTACTCTTCTAAAAAGGTTAGCGGTGCAGAATACCGTAAACACCAAGACATGGCAAGTGGTCAATTCCAAACCAGATTCCAAAGGGACCCAACATATCTTACTTATGGATATGGGAGCTTGGGAGAAGGTCGCAAACCTATGGGAGAAACTTTTTCTCCAAAATTTTACATCGGGTTCTGGCTACCTCTAAAAAGAAAGGAGACAAACCAGAAGAAACAACCAATCGCCGAAAAACACTAACGGTTAAACATTGAGCAAACCAATTCACATCACTGCAGCTTCCGCTGCCCTCAATGCGTATATTGTCAGACACGATATTAACTTTGCTTTTATCCAAAAACCTTGGATCTATAAGAGAAAGATAAACGAGTTAAGCACACCGGGCAGGTAGCTGCTAGCAGCACAACTTATATGCAAGCCTCGTTCATGCATCGTAGCAAATTTAATTTAATGCCATTATGGTACCTATGTTTCAAAGACCTAGTAACAGCCAAGGTGGTTTTAGTAGAAAAAGAAACCAAAAAAGAGATCATTCTCAAATCTGGATACCTTGTCTACAATCAGCAGGGACCTCCACCACCTGTAGAACTACTGTAGCTGACGAGTAAGGAGGATAACGCACCGCTGACCCTTAGGTGCAATTCCAACGCCCACTACGTAGCCTGGAGAACAAGAACATAATAAACATAAATAAACTTAAGAGGTGAGAAACTCTTAGATTTTATAGTAAAATCTAAGATCAATATCATTAACAAAGGTAACGCGCCAACGTTTCGCAATGAGTCACGTTAACATTAGCTAATTATAAAGCAAATAAAGTGATTCGTGTCGAACGATTAAGCATACATCTAATTTAATATCAAATCTAAAGAAACGCTCTTTTTAAAATACAGGAACCCAAAAAAAACTTTATACAACAAGATACTAGTTAGCCAAATCGGGGTCTGTCCAAAGATAGTAAAAACATCACAAGAGCTGGAGATAATGACAGACATATTTGTCAACTTCATTAAAACCACTTTTAAAGGAAGCTGCCCTAGCACAGTCAAACACACCTCCAACAAGATTACTTGGTGGAACAACAGGCTGGACAAGGCAAGGGCAGTTACTAGAAGGCTGTTCAACAAAACCAAAAAGAACGGTGGCTGGGGAGATACTGTGAGAACGTTTAAAACGGTCCCACATGCTTCCGCCTCCAGAAAGCCCTAAACAAAAACCGTACTAAAAACATTGGTTTTCTGCGGACCAAAAACAGAAAATACACAGAGTTGGTCAAAAGCACTCTGCAGAAATTGCTACCGATACACTTTCCGGGTGGAAATCTATCCCATCATGCTACAGAAAATGTACGCAGTGCTAAAAGAACCTCTAAGCAAAATTCTCAAAACGCACTTTCACAAATACCAAACAGCTGAAGAACGGTAAAGATGGTATTTATACTAAAACCGGGGAGACCCACGTCCTACAGACTAATGAGCGTACTTTTACCTCCTACTATGGTGTCTAATGATGGATAGTAAGTCATCCATCACAAATACTCAACATAGACATTTTTGCCTCAGGCTACGCAGACGATCGCACTATCCTTGCATACGGGAAGTTTAAAGCAACCGTGTCCAACATGATACAAAGTGTACTAAATATCTTAGAAAGGTGGTGCAAAAAATAAAGGTTATCGGTGAACCCAAGCAAAACGATTGTACCGTTTCTTTCTTCTTCTTTGAGTTCCCTCCTATCGGAGATTGAAAACCATCATAACGGCACGTATCTTGTTGACAACCGCCGTGAACAGCTCAAACCACTCTCTCAGGTTGCCAACAGTTTTTTTTTTCTTCTAATTTTACCATGGATAATTAGTTTGAGGATGTTGTATCTTTCTCCTCTTTTTTTTTTTTTTTTTTTTTTATTTTTTTTTTTTTATTTTATTTTTTTTTTTTTAGGACGTAGTGAGTTGTTTGGCTCTCAACAAGTGGCCCTTAAGAATAACTTACGCATGGTAATACCTTCCGGTTTTCTTCTCTGCGCAAATCCTGTTGTTTTAATGTCCCTGTCTAAACTAACCTACATTTGGTGCTAGTTTGAGGCGGGCTGGTTTTTGCTTCGCGGATTTTCACGCATCATCTGCGGCACGCATGCTGTCCCCGGCCCCTCTCTCCCTATAGCCCCTACCTTTGTCTGTCTCTTTATATTCTTCTATTGTCAAACTCTTCAATTTTTTTTTTTTGTACACTTGTTGCAAAGTTTTTTAACGCCCTCCATTTATTTTCATCTTTTAAGCATTTGTTAATGATTGTTCTTTTATCCACTTTGCTTTCTAGTATATATTCTAGTTTTTTTCTATCTTCCTCCCACGCCTCGCATTCTACTAGAGTGTGTTCTGCGTTATCGTGTGTTTCTTCCTGACAAAATGTACACAGCAAACCAATTCACATCACTGCAGCTTCCGCTGCCCTCAATGCGTATATTGTCAGACACGATATTAACTTTGCTTTTATCCAAAAACCTTGGATCTATAAGAGAAAGATAAACGAGTTAAGCACACCGGGCAGGTAGCTGCTAGCAGCACAACTTATATGCAAGCCTCGTTCATGCATCGTAGCAAATTTAATTTAATGCCATTATGGTACCTATGTTTCAAAGACCTAGTAACAGCCAAGGTGGTTTTAGTAGAAAAAGAAACCAAAAAAGAGATCATTCTCAAATCTGGATACCTTGTCTACAATCAGCAGGGACCTCCACCACCTGTAGAACTACTGTAGCTGACGAGTAAGGAGGATAACGCACCGCTGACCCTTAGGTGCAATTCCAACGCCCACTACGTAGCCTGGAGAACAAGAACATAATAAACATAAATAAACTTAAGAGGTGAGAAACTCTTAGATTTTATAGTAAAATCTAAGATCAATATCATTAACAAAGGTAACGCGCCAACGTTTCGCAATGAGTCACGTTAACATTAGCTAATTATAAAGCAAATAAAGTGATTCGTGTCGAACGATTAAGCATACATCTAATTTAATATCAAATCTAAAGAAACGCTCTTTTTAAAATACAGGAACCCAAAAAAAACTTTATACAACAAGATACTAGTTAGCCAAATCGGGGTCTGTCCAAAGATAGTAAAAACATCACAAGAGCTGGAGATAATGACAGACATATTTGTCAACTTCATTAAAACCACTTTTAAAGGAAGCTGCCCTAGCACAGTCAAACACACCTCCAACAAGATTACTTGGTGGAACAACAGGCTGGACAAGGCAAGGGCAGTTACTAGAAGGCTGTTCAACAAAACCAAAAAGAACGGTGGCTGGGGAGATACTGTGAGAACGTTTAAAACGGTCCCACATGCTTCCGCCTCCAGAAAGCCCTAAACAAAAACCGTACTAAAAACATTGGTTTTCTGCGGACCAAAAACAGAAAATACACAGAGTCGGTCAAAAGCACTCTGCAGAAATTGCTACCGATACACTTTCCGGGTGGAAATCTATCCCATCATGCTACAGAAAATGTACGCAGTGCTAAAAGAACCTCTAAGCAAAATTCTCAAAACGCACTTTCACAAATACCAAACAGCTGAAGAACGGTAAAGATGGTATTTATACCAAAACCGGGGAGACCCACGTCCTACAGACTAATGAGCGTACTTTTACCTCCTACTATGGTGTCTAATGATGGATAGTAAGTCATCCATCACAAATACTCAACATAGACATTTTTGCCTCAGGCTACGCAGACGATCGCACTATCCTTGCATACGGGAAGTTTAAAGCAACCGTGTCCAACATGATACAAAGTGTACTAAATATCTTAGAAAGGTGGTGCAAAAAATAAAGGTTATCGGTGAACCCAAGCAAAACGATTGTACCGTTTCTTTCTTCTTCTTTGAGTTCCCTCCTATCGGAGATTGAAAACCATCATAACGGCACGTATCTTGTTGACAACCGCCGTGAACAGCTCAAACCACTCTCTCAGGTTGCCAACAGTTTTTTTTTTCTTCTAATTTTACCATGGATAATTAGTTTGAGGATGTTGTATCTTTCTCCTCTTTTTTTTTTTTTTTTTTTTTTATTTTTTTTTTTTTATTTTTTTTTTTTTTTTTTTAGGACGTAGTGAGTTGTTTGGCTCTCAACAAGTGGCCCTTAAGAATAACTTACGCATGGTAATACCTTCCGGTTTTCTTCTCTGCGCAAATCCTGTTGTTTTAATGTCCCTGTCTAAACTAACCTACATTTGGTGCTAGTTTGAGGCGGGCTGGTTTTTGCTTCGCGGATTTTCACGCATCATCTGCGGCACGCATGCTGTCCCCGGCCCCTCTCTCCCTATAGCCCCTACCTTTGTCTGTCTCTTTATATTCTTCTATTGTCAAACTCTTCAATTTTTTTTTTTGTACACTTGTTGCAAAGTTTTTTAACGCCCTCCATTTATTTTCATCTTTTAAGCATTTGTTAATGATTGTTCTTTTATCCACTTTGCTTTCTAGTATATATTCTAGTTTTTTTCTATCTTCCTCCCACGCCTCGCATTCTACTAGAGTGTGTTCTGCGTTATCGTGTGTTTCTTCCTGACAAAATGTACACAGCAAACCAATTCACATCACTGCAGCTTCCGCTGCCCTCAATGCGTATATTGTCAGACACGATATTAACTTTGCTTTTATCCAAAAACCTTGGATCTATAAGAGAAAGATAAACGAGTTAAGCACACCGGGCAGGTAGCTGCTAGCAGCACAACTTATATGCAAGCCTCGTTCATGCATCGTAGCAAATTTAATTTAATGCCATTATGGTACCTATGTTTCAAAGACCTAGTAACAGCCAAGGTGGTTTTAGTAGAAAAAGAAACCAAAAAAGAGATCATTCTCAAATCTGGATACCTTGTCTACAATCAGCAGGGACCTCCACCACCTGTAGAACTACTGTAGCTGACGAGTAAGGAGGATAACGCACCGCTGACCCTTAGGTGCAATTCCAACGCCCACTACGTAGCCTGGAGAACAAGAACATAATAAACATAAATAAACTTAAGAGGTGAGAAACTCTTAGATTTTATAGTAAAATCTAAGATCAATATCATTAACAAAGGTAACGCGCCAACGTTTCGCAATGAGTCACGTTAACATTAGCTAATTATAAAGCAAATAAAGTGATTCGTGTCGAACGATTAAGCATACATCTAATTTAATATCAAATCTAAAGAAACGCTCTTTTTAAAATACAGGAACCCAAAAAAAACTTTATACAACAAGATACTAGTTAGCCAAATCGGGGTCTGTCCAAAGATAGTAAAAACATCACAAGAGCTGGAGATAATGACAGACATATTTGTCAACTTCATTAAAACCACTTTTAAAGGAAGCTGCCCTAGCACAGTCAAACACACCTCCAACAAGATTACTTGGTGGAACAACAGGCTGGACAAGGCAAGGGCAGTTACTAGAAGGCTGTTCAACAAAACCAAAAAGAACGGTGGCTGGGGAGATACTGTGAGAACGTTTAAAACGGTCCCACATGCTTCCGCCTCCAGAAAGCCCTAAACAAAAACCGTACTAAAAACATTGGTTTTCTGCGGACCAAAAACAGAAAATACACAGAGTCGGTCAAAAGCACTCTGCAGAAATTGCTACCGATACACTTTCCGGGTGGAAATCTATCCCATCATGCTACAGAAAATGTACGCAGTGCTAAAAGAACCTCTAAGCAAAATTCTCAAAACGCACTTTCACAAATACCAAACAGCTGAAGAACGGTAAAGATGGTATTTATACCAAAACCGGGGAGACCCACGTCCTACAGACTAATGAGCGTACTTTTACCTCCTACTATGGTGTCTAATGATGGATAGTAAGTCATCCATCACAAATACTCAACATAGACATTTTTGCCTCAGGCTACGCAGACGATCGCACTATCCTTGCATACGGGAAGTTTAAAGCAACCGTGTCCAACATGATACAAAGTGTACTAAATATCTTAGAAAGGTGGTGCAAAAAATAAAGGTTATCGGTGAACCCAAGCAAAACGATTGTACCGTTTCTTTCTTCTTCTTTGAGTTCCCTCCTATCGGAGATTGAAAACCATCATAACGGCACGTATCTTGTTGACAACCGCCGTGAACAGCTCAAACCACTCTCTCAGGTTGCCAACAGTTTTTTTTTTCTTCTAATTTTACCATGGATAATTAGTTTGAGGATGTTGTATCTTTCTCCTCTTTTTTTTTTTTTTTTTTTTTTATTTTTTTTTTTTTTTTTTATTTTTTTTTTTTTAGGACGTAGTGAGTTGTTTGGCTCTCAACAAGTGGCCCTTAAGATTAACTTACGCATGGTAATACCTTCCGGTTTTCTTCTCTGCGCAAATCCTGTTGTTTTAATGTCCCTGTCTAAACTAACCTACATTTGGTGCTAGTTTGAGGCGGGCTGGTTTTTGCTTCGCGGATTTTCACGCATCATCTGCGGCACGCATGCTGTCCCCGGCCCCTCTCTCCCTATAGCCCCTACCTTTGTCTGTCTCTTTATATTCTTCTATTGTCAAACTCTTCAATTTTTTTTTTTTGTACACTTGTTGCAAAGTTTTTTAACGCCCTCCATTTATTTTCATCTTTTAAGCATTTGTTAATGATTGTTCTTTTATCCACTTTGCTTTCTAGTATATATTCTAGTTTTTTTCTATCTTCCTCCCACGCCTCGCATTCTACTAGAGTGTGTTCTGCGTTATCGTGTGTTTCTTCCTGACAAAATGTACACCTTTCTTCTTCATTTATTTTTTTAATTTTTTGCAAGAATTTTCCAAATGCTCCGTGCCCGGTCAGTATTTGTGTTGTATAATAACACGTCTCGGGTTTCTTCTCTACCCATTCTTTTATGTCTGGGATTAATTCTCTCGTCCATTTCCCCTTTTCTCCTGTATCCCATTTTCTCTGCCATCTTTCCATAGTCTTCTCTCTTGCTCTTATCTTTGCTTCTTTTTTACTCGTTCCTTCTTTTACAAGTTTTTTTATTTCTATTCTTTCCTCCACCATCATATCCGCGGGAGGTGTTGCCGCAATTACCTCTACTGCCTCTTGTGACACTGTTCTGTAAGCTCTACAAATCCTTAGCGAGCTTGCTCTTGTGGCTCCTCTTACTTCCTTTCTGTTTTTCTTTGTTTTCATGGCTTCTCCCCATGTTTCTGCGGCGTACAGCAATTTGCTTCTTGCTGCCGTTGCTATTAGCCTTCTGCTTTCTTCTCCTGGACCTCCGTTGTTTGGCATAAGTCTACCAAGCTTTCTCTCAATTTCCTTTGTTCCAATGACCGCTTCCTTAACCTGTTCATTCCATCCCTTTGCTTCGAGTGTCACTCCAAGGTATTTGATTTTTTTCCCTATGGTTATCTCTTGATCTCCCACCTGTATCTTACCTGTTCCTCTATTATTCCTCTTAGTCGATAGGTATGCCGCCTCAGTTTTTTGTGTTGCTAGTTTTAAGCCCTTACTTCTCATCCATATTTGTATCATATCAATTGCCAGCTCTAATCTTCCTTTTAGTACTTCTATTTCTACGTCTCTACCTACTACTGCTATGTCGTCCGCAAATGCTGTTATTGACACGCCTTCCGGCATCTTCATTCGAAGTAACTCGTTATAGACAAGGTTCCACAGTTTTGGTCCCAGTGCTGAGCCCTGCGGTACCCCTCTAGTAAGTTTGAATCTTCCATTTTTGGTCACTAGATTTCTGTCCTGTAAGTAGCTCCATATAATCTTGATTGTTTTTCTGTTCAGTTCTTTCTTCTTTGCCGCCTCTATGATTGCTGCCCATGATACGCTATTAAACGCGTTCTGTATGTCCAACGCTATCATTACACAGTGTTGCCTTTTCCTCTGCGTTCCGCTGTTTGCTTCTTTTGCTATTGCTTTCACTTTTTCAATAGCTCCTAAGGTTGTTTTTCCTTTGGTAAATCCGTATTGTTCTTTTTCCCATCCTCCTTTTTCTTCTATCTCTTGTTCTATTCTCCGTACAATAACTTTTTCCATTATTTTAGCCAGTGTGTTGATTAAACATATTGGTCTGTATGATGTTGCTTTTCCTGCTTCTTTTTTTTTCTCAATCAGTACCAGAGTGGCTTCTTTCCAACATCCTGGGAAAGTTCCTTCTTTTAGGCACCTGTTGATTATTTGAGTTATTTCTATCTCGTTTCCGTCTAATGCTGCTTTAACAATCTCTGTTGTTATTTCGTCCGGACCTGGTGCTTTGTTGTTAGGCAATTCTTTTATGATCTCTTTGATCTCTTCCACTGTTGCCATAACTGTTGCTTCTTCTTCTTTTGTTTCTGGTTCTTCTACTGGTTCTCCCTTGGGAAATAGTTTTTTAATTATGACCTCTTCTTCTTCGTCTTCTTTTAAGCAGATTCCTTTTGTTCTTCCACCCAATTTGTCCATCACTATTTTGTACGGTTTTCCCCAAGGATCCCCATCTATAGATTCTATCATTTCTTTCCAGCATCTTTTTCTGCTATCCCTAATTGCCTTTTTTAAAATTTTTCTGTCGTTTTTTAGTTTCTCTTCTATTTCCTCTGTGTTCTCTCCTCTTCTTCTCAGCCTTTTGATTTTCCTCGCTGTTTGTATTGTGTTTTTCCTGCATTCTTTTATTTCCTCACACCACCAGTATGGTCCTTTTCGTCCGCCTTCCCTGTACCTAGGAATTGCTTCCTCCGCCGCTTTTCTCAGTTTTTCTGAGTACCTCTCGCATCTTTTCTCAATATTTTCGTGTTTTCTGTCACTTCTTCTGTTTCCATGCCTCTCTTTATCTTTTCTTTGTCCATTCTTCTTACGTTCCATTTACCTTCTCTCGTGTGCTCCTGTTTTCCTTTCTCCTTTGTATTGTATTGTATATGTTTATGTAGACTCAGTGATTCTTCTTCAGTCACGGTCCATTCATTTATTATTTTTGCCATTTCCCACGTTGCTATGGTGATGTCAATATGCGATTTTGAGCTTCCTCTTACAAACGTCGGTTTGTCTCCATTGTTGCAGATTGTAAGATTTAACCCTGCTATCATCTCCTCTAAGATTTTTCCTCTTAAATCGTTCTTGTAGCCTCCCCATCTCGGTGATTTTGCGTTGAAATCTCCTCCTACAATAATTTTTTTGTTTTTCTGTTTTCTTAAACTTCTTTCTAATTCTTCTATCCACTCTCGATAGTATTCCAGACCGCAGTTTGGGCTGATATAACAGCTGTATACTATCATGCTTTGTACTTCTGCCCACACTATTCCTTCTTTTGGTGTTCCCCATCTTTCCACCTTGTCCCTACACTTCCCCCTAGCTAAAATTGCTGCATCTGTTCCTTTGTCTCTTATCCACTTACCATTTAGTTTGTTTTTATTAGGTTCACTCACTAGCACTAGGTCTATTTCCTCTCTCTCCGCTGTTGCTATTAGTAAATCGTGAGCCTCTCTTCCCCTCCCTATGTTTATTTGTATAAACTTATACATTATGTGATACTATTTTTTTTCCTCCTGTTCTCTCCAGTTATCTGGGTTGTTGTCCTCCATATTCTTCTTTGTTTTCCTCATTTCTTTTTTCTTTGTAGCTGGACATCTTTTCTCTCCCGTTCTGTGTCCTAATACTTTGCATTCAATGCAGTATTCTTTGTTTCTGCATTCGGCAACCTGATGTCCCTCCTTTCCGCATTTTATACATAGCGAAGACCTGTCTTCCCCATTGCATTCTGCCGCTACATGTCCTTTCCTCCAGCATTTATAACATTTTCTTTCATTTGCTTTAACTTTCTCTACTCTGCATCTTATGAGTCCTATGTTTATTCTTCCTTCTCCTATTATCTGTTCTGCTATTTTTTTGTCCATTTTGACTATAGCGGTTTGTATTTCTCTATAACCTTTCTTTATGGAAATTATTGTACTTCCTTCTGTGTTCACTTTGTTCATAATTTCTTCCAGTATTTCTTCTCTCTTAATTTCCGGGCTAATATCTTTGATTATCACCAGTTCTGTAGTTTTGTTGCTGGCTTTTCGTACATTGCAGCCTTCCATTCCATTTTTAATTTTTTTCTATCTCTTTCTCCGTCTCATTACCCTTTGTAATTAGTAACAACTCCCCTTTTTTTGTTTCTCTTACCTCCTTGAACGTAGATCCTTTTATCTGGGTTTTTGCCTGTCTCAGCAAATCTGCATATGTGACACCTTGTTTGCTCACTACTATAGCACCTGTTTCCGTACCTGTTTTTTTTTCTCTATGTGTCTCCGCTACCTGTCCCTGTGTTGGCACGCACAGTCTTATTTTTGTGTTAGTTCTTCTTCCTGCTATTTCCATAATTTTTTTTGCATCTCTTGCCGTAATTCCCGTTGGTATTGGTATATTTATTTCTTCAATACGTAATGTTTTTGTTTTGATAAGCATTTTTTCGATAGCTATTAGTATCTCCTTATTCCCTGCCGTTTCGATTTTCTGCTTAATGATGTGTACTTTTCCCACATTTTTTCCGCTTAGATTTTTAACAATTTCTATATATGGCGTTTCATCTTCTCCTTCTTCCTCCATTAGTTCAGGGTATTTTATTATTGCTTGTTGTAAGATACCACCTTCTTTGCCTATTTCATCTTTATTTATTAAAAGTCCTGTATCCATTTCCTTTCCCATTATTGGGTTTTTTTTTTCCACATTTACATATTTATAGTCTGTATCTCTCCATTCTTTATTTATAATATTTTTTATATCCTCTTCATTAGCCACTTTTAATATCTCCTCGTCCGAGATGAAATGGTTTTTACGGTTTTCTTCCCTATTATCTCCAGTTTCCATTGTCTGTGTCGACATTTCTATACCTATTTTTGTTTTATTTTCATTCTCCTGTTCTTTTTTTTGGATTTCTTCAAATTCCATTCTCTCCATATTTGTTTCTAGTTGATTCGCCACCTTTTTAATTTCCAGTTTAGTGGTTGTACACTCACTGGTTAAGTTTTTTAAATCTCTAATTAATTTCCCCATTATTTGGATTGTTGTGGGGTTATTTGCTCTCTTCGCCTCGTTGTTACCTCCTGGCGAATCTATTTCTCTCCCTCTTTTTTGTTTCGTTGGACCTAATTCTTTATCTTTATTTTTATCCGGCGGTGTTCTTTGCAACATCCCGCTTTTTAAAAATGCATCCATCTTATAACGTTTTTTGACCCTTGGCCTAGTTTCACTTTTAATTAATATCAAATTGCTGTTTCCGCGTTTATGTTTTATTATGTAACACTAGACGTGTCGCGCGTCACGACACGAATGTGTTTTAAAACACGACCGCACCTTTATTTTTTTTGTGTGTCCAGTTTTACACTTTTTTGAACTTTCACAATAAACTTTTCACCTTTCCACTGTTTGTTCTAATTCACAGAATTTTTATTTTTTTAAATAACGTAGATTATTCACCATTATTTAAATCGCCTTTATGCACATTCGCGAGCACGTCCGTTCTCCGTCGGACATTGACCGCGACTTTCTCCTCTTTCTCCTCTTAGAATGTGTCCAGGCACTCAAGTTTTCTTTTTTTAATGGTTTTATGGATCTCTCTGATTTTATCCATTCAGTACAATACTGCTTCGTTGGTAATTTTGTCGGTCCATAAAATTTTAAAGATTCTCCTGTAACACCACATTTCAAATGCCTTTAATGTCCAGGCCTCCATTCTGTACAGCAGGGTAGGAAAAATGTAGCACTTTAGCATTCGGTTTCGAATCTCTAATTTAATGCTGCGGTTACAGAGAATTTTCCCTATTTTAGAAAAGGCACAACGGGAGAGTTCTATTCTGCAGTTGATTTTCTTGGTGTGCTCTGTATTGTCTGTTACCCATGTTCCCAAGTACTTGTGGGAATATACCCATTCAATAGTTTCGTTGTTAATGACTATAGGTGGTCTATTATGATTAATGTTTGTGTACTTTGTAGTAGCCATAGCTTTTATCTTCTTTATGTTTATGTCCAGTCCGTACCTTTTACAGTGGGTGTCTTCTATGTTGTCAGTTATAATTTTCTTGTCATACCTCGAATCTCTTCTGACAATGCCTCTTCAAAGATACATTCACTATATACATTGAATAAAAGAGGTGACAGTATACATCCCTGACTTACTTACATGACTTACATATTTTAAACTCGTCGCTTAGGTCTTTTCCGACTTTTACTTTCCTTTTTGTATCTCTAGTAGTTTACAAGACGGCAAAACACCACAGATTTAACAAAACCTAAGGATGTAAAGGAGGTAAAATATCTGGGACTAACACTCGACACTAAGCTAAACTTCAACACACTTGACAAACATACATCTGGGTAAATATGCCTCAACTTTTTAGGCAAAGGTGATTAGCATCGAGTGGTGCGCCAGGAACATGATCGAGAAGAGACTAAAACCGGACAGACTGATAACTATCATGTCAAACAGTCAAGCGGCATTGCAGGCTGGTTATAACCTGCATATACAAAATTCGCCTGGTATGGATACCAAAAGACCAGGGAACAAAAAAAAAACCTCATGGCAAATTAGCTTAAAAAACAAGGAGCAAAGGGGATCCCATACAAGACCGGAAAAAAAGTAAAGGGCTGTAAAGGATTGACACATTCAAGAATATTCCAAACAGGACCTTCTATGATATTAAAACAGTGGTAACACAAATGAGTCGCATCAGACTACAAAAAATGGGAATAGGTAAAGACCCTCTATGCCGAGAACGTATGGACTAAGACGAGACTCCAATACAGTTACTGAATGTATGCAAAGCTTTCAAACAGCAACGCACAGTCATCTTTGGCAAACACAACCTCAAATATGCTAAAAACAACCCATTGGCTTAAGGTACTGCACTTCATTAAAGAGACAGAACTGCTAAAGAAGTAGAGCAGCATGTACTACAGGCCCAATAGGAGCGCAGTGCAAAGGGCGCATACTAGGTGAATTAAACATCAAAGAACGGCTTTCCAATAAAATAAACCAGAGCATACTGCAATATTTTGGTCACGTCACGTCACGATCCAGGAATAGGTCTCGCCAAACCTCAAGAAATTGCAATAGAGTATCAAAGAATTTGCTGAAATCGCTATATATTACACCCAGTTGTGGTCGCACATCAAGCGCTATGGAAACAAACTGTGTGACACATAGCAAATTCAACCGTGCTGGATATCCGATATTTAACTTGCGTTGTCGACAGTTCTCGGAACAGATCGCTGATAACGATCGTCTAATCGAATTCGTTCGACGAAGCAGCTTGGTTGCATGGATATAAAAGTCTATTTATTTTGTTTAATCTATGTTTGTGTATCGTAAAATCCAAAAGTGTTTTCTTTTACACCCTAGATACTGTATGGAAACATATATTCATATTTTGTTAGTTTTTAATAGTTTTTTTTTAATATGCCACTCTTTATATAGTTAGAAGAAAGTGTCGGCATTAATAGTCTTTTTGGGCGGATATGCCAAAAACTAAAAGAAATAAATCAGTATAAACCTAACCAATTTGACTACTAAAGCAACTTTAACGTCAAAATTGACATAATACATTATAGAAATTGTAGCTTTAACTACACCTTTGATTTTAGAGGTTGTAGCATTATTCACAACTTCTGATAGATATTTGTATAAAATTTTGATAAACCCTCTTCAATTTGTTAAAAAATATTTAAGATTTGTACTAAAACATTTATTTACATAACTTAACAATCATATTTGTATTTGACTAGCTACATCTTTTGCTTTTTTTAACTTTGCCAGTCTTCGTTTATGCACATTTGATTTAATATGAATGTTATATTGAAACTGTCCTATAAATATACGATCACATGTTTCACAAACCATTGTATCATCTTCAGAATTTGAAACTGAATTAACATTAATCGGTTCTAAAGCTTTATAAATGCAATCTTCTTCATTAATAAAACTATCAATTATATTAACAGCCGGTTTAGTTATTTCTTCATCCCATTTATTAAGATCATCTGTTGTTAACGAATAAATTGGAGGTACCTCTCGATCATTTCGACCTAAAAACCTGTTAATAATCCAACGATGCTGCTTCTTTGCATAGCGACGTGTAACCATTTTTAATTCTTCAATTCCTTTCTTTAATAATTCTTCCCCAATTGGAGTTGATTTTTCCGATTCGGGTAATAATAAATATTCATGAAATTCTTTAAAACCAATCATTTGGAAAATTCCTTTCGTATAATCGATTTCAGAATTTGCTATTTTTTGTTCGTTATATAACTTATGAAATTGTAATAATTCATCCAGTAAACCATCCTGCATCATTGCATCAACTCGTGTATTAATTCTATCGTTTAATACTTTTTGTTCCCATTTTAACCATAATATTATAGTATTTGGGTATCGTAATCCACCCTCAATTGTATGTAGCTGTTTTTGTTTTTCCAATAAATCGCTCATTAATTTACCTTTTTGTTCGAATACTTCTAGAGAGCGTAATATTTTTCTTTTATTATTGGGATGCAATCGTTTAGCCATTTCAGGATCCAATTCTTTTAATTTGTTGTGTAATTCGATGCTTGATAAATCATCGTGATTGTTTGAACCGGGTGTAAACTGCCTTTCTGATTGTCCATCCTCGATTAATATTTTCCATAATATTGATTCGATGTAATAATTGGTTCCACCGACCACTATTGGTAATTTATTTTTATTAATTAATTCGTCTATTATTGGTAGGGATTTGTTGCGGTAATCAACAACAGTGCATAATTGTGTTGGATTTAATATATCGATTAAATGATGGGGAGCTTGTTTACGTTCATCTAAAGTAGGTTTGGCACTTATAATATCAATATTTTTATATATTTGCATCGAATCGGCTCCTATAATTTCTCCACTGAATTTTTTAGCGAGATCTAATGATAATTTGGTTTTTCCCGATGCGGTTGCTCCTAATATTATTACTAATGGTAAGCGTAAATTCATTTCATCTGCTTTACGTTTAGTCATTATTTAAAAAAATTAAGATAATCTAAAAAAAGCACAAAACAAATATTTGTTTTAGGTTAAATTTAATTCTAATGATCATACATTTATTTATTTATTCATGCATGGAGATTAATTTCTAAATCCACTTCTTATGCATGAGTTATTATGGACACGTGTTTCACATTCACTCACTAGTTTGCTTGGCTTGAAGTCACTTTAAGGTGACTTGTTTCTAACCTTAAACCAATTGCATTTGCAAATATAACCTTGCAAGGTATAAATGTAATAAATTTATTAGTTCTAATCAAACAATCTATAAAAATGGCAGGAATAGGAAGGAAATTTGTTAATATGATAAAAAGTAAAGAGACAAGGGATTATTTTATGAGGTAAGTTGCTTTTTTAATTAAAATTTTTGATTAATGAATGAAATTTTTATTTAGTACACATTTTTGGGGACCTGTTGCTAACTGGGGTATACCTATTGCTGCCTTAGCTGATATTAAAAAGGATCCTAAATTTATTAGTGGAAAAATGACATTCGGTAAGGACATATAAATCAAATTAATTAAATATTGATGGGAAATAGTAAATTATGTCCTTGATAGATCAATTGCATTTATTACATAATTATTTCATATCAAAATTAAGCGATTACAATCATATTTTCCTAATCATTTATAATTAATAATTTCATTCATGGTTTCCATTATGTAGGTGCAATAGATTATTTTATATTGAATATTTCTACTAGATTTTCTATGCATGTACTTTACACTTCTTAGTAGTGGCGCATATTAATATAGAAACAGCCGGTTAATGTATTTCTTAAATAAAATATTTAAAAAGCAGGGATTACAACCAATTTTTTATAACAAACAACCAAACATCTTCTTTTGGACAAAATTAAATTAAAAATTTCATTACAAAGTTGCTAAATAGATTTATTATATTTGATTGACATTTAATATCAAAATTAAATTGAAATTATAGTCTTTTTTAACGAATTGAATAGAAATAGTTCATCCAAGTCTTTGAATTTTATAAAAAAATAAGAAATTCTTAACAGAAAAAAGTCGCCTTTGGAAAATTCAATCAAATTTGACGTTTCTAGCTTCATACAACAGTGTTGCCAACTATTTTGGAAATTTCTCTTGAATATAAGTACTATTCGTGTAGTCTTATTGAATAAAAATGTTTTTAAATTTGTCAATATTAACTTGATTAATTGATGGCAATTTATTGCGGGTTTCTATCACCATTTCACACAAATAGTAGAAATATTGTTTTTTAAATGCATGGAATAAGCAAGTTAGAATAGAGTTGGGCCGCCATGTTTTTTTGACACGATGTTACCCGATGCGATCCGAATGGATAGGAATAAATATTATAAAATATTTTTTTAATAAAATCAATTTTGATGTTATTATATGAATTACTTAATGCGTTTTTCCGTGAGATACTTACATATCAGCGAGTAAACTATCTTTTATTTTTATATTTCTCTATTTTTGGTTGATCGCGGAATGGTTATTATTAATTTAGTACAATGTTTGCTATATAAATATTTACTTTACGTAGAATAGTAATTTTTTATACTTAATTCATCTCATTATAGGGTATCATATTTAAATTTGAGATACCGGACAAAATAAACTGCTTACAACTGTTACAAATTTACTTCTCCGGTTGGTACAATCAGAGTAAAATGTAATTAACCGGTGAGTAGCGACAACGCAACGGTTTCTAACCATTTGCTACCACATCAACGGTATCTTACGGCAAAACGCTTTTAGTTTCTAATTTGTGTTATTCGTATTTAAATTAATTTGTTATTGTGACTTTCTGCGTATGCTACGAACGAATATTCCAGGATGTCTTTGTTTTATATCGCTGCACTCAGTGACGAATTTAGCATGTAAATGGCCCGAGAGATTACCAAATTTTGAGGTACTACCGAAAGTTTTATAATGCTATGATACTATTTTTTTTATCACCAGTTCCCTGAACATGTGGGGCTCGCTTGTGCATAAATTTGCTAATGTCTGCAAGTCATTTTCTTATGTTTGATAGCTACAAGAACGCGGCAGAAGAAAGTAACATCCAATTTCTAGATGACAAACACTGGGACGGTAACACATTTTTAATTTGATTCAATGTTGGGGTGCCAAATTATCCGAAGGTAGGGGCGCAGATAGGTGACAATGCTCCGGGTCAGTCGTAGAGGATTCTACGGCTTAATTTAGTTTGTTATCTTGCGCAGGCTGTGTTGTTGGTTTTTCATAGTTCCAGTTGAAGGGATTAGACGGTGTAACCGGTCGTAGTGCTTTGGTCTCAACTGCCGCTTGTAAAAAATTTTACTGGCTGCATTCCTCCAGGTGCTAGGGTAGTGGCCGTATGTGCCCTCGAGAGCGTTGGGTTATTTCCCAAGGTCGTTGTACTCCTGTGAAGGAGGCTCTCGTGCGCAATATGGATCGTTTGGTCCATATGGGTGCTTTATTTGTTTGTGGTGTCTTTGGGTGAAAGTGCAGACCAGAGGACGGGTTTACAATAGCCTTGGTCTACCCCAGAGGTATCTATTGTGTGTGGTGGTTGACGACACCGTGCAAGGTTGTACATGTTGGAAACTGCAGTGGTTATGGGTGGTGATCACCGGATGACCCAGACGGAATTTCTGTTTACGTGGATTGGGTGATGTCGTTACCATATGGTCTCTGTTTGGTTCTCGGAGTTTGACTATCGGTCACCGTGAAAGTCGAGTATTTATAGGAGCGGGGGACAAATGACTAAGATGCTATTGGTGGAGTGAGGCTCCGCCTATAAAACGGTATCAATTTCCCTTACTCTCTCAGGCTGAGCTTCCGACTCTGCAGTATAGTAATTTCTACTAGGGTTTGGGTTTTGCGGGTTCGAAATGTTTGCTACATTCGCGAAATGGGCTAGTCCGTAATTGTTTGACACTGTGATGGCACATAATGTTCAAACTCCCGCGCGCTAGGTCTTACGGCAAGGGCGGTGGTGATCGGCTGAGGTTGTTTTTTTTTTTTTTTTTTTTTGGTACATTCGTTTATTACGTGCACCGTACCGTGTCCCGTTTTCTTCTACGCGACCGGTTTGTTGTTTCCAGAGGGTCCTGCGTTCCGAGGTTGTCTGCTTTGTCTTGATGGACGGCAATGACTGTGTCGGTGGCATGCACATGGACTGTGCATGTCGCGTTGAGGGTTATGCCGGGCTCAACTGCAGGCGGATCCGGTTGGACGTCTTTGGTTTCCCTTGGGAGGTCGGATATGTGGAATATGACCGGTCTGTATTTCCTCTGATACCCCCAGGGGGTTGAGCGTTGCGATGTCAGTCGTGAAGTGGCTTTTATCCGGTTGGTCTTCTTCGGCTAGGTCACTGGTGGTGGATACGGTAAGTAGGGTCGAACCGATTTCTTCGTGGTACTTGCTCTTGACGTGTGTTACGGTGGTTGTAAACTGGAGTGAAGTGACTTGTTGTTTGGCCTTGTTGATGCTCACTTATAGAATTCCGATTGGTTCCGGTATAAGTTCTTGGACTTCTTCTGTTTCTTAGGATAGCATATTGAGGTTGTAGATGACGTTGTAGCTGGTGGTATCTCGATTTGTTTCTGCATCTACTTGGAAGGCGTTCACCTGGTAGGTCAGATATCCTGTCATATCCGAGGGATCACACGCATGCCATTTAAATTTTAAGTGCAGTACCTACCACAAGGGCCCTACCTATAGGACAAGAGATCGGGATACGCCCAAATCAGCGCGCCTCACTAGGTACAGCTACCAGTATCGACTTTAAGCTGCAAGACCATTCTTCACTGGTGGGAGCGAGTAACTATTCATACTGTCCCAGACGTGCAGTCTGGTACCCGAGTTGATTGTACGCAGCTCACCCGCCGAAGCAGGGCCCACGTGAGCTACTCTTAACATGGTTCGGAATAACGCAGTGAGTCCGCCTCTGATCAGCATGTAGCCAACCACTTCACCCACGAGGCCGACCTCAACGACCTGGCCAGGTTTTATCCAGTAAAAGTACTGGTGAACTCCCAGTACAGGTTCTTGCCAACCTTTTCCCCGGGCACGCCAACACACACGCATACACTTAGTACGCAACACACACAGCGCCGACACACTCGCATTCACACAGTACGCCACCACACACAGCGTCAACACACAAGCATACATTCAGTACAGCTACACACACAGCGCCAACACTCACGCATTTGTTGCGACTAGCCTACTACAGCCGCTAATCTGCTCATATTGGTCACACTCAACTAGCATGTGGATCCAGTCTTCTGGCATATTACATTGGCACTGTCAATCCTTTCTTTATTAAAAACTCATCTATGCTTCCATGACTGGTTTTCAAGTACCCAAGGTACAGCCCTGGGTCAAACCACTCTGATTTTGCCGCAAAGCGCACATCCGGCATAAAGAAATTAGTCACTGTTTCCATCGTGTTAGCCGACCTTTCCGACTGCCACTTGCTGTGGCAGGCTATGTTGGCACCCCAGTACTGTATGCAGACCACTCCATTGTTCCGGAACGCGCGAGTTAAATTCCACGGGTTGGAATAAGACTTTAAAAACTATTTTTTATTCAAATCATCAAACTTTACAAGGTTTGATCTATTCTAATACAATTATTCTTGATTATAATGATTAAATATTAATGATTAATTATTACATGGTTATAGTAGCTCGCGATTTTAAGCGAAGTCTAGTTACCGATTTTAGGTGTACTTATTACTACTATATGTTGGACTGATTCCTCTGGGAAGCGTCGTCGTATTTATATGTTTTGTTGTGATGGCTCAGCATTTACTGTATCATAAACACGCGTGAAATGCACTTGACCTACGGATTGCTTTGTATCTCTACGGTAGTTCAAGCAGCACTTTCATTGCATGCGTGGAGACAATTCTACATGTCCGCAGGCAACCGTATAAGGGATCGTGAGGGTGATGAGTAACGGTAATTAGCCTGTTCTCATAGGCTATTGTGCCGACGTACTTCTGTGTGGTGACGGACGGACATATCGCCAGGTCGTTTGGGGTTTGTCCGGAATAGGAGCCTGGAAATATTCCATGACGGTATGTGGTATACGTGCTGGCTGGAACTAAAGTTAAAACTACTGTCCCGCAATTTAGTTCCTGCTTACCCCACCCAAGTGTTTGCGATCTAGTTTTTTGATAACAAACATTTGGGTGGAATAGGGGAACTAAAGTTAAAACTACTGTCTTGCAATCAATGAACATAGTACCCCGCCCGCCCACCCAAGTGTTTGTTATTAAGAAATTGGATCACAAACACTTGGGTGGGTTGGGGGGAACTAAAGTTATAACTACTGTTTTGCAATCAATGAACATAGTACCCCGTCCACCCACCCAAGTGTTTGTTAACTAGAAATTGGATTACAAACACTTGGGTGGGTGGGCGGTAACTAAAGTTTAAACTACTGTCTTCAAATCAATGAACATAGTACCCCGCCCACCCACCCAAGTGTTTGTTAACTAGAAATTGGATTACAAACACTTGGGTGGGTGGGCGGTAACTAAAGTTAAAACTACTGTCTTGCAATAAATGAACATAGTACCTCGTCCACCTACCCAAGTGTTTGTTATCTAGAAATTGGATTACAAACACTTGGGTGGGTGGGCGGTAACTAAAGTTAAAACTACTGTCTTCAAATCAATGAACATAGTACCCCGCCCACCCACCCAAGTGTTTGTTAACTAGAAATTGGATTACAAACACTTGGGTGGGTGGGCGGTAACTAAAGTTAAAACTACTGTCTTGCAATCAATGAACATAGTACCTCGTCCACCTACCCAAGTGTTTGTTATCTAGAAATTGGATTACAAACACTTGGGTGGGTGGGCGGTAACTAAAGTTAAAACTACTGTCTTCAAATCAATGAACATAGTACCCCGCTCACCCACCCAAGTGTTTGTTAACTAGAAATTGGATTACAAACACTTGGGTGGGTGGGCGGTAACTAAAGTTAAAACTACTGTCTTGCAATCAAGGAACATAGTACCCCGCCCACCCACCCAAGTGTTTGTTATCAAGAAATTAGATCACAAACACTTACGTGGGTGGCCAGGAACTGAAGTTAAAACCACTATTCCGCAATCAATGAACAGATTGCCCCACCTACCTACCCAAATATTTGTTATCAAGAAATTAGATCACAAACTCTTGGGTGGGTTTACGGGAACTAAAGTTAAAACTACTCTTTTGCAATTTAGTGTTTGTTATCAAGAAATTACATCACAAACACTTGGGTGGGTGGGCGGGAACTAAGTTAAAACTACTGTCCCGCAATTGATAAACTGAGTTCAAGTTTTATTTAAAAATTGATTGTTGATTCTGTGTTATTTTAATGCGATTTTATGCGAATTTTATGCTAGAAATAGCCTTTACCGTTCTCCAGCAAAGATCCCACGTTGGGCGCCAAATTGTCATCATTGATGCGGGTCATTTTACACTAGCAAACCTTACGTTGGGCGTTAAATTGTTATTAATAATTTATTTAATTAACGTTGGTTTATTTCTGCTGCTAAGGTTAATTGCCGACAGCAGAAGTTAAGACTACTACATCTGGGAATTTTACCGCACATTCAGGAAGGCTAACCAAAATTATTGTTACGGTCTACTATGTTATCGGTCACTCCGACTGTGTGGGTGGAGAGGTGACAAGCTAAGTGGTCTAGAGTAGTTTTTTCTTTTTGCGATGATTTTTATGAACTAATAACCTTGGTATGATATAAAAAGCCTACTGCGACCTGAAAAGGTCTTAATTGGTGGCGATCTAGCAACTCTTGTTTATATTTAGGCTGGCTTTGTGATCGTAATTCCTGGCAGTCTAAGTCTATTGTGGGTGGCAGCGATGCAGCACGTCTAGAGGCTGGTATAGGCTTCATATGCTACTTTCTTTTGATGTTGATGTTGCGTCGTTCTGACTCATGCTCATGCTATAATAAAAGTGCATTAATATAGGATGGATTCACAAACGCTACCTCGGAGGTAACTTCACTTTTAATTCAGACAGACGCGTGGTCAATGCTTTTCAGTTCTATTGTTAGCTATTGATTGCTGCGTGTGGTCGGAGTTCAAAAAAATGTTTAGTGATGAGAATTATACAACTAACACTTCACTGAGCTGAGGCACTGTGTCTTGGTTATAGTGTATGATTGTTCGATGAATAGTCATCCGCGTTACCTTGCGTTTGCTGAGATGTGTCCGGGCAAGTTGTTTGTGGCGCTGGAAGGTAGTCGTTGCGTTTCCGCACTTGTTTACACATGTTCTGTCTCTCCTTTACCGGCTTTAGGTGGAGGTGCCGGTCGGAGGTCATCGATATGTGTCTTTACAGGGTTATGTTCTCATCATCTTCTAGGTCCAAGCCATTTTGCGTTTAGACCTATTACTCTGCATTGTATCATTACTTTGTCTTCTTGATCACTGGCGGTTATTGCGGAGGTTATTGGAGGGTCTGCTGTAAAGAAGGACTATTGACTGCAGATAATTTGGGTTATTGTTGGAATGCTATGGCAATAGCGTAACTCTTGGAGTAGTAGCGGTGCTCACCACGTGAGCTGAGGTCCGACTGGAGTCTGTAGTATAGTGGAGTTTACGGTGTCGAGAATTTAGTGTAGTGGTCATCTTTTTGATCATATTTTTTTTGTTTTGTTTCATTTATTTTTGTTGTTTTGTTAGAGATAACTTTTGGTTTTGTAGAGTCGAATAATTATGTGGCAGATTGCTTTAATTGGCAATACGATTGCAGCTGGGCGTGGATTGTGCTCACGAACAGAATGATTATTTCTTGGCTTTGTTGGGTGTTGATGAAATTGCACGGACCGCCGTCAAAACACCATGAATTGAATAAAAACTGATAACTCTATTTCATGGAAGAAATCGAATTGCGCCTGCAACTGTCTTCTTTGGTGTGTTGGAGATTTGTGCTTTTTGCACGGAAAAAAGTGCTTTGTTTAAACATGCTTTTTTAATTTACTAACAACGAGTGAGTGACGCCTATGGAATGTGTGGTTGCACTCATGCCTTTGACCGTGTTAACATTTTTCAGTTGCGCTTACATTTTACACATTCCATGGGCGACGTTGTTCTGGGATTGAAAGATGCTAAAACGGGGAAAGGCATGAGTTTAACGACATCCAACATAATTTTTCTGTTTATTAAGTTGCCTATTATACCGGCCAAACTATTCGTGTCTAGCTGTACACTAGAGGGTATGCACCCTTCAGCAGTGCGCCTAGAATCTCACTGGTCAGAGATACAATTTACATAAAATCTATTTTATGTATAAAAATATGTGAGAAGTAGTAACGCAATGTCCCCTATATTTTTTTACTTTTAATTTAAACTTGTATCTTTGATCTACAAAGCATTATAATTTTTAGATTTTAATATTTACCAAACTTTAAAAGAAAACAATAAGAGATGTGCAATTCACATCTCTTATTGTTTTGCTCCTGCGTCTAAAAACATTCAATAAGTAGTAAAGTCATAATCATTAACACATAATATATTAACAAGTATGATTGCTTATACTATAGCTGCTTTTCATAATAATTGAAGCCTAGTTGCTAGGATGCAAGTATGAAAAAAAGCAAACAAATACGAATAAATAAATATTCCAGTATTGAAAATCAACTTGCATTCTTTTGCATCTTTAACTACTCAATTAAAAACTTACTTACTTTATCACACTCATCATACATACATTCAAATTTATACAAACATTACAATATTAATAGAAATAACCTGCCTCTGAATTAATTAATTAATTTGCATATAACAGCTTACATAAGTGTTTACAATTGTGCATTTATTGTACTGTACATAGAATTTTATTTTATTTTATTTTTTATTTTATTTTTTTCATTACGTTTTAGCTCTTGTTTTGTATTCTGCCATTTTTATGAGATTTGCTTGGAAAGTGCAGCCCCGTAATATGCTTCTTTTAGCTTGCCATGTAACAAACGAAACGGCCCAAATAGTACAATTTACTAGATTCCTGAATCATAATTATGGATCATCACAATCACAAAAACAGGAATGACTCAACATGAAGACTTTTAGATGATTTATTTTTATTAGGTTTAGGTTAGATAACGGTTATTCGATTATATATTTATTACGCACTGCCTCAAGATTTTATGATGTAATAATATATTTTTAATATATTTTGTGATTAGAAACAGATATTCCAGTTATTATATTATTTATAAATTATATTATATGTTATTGATATGGAAATGGTTATTGATTGTAGTAATATAAGGGTTGATAATTTATAGAAATTTTTATATATATTTAACGAATAAATATTGTATTCTTGTTTATTTATTTATAATTATGATTGTTTATGTATACCTCATCATTTAGTTTTAATCATGTTTCAGAGATAGGTAACCAAATGTGCACTAATTATTTAAATTTTCTAAATAAACTTAAATCTCCGAAAAAAGAATGTTCATACGCAATATTTGAAGATTCTCAATCAATGTTTCTAATGCTAAATTTATAATTTTATTAACTGAAAGTTATGCAACCAAATATACACATTGTTGTGGTTAATGATACAACACAATTATACAGTGCGTTTGTTACCTCCTAACTACTGACGTTCGAGCAGGTGATTTTGGGGTTGCTTGGGCAAACCTGATGAAAAATTAAAAAAAAGTGTGTTACAGTGTCAAAGGAACGTAATCTTACGCCGAAGCTAATAATAATAGTGGTCCCCATTGATGCATGCTACTGGAGCAGTCATCTTTTCTGCTTGTGGGTGGGAGATAGTTCTGGTTGTAACTGTATCATTCCGGGTAATACTTTTTGGAAGTCAGAGACCGCAATTTCTTCAAGTTGGTTCCAACAACTTAGAAGATGAAGTGATTGGTCCAGTAGTGGAGCTCGGGTATTTCAGGTTTTTTTTCAGTCCGTGATGAGGTTTGGCTTAGGTGTGTGGTTTTTGGCGCCGTTTTGTCAGTTTTGCGCTTACGGCAACGCTTTTTTAGAGTAGCAAGAAGGTAATAATAATTCCACTACTTTTACAACGCTGCTTCCAAGCAAGATGGTAACGAGAAATATCATACAAATTCACGTTAACTTGACAATGTGCGATTGCATATTCTTATTTGCGGTTAGTAGTTGGGAATTGCGCATAGTTAATACTATCGGTCAAATCTGAGTGATATATTTGGTGGGTTATGTCTGATAACAATTTTTGAAAAAGGTTACTTACGATAGTCACATCTGGTGGTAGTGGTGTTACCTACTATAAACTGACCATGAAGTTTGCCATCATTTGGCTTTGCGAATACTACTTGTTTTGCAAATTTTGGTTTATGGCGGGATTGCGGTTTGCAGATAGTGGTGGCTTGTACTAGGTCTGAATGCTGACACCAAAGAGGTTTGTGTTGCTGGTGAACTAGTGAAATTTTGGTGATTTTTGTGACAAGGTTGCTTGATCTCTACAAACGCTTCTAGATAATTCGCAAGATTGCTTCTTTGTGCGGTCTGGGGTTGTTCCATAGAAATGGTCTACGAGCGTAGCAGGCATTGATTGGTATAGAGTTAGCCCAGGTTTAGATTTTTGAGTCTTCTTTAAACATCGGAACGTCGTGGTGTGAGGACAGGGCGTTGTGGTTTACGCACGGTTTGTATAAGTTTGGTTTGGGTTAAGAAACAAACATGTTACTTTTTTGTGCTGATTTTTGTTGCGATCTGTCTGAGGTTGATTCATCTTAATTTTGACTACTATGGCACGAATGTCAGAGTAGCGGCAGCTGCCCGCCTACTTGGCAGATGACAAGCAGTCAACGGTGTAGCAGCTTCAGGAAGAAGAAAGACCGATTTCTACCCAGGGACAGGTCTTACGACGTGTATCAACTTTCTCCAAAAGATAGAGGAGCTGAACATTACCATCATTTCCTCCGCTCTACCGAGAGAAGAGGATAAAGAAGTTGTAATAGAATCAGCTGGTACTTTCGAAGAAGAAGAGGTAGAAACCGCGGTCTTATCTTTTCTGAAGCGGTCAGCTACTGAAAATTTCTTCTCGGAGGACGAGATACGTTTTACTATCTACCGCCAGGTCGTTCTCAAAGAGGACACTAGTGCTGCCATTATCATGAACTTTACGGTCTCTGAGAAGGCAACCGTAGGGATCCTCAAAGATAGCGAGGGATTTTAAAAGGTTTAAAAGATACGTAAGAAGACTTGAGGTAAATTTCTTTTCTTATGAATGCTAACCAAGCATCAGCAAACTCCAGTTGCTTTTACCTACTGCGAATAGACAGCCATCAACGGTTAACCTTGCCGGGCCCTTAGACCAATAAGCATAAGGCCATCCGCCACCAAAAAAGTTTAGGCCTGTCGCATTAGACTTCAACCCCACCCTTTCTCAGGCGTGTTTTCTAAATACTGCCCCATCATTGGTGCTTAAATAAGGACTTATTCCCAGGATTCTCCAAATGTTTTACGGATATTAAAATTATCTTTTCTGCAAGAAACCCTTATGAGGGCATTCGCAGCACTCCGGCCTCAAGCGCCGACTAAAGGGAAGCAACGGTCTTTCTTAAATCAAAAAGGGCCTACTTCTACATGTGGTCGATCGCCGAAGAACGTTGCTTTGATGTTGTGATCTGACATATCCTGGATTACCTAACAGAGAAAGACGTTGGTATAGCTTTAGAATTTCTTGGAGTCTTACCTTCTAACGTCCACATACTGGGAAACAACTCTATTTTTTTAATGGTCGCCGTATAACTCTTAAAGGGAGCAAAAAATATCATGGATTTAAACTTGCTTAAAGGCTTAAAAGTTGCAGTGGAACCTAATAAGCTGGGCTGTAGCATTCCACAATCTCAGAAGTGCCAGTGGCATGGGCACTCCAAGAGATGCTACATAGTATCTCAGGTATGCCGCAACTGCGCGGGGCTTTACCAATTGGTAGGCTGTCCTAAAGACACAACACCTAAAAATGCTTTCTGTTTTGCTTTTATTTTGCCAACTTTATGGAATGTAAGGCATTTGTAAGAATGATAGCCGCGCAAAAGTTATCCAAGACGTCAGACCGGCAACCGAGTCCGTGCCATCCTTTGTTTTAAAATCTGCAGCGGCAAAAAAAGATCTGAAGGAATATTATGATTTTTACCAGAAAAATCTGTTTTCTTTCTTAAATTCATACAACAATGGATAATACATCAAATATTGGCATTACAGAAAAAATGGGCAAATTAGAAGAGTCTGAAGCGCTGAGATTTCCAAGTACGTACTTGGGAAAGTTGGTGGTAAACCGGAGGCGTCAAACACTGATCTTTGCAAAAAGATTTTTTTGAACCACTCCAAAGTAGATACTCATGTACGCTTACGCTAGACACAAATGCGATTGTGGTGAATGTGCCCGGGCTGGGCACGGTCAAGATCAATCAAACCAATGCCAAGAGTCGAGTTTTGCTTGACTACGCTGAGCAAAATGGTTTTCAAGTATTTTGTCCGGATCAACCCTCTTTTTATAGTTATGTTGGCTACCGAAAAGACGTTTTTGACGTAGCAACTTTTATTAACCTAAGATCCAAAAAAACCAATGACCTTAGCTCTGACCACTACTGCAACTTTACGGAAGGAAATCAACCAGGAAGTGAGGAAAATTTATTACTCATACGGATTGGTTTTTTTCTTACAATTCCTGGAAGAGAACAGGGCAGTCTGCCTTAGAAAGAACGGTTACGAACAACAATCAAATCACGGAAAAAGTTTTTTGAACTCATCTGTTTTGCGCCGATAACCCTTTATAAGAGGTTGTAGATTATATTATAGACTAATTATTAAAATTTAGCTTTTTTGAGAAACATTCAAGGTAGACATTAGTGCCAGAGCAGCGGCAGATGACGATCCGCCAGTGCAGTAGCTTTAGGTTGAAAGGGAGAGAAGGATGAAGAAGAAGGACTGATTCTTAAGTAGGGACAGATTCTACTTCCGGGTGAAGATCTTTACCCACCAGATTTAGGACTTGAAAAACCAGATGGAGGCAATGTCTTTCAACTTCACTCAGAAGATTGAAGAGCCGCCATCAAGCTGATTACCATCTTAACCACTCTTTCCTTCCACATGATCTACCATTATCTCCTTCGTCCCACTAAAAGAAGAGAATGAATAAGTTGTGATGGGTTTGGCTGATACCCCTAAAGAATAGAAGGTAGAAACAGCGGCTTTATCCTCCTTGAAGCGACGGAAGACTTTTTTTTTTGAGAACGAAGACAAACGTTCCATTACCTACTTTCAAGTCGTCCTCGAAGAAAACACCACTGCTGCCGTCATCATGAATTTGTTTTTGAATGTTTTGAAAATTTTTAAATTTTTGATGAAAATTGATATTTTTGTTTCAAGTCGGGTTACAATCCAAAGGTATATATATACCTTTGACATTTTTGTGTTTGAACAAAAATTTTGAAAGTTTTGAGAAAATTTGTTTTTGAATGTTTTGAAAAATTTTAAATTTTTGATGAAAATTGATATTTTTGTTTCAAGTCGGGTTACAATCCAAAGGTATATACCTTTGACATTTTTGTGTTTGTAACCCGACTTGAAACAACTACCTTTGGATTGTAACCCGACTTGAAACAAAAATATCAATTTTCATCAAAAATTTAAAATTTTTCAAAACATTCAAAAACAAATTTTCTCAAAACTTTCAAAATTTTTGTTCAAACACAAAAATGTCAAAGGTATATACCTTTGGATTGTAACCCGACTTGAAACAAAAATATCAATTTTCATAAAAAATTTAAAATTTTTCAAAACATTCAAAAACAAATTTTCTCAAAACTTTCAAAATTTTTGTTCAAACACAAAAATGTCAAATGTATATACCTTTGGATTGTAACCCGACTTGAAACAAAAATATCAATTTTCATCAAAAATTTAAAATTTTTCAAAACATTCAAAAACAAATTTTCTCAAAACTTTTGTTCAAACACAAAAATGTCAAAGGTATATACCTTTGGATTGTAACCCGACTTGAAACAAAAATATCAATTTTCATAAAAAATTTAAAATTTTTCAAAACATTCAAAAACAAATTTTCTCAAAACTTTCAAAATTTTTGTTCAAACACAAAAATGTCAAATGTATATACCTTTGGATTGTAACCCGACTTGAAACAAAAATATCAATTTTCATCAAAAATTTAAAAATTTTCAAAACATTCAAAAACAAATTTTCTCAAAACTTTCAAAATTTTTGTTCAAACACAAAAATGTCAAAGGTATATACCTTTGGATTGTAACCCGACTTGAAACAAAAATATCAATTTTCATAAAAAAATTAAAATTTTTCAAAACATTCAAATACAAATTTTCTCAAAAATTTCAAAATTTTTGTTCAAACACAAAAATGTCAAATGTATATACCTTTGGATTGTAACCCGACTTAAAACAAAAATATCAATTTTCATCAAAAATTTAAAATTTTTCAAAACATTCAAAAACAAATTTTCTTAAAACTTTCAAAATTTTTGTTCAAACACAAAAATGTCAAATGTATATACCTTTGGATTGTAACCCGACTTGAAACAAAAATATCAATTTTCATCAAAAATTTAAAATTTTTCAAAACATTCAAAAACAAATTTTCTTAAAACTTTCAAAATTTTTGTTCAAACACAAAAATGTCAAATGTATATACCTTTGGATTGTAACCCGACTTGAAACAAAAATATCAATTTTCATCAAAATTTTAAAAATTTTCAAAACATTCAAAAACAAATTTTTTTAAAACTTTCAAAATTTTTGTTCAAACACAAAAATGTCAAATGTATATACCTTTGGATTGTAACCCGACTTGAAACAAAAATATCAATTTTCATCAAAAATTTCAAAACATTCAAAAACAAATTTTCTCAAAACTTTTGTTCAAACACAAAAATGTCAAAGGTATATACCTTTGGATTGTAACCCGACTTGAAACAAAAATATCAATTTTCATAAAAAATTTAAAATTTTTCAAAACATTCAAATACAAATTTTCTCAAAAATTTCAAAATTTTTGTTCAAACACAAAAATGTCAAATGTATATACCTTTGGATTGTAACCCGACTTGAAACAAAAATATCAATTTTCATCAAAAATTTAAAATTTTTCAAAACATTCAAAAACAAATTTTCTCAAAACTTTTGTTCAAACACAAAAATGTCAAAGGTATATACCTTTGGATTGTAACCCGACTTGAAACAAAAATATCAATTTTCATCAAAAATTTAAAATTTTTCAAAACATTCAAAAACAAATTTTCTCAAAACTTTCAAAATTTTTGTTCAAACACAAAAATGTCAAAGGTATATACCTTTGGATTGTAACCCGACTTGAAACAAAAATATCAATTTTCATCAAAAATTTAAATTTTTTCAAAACATTCAAAAACAATTTTTTTTCAAAACTTTTGTTTAAACACAAAAATGTCAAAGGTATATACCTTTGGATTGTAACCCGACTTGAAACAAAAATATCAATTTTCATAAAAAAATTAAAATTTTTCAAAACATTCAAATACAAATTTTCTCAAAAATTTCAAAATTTTTGTTCAAACACAAAAATGTCAAATGTATATACCTTTGGATTGTAACCCGACTTGAAACAAAAATATCAATTTTCATCAAAAATTTAAATTTTTTCAAAACATTCAAAAACAATTTTTTTTCAAAACTTTTGTTTAAACACAAAAATGTCAAAGGTATATACCTTTGGATTGTAACCCGACTTGAAACAAAAATATCAATTTTCATAAAAAAATTAAAATTTTTCAAAACATTCAAATACAAATTTTCTCAAAAATTTCAAAATTTTTGTTCAAACACAAAAATGTCAAATGTATATACCTTTGGATTGTAACCCGACTTAAAACAAAAATATCAATTTTCATCAAAAATTTAAAATTTTTCAAAACATTCAAAAACAAATTTTCTTAAAACTTTCAAAATTTTTGTTCAAACACAAAAATGTCAAATGTATATACCTTTGGATTGTAACCCGACTTGAAACAAAAATATCAATTTTCATCAAAAATTTAAAATTTTTCAAAACATTCAAATACAAATTTTCTCAAAAATTTCAAAATTTTTGTTCAAACACAAAAATGTCAAATGTATATACCTTTGGATTGTAACCCGACTTGAAACAAAAATATCAATTTTCATCAAAAATTTAAAATTTTTCAAAACATTCAAAAACAAATTTTCTCAAAACTTTTGTTCAAACACAAAAATGTCAAAGGTATATACCTTTGGATTGTAACCCGACTTGAAACAAAAATATCAATTTTCATCAAAAATTTAAAATTTTTCAAAACATTCAAAAACAAATTTTCTCAAAACTTTCAAAATTTTTGTTCAAACACAAAAATGTCAAAGGTATATACCTTTGGATTGTAACCCGACTTGAAACAAAAATATCAATTTTCATCAAAAATTTAAATTTTTTCAAAACATTCAAAAACAATTTTTTTTCAAAACTTTTGTTTAAACACAAAAATGTCAAAGGTATATACCTTTGGATTGTAACCCGACTTGAAACAAAAATATCAATTTTCATAAAAAAATTAAAATTTTTCAAAACATTCAAATACAAATTTTCTCAAAAATTTCAAAATTTTTGTTCAAACACAAAAATGTCAAATGTATATACCTTTGGATTGTAACCCGACTTAAAACAAAAATATCAATTTTCATCAAAAATTTAAAATTTTTCAAAACATTCAAAAACAAATTTTCTTAAAACTTTCAAAATTTTTGTTCAAACACAAAAATGTCAAATGTATATACCTTTGGATTGTAACCCGACTTGAAACAAAAATATCAATTTTCATCAAAAATTTAAAATTTTTCAAAACATTCAAAAACAAATTTTCTTAAAACTTTCAAAATTTTTGTTCAAACACAAAAATGTCAAATGTATATACCTTTGGATTGTAACCCGACTTGAAACAAAAATATCAATTTTCATCAAAAATTTAAAATTTTTCAAAACATTCAAATACAAATTTTCTCAAAAATTTCAAAATTTTTGTTCAAACACAAAAATGTCAAATGTATATACCTTTGGATTGTAACCCGACTTAAAACAAAAATATCAATTTTCATCAAAAATTTAAAATTTTTCAAAACATTCAAAAACAAATTTTCTTAAAACTTTCAAAATTTTTGTTCAAACACAAAAATGTCAAATGTATATACCTTTGGATTGTAACCCGACTTGAAACAAAAATATCAATTTTCATCAAAAATTTAAAATTTTTCAAAACATTCAAAAACAAATTTTCTTAAAACTTTCAAAATTTTTGTTCAAACACAAAAATGTCAAATGTATATACCTTTGGATTGTAACCCGACTTGAAACAAAAATATCAATTTTCATCAAAATTTTAAAAATTTTCAAAACATTCAAAAACAAATTTTTTTAAAACTTTCAAAATTTTTGTTCAAACACAAAAATGTCAAATGTATATACCTTTGGATTGTAACCCGACTTGAAACAAAAATATCAATTTTCATCAAAAATTTCAAAACATTCAAAAACAAATTTTCTCAAAACTTTTGTTCAAACACAAAAATGTCAAAGGTATATACCTTTGGATTGTAACCCGACTTGAAACAAAAATATCAATTTTCATAAAAAATTTAAAATTTTTCAAAACATTCAAATACAAATTTTCTCAAAAATTTCAAAATTTTTGTTCAAACACAAAAATGTCAAATGTATATACCTTTGGATTGTAACCCGACTTGAAACAAAAATATCAATTTTCATCAAAAATTTAAAATTTTTCAAAACATTCAAAAACAAATTTTCTCAAAACTTTTGTTCAAACACAAAAATGTCAAAGGTATATACCTTTGGATTGTAACCCGACTTGAAACAAAAATATCAATTTTCATAAAAAAATTAAAATTTTTCAAAACATTCAAATACAAATTTTCTCAAAAATTTCAAAATTTTTGTTCAAACACAAAAATGTCAAATGTATATACCTTTGGATTGTAACCCGACTTAAAACAAAAATATCAATTTTCATCAAAAATTTAAAATTTTTCAAAACATTCAAAAACAAATTTTCTTAAAACTTTCAAAATTTTTGTTCAAACACAAAAATGTCAAATGTATATACCTTTGGATTGTAACCCGACTTGAAACAAAAATATCAATTTTCATCAAAAATTTAAAATTTTTCAAAACATTCAAAAACAAATTTTCTTAAAACTTTCAAAATTTTTGTTCAAACACAAAAATGTCAAAGGTATATACCTTTGGATTGTAACCCGACTTGAAACAAAAATATCAATTTTTATCAAAAATTTAAAATTTTTCAAAACATTCAAAAACAAATTTTCTCAAAACTTTTGTTCAAACACAAAAATGTCAAAGGTATATACCTTTGGATTGTAACCCGACTTGAAACAAAAATATCAATTTTCATCAAAAATTTAAATTTTTTCAAAACATTCAAAAACAATTTTTTTTCAAAACTTTTGTTTAAACACAAAAATGTCAAAGGTATATACCTTTGGATTGTAACCCGACTTGAAACAAAAATATCAATTTTCATAAAAAATTTAAAATTTTTCAAAACATTCAAAAACAAATTTTCTCAAAACTTTCAAAATTTTTGTTCAAACACAAAAATGTCAAATGTATATACCTTTGGATTGTAACCCGACTTGAAACAAAAATATCAATTTTCATCAAAAATTTAAAATTTTTCAAAACATTCAAAAACAAATTTTCTCAAAACTTTTGTTCAAACACAAAAATGTCAAAGGTATATACCTTTGGATTGTAACCCGACTTGAAACAAAAATATCAATTTTCATCAAAAATTTAAATTTTTTCAAAACATTCAAAAACAATTTTTTTTCAAAACTTTTGTTTAAACACAAAAATGTCAAAGGTATATACCTTTGGATTGTAACCCGACTTGAAACAAAAATATCAATTTTCATAAAAAATTTAAAATTTTTCAAAACATTCAAAAACAAATTTTCTCAAAACTTTCAAAATTTTTGTTCAAACACAAAAATGTCAAATGTATATACCTTTGGATTGTAACCCGACTTGAAACAAAAATATCAATTTTCATCAAAAATTTAAAATTTTTCAAAACATTCAAAAACAAATTTTCTCAAAACTTTTGTTCAAACACAAAAATGTCAAAGGTATATACCTTTGGATTGTAACCCGACTTGAAACAAAAATATCAATTTTCATCAAAAATTTAAATTTTTTCAAAACATTCAAAAACAATTTTTTTTCAAAACTTTTGTTTAAACACAAAAAT
The DNA here is from genome assembly GCA_963932245.1 of Tachinus rufipes. Lineage (NCBI taxonomy): Eukaryota > Metazoa > Arthropoda > Insecta > Coleoptera > Staphylinidae > Tachinus > Tachinus rufipes. Next base: position 12,176,396 of record OZ010746.1, on the reverse strand, counting down.
GTCAAAGGTATATACCTTTGGATTGTAACCCGACTTGAAACAAAAATATCAATTTTCATAAAAAATTTAAAATTTTTCAAAACATTCAAAAACAAATTTTCTCAAAACTTTCAAAATTTTTGTTCAAACACAAAAATGTCAAATGTATATACCTTTGGATTGTAACCCGACTTGAAACAAAAATATCAATTTTCATCAAAAATTTAAAATTTTTCAAAACATTCAAAAACAAATTTTCTCAAAACTTTTGTTCAAACACAAAAATGTCAAAGGTATATACCTTTGGATTGTAACCCGACTTGAAACAAAAATATCAATTTTCATCAAAAATTTAAAAATTTTCAAAACATTCAAAAACAAATTTTCTCAAAACTTTCAAAATTTTTGTTCAAACACAAAAATGTCAAAGGTATATACCTTTGGATTGTAACCCGACTTGAAACAAAAATATCAATTTTCATAAAAAAATTAAAATTTTTCAAAACATTCAAATACAAATTTTCTCAAAAATTTCAAAATTTTTGTTCAAACACAAAAATGTCAAATGTATATACCTTTGGATTGTAACCCGACTTAAAACAAAAATATCAATTTTCATCAAAAATTTAAAATTTTTCAAAACATTCAAAAACAAATTTTCTTAAAACTTTCAAAATTTTTGTTCAAACACAAAAATGTCAAATGTATACACCTTTGGATTGTAACCCGACTTGAAACAAAAATATCAATTTTCATCAAAAATTTAAAAATTTTCAAAACATTCAAAAACAAATTTTCTTAAAACTTTCAAAATTTTTGTTCAAACACAAAAATGTCAAATGTATATACCTTTGGATTGTAACCCGACTTGAAACAAAAATATCAATTTTCATCAAAAATTTAAAATTTTTCAAAACATTCAAAAACAAATTTTCTCAAAACTTTTGTTCAAACACAAAAATGTCAAAGGTATATACCTTTGGATTGTAACCCGACTTGAAACAAAAATATCAATTTTCATCAAAAATTTAAATTTTTTCAAAACATTCAAAAACAATTTTTTTTCAAAACTTTTGTTTAAACACAAAAATGTCAAAGGTATATTACCTTTGGATTGTAACCCGACTTGAAACAAAAATATCAATTTTCATAAAAAATTTAAAATTTTTCAAAACATTCAAAAACAAATTTTCTCAAAACTTTCAAAATTTTTGTTCAAACACAAAAATGTCAAATGTATATACCTTTGGATTGTAACCCGACTTGAAACAAAAATATCAATTTTCATCAAAAATTTAAAATTTTTCAAAACATTCAAAAACAAATTTTCTCAAAACTTTTGTTCAAACACAAAAATGTCAAAGGTATATACCTTTGGATTGTAACCCGACTTGAAACAAAAATATCAATTTTCATCAAAAATTTAAATTTTTTCAAAACATTCAAAAACAATTTTTTTTCAAAACTTTTGTTTAAACACAAAAATGTCAAAGGTATATACCTTTGGATTGTAACCCGACTTGAAACAAAAATATCAATTTTCATAAAAAATTTAAAATTTTTCAAAACATTCAAAAACAAATTTTCTCAAAACTTTCAAAATTTTTGTTCAAACACAAAAATGTCAAATGTATATACCTTTGGATTGTAACCCGACTTGAAACAAAAATATCAATTTTCATCAAAAATTTAAAATTTTTCAAAACATTCAAAAACAAATTTTCTCAAAACTTTTGTTCAAACACAAAAATGTCAAAGGTATATACCTTTGGATTGTAACCCGACTTGAAACAAAAATATCAATTTTCATCAAAAATTTAAATTTTTTCAAAACATTCAAAAACAATTTTTTTTCAAAACTTTTGTTTAAACACAAAAATGTCAAAGGTATATACCTTTGGATTGTAACCCGACTTGAAACAAAAATATCAATTTTCATAAAAAATTTAAAATTTTTCAAAACATTCAAAAACAAATTTTCTCAAAACTTTCAAAATTTTTGTTCAAACACAAAAATGTCAAATGTATATACCTTTGGATTGTAACCCGACTTGAAACAAAAATATCAATTTTCATCAAAAATTTAAAATTTTTCAAAACATTCAAAAACAAATTTTCTCAAAACTTTTGTTCAAACACAAAAATGTCAAAGGTATATACCTTTGGATTGTAACCCGACTTGAAACAAAAATATCAATTTTCATCAAAAATTTAAAAATTTTCAAAACATTCAAAAACAAATTTTCTCAAAACTTTCAAAATTTTTGTTCAAACACAAAAATGTCAAAGGTATATACCTTTGGATTGTAACCCGACTTGAAACAAAAATATCAATTTTCATAAAAAAATTAAAATTTTTCAAAACATTCAAATACAAATTTTCTCAAAAATTTCAAAATTTTTGTTCAAACACAAAAATGTCAAATGTATATACCTTTGGATTGTAACCCGACTTAAAACAAAAATATCAATTTTCATCAAAAATTTAAAATTTTTCAAAACATTCAAAAACAAATTTTCTTAAAACTTTCAAAATTTTTGTTCAAACACAAAAATGTCAAATGTATACACCTTTGGATTGTAACCCGACTTGAAACAAAAATATCAATTTTCATCAAAAATTTAAAAATTTTCAAAACATTCAAAAACAAATTTTCTTAAAACTTTCAAAATTTTTGTTCAAACACAAAAATGTCAAATGTATATACCTTTGGATTGTAACCCGACTTGAAACAAAAATATCAATTTTCATCAAAAATTTAAAATTTTTCAAAACATTCAAAAACAAATTTTCTCAAAACTTTTGTTCAAACACAAAAATGTCAAAGGTATATACCTTTGGATTGTAACCCGACTTGAAACAAAAATATCAATTTTCATCAAAAATTTAAATTTTTTCAAAACATTCAAAAACAATTTTTTTTCAAAACTTTTGTTTAAACACAAAAATGTCAAAGGTATATACCTTTGGATTGTAACCCGACTTGAAACAAAAATATCAATTTTCATAAAAAATTTAAAATTTTTCAAAACATTCAAAAACAAATTTTCTCAAAACTTTCAAAATTTTTGTTCAAACACAAAAATGTCAAATGTATATACCTTTGGATTGTAACCCGACTTGAAACAAAAATATCAATTTTCATCAAAAATTTAAAATTTTTCAAAACATTCAAAAACAAATTTTCTCAAAACTTTTGTTCAAACACAAAAATGTCAAAGGTATATACCTTTGGATTGTAACCCGACTTGAAACAAAAATATCAATTTTCATCAAAAATTTAAAAATTTTCAAAACATTCAAAAACAAATTTTCTCAAAACTTTCAAAATTTTTGTTCAAACACAAAAATGTCAAAGGTATATACCTTTGGATTGTAACCCGACTTGAAACAAAAATATCAATTTTCATAAAAAAATTAAAATTTTTCAAAACATTCAAATACAAATTTTCTCAAAAATTTCAAAATTTTTGTTCAAACACAAAAATGTCAAATGTATATACCTTTGGATTGTAACCCGACTTAAAACAAAAATATCAATTTTCATCAAAAATTTAAAATTTTTCAAAACATTCAAAAACAAATTTTCTTAAAACTTTCAAAATTTTTGTTCAAACACAAAAATGTCAAATGTATATACCTTTGGATTGTAACCCGACTTGAAACAAAAATATCAATTTTCATCAAAATTTTAAAAATTTTCAAAACATTCAAAAACAAATTTTCTTAAAACTTTCAAAATTTTTGTTCAAACACAAAAATGTCAAATGTATATACCTTTGGATTGTAACCCGACTTGAAACAAAAATATCAATTTTCATCAAAAATTTCAAAACATTCAAAAACAAATTTTCTCAAAACTTTTGTTCAAACACAAAAATGTCAAAGGTATATACCTTTGGATTGTAACCCGACTTGAAACAAAAATATCAATTTTCATAAAAAATTTAAAATTTTTCAAAACATTCAAATACAAATTTTCTCAAAAATTTCAAAATTTTTGTTCAAACACAAAAATGTCAAATGTATATACCTTTGGATTGTAACCCGACTTGAAACAAAAATATCAATTTTCATCAAAAATTTAAAATTTTTCAAAACATTCAAAAACAAATTTTCTTAAAACTTTCAAAATTTTTGTTCAAACACAAAAATGTCAAATGTATATACCTTTGGATTGTAACCCGACTTGAAACAAAAATATCAATTTTCATCAAAAATTTAAAATTTTTCAAAACATTCAAAAACAAATTTTCTTAAAACTTTCAAAATTTTTGTTCAAACACAAAAATGTCAAAGGTATATACCTTTGGATTGTAACCCGACTTGAAACAAAAATATCAATTTTTATCAAAAATTTAAAATTTTTCAAAACATTCAAAAACAAATTTTCTCAAAACTTTTGTTCAAACACAAAAATGTCAAAGGTATATACCTTTGGATTGTAACCCGACTTGAAACAAAAATATCAATTTTCATCAAAAATTTAAATTTTTTCAAAACATTCAAAAACAATTTTTTTTCAAAACTTTTGTTTAAACACAAAAATGTCAAAGGTATATATATACCTTTGGATTGTAACCCAACTTGAAACAAAAATATCAATTTTTATCAAAAATTTAAAATTTTTCAAAACATTCAAAACCAAATTTTCTCAAAACTTTTGTTCAAACACAAAAATGTCAAAGGTATATACCTTTGGATTGTAACCCGACTTGAAACAAAAATATCAATTTTCATCAAAAATTTAAAATTTTTCAAAACATTCAAAAACAAATTTTCTCAAAACTTTCAAAATTTTTGTTCAAACACAAAAATGTCAAATGTATATACCTTTGGATTGTAACCCGACTTGAAACAAAAATATCAATTTTCATCAAAAATTTAAAATTTTTCAAAACATTCAAAAACAAATTTTCTCAAAACATTTGTTCAAACACAAAAATGTCAAAGGTATATACCTTTGGATTGTAACCCGACTTGAAACAAAAATATCAATTTTCATCAAAAATTTAAAATTTTTCAAAACATTCAAAAACAAATTTTCTCAAAACTTTCAAAATTTTTGTTCAAACACAAAAATGTCAAATGTATATATATACCTTTGGATTGTAACCCGACTTGAAACAAAAATATCAATTTTCATCAAAAATTTAAAATTTTTCAAAACATTCAAAAACAAATTTTCTCAAAACTTTTGTTCAAACACAAAAATGTCAAAGGTATATACCTTTGGATTGTAACCCGACTTGAAACAAAAATATCAATTTTCATCAAAAATTTAAAATTTTTCAAAACATTCAAAAACAAATTTTCTCAAAACTTTTGTTCAAACACAAAAATGTCAAAGGTATATACCTTTGGATTGTAACCCGACTTGAAACAAAAATATCAATTTTCATCAAAAATTTAAAATTTTTCAAAACATTCAAAAACAAATTTTCTCAAAACTTTTGTTCAAACACAAAAATGTCAAAGGTATATACCTTTGGATTGTAACCCGACTTGAAACAAAAATATCAATTTTCATAAAAAATTTAAAATTTTTCAAAACATTCAAAAACAAATTTTCTCAAAACTTTCAAAATTTTTGTTCAAACACAAAAATGTCAAATGTATATACCTTTGGATTGTAACCCGACTTGAAACAAAAATATCAATTTTCATCAAAAATTTAAAATTTTTCAAAACATTCAAAAACAAATTTTCTCAAAACTTTTGTTCAAACACAAAAATGTCAAAGGTATATACCTTTGGATTGTAACCCGACTTGAAACAAAAATATCAATTTTCATCAAAAATTTAAATTTTTTCAAAACATTCAAAAACAATTTTTTTTCAAAACTTTTGTTTAAACACAAAAATGTCAAAGGTATATACCTTTGGATTGTAACCCGACTTGAAACAAAAATATCAATTTTCATAAAAAATTTAAAATTTTTCAAAACATTCAAAACCAAATTTTCTCAAAACTTTCAAAATTTTTGTTCAAACACAAAAATGTCAAATGTATATACCTTTGGATTGTAACCCGACTTGAAACAAAAATATCAATTTTCATCAAAAATTTAAAATTTTTCAAAACATTCAAAAACAAATTTTCTCAAAACTTTTGTTCAAACACAAAAATGTCAAAGGTATATACCTTTGGATTGTAACCCGACTTGAAACAAAAATATCAATTTTCATCAAAAATTTAAAAATTTTCAAAACATTCAAAAACAAATTTTCTCAAAACTTTCAAAATTTTTGTTCAAACACAAAAATGTCAAAGGTATATACCTTTGGATTGTAACCCGACTTGAAACAAAAATATCAATTTTCATAAAAAAATTAAAATTTTTCAAAACATTCAAATACAAATTTTCTCAAAAATTTCAAAATTTTTGTTCAAACACAAAAATGTCAAATGTATATACCTTTGGATTGTAACCCGACTTAAAACAAAAATATCAATTTTCATCAAAAATTTAAAATTTTTCAAAACATTCAAAAACAAATTTTCTTAAAACTTTCAAAATTTTTGTTCAAACACAAAAATGTCAAATGTATATACCTTTGGATTGTAACCCGACTTGAAACAAAAATATCAATTTTCATCAAAATTTTAAAAATTTTCAAAACATTCAAAAACAAATTTTCTTAAAACTTTCAAAATTTTTGTTCAAACACAAAAATGTCAAATGTATATACCTTTGGATTGTAACCCGACTTGAAACAAAAATATCAATTTTCATCAAAAATTTCAAAACATTCAAAAACAAATTTTCTCAAAACTTTTGTTCAAACACAAAAATGTCAAAGGTATATACCTTTGGATTGTAACCCGACTTGAAACAAAAATATCAATTTTCATAAAAAATTTAAAATTTTTCAAAACATTCAAATACAAATTTTCTCAAAAATTTCAAAATTTTTGTTCAAACACAAAAATGTCAAATGTATATACCTTTGGATTGTAACCCGACTTGAAACAAAAATATCAATTTTCATCAAAAATTTAAAATTTTTCAAAACATTCAAAAACAAATTTTCTTAAAACTTTCAAAATTTTTGTTCAAACACAAAAATGTCAAATGTATATACCTTTGGATTGTAACCCGACTTGAAACAAAAATATCAATTTTCATCAAAAATTTAAAATTTTTCAAAACATTCAAAAACAAATTTTCTTAAAACTTTCAAAATTTTTGTTCAAACACAAAAATGTCAAAGGTATATACCTTTGGATTGTAACCCGACTTGAAACAAAAATATCAATTTTTATCAAAAATTTAAAATTTTTCAAAACATTCAAAAACAAATTTTCTCAAAACTTTTGTTCAAACACAAAAATGTCAAAGGTATATACCTTTGGATTGTAACCCGACTTGAAACAAAAATATCAATTTTCATCAAAAATTTAAATTTTTTCAAAACATTCAAAAACAATTTTTTTTCAAAACTTTTGTTTAAACACAAAAATGTCAAAGGTATATATATACCTTTGGATTGTAACCCAACTTGAAACAAAAATATCAATTTTTATCAAAAATTTAAAATTTTTCAAAACATTCAAAACCAAATTTTCTCAAAACTTTTGTTCAAACACAAAAATGTCAAAGGTATATACCTTTGGATTGTAACCCGACTTGAAACAAAAATATCAATTTTCATCAAAAATTTAAAATTTTTCAAAACATTCAAAAACAAATTTTCTCAAAACTTTCAAAATTTTTGTTCAAACACAAAAATGTCAAATGTATATACCTTTGGATTGTAACCCGACTTGAAACAAAAATATCAATTTTCATCAAAAATTTAAAATTTTTCAAAACATTCAAAAACAAATTTTCTCAAAACATTTGTTCAAACACAAAAATGTCAAAGGTATATACCTTTGGATTGTAACCCGACTTGAAACAAAAATATCAATTTTCATCAAAAATTTAAAATTTTTCAAAACATTCAAAAACAAATTTTCTCAAAACTTTCAAAATTTTTGTTCAAACACAAAAATGTCAAATGTATATATATACCTTTGGATTGTAACCCGACTTGAAACAAAAATATCAATTTTCATCAAAAATTTAAAATTTTTCAAAACATTCAAAAACAAATTTTCTCAAAACTTTTGTTCAAACACAAAAATGTCAAAGGTATATACCTTTGGATTGTAACCCGACTTGAAACAAAAATATCAATTTTCATCAAAAATTTAAAATTTTTCAAAACATTCAAAAACAAATTTTCTCAAAACTTTTGTTCAAACACAAAAATGTCAAAGGTATATACCTTTGGATTGTAACCCGACTTGAAACAAAAATATCAATTTTCATCAAAAATTTAAAATTTTTCAAAACATTCAAAAACAAATTTTCTCAAAACTTTTGTTCAAACACAAAAATGTCAAAGGTATATACCTTTGGATTGTAACCCGACTTGAAACAAAAATATCAATTTTCATAAAAAATTTAAAATTTTTCAAAACATTCAAAAACAAATTTTCTCAAAACTTTCAAAATTTTTGTTCAAACACAAAAATGTCAAATGTATATACCTTTGGATTGTAACCCGACTTGAAACAAAAATATCAATTTTCATCAAAAATTTAAAATTTTTCAAAACATTCAAAAACAAATTTTCTCAAAACTTTTGTTCAAACACAAAAATGTCAAAGGTATATACCTTTGGATTGTAACCCGACTTGAAACAAAAATATCAATTTTCATCAAAAATTTAAATTTTTTCAAAACATTCAAAAACAATTTTTTTTCAAAACTTTTGTTTAAACACAAAAATGTCAAAGGTATATACCTTTGGATTGTAACCCGACTTGAAACAAAAATATCAATTTTCATAAAAAATTTAAAATTTTTCAAAACATTCAAAAACAAATTTTCTCAAAACTTTCAAAATTTTTGTTCAAACACAAAAATGTCAAATGTATATACCTTTGGATTGTAACCCGACTTGAAACAAAAATATCAATTTTCATCAAAAATTTAAAATTTTTCAAAACATTCAAAAACAAATTTTCTCAAAACTTTTGTTCAAACACAAAAATGTCAAAGGTATATACCTTTGGATTGTAACCCGACTTGAAACAAAAATATCAATTTTCATCAAAAATTTAAAATTTTTCAAAACATTCAAAAACAAATTTTCTCAAAACTTTCAAAATTTTTGTTCAAACACAAAAATGTCAAATGTATATACCTTTGGATTGTAACCCGACTTGAAACAAAAATATCAATTTTCATCAAAAATTTAAAATTTTTCAAAACATTCAAAAACAAATTTTCTCAAAACTTTTGTTCAAACACAAAAATGTCAAAGGTATATACCTTTGGATTGTAACCCGACTTGAAACAAAAATATCAATTTTCATCAAAAATTTAAAAATTTTCAAAACATTCAAAAACAAATTTTCTCAAAACTTTTGTTCAAACACAAAAATGTCAAAGGTATATACCTTTGGATTGTAACCCGACTTGAAACAAAAATATCAATTTTCATCAAAAATTTAAAATTTTTCAAAACATTCAAAAACAAATTTTCTCAAAACTTTCAAAATTTTTGTTCAAACACAAAAATGTCAAAGGTATATACCTTTGGATTGTAACCCGACTTGAAACAAAAATATCAATTTTCATAAAAAATTTAAAATTTTTCAAAACTTTCAAAAACAAATTTTCTCAAAACTTTCAAAATTTTTGTTCAAACACAAAAATGTCAAATGTATATACCTTTGGATTGTAACCCGACTTGAAACAAAAATATCAATTTTCATCAAAAATTTAAAATTTTTCAAAACATTCAAAAACAAATTTTCTCAAAACTTTTGTTCAAACACAAAAATGTCAAAGGTATATACCTTTGGATTGTAACCCGACTTGAAACAAAAATATCAATTTCATCAAAAATTTAAATTTTTTCAAAACATTCAAAAACAATTTTTTTTCAAAACTTTTGTTTAAACACAAAAATGTCAAAGGTATATACCTTTGGATTGTAACCCGACTTGAAACAAAAATATCAATTTTCATAAAAAATTTAAAATTTTTCAAAACATTCAAAAACAAATTTTCTCAAAACTTTCAAAATTTTTGTTCAAACACAAAAATGTCAAAGGTATATACCTTTGGATTGTAACCCGACTTGAAACAAAAATATCAATTTTCATCAAAAATTTAAATTTTTTCAAAACATTCAAAAACAATTTTTTTTCAAAACTTTTGTTTAAACACAAAAATGTCAAAGGTATATATATACCTTTGGATTGTAACCCGACTTGAAACAAAAATATCAATTTTTATCAAAAATTTAAAATTTTTCAAAACATTCAAAACCAAATTTTCTCAAAACTTTTGTTTAAACACAAAAATGTCAAAGGTATATACCTTTGGATTGTAACCCGACTTGAAACAAAAATATCAATTTTCATAAAAAATTTAAAATTTTTCAAAACATTCAAAACCAAATTTTCTCAAAACTTTTGTTTAAACACAAAAATGTCAAATGTATATACCTTTGGATTGTAACCCGACTTGAAACAAAAATATCAATTTTCATCAAAAATTTAAAATTTTTCATTGTAACCCGACTTGAAACAAAAATATCAATTTTCATCAAAAATTTAAAATTTTTCAAAACATTCAAAAACAAATTTTCTCAAAACTTTCAAAATTTTTGTTCAAACACAAAAATGTCAAAGGTATATACCTTTGGATTGTAACCCGACTTGAAACAAAAATATCAATTTTCATCAAAAATTTAAATTTTTTCAAAACATTCAAAAACAATTTTTTTTCAAAACTTTTGTTTAAACACAAAAATGTCAAAGGTATATATATACCTTTGGATTGTAACCCGACTTGAAACAAAAATATCAATTTTCATAAAAAATTTAAAATTTTTCAAAACATTCAAAAACAAATTTTCTCAAAACTTTCAAAATTTTTGTTCAAACACAAAAATGTCAAATGTATATACCTTTGGATTGTAACCCGACTTGAAACAAAAATATCAATTTTCATCTAAAATTTAAAATTTTTCAAAACATTCAAAAACAAATTTTCTCAAAACTTTTGTTCAAACACAAAAATGTCAAAGGTATATACCTTTGGATTGTAACCCGACTTGAAACAAAAATATCAATTTTCATCAAAAATTTAAAATTTTTCAAAACATTCAAAAACAAATTTTCTCAAAACTTTTGTTCAAACACAAAAATGTCAAAGGTATATACCTTTGGATTGTAACCCGACTTGAAACAAAAATATCAATTTTCATCAAAAATTTAAAATTTTTCAAAACATTCAAAAACAAATTTTCTCAAAACTTTTGTTCAAACACAAAAATGTCAAAGGTATATACCTTTGGATTGTAACCCGACTTGAAACAAAAATATCAATTTTCATCAAAAATTTAAATTTTTTCAAAACATTCAAAAACAATTTTTTTTCAAAACTTTTGTTTAAACACAAAAATGTCAAAGGTATATACCTTTGGATTGTAACCCGACTTGAAACAAAAATATCAATTTTCATCAAAATTTTAAAATTTTTCAAAACATTCAAAAACAAATTTTCTCAAAACTTCTGTTCAAACACAAAAATGTCAAAGGTATATACTTTTGGATTGTAACCCGACTTGAAACAAAAATATCAATTTTCATCAAAAATTTAAAATTTTTCAAAACATTCAAAAACAAATTTTCTCAAAACTTTCAAAATTTTTGTTCAAACACAAAAATGTCAAAGGTATATACCTTTGGATTGTAACCCGACTTGAAACAAAAATATCAATTTTCATCTAAAATTTAAAATTTTTCAAAACATTCAAAAACAAATTTTCTCAAAACTTTTGTTCAAACACAAAAATGTCAAAGGTATATACCTTTGGATTGTAACCCGACTTGAAACAAAAATATCAATTTTCATCAAAAATTTAAAATTTTTCAAAACATTCAAAAACAAATTTTCTCAAAACTTTCAAAATTTTTGTTCAAACACAAAAATGTCAAATGTATATACCTTTGGATTGTAACCCGACTTGAAACAAAAATATCAATTTTCATAAAAAATTTAAAATTTTTCAAAACATTCAAAAACAAATTTTCTCAAAACTTTTGTTCAAACACAAAAATGTCAAAGGTATATACCTTTGGATTGTAACCCGACTTGAAACAAAAATATCAATTTTCATCAAAAATTTCAAAACATTCAAAAACAAATTTTCTCAAAACTTTTGTTCAAACACAAAAATGTCAAAGGTATATACCTTTGGATTGTAACCCGACTTGAAACAAAAATATCAATTTTCATCAAAAATTTAAATTTTTTCAAAACATTCAAAAACAATTTTTTTTCAAAACTTTTGTTTAAACACAAAAATGTCAAAGGTATATACCTTTGGATTGTAACCCGACTTGAAACAAAAATATCAATTTTCATCAAAATTTTAAAATTTTTCAAAACATTCAAAAACAAATTTTCTCAAAACTTCTGTTCAAACACAAAAATGTCAAAGGTATATACTTTTGGATTGTAACCCGACTTGAAACAAAAATATCAATTTTCATAAAAAATTTAAAATTTTTCAAAACATTCAAAAACAAATTTTCTCAAAACTTTCAAAATTTTTGTTCAAACACAAAAATGTCAAATGTATATACCTTTGGATTGTAACCCGACTTGAAACAAAAATATCAATTTTCATCAAAAATTTAAAATTTTTCAAAACATTCAAAAACAAATTTTCTCAAAACTTTCAAAATTTTTGTTCAAACACAAAAATGTCAAATGTATATACCTTTGGATTGTAACCCGACTTGAAACAAAAATATCAATTTTCATCAAAAATTTAAAATTTTTCAAAACATTCAAAAACAAATTTTCTCAAAACTTTTGTTCAAACACAAAAATGTCAAAGGTATATACCTTTGGATTGTAACCCGACTTGAAACAAAAATATCAATTTTCATCAAAAATTTAAAATTTTTCAAAACATTCAAAAACAAATTTTCTCAAAACTTTTGTTCAAACACAAAAATGTCAAAGGTATATACCTTTGGATTGTAACCCGACTTGAAACAAAAATATCAATTTTCATCAAAAATTTAAAATTTTTCAAAACATTCAAAAACAAATTTTCTCAAAACTTTCAAAATTTTTGTTCAAACACAAAAATGTCAAAGGTATATACCTTTGGATTGTAACCCGACTTGAAACAAAAATATCAATTTTCATAAAAAATTTAAAATTTTTCAAAACATTCAAAACCAAATTTTCTCAAAACTTTTGTTCAAACACAAAAATGTCAAAGGTATATACCTTTGGATTGTAACCCGACTTGAAACAAAAATATCAATTTTCATCAAAAATTTCAAAACATTCAAAAAAAAATTTTCTCAAAACTTTTGTTCAAACACAAAAATGTCAAAGGTATATACCTTTGGATTGTAACCCGACTTGAAACAAAAATATCAATTTTCATCAAAAATTTAAATTTTTTCAAAACATTCAAAAACAATTTTTTTTCAAAACTTTTGTTTAAACACAAAAATGTCAAAGGTATATACCTTTGGATTGTAACCCGACTTGAAACAAAAATATCAATTTTCATCAAAATTTTAAAATTTTTCAAAACATTCAAAAACAAATTTTCTCAAATTTTCTGTTCAAACACAAAAATGTCAAAGGTATATACTTTTGGATTGTAACCCGACTTGAAACAAAAATATCAATTTTCATCAAAAATTTAAAATTTTTCAAAACATTCAAAAACAAATTTTCTCAAAACTTTCAAAATTTTTGTTCAAACACAAAAATGTCAAAGGTATATACCTTTGGATTGTAACCCGACTTGAAACAAAAATATCAATTTTTATCAAAAATTTAAAATTTTTCAAAACATTCAAAAACAAATTTTCTCAAAACTTTTGTTCAAACACAAAAATGTCAAAGGTATATACCTTTGGATTGTAACCCGACTTGAAACAAAAATATCAATTTTCATCAAAAATTTAAAATTTTTCAAAACATTCAAAAACAAATTTTCTCAAAACTTTTGTTCAAACACAAAAATGTCAAAGGTATATACCTTTGGATTGTAACCCGACTTGAAACAAAAATATCAATTTTCATCAAAAATTTAAATTCTTTCAAAACATTCAAAAACAATTTTTTTTCAAAACTTTTGTTTAAACACAAAAATGTCAAAGGTATATATATACCTTTGGATTGTAACCCGACTTGAAACAAAAATATCAATTTTCATAAAAAATTTAAAATTTTTCAAAACATTCAAAAACAAATTTTCTCAAAACTTTCAAAATTTTTGTTCAAACACAAAAATGTCAAATGTATATACCTTTGGATTGTAACCCGACTTGAAACAAAAATATCAATTTTCATCAAAAATTTAAAATTTTTCAAAACATTCAAAAACAAATTTTCTCAAAACTTTTGTTCAAACACAAAAATGTCAAAGGTATATACCTTTGGATTGTAACCCGACTTGAAACAAAAATATCAATTTTCATCAAAAATTTAAAATTTTTCAAAACATTCAAAAACAAATTTTCTCAAAACTTTTGTTCAAACACAAAAATGTCAAAGGTATATACCTTTGGCTTGTAACCCGACTTGAAACAAAAATATCAATTTTTATCAAAAATTTAAAATTTTTCAAAACATTCAAAAACAAATTTTCTCAAAACTTTTGTTCAAACACAAAAATGTCAAAGGTATATACCTTTGGCTTGTAACCCGACTTGAAACAAAAATATCAATTTTTATCAAAAATTTAAAATTTTTCAAAACATTCAAAAACAAATTTTCTCAAAACTTTTGTTCAAACACAAAAATGTCAAAGGTATATACCTTTGGATTGTAACCCGACTTGAAACAAAAATATCAATTTTCATCAAAAATTTAAAATTTTTCAAAACATTCAAAAACAAATTTTCTCAAAACTTTCAAAATTTTTGTTCAAACACAAAAATGTCAAAGGTATATATATACCTTTGGATTGTAACCCGACTTGAAACAAAAATATCAATTTTCATCAAAAATTTAAAAATTTTCAAAACATTCAAAAACAAATTTTCTCAAAACTTTCAAAATTTTTGTTCAAACACAAAAATGTCAAAGGTACCTTTGGATTGTAACCCGACTTGAAACAAAAATATCAATTTTCATCAAAAATTTAAAATTTTTCAAAACATTCAAAAACAAATTTTCTCAAAACTTTCAAAATTTTTGTTCAAACACAAAAATGTCAAAGGTATATACCTTTGGATTGTAACCCGACTTGAAACAAAAATTTCAATTTTCATCAAAAATTTAAAATTTTTCAAAACATTCAAAAACAAATTTTCTCAAAACTTTCAAAATTTTTGTTCAAACACAAAAATGTCAAAGGTATATACCTTTGGATTGTAACCCGACTTGAAACAAAAATATCAATTTTCATCAAAAATTTAAAATTTTTCAAAACATTCAAAAACAAATTTTCTCAAAACTTTTGTTCAAACACAAAAATGTCAAAGGTATATACCTTTGGATTGTAACCCGACTTGAAACAAAAATATCAATTTTCATCAAAAATTTAAAATTTTTCAAAACATTCAAAAACAAATTTTCTCAAAACTTTCAAAATTTTTGTTCAAACACAAAAATGTCAAAGGTATATACCTTTGGATTGTAACCCGACTTGAAACAAAAATATCAATTTTCATCAAAAATTTAAAATTTTTCAAAACATTCAAAAACAAATTTTCTCAAAACTTTCAAAATTTTTGTTCAAACACAAAAATGTCAAAGGTATATACCTTTGGATTGTAACCCGACTTGAAACAAAAATATCAATTTTCATCAAAAATTTAAAATTTTTCAAAACATTCAAAAACAAATTTTCTCAAAACTTTTGTTCAAACACAAAAATGTCAAAGGTATATACCTTTGGATTGTAACCCGACTTGAAACAAAAATATCAATTTTCATCAAAAATTTAAAATTTTTCAAAACATTCAAAAACAAATTTTCTCAAAACTTTCAAAATTTTTGTTCAAACACAAAAATGTCAAAGGTATATACCTTTGGATTGTAACCCGACTTGAAACAAAAATATCAATTTTCATCAAAAATTTAAAATTTTTCAAAACATTCAAAAACAAATTTTCTCAAAACTTTTAAAATTTTTGTTCAAACACAAAAATGTCAAAGGTATATATATACCTTTGGATTGTAACCCGACTTGAAACAAAAATATCAATTTTCATCAAAAATTTAAAAATTTTCAAAACATTCAAAAACAAATTTTCTCAAAACTTTCAAAATTTTTGTTCAAACACAAAAATGTCAAAGGTACCTTTGGATTGTAACCCGACTTGAAACAAAAATATCAATTTTCATCAAAAATTTAAAATTTTTCAAAACATTCAAAAACAAATTTTCTCAAAACTTTCAAAATTTTTGTTCAAACACAAAAATGTCAAAGGTATATACCTTTGGATTGTAACCCGACTTGAAACAAAAATTTCAATTTTCATCAAAAATTTAAAATTTTTCAAAACATTCAAAAACAAATTTTCTCAAAACTTTCAAAATTTTTGTTCAAACACAAAAATGTCAAAGGTATATACCTTTGGATTGTAACCCGACTTGAAACAAAAATATCAATTTTCATCAAAAATTTAAAATTTTTCAAAACATTCAAAAACAAATTTTCTCAAAACTTTTGTTCAAACACAAAAATGTCAAAGGTATATACCTTTGGATTGTAACCCGACTTGAAACAAAAATATCAATTTTCATCAAAAATTTAAAATTTTTCAAAACATTCAAAAACAAATTTTCTCAAAACTTTTGTTCAAACACAAAAATGTCAAAGGTATATACCTTTGGATTGTAACCCGACTTGAAACAAAAATATCAATTTTCATCAAAAATTTAAAATTTTTCAAAACATTCAAAAACAATTTTTTTCAAAACTTTCAAAATTTTTGTTCAAACACAAAAATTTCAAAGGTATTTGGATTGTAACCCGACTTGAAACAAAAATATCAATTTTCATCAAAAATTTAAAATTTTTCAAAACATTCAAATACAAATTTTCTCAAAACTTTCAAAATTTTTGTTCAAACACAAAAATGTCAAAGGTATACCTTTGGATTGTAACCCGACTTGAAACAAAAATATCAATTTTCATCAAAAATTTAAAATTTTTCAAAACATTCAAAAACAAATTTTCTCAAAACTTTTGTTCAAACACAAAAATGTCAAAGGTATATACCTTTGGATTGTAACCCGACTTGAAACAAAAATATCAATTTTCATCAAAAATTTAAAATTTTTCAAAACATTCAAAAACAAATTTTCTCAAAACTTTTGTTCAAACACAAAAATGTCAAAGGTATATACCTTTGGATTGTAACCCGACTTGAAACAAAAATATCAATTTTCATCAAAAATTTAAAATTTTTCAAAACATTCAAAAACAAATTTTCTCAAAACTTTTGTTCAAACACAAAAATGTCAAAGGTATATACCTTTGGATTGTAACCCGACTTGAAACAAAAATATCAATTTTCATCAAAAATTTAAAATTTTTCAAAACATTCAAAAACAAATTTTCTCAAAACTTTCAAAATTTTTGTTCAACACAAAAATGTCAAAGGTATATACCTTTGGATTGTAACCCGACTTGAAACAAAAATATCAATTTTCATCAAAAATTTAAAATTTTTCAAAACATTCAAAAACAAATTTTCTCAAAACTTTTGTTCAAACACAAAAATGTCAAAGGTATATACCTTTGGATTGTAACCCGACTTGAAACAAAAATATCAATTTTTATCAAAAATTTAAAATTTTTCAAAACATTCAAAAACAAATTTTCTCAAAACTTTCAAAATTTTTGTTCAAACACAAAAATGTCAAAGGTATATACCTTTGGATTGTAACCCGACTTGAAACAAAAATATCAATTTTCATTAAAAATTTAAAATTTTTCAAAACATTCAAAAACAAATTTTCTCAAAACTTTCAAAATTTTTGTTCAAACACAAAAATGTCAAAGGTATATACCTTTGGATTGTAACCCGACTTGAAACAAAAATATCAATTTTCATCAAAAATTTAAAATTTTTCAAAACATTCAAAAACAAATTTTCTCAAAACTTTTGTTCAAACACAAAAATGTCAAAGGTATATACCTTTGGATTGTAACCCGACTTGAAACAAAAATATCAATTTTTATCAAAAATTTAAAATTTTTCAAAACATTCAAAAACAAATTTTCTCAAAACTTTCAAAATTTTTGTTCAAACACAAAAATGTCAAAGGTATATACCTTTGGATTGTAACCCGACTTGAAACAAAAATATCAATTTTCATTAAAAATTTAAAATTTTTCAAAACATTCAAAAACAAATTTTCTCAAAACTTTCAAAATTTTTGTTCAAACACAAAAATGTCAAAGGTATATACCTTTGGATTGTAACCCGACTTGAAACAAAAATATCAATTTTCATCAAAAATTTAAAATTTTTCAAAACATTCAAAAACAAATTTTCTCAAAACTTTTGTTCAAACACAAAAATGTCAAAGGTATATACCTTTGGATTGTAACCCGACTTGAAACAAAAATATCAATTTTTATCAAAAATTTAAAATTTTTCAAAACATTCAAAAACAAATTTTCTCAAAACTTTCAAAATTTTTGTTCAAACACAAAAATGTCAAAGGTATATACCTTTGGATTGTAACCCGACTTGAAACAAAAATATCAATTTTCATTAAAAATTTAAAATTTTTCAAAACATTCAAAAACAAATTTTCTCAAAACTTTCAAAATTTTTGTTCAAACACAAAAATGTCAAAGGTATATACCTTTGGATTGTAACCCGACTTGAAACAAAAATATCAATTTTCATCAAAAATTTAAAAATTTTCAAAACATTCAAAAACAAATTTTCTCAAAACTTTCAAAATTTTTGTTCAAACACAAAAATGTCAAAGGTATATACCTTTGGATTGTAACCCGACTTGAAACAAAAATATCAATTTTCATCAAAAATTTAAAAATTTTCAAAACATTCAAAAACAAATTTTCTCAAAACTTTTGTTCAAACACAAAAATGTCAAAGGTATATACCTTTGGATTGTAACCCGACTTGAAACAAAAATATCAATTTTCATCAAAAATTTAAAATTTTTCAAAACATTCAAAAACAAATTTTCTCAAAACTTTTGTTCAAACACAAAAATGTCAAAGGTATATACCTTTGGATTGTAACCCGACTTGAAACAAAAATATCAATTTTCATCAAAAATTTAAAATTTTTCAAAACATTCAAAAACAAATTTTCTCAAAACTTTTGTTCAAACACAAAAATGTCAAAGGTATATATATACCTTTGGATTGTAACCCGACTTGAAACAAAAATATCAATTTTCATCAAAAATTTAAAATTTTTCAAAACATTCAAAAACAAATTTTCTCAAAACTTTCAAAATTTTTGTTCAAACACAAAAATGTCAAAGGTATATTTGAATTGTAACCCGACTTGAAACAAAAATATCAATTTTCATCAAAAATTTAAAATTTTTCAAAACATCCAAAAACAAATTTTCTCAAAACTTTTAAAATTTTTGTTCAAACACAAAAATGTCAAAGGTATATACCTTTGGATTGTAACCCGACTTGAAACAAAAATATCAATTTTCATCAAAAATTGAAAATTTTTCAAAACATTCAAAAACAAATTTTCTCAAAACTTTTGTTCAAACACAAAAATGTTAAAGGTATAAACCTTTGGATTGTAACCCGACTTGAAACAAAAATATCAATTTTCATCAAAAATTTAAAATTTTTCAAAACATTCAAAAACAAATTTTCTCAAAACTTTCAAAATTTTTGTTCAAACACAAAAATGTCAAAGGTATATACCTTTGGATTGTAACCCGACTTGAAACAAAAATATCAATTTTCATCAAAAATTTAAAATTTTTCAAAACATTCAAAAACAAATTTTCTCAAAACTTTTGTTCAAACACAAAAATGTCAAAGGTATATACCTTTGGATTGTAACCCGACTTGAAACAAAAATATCAATTTTTATCAAAAATTTAAAATTTTTCAAAACATTCAAAAACAAATTTTCTCAAAACTTTTGTTCAAACACAAAAATGTCAAAGGTATATACCTTTGGATTGTAACCCGACTTGAAACAAAAATATCAATTTTTATCAAAAATTGAAAATTTTTCAAAACATTCAAAAACAAATTTTCTCAAAACTTTTGTTCAAACACAAAAATGTCAAAGGTATATACCTTTGGATTGTAACCCGACTTGAAACAAAAATATCAATTTTCATCAAAAATTTAAAATTTTTCAAAACATTCAAAAACAAATTTTCTCAAAACTTTTGTTCAAACACAAAAATGTCAAAGGTATATTACCTTTGGATTGTAACCCGACTTGAAACAAAAATATCAAATTTCATCAAAAATTTAAAATTTTTCAAAACATTCAAAATCAAATTTTCTCAAAACTTTCAAAATTTTTGTTTAAACACAAAAATGTCAAAGGTATATACCTTTGGATTGTAACCCGACTTGAAACAAAAATATCAATTTTTATCAAAAATTTAAAAATTTTCAAAACATTCAAAAACAAATTTTCTCAAAATTTTTAAAATTTTTGTTCAAACACAAAAATGTCAAAGGTATATACCTTTGGATTGTAACCCGACTTGAAACAAAAATATCAATTTTCATCAAAAATTTAAAATTTTTCAAAACATTCAAAAACAAATTTTCTCAAAACTTTCAAAATTTTTGTTCAAACACAAAAATGTCAAAGGTATACCTTTGGATTGTATCCCGACTTGAAACAAAAATATCAATTTTCATCAAAAATTTAAAATTTTTCAAAACATTCAAAAACAAATTTTCTCAAAACTTTTGTTCAAACACAAAAATGTCAAAGGTATATACCTTTGGATTGTAACCCGACTTGAAACAAAAATATCAATTTTCATCAAAAATTTAAAATTTTTCAAAACATTCAAAATCAAATTTTCTCAAAACTTTCAAAATTTTTGTTCAAACACAAAAATGTCAAAGGTATATACCTTTGGATTGTAACCCGACTTGAAACAAAAATATCAATTTTTATCAAAAATTTAAAATTTTTCAAAACATTCAAAAACAATATTTCTCAAAATTTTTAAAATTTTTGTTCAAACACAAAAATGTCAAAGGTATATACCTTTGGATTGTAACCCGACTTGAAACAAAAATATCAATTTTCATCAAAAATTTAAAATTTTTCAAAACATTCAAAAACAAATTTTCTCAAAACTTTCAAAATTTTTGTTCAAACACAAAAATGTCAAAGGTATATACCTTTGGATTGTAACCCGACTTGAAACAAAAATATCAATTTTCATCAAAAATTTAAAATTTTTCAAAACATTCAAAAACAAATTTTCTCAAAACTTTTGTTCAAACACAAAAATGTCAAAGGTATATACCTTTGGATTGTATCCCGACTTGAAACAAAAATATCAATTTTCATCAAAAATTTAAAATTTTTCAAAACATTCAAAAACAAATTTTCTCAAAACTTTTGTTCAAACACAAAAATGTCAAAGGTATACCTTTGGATTGTATCCCGACTTGAAACAAAAATATCAATTTTCATCAAAAATTTAAAATTTTTCAAAACATTCAAAAACAAATTTTCTCAAAACTTTTGTTCAAACACAAAAATGTCAAAGGTATATACCTTTGGATTGTAACCCGACTTGAAACAAAAATATCAATTTTCATCAAAAATTTAAAATTTTTCAAAACATTCAAAATCAAATTTTCTCAAAACTTTCAAAATTTTTGTTCAAACACAAAAATGTCAAAGGTATATACCTTTGGATTGTAACCCGACTTGAAACAAAAATATCAATTTTTATCAAAAATTTAAAATTTTTCAAAACATTCAAAAACAAATTTTCTCAAAATTTTTAAAATTTTTGTTCAAACACAAAAATGTCAAAGGTATATACCTTTGGATTGTAACCCGACTTGAAACAAAAATATCAATTTTCATCAAAAATTTAAAATTTTTCAAAACATTCAAAAACAAATTTTCTCAAAACTTTTGTTCAAACACAAAAATGTCAAAGGTATATACCTTTGGATTGTAACCCGACTTGAAACAAAAATATCAATTTTCATCAAAAATTTAAAATTTTTCAAAACATTCAAAAACAAATTTTCTCAAAACTTTTGTTCAAACACAAAAATGTCAAAGGTATATACCTTTGGATTGTAACCCGACTTGAAACAAAAATATCAATTTTCATCAAAAATTTAAAATTTTTCAAAACATTCAAAATCAAATTTTCTCAAAACTTTCAAAATTTTTGTTCAAACACAAAAATGTCAAAGGTATATACCTTTGGATTGTAACCCGACTTGAAACAAAAATATCAATTTTCATCAAAAATTTAAAATTTTTCAAAACATTCAAAAACAAATTTTCTCAAAACTTTTGTTCAAACACAAAAATGTCAAAGGTATATTACCTTTGGATTGTAACCCGACTTGAAACAAAAATATCAAATTTCATCAAAAATTTAAAATTTTTCAAAACATTCAAAATCAAATTTTCTCAAAACTTTCAAAATTTTTGTTTAAACACAAAAATGTCAAAGGTATATACCTTTGGATTGTAACCCGACTTGAAACAAAAATATCAATTTTTATCAAAAATTTAAAAATTTTCAAAACATTCAAAAACAAATTTTCTCAAAATTTTTAAAATTTTTGTTCAAACA
This sequence comes from Tachinus rufipes, assembly GCA_963932245.1. Lineage (NCBI taxonomy): Eukaryota > Metazoa > Arthropoda > Insecta > Coleoptera > Staphylinidae > Tachinus > Tachinus rufipes. The sequence goes on along the minus strand of OZ010746.1, from coordinate 12,153,587 downwards.
CAAAAATGTCAAAGGTATATACCTTTGGATTGTAACCCGACTTGAAACAAAAATATCAATTTTCATCAAAAATTTAAAATTTTTCAAAACATTCAAAAACAAATTTTCTCAAAACTTTCAAAATTTTTGTTCAAACACAAAAATGTCAAAGGTATACCTTTGGATTGTATCCCGACTTGAAACAAAAATATCAATTTTCATCAAAAATTTAAAATTTTTCAAAACATTCAAAAACAAATTTTCTCAAAACTTTTGTTCAAACACAAAAATGTCAAAGGTATATACCTTTGGATTGTAACCCGACTTGAAACAAAAATATCAATTTTCATCAAAAATTTAAAATTTTTCAAAACATTCAAAATCAAATTTTCTCAAAACTTTCAAAATTTTTGTTCAAACACAAAAATGTCAAAGGTATATACCTTTGGATTGTAACCCGACTTGAAACAAAAATATCAATTTTTATCAAAAATTTAAAATTTTTCAAAACATTCAAAAACAATATTTCTCAAAATTTTTAAAATTTTTGTTCAAACACAAAAATGTCAAAGGTATATACCTTTGGATTGTAACCCGACTTGAAACAAAAATATCAATTTTCATCAAAAATTTAAAATTTTTCAAAACATTCAAAAACAAATTTTCTCAAAACTTTCAAAATTTTTGTTCAAACACAAAAATGTCAAAGGTATATACCTTTGGATTGTAACCCGACTTGAAACAAAAATATCAATTTTCATCAAAAATTTAAAATTTTTCAAAACATTCAAAAACAAATTTTCTCAAAACTTTTGTTCAAACACAAAAATGTCAAAGGTATATACCTTTGGATTGTATCCCGACTTGAAACAAAAATATCAATTTTCATCAAAAATTTAAAATTTTTCAAAACATTCAAAAACAAATTTTCTCAAAACTTTTGTTCAAACACAAAAATGTCAAAGGTATACCTTTGGATTGTATCCCGACTTGAAACAAAAATATCAATTTTCATCAAAAATTTAAAATTTTTCAAAACATTCAAAAACAAATTTTCTCAAAACTTTTGTTCAAACACAAAAATGTCAAAGGTATATACCTTTGGATTGTAACCCGACTTGAAACAAAAATATCAATTTTCATCAAAAATTTAAAATTTTTCAAAACATTCAAAATCAAATTTTCTCAAAACTTTCAAAATTTTTGTTCAAACACAAAAATGTCAAAGGTATATATATACCTTTGGATTGTAACCCGACTTGAAACAAAAATATCAATTTTCATCAAAAATTTAAAATTTTTCAAAACATTCAAAAACAAATTTTCTCAAAACTTTCAAAATTTTTGTTCAAACACAAAAATGTCAAAGGTATATACCTTTGGATTGTAACCCGACTTGAAACAAAAATATCAATTTTCATCAAAAATTTAAAATTTTTCAAAACATTCAAAAACAAATTTTCTCAAAACTTTTGTTCAAACACAAAAATGTCAAAGGTATATACCTTTGGATTGTATCCCGACTTGAAACAAAAATATCAATTTTCATCAAAAATTTAAAATTTTTCAAAACATTCAAAAACAAATTTTCTCAAAACTTTTGTTCAAACACAAAAATGTCAAAGGTATACCTTTGGATTGTATCCCGACTTGAAACAAAAATATCAATTTTCATCAAAAATTTAAAATTTTTCAAAACATTCAAAAACAAATTTTCTCAAAACTTTTGTTCAAACACAAAAATGTCAAAGGTATATATATACCTTTGGATTGTAACCCGACTTGAAACAAAAATATCAATTTTCATCAAAAATTTAAAATTTTTCAAAACATTCAAAATCAAATTTTCTCAAAACTTTCAAAATTTTTGTTCAAACACAAAAATGTCAAAGGTATATACCTTTGGATTGTAACCCGACTTGAAACAAAAATATCAATTTTTATCAAAAATTTAAAATTTTTCAAAACATTCAAAAACAAATTTTCTCAAAATTTTTAAAATTTTTGTTCAAACACAAAAATGTCAAAGGTATATACCTTTGGATTGTAACCCGACTTGAAACAAAAATATCAATTTTCATCAAAAATTTAAAATTTTTCAAAACATTCAAAAACAAATTTTCTCAAAACTTTCAAAATTTTTGTTCAAACACAAAAATGTCAAAGGTATATACCTTTGGATTGTAACCCGACTTGAAACAAAAATATCAATTTTCATCAAAAATTTAAACTTTTTCAAAACATTCAAAAACAAATTTTCTCAAAACTTTCAAAATTTTTGTTCAAACACAAAAATGTGTAAGGTATATACCTTTGGATTGTATCCCGACTTGAAACAAAAATATCAATTTTCATCAAAAATTTAAAATTTTTCAAAACATTCAAAAACAAACTTTCTCAAAACTTTTGTTCAAACACAAAAATGTCAAAGGTATATACCTTTGGATTGTAACCCGACTTGAAACAAAAATATCAATTTTCATCAAAAATTTAAAATTTTTCAAAACATTCAAAAACAAATTTTCTCAAAATTTTCAAAATTTTTGTTCAAACACAAAAATGTCAAAGGTATATACCTTTGGATTGTAACCCGACTTGAAACAAAAATATCAATTTTCATCAAAAATTTAAAATTTTTCAAAACATTCAAAAACAAATTTTCTCAAAATTTTTGTTCAAACACAAAAATGTCAAAGGTATATACCTTTGGATTGTAACCCGACTTGAAACAAAAATATCAATTTTCATCAAAAATTTAAAATTTTTCAAAACATTCAAAAATAAATTTTCTCAAAACTTTCAAAATTTTTGTTCAAACACAAAAATGTCAAAGGTATAATATACCTTTGGATTGTAACCCGACTTGAAACAAAAATATCAATTTTTATCAAAAATTTAAAATTTTTCAAAACATTCAAAAACAAATTTTCTCAAAACTTTTGTTCAAACACAAAAATGTCAAAGGTATATATCTTTGGATTGTAACCCGACTTGAAACAAAAATATCAATTTTTATCAAAAATTGAAAATTTTTCAAAACATTCAAAAACAAATTTTCTCAAAACTTTTGTTCAAACACAAAAATGTCAAATACCTTTGGATTGTAACCCGACTTGAAACAAAAATATCAAGTTTCATCAAAAATTTAAAATTTTTCAAAACATTCAAAAACAAATTTTCTCAAAACTTTTGTTCAAACACAAAAATGTCAAATGTACCTTTGGATTGTAACCCGACTTGAAACAAAAATATCAATTTTCATCAAAAATTTAAAATTTTTCAAAACATTCAAAAACAAATTTTCTCAAAACTTTCAAAATTTTTGTTCAAACACAAAAATGTCAAAGGTATATACCTTTGGATTGTAACCCGACTTGAAACAAAAATATCAATTTTCATCAAAAATTTAAAATTTTTCAAAACATTCAAAAACAAATTTTCTCAAAACTTTTGTTCAAACACAAAAATGTCAAAGGTATATACCTTTGGATTGTAACCCGACTTGAAACAAAAATATCAATTTTTATCAAAAATTTAAAATTTTTTAAAACATTCAAAAACAAATTTTCTCAAAACTTTTGTTCAAACACAAAAATGTCAAAGGTATATACCTTTGGATTGTAACCCGACTTGAAACAAAAATATCAATTTTCATCAAAAATTTAAAATTTTTCAAAACATTCAAAAACAAATTTTCTCAAAACTTTTGTTCAAACACAAAAATGTCAAAGGTATATATATACCTTTGGATTGTAACCCGACTTGAAACAAAAATATCAATTTTCATCAAAAATTTAAAATTTTTCAAAACATTCAAAAACAAATTTTCTCAAAACTTTCAAAATTTTTGTTCAAACACAAAAATGTCAAAGGATTGTAACCCGACTTGAAACAAAAATATCAATTTTCATCAAAAATTTAAAATTTTTCAAAACATTCGAAAACAAATTTTCTCAAAACTTTTGTTCAAACACAAAAATGTCAAAGGTATATACCTTTGGATTGTAACCCGACTTAAAACAAAAATATCAATTTTCATCAAAAATTTAAAATTTTTCAAAACATTCAAAAACAAATTTTCTCAAAATTTTCAAAATTTTTGCTCAAACACAAAAATGTCAAAGGTATATACCTTTGGATTGTAACCCGACTTGAAACAAAAATATCAATTTTCATCAAAAATTTAAAATTTTTCAAAACATTCAAAAACAAATTTTCTCAAAACTTTTGTTCAAACACAAAAATGTCAAAGGTATATACTTTTGGATTGTAACCCGACTTGAAACAAAAATATCAATTTTCATCAAAAATTTAAAATTTTTCAAAACATTCAAAAACAAATTTTCTCAAAACTTTCAAAATTTTTGTTCAAACACAAAAATGTCAAAGGTATATACCTTTGGATTGTAACCCGACTTGAAACAAAAATTTCAATTTTTATCAAAAATTTAAAATTTTTCAAAACATTCAAAAACAAATTTTCTCAAAATTTTTGTTCAAACACAAAAATGTCAAAGGTATATACCTTTGGATTGTAACCCGACTTGAAACAAAAATATCAATTTTCATCAAAAATTTAAAATTTTTCAAAACATTCAAAAACAATTTTTTTTCAAAACTTTTGTTTAAACACAAAAATGTCAAAGGTATATACCTTTGGATTGTAACCCGACTTGAAACAAAAATATCAATTTTCATCAAAAATTTAAAATTTTTCAAAACATTCAAAAACAAATTTTCTCAAAACTTTTGTTCAAACACAAAAATGTCAAAGGTATATACTTTTGGATTGTAACCCGACTTGAAACAAAAATATCAATTTTCATCAAAAATTTAAAATTTTTCAAAACATTCAAAATCAAATTTTCTCAAAACTTTTGTTCAAACACAAAAATGTCAAAGGTATATACTTTTGGATTGTAACCCGACTTGAAACAAAAATATCAATTTTCATCAAAAATTTAAAATTTTTCAAAACATTCAAAAACAAATTTTCTCAAAACTTTTGTTCAAACACAAAAATGTCAAAGGTATATACTTTTGGATTGTAACCCGACTTGAAACAAAAATATCAATTTTCATCAAAAATTTAAAATTTTTCAAAACATTCAAAAACAAATTTTCTCAAAACTTTCAAAATTTTTGTTCAAACACAAAAATGTCAAAGGTATATACCTTTGGATTGTAACCCGACTTGAAACAAAAATATCAATTTTCATCAAAAATTTAAAATTTTTCAAAACATTCAAAAACAAATTTTCTCAAAACTTTTGTTCAAACACAAAAATGTCAAAGGTATATTACCTTTGGATTGTAACCCGACTTGAAACAAAAATATCAAATTTCATCAAAAATTTAAAATTTTTCAAAACATTCAAAATCAAATTTTCTCAAAACTTTCAAAATTTTTGTTTAAACACAAAAATGTCAAAGGTATATACCTTTGGATTGTAACCCGACTTGAAACAAAAATATCAATTTTTATCAAAAATTTAAAAATTTTCAAAACATTCAAAAACAAATTTTCTCAAAATTTTTAAAATTTTTGTTCAAACACAAAAATGTCAAAGGTATATACCTTTGGATTGTAACCCGACTTGAAACAAAAATATCAATTTTCATCAAAAATTTAAAATTTTTCAAAACATTCAAAAACAAATTTTCTTAAAACTTTCAAAATTTTTGTTCAAACACAAAAATGTCAAAGGTATATATATACCTTTGGATTGTAACCCGACTTGAAACAAAAATATCAATTTTCATCAAAAATTTAAAATTTTTCAAAACATTCAAAAACAAATTTTCTCAAAACTTTTGTTCAAACACAAAAATGTCAAAGGTATATACCTTTGGATTGTATCCCGACTTGAAACAAAAATATCAATTTTCATCAAAAATTTAAAATTTTTCAAAACATTCAAAAACAAATTTTCTCAAAACTTTTGTTCAAACACAAAAATGTCAAAGGTATACCTTTGGATTGTAACCCGACTTGAAACAAAAATATCAATTTTCATCAAAAATTTAAAATTTTTCAAAACATTCAAAAACAAATTTTCTCAAAACTTTTGTTCAAACACAAAAATGTCAAAGGTATACCTTTGGATTGTAACCCGACTTGAAACAAAAATATCAATTTTCATCAAAAATTTAAAATTTTTCAAAACATTCAAAAACAAACTTTCTCAAAACTTTTGTTCAAACACAAAAATGTCAAAGGTAATATACCTTTGGATTGTAACCCGACTTGAAACAAAAATATCAATTTTCATCAAAAATTTAAAATTTTTCAAAACATTCAAAAACAAATTTTCTCAAAACTTTTGTTCAAACACAAAAATGTCAAAGGTATACTTTTGGATTGTATCCCGACTTGAAACAAAAATATCAATTTTCATCAAAAATTTAAAATTTTTCAAAACATTCAAAAACAAACTTTCTCAAAACTTTTGTTCAAACACAAAAATGTCAAAGGTATATACCTTTGGATTGTAACCCGACTTGAAACAAAAATATCAATTTTTATCAAAAATTTAAAATTTTTTAAAACATTCAAAAACAAATTTTCTCAAAACTTTTGTTCAAACACAAAAATGTCAAAGGTATATACCTTTGGATTGTAACCCGACTTGAAACAAAAATATCAATTTTCATCAAAAATTTAAAATTTTTCAAAACATTCAAAAACAAATTTTCTCAAAACTTTTGTTCAAACACAAAAATGTCAAAGGTATATACCTTTGGATTGTAACCCGACTTGAAACAAAAATATCAATTTTTATCAAAAATTGAAAATTTTTCAAAACATTCAAAAACAAATTTTCTCAAAACTTTTGTTCAAACACAAAAATGTCAAAGGTATATACCTTTGGATTGTAACCCGACTTGAAACAAAAATATCAATTTTTATCAAAAATTTAAAATTTTTCAAAACATTCAAAATCAAATTTTCTCAAAACTTTCAAAATTTTTGTTCAAACACAAAAATGTCAAAGGTATATACCTTTGGATTGTAACCCGACTTGAAACAAAAATATCAATTTTCATCAAAAATTTAAAATTTTTCAAAACATTCAAAAACAAATTTTCTCAAAATTTTAAAATTTTTGCTCAAACACAAAAATGTCAAAGGTATGTACCTTTGGATTGTAACCCGACTTGAAACAAAAATATCAATTTTCATCAAAAATTTAAAATTTTTCAAAACATTCAAAAACAAATTTTCTCAAAACTTTCAAAATTTTTGTTCAAACACAAAAATGTCAAAGGTATATACCTTTGGATTGTAACCCGACTTGAAACAAAAATATCAATTTTCATCAAAAATTTAAAATTTTTCAAAACATTCAAAAACAAATTTTCTCAAAACTTTTGTTCAAACACAAAAATGTCAAAGGTATATTACCTTTGGATTGTAACCCGACTTGAAACAAAAATATCAAATTTCATCAAAAATTTAAAATTTTTCAAAACATTCAAAATCAAATTTTCTCAAAACTTTCAAAATTTTTGTTTAAACACAAAAATGTCAAAGGTATATACCTTTGGATTGTAACCCGACTTGAAACAAAAATATCAATTTTTATCAAAAATTTAAAAATTTTCAAAACATTCAAAAACAAATTTTCTCAAAATTTTTAAAATTTTTGTTCAAACACAAAAATGTCAAAGGTATATACCTTTGGATTGTAACCCGACTTGAAACAAAAATATCAATTTTCATCAAAAATTTAAAATTTTTCAAAACATTCAAAAACAAATTTTCTCAAAACTTTCAAAATTTTTGTTCAAACACAAAAATGTCAAAGGTATATACCTTTGGATTGTAACCCGACTTGAAACAAAAATATCAATTTTCATCAAAAATTTAAAATTTTTCAAAACATTCAAAAACAAATTTTCTCAAAACTTTTGTTCAAACACAAAAATGTCAAAGGTATACCTTTGGATTGTATCCCGACTTGAAACAAAAATATCAATTTTCATCAAAAATTTAAAAATTTTCAAAACATTCAAAAACAAATTTTCTCAAAACTTTTGTTCAAACACAAAAATGTCAAAGGTATATACCTTTGGATTGTAACCCGACTTGAAACAAAAATATAAATTTTCATCAAAAATTTAAAATTTTTCAAAACATTCAAAATCAAATTTTCTCAAAACTTTCAAAATTTTTGTTCAAACACAAAAATGTCAAAGGTATATACCTTTGGATTGTAACCCGACTTGAAACAAAAATATCAATTTTTATCAAAAATTTAAAATTTTTCAAAACATTCAAAAACAAATTTTCTCAAAATTTTTAAAATTTTTGTTCAAACACAAAAATGTCAAAGGTATATACCTTTGGATTGTAACCCGACTTGAAACAAAAATATCAATTTTCATCAAAAATTTAAAATTTTTCAAAACATTCAAAAACAAATTTTCTCAAAACTTTCAAAATTTTTGTTCAAACACAAAAATGTCAAAGGTATATACCTTTGGATTGTAACCCGACTTGAAACAAAAATATCAATTTTCATCAAAAATTTAAAATTTTTCAAAACATTCAAAAACAAATTTTCTCAAAACTTTTGTTCAAACACAAAAATGTCAAAGGTATACCTTTGGATTGTATCCCGACTTGAAACAAAAATATCAATTTTCATCAAAAATTTAAAATTTTTCAAAACATTCAAAAACAAATTTTCTCAAAACTTTTGTTCAAACACAAAAATGTCAAAGGTATATACCTTTGGATTGTAACCCGACTTGAAACAAAAATATCAATTTTCATCAAAAATTTAAAAATTTTCAAAACATTCAAAATCAAATTTTCTCAAAACTTTCAAAATTTTTGTTCAAACACAAAAATGTCAAAGGTATATACCTTTGGATTGTAACCCGACTTGAAACAAAAATATCAATTTTTATCAAAAATTTAAAATTTTTCAAAACATTCAAAAACAAATTTTCTCAAAATTTTTAAAATTTTTGTTCAAACACAAAAATGTCAAAGGTATATACCTTTGGATTGTAACCCGACTTGAAACAAAAATATCAATTTTCATCAAAAATTTAAAATTTTTCAAAACATTCAAAAACAAATTTTCTCAAAACTTTTGTTCAAACACAAAAATGTCAAAGGTATATACCTTTGGATTGTAACCCGACTTGAAACAAAAATATCAATTTTCATCAAAAATTTAAAAATTTTCAAAACATTCAAAATCAAATTTTCTCAAAACTTTCAAAATTTTTGTTCAAACACAAAAATGTCAAAGGTATATATATACCTTTGGATTGTAACCCGACTTGAAACAAAAATATCAATTTTTATCAAAAATTTAAAATTTTTCAAAACATTCAAAAACAAATTTTCTCAAAATTTTTAAAATTTTTGTTCAAACACAAAAATGTCAAAGGTATATACCTTTGGATTGTAACCCGACTTGAAACAAAAATATCAATTTTCATCAAAAATTTAAAATTTTTCAAAACATTCAAAAACAAATTTTCTCAAAACTTTCAAAATTTTTGTTCAAACACAAAAATGTCAAAGGTATATACCTTTGGATTGTAACCCGACTTGAAACAAAAATATCAATTTTCATCAAAAATTTAAAATTTTTCAAAACATTCAAAAACAAACTTTCTCAAAACTTTTGTTCAAACACAAAAATGTCAAAGGTATATACCTTTGGATTGTAACCCGACTTGAAACAAAAATATCAATTTTCATCAAAAATTTAAAAATTTTCAAAACATTCAAAAACAAATTTTCTCAAAATTTTCAAAATTTTTGTTCAAACACAAAAATGTCAAAGGTATATACCTTTGGATTGTAACCCGACTTGAAACAAAAATATCAATTTTCATCAAAAATTGAAAATTTTTCAAAACATTCAAAAACAAATTTTCTCAAAATTTTTGTTCAAACACAAAAATGTCAAAGGTATATACCTTTGGATTGTAACCCGACTTTCAATTTTTCAAAACATTCAAAAACAAATTTTCTCAAAACTTTTGTTCAAACACAAAAATGTCAAATACCTTTGGATTGTAACCCGACTTGAAACAAAAATATCAATTCACATCAAAAATTTAAAATTTTTCAAAACATTCAAAAACAAATTTTCTCAAAACTTTTGTTCAAACACAAAAATGTCAAAGGTATATACCTTTGGATTGTAACCCGACTTGAAACAAAAATATCAATTTTCATCAAAAATTTAAAATTTTTCAAAACATTCAAAAACAAATTTTCTCAAAACTTTTGTTCAAACACAAAAATGTCAAAGGTATATACCTTTGGATTGTAACCCGACTTGAAACAAAAATATCAATTTTCATCAAAAATTTAAAATTTTTCAAAACATTCAAAATCAAATTTTCTCAAAACTTTCAAAATTTTTGTTTAAACACAAAAATGTCAAAGGTATATACCTTTGGATTGTAACCCGACTTGAAACAAAAATATCAATTTTTATCAAAAATTTAAAATTTTTCAAAACATTCAAAAACAAATTTTCTCAAAATTTTTAAAATTTTTGTTCAAACACAAAAATGTCAAAGGTATATACCTTTGGATTGTAACCCGACTTGAAACAAAAATATCAATTTTCATCAAAAATTTAAAATTTTTCAAAACATTCAAAACAAATTTTCTCAAAATTTTCAAAATTTTTGTTCAAACACAAAAATGTCAAAGGTATATACCTTTGGATTGTAACCCGACTTGAAACAAAAATATCAATTTTCATCAAAAATTTAAATTTTTTCAAAACATTCAAAAACAATTTTTTTTCAAAACTTTTGTTTAAACACAAAAATGTCAAAGGTATATACCTTTGGATTGTAACCCGACTTGAAACAAAAATATCAATTTTCATCAAAAATTTAAAATTTTTCAAAACATTCAAAAACAAATTTTCTCAAAACTTTTGTTCAAACACAAAAATGTCAAAGGTATATACTTTTGGATTGTAACCCGACTTGAAACAAAAATATCAATTTTCATCAAAAATTTAAAATTTTTCAAAACATTCAAAATCAAATTTTCTCAAAACTTTTGTTCAAACACAAAAATGTCAAAGGTATATACTTTTGGATTGTAACCCGACTTGAAACAAAAATATCAATTTTCATCAAAAATTTAAAATTTTTCAAAACATTCAAAAACAAATTTTCTCAAAACTTTTGTTCAAACACAAAAATGTCAAAGGTATATACTTTTGGATTGTAACCCGACTTGAAACAAAAATATCAATTTTCATCAAAAATTTAAAATTTTTCAAAACATTCAAAAACAAATTTTCTCAAAACTTTCAAAATTTTTGTTCAAACACAAAAATGTCAAAGGTATATACCTTTGGATTGTAACCCGACTTGAAACAAAAATATCAATTTTCATCAAAAATTTAAAATTTTTCAAAACATTCAAAAACAAATTTTCTCAAAACTTTTGTTCAAACACAAAAATGTCAAAGGTATATACCTTTGGATTGTAACCCGACTTGAAACAAAAATATCAATTTTCATCAAAAATTTAAAATTTTTCAAAACATTCAAAAATAAATTTTCTCAAAACTTTCAAAATTTTTGTTCAAACACAAAAATGTCAAAGGTATAATATACCTTTGGATTGTAACCCGACTTGAAACAAAAATATCAATTTTTATCAAAAATTTAAAATTTTTCAAAACATTCAAAAACAAATTTTCTCAAAACTTTTGTTCAAACACAAAAATGTCAAATATACCTTTGGATTGTAACCCGACTTGAAACAAAAATATCAATTTTTATCAAAAATTGAAAATTTTTCAAAACATTCAAAAACAAATTTTCTCAAAACTTTTGTTCAAACACAAAAATGTCAAATACCTTTGGATTGTAACCCGACTTGAAACAAAAATATCAATTTTCATCAAAAATTTAAAATTTTTCAAAACATTCAAAAACAAATTTTCTCAAAACTTTTGTTCAAACACAAAAATGTCAAATGTACCTTTGGATTGTAACCCGACTTGAAACAAAAATATCAATTTTCATCAAAAATTTAAAATTTTTCAAAACATTCAAAAACAAATTTTCTCAAAACTTTCAAAATTTTTGTTCAAACACAAAAATGTCAAAGGATTGTAACCCGACTTGAAACAAAAATATCAATTTTCATCAAAAATTTAAAATTTTTCAAAACATTCGAAAACAAATTTTCTCAAAACTTTTGTTCAAACACAAAAATGTCAAAGGTATATACCTTTGGATTGTAACCCGACTTAAAACAAAAATATCAATTTTCATCAAAAATTTAAAATTTTTCAAAACATTCAAAAACAAATTTTCTCAAAATTTTCAAAATTTTTGCTCAAACACAAAAATGTCAAAGGTATATACCTTTGGATTGTAACCCGACTTGAAACAAAAATATCAATTTTCATCAAAAATTTAAAATTTTTCAAAACATTCAAAAACAAATTTTCTCAAAACTTTTGTTCAAACACAAAAATGTCAAAGGTATATACTTTTGGATTGTAACCCGACTTGAAACAAAAATATCAATTTTCATCAAAAATTTAAAATTTTTCAAAACATTCAAAAACAAATTTTCTCAAAACTTTCAAAATTTTTGTTCAAACACAAAAATGTCAAAGGTATATACCTTTGGATTGTAACCCGACTTGAAACAAAAATATCAATTTTTATCAAAAATTTAAAATTTTTCAAAACATTCAAAAACAAATTTTCTCAAAACTTTTGTTCAAACACAAAAATGTCAAAGGTATATACCTTTGGATTGTAACCCGACTTGAAACAAAAATATCAATTTTCATCAAAAATTTAAAATTTTTCAAAACATTCAAATACAAATTTTCTCAAAACTTTTGTTCAAACACAAAAATGTCAAAGGTATATACCTTTGGATTGTAACCCGACTTGAAACAAAAATATCAATTTTCATCAAAAATTTAAATTTTTTCAAAACATTCAAAAACAATTTTTTTTCAAAACTTTTGTTTAAACACAAAAATGTCAAAGGTATATACCTTTGGATTGTAACCCGACTTGAAACAAAAATATCAATTTTCATCAAAAATTTAAAATTTTTCAAAACATTCAAAAACAAATTTTCTCAAAACTTTTGTTCAAACACAAAAATGTCAAAGGTATATACTTTTGGATTGTAACCCGACTTGAAACAAAAATATCAATTTTCATCAAAAATTTAAAATTTTTCAAAACATTCAAAATCAAATTTTCTCAAAACTTTTGTTCAAACACAAAAATGTCAAAGGTATATACTTTTGGATTGTAACCCGACTTGAAACAAAAATATCAATTTTCATCAAAAATTTAAAATTTTTCAAAACATTCAAAAACAAATTTTCTCAAAACTTTTGTTCAAACACAAAAATGTCAAAGGTATATACTTTTGGATTGTAACCCGACTTGAAACAAAAATATCAATTTTCATCAAAAATTTAAAATTTTTCAAAACATTCAAAAACAAATTTTCTCAAAACTTTCAAAATTTTTGTTCAAACACAAAAATGTCAAAGGTATATACCTTTGGATTGTAACCCGACTTGAAACAAAAATATCAATTTTCATCAAAAATTTAAAATTTTTCAAAACATTCAAAAACAAATTTTCTCAAAACTTTTGTTCAAACACAAAAATGTCAAAGGTATATTACCTTTGGATTGTAACCCGACTTGAAACAAAAATATCAAATTTCATCAAAAATTTAAAATTTTTCAAAACATTCAAAATCAAATTTTCTCAAAACTTTCAAAATTTTTGTTTAAACACAAAAATGTCAAAGGTATATACCTTTGGATTGTAACCCGACTTGAAACAAAAATATCAATTTTCATCAAAAATTTAAAATTTTTCAAAACATTCAAAAACAAATTTTCTCAAAACTTTTGTTCAAACACAAAAATGTCAAAGGTATATACCTTTGGATTGTATCCCGACTTGAAACAAAAATATCAATTTTCATCAAAAATTTAAAATTTTTCAAAACATTCAAAAACAAATTTTCTCAAAACTTTTGTTCAAACACAAAAATGTCAAAGGTATACCTTTGGATTGTAACCCGACTTGAAACAAAAATATCAATTTTCATCAAAAATTTAAAATTTTTCAAAACATTCAAAAACAAACTTTCTCAAAACTTTTGTTCAAACACAAAAATGTCAAAGGTAATATACCTTTGGATTGTAACCCGACTTGAAACAAAAATATCAATTTTCATCAAAAATTTAAAATTTTTCAAAACATTCAAAAACAAATTTTCTCAAAACTTTTGTTCAAACACAAAAATGTCAAAGGTATACTTTTGGATTGTAACCCGACTTGAAACAAAAATATCAATTTTCATCAAAAATTTAAAATTTTTCAAAACATTCAAAAACAAACTTTCTCAAAACTTTTGTTCAAACACAAAAATGTCAAAGGTATATACCTTTGGATTGTAACCCGACTTGAAACAAAAATATCAATTTTCATCAAAAATTTAAACTTTTTCAAAACATTCAAAAACAAATTTTCTCAAAACTTTCAAAATTTTTGTTCAAACACAAAAATGTGTAAGGTATATACCTTTGGATTGTAACCCGACTTGAAACAAAAATATCAATTTTTATCAAAAATTTAAAATTTTTCAAAACATTCAAATACAAATTTTCTCAAAACTTTTGTTCAAACACAAAAATGTCAAAGGTATATATCTTTGGATTGTAACCCGACTTGAAACAAAAATATCAATTTTTATCAAAAATTTAAAAATTTTCAAAACATTCAAAAACAAATTTTCTCAAAATTTTTAAAATTTTTGTTCAAACACAAAAATGTCAAAGGTATATACCTTTGGATTGTATCCCGACTTGAAACAAAAATATCAATTTTCATCAAAAATTTAAAATTTTTCAAAACATTCAAAAACAAATTTTCTCAAAACTTTCAAAATTTTTGTTCAAACACAAAAATGTCAAATGTATATACCTTTGGATTGTAACCCGACTTGAAACAAAAATATCAATTTTCATCAAAAATTTAAACTTTTTCAAAACATTCAAAAACAAATTTTCTCAAAACTTTCAAAATTTTTGTTCAAACACAAAAATGTGTAAGGTATATACCTTTGGATTGTAACCCGACTTGAAACAAAAATATCAATTTTCATCAAAAATTTAAAATTTTTCAAAACATTCAAAAACAAACTTTCTCAAAACTTTTGTTCAAACACAAAAATGTCAAAGGTATATACCTTTGGATTGTAACCCGACTTGAAACAAAAATATCAATTTTCATCAAAAATTTAAACTTTTTCAAAACATTCAAAAACAAATTTTCTCAAAACTTTCAAAATTTTTGTTCAAACACAAAAATGTGTAAGGTATATACCTTTGGATTGTAACCCGACTTGAAACAAAAATATCAATTTTCATCAAAAATTTAAAATTTTTCAAAACATTCAAATACAAATTTTCTCAAAACTTTTGTTCAAACACAAAATTGTCAAAGGTATATACCTTTGGATTGTAACCCGACTTGAAACAAAAATATCAATTTTCATCAAAAATTTAAATTTTTTCAAAACATTCAAAAACAATTTTTTTTCAAAACTTTTGTTTAAACACAAAAATGTCAAAGGTATATACCTTTGGATTGTAACCCGACTTGAAACAAAAATATCAATTTTCATCAAAAATTTAAAATTTTTCAAAACATTCAAAAACAAATTTTCTCAAAACTTTTGTTCAAACACAAAAATGTCAAAGGTATATACTTTTGGATTGTAACCCGACTTGAAACAAAAATATCAATTTTCATCAAAAATTTAAAATTTTTCAAAACATTCAAAAACAAATTTTCTCAAAACTTTTGTTCAAACACAAAAATGTCAAAGGTATATACTTTTGGATTGTAACCCGACTTGAAACAAAAATATCAATTTTCATCAAAAATTTAAAATTTTTCAAAACATTCAAAAACAAATTTTCTCAAAACTTTTGTTCAAACACAAAAATGTCAAAGGTATATACTTTTGGATTGTAACCCGACTTGAAACAAAAATATCAATTTTCATCAAAAATTTAAAAATTTTCAAAACATTCAAAAACAAATTTTCTCAAAACTTTCAAAATTTTTGTTCAAACACAAAAATGTCAAAGGTATATACCTTTGGATTGTAACCCGACTTGAAACAAAAATATCAATTTTCATCAAAAATTTAAAATTTTTCAAAACATTCAAAAACAAATTTTCTCAAAACTTTTGTTCAAACACAAAAATGTCAAAGGTATATTACCTTTGGATTGTAACCCGACTTGAAACAAAAATATCAAATTTCATCAAAAATTTAAAATTTTTCAAAACATTCAAAATCAAATTTTCTCAAAACTTTCAAAATTTTTGTTTAAACACAAAAATGTCAAAGGTATATACCTTTGGATTGTAACCCGACTTGAAACAAAAATATCAATTTTTATCAAAAATTTAAAAATTTTCAAAACATTCAAAAACAAATTTTCTCAAAATTTTTAAAATTTTTGTTCAAACACAAAAATGTCACCTTTGGATTGTAACCCGACTTGAAACAAAAATATCAATTTTCATCAAAAATTTAAAATTTTTCAAAACATTCAAAAACAAATTTTCTCAAAACTTTCAAAATTTTTGTTCAAACACAAAAATGTCAAAGGTATATACCTTTGGATTGTAACCCGACTTGAAACAAAAATATCAATTTTCATCAAAAATTTAAAATTTTTCAAAACATTCAAAAACAAATTTTCTCAAAACTTTTGTTCAAACACAAAAATGTCAAAGGTATATACCTTTGGATTGTATCCCGACTTGAAACAAAAATATCAATTTTCATCAAAAATTTAAAATTTTTCAAAACATTCAAAAACAAATTTTCTCAAAACTTTTGTTCAAACACAAAAATGTCAAAGGTATACCTTTGGATTGTAACCCGACTTGAAACAAAAATATCAATTTTCATCAAAAATTTAAAATTTTTCAAAACATTCAAAAACAAACTTTCTCAAAACTTTTGTTCAAACACAAAAATGTCAAAGGTATATACCTTTGGATTGTAACCCGACTTGAAACAAAAATATCAATTTTCATCAAAAATTTAAAATTTTTCAAAACATTCAAAATCAAATTTTCTCAAAACTTTCAAAATTTTTGTTCAAACACAAAAATGTCAAAGGTATATACCTTTGGATTGTAACCCAACTTGAAACAAAAATATCAATTTTTATCAAAAATTTAAAATTTTTCAAAACATTCAAAAACAAATTTTCTCAAAATTTTTAAAACTTTTGTTCAAACACAAAAATGTCAAAGGTATATACCTTTGGATTGTAACCCGACTTGAAACAAAAATATCAATTTTCATCAAAAATTTAAAATTTTTCAAAACATTCAAAAACAAATTTTCTCAAAACTTTTGTTCAAACACAAAAATGTCAAAGGTATATACCTTTGGATTGTAACCCGACTTGAAACAAAAATATCAATTTTCATCAAAAATTTAAAATTTTTCAAAACATTCAAAAACAAATTTTCTCAAAACTTTTGTTCAAACACAAAAATGTCAAAGGTATATACCTTTGGATTGTAACCCGACTTGAAACAAAAATATCAATTTTCATCAAAAATTTAAAATTTTTCAAAACATTTAAAAACAAATTTTCTCAAAACTTTTGTTCAAACACAAAAATGTCAAAGGTATATACTTTTGGATTGTAACCCGACTTGAAACAAAAATATCAATTTTCATCAAAAATTTAAAATTTTTCAAAACATTCAAAAACAAATTTTCTCAAAACTTTCAAAATTTTTGTTCAAACACAAAAATGTCATATACCTTTGGATTGTAACCCGACTTGAAACAAAAATATCAATTTTCATCAAAAATTTAAAATTTTTCAAAACATTCAAAAACAAATTTTCTCAAAACTTTCAAAATTTTTGTTCAAACACAAAAATGTCAAAGGTCACCTTTGGATTGTAACCCGACTTGAAACAAAAATATCAATTTTCATCAAAAATTTAAAATTTTTCAAAACATTCAAAAACAAATTTTCTCAAAACATTCAAAAACAAATTTTCTCAAAACTTTCAAAATTTTTGTTCAAACACAAAAATGTCAAAGGTCACCTTTGGATTGTAACCCGACTTGAAACAAAAATATCAATTTTCATCAAAAATTTAAAATTTTTCAAAACATTCAAAAACAAATTTTCTCAAAACTTTCAAAATTTTTGTTCAAACACAAAAATGTCAAAGGTATATACCTTTGGATTGTAACCCGACTTGAAACAAAAATATCAATTTTCATCAAAAATTTAAAATTTTTCAAAACATTCAAAAACAAATTTTCTCAAAACTTTCAAAATTTTTGTTCAAACACAAAAATGTCAAAGGTCACCTTTGGATTGTAACCCGACTTGAAACAAAAATATCAATTTTCATCAAAAATTTAAAATTTTTCAAAACATTCAAAAACAAATTTTCTCAAAACATTCAAAAACAAATTTTCTCAAAACTTTCAAAATTTTTGTTCAAACACAAAAATGTCAAAGGTCACCTTTGGATTGTAACCCGACTTGAAACAAAAATATCAATTTTCATCAAAAATTTAAAATTTTTCAAAACATTCAAAAACAAATTTTCTCAAAACTTTCAAAATTTTTGTTCAAACACAAAAATGTCAAAGGTATATACCTTTGGATTGTAACCCGACTTGAAACAAAAATATCAATTTTCATCAAAAATTTAAAATTTTTCAAAACATTCAAAAACAAATTTTCTCAAAACTTTTGTTCAAACACAAAAATGTCAAAGGTATATACCTTTGGATTGTAACCCGACTTGAAACAAAAATATCAATTTTCATCAAAAATTTAAAATTTTTCAAAACATTCAAAAACAAATTTTCTCAAAACATTCAAAAACAAATTTTCTCAAAACTTTCAAAATTTTTGTTGAAACACAAAAATGTCAAAGGTCACCTTTGGATTGTAACCCGACTTGAAACAAAAATATCAATTTTCATCAAAAATTTAAAATTTTTCAAAACATTCAAAAACAAATTTTCTCAAAACTTTCAAAATTTTTGTTCAAACACAAAAATGTCAAAGGTATATACCTTTGGATTGTAACCCGACTTGAAACAAAAATATCAATTTTCATCAAAAATTTAAAATTTTTCAAAACATTCAAAAACAAATTTTCTCAAAACTTTTGTTCAAACACAAAAATGTCAAAGGTATATACCTTTGGATTGTAACCCGACTTGAAACAAAAATATCAATTTTCATCAAAAATTTAAAATTTTTCAAAACATTCAAAAACAAATTTTCTCAAAACTTTCAAAATTTTTGTTCAAACACAAAAATGTCAAAGGTATATACCTTTGGATTGTAACCCGACTTGAAACAAAAATTTCAATTTTCATCAAAAATTTAAAATTTTTCAAAACATTCAAAAACAAATTTTCTCAAAACTTTCAAAATTTTTGTTCAAACACAAAAATGTCAAAGGTATATACCTTTGGATTGTAACCCGACTTGAAACAAAAATATCAATTTTCATCAAAAATTTAAAATTTTTCAAAACATTCAAAAACAAATTTTCTCAAAACTTTTGTTCAAACACAAAAATGTCAAAGGTATATACCTTTGGATTGTAACCCGACTTGAAACAAAAATATCAATTTTCATCAAAAATTTAAAAATTTTCAAAACATTCAAAAACAAATTTTCTCAAAACTTTCAAAATTTTTGTTCAAACACAAAAATGTCAAAGGTATATACCTTTGGATTGTAACCCGACTTGAAACAAAAATATCAATTTTCATCAAAAATTTAAAATTTTTCAAAACATTCAAAAACAAATTTTCTCAAAACTTTTGTTCAAACACAAAAATGTACCTTTGGATTGTAACCCGACTTGAAACAAAAATATCAATTTTCATCAAAAATTTAAAATTTTTCAAAACATTCAAAAACAAATTTTCTCAAAACTTTTGTTCAAACACAAAAATGTCAAAGGTATATATATATAAGACAATAAATTATACGGCATAAAATAAACCAAAATATGTTTCTCTGTGAACAAAGTTTGAGTTTTATTTATTATTTAACAATTATTTACAATCTTACCTGTGAACAAAGAAACGACAATTAAAGTTTTCTATTACCGCTTCTCTATGCACTACTTAAATTAATTACAATATATCTTTTTATTATAATTACGTCGTGACTTCTGTCAATTAAAAGTCAGAAGCACGGCCAACTTAAATCAAAGAAAGTATACTTTCGTTACATCTCCCCCCCCCCCCTCTCATGGTAAGATTTCTTGGACATATTTTCTCTATAAATCATCTATATCATCTTCTTCTGTTGGTATTAGTTTTGATATATGGAATAAACTTGTTTCTGACTTTTTCTTGTTAGTCTTGGCTTTGTATAGAGTGTTTGATATTTTTTCTATTATTTCGAATGGTCCTATTCTAAGATGGTCTAGCTTTTTTCTATTTAGTCTGTTGCCATTTTCGATATATACCATGTCTCCTGCACTGTACTCATGATGTTTTCTATTTTTATCATAAAGTTTTTTATTGTAATTATGTGATTTTATTGATCTCTCTAACGCTAATTTTTTATCATTAGACCAATCATCTTTGTTTTTTTTCCTTTTTAATTCTTCTGGTATGACACTTGTGTCCGTGCCATTTAATAAATACTCTGGTGCAAAACCAGTGACTGAGTGTTCTATCTTATTATATCTATCTACACATTCTCTAGCAACCGTTGTCCAAGCTCTTTTGTTTTCTTTTTCATTTATTTTACATCTTATTTTATTGACTAGAGTCTGGTTTAGTCTCTCGTTTAAGCCATTTGAAAATGGTGCATTAACTGCTGTAAATGTCAGTTTAACGTTCTTTTTTTCTAGGAATTCTTTAAATTCTTTTGAGTTTATTCCCGGATATTGATCCGTTAGTATCATTCCAATTTTTTCCGTTTCTAACACGTTTTGAGCTAACTTTATAAAATCTGTGGCGTTTTGTGTCTTTGAGGTTGAAACAAATGCGTATCTCGTGTAGTGGTCGACGAGTAAGTGAAGGTATTTTTTTGTTGATCTTTGTCCTCCAAATCCTCCAATGGTATCTATAGACATTATTTCATATGGTTCAGTGGCTGGTCCTAAGTGAGACATTAATCCAAATTTGCTTTGGCCTCTTGTTTTATTTTTTATGCATATGTCACAATCTTTACATATTTTCTTAATGTTTTCTATTAAATTCTTTGATGTATAGTAGGGACATATTCTGTATATAGTTTGTCTAATGCCTGTATGGCACCATTCCCTATGTATGTCTTTTATTAATTTGATGCTAAATTCTTCTGATAAGATTATTTTCTCCTTATTTCTAACTTTCTTATAAAATATTCCGTTATTTCTTATTAGTTTTGATTTCATCTTTCGAATTATTTCGTTTTTTTCTTGATCCGTTCTTATTTCATCTGTTTGTGTCAGGTTTACTATTGTTAGAACCTCTTCAGTGTTTTCAGACGGTTCTAGTACTGGATTTCGGCTTAAGCAGTCCGCTTCAGCGTTATCTTTACCAGGTACATATTTTATTTGGAAGTTATATTGTGACAAATAATAGGTTAACTCACCTAATTCTTCGTCTGTTCTTGCTTTTATGTTCAAATTTTCAAGCGGTTTGTGATCTGAGTATACCTCAAACCATCTTCCAATCAACCAATGTTGCCAATATTTTACTGCTTCTTTGATTGCCAAGCACTCCAGATATATTGCTTTCTTTCTTTTTTGTACCTCATTCAATTTTTTTGAGAAATATGCTACAGGTTTTTCTCGTCCATCTATTTGTAATTGCTTTAGTATTGCCCCAATTCCTTCTAGCGATGCATCTGTGTAAATTTTTATTGGCAAATCCTTATCAAATATTTCTAATACCGGTTGAGAACATAATAATTTCTTCATTTCTGTAAAAGCCTTCTCACATTCTTCTGACCATATAAATTTTGTTTCTTTTCTTAATAATTTATGTAATGGATCCAACGTTATTGAGCTATTTGGTATGTATTCATGGTAAAAATTAATCTTTCCTAAAAATTGTCTAATATTTTTTTGAGTTTTGGGAGTTGGAAAATTTTGAATTGAAATTAGATTGTCTTTTATTGGTCTTACTGTGTTATTTTCTATGATATGGCCCAGGTATTTTACAGAGTTTGCTGCAAATGAGCATTTTTTAAATTTTAATCTAAATCCTTCTCTTATAATTGCTGCTAATACCTGTTCTATATGTCTGATATGTTCTTCAAAAGTTTGTGAATAAATTAATATATCGTCAATATAATTTTCTGTAAATTCTCTCAATTTATTTTTTCTTAATATGCTACTCAAAATCCTTTGGAATATTGCTGGTGCCGTTTTTAGACCAAATGGTAAACACGTCCATTGATATTGTCCTTCTTGCGTTACGAAACCAGTCTTTTTTTTGTCCTCGATTCGGAGTGGAATTGACCAAAAGGCAGAGTTTATATCCAGTGTTGTAAAATATTTGCAGTTTCTAGTTTTAATTATTAGGTCATCTATAAGTGGAAATGGTTGAGCTTGTGGTACAATATTCTTGTTTAGATCTCTAAAATCAATACACAGGCGATTTTTCCTTCCTTCGTCTCTTTTATACGCCAGTGTTACAGGTGCGGCAAATGGACTGTAGGATTCTTCAATCAAATTCTTTTCTAATAGCATTGCCACTTGTGTTTCTATTTCTTTTTTATCTTCTATTGTACACCTGTATGGTCTTTTACTACAATATTTGTTTACTATTAATTCGATTCTTGCCTCATAATCTTTTACCGTGCCAATATCGTATTTGTCTTTTGCAAATACACTTTTATATTTTTCAATAATTTTTTCTATTTTATTTTTTTTTGTATTATCTAGATGTTCTAGTCTTATCTGAAAGTCATCTTTCTCTATGTGTTCATTAAAATTAACTGAATATTGTTCAATTTTATTATCCAATTTTTTTTGTAATATTTGTAGATTCTCATTTTGAATTAATCTGAATTTCTTTATCATATCTAATCCTACGAGGAAATCTTCAACATCGTCTCTCTCTGTAATGAATACATCAATGTATTCCTCTATGTCAAAGATTTTTACTTTCATAGTTATTAAACCTTTTGTTTGTGTCACACCATTGACTGTTTTTAAAAATATTTTATTTACATCTTTTGCCTTCCTCTTTATTCTAACTAATTTTGGATTTATTAGGGAGACTTGGGAACCTGAATCATATGTTCCGTTTACCTCTAACTTATCTTCTAATAATATTTTTAGTTTAATCAATGGTGTGATTATTCGTTTTTTGATTCTGTATTTAGATTTACTTCTATGACTGAATTACTCTCTATTACTCCACCTTCTTTTCTTTCTTTATTCTTGAACCAACATGAGTTTTCAGGATGATATCTAACACCTTTATTTAAGTTTTCACAATTTTTACATGGCTGTTTTCCTTCAAATCTTTTCTTGTTATCATATTTATCATCTTTCTTTTTCGTAAAACTATTTTTATTTACTAAATTTTCACATTTTCTGATGTCATGCAATAATTCAGTTGACTTTTTACAATTTTCTTTATCTATCTTATTTCTAACCAACTCAGGTAATCCTGCTGCTATAAGCAACACTAGAGTCTTTGAACTAATATCATTGTCCATATCTAGTAGTAGCTTATCTTTTCTTATAGCATATTCAATCAATGAACCTTCTTTATACCTATAATATATAGCGTACATTCCTGTACTCCATCCATTGTCTGCAAATGACTCCAGAAATCTCTCTTTCCATTCAGACCATCGAGCTTCCATTGTCAATATTGTGAGAGTTGCTGAGTGCCAATCTGAACATGACTTATCCAAGACTAGCCTTAATATCTCAATCTTTATATTATCTTCATTGATTTCAAACCTTTTACATTCTTTTTCAAATGTTTCTAGCCATTGTTTTGCATTTGAATTTTTACATGTAAATTTTTCAATCATAAACTTTTCTGTTATGTGTTTTAAATTAAGTTGACTTTCTTTCTTCTGAGTTGATTCTACTACGTCTGTTTTTATTATTTGTTCTAAATATAAGTTATTAAACATTATATTACCATCTTCATCAAAATATTTCTGTTCCATTTCCTTTGTTAGTGTGATCCACACTGTTCTGTTTTGACCTCTTTGAGTAAGACTTTTTTTAACTCTTTTATAAACGTCTGTGTTCATCAGTTCTTCATGTTCGCTTATAAATCCCATTTCCTGTGGCAACACATATTCCTTCTTTTCCTCTGTTGTAATTGAAGTTATGGCAACAATACTTGTCTTCTTGTCCCTCGGCGATACCACATATTGGAATGCAAACTGCAATTTTCTTGTCATTATAAACAAAAATTGTCGTTTTATAAGACAATAAATTATACGGCATAAAATAAACCAAAATATGTTTCTCTGTGAACAAAGTTTGAGTTTTATTTATTATTTAACAATTATTTACAATCTTACCTGTGAACAAAGAAACGACAATTAAAGTTTTCTATTACCGCTTCTCTATGCACTACTTAAATTAATTACAATATATCTTTTTATTATAATTACGTCGTGACTTCTGTCAATTAAAAGTCAGAAGCACGGCCAACTTAAATCAAAGAAAGTATACTTTCGTTACATATTTACCTTTGGATTGTAACCCGACTTAAAACAAAAATATCAATTTTCATCAAAAATTTAAAATTTTTCAAAACATTCAAAAACAAATTTTCTCAAAACTTTTGTTCAAACACAAAAATGTCAAAGGTATATACCTTTGGATTGTAACCCGACTTGAAACAAAAATATCAATTTTCATCAAAAATTTAAAATTTTTCAAAACATTCAAAAACAATTTTTTTCAAAACTTTCAAAAATTTTGTTCAAACACAAAAATTTCAAAGGTATTTGGATTGTAACCCGACTTGAAACAAAAATATCAATTTTCATCAAAAATTTAAAATTTTTCAAAACATTCAAATACAAATTTTCTCAAAACTTTCAAAATTTTTGTTCAAACACAAAAATGTCAAAGGTATACCTTTGGATTGTAACCCGACTTGAAACAAAAATATCAATTTTCATCAAAAATTTAAAATTTTTCAAAACATTCAAATACAAATTTTCTCAAAACTTTCAAAATTTTTGTTCAAACACAAAAATGTCAAAGGTATACCTTTGGATTGTAACCCGACTTGAAACAAAAATATCAATTTTCATCAAAAATTTAAAATTTTTCAAAACATTCAAATACAAATTTTCTCAAAACTTTCAAAATTTTTGTTCAAACACAAAAATGTCAAAGGTATACCTTTGGATTGTAACCCGACTTGAAACAAAAATATCAATTTTCATCAAAAATTTAAAATTTTTCAAAACATTCAAATACAAATTTTCTCAAAACTTTCAAAATTTTTGTTCAAACACAAAAATGTCAAAGGTATACCTTTGGATTGTAACCCGACTTGAAACAAAAATATCAATTTTCATCAAAAATTTAAAATTTTTCAAAACATTCAAAAACAAATTTTCTCAAAACTTTTGTTCAAACACAAAAATGTCAAAGGTATATACCTTTGGATTGTAACCCGACTTGAAACAAAAATATCAATTTTCATCAAAAATTTAAAATTTTTCAAAACATTCAAAAACAAATTTTCTCAAAACTTTTGTTCAAACACAAAAATGTCAAAGGTATATACCTTTGGATTGTAACCCGACTTGAAACAAAAATATCAATTTTCATCAAAAATTTAAAATTTTTCAAAACATTCAAAAACAAATTTTCTCAAAACTTTTGTTCAAACACAAAAATGTCAAAGGTATATACCTTTGGATTGTAACCCGACTTGAAACAAAAATATCAATTTTCATCAAAAATTTAAAATTTTTCAAAACATTCAAAAACAAATTTTCTCAAAACTTTCAAAATTTTTGTTCAACACAAAAATGTCAAAGGTATATACCTTTGGATTGTAACCCGACTTGAAACAAAAATATCAATTTTCATCAAAAATTTAAAAATTTTCAAAACATTCAAAAACAAATTTTCTCAAAACTTTTGTTCAAACACAAAAATGTCAAAGGTATATACCTTTGGATTGTAACCCGACTTGAAACAAAAATATCAATTTTTATCAAAAATTTAAAATTTTTCAAAACATTCAAAAACAAATTTTCTCAAAACTTTCAAAATTTTTGTTCAAACACAAAAATGTCAAAGGTATATACCTTTGGATTGTAACCCGACTTGAAACAAAAATATCAATTTTCATTAAAAATTTAAAATTTTTCAAAACATTCAAAAACAAATTTTCTCAAAACTTTCAAAATTTTTGTTCAAACACAAAAATGTCAAAGGTATATACCTTTGGATTGTAACCCGACTTGAAACAAAAATATCAATTTTCATCAAAAATTTAAAATTTTTCAAAACATTCAAAAACAAATTTTCTCAAAACTTTTGTTCAAACACAAAAATGTCAAAGGTATATACCTTTGGATTGTAACCCGACTTGAAACAAAAATATCAATTTTTATCAAAAATTTAAAATTTTTCAAAACATTCAAAAACAAATTTTCTCAAAACTTTTGTTCAAACACAAAAATGTCAAAGGTATATACCTTTGGATTGTAACCCGACTTGAAACAAAAATATCAATTTTTATCAAAAATTGAAAATTTTTCAAAACATTCAAAAACAAATTTTCTCAAAACTTTTGTTCAAACACAAAAATGTCAAAGGTATATACCTTTGGATTGTAACCCGACTTGAAACAAAAATATCAATTTTCATCAAAAATTTAAAATTTTTCAAAACATTCAAAAACAAATTTTCTCAAAACTTTTGTTCAAACACAAAAATGTCAAAGGTATATTACCTTTGGATTGTAACCCGACTTGAAACAAAAATATCAAATTTTATCAAAAATTTAAAATTTTTCAAAACATTCAAAATCAAATTTTCTCAAAACTTTCAAAATTTTTGTTTAAACACAAAAATGTCAAAGGTATATACCTTTGGATTGTAACCCGACTTGAAACAAAAATATCAATTTTCATCAAAAATTTAAAAATTTTCAAAACATTCAAAAACAAATTTTCTCAAAACTTTCAAAATTTTTGTTCAAACACAAAAATGTCAAAGGTATACCTTTGGATTGTATCCCGACTTGAAACAAAAATATCAATTTTCATCAAAAATTTAAAATTTTTCAAAACATTCAAAAACAAATTTTCTCAAAACTTTTGTTCAAACACAAAAATGTCAAAGGTATATACCTTTGGATTGTAACCCGACTTGAAACAAAAATATCAATTTTCATCAAAAATTTAAAATTTTTCAAAACATTCAAAATCAAATTTTCTCAAAACTTTCAAAATTTTTGTTCAAACACAAAAATGTCAAAGGTATATACCTTTGGATTGTAACCCGACTTGAAACAAAAATATCAATTTTTATCAAAAATTTAAAATTTTTCAAAACATTCAAAAACAATATTTCTCAAAATTTTTAAAATTTTTGTTCAAACACAAAAATGTCAAAGGTATATACCTTTGGATTGTAACCCGACTTGAAACAAAAATATCAATTTTCATCAAAAATTTAATATTTTTCAAAACATTCAAAAACAAATTTTCTCAAAACTTTCAAAATTTTTGTTCAAACACAAAAATGTCAAAGGTATATACCTTTGGATTGTAACCCGACTTGAAACAAAAATATCAATTTTCATCAAAAATTTAAATTTTTTCAAAACATTCAAAAACAAATTTTCTCAAAACTTTTGTTCAAACACAAAAATGTCAAAGGTATATACCTTTGGATTGTATCCCGACTTGAAACAAAAATATCAATTTTCATCAAAAATTTAAAATTTTTCAAAACATTCAAAAACAAATTTTCTCAAAACTTTTGTTCAAACACAAAAATGTCAAAGGTATACCTTTGGATTGTATCCCGACTTGAAACAAAAATATCAATTTTCATCAAAAATTTAAAATTTTTCAAAACATTCAAAAACAAATTTTCTCAAAACTTTTGTTCAAACACAAAAATGTCAAAGGTATATACCTTTGGATTGTAACCCGACTTGAAACAAAAATATCAATTTTCATCAAAAATTTAAAATTTTTCAAAACATTCAAAATCAAATTTTCTCAAAACTTTCAAAATTTTTGTTCAAACACAAAAATGTCAAAGGTATATACCTTTGGATTGTAACCCGACTTGAAACAAAAATATCAATTTTCATCAAAAATTTAAACTTTTTCAAAACATTCAAAAACAAATTTTCTCAAAACTTTCAAAATTTTTGTTCAAACACAAAAATGTGTAAGGTATATACCTTTGGATTGTAACCCGACTTGAAACAAAAATATCAATTTTCATCAAAAATTTAAAATTTTTCAAAACATTCAAAAACAAACTTTCTCAAAACTTTTGTTCAAACACAAAAATGTCAAAGGTATATACCTTTGGATTGTAACCCGACTTGAAACAAAAATATCAATTTTCATCAAAAATTTAAAATTTTTCAAAACATTCAAAAACAAATTTTCTCAAAATTTTCAAAATTTTTGTTCAAACACAAAAATGTCAAAGGTATATACCTTTGGATTGTAACCCGACTTGAAACAAAAATATCAATTTTCATCAAAAATTTAAAATTTTTCAAAACATTCAAAATCAAATTTTCTCAAAACTTTCAAAATTTTTGTTCAAACACAAAAATGTCAAAGGTATATACCTTTGGATTGTAACCCGACTTGAAACAAAAATATCAATTTTTATCAAAAATTTAAAATTTTTCAAAACATTCAAAAACAATATTTCTCAAAATTTTTAAAATTTTTGTTCAAACACAAAAATGTCAAAGGTATATACCTTTGGATTGTAACCCGACTTGAAACAAAAATATCAATTTTCATCAAAAATTTAATATTTTTCAAAACATTCAAAAACAAATTTTCTCAAAACTTTCAAAATTTTTGTTCAAACACAAAAATGTCAAAGGTATATACCTTTGGATTGTAACCCGACTTGAAACAAAAATATCAATTTTCATCAAAAATTTAAATTTTTTCAAAACATTCAAAAACAAATTTTCTCAAAACTTTTGTTCAAACACAAAAATGTCAAAGGTATATACCTTTGGATTGTATCCCGACTTGAAACAAAAATATCAATTTTCATCAAAAATTTAAAATTTTTCAAAACATTCAAAAACAAATTTTCTCAAAACTTTTGTTCAAACACAAAAATGTCAAAGGTATACCTTTGGATTGTATCCCGACTTGAAACAAAAATATCAATTTTCATCAAAAATTTAAAATTTTTCAAAACATTCAAAAACAAATTTTCTCAAAACTTTTGTTCAAACACAAAAATGTCAAAGGTATATACCTTTGGATTGTAACCCGACTTGAAACAAAAATATCAATTTTCATCAAAAATTTAAAATTTTTCAAAACATTCAAAATCAAATTTTCTCAAAACTTTCAAAATTTTTGTTCAAACACAAAAATGTCAAAGGTATATACCTTTGGATTGTAACCCGACTTGAAACAAAAATATCAATTTTCATCAAAAATTTAAACTTTTTCAAAACATTCAAAAACAAATTTTCTCAAAACTTTCAAAATTTTTGTTCAAACACAAAAATGTGTAAGGTATATACCTTTGGATTGTAACCCGACTTGAAACAAAAATATCAATTTTCATCAAAAATTTAAAATTTTTCAAAACATTCAAAAACAAACTTTCTCAAAACTTTTGTTCAAACACAAAAATGTCAAAGGTATATACCTTTGGATTGTAACCCGACTTGAAACAAAAATATCAATTTTCATCAAAAATTTAAAATTTTTCAAAACATTCAAAAACAAATTTTCTCAAAATTTTCAAAATTTTTGTTCAAACACAAAAATGTCAAAGGTATATACCTTTGGATTGTAACCCGACTTGAAACAAAAATATCAATTTTCATCAAAAATTTAAAATTTTTCAAAACATTCAAAAACAAATTTTCTCAAAATTTTTGTTCAAACACAAAAATGTCAAAGGTATATACCTTTGGATTGTAACCCGACTTGAAACAAAAATATCAATTTTCATCAAAAATTTAAAATTTTTCAAAACATTCAAAAATAAATTTTCTCAAAACTTTCAAAATTTTTGTTCAAACACAAAAATGTCAAAGGTATAATATACCTTTGGATTGTAACCCGACTTGAAACAAAAATATCAATTTTTATCAAAAATTTAAAATTTTTCAAAACATTCAAAAACAAATTTTCTCAAAACTTTTGTTCAAACACAAAAATGTCAAAGGTATATATCTTTGGATTGTAACCCGACTTGAAACAAAAATATCAATTTTTATCAAAAATTGAAAATTTTTCAAAACATTCAAAAACAAATTTTCTCAAAACTTTTGTTCAAACACAAAAATGTCAAATACCTTTGGATTGTAACCCGACTTGAAACAAAAATATCAAGTTTCATCAAAAATTTAAAATTTTTCAAAACATTCAAAAACAAATTTTCTCAAAACTTTTGTTCAAACACAAAAATGTCAAATGTACCTTTGGATTGTAACCCGACTTGAAACAAAAATATCAATTTTCATCAAAAATTTAAAATTTTTCAAAACATTCAAAAACAAATTTTCTCAAAACTTTCAAAATTTTTGTTCAAACACAAAAATGTCAAAGGTATATACCTTTGGATTGTAACCCGACTTGAAACAAAAATATCAATTTTCATCAAAAATTTAAAATTTTTCAAAACATTCAAAAACAAATTTTCTCAAAATTTTAAAATTTTTGCTCAAACACAAAAATGTCAAAGGTATGTACCTTTGGATTGTAACCCGACTTGAAACAAAAATATCAATTTTCATCAAAAATTTAAAATTTTTCAAAACATTCAAAAACAAATTTTCTCAAAACTTTCAAAATTTTTGTTCAAACACAAAAATGTCAAAGGTATATACCTTTGGATTGTAACCCGACTTGAAACAAAAATATCAATTTTCATCAAAAATTTAAAATTTTTCAAAACATTCAAAAACAAATTTTCTCAAATCTTTTGTTCAAACACAAAAATGTCAAAGGTATATTACCTTTGGATTGTAACCCGACTTGAAACAAAAATATCAAATTTCATCAAAAATTTAAAATTTTTCAAAACATTCAAAATCAAATTTTCTCAAAACTTTCAAAATTTTTGTTTAAACACAAAAATGTCAAAGGTATATACCTTTGGATTGTAACCCGACTTGAAACAAAAATATCAATTTTTATCAAAAATTTAAAAATTTTCAAAACATTCAAAAACAAATTTTCTCAAAATTTTTAAAATTTTTGTTCAAACACAAAAATGTCAAAGGTATATACCTTTGGATTGTAACCCGACTTGAAACAAAAATATCAATTTTTATCAAAAATTTAAAATTTTTCAAAACATTCAAAAACAAATTTTCTCAAAACTTTCAAAATTTTTGTTCAAACACAAAAATGTCAAAGGTATATACCTTTGGATTGTAACCCGACTTGAAACAAAAATATCAATTTTCATCAAAAATTTAAAATTTTTCAAAACATTCAAAAACAAATTTTCTCAAAACTTTTGTTCAAACACAAAAATGTCAAAGGTATATACCTTTGGATTGTATCCCGACTTGAAACAAAAATATCAATTTTCATCAAAAATTTAAAATTTTTCAAAACATTCAAAAACAAATTTTCTCAAAACTTTTGTTCAAACACAAAAATGTCAAAGGTATACCTTTGGATTGTATCCCGACTTGAAACAAAAATATCAATTTTCATCAAAAATTTAAAATTTTTCAAAACATTCAAAAACAAATTTTCTCAAAACTTTTGTTCAAACACAAAAATGTCAAAGGTATATACCTTTGGATTGTAACCCGACTTGAAACAAAAATATCAATTTTCATCAAAAATTTAAAATTTTTCAAAACATTCAAAAACAAATTTTCTCAAAACTTTTGTTCAAACACAAAAATGTCAAAGGTATATACCTTTGGATTGTAACCCGACTTGAAACAAAAATATCAATTTTCATCAAACATTTAAAATTTTTCAAAACATTCAAAAACAAATTTTCTCAAAACTTTTGTTCAAACACAAAAATGTCAAAGGTATATACCTTTGGATTGTAACCCGACTTGAAACAAAAATATCAATTTTCATCAAAAATTTAAAATTTTTCAAAACATTCAAAAACAAATTTTCTCAAAACTTTTGTTCAAACACAAAAATGTCAAAGGTATATACCTTTGGATTGTAACCCGACTTGAAACAAAAATATCAATTTTCATCAAAAATTTAAAATTTTTCAAAACATTCAAAATCAAATTTTCTCAAAACTTTCAAAATTTTTGTTCAAACACAAAAATGTCAAAGGTATATACCTTTGGATTGTAACCCGACTTGAAACAAAAATATCAATTTTTATCAAAAATTTAAAATTTTTCAAAACATTCAAAAACAAATTTTCTCAAAATTTTTAAAATTTTTGTTCAAACACAAAAATGTGTAAGGTATATACCTTTGGATTGTATCCCGAATTGAAACAAAAATATCAATTTTCATCAAAAATTTAAAATTTTTCAAAACATTCAAAAACAAACTTTCTCAAAACTTTTGTTCAAACACAAAAATGTCAAAGGTATATACCTTTGGATTGTAACCCGACTTGAAACAAAAATATCAATTTTCATCAAAAATTTAAAATTTTTCAAAACATTCAAAAACAAATTTTCTCAAAACTTTCAAAATTTTTGTTCAAACACAAAAATGTCAAAGGTATATACCTTTGGATTGTAACCCGACTTGAAACAAAAATATCAGATTTCATCAAAAATTTAAACTTTTTCAAAACATTCAAAAACAAATTTTCTCAAAACTTTCAAAATTTTTGTTCAAACACAAAAATGTGTAAGGTATATACCTTTGGATTGTATCCCGACTTGAAACAAAAATATCAATTTTCATCAAAAATTTAAAATTTTTCAAAACATTCAAAAACAAATTTTCTCAAAACTTTTGTTCAAACACAAAAATGTCAAAGGTATATACCTTTGGATTGTAACCCGACTTGAAACAAAAATATCAATTTTCATCAAAAATTTAAAATTTTTTAAAACATTCAAAATCAAATTTTCTCAAAACTTTCAAAATTTTTGTTCAAACACAAAAATGTCAAAGGTATATACCTTTGGATTGTAACCCGACTTGAAACAAAAATATCAATTTTTATCAAAAATTTAAAATTTTTCAAAACATTCAAAAACAAATTTTCTCAAAATTTTTAAAATTTTTGTTCAAACACAAAAATGTGTAAGGTATATACCTTTGGATTGTATCCCGAATTGAAACAAAAATATCAATTTTCATCAAAAATTTAAAATTTTTCAAAACATTCAAAAACAAACTTTCTCAAAACTTTTGTTCAAACACAAAAATGTCAAAGGTATATACCTTTGGATTGTAACCCGACTTGAAACAAAAATATCAATTTTCATCAAAAATTTAAAATTTTTCAAAACATTCAAAAACAAATTTTCTCAAAACTTTCAAAATTTTTGTTCAAACACAAAAATGTCAAAGGTATATACCTTTGGATTGTAACCCGACTTGAAACAAAAATATCAGATTTCATCAAAAATTTAAACTTTTTCAAAACATTCAAAAACAAATTTTCTCAAAACTTTCAAAATTTTTGTTCAAACACAAAAATGTGTAAGGTATATACCTTTGGATTGTATCCCGACTTGAAACAAAAATATCAATTTTCATCAAAAATTTAAAATTTTTCAAAACATTCAAAAACAAACTTTCTCAAAACTTTTGTTCAAACACAAAAATGTCAAAGGTATATACCTTTGGATTGTAACCCGACTTGAAACAAAAATATCAATTTTCATCAAAAATTTAAAATTTTTCAAAACATTCAAAAACAAATTTTCTCAAAATTTTCAAAATTTTTGTTCAAACACAAAAATGTCAAAGGTATATACCTTTGGATTGTAACCCGACTTGAAACAAAAATATCAATTTTCATCAAAAATTTAAAATTTTTCAAAACATTCAAAAACAAATTTTCTCAAAATTTTTGTTCAAACACAAAAATGTCAAAGGTATATACCTTTGGATTGTAACCCGACTTGAAACAAAAATATCAATTTTCATCAAAAATTTAAAATTTTTCAAAACATTCAAAAATAAATTTTCTCAAAACTTTCAAAATTTTTGTTCAAACACAAAAATGTCAAAGGTATAATATACCTTTGGATTGTAACCCGACTTGAAACAAAAATATCAATTTTTATCAAAAATTTAAAATTTTTCAAAACATTCAAAAACAAATTTTCTCAAAACTTTTGTTCAAACACAAAAATGTCAAAGGTATATATCTTTGGATTGTAACCCGACTTGAAACAAAAATATCAATTTTTATCAAAAATTGAAAATTTTTCAAAACATTCAAAAACAAATTTTCTCAAAACTTTTGTTCAAACACAAAAATGTCAAATACCTTTGGATTGTAACCCGACTTGAAACAAAAATATCAAGTTTCATCAAAAATTTAAAATTTTTCAAAACATTCAAAAACAAATTTTCTCAAAACTTTTGTTCAAACACAAAAATGTCAAATGTACCTTTGGATTGTAACCCGACTTGAAACAAAAATATCAATTTTCATCAAAAATTTAAAATTTTTCAAAACATTCAAAAACAAATTTTCTCAAAACTTTCAAAATTTTTGTTCAAACACAAAAATGTCAAAGGTATATACCTTTGGATTGTAACCCGACTTGAAACAAAAATATCAATTTTCATCAAAAATTTAAAATTTTTCAAAACATTCAAAAACAAATTTTCTCAAAACTTTTGTTCAAACACAAAAATGTCAAAGGTATATACCTTTGGATTGTAACCCGACTTGAAACAAAAATATCAATTTTCATCAAAAATTTAAAATTTTTTAAAACATTCAAAAACAAATTTTCTCAAAACTTTTGTTCAAACACAAAAATGTCAAAGGTATATACCTTTGGATTGTAACCCGACTTGAAACAAAAATATCAATTTTCATCAAAAATTTAAAATTTTTCAAAACATTCAAAAACAAATTTTCTCAAAACTTTTGTTCAAACACAAAAATGTCAAAGGTATACTTTTGGATTGTAACCCGACTTGAAACAAAAATATCAATTTTCATCAAAAATTTAAAATTTTTCAAAACATTCAAAAACAAACTTTCTCAAAACTTTTGTTCAAACACAAAAATGTCAAAGGTATATACCTTTGGATTGTAACCCGACTTGAAACAAAAATATCAATTTTTATCAAAAATTTAAAATTTTTTAAAACATTCAAAAACAAATTTTCTCAAAACTTTTGTTCAAACACAAAAATGTCAAAGGTATATACCTTTGGATTGTAACCCGACTTGAAACAAAAATATCAATTTTCATCAAAAATTTAAAATTTTTCAAAACATTCAAAAACAAATTTTCTCAAAACTTTTGTTCAAACACAAAAATGTCAAAGGTATATATATACCTTTGGATTGTAACCCGACTTGAAACAAAAATATCAATTTTCATCAAAAATTTAAAATTTTTCAAAACATTCAAAAACAAATTTTCTCAAAACTTTCAAAATTTTTGTTCAAACACAAAAATGTCAAAGGTATATTTGAATTGTAACCCGACTTGAAACAAAAATATCAATTTTCATCAAAAATTTAAAATTTTTCAAAACATCCAAAAACAAATTTTCTCAAAACTTTTAAAATTTTTGTTCAAACACAAAAATGTCAAAGGTATATACCTTTGGATTGTAACCCGACTTGAAACAAAAATATCAATTTTCATCAAAAATTGAAAATTTTTCAAAACATTCAAAAACAAATTTTCTCAAAACTTTTGTTCAAACACAAAAATGTTAAAGGTATATACCTTTGGATTGTAACCCGACTTGAAACAAAAATATCAATTTTCATCAAAAATTTAAAATTTTTCAAAACATTCAAAAACAAATTTTCTCAAAACTTTTGTTCAAACACAAAAATGTCAAAGGTATATACCTTTGGATTGTAACCCGACTTGAAACAAAAATATCAATTTTCATCAAAAATTTAAAATTTTTCAAAACATTCAAAAACAAATTTTCTCAAAACTTTTGTTCAAACACAAAAATGTCAAAGGTATATACCTTTGGATTGTAACCCGACTTGAAACAAAAATATCAATTTTTATCAAAAATTTAAAATTTTTCAAAACATTCAAAAACAAATTTTCTCAAAACTTTTGTTCAAACACAAAAATGTCAAAGGTATATACCTTTGGATTGTAACCCGACTTGAAACAAAAATATCAATTTTTATCAAAAATTGAAAATTTTTCAAAACATTCAAAAACAAATTTTCTCAAAACTTTTGTTCAAACACAAAAATGTCAAAGGTATATACCTTTGGATTGTAACCCGACTTGAAACAAAAATATCAATTTTCATCAAAAATTTAAAATTTTTCAAAACATTCAAAAACAAATTTTCTCAAAATTTTAAAATTTTTGCTCAAACACAAAAATGTCAAAGGTATGTACCTTTGGATTGTAACCCGACTTGAAACAAAAATATCAATTTTCATCAAAAATTTAAAATTTTTCAAAACATTCAAAAACAAATTTTCTCAAAACTTTCAAAATTTTTGTTCAAACACAAAAATGTCAAAGGTATATACCTTTGGATTGTAACCCGACTTGAAACAAAAATATCAATTTTCATCAAAAATTTAAAATTTTTCAAAACATTCAAAAACAAATTTTCTCAAAACTTTCAAAATTTTTGTTCAAACACAAAAATGTCAAAGGTATATACCTTTGGATTGTAACCCGACTTGAAACAAAAATATCAATTTTCATCAAAAATTTAAAATTTTTCAAAACATTCAAAAACAAATTTTCTCAAAACTTTTGTTCAAACACAAAAATGTCAAAGGTATATACCTTTGGATTGTAACCCGACTTGAAACAAAAATATCAATTTTTATCAAAAATTGAAAATTTTTCAAAACATTCAAAAACAAATTTTCTCAAAACTTTTGTTCAAACACAAAAATGTCAAAGGTATATACCTTTGGATTGTAACCCGACTTGAAACAAAAATATCAATTTTTATCAAAAATTTAAAATTTTTCAAAACATTCAAAATCAAATTTTCTCAAAACTTTCAAAATTTTTGTTCAAACACAAAAATGTCAAAGGTATATACCTTTGGATTGTAACCCGACTTGAAACAAAAATATCAATTTTCATCAAAAATTTAAAATTTTTCAAAACATTCAAAAACAAATTTTCTCAAAATTTTAAAATTTTTGCTCAAACACAAAAATGTCAAAGGTATGTACCTTTGGATTGTAACCCGACTTGAAACAAAAATATCAATTTTCATCAAAAATTTAAAATTTTTCAAAACATTCAAAAACAAATTTTCTCAAAACTTTCAAAATTTTTGTTCAAACACAAAAATGTCAAAGGTATATACCTT
This sequence comes from Tachinus rufipes, assembly GCA_963932245.1. NCBI lineage: Eukaryota > Metazoa > Arthropoda > Insecta > Coleoptera > Staphylinidae > Tachinus > Tachinus rufipes. Next base: position 12,115,899 of record OZ010746.1, on the reverse strand, counting down.
TGGATTGTAACCCGACTTGAAACAAAAATATCAATTTTCATCAAAAATTTAAAATTTTTCAAAACATTCAAAAACAAATTTTCTCAAAACTTTTGTTCAAACACAAAAATGTCAAAGGTATATACCTTTGGATTGTATCCCGACTTGAAACAAAAATATCAATTTTCATCAAAAATTTAAAATTTTTCAAAACATTCAAAAACAAATTTTCTCAAAACTTTTGTTCAAACACAAAAATGTCAAAGGTATACCTTTGGATTGTATCCCGACTTGAAACAAAAATATCAATTTTCATCAAAAATTTAAAAATTTTCAAAACATTCAAAAACAAATTTTCTCAAAACTTTTGTTCAAACACAAAAATGTCAAAGGTATATACCTTTGGATTGTAACCCGACTTGAAACAAAAATATCAATTTTCATCAAAAATTTAAAATTTTTCAAAACATTCAAAATCAAATTTTCTCAAAACTTTCAAAATTTTTGTTCAAACACAAAAATGTCAAAGGTATATACCTTTGGATTGTAACCCGACTTGAAACAAAAATATCAATTTTTATCAAAAATTTAAAATTTTTCAAAACATTCAAAAACAAATTTTCTCAAAATTTTTAAAATTTTTGTTCAAACACAAAAATGTCAAAGGTATATACCTTTGGATTGTAACCCGACTTGAAACAAAAATATCAATTTTCATCAAAAATTTAAAATTTTTCAAAACATTCAAAAACAAATTTTCTCAAAACTTTCAAAATTTTTGTTCAAACACAAAAATGTCAAAGGTATATACCTTTGGATTGTAACCCGACTTGAAACAAAAATATCAATTTTCATCAAAAATTTAAAATTTTTCAAAACATTCAAAAACAAATTTTCTCAAAACTTTTGTTCAAACACAAAAATGTCAAAGGTATACCTTTGGATTGTATCCCGACTTGAAACAAAAATATCAATTTTCATCAAAAATTTAAAATTTTTCAAAACATTCAAAAACAAATTTTCTCAAAACTTTTGTTCAAACACAAAAATGTCAAAGGTATATACCTTTGGATTGTAACCCGACTTGAAACAAAAATATCAATTTTCATCAAAAATTTAAAAATTTTCAAAACATTCAAAATCAAATTTTCTCAAAACTTTCAAAATTTTTGTTCAAACACAAAAATGTCAAAGGTATATACCTTTGGATTGTAACCCGACTTGAAACAAAAATATCAATTTTTATCAAAAATTTAAAATTTTTCAAAACATTCAAAAACAAATTTTCTCAAAATTTTTGTTCAAACACAAAAATGTCAAAGGTATATACCTTTGGATTGTAACCCGACTTGAAACAAAAATATCAATTTTCATCAAAAATTTAAAATTTTTCAAAACATTCAAAAACAAATTTTCTCAAAACTTTTGTTCAAACACAAAAATGTCAAAGGTATATACCTTTGGATTGTAACCCGACTTGAAACAAAAATATCAATTTTCATCAAAAATTTAAAATTTTTCAAAACATTCAAAATCAAATTTTCTCAAAACTTTCAAAATTTTTGTTCAAACACAAAAATGTCAAAGGTATATATATACCTTTGGATTGTAACCCGACTTGAAACAAAAATATCAATTTTCATCAAAAATTTAAAATTTTTCAAAACATTCAAAAACAAATTTTCTCAAAACTTTCAAAATTTTTGTTCAAACACAAAAATGTCAAAGGTATATACCTTTGGATTGTAACCCGACTTGAAACAAAAATATCAATTTTCATCAAAAATTTAAACTTTTTCAAAACATTCAAAAACAAATTTTCTCAAAACTTTCAAAATTTTTGTTCAAACACAAAAATGTGTAAGGTATATACCTTTGGATTGTAACCCGACTTGAAACAAAAATATCAATTTTCATCAAAAATTTAAAATTTTTCAAAACATTCAAAAACAAACTTTCTCAAAACTTTTGTTCAAACACAAAAATGTCAAAGGTATATACCTTTGGATTGTAACCCGACTTGAAACAAAAATATCAATTTTCATCAAAAATTTAAAAATTTTCAAAACATTCAAAAACAAATTTTCTCAAAATTTTCAAAATTTTTGTTCAAACACAAAAATGTCAAAGGTATATACCTTTGGATTGTAACCCGACTTGAAACAAAAATATCAATTTTCATCAAAAATTTAAAATTTTTCAAAACATTCAAAAACAAATTTTCTCAAAATTTTTGTTCAAACACAAAAATGTCAAAGGTATATACCTTTGGATTGTAACCCGACTTTCAATTTTTCAAAACATTCAAAAACAAATTTTCTCAAAACTTTTGTTCAAACACAAAAATGTCAAATACCTTTGGATTGTAACCCGACTTGAAACAAAAATATCAAATTTCATCAAAAATTTAAAATTTTTCAAAACATTCAAAAACAAATTTTCTCAAAACTTTTGTTCAAACACAAAAATGTCAAAGGTATATACCTTTGGATTGTAACCCGACTTGAAACAAAAATATCAATTTTCATCAAAAATTTAAAATTTTTCAAAACATTCAAAAACAAATTTTCTCAAAACTTTTGTTCAAACACAAAAATGTCAAAGGTATATACCTTTGGATTGTAACCCGACTTGAAACAAAAATATCAATTTTCATCAAAAATTTAAAATTTTTCAAAACATTCAAAATCAAATTTTCTCAAAACTTTCAAAATTTTTGTTCAAACACAAATATGTCAAAGGTATATACTTTTGGATTGTAACCCGACTTGAAACAAAAATATCAATTTTTATCAAAAATTTAAAATTTTTCAAAACATTCAAAAACAAATTTTCTCAAAATTTTTAAAATTTTTGTTCAAACACAAAAATGTCAAAGGTATATACCTTTGGATTGTAACCCGACTTGAAACAAAAATATCAATTTTCATCAAAAATTTAAAATTTTTCAAAACATTCAAAAACAAATTTTCTCAAAATTTTCAAAATTTTTGTTCAAACACAAAAATGTCAAAGGTATATACCTTTGGATTGTAACCCGACTTGAAACAAAAATATCAATTTTCATCAAAAATTTAAAATTTTTCAAAACATTCAAAAACAAATTTTCTCAAAACTTTTGTTCAAACACAAAAATGTCAAAGGTATATACCTTTGGATTGTAACCCGACTTGAAACAAAAATATCAATTTTCATCAAAAATTTAAAATTTTTCAAAACATTCAAAAATAAATTTTCTCAAAACTTTCAAAATTTTTGTTCAAACACAAAAATGTCAAAGGTATAATATACCTTTGGATTGTAACCCGACTTGAAACAAAAATATCAATTTTCATCAAAAATTTAAAATTTTTCAAAACATTCAAAAACAAATTTTCTCAAAACTTTTGTTCAAACACAAAAATGTCAAAGGTATATACTTTTGGATTGTAACCCGACTTGAAACAAAAATATCAATTTTCATCAAAAATTTAAAATTTTTCAAAACATTCAAAAACAAATTTTCTCAAAACTTTCAAAATTTTTGTTCAAACACAAAAATGTCAAAGGTATATACCTTTGGATTGTAACCCGACTTGAAACAAAAATATCAATTTTTATCAAAAATTGAAAATTTTTCAAAACATTCAAAAACAAATTTTCTCAAAACTTTTGTTCAAACACAAAAATGTCAAAGGTATATACCTTTGGATTGTAACCCGACTTGAAACAAAAATATCAATTTTCATCAAAAATTTAAAATTTTTCAAAACATTCAAAAACAAATTTTCTCAAAATTTTAAAATTTTTGCTCAAACACAAAAATGTCAAAGGTATGTACCTTTGGATTGTAACCCGACTTGAAACAAAAATATCAATTTTCATCAAAAATTTAAAATTTTTCAAAACATTCAAAAACAAATTTTCTCAAAACTTTCAAAATTTTTGTTCAAACACAAAAATGTCAAAGGTATATACCTTTGGATTGTAACCCGACTTGAAACAAAAATATCAATTTTCATCAAAAATTTAAAATTTTTCAAAACATTCAAAAACAAATTTTCTCAAAACTTTCAAAATTTTTGTTCAAACACAAAAATGTCAAAGGTATATACCTTTGGATTGTAACCCGACTTGAAACAAAAATATCAATTTTCATCAAAAATTTAAAATTTTTCAAAACATTCAAAAACAAATTTTCTCAAAACTTTTGTTCAAACACAAAAATGTCAAAGGTATATACCTTTGGATTGTAACCCGACTTGAAACAAAAATATCAATTTTTATCAAAAATTGAAAATTTTTCAAAACATTCAAAAACAAATTTTCTCAAAACTTTTGTTCAAACACAAAAATGTCAAAGGTATATACCTTTGGATTGTAACCCGACTTGAAACAAAAATATCAATTTTTATCAAAAATTTAAAATTTTTCAAAACATTCAAAATCAAATTTTCTCAAAACTTTCAAAATTTTTGTTCAAACACAAAAATGTCAAAGGTATATACCTTTGGATTGTAACCCGACTTGAAACAAAAATATCAATTTTCATCAAAAATTTAAAATTTTTCAAAACATTCAAAAACAAATTTTCTCAAAATTTTAAAATTTTTGCTCAAACACAAAAATGTCAAAGGTATGTACCTTTGGATTGTAACCCGACTTGAAACAAAAATATCAATTTTCATCAAAAATTTAAAATTTTTCAAAACATTCAAAAACAAATTTTCTCAAAACTTTCAAAATTTTTGTTCAAACACAAAAATGTCAAAGGTATATACCTTTGGATTGTAACCCGACTTGAAACAAAAATATCAATTTTCATCAAAAATTTAAAATTTTTCAAAACATTCAAAAACAAATTTTCTCAAAACTTTTGTTCAAACACAAAAATGTCAAAGGTATATACCTTTGGATTGTATCCCGACTTGAAACAAAAATATCAATTTTCATCAAAAATTTAAAATTTTTCAAAACATTCAAAAACAAATTTTCTCAAAACTTTTGTTCAAACACAAAAATGTCAAAGGTATACCTTTGGATTGTATCCCGACTTGAAACAAAAATATCAATTTTCATCAAAAATTTAAAAATTTTCAAAACATTCAAAAACAAATTTTCTCAAAACTTTTGTTCAAACACAAAAATGTCAAAGGTATATACCTTTGGATTGTAACCCGACTTGAAACAAAAATATCAATTTTCATCAAAAATTTAAAATTTTTCAAAACATTCAAAATCAAATTTTCTCAAAACTTTCAAAATTTTTGTTCAAACACAAAAATGTCAAAGGTATATACCTTTGGATTGTAACCCGACTTGAAACAAAAATATCAATTTTTATCAAAAATTTAAAATTTTTCAAAACATTCAAAAACAAATTTTCTCAAAATTTTTAAAATTTTTGTTCAAACACAAAAATGTCAAAGGTATATACCTTTGGATTGTAACCCGACTTGAAACAAAAATATCAATTTTCATCAAAAATTTAAAATTTTTCAAAACATTCAAAAACAAATTTTCTCAAAACTTTCAAAATTTTTGTTCAAACACAAAAATGTCAAAGGTATATACCTTTGGATTGTAACCCGACTTGAAACAAAAATATCAATTTTCATCAAAAATTTAAAATTTTTCAAAACATTCAAAAACAAATTTTCTCAAAACTTTTGTTCAAACACAAAAATGTCAAAGGTATACCTTTGGATTGTATCCCGACTTGAAACAAAAATATCAATTTTCATCAAAAATTTAAAATTTTTCAAAACATTCAAAAACAAATTTTCTCAAAACTTTTGTTCAAACACAAAAATGTCAAAGGTATATACCTTTGGATTGTAACCCGACTTGAAACAAAAATATCAATTTTCATCAAAAATTTAAAAATTTTCAAAACATTCAAAATCAAATTTTCTCAAAACTTTCAAAATTTTTGTTCAAACACAAAAATGTCAAAGGTATATACCTTTGGATTGTAACCCGACTTGAAACAAAAATATCAATTTTTATCAAAAATTTAAAATTTTTCAAAACATTCAAAAACAAATTTTCTCAAAATTTTTGTTCAAACACAAAAATGTCAAAGGTATATACCTTTGGATTGTAACCCGACTTGAAACAAAAATATCAATTTTCATCAAAAATTTAAAATTTTTCAAAACATTCAAAAACAAATTTTCTCAAAACTTTTGTTCAAACACAAAAATGTCAAAGGTATATACCTTTGGATTGTAACCCGACTTGAAACAAAAATATCAATTTTCATCAAAAATTTAAAATTTTTCAAAACATTCAAAATCAAATTTTCTCAAAACTTTCAAAATTTTTGTTCAAACACAAAAATGTCAAAGGTATATATATACCTTTGGATTGTAACCCGACTTGAAACAAAAATATCAATTTTCATCAAAAATTTAAAATTTTTCAAAACATTCAAAAACAAATTTTCTCAAAACTTTCAAAATTTTTGTTCAAACACAAAAATGTCAAAGGTATATACCTTTGGATTGTAACCCGACTTGAAACAAAAATATCAATTTTCATCAAAAATTTAAACTTTTTCAAAACATTCAAAAACAAATTTTCTCAAAACTTTCAAAATTTTTGTTCAAACACAAAAATGTGTAAGGTATATACCTTTGGATTGTAACCCGACTTGAAACAAAAATATCAATTTTCATCAAAAATTTAAAATTTTTCAAAACATTCAAAAACAAACTTTCTCAAAACTTTTGTTCAAACACAAAAATGTCAAAGGTATATACCTTTGGATTGTAACCCGACTTGAAACAAAAATATCAATTTTCATCAAAAATTTAAAAATTTTCAAAACATTCAAAAACAAATTTTCTCAAAATTTTCAAAATTTTTGTTCAAACACAAAAATGTCAAAGGTATATACCTTTGGATTGTAACCCGACTTGAAACAAAAATATCAATTTTCATCAAAAATTTAAAATTTTTCAAAACATTCAAAAACAAATTTTCTCAAAATTTTTGTTCAAACACAAAAATGTCAAAGGTATATACCTTTGGATTGTAACCCGACTTTCAATTTTTCAAAACATTCAAAAACAAATTTTCTCAAAACTTTTGTTCAAACACAAAAATGTCAAATACCTTTGGATTGTAACCCGACTTGAAACAAAAATATCAAATTTCATCAAAAATTTAAAATTTTTCAAAACATTCAAAAACAAATTTTCTCAAAACTTTTGTTCAAACACAAAAATGTCAAAGGTATATACCTTTGGATTGTAACCCGACTTGAAACAAAAATATCAATTTTCATCAAAAATTTAAAATTTTTCAAAACATTCAAAAACAAATTTTCTCAAAACTTTTGTTCAAACACAAAAATGTCAAAGGTATATACCTTTGGATTGTAACCCGACTTGAAACAAAAATATCAATTTTCATCAAAAATTTAAAATTTTTCAAAACATTCAAAATCAAATTTTCTCAAAACTTTCAAAATTTTTGTTCAAACACAAATATGTCAAAGGTATATACTTTTGGATTGTAACCCGACTTGAAACAAAAATATCAATTTTTATCAAAAATTTAAAATTTTTCAAAACATTCAAAAACAAATTTTCTCAAAATTTTTAAAATTTTTGTTCAAACACAAAAATGTCAAAGGTATATACCTTTGGATTGTAACCCGACTTGAAACAAAAATATCAATTTTCATCAAAAATTTAAAATTTTTCAAAACATTCAAAAACAAATTTTCTCAAAATTTTCAAAATTTTTGTTCAAACACAAAAATGTCAAAGGTATATACCTTTGGATTGTAACCCGACTTGAAACAAAAATATCAATTTTCATCAAAAATTTAAAATTTTTCAAAACATTCAAAAACAAATTTTCTCAAAACTTTTGTTCAAACACAAAAATGTCAAAGGTATATACCTTTGGATTGTAACCCGACTTGAAACAAAAATATCAATTTTCATCAAAAATTTAAAATTTTTCAAAACATTCAAAAATAAATTTTCTCAAAACTTTCAAAATTTTTGTTCAAACACAAAAATGTCAAAGGTATAATATACCTTTGGATTGTAACCCGACTTGAAACAAAAATATCAATTTTCATCAAAAATTTAAAATTTTTCAAAACATTCAAAAACAAATTTTCTCAAAACTTTTGTTCAAACACAAAAATGTCAAAGGTATATACTTTTGGATTGTAACCCGACTTGAAACAAAAATATCAATTTTCATCAAAAATTTAAAATTTTTCAAAACATTCAAAAACAAATTTTCTCAAAACTTTCAAAATTTTTGTTCAAACACAAAAATGTCAAAGGTATATACCTTTGGATTGTAACCCGACTTGAAACAAAAATATCAATTTTTATCAAAAATTTAAAATTTTTCAAAACATTCAAAAACAAATTTTCTCAAAACTTTTGTTCAAACACAAAAATGTCAAAGGTATATACCTTTGGATTGTAACCCGACTTGAAACAAAAATATCAATTTTCATCAAAAATTTAAAAATTTTCAAAACATTCAAATACAAATTTTCTCAAAACTTTTGTTCAAACACAAAAATGTCAAAGGTATATACCTTTGGATTGTAACCCGACTTGAAACAAAAATATCAATTTTCATCAAAAATTTAAATTTTTTCAAAACATTCAAAAACAATTTTTTTTCAAAACTTTTGTTTAAACACAAAAATGTCAAAGGTATATACCTTTGGATTGTAACCCGACTTGAAACAAAAATATCAATTTTCATCAAAAATTTAAAATTTTTCAAAACATTCAAAAACAAATTTTCTCAAAACTTTTGTTCAAACACAAAAATGTCAAAGGTATATACTTTTGGATTGTAACCCGACTTGAAACAAAAATATCAATTTTCATCAAAAATTTAAAATTTTTCAAAACATTCAAAATCAAATTTTCTCAAAACTTTTGTTCAAACATAAAAATGTCAAAGGTATATACTTTTGGATTGTAACCCGACTTGAAACAAAAATATCAATTTTCATCAAAAATTTAAAATTTTTCAAAACATTCAAAAACAAATTTTCTCAAAACTTTCAAAATTTTTGTTCAAACACAAAAATGTCAAAGGTATATACCTTTGGATTGTAACCCGACTTGAAACAAAAATATCAATTTTCATCAAAAATTTAAAATTTTTCAAAACATTCAAAAACAAATTTTCTCAAAATTTTTGTTCAAACACAAAAATGTCAAAGGTATATACCTTTGGATTGTAACCCGACTTTCAATTTTTCAAAACATTCAAAAACAAATTTTCTCAAAACTTTTGTTCAAACACAAAAATGTCAAATACCTTTGGATTGTAACCCGACTTGAAACAAAAATATCAATTTTCATCAAAAATTTAAAATTTTTCAAAACATTCAAAAACAAATTTTCTCAAAACTTTTGTTCAAACACAAAAATGTCAAAGGTATATACCTTTGGATTGTAACCCGACTTGAAACAAAAATATCAATTTTCATCAAAAATTTAAAATTTTTCAAAACATTCAAAAACAAATTTTCTCAAAACTTTTGTTCAAACACAAAAATGTCAAAGGTATATACCTTTGGATTGTAACCCGACTTGAAACAAAAATATCAATTTTCATCAAAAATTTAAAATTTTTCAAAACATTCAAAATCAAATTTTCTCAAAACTTTCAAAATTTTTGTTCAAACACAAAAATGTCAAAGGTATATACCTTTGGATTGTAACCCGACTTGAAACAAAAATATCAATTTTTATCAAAAATTTAAAATTTTTCAAAACATTCAAAAACAAATTTTCTCAAAATTTTTAAAATTTTTGTTCAAACACAAAAATGTCAAAGGTATATACCTTTGGATTGTAACCCGACTTGAAACAAAAATATCAATTTTCATCAAAAATTTAAAATTTTTCAAAACATTCAAAAACAAATTTTCTCAAAATTTTCAAAATTTTTGTTCAAACACAAAAATGTCAAAGGAATATACCTTTGGATTGTAACCCGACTTGAAACAAAAATATCAATTTTCATCAAAAATTTAAAATTTTTCAAAACATTCAAAAACAAATTTTCTCAAAACTTTTGTTCAAACACAAAAATGTCAAAGGTATATACCTTTGGATTGTAACCCGACTTGAAACAAAAATATCAATTTTCATCAAAAATTTAAAATTTTTCAAAACATTCAAAAATAAATTTTCTCAAAACTTTCAAAATTTTTGTTCAAACACAAAAATGTCAAAGGTATAATATACCTTTGGATTGTAACCCGACTTGAAACAAAAATATCAATTTTTATCAAAAATTTAAAATTTTTCAAAACATTCAAAAACAAATTTTCTCAAAACTTTTGTTCAAACACAAAAATGTCAAATATACCTTTGGATTGTAACCCGACTTGAAACAAAAATATCAATTTTTATCAAAAATTGAAAATTTTTCAAAACATTCAAAAACAAATTTTCTCAAAACTTTTGTTCAAACACAAAAATGTCAAATACCTTTGGATTGTAACCCGACTTGAAACAAAAATATCAATTTTCATCAAAAATTTAAAATTTTTCAAAACATTCAAAAACAAATTTTCTCAAAACTTTTGTTCAAACACAAAAATGTCAAATGTACCTTTGGATTGTAACCCGACTTGAAACAAAAATATCAATTTTCATCAAAAATTTAAAATTTTTCAAAACATTCAAAAACAAATTTTCTCAAAACTTTCAAAATTTTTGTTCAAACACAAAAATGTCAAAGGATTGTAACCCGACTTGAAACAAAAATATCAATTTTCATCAAAAATTTAAAATTTTTCAAAACATTCGAAAACAAATTTTCTCAAAACTTTTGTTCAAACACAAAAATGTCAAAGGTATATACCTTTGGATTGTAACCCGACTTAAAACAAAAATATCAATTTTCATCAAAAATTTAAAATTTTTCAAAACATTCAAAAACAAATTTTCTCAAAATTTTCAAAATTTTTGCTCAAACACAAAAATGTCAAAGGTATATACCTTTGGATTGTAACCCGACTTGAAACAAAAATATCAATTTTCATCAAAAATTTAAAATTTTTCAAAACATTCAAAAACAAATTTTCTCAAAACTTTTGTTCAAACACAAAAATGTCAAAGGTATATACTTTTGGATTGTAACCCGACTTGAAACAAAAATATCAATTTTCATCAAAAATTTAAAATTTTTCAAAACATTCAAAAACAAATTTTCTCAAAACTTTCAAAATTTTTGTTCAAACACAAAAATGTCAAAGGTATATACCTTTGGATTGTAACCCGACTTGAAACAAAAATATCAATTTTTATCAAAAATTTAAAATTTTTCAAAACATTCAAAAACAAATTTTCTCAAAACTTTTGTTCAAACACAAAAATGTCAAAGGTATATACCTTTGGATTGTAACCCGACTTGAAACAAAAATATCAATTTTCATCAAAAATTTAAAATTTTTCAAAACATTCAAATACAAATTTTCTCAAAACTTTTGTTCAAACACAAAAATGTCAAAGGTATATACCTTTGGATTGTAACCCGACTTGAAACAAAAATATCAATTTTCATCAAAAATTTAAATTTTTTCAAAACATTCAAAAACAATTTTTCTCAAAACTTTTGTTCAAACACAAAAATGTCAAATATACCTTTGGATTGTAACCCGACTTGAAACAAAAATATCAATTTTTATCAAAAATTGAAAATTTTTCAAAACATTCAAAAACAAATTTTCTCAAAACTTTTGTTCAAACACAAAAATGTCAAATACCTTTGGATTGTAACCCGACTTGAAACAAAAATATCAATTTTCATCAAAAATTTAAAATTTTTCAAAACATTCAAAAACAAATTTTCTCAAAACTTTTGTTCAAACACAAAAATGTCAAATGTACCTTTGGATTGTAACCCGACTTGAAACAAAAATATCAATTTTCATCAAAAATTTAAAATTTTTCAAAACATTCAAAAACAAATTTTCTCAAAACTTTCAAAATTTTTGTTCAAACACAAAAATGTCAAAGGATTGTAACCCGACTTGAAACAAAAATATCAATTTTCATCAAAAATTTAAAATTTTTCAAAACATTCGAAAACAAATTTTCTCAAAACTTTTGTTCAAACACAAAAATGTCAAAGGTATATACCTTTGGATTGTAACCCGACTTAAAACAAAAATATCAATTTTCATCAAAAATTTAAAATTTTTCAAAACATTCAAAAACAAATTTTCTCAAAATTTTCAAAATTTTTGCTCAAACACAAAAATGTCAAAGGTATATACCTTTGGATTGTAACCCGACTTGAAACAAAAATATCAATTTTCATCAAAAATTTAAAATTTTTCAAAACATTCAAAAACAAATTTTCTCAAAACTTTTGTTCAAACACAAAAATGTCAAAGGTATATACTTTTGGATTGTAACCCGACTTGAAACAAAAATATCAATTTTCATCAAAAATTTAAAATTTTTCAAAACATTCAAAAACAAATTTTCTCAAAACTTTCAAAATTTTTGTTCAAACACAAAAATGTCAAAGGTATATACCTTTGGATTGTAACCCGACTTGAAACAAAAATATCAATTTTTATCAAAAATTTAAAATTTTTCAAAACATTCAAAAACAAATTTTCTCAAAACTTTTGTTCAAACACAAAAATGTCAAAGGTATATACCTTTGGATTGTAACCCGACTTGAAACAAAAATATCAATTTTCATCAAAAATTTAAAATTTTTCAAAACATTCAAATACAAATTTTCTCAAAACTTTTGTTCAAACACAAAAATGTCAAAGGTATATACCTTTGGATTGTAACCCGACTTGAAACAAAAATATCAATTTTCATCAAAAATTTAAATTTTTTCAAAACATTCAAAAACAATTTTTTTTCAAAACTTTTGTTTAAACACAAAAATGTCAAAGGTATATACCTTTGGATTGTAACCCGACTTGAAACAAAAATATCAATTTTCATCAAAAATTTAAAATTTTTCAAAACATTCAAAAACAAATTTTCTCAAAACTTTTGTTCAAACACAAAAATGTCAAAGGTATATACTTTTGGATTGTAACCCGACTTGAAACAAAAATATCAATTTTCATCAAAAATTTAAAATTTTTCAAAACATTCAAAATCAAATTTTCTCAAAACTTTTGTTCAAACACAAAAATGTCAAAGGTATATACTTTTGGATTGTAACCCGACTTGAAACAAAAATATCAATTTTCATCAAAAATTTAAAATTTTTCAAAACATTCAAAAACAAATTTTCTCAAAACTTTTGTTCAAACACAAAAATGTCAAAGGTATATACTTTTGGATTGTAACCCGACTTGAAACAAAAATATCAATTTTCATCAAAAATTTAAAATTTTTCAAAACATTCAAAAACAAATTTTCTCAAAACTTTCAAAATTTTTGTTCAAACACAAAAATGTCAAAGGTATATACCTTTGGATTGTAACCCGACTTGAAACAAAAATATCAATTTTCATCAAAAATTTAAAATTTTTCAAAACATTCAAAAACAAATTTTCTCAAAACTTTTGTTCAAACACAAAAATGTCAAAGGTATATTACCTTTGGATTGTAACCCGACTTGAAACAAAAATATCAAATTTCATCAAAAATTTAAAATTTTTCAAAACATTCAAAATCAAATTTTCTCAAAACTTTCAAAATTTTTGTTTAAACACAAAAATGTCAAAGGTATATACCTTTGGATTGTAACCCGACTTGAAACAAAAATATCAATTTTTATCAAAAATTTAAAAATTTTCAAAACATTCAAAAACAAATTTTCTCAAAATTTTTAAAATTTTTGTTCAAACACAAAAATGTCAAAGGTATATACCTTTGGATTGTAACCCGACTTGAAACAAAAATATCAATTTTCATCAAAAATTTAAAATTTTTCAAAACATTCAAAAACAAATTTTCTTAAAACTTTCAAAATTTTTGTTCAAACACAAAAATGTCAAAGGTATATACCTTTGGATTGTAACCCGACTTGAAACAAAAATATCAATTTTCATCAAAAATTTAAAATTTTTCAAAACATTCAAAAACAAATTTTCTCAAAACTTTTGTTCAAACACAAAAATGTCAAAGGTATATACCTTTGGATTGTATCCCGACTTGAAACAAAAATATCAATTTTCATCAAAAATTTAAAATTTTTCAAAACATTCAAAAACAAATTTTCTCAAAACTTTTGTTCAAACACAAAAATGTCAAAGGTATACCTTTGGATTGTAACCCGACTTGAAACAAAAATATCAATTTTCATCAAAAATTTAAAATTTTTCAAAACATTCAAAAACAAATTTTCTCAAAACTTTTGTTCAAACACAAAAATGTCAAAGGTATACCTTTGGATTGTAACCCGACTTGAAACAAAAATATCAATTTTCATCAAAAATTTAAAATTTTTCAAAACATTCAAAAACAAACTTTCTCAAAACTTTTGTTCAAACACAAAAATGTCAAAGGTATATACCTTTGGATTGTAACCCGACTTGAAACAAAAATATCAATTTTTATCAAAAATTTAAAAATTTTCAAAACATTCAAAAACAAATTTTCTCAAAATTTTTAAAATTTTTGTTCAAACACAAAAATGTCAAAGGTATATACCTTTGGATTGTAACCCGACTTGAAACAAAAATATAAATTTTCATCAAAAATTTAAAATTTTTCAAAACATTCAAAAACAAATTTTCTCAAAACTTTCAAAATTTTTGTTCAAACACAAAAATGTCAAATGTATATACCTTTGGATTGTAACCCGACTTGAAACAAAAATATCAATTTTCATCAAAAATTTAAACTTTTTCAAAACATTCAAAAACAAATTTTCTCAAAACTTTCAAAATTTTTGTTCAAACACAAAAATGTGTAAGGTATATACCTTTGGATTGTAACCCGACTTGAAACAAAAATATCAATTTTCATCAAAAATTTAAAATTTTTCAAAACATTCAAAAACAAACTTTCTCAAAACTTTTGTTCAAACACAAAAATGTCAAAGGTATATACCTTTGGATTGTAACCCGACTTGAAACAAAAATATCAATTTTCATCAAAAATTTAAACTTTTTCAAAACATTCAAAAACAAATTTTCTCAAAATTTTTAAAATTTTTGTTCAAACACAAAAATGTCAAAGGTATATACCTTTGGATTGTAACCCGACTTGAAACAAAAATATCAATTTTCATCAAAAATTTAAAATTTTTCAAAACATTCAAAAACAAATTTTCTCAAAACTTTCAAAATTTTTGTTCAAACACAAAAATGTCAAATGTATATACCTTTGGATTGTAACCCGACTTGAAACAAAAATATCAATTTTCATCAAAAATTTAAACTTTTTCAAAACATTCAAAAACAAATTTTCTCAAAACTTTCAAAATTTTTGTTCAAACACAAAAATGTGTAAGGTATATACCTTTGGATTGTAACCCGACTTGAAACAAAAATATCAATTTTCATCAAAAATTTAAAATTTTTCAAAACATTCAAAAACAAACTTTCTCAAAACTTTTGTTCAAACACAAAAATGTCAAAGGTATATACCTTTGGATTGTAACCCGACTTGAAACAAAAATATCAATTTTCATCAAAAATTTAAACTTTTTCAAAACATTCAAAAACAATTTTTTTTCAAAACTTTTGTTTAAACACAAAAATGTCAAAGGTATATACCTTTGGATTGTAACCCGACTTGAAACAAAAATATCAATTTTCATCAAAAATTTAAATTTTTTCAAAACATTCAAAAACAATTTTTTTTCAAAACTTTTGTTTAAACACAAAAATGTCAAAGGTATATACCTTTGGATTGTAACCCGACTTGAAACAAAAATATCAATTTTCATCAAAAATTTAAAATTTTTCAAAACATTCAAAAACAAATTTTCTCAAAACTTTTGTTCAAACACAAAAATGTCAAAGGTATATACTTTTGGATTGTAACCCGACTTGAAACAAAAATATCAATTTTCATCAAAAATTTAAAATTTTTCAAAACATTCAAAAACAAATTTTCTCAAAACTTTTGTTCAAACACAAAAATGTCAAAGGTATATACTTTTGGATTGTAACCCGACTTGAAACAAAAATATCAATTTTCATCAAAAATTTAAAATTTTTCAAAACATTCAAAAACAAATTTTCTCAAAACTTTTGTTCAAACACAAAAATGTCAAAGGTATATACTTTTGGATTGTAACCCGACTTGAAACAAAAATATCAATTTTCATCAAAAATTTAAAATTTTTCAAAACATTCAAAAACAAATTTTCTCAAAACTTTCAAAATTTTTGTTCAAACACAAAAATGTCAAAGGTATATACCTTTGGATTGTAACCCGACTTGAAACAAAAATATCAATTTTCATCAAAAATTTAAAATTTTTCAAAACATTCAAAAACAAATTTTCTCAAAACTTTTGTTCAAACACAAAAATGTCAAAGGTATATTACCTTTGGATTGTAACCCGACTTGAAACAAAAATATCAAATTTCATCAAAAATTTAAAATTTTTCAAAACATTCAAAATCAAATTTTCTCAAAACTTTCAAAATTTTTGTTTAAACACAAAAATGTCAAAGGTATATACCTTTGGATTGTAACCCGACTTGAAACAAAAATATCAATTTTTATCAAAAATTTAAAAATTTTCAAAACATTCAAAAACAAATTTTCTCAAAATTTTTAAAATTTTTGTTCAAACACAAAAATGTCACCTTTGGATTGTAACCCGACTTGAAACAAAAATATCAATTTTCATCAAAAATTTAAAATTTTTCAAAACATTCAAAAACAAATTTTCTCAAAACTTTCAAAATTTTTGTTCAAACACAAAAATGTCAAAGGTATATACCTTTGGATTGTAACCCGACTTGAAACAAAAATATCAATTTTCATCAAAAATTTAAAATTTTTCAAAACATTCAAAAACAAATTTTCTCAAAACTTTTGTTCAAACACAAAAATGTCAAAGGTATATACCTTTGGATTGTATCCCGACTTGAAACAAAAATATCAATTTTCATCAAAAATTTAAAATTTTTCAAAACATTCAAAAACAAATTTTCTCAAAACTTTTGTTCAAACACAAAAATGTCAAAGGTATACCTTTGGATTGTAACCCGACTTGAAACAAAAATATCAATTTTCATCAAAAATTTAAAATTTTTCAAAACATTCAAAAACAAACTTTCTCAAAACTTTTGTTCAAACACAAAAATGTCAAAGGTATATACCTTTGGATTGTAACCCGACTTGAAACAAAAATATCAATTTTCATCAAAAATTTAAAATTTTTCAAAACATTCAAAATCAAATTTTCTCAAAACTTTCAAAATTTTTGTTCAAACACAAAAATGTCAAAGGTATATACCTTTGGATTGTAACCCAACTTGAAACAAAAATATCAATTTTTATCAAAAATTTAAAATTTTTCAAAACATTCAAAAACAAATTTTCTCAAAATTTTTAAAACTTTTGTTCAAACACAAAAATGTCAAAGGTATATACCTTTGGATTGTAACCCGACTTGAAACAAAAATATCAATTTTCATCAAAAATTTAAAATTTTTCAAAACATTCAAAAACAAATTTTCTCAAAATTTTTAAAATTTTTGTTCAAACACAAAAATGTCAAAGGTATATACCTTTGGATTGTAACCCGACTTGAAACAAAAATATCAATTTTCATCAAAAATTTAAAATTTTTCAAAACATTCAAAAACAAATTTTCTTAAAACTTTCAAAATTTTTGTTCAAACACAAAAATGTCAAAGGTATATACCTTTGGATTGTAACCCGACTTGAAACAAAAATATCAATTTTCATCAAAAATTTAAAATTTTTCAAAACATTCAAAAACAAATTTTCTCAAAACTTTTGTTCAAACACAAAAATGTCAAAGGTATATACCTTTGGATTGTATCCCGACTTGAAACAAAAATATCAATTTTCATCAAAAATTTAAAATTTTTCAAAACATTCAAAAACAAATTTTCTCAAAACTTTTGTTCAAACACAAAAATGTCAAAGGTATACCTTTGGATTGTAACCCGACTTGAAACAAAAATATCAATTTTCATCAAAAATTTAAAATTTTTCAAAACATTCAAAAACAAATTTTCTCAAAACTTTTGTTCAAACACAAAAATGTCAAAGGTATACCTTTGGATTGTAACCCGACTTGAAACAAAAATATCAATTTTCATCAAAAATTTAAAATTTTTCAAAACATTCAAAAACAAACTTTCTCAAAACTTTTGTTCAAACACAAAAATGTCAAAGGTAATATACCTTTGGATTGTAACCCGACTTGAAACAAAAATATCAATTTTCATCAAAAATTTAAAATTTTTCAAAACATTCAAAAACAAATTTTCTCAAAACTTTTGTTCAAACACAAAAATGTCAAAGGTATACTTTTGGATTGTAACCCGACTTGAAACAAAAATATCAATTTTCATCAAAAATTTAAAATTTTTCAAAACATTCAAAAACAAACTTTCTCAAAACTTTTGTTCAAACACAAAAATGTCAAAGGTATATACCTTTGGATTGTAACCCGACTTGAAACAAAAATATCAATTTTCATCAAAAATTTAAACTTTTTCAAAACATTCAAAAACAAATTTTCTCAAAACTTTCAAAATTTTTGTTCAAACACAAAAATGTGTAAGGTATATACCTTTGGATTGTAACCCGACTTGAAACAAAAATATCAATTTTCATCAAAAATTTAAAATTTTTCAAAACATTCAAATACAAATTTTCTCAAAACTTTTGTTCAAACACAAAAATGTCAAAGGTATATACCTTTGGATTGTAACCCGACTTGAAACAAAAATATCAATTTTTATCAAAAATTTAAAAATTTTCAAAACATTCAAAAACAAATTTTCTCAAAATTTTTAAAATTTTTGTTCAAACACAAAAATGTCAAAGGTATATACCTTTGGATTGTAACCCGACTTGAAACAAAAATATCAATTTTCATCAAAAATTTAAAATTTTTCAAAACATTCAAAAACAAATTTTCTCAAAACTTTCAAAATTTTTGTTCAAACACAAAAATGTCAAATGTATATACCTTTGGATTGTAACCCGACTTGAAACAAAAATATCAATTTTCATCAAAAATTTAAACTTTTTCAAAACATTCAAAAACAAATTTTCTCAAAACTTTCAAAATTTTTGTTCAAACACAAAAATGTGTAAGGTATATACCTTTGGATTGTAACCCGACTTGAAACAAAAATATCAATTTTCATCAAAAATTTAAAATTTTTCAAAACATTCAAAAACAAACTTTCTCAAAACTTTTGTTCAAACACAAAAATGTCAAAGGTATATACCTTTGGATTGTAACCCGACTTGAAACAAAAATATCAATTTTCATCAAAAATTTAAACTTTTTCAAAACATTCAAAAACAAATTTTCTCAAAACTTTCAAAATTTTTGTTCAAACACAAAAATGTGTAAGGTATATACCTTTGGATTGTAACCCGACTTGAAACAAAAATATCAATTTTCATCAAAAATTTAAAATTTTTCAAAACATTCAAATACAAATTTTCTCAAAACTTTTGTTCAAACACAAAATTGTCAAAGGTATATACCTTTGGATTGTAACCCGACTTGAAACAAAAATATCAATTTTCATCAAAAATTTAAATTTTTTCAAAACATTCAAAAACAATTTTTTTTCAAAACTTTTGTTTAAACACAAAAATGTCAAAGGTATATACCTTTGGATTGTAACCCGACTTGAAACAAAAATATCAATTTTCATCAAAAATTTAAAATTTTTCAAAACATTCAAAAACAAATTTTCTCAAAACTTTTGTTCAAACACAAAAATGTCAAAGGTATATACTTTTGGATTGTAACCCGACTTGAAACAAAAATATCAATTTTCATCAAAAATTTAAAATTTTTCAAAACATTCAAAAACAAATTTTCTCAAAACTTTTGTTCAAACACAAAAATGTCAAAGGTATATACTTTTGGATTGTAACCCGACTTGAAACAAAAATATCAATTTTCATCAAAAATTTAAAATTTTTCAAAACATTCAAAAACAAATTTTCTCAAAACTTTCAAAATTTTTGTTCAAACACAAAAATGTCAAAGGTATATACCTTTGGATTGTAACCCGACTTGAAACAAAAATATCAATTTTCATCAAAAATTTAAAATTTTTCAAAACATTCAAAAACAAATTTTCTCAAAACTTTTAAAATTTTTGTTCAAACACAAAAATGTCACCTTTGGATTGTAACCCGACTTGAAACAAAAATATCAATTTTCATCAAAAATTTAAAATTTTTCAAAACATTCAAAAACAAATTTTCTCAAAACTTTCAAAATTTTTGTTCAAACACAAAAATGTCAAAGGTATATACCTTTGGATTGTAACCCGACTTGAAACAAAAATATCAATTTTCATCAAAAATTTAAAATTTTTCAAAACATTCAAAAACAAATTTTCTCAAAACTTTTGTTCAAACACAAAAATGTCAAAGGTATACCTTTGGATTGTAACCCGACTTGAAACAAAAATATCAATTTTCATCAAAAATTTAAAATTTTTCAAAACATTCAAAAACAAACTTTCTCAAAACTTTTGTTCAAACACAAAAATGTCAAAGGTATATACCTTTGGATTGTAACCCGACTTGAAACAAAAATATCAATTTTCATCAAAAATTTAAAATTTTTCAAAACATTCAAAATCAAATTTTCTCAAAACTTTCAAAATTTTTGTTCAAACACAAAAATGTCAAAGGTATATACCTTTGGATTGTAACCCAACTTGAAACAAAAATATCAATTTTTATCAAAAATTTAAAATTTTTCAAAACATTCAAAAACAAATTTTCTCAAAATTTTTAAAACTTTTGTTCAAACACAAAAATGTCAAAGGTATATACTTTTGGATTGTAACCCGACTTGAAACAAAAATATAATTTTTCATCAAAAATTTAAAATTTTTCAAAACATTCAAAAACAAATTTTCTCAAAACTTTTGTTCAAACACAAAAATGTCAAAGGTATATACTTTTGGATTGTAACCCGACTTGAAACAAAAATATCAATTTTCATCAAAAATTTAAAATTTTTCAAAACATTCAAAAACAAATTTTCTCAAAACTTTTGTTCAAACACAAAAATGTCAAAGGTATATACTTTTGGATTGTAACCCGACTTGAAACAAAAATATCAATTTTCATCAAAAATTTAAAATTTTTCAAAACATTCAAAAACAAATTTTCTCAAAACTTTCAAAATTTTTGTTCAAACACAAAAATGTCAAAGGTATATACCTTTGGATTGTAACCCGACTTGAAACAAAAATATCAATTTTCATCAAAAATTTAAAATTTTTCAAAACATTCAAAACCAAAATTTTCTCAAAATTTTCAAAATTTTTGCTCAAACACAAAAATGTCAAAGGTATATACCTTTGGATTGTAACCCGACTTGAAACAAAAATATCAATTTTCATCAAAAATTTAAAATTTTTCAAAACATTCAAAAACAAATTTTCTCAAAACTTTCAAAATTTTTGTTCAAACACAAAAATGTCAAAGGTATATACCTTTGGATTGTAACCCGACTTGAAACAAAAATATCAATTTTTATCAAAAATTAAAAATTTTTCAAAACATTCAAAAACAAATTTTCTCAAAACTTTTGTTCAAACACAAAAATGTCAAAGGTATATACCTTTGGATTGTAACCCGACTTGAAACAAAAATATCAATTTTCATCAAAAATTTAAAATTTTTCAAAACATTCAAAAACAAATTTTCTCAAAACTTTTGTTCAAACACAAAAATGTCAAAGGTATATACCTTTGGATTGTAACCCGACTTGAAACAAAAATATCAATTTTCATCAAAAATTTAAAATTTTTCAAAACATTCAAAAACAAATTTTCTCAAAACTTTTGTTCAAACACAAAAATGTCAAAGGTATATACCTTTGGATTGTAACCCGACTTGAAACAAAAATATCAATTTTCATCAAAAATTTAAAATTTTTCAAAACATTCAAAATCAAATTTTCTCAAAACTTTCAAAATTTTTGTTTAAACACAAAAATGTCAAAGGTATATACCTTTGGATTGTAACCCGACTTGAAACAAAAATATCAATTTTTATCAAAAATTTAAAATTTTTCAAAACATTCAAAAACAAATTTTCTCAAAATTTTTAAAATTTTTGTTCAAACACAAAAATGTCAAAGGTATATACCTTTGGATTGTAACCCGACTTGAAACAAAAATATCAATTTTCATCAAAAATTTAAAATTTTTCAAAACATTCAAAAACAAATTTTCTCAAAACTTTCAAAATTTTTGTTCAAACACAAAAATGTCAAAGGTATATACCTTTGGATTGTAACCCGACTTGAAACAAAAATATCAATTTTCATCAAAAATTTAAACTTTTTCAAAACATTCAAAAACAAATTTTCTCAAAACTTTCAAAATTTTTGTTCAAACACAAAAATGTGTAAGGTATATACCTTTGGATTGTAACCCGACTTGAAACAAAAATATCAATTTTTATCAAAAATTTAAAATTTTTCAAAACATTCAAAAACAAACTTTCTCAAAACTTTTGTTCAAACACAAAAATGTCAAAGGTATATACCTTTGGATTGTAACCCGACTTGAAACAAAAATATCAATTTTCATCAAAAATTTAAAATTTTTCAAAACATTCAAAAACAAATTTTCTCAAAATTTTCAAAATTTTTGTTCAAACACAAAAATGTCAAACCTTTGGATTGTAACCCGACTTGAAACAAAAATATCAATTTTCATCAAAAATTTAAAATTTTTCAAAACATTCAAAAACAAATTTTCTCAAAACTTTTGTTCAAACACAAAAATGTCAAAGGTATATACCTTTGGATTGTAACCCGACTTGAAACAAAAATATCAATTTTCATCAAAAATTTAAAATTTTTCAAAACATTCAAAAATAAATTTTCTCAAAACTTTCAATATTTTTGTTCAAACACAAAAATGTCAAACCTTTGGATTGTAACCCGACTTGAAACAAAAATATCAATTTTCATCAAAAATTTAAAATTTTTCAAAACATTCAAAAACAAATTTTCTCAAAACTTTTGTTCAAACACAAAAATGTCAAAGGTATATACCTTTGGATTGTAACCCGACTTGAAACAAAAATATCAATTTTCATCAAAAATTTAAAATTTTTCAAAACATTCAAAAATAAATTTTCTCAAAATTTTCAAAATTTTTGCTCAAACACAAAAATGTCAAAGGTATATATATACCTTTGGATTGTAACCCGACTTGAAACAAAAATATCAATTTTCATCAAAAATTTAAAATTTTTCAAAACATTCAAAAACAAATTTTCTCAAAACTTTTGTTCAAACACAAAAATGTCAAAGGTATATACCTTTGGATTGTAACCCGACTTGAAACAAAAATATCAATTTTTATCAAAAATTTAAAATTTTTTAAAACATTCAAAAACAAATTTTCTCAAAACTTTTGTTCAAACACAAAAATGTCAAATACCTTTGGATTGTAACCCGACTTGAAACAAAAATATCAATTTTCATCAAAAATTTAAAATTTTTCAAAACATTCAAAAACAAATTTTCTCAAAACTTTTGTTCAAACACAAAAATGTCAAAGGTATATACTTTTGGATTGTAACCCGACTTGAAACAAAAATATCAATTTTCATCAAAAATTTAAAATTTTTCAAAACATTCAAAAACAAATTTTCTCAAAACTTTTGTTCAAACACAAAAATGTCAAAGGTATATACTTTTGGATTGTAACCCGACTTGAAACAAAAATATCAATTTTCATCAAAAATTTAAAATTTTTCAAAACATTCAAAAACAAATTTTCTCAAAACTTTCAAAATTTTTGTTCAAACACAAAAATGTCAAAGGTATATACCTTTGGATTGTAACCCGACTTGAAACAAAAATATCAATTTTCATCAAAAATTTAAAATTTTTCAAAACATTCAAAACCAAAATTTTCTCAAAATTTTCAAAATTTTTGCTCAAACACAAAAATGTCAAAGGTATATACCTTTGGATTGTAACCCGACTTGAAACAAAAATATCAATTTTCATCAAAAATTTAAAATTTTTCAAAACATTCAAAAACAAATTTTCTCAAAACTTTCAAAATTTTTGTTCAAACACAAAAATGTCAAAGGTATAATATACCTTTGGATTGTAACCCGACTTGAAACAAAAATATCAATTTTCATAAAAAATTTAATTTTTTTCAAAACATTCAAAAACAAATTTTTTTCAAAACTTTTGTTCAAACACAAAAATGTCAAAGGTATATACCTTTGGATTGTAACCCGACTTGAAACAAAAATATCAATTTTCATCAAAAATTTAAAATTTTTCAAAACATTCAAAAACAAATTTTCTCAAAATTTTTAAAATTTTTGTTCAAACACAAAAATGTCAAAGGTATATACCTTTGGATTGTAACCCGACTTGAAACAAAAATATCAATTTTCATCAAAAATTTAATTTTTTTCAAAACATTTAAAAACAAATTTTTTTCAAAACTTTTGTTTAAACACAAAAATGTCAAAGGTATATATATACCTTTGGATTGTAACCCGACTTGAAACAAAAATATCAATTTTCATCAAAAATTTAAAATTTTTCAAAACATTCAAAAACAAATTTTCTCAAAATTTTCAAAATTTTTGCTCAAACACAAAAATGTCAAAGGTATATACCTTTGGATTGTAACCCGACTTGAAACAAAAATATCAATTTTCATCAAAAATTTAAAATTTTTCAAAACATTCAAAAACAAATTTTCTCAAAATTTTTAAAATTTTTGTTCAAACACAAAAATGTCAAAGGTATATACCTTTGGATTGTAACCCGACTTGAAACAAAAATATCAATTTTCATAAAAAATTTAATTTTTTTCAAAACATTCAAAAACAAATTTTTTTCAAAACTTTTGTTCAAACACAAAAATGTCAAAGGTATATACCTTTGGATTGTAACCCGACTTGAAACAAAAATATTAATTTTCATCAAAAATACCTTTGAATTGTAACCCGACTTGAAACAAAAATATCAATTTTCATCAAAAATTTAATTTTTTTCAAAACATTCAAAAACAAATTTTTTTCAAAACTTTTGTTCAAACACAAAAATGTCAAAGGTATATACCTTTGGATTGTATTCCGACTTGAAACAAAAATATCAATTTTCATCAAAAATTTAAAATTTTTCAAAACATTCAAAAACAAATTTTCTCAAAACTTTTGTTCAAACACAAAAATGTCAAAGGTATATACTTTTGGATTGTAACCCGACTTGAAACAAAAATATCAATTTTCATCAAAAATTTAAAATTTTTCAAAACATTCAAAAACAAATTTTCTCAAAATTTTCAAAATTTTTGTTCAAACACAAAAATGTCAAAGGTATATACCTTTGAATTGTAACCCGACTTAAAACAAAAATATCAATTTTCATCAAAAATTTAATTTTTTTCAAAACATTCAAAAACAAATTTTTTTCAAAACTTTTGTTCAAACACAAAAATGTCAAAGGTATATTACCTTTGAATTGTAACCCGACTTGAAACAAAAATATCAATTTTCATCAAAAATTTAAAATTTTTCAAAACATTCAAAAACAAATTTTCTCAAAATTTTCAAAATTTTTGTTCAAACACAAAAATGTCAAAGGTATATACCTTTGAATTGTAACCCGACTTAAAACAAAAATATCAATTTTCATCAAAAATTTAAAATTTTTCAAAACATTCAAAAACAAATTTTCTCAAAACTTTTGTTCAAACACAAAAATGTCAAAGGTATATTACCTTTGGATTGTAACCCGACTTGAAACAAAAATATCAAATTTCATCAAAAATTTAAAATTTTTCAAAACATTCAAAATCAAATTTTCTCAAAACTTTCAAAATTTTTGTTTAAACACAAAAATGTCAAAGGTATATACCTTTGGATTGTAACCCGACTTGAAACAAAAATATCAATTTTTATCAAAAATTTAAAAATTTTCAAAACATTCAAAAACAAATTTTCTCAAAATTTTTAAAATTTTTGTTCAAACACAAAAATGTCAAAGGTATATACCTTTGGATTGTAACCCGACTTGAAACAAAAATATCAATTTTCATCAAAAATTTAAAATTTTTCAAAACATTCAAAAACAAATTTTCTCAAAACTTTCAAAATTTTTGTTCAAACACAAAAATGTCAAAGGTATATACCTTTGGATTGTAACCCGACTTGAAACAAAAATATCAATTTTCATCAAAAATTTAAAATTTTTCAAAACATTCAAAAACAAATTTTCTCAAAACTTTTGTTCAAACACAAAAATGTCAAAGGTATATACCTTTGGATTGTATCCCGACTTGAAACAAAAATATCAATTTTCATCAAAAATTTAAAATTTTTCAAAACATTCAAAAACAAATTTTCTCAAAACTTTTGTTCAAACACAAAAATGTCAAAGGTATACCTTTGGATTGTAACCCGACTTGAAACAAAAATATCAATTTTCATCAAAAATTTAAAATTTTTCAAAACATTCAAAAACAAACTTTCTCAAAACTTTTGTTCAAACACAAAAATGTCAAAGGTATATACCTTTGGATTGTAACCCGACTTGAAACAAAAATATCAATTTTCATCAAAAATTTAATATTTTTCAAAACATTCAAAATCAAATTTTCTCAAAACTTTCAAAATTTTTGTTCAAACACAAAAATGTCAAAGGTTTTTCAAAACATTCAAAAACAAATTTTCTCAAAACTTTTGTTCAAACACAAAAATGTCAAAGGTATATATATACCTTTGGATTGTAACCCGACTTGAAACAAAAATATCAATTTTCATCAAAAATTTAAAATTTTTCAAAACATTCAAAAACAAATTTTCTCAAAATTTTCAAAATTTTTGCTCAAACACAAAAATGTCAAAGGTATATACCTTTGGATTGTAACCCGACTTGAAACAAAAATATCAATTTTCATCAAAAATTTAAAATTTTTCAAAACATTCAAAAACAAATTTTCTCAAAATTTTTAAAATTTTTGTTCAAACACAAAAATGTCAAAGGTATATACCTTTGGATTGTAACCCGACTTGAAACAAAAATATCAATTTTCATAAAAAATTTAATTTTTTTCAAAACATTCAAAAACAAATTTTTTTCAAAACTTTTGTTCAAACACAAAAATGTCAAAGGTATATACCTTTGGATTGTAACCCGACTTGAAACAAAAATATTAATTTTCATCAAAAATACCTTTGAATTGTAACCCGACTTGAAACAAAAATATCAATTTTCATCAAAAATTTAATTTTTTTCAAAACATTCAAAAACAAATTTTTTTCAAAACTTTTGTTCAAACACAAAAATGTCAAAGGTATATACCTTTGGATTGTATTCCGACTTGAAACAAAAATATCAATTTTCATCAAAAATTTAAAATTTTTCAAAACATTCAAAAACAAATTTTCTCAAAACTTTTGTTCAAACACAAAAATGTCAAAGGTATATACTTTTGGATTGTAACCCGACTTGAAACAAAAATATCAATTTTCATCAAAAATTTAAAATTTTTCAAAACATTCAAAAACAAATTTTCTCAAAATTTTCAAAATTTTTGTTCAAACACAAAAATGTCAAAGGTATATACTTTTGGATTGTAACCCGACTTAAAACAAAAATATCAATTTTCATCAAAAATTTAATTTTTTTCAAAACATTCAAAAACAAATTTTTTTCAAAACTTTTGTTCAAACACAAAAATGTCAAAGGTATATTACCTTTGAATTGTAACCCGACTTGAAACAAAAATATCAATTTTCATCAAAAATTTAAAATTTTTCAAAACATTCAAAAACAAATTTTCTCAAAATTTTCAAAATTTTTGTTCAAACACAAAAATGTCAAAGGTATATACCTTTGAATTGTAACCCGACTTAAAACAAAAATATCAATTTTCATCAAAAATTTAAAATTTTTCAAAACATTCAAAAACAAATTTTCTCAAAACTTTTGTTCAAACACAAAAATGTCAAAGGTATATTACCTTTGGATTGTAACCCGACTTGAAACAAAAATATCAAATTTCATCAAAAATTTAAAATTTTTCAAAACATTCAAAATCAAATTTTCTCAAAACTTTCAAAATTTTTGTTTAAACACAAAAATGTCAAAGGTATATACCTTTGGATTGTAACCCGACTTGAAACAAAAATATCAATTTTTATCAAAAATTTAAAAATTTTCAAAACATTCAAAAACAAATTTTCTCAAAATTTTTAAAATTTTTGTTCAAACACAAAAATGTCAAAGGTATATACCTTTGGATTGTAACCCGACTTGAAACAAAAATATCAATTTTCATCAAAAATTTAAAATTTTTCAAAACATTCAAAAACAAATTTTCTCAAAACTTTCAAAATTTTTGTTCAAACACAAAAATGTCAAAGGTATATACCTTTGGATTGTAACCCGACTTGAAACAAAAATATCAATTTTCATCAAAAATTTAAAATTTTTCAAAACATTCAAAAACAAATTTTCTCAAAACTTTTGTTCAAACACAAAAATGTCAAAGGTATATACCTTTGGATTGTATCCCGACTTGAAACAAAAATATCAATTTTCATCAAAAATTTAAAATTTTTCAAAACATTCAAAAACAAATTTTCTCAAAACTTTTGTTCAAACACAAAAATGTCAAAGGTATACCTTTGGATTGTAACCCGACTTGAAACAAAAATATCAATTTTCATCAAAAATTTAAAATTTTTCAAAACATTCAAAAACAAACTTTCTCAAAACTTTTGTTCAAACACAAAAATGTCAAAGGTATATACCTTTGGATTGTAACCCGACTTGAAACAAAAATATCAATTTTCATCAAAAATTTAATATTTTTCAAAACATTCAAAATCAAATTTTCTCAAAACTTTCAAAATTTTTGTTCAAACACAAAAATGTCAAAGGTATATACCTTTGGATTGTAACCCAACTTGAAACAAAAATATCAATTTTTATCAAAAATTTAAAATTTTTCAAAACATTCAAAAACAAATTTTCTCAAAATTTTTAAAATTTTTGTTCAAACACAAAAATGTCAAAGGTATATACCTTTGGATTGTAACCCGACTTGAAACAAAAATATCAATTTTCATCAAAAATTTAAAATTTTTCAAAACATTCAAAAACAAATTTTCTCAAAATTTTTAAAATTTTTGTTCAAACACAAAAATGTCAAAGGTATATACCTTTGGATTGTAACCCGACTTGAAACAAAAATATCAATTTTCATAAAAAATTTAATTTTTTTCAAAACATTCAAAAACAAATTTTTTTCAAAACTTTTGTTCAAACACAAAAATGTCAAAGGTATATACCTTTGGATTGTAACCCGACTTGAAACAAAAATATCAATTTTCATCAAAAATACCTTTGAATTGTAACCCGACTTGAAACAAAAATATCAATTTTCATCAAAAATTTAATTTTTTTCAAAACATTCAAAAACAAATTTTTTTCAAAACTTTTGTTCAAACACAAAAATGTCAAAGGTATATACCTTTGGATTGTATTCCGACTTGAAACAAAAATATCAATTTTCATCAAAAATTTAAAATTTTTCAAAACATTCAAAAACAAATTTTCTCAAAACTTTTGTTCAAACACAAAAATGTCAAAGGTATATACTTTTGGATTGTAACCCGACTTGAAACAAAAATATCAATTTTCATCAAAAATTTAAAATTTTTCAAAACATTCAAAAACCAATTTTCTCAAAATTTTTAAAATTTTTGTTCAAACACAAAAATGTCAAAGGTATATACCTTTGGATTGTAACCCGACTTGAAACAAAAATATCAATTTTCATCAAAAATTTAAAATTTTTCAAAACATTCAAAAACAAATTTTCTCAAAATTTTTAAAATTTTTGTTCAAACACAAAAATGTCAAAGGTATATATATACCTTTGGATTGTAACCCGACTTGAAACAAAAATATCAATTTTCATCAAAAATTTAATTTTTTTCAAAACATTCAAAAACAAATTTTCTCAAAACTTTCAAAATTTTTGTTCAAACACAAAAATGTCAAAGGTATATACCTTTGGATTGTAACCCGACTTGAAACAAAAATATCAATTTTCATCAAAAATTTAAAATTTTTCAAAACATTCAAAAACAAATTTTCTCAAAATTTTCAAAACTTTTGTTCAAACACAAAAATGTCAAAGGTATATACCTTTGGATTGTAACCCGACTTGAAACAAAAATATCAATTTTCATCAAAATTTTAAAATTTTTCAAAACATTCAAAAACAAATTTTCTCAAAACTTCTGTTCAAACACAAAAATGTCAAAGGTATATACCTTTGGATTGTAACCCGACTTGAAACAAAAATATCAAGTTTCATAAAAAATTTAAAATTTTTCAAAACATTCAAATACAAATTTTCTCAAAACTTTCAAAATTTTTGTTCAAACACAAAAATGTCAAATGTATATACCTTTGGATTGTAACCCGACTTGAAACAAAAATATCAATTTTCATAAAAAATTTAATTTTTTTCAAAACATTCAAAAACAAATTTTTTTCAAAACTTTTGTTCAAACACAAAAATGTCAAAGGTATATACCTTTGGATTGTAACCCGACTTGAAACAAAAATATCAATTTTCATCAAAAATACCTTTGAATTGTAACCCGACTTGAAACAAAAATATCAATTTTCATCAAAAATTTAATTTTTTTCAAAACATTCAAAAACAAATTTTTTTCAAAACTTTTGTTCAAACACAAAAATGTCAAAGGTATATACCTTTGGATTGTATTCCGACTTGAAACAAAAATATCAATTTTCATCAAAAATTTAAAATTTTTCAAAACATTCAAAAACAAATTTTCTCAAAACTTTTGTTCAAACACAAAAATGTCAAAGGTATATACTTTTGGATTGTAACCCGACTTGAAACAAAAATATCAATTTTCATCAAAAATTTAAAATTTTTCAAAACATTCAAAAACCAATTTTCTCAAAATTTTTAAAATTTTTGTTCAAACACAAAAATGTCAAAGGTATATACCTTTGGATTGTAACCCGACTTGAAACAAAAATATCAATTTTCATCAAAAATTTAAAATTTTTCAAAACATTCAAAAACAAATTTTCTCAAAATTTTTAAAATTTTTGTTCAAACACAAAAATGTCAAAGGTATATATATACCTTTGGATTGTAACCCGACTTGAAACAAAAATATCAATTTTCATCAAAAATTTAATTTTTTTCAAAACATTCAAAAACAAATTTTCTCAAAACTTTCAAAATTTTTGTTCAAACACAAAAATGTCAAAGGTATATACCTTTGGATTGTAACCCGACTTGAAACAAAAATATCAATTTTCATAAAAAATTTAATTTTTTTCAAAACATTCAAAAACAAATTTTTTTTAAAACTTTTGTTCAAACACAAAAATGTCAAAGGTATATACCTTTGGATTGTAACCCGACTTGAAACAAAAATATCAATTTTCATCAAAAATTTAAAATTTTTCAAAACATTCAAAAACAAATTTTCTCAAAATTTTTAAAATTTTTGTTCAAACACAAAAATGTCAAAGGTATATACCTTTGGATTGTAACCCGACTTGAAACAAAAATATCAATTTTCATCAAAAATTTAATTTTTTTCAAAACATTCAAAAACAAATTTTTTTCAAAACTTTTGTTTAAACACAAAAATGTCAAAGGTATATACCTTTGGATTGTAACCCGACTTGAAACAAAAATATCAATTTTCATCAAAAATTTAAAATTTTTCAAAACATTCAAAAACAAATTTTCTCAAAACTTTTGTTCAAACACAAAAATGTCAAAGGTATATACCTTTGGATTGTAACCCGACTTGAAACAAAAATATCAATTTTCATCAAAATTTTAAAGTTTTTCAAAACATTCAAAAACAAATTTTCTCAAAACTTTTGTTCAAACACAAAAATGTCAAAGGTATATATATACCTTTGGATTGTAACCCGACTTGAAACAAAAATATCAATTTTCATCAAAAATTTAAAATTTTTCAAAACATTCAAAAACAAATTTTCTCAAAATTTTCAAAATTTTTGCTCAAACACAAAAATGTCAAAGGTATATACCTTTGGATTGTAACCCGACTTGAAACAAAAATATCAATTTTCATCAAAAATTTAAAATTTTTCAAAACATTCAAAAACAAATTTTCTCAAAATTTTTAAAATTTTTGTTCAAACACAAAAATGTCAAAGGTATATACCTTTGGATTGTAACCCGACTTGAAACAAAAATATCAATTTTCATCAAAAATTTAAAATTTTTCAAAACATTCAAAATCAAATTTTCTCAAAACTTTCAAAATTTTTGTTTAAACACAAAAATGTCAAAGGTATATACCTTTGGATTGTAACCCGACTTGAAACAAAAATATCAATTTTTATCAAAAATTTAAAATTTTTCAAAACATTCAAAAACAAATTTTCTCAAAATTTTTAAAATTTTTGTTCAAACACAAAAATGTCAAAGGTATATACCTTTGGATTGTAACCCGACTTGAAACAAAAATATCAATTTTCATCAAAAATTTAAAATTTTTCAAAACATTCAAAAACAAATTTTCTCAAAACTTTCAAAATTTTTGTTTAAACACAAAAATGTCAAAGGTATATACCTTTGGATTGTAACCCGACTTGAAACAAAAATATCAATTTTCATCAAAAATTTAAACTTTTTCAAAACATTCAAAAACAAATTTTCTCAAAACTTTCAAAATTTTTGTTCAAACACAAAAATGTGTAAGGTATATACCTTTGGATTGTAACCCGACTTGAAACAAAAATATCAATTTTTATCAAAAATTTAAAATTTTTCAAAACATTCAAAAACAAACTTTCTCAAAACTTTTGTTCAAACACAAAAATGTCAAAGGTATATACCTTTGGATTGTAACCCGACTTGAAACAAAAATATCAATTTTCATCAAAAATTTAAAATTTTTCAAAACATTCAAAAACAAATTTTCTCAAAATTTTCAAAATTTTTGTTCAAACACAAAAATGTCAAACCTTTGGATTGTAACCCGACTTGAAACAAAAATATCAATTTTCATCAAAAATTTAAAATTTTTCAAAACATTCAAAAACAAATTTTCTCAAAACTTTTGTTCAAACACAAAAATGTCAAAGGTATATACCTTTGGATTGTAACCCGACTTGAAACAAAAATATCAATTTTCATCAAAAATTTAAAATTTTTCAAAACATTCAAAAATAAATTTTCTCAAAACTTTCAATATTTTTGTTCAAACACAAAAATGTCAAAGGTATAATATACCTTTGGATTGTAACCCGACTTGAAACAAAAATATCAATTTTTATCAAAAATTTAAAATTTTTCAAAACATTCAAAAACAAATTTTCTCAAAACTTTTGTTCAAACACA
Organism: Tachinus rufipes; assembly: GCA_963932245.1. Classification (NCBI taxonomy): domain Eukaryota; kingdom Metazoa; phylum Arthropoda; class Insecta; order Coleoptera; family Staphylinidae; genus Tachinus; species Tachinus rufipes. The sequence continues at coordinate 12,082,353 of OZ010746.1, read as the reverse complement.
AAAATGTCAAAGGTATATACCTTTGGATTGTAACCCGACTTGAAACTAAAATATCAATTTTTATCAAAAATTGAAAATTTTTCAAAACATTCAAAAACAAATTTTCTCAAAACTTTTGTTCAAACACAAAAATGTCAAATACCTTTGGATTGTAACCCGACTTGAAACAAAAATATCAATTTTCATCAAAAATTTAAAATTTTTCAAAACATTCAAAAACAAATTTTCTCAAAACTTTTGTTCAAACACAAAAATGTCAAATGTACCTTTGGATTGTAACCCGACTTGAAACAAAAATATCAATTTTTATCAAAAATTTAAAATTTTTCAAAACATTCAAAAACAAATTTTCTCAAAACTTTCAAAATTTTTGTTCAAACACAAAAATGTCAAAGGTATATACCTTTGGATTGTAACCCGACTTGAAACAAAAATATCAATTTTCATCAAAAATTTAAAATTTTTCAAAACATTCAAAAACAAATTTTCTCAAAATTTTCAAAATTTTTGCTCAAACACAAAAATGTCAAAGGTATATATATACCTTTGGATTGTAACCCGACTTGAAACAAAAATATCACTTTTCATCAAAAATTTAAAATTTTTCAAAACATTCAAAAACAAATTTTCTCAAAACTTTTGTTTAAACACAAAAATGTCAAATACCTTTGGATTGTAACCCGACTTGAAACAAAAATATCAATTTTCATCAAAAATTTAAAATTTTTCAAAACATTCAAAAACAAATTTTCTCAAAACTTTTGTTCAAACACAAAAATGTCAAAGGTATATACTTTTGGATTGTAACCCGACTTGAAACAAAAATATCATTTTTCATCAAAAATTTAAAATTTTTCAAAACATTCAAAAACAAATTTTCTCAAAACTTTTGTTCAAACACAAAAATGTCAAAGGTATATACTTTTGGATTGTAACCCGACTTGAAACAAAAATATCAATTTTCATCAAAAATTTAAAATTTTTCAAAACATTCAAAAACAAATTTTCTCAAAACTTTTGTTCAAACACAAAAATGTCAAAGGTATATACTTTTGGATTGTAACCCGACTTGAAACAAAAATATCAATTTTCATCAAAAATTTAAAATTTTTCAAAACATTCAAAAACAAATTTTCTCAAAACTTTCAAAATTTTTGTTCAAACACAAAAATGTCAAAGGTATATACCTTTGGATTGTAACCCGACTTGAAACAAAAATATCAATTTTCATCAAAATTTTAAAATTTTTCAAAACATTCAAAAACAAATTTTCTCAAAACTTTTGTTCAAACACAAAAATGTCAAAGGTATATATATACCTTTGGATTGTAACCCGACTTGAAACAAAAATATCAATTTTCATCAAAAATTTAAAATTTTTCAAAACATTCAAAAACAAATTTTCTCAAAATTTTCAAAATTTTTGCTCAAACACAAAAATGTCAAAGGTATATACCTTTGGATTGTAACCCGACTTGAAACAAAAATATCAATTTTCATCAAAAATTTAAAATTTTTCAAAACATTCAAAAACAAATTTTCTCAAAATTTTTAAAATTTTTGTTCAAACACAAAAATGTCAAAGGTATATACCTTTGGATTGTAACCCGACTTGAAACAAAAATATCAATTTTCATAAAAAATTTAATTTTTTTCAAAACATTCAAAAACAAATTTTTTTCAAAACTTTTGTTCAAACACAAAAATGTCAAAGGTATATACCTTTGGATTGTAACCCGACTTGAAACAAAAATATCAATTTTCATCAAAAATTTAAAATTTTTCAAAACATTCAAAAACAAATTTTCTCAAAACTTTTGTTCAAACACAAAAATGTCAAAGGTATATACCTTTGGATTGTAACCCGACTTGAAACAAAAATATCAATTTTCATCAAAATTTTAAAGTTTTTCAAAACATTCAAAAACAAATTTTCTCAAAACTTTTGTTCAAACACAAAAATGTCAAAGGTATATATATACCTTTGGATTGTAACCCGACTTGAAACAAAAATATCAATTTTCATCAAAAATTTAAAATTTTTCAAAACATTCAAAAACAAATTTTCTCAAAATTTTCAAAATTTTTGCTCAAACACAAAAATGTCAAAGGTATATACCTTTGGATTGTAACCCGACTTGAAACAAAAATATCAATTTTCATCAAAAATTTAAAATTTTTCAAAACATTCAAAAACAAATTTTCTCAAAATTTTTAAAATTTTTGTTCAAACACAAAAATGTCAAAGGTATATACCTTTGGATTGTAACCCGACTTGAAACAAAAATATCAATTTTCATAAAAAATTTAATTTTTTTCAAAACATTCAAAAACAAATTTTTTTCAAAACTTTTGTTCAAACACAAAAATGTCAAAGGTATATACCTTTGGATTGTAACCCGACTTGAAACAAAAATATCAATTTTCATCAAAAATACCTTTGAATTGTAACCCGACTTGAAACAAAAATATCAATTTTCATCAAAAATTTAATTTTTTTCAAAACATTCAAAAACAAATTTTTTTCAAAACTTTTGTTCAAACACAAAAATGTCAAAGGTATATACCTTTGGATTGTATTCCGACTTGAAACAAAAATATCAATTTTCATCAAAAATTTAAAATTTTTCAAAACATTCAAAAACAAATTTTCTCAAAACTTTTGTTCAAACACAAAAATGTCAAAGGTATATACTTTTGGATTGTAACCCGACTTGAAACAAAAATATCAATTTTCATCAAAAATTTAAAATTTTTCAAAACATTCAAAAACCAATTTTCTCAAAATTTTTAAAATTTTTGTTCAAACACAAAAATGTCAAAGGTATATACCTTTGGATTGTAACCCGACTTGAAACAAAAATATCAATTTTCATCAAAAATTTAAAATTTTTCAAAACATTCAAAAACAAATTTTCTCAAAATTTTTAAAATTTTTGTTCAAACACAAAAATGTCAAAGGTATATATATACCTTTGGATTGTAACCCGACTTGAAACAAAAATATCAATTTTCATCAAAAATTTAATTTTTTTCAAAACATTCAAAAACAAATTTTCTCAAAACTTTCAAAATTTTTGTTCAAACACAAAAATGTCAAAGGTATATACCTTTGGATTGTAACCCGACTTGAAACAAAAATATCAATTTTCATCAAAAATTTAAAATTTTTCAAAACATTCAAAAACAAATTTTCTCAAAACTTTTGTTCAAACACAAAAATGTCAAAGGTATATACCTTTGGATTGTAACCCGACTTGAAACAAAAATATCAATTTTCATCAAAAATTTAAAATTTTTCAAAACATTCAAAAACAAATTTTCTCAAAACTTTTGTTCAAACACAAAAATGTCAAAGGTATATACCTTTGGATTGTAACCCGACTTGAAACAAAAATATCAATTTTTATCAAAAATTGAAAATTTTTCAAAACATTCAAAAACAAATTTTCTCAAAACTTTTGTTCAAACACAAAAATGTCAAAGGTATATACCTTTGGATTGTAACCCGACTTGAAACAAAAATATCAATTTTCATCAAAAATTTAAAATTTTTCAAAACATTCAAAAACAAATTTTCTCAAAACTTTTGTTCAAACACAAAAATGTCAAAGGTATATACCTTTGGATTGTAACCCGACTTGAAACAAAAATATCAATTTTCATCAAAAATTTAAAATTTTTCAAAACATTCAAAAACAAATTTTCTCAAAACTTTTGTTCAAACACAAAAATGTCAAAGGTATATATCTTTGGATTGTAACCCGACTTGAAACAAAAATATCAATTTTCATCAAAAATTTAAAATTTTTCAAAACATTCAAAATCAAATTTTCTCAAAACTTTCAAAATTTTTGTTCAAACACAAAAATGTCAAAGGTATATACCTTTGGATTGTAACCCGACTTGAAACAAAAATATCAATTTTCATCAAAATTTTAAAATTTTTCAAAACATTCAAAAACAAATTTTCTCAAAACTTTTGTTCAAACACAAAAATGTCAAAGGTATATATATACCTTTGGATTGTAACCCGACTTGAAACAAAAATATCAATTTTCATCAAAAATTTAAAATTTTTCAAAACATTCAAAAACAAATTTTCTCAAAATTTTCAAAATTTTTGCTCAAACACAAAAATGTCAAAGGTATATACCTTTGGATTGTAACCCGACTTGAAACAAAAATATCAATTTTCATCAAAAATTTAAAATTTTTCAAAACATTCAAAAACAAATTTTCTCAAAATTTTTAAAATTTTTGTTCAAACACAAAAATGTCAAAGGTATATACCTTTGGATTGTAACCCGACTTGAAACAAAAATATCAATTTTCATAAAAAATTTAATTTTTTTCAAAACATTCAAAAACAAATTTTTTTCAAAACTTTTGTTCAAACACAAAAATGTCAAACCTTTGGATTGTAACCCGACTTGAAACAAAAATATCAATTTTCATCAAAAATTTAAAATTTTTCAAAACATTCAAAAACAAATTTTCTCAAAACTTTTGTTCAAACACAAAAATGTCAAAGGTATATACCTTTGGATTGTAACCCGACTTGAAACAAAAATATCAATTTTCATCAAAATTTTAAAGTTTTTCAAAACATTCAAAAACAAATTTTCTCAAAACTTTTGTTCAAACACAAAAATGTCAAAGGTATATATATACCTTTGGATTGTAACCCGACTTGAAACAAAAATATCAATTTTCATCAAAAATTTAAAATTTTTCAAAACATTCAAAAACAAATTTTCTCAAAATTTTCAAAATTTTTGCTCAAACACAAAAATGTCAAAGGTATATACCTTTGGATTGTAACCCGACTTGAAACAAAAATATCAATTTTCATCAAAAATTTAAAATTTTTCAAAACATTCAAAAACAAATTTTCTCAAAATTTTTAAAATTTTTGTTCAAACACAAAAATGTCAAAGGTATATACCTTTGGATTGTAACCCGACTTGAAACAAAAATATCAATTTTCATAAAAAATTTAATTTTTTTCAAAACATTCAAAAACAAATTTTTTTCAAAACTTTTGTTCAAACACAAAAATGTCAAAGGTATATACCTTTGGATTGTAACCCGACTTGAAACAAAAATATCAATTTTCATCAAAAATACCTTTGAATTGTAACCCGACTTGAAACAAAAATATCAATTTTCATCAAAAATTTAATTTTTTTCAAAACATTCAAAAACAAATTTTTTTCAAAACTTTTGTTCAAACACAAAAATGTCAAAGGTATATACCTTTGGATTGTATTCCGACTTGAAACAAAAATATCAATTTTCATCAAAAATTTAAAATTTTTCAAAACATTCAAAAACAAATTTTCTCAAAACTTTTGTTCAAACACAAAAATGTCAAAGGTATATACTTTTGGATTGTAACCCGACTTGAAACAAAAATATCAATTTTCATCAAAAATTTAAAATTTTTCAAAACATTCAAAAACCAATTTTCTCAAAATTTTTAAAATTTTTGTTCAAACACAAAAATGTCAAAGGTATATACCTTTGGATTGTAACCCGACTTGAAACAAAAATATCAATTTTCATCAAAAATTTAAAATTTTTCAAAACATTCAAAAACAAATTTTCTCAAAATTTTTAAAATTTTTGTTCAAACACAAAAATGTCAAAGGTATATATATACCTTTGGATTGTAACCCGACTTGAAACAAAAATATCAATTTTCATCAAAAATTTAATTTTTTTCAAAACATTCAAAAACAAATTTTCTCAAAACTTTCAAAATTTTTGTTCAAACACAAAAATGTCAAAGGTATATACCTTTGGATTGTAACCCGACTTGAAACAAAAATATCAATTTTCATCAAAAATTTAAAATTTTTCAAAACATTCAAAAACAAATTTTCTCAAAATTTTCAAAACTTTTGTTCAAACACAAAAATGTCAAAGGTATATACCTTTGGATTGTAACCCGACTTGAAACAAAAATATCAATTTTCATCAAAATTTTAAAATTTTTCAAAACATTCAAAAACAAATTTTCTCAAAACTTCTGTTCAAACACAAAAATGTCAAAGGTATATACCTTTGGATTGTAACCCGACTTGAAACAAAAATATCAAGTTTCATAAAAAATTTAAAATTTTTCAAAACATTCAAATACAAATTTTCTCAAAACTTTCAAAATTTTTGTTCAAACACAAAAATGTCAAATGTATATACCTTTGGATTGTAACCCGACTTGAAACAAAAATATCAATTTTCATAAAAAATTTAATTTTTTTCAAAACATTCAAAAACAATTTTTTTTCAAAACTTTTGTTCAAACACAAAAATGTCAAAGGTATATACCTTTGGATTGTAACCCGACTTGAAACAAAAATATCAATTTTCATCAAAAATACCTTTGAATTGTAACCCGACTTGAAACAAAAATATCAATTTTCATCAAAAATTTAATTTTTTTCAAAACATTCAAAAACAAATTTTTTTCAAAACTTTTGTTCAAACACAAAAATGTCAAAGGTATATACCTTTGGATTGTATTCCGACTTGAAACAAAAATATCAATTTTCATCAAAAATTTAAAATTTTTCAAAACATTCAAAAACAAATTTTCTCAAAACTTTTGTTCAAACACAAAAATGTCAAAGGTATATACCTTTGGATTGTAACCCGACTTGAAACAAAAATATCAATTTTCATAAAAAATTTAATTTTTTTCAAAACATTCAAAAACAAATTTTTTTCAAAACTTTTGTTCAAACACAAAAATGTCAAAGGTATATACCTTTGGATTGTAACCCGACTTGAAACAAAAATATCAATTTTCATCAAAAATACCTTTGAATTGTAACCCGACTTGAAACAAAAATATCAATTTTCATCAAAAATTTAATTTTTTTCAAAACATTCAAAAACAAATTTTTTTCAAAACTTTTGTTCAAACACAAAAATGTCAAAGGTATATACCTTTGGATTGTATTCCGACTTGAAACAAAAATATCAATTTTCATCAAAAATTTAAAATTTTTCAAAACATTCAAAAACAAATTTTCTCAAAACTTTTGTTCAAACACAAAAATGTCAAAGGTATATACTTTTGGATTGTAACCCGACTTGAAACAAAAATATCAATTTTCATCAAAAATTTAAAATTTTTCAAAACATTCAAAAACCAATTTTCTCAAAATTTTTAAAATTTTTGTTCAAACACAAAAATGTCAAAGGTATATACCTTTGGATTGTAACCCGACTTGAAACAAAAATATCAATTTTCATCAAAAATTTAAAATTTTTCAAAACATTCAAAAACAAATTTTCTCAAAATTTTTAAAATTTTTGTTCAAACACAAAAATGTCAAAGGTATATATATACCTTTGGATTGTAACCCGACTTGAAACAAAAATATCAATTTTCATCAAAAATTTAATTTTTTTCAAAACATTCAAAAACAAATTTTCTCAAAACTTTCAAAATTTTTGTTCAAACACAAAAATGTCAAAGGTATATACCTTTGGATTGTAACCCGACTTGAAACAAAAATATCAATTTTCATCAAAAATTTAAAATTTTTCAAAACATTCAAAAACAAATTTTCTCAAAATTTTTAAAATTTTTGTTCAAACACAAAAATGTCAAAGGTATTTACCTTTGAATTGTAACCCGACTTGAAACAAAAATATCAATTTTCATCAAAAATTTAAAATTTTTCAAAACATTCAAAAACAAATTTTCTCAAAACTTTTGTTCAAACACAAAAATGTCAAAGGTATATACCTTTGAATTGTAACCCGACTTAAAACAAAAATATCAATTTTCATCAAAAATTTAATTTTTTTCAAAACATTCAAAAACAAATTTTTTTCAAAACCTTTGTTCAAACACAAAAATGTCAAAGGTATATATCTTTGGATTGTAACCCGACTTGAAACAAAAATATCAATTTTCATCAAAAATTTAAAATTTTTCAAAACATTCAAAATCAAATTTTCTCAAAACTTTCAAAATTTTTGTTCAAACACAAAAATGTCAAAGGTATATACCTTTGGATTGTAACCCGACTTGAAACAAAAATATCAATTTTCATCAAAATTTTAAAATTTTTCAAAACATTCAAAAACAAATTTTCTCAAAACTTTTGTTCAAACACAAAAATGTCAAAGGTATATATATACCTTTGGATTGTAACCCGACTTGAAACAAAAATATCAATTTTCATCAAAAATTTAAAATTTTTCAAAACATTCAAAAACAAATTTTCTCAAAATTTTCAAAATTTTTGCTCAAACACAAAAATGTCAAAGGTATATACCTTTGGATTGTAACCCGACTTGAAACAAAAATATCAATTTTCATCAAAAATTTAAAATTTTTCAAAACATTCAAAAACAAATTTTCTCAAAATTTTTAAAATTTTTGTTCAAACACAAAAATGTCAAAGGTATATACCTTTGGATTGTAACCCGACTTGAAACAAAAATATCAATTTTCATAAAAAATTTAATTTTTTTCAAAACATTCAAAAACAAATTTTTTTCAAAACTTTTGTTCAAACACAAAAATGTCAAAGGTATATACCTTTGGATTGTAACCCGACTTGAAACAAAAATATCAATTTTCATCAAAAATTTAAAATTTTTCAAGACATTCAAAAACAAATTTTCTCAAAATTTTTAAAATTTTTGTTCAAACACAAAAATGTCAAAGGTATATACCTTTGGATTGTAACCCGACTTGAAACAAAAATATCAATTTTCATCAAAAATTTAATTTTTTTCAAAACATTCAAAAACAAATTTTTTTCAAAACTTTTGTTCAAACACAAAAATGTCAAAGGTATATACCTTTGGATTGTATTCCGACTTGAAACAAAAATATCAATTTTCATCAAAAATTTAAAATTTTTCAAAACATTCAAAAACAAATTTTCTCAAAACTTTTGTTCAAACACAAAAATGTCAAAGGTATATACCTTTGGATTGTAACCCGACTTGAAACAAAAATATCAATTTTCATCAAAAATTTAAAATTTTTCAAAACATTCAAAAACAAATTTTCTCAAAATTTTTAAAATTTTTGTTCAAACACAAAAATGTCAAAGGTATATATATACCTTTGGATTGTAACCCGACTTGAAACAAAAATATCAATTTTCATCAAAAATTTAATTTTTTTCAAAACATTCAAAAACAAATTTTCTCAAAACTTTCAAAATTTTTGTTCAAACACAAAAATGTCAAAGGTATATACCTTTGGATTGTAACCCGACTTGAAACAAAAATATCAATTTTCATCAAAAATTTAAAATTTTTCAAAACATTCAAAAACAAATTTTCTCAAAATTTTTAAAATTTTTGTTCAAACACAAAAATGTCAAAGGTATTTACCTTTGAATTGTAACCCGACTTGAAACAAAAATATCAATTTTCATCAAAAATTTAAAATTTTTCAAAACATTCAAAAACAAATTTTCTCAAAACTTTTGTTCAAACACAAAAATGTCAAAGGTATATACCTTTGAATTGTAACCCGACTTAAAACAAAAATATCAATTTTCATCAAAAATTTAATTTTTTTCAAAACATTCTAAAACAAATTTTTTTCAAAACTTTTGTTCAAACACAAAAATGTCAAAGGTATATACCTTTGGATTGTAACCCGACTTGAAACAAAAATATCAATTTTCATCAAAAATTTAAAATTTTTCAAAACATTCAAAAACAAATTTTCTCAAAACTTTTGTTCAAACACAAAAATGTCAAAGGTATATACCTTTGGATTGTAACCCGACTTGAAACAAAAATATCAATTTTTATCAAAAATTTAAAATTTTTCAAAACATTCAAAAACAAATTTTCTCAAAACTTTTGTTCAAACACAAAAATGTCAAAGGTATATACCTTTGGATTGTAACCCGACTTGAAACAAAAATATCAATTTTCATCAAAAATTTAAAATTTTTCAAAACATTCAAAAACAAATTTTCTCAAAACTTTTGTTCAAACACAAAAATGGATTGTAACCCGACTTGAAACAAAAATATCAATTTTCATCAAAAATTTAAATTTTTTCAAAACATTCAAAAACAATTTTTTTTCAAAACTTTTGTTTAAACACAAAAATGTCAAAGGTATATACCTTTGGATTGTAACCCGACTTGAAACAAAAATATCAATTTTCATCAAAATTTTAAAATTTTTCAAAACATTCAAAAACAAATTTTCTCAAAACTTCTGTTCAAACACAAAAATGTCAAAGGTATATACCTTTGGATTGTAACCCGACTTGAAACAAAAATATCAAGTTTCATAAAAAATTTAAAAATTTTCAAAACATTCAAATACAAATTTTCTCAAAACTTTCAAAATTTTTGTTCAAACACAAAAATGTCAAATGTATATACCTTTGGATTGTAACCCGACTTGAAACAAAAATATCAATTTTCATCAAAAATTTAAAATTTTTCAAAACATTCAAAAACAAATTTTCTCAAAACTTTTGTTCAAACACAAAAATGTCAAAGGTATATACCTTTGGATTGTAACCCGACTTGAAACAAAAATATCAATTTTCATAAAAAATTTAATTTTTTTCAAAACATTCAAAAACAAATTTTTTTCAAAACTTTTGTTCAAACACAAAAATGTCAAAGGTATATACCTTTGGATTGTAACCCGACTTGAAACAAAAATATCAATTTTCATCAAAAATACCTTTGAATTGTAACCCGACTTGAAACAAAAATATCAATTTTCATCAAAAATTTAATTTTTTTCAAAACATTCAAAAACAAATTTTTTTCAAAACTTTTGTTCAAACACAAAAATGTCAAAGGTATATACCTTTGGATTGTATTCCGACTTGAAACAAAAATATCAATTTTCATCAAAAATTTAAAATTTTTCAAAACATTCAAAAACAAATTTTCTCAAAACTTTTGTTCAAACACAAAAATGTCAAAGGTATATACTTTTGGATTGTAACCCGACTTGAAACAAAAATATCAATTTTCATCAAAAATTTAAAATTTTTCAAAACATTCAAAAACCAATTTTCTCAAAACTTTTGTTCAAACACAAAAATGTCAAAGGTATATACCTTTGGATTGTAACCCGACTTGAAACAAAAATATCAATTTTCATCAAAAATTTAAAATTTTTCAAAACATTCAAAAACAAATTTTCTCAAAACTTTTGTTCAAACACAAAAATGGATTGTAACCCGACTTGAAACAAAAATATCAATTTTCATCAAAAATTTAAATTTTTTCAAAACATTCAAAAACAATTTTTTTTCAAAACTTTTGTTTAAACACAAAAATGTCAAAGGTATATACCTTTGGATTGTAACCCGACTTGAAACAAAAATATCAATTTTCATCAAAATTTTAAAATTTTTCAAAACATTCAAAAACAAATTTTCTCAAAACTTCTGTTCAAACACAAAAATGTCAAAGGTATATACCTTTGGATTGTAACCCGACTTGAAACAAAAATATCAAGTTTCATAAAAAATTTAAAATTTTTCAAAACATTCAAATACAAATTTTCTCAAAACTTTCAAAATTTTTGTTCAAACACAAAAATGTCAAATGTATATACCTTTGGATTGTAACCCGACTTGAAACAAAAATATCAATTTTCATCAAAAATTTAAAATTTTTCAAAACATTCAAAAACAAATTTTCTCAAAACTTTTGTTCAAACACAAAAATGTCAAAGGTATATACCTTTGGATTGTAACCCGACTTGAAACAAAAATATCAATTTTCATAAAAAATTTAATTTTTTTCAAAACATTCAAAAACAAATTTTTTTCAAAACTTTTGTTCAAACACAAAAATGTCAAAGGTATATACCTTTGGATTGTAACCCGACTTGAAACAAAAATATCAATTTTCATCAAAAATACCTTTGAATTGTAACCCGACTTGAAACAAAAATATCAATTTTCATCAAAAATTTAATTTTTTTCAAAACATTCAAAAACAAATTTTTTTCAAAACTTTTGTTCAAACACAAAAATGTCAAAGGTATATACCTTTGGATTGTATTCCGACTTGAAACAAAAATATCAATTTTCATCAAAAATTTAAAATTTTTCAAAACATTCAAAAACAAATTTTCTCAAAACTTTTGTTCAAACACAAAAATGTCAAAGGTATATACTTTTGGATTGTAACCCGACTTGAAACAAAAATATCAATTTTCATCAAAAATTTAAAATTTTTCAAAACATTCAAAAACCAATTTTCTCAAAATTTTTAAAATTTTTGTTCAAACACAAAAATGTCAAAGGTATATACCTTTGGATTGTAACCCGACTTGAAACAAAAATATCAATTTTCATCAAAAATTTAAAATTTTTCAAAACATTCAAAAACAAATTTTCTCAAAATTTTTAAAATTTTTGTTCAAACACAAAAATGTCAAAGGTATATATATACCTTTGGATTGTAACCCGACTTGAAACAAAAATATCAATTTTCATCAAAAATTTAATTTTTTTCAAAACATTCAAAAACAAATTTTCTCAAAACTTTCAAAATTTTTGTTCAAACACAAAAATGTCAAAGGTATATACCTTTGGATTGTAACCCGACTTGAAACAAAAATATCAATTTTCATCAAAAATTTAAAATTTTTCAAAACATTCAAAAACAAATTTTCTCAAAATTTTTAAAATTTTTGTTCAAACACAAAAATGTCAAAGGTATTTACCTTTGAATTGTAACCCGACTTGAAACAAAAATATCAATTTTCATCAAAAATTTAAAATTTTTCAAAACATTCAAAAACAAATTTTCTCAAAACTTTTGTTCAAACACAAAAATGTCAAAGGTATATACCTTTGAATTGTAACCCGACTTAAAACAAAAATATCAATTTTCATCAAAAATTTAATTTTTTTCAAAACATTCAAAAACAAATTTTTTTCAAAACTTTTGTTCAAACACAAAAATGTCAAAGGTATATATCTTTGGATTGTAACCCGACTTGAAACAAAAATATCAATTTTCATCAAAAATTTAAAATTTTTCAAAACATTCAAAATCAAATTTTCTCAAAACTTTCAAAATTTTTGTTCAAACACAAAAATGTCAAAGGTATATACCTTTGGATTGTAACCCGACTTGAAACAAAAATATCAATTTTCATCAAAATTTTAAAATTTTTCAAAACATTCAAAAACAAATTTTCTCAAAACTTTTGTTCAAACACAAAAATGTCAAAGGTATATATATACCTTTGGATTGTAACCCGACTTGAAACAAAAATATCAATTTTCATCAAAAATTTAAAATTTTTCAAAACATTCAAAAACAAATTTTCTCAAAATTTTCAAAATTTTTGCTCAAACACAAAAATGTCAAAGGTATATACCTTTGGATTGTAACCCGACTTGAAACAAAAATATCAATTTTCATCAAAAATTTAAAATTTTTCAAAACATTCAAAAACAAATTTTCTCAAAATTTTTAAAATTTTTGTTCAAACACAAAAATGTCAAAGGTATATACCTTTGGATTGTAACCCGACTTGAAACAAAAATATCAATTTTCATAAAAAATTTAATTTTTTTCAAAACATTCAAAAACAAATTTTTTTCAAAACTTTTGTTCAAACACAAAAATGTCAAAGGTATATACCTTTGGATTGTAACCCGACTTGAAACAAAAATATCAATTTTCATCAAAAATACCTTTGAATTGTAACCCGACTTGAAACAAAAATATCAATTTTCATCAAAAATTTAATTTTTTTCAAAACATTCAAAAACAAATTTTTTTCAAAACTTTTGTTCAAACACAAAAATGTCAAAGGTATATACCTTTGGATTGTATTCCGACTTGAAACAAAAATATCAATTTTCATCAAAAATTTAAAATTTTTCAAAACATTCAAAAACAAATTTTCTCAAAACTTTTGTTCAAACACAAAAATGTCAAAGGTATATACTTTTGGATTGTAACCCGACTTGAAACAAAAATATCAATTTTCATCAAAAATTTAAAATTTTTCAAAACATTCAAAAACCAATTTTCTCAAAATTTTTAAAATTTTTGTTCAAACACAAAAATGTCAAAGGTATATACCTTTGGATTGTAACCCGACTTGAAACAAAAATATCAATTTTCATCAAAAATTTAAAATTTTTCAAAACATTCAAAAACAAATTTTCTCAAAATTTTTAAAATTTTTGTTCAAACACAAAAATGTCAAAGGTATATATATACCTTTGGATTGTAACCCGACTTGAAACAAAAATATCAATTTTCATCAAAAATTTAATTTTTTTCAAAACATTCAAAAACAAATTTTCTCAAAACTTTCAAAATTTTTGTTCAAACACAAAAATGTCAAAGGTATATACCTTTGGATTGTAACCCGACTTGAAACAAAAATATCAATTTTCATCAAAAATTTAAAATTTTTCAAAACATTCAAAAACAAATTTTCTCAAAATTTTTAAAATTTTTGTTCAAACACAAAAATGTCAAAGGTATTTACCTTTGAATTGTAACCCGACTTGAAACAAAAATATCAATTTTCATCAAAAATTTAAAATTTTTCAAAACATTCAAAAACAAATTTTCTCAAAACTTTTGTTCAAACACAAAAATGTCAAAGGTATATACCTTTGAATTGTAACCCGACTTAAAACAAAAATATCAATTTTCATCAAAAATTTAATTTTTTTCAAAACATTCAAAAACAAATTTTTTTCAAAACTTTTGTTCAAACACAAAAATGTCAAAGGTATATATCTTTGGATTGTAACCCGACTTGAAACAAAAATATCAATTTTCATCAAAAATTTAAAATTTTTCAAAACATTCAAAATCAAATTTTCTCAAAACTTTCAAAATTTTTGTTCAAACACAAAAATGTCAAAGGTATATACCTTTGGATTGTAACCCGACTTGAAACAAAAATATCAATTTTCATCAAAATTTTAAAATTTTTCAAAACATTCAAAAACAAATTTTCTCAAAACTTTTGTTCAAACACAAAAATGTCAAAGGTATATATATACCTTTGGATTGTAACCCGACTTGAAACAAAAATATCAATTTTCATCAAAAATTTAAAATTTTTCAAAACATTCAAAAACAAATTTTCTCAAAATTTTCAAAATTTTTGCTCAAACACAAAAATGTCAAAGGTATATACCTTTGGATTGTAACCCGACTTGAAACAAAAATATCAATTTTCATCAAAAATTTAAAATTTTTCAAAACATTCAAAAACAAATTTTCTCAAAATTTTTAAAATTTTTGTTCAAACACAAAAATGTCAAAGGTATATACCTTTGGATTGTAACCCGACTTGAAACAAAAATATCAATTTTCATAAAAAATTTAATTTTTTTCAAAACATTCAAAAACAAATTTTTTTCAAAACTTTTGTTCAAACACAAAAATGTCAAAGGTATATACCTTTGGATTGTAACCCGACTTGAAACAAAAATATCAATTTTCATCAAAAATTTAAAATTTTTCAAAACATTCAAAAACAAATTTTCTCAAAATTTTTAAAATTTTTGTTCAAACACAAAAATGTCAAAGGTATATACCTTTGGATTGTAACCCGACTTGAAACAAAAATATCAATTTTCATCAAAAATTTAATTTTTTTCAAAACATTCAAAAACAAATTTTTTTCAAAACTTTTGTTCAAACACAAAAATGTCAAAGGTATATACCTTTGGATTGTATTCCGACTTGAAACAAAAATATCAATTTTCATCAAAAATTTAAAATTTTTCAAAACATTCAAAAACAAATTTTCTCAAAACTTTTGTTCAAACACAAAAATGTCAAAGGTATATACCTTTGGATTGTAACCCGACTTGAAACAAAAATATCAATTTTCATCAAAAATTTAAAATTTTTCAAAACATTCAAAAACAAATTTTCTCAAAATTTTTAAAATTTTTGTTTAAACACAAAAATGTCAAAGGTATATATATACCTTTGGATTGTAACCCGACTTGAAACAAAAATATCAATTTTCATCAAAAATTTAATTTTTTTCAAAACATTCAAAAACAAATTTTCTCAAAACTTTCAAAATTTTTGTTCAAACACAAAAATGTCAAAGGTATATACCTTTGGATTGTAACCCGACTTGAAACAAAAATATCAATTTTCATCAAAAATTTAAAATTTTTCAAAACATTCAAAAACAAATTTTCTCAAAATTTTTAAAATTTTTGTTCAAACACAAAAATGTCAAAGGTATTTACCTTTGAATTGTAACCCGACTTGAAACAAAAATATCAATTTTCATCAAAAATTTAAAATTTTTCAAAACATTCAAAAACAAATTTTCTCAAAACTTTTGTTCAAACACAAAAATGTCAAAGGTATATACCTTTGAATTGTAACCCGACTTAAAACAAAAATATCAATTTTCATCAAAAATTTAATTTTTTTCAAAACATTCAAAAACAAATTTTTTTCAAAACTTTTGTTCAAACACAAAAATGTCAAAGGTATATACCTTTGGATTGTAACCCGACTTGAAACAAAAATATCAATTTTCATCAAAAATTTAAAATTTTTCAAAACATTCAAAAACAAATTTTCTCAAAACTTTTGTTCAAACACAAAAATGTCAAAGGTATATACCTTTGAATTGTAACCCGACTTAAAACAAAAATATCAATTTTCATCAAAAATTTAATTTTTTTCAAAACATTCTAAAACAAATTTTTTTCAAAACTTTTGTTCAAACACAAAAATGTCAAAGGTATATACCTTTGGATTGTAACCCGACTTGAAACAAAAATATCAATTTTCATCAAAAATTTAAAATTTTTCAAAACATTCAAAAACAAATTTTCTCAAAACTTTTGTTCAAACACAAAAATGTCAAAGGTATATACCTTTGGATTGTAACCCGACTTGAAACAAAAATATCAATTTTTATCAAAAATTTAAAATTTTTCAAAACATTCAAAAACAAATTTTCTCAAAACTTTTGTTCAAACACAAAAATGTCAAAGGTATATACCTTTGGATTGTAACCCGACTTGAAACAAAAATATCAATTTTCATCAAAAATTTAAAATTTTTCAAAACATTCAAAAACAAATTTTCTCAAAACTTTTGTTCAAACACAAAAATGTCAAAGGTATATACCTTTGGATTGTAACCCGACTTGAAACAAAAATATCAATTTTCATCAAAAATTTAAATTTTTTCAAAACATTCAAAAACAATTTTTTTTCAAAACTTTTGTTTAAACACAAAAATGTCAAAGGTATATACCTTTGGATTGTAACCCGACTTGAAACAAAAATATCAATTTTCATCAAAATTTTAAAATTTTTCAAAACATTCAAAAACAAATTTTCTCAAAACTTCTGTTCAAACACAAAAATGTCAAAGGTATATACCTTTGGATTGTAACCCGACTTGAAACAAAAATATCAAGTTTCATAAAAAATTTAAAATTTTTCAAAACATTCAAATACAAATTTTCTCAAAACTTTCAAAATTTTTGTTCAAACACAAAAATGTCAAATGTATATACCTTTGGATTGTAACCCGACTTGAAACAAAAATATCAATTTTTATCAAAAATTTAAAATTTTTCAAAACATTCAAAAACAATTTTTTTTAAAACTTTTGTTTAAACACAAAAATGTCAAAGGTATATACCTTTGGATTGTAACCCGACTTGAAACAAAAATATCAATTTTTATAAAAAATTTAAAATTTTTCAAAACATTCAAAAACAAATTTTCTCAAAACTTTCAAAATTTTTGTTCAAACACAAAAATGTCAAAGGTATATACCTTTGGATTGTAACCCGACTTGAAACAAAAATATCAATTTTCATCAAAAATTTAAAATTTTTCAAAACATTCAAAAACAAATTTTCTCAAAACTTTTGTTCAAACACAAAAATGTCAAAGGTATATACTTTTGGATTGTAACCCGACTTGAAACAAAAATATCAATTTTCATCAAAAATTTAAAATTTTTCAAAACATTCAAAAACAAATTTTCTCAAAACTTTCAAAATTTTTGTTCAAACACAAAAATGTCAAAGGTATATACCTTTGGATTGTAACCCGACTTGAAACAAAAATATCAATTTTCATCAAAAATTTAAAATTTTTCAAAACATTCAAAAACAAATTTTCTTAAAACTTTCAAAATTTTTGTTCAAACACAAAAATGTCAAAGGTATATACCTTTGGATTGTAACCCGACTTGAAACAAAAATATCAATTTTCATCAAAAATTTAAATTTTTTCAAAACATTCAAAAACAATTTTTTTTCAAAACTTTTGTTTAAACACAAAAATGTCAAAGGTATATACCTTTGGATTGTAACCCGACTTGAAACAAAAATATCAATTTTCATCAAAATTTTAAAATTTTTCAAAACATTCAAAAACAAATTTTCTCAAAACTTCTGTTCAAACACAAAAATGTCAAAGGTATATACTTTTGGATTGTAACCCGACTTGAAACAAAAATATCAATTTTCATCAAAAATTTAAAATTTTTCAAAACATTCAAAAACAAATTTTCTCAAAACTTTCAAAATTTTTGTTCAAACATAAAAATGTCAAAGGTATATACCTTTGGATTGTAACCCGACTTGAAACAAAAATATCAATTTTCATCAAAAATTTAAAATTTTTCAAAACATTCAAAAACAAATTTTCTCAAAACTTTCAAAATTTTTGTTCAAACACAAAAATGTCAAAGGTATATACCTTTGGATTGTAACCCGACTTGAAACAAAAATATCAATTTTCATCAAAAATTTAAAATTTTTCAAAACATTCAAAAACAAATTTTCTCAAAACTTTTGTTCAAACACAAAAATGTCAAAGGTATATACCTTTGGATTGTAACCCGACTTGAAACAAAAATATCAATTTTCATCAAAAATTTAAAATTTTTCAAAACATTCAAAAACAAATTTTCTCAAAACTTTCAAAAGTTTTGTTCAAACATAAAAATGTCAAAGGTATATATATACCTTTGGATTGTAACCCGACTTGAAACAAAAATATCAATTTTCATCAAAAATTTAAAATTTTTCAAAACATTCAAAAACAAATTTTCTTAAAACTTTTGTTCAAACACAAAAATGTCAAAGGTATATACCTTTGGATTGTAACCCGACTTGAAACAAAAATATCAATTTTCATCAAAAATTTAAAATTTTTCAAAACATTCAAAAACAAATTTTCTCAAAACTTTCAAAATTTTTGTTCAAACACAAAAATGTCAAAGGTATATACCTTTGGATTGTAACCCGACTTGAAACAAAAATATCAATTTTCATCAAAAATTTAAAATTTTTCAAAACATTCAAAAACAAATTTTCTCAAAACTTTCAAAATTTTTGTTCAAACACAAAAATGTCAAAGGTATATACCTTTGGATTGTAACCCGACTTGAAACAAAAATATCAATTTTCATCAAAAATTTAAAATTTTTCAAAACATTCAAAAACAAATTTTCTCAAAACTTTTGTTCAAACACAAAAATGTCAAAGGTATATACCTTTGGATTGTAACCCGACTTGAAACAAAAATATCAATTTTCATCAAAAATTTAAAATTTTTCAAAACATTCAAAAACAAATTTTCTCAAAACTTTCAAAAGTTTTGTTCAAACATAAAAATGTCAAAGGTATATATATACCTTTGGATTGTAACCCGACTTGAAACAAAAATATCAATTTTCATCAAAAATTTAAAATTTTTCAAAACATTCAAAAACAAATTTTCTCAAAACTTTCAAAATTTTTGTTCAAACACAAAAATGTCAAAGGTATATACCTTTGGATTGTAACCCGACTTGAAACAAAAATATCAATTTTCATAAAAAATTTAAAATTTTTCAAAACATTCAAAAACAAATTTTCTCAAAACTTTCAAAATTTTTGTTCAAACACAAAAATGTCAAAGGTATATACCTTTGGATTGTAACCCGACTTGAAACAAAAATATCAATTTTCATCAAAAATTTAAAATTTTTCAAAACATTCAAAAACAAATTTTCTCAAAACTTTTGTTCAAACACAAAAATGTCAAAGGTATATACTTTTGGATTGTAACCCGACTTGAAACAAAAATATCAATTTTCATCAAAAATTTAAAATTTTTCAAAACATTCAAAAACAAATTTTCTCAAAACTTTCAAAATTTTTGTTCAAACACAAAAATGTCAAAGGTATATACCTTTGGATTGTAACCCGACTTGAAACAAAAATATCAATTTTCATCAAAAATTTAAAATTTTTCAAAACATTCAAAAACAAATTTTCTCAAAACTTTTGTTCAAACACAAAAATGTCAAAGGTATATACCTTTGGATTGTAACCCGACTTGAAACAAAAATATCAATTTTCATCAAAAATTTAAAATTTTTCAAAACATTCAAAAACAAATTTTCTCAAAACTTTCAAAAGTTTTGTTCAAACATAAAAATGTCAAAGGTATATATATACCTTTGGATTGTAACCCGACTTGAAACAAAAATATCAATTTTCATCAAAAATTTAAAATTTTTCAAAACATTCAAAAACAAATTTTCTTAAAACTTTTGTTCAAACACAAAAATGTCAAAGGTATATACCTTTGGATTGTAACCCGACTTGAAACAAAAATATCAATTTTCATCAAAAATTTAAAATTTTTCAAAACATTCAAAAACAAATTTTCTCAAAACTTTTGTTCAAACACAAAAATGTCAAAGGTATATACCTTTGAATTGTAACCCGACTTGAAACAAAAATATCAATTTTCATCAAAAATTTAATTTTTTTCAAAACATTCAAAAACAAATTTTTTTCAAAACTTTTGTTCAAACACAAAAATGTCAAAGGTATATACCTTTGGATTGTAACCCGACTTGAAACAAAAATATCAATTTTCATCAAAAATTTAAAATTTTTCAAAACATTCAAAAACAAATTTTCTCAAAACTTTTGTTCAAACACAAAAATGTCAAAGGTATATACCTTTGGATTGTAACCCGACTTGAAACAAAAATATCAATTTTCATCAAAAATTTAATTTTTTTCAAAACTTTTGTTCAAACACAAAAATGTCAAAGGTATATACCTTTGGATTGTAACCCGACTTGAAACAAAAATATCAATTTTCATCAAAAATTTAAAATTTTTCCAAACATTCAAAAACTTATTTTCTCAAAACTTTTGTTCAAACACAAAAATGTCAAAGGATATACCTTTGGATTGTAACCCGACTTGAAACAAAAATATCAATTTTTATCAAAAATTTAAAATTTTTCAAAACATTCAAAAACAAATTTTCTTAAAACTTTTGTTCAAACACAAAAATGTCAAAGGTATATACCTTTGGATTGTAACCCGACTTGAAACAAAAATATCAATTTTCATCAAAAATTGAAAATTTTTCAAAACATTCAAAAACAAATTTTCTCAAAACTTTCAAAATTT
This sequence comes from Tachinus rufipes, assembly GCA_963932245.1. Classification (NCBI taxonomy): domain Eukaryota; kingdom Metazoa; phylum Arthropoda; class Insecta; order Coleoptera; family Staphylinidae; genus Tachinus; species Tachinus rufipes. The sequence continues at coordinate 12,060,906 of OZ010746.1, read as the reverse complement.
TTGTTCAAACACAAAAATGTCAAAGGTATATACCTTTGGATTGTAACCCGACTTGAAACAAAAATATCAATTTTCATCATAAATTTAAAATTTTTCAAAAAATTCAAAAACAAATTTTCTCAAAACTTTTGTTCAAACACAAAAATGTCAAAGGTATATACCTTTGGATTGTAACCCGACTTGAAACAAAAATATCAAATTTCATCAAAAATTTAAAATTTTTCAAAACATTCAAAAACAAATTTTCTCAAAACTTTCAAAATTTTTGTTCAAACACAAAAATGTCAAATGTATATACCTTTGGATTGTAACCCGACTTGAAACAAAAATATCAATTTTCATCAAAAATTTAAAATTTTTCAAAACATTCAAAAACAAATTTTCTCAAAACTTTCAAAATTTTTGTTCAAACACAAAAATGTTAAATGTATATACCTTTGGATTGTAACCCGACTTGAAACAAAAATATCAATTTTCATCAAAAATTTAAAATTTTTCAAAACATTCAAAAACAAACTTTCTCAAAACTTTTGTTCAAACACAAAAATGTCAAAGATATATACCTTTGGATTGTAACCCGACTTGAAACAAAAATATCAATTTTCATCAAAAATTTAAAATTTTTCAAAACATTCAAAAACAAATTTTCTCAAAACTTTCAAAATTTTTGTTCAAACACAAAAATGTCAAAGGTATATACCTTTGGATTGTAACCCGACTTGAAACAAAAATATCAATTTTCATCAAAAATTTAAAATTTTTCAAAACATTCAAAAACAAACTTTCTCAAAACTTTTGTTCAAACACAAAAATGTCAAAGGTATATACCTTTGGATTGTAACCCGACTTGAAACAAAAATATCAATTTTCATCAAAAATTTAAAATTTTTCAAAACATTCAAAAATAAATTTTCTCAAAACTTTCAAAATTTTTGTTCAAACACAAAAATGTCAAAGGTATATACCTTTGGATTGTAACCCGACTTGAAACAAAAATATCAATTTTCATCAAAAATTTAAAATTTTTCAAAACATTCAAAAACAAACTTTCTCAAAACTTTTGTTCAAACACAAAAATGTCAAAGATATATACCTTTGGATTGTAACCCGACTTGAAACAAAAATATCAATTTTCATCAAAAATTTAAAATTTTTTAAAACATTCAAAAACAAATTTTCTCAAAACTTTTGTTCAAACACAAAAATGTCAAAGGTATATACCTTTGGATTGTAACCCGACTTGAAACAAAAATATCAATTTTCATCAAAAATTTAAAATTTTTCAAAACATTCAGAAACAAATTTTCTCAAAACTTTCAAAATTTTTGTTCAAACACAAAAATGTCAAAGGTATATACCTTTGGATTGTAACCCGACTTGAAACAAAAATATCAATTTTCATCAAAAATTTAAAATTTTTCAAAACATTCAAAAACAAATTTTCTCAAAACTTTCAAAATTTTTGTTCAAACACAAAAATGTCAAAGGTATATACCTTTGGATTGTAACCCGACTTGAAACAAAAATATCAATTTTCATCAAAAATTTAAAATTTTTCAAAACATTCAAAAACAAACTTTCTCAAAACTTTTGTTCAAACACAAAAATGTCAAAGATATATACCTTTGGATTGTAACCCGACTTGAAACAAAAATATCAATTTTCATCAAAAATTTAAAATTTTTTAAAACATTCAAAAACAAATTTTCTCAAAACTTTTGTTCAAACACAAAAATGTCAAAGGTATATACCTTTGGATTGTAACCCGACTTGAAACAAAAATATCAATTTTCATCAAAAATTTAAAATTTTTCAAAACATTCAGAAACAAATTTTCTCAAAACTTTCAAAATTTTTGTTCAAACACAAAAATGTCAAAGGTATATACCTTTGGATTGTAACCCGACTTGAAACAAAAATATCAATTTTCATCAAAAATTTAAAATTTTTCAAAACATTCAAAAACAAACTTTCTCAAAACTTTTGTTTAAACACAAAAATGTCAAAGGTATATATATACCTTTGGATTGTAACCCGACTTGAAACAAAAATATCAATTTTCATCAAAAATTTAAAATTTTTCAAAACATTCAAAAACAAACTTTCTCAAAACTTTTGTTCAAACACAAAAATGTCATAGGTATATACCTTTGGATTGTAACCCGACTTGAAACAAAAATATCAATTTTTATCAAAAATTTAAAAATTTTCAAAACATTCAAAAACAAATTTTCTCAAAACTTTTGTTCAAACACAAAAATGTCAAAGGTATATACCTTTGGATTGTAACCCGACTTGAAACAAAAATATCAATTTTCATCAAAAATTTAAAATTTTTCAAAACTTTCAAAAACAAATTTTCTCAAAACTTTTAAAATTTTTGTTCAAACACAAAAATGTCAAAGGTATATACCTTTGGATTGTAACCCGACTTGAAACAAAAATATCAATTTTCATCAAAAATTTAAAATTTTTCAAAACATTCAAAAACAAATTTTCTCAAAACTTTTGTTCAAACACAAAAATGTCAAAGGTATATACCTTTGGATTGTAACCCGACTTGAAACAAAAATATCAATTTTCATCAAAAATTTAAAATTTTTCAAAACATTCAAAAACAAATTTTCTCAAAACTTTTGTTCAAACACAAAAATGTCAAAGGTATATACCTTTGGATTGTAACCCGACTTGAAACAAAAATATCAATTTTCATCAAAAATTTAAAATTTTTCAAAACTTTCAAAAACAAATTTTCTCAAAACTTTCAAAATTTTTGTTCAAACACAAAAATGTCAAAGGTATATACCTTTGGATTGTAACCCGACTTGAAACAAAAATATCAATTTTCATCAAAAATTTAAAATTTTTCAAAACATTCAAAAACAAATTTTCTCAAAACTTTCAAAATTTTTGTTCAAACACAAAAATGTCAAAGGTATATACCTTTGGATTGTAACCCGACTTGAAACAAAAATATCAATTTTCATCAAAAATTTAAAATTTTTCAAAACATTCAAAAACAAATTTTCTCAAAACTTTTGTTCAAACACAAAAATGTCAAAGGTATATACCTTTGGATTGTAACCCGACTTGAAACAAAAATATCAATTTTCATCAAAAATTTAAATTTTTTCAAAACATTCAAAAACAATTTTTTTTCAAAACTTTTGTTTAAACACAAAAATGTCAAAGGTATATACCTTTGGATTGTAACCCGACTTGAAACAAAAATATCAATTTTCATCAAAATTTTAAAATTTTTCAAAACATTCAAAAACAAATTTTCTCAAAACTTCTGTTCAAACACAAAAATGTCAAAGGTATATACCTTTGAATTGTAACCCGACTTGAAACAAAAATATCAATTTTCATCAAAAATTTAATTTTTTTCAAAACATTCAAAAACAAATTTTTTTCAAAACTTTTGTTCAAACACAAAAATGTCAAAGGTATATACCTTTGGATTGTAACCCGACTTGAAACAAAAATATCAATTTTCATCAAAAATTTAAAATTTTTCAAAACATTCAAAAACAAATTTTCTTAAAACTTTTGTTCAAACACAAAAACCTTTGGATTGTAACCCGACTTGAAACAAAAATATCAAGTTTCATCAAAAATTTAATTTTTTTCAAAACATTCAAAAACAAATTTTTTTCAAAACTTTTGTTCAAACACAAAAATGTCAAAGGTATATACCTTTGGATTGTAACCCGACTTGAAACAAAAATATCAATTTTCATCAAAAATTTAAAATTTTTCCAAACATTCAAAAACTTATTTTCTCAAAACTTTTGTTCAAACACAAAAATGTCAAAGGATATACCTTTGGATTGTAACCCGACTTGAAACAAAAATATCAATTTTTATCAAAAATTTAAAATTTTTCAAAACATTCAAAAACAAATTTTCTTAAAACTTTTGTTCAAACACAAAAATGTCAAAGGTATATACCTTTGGATTGTAACCCGACTTGAAACAAAAATATCAATTTTCATCAAAAATTTAAAATTTTTCAAAACATTCAAAAACAAATTTTCTCAAAACTTTCAAAATTTTTGTTCAAACACAAAAATGTCAAAGGTATATACCTTTGGATTGTAACCCGACTTGAAACAAAAATATCAATTTTCATCATAAATTTAAAATTTTTCAAAACATTCAAAAACAAATTTTCTCAAAACTTTTGTTCAAACACAAAAATGTCAAAGGTATATACCTTTGGATTGTAACCCGACTTGAAACAAAAATATCAAATTTCATCAAAAATTTAAAATTTTTCAAAACATTCAAAAACAAATTTTCTCAAAACTTTCAAAATTTTTGTTCAAACACAAAAATGTCAAATGTATATACCTTTGGATTGTAACCCGACTTGAAACAAAAATATCAATTTTCATCAAAAATTTAAAATTTTTCAAAACATTCAAAAACAAATTTTCTCAAAACTTTCAAAATTTTTGTTCAAACACAAAAATGTTAAATGTATATACCTTTGGATTGTAACCCGACTTGAAACAAAAATATCAATTTTCATCAAAAATTTAAAATTTTTCAAAACATTCAAAAACAAACTTTCTCAAAACTTTTGTTCAAACACAAAAATGTCAAAGATATATACCTTTGGATTGTAACCCGACTTGAAACAAAAATATCAATTTTCATCAAAAATTTAAAATTTTTCAAAACATTCAAAAACAAATTTTCTCAAAACTTTCAAAATTTTTGTTCAAACGCAAAAATGTCAAAGGTATATACCTTTGGATTGTAACCCGACTTGAAACAAAAATATCAATTTTCATCAAAAATTTAAAATTTTTCAAAACATTCAAAAACAAACTTTCTCAAAACTTTTGTTCAAACACAAAAATGTCAAAGGTAACCTTTGGATTGTAACCCGACTTGAAACAAAAATATCAATTTTCATCAAAAATTTAAAATTTTTCAAAACATTCAAAAACAAATTTTCTCAAAACTTTTAAAATTTTTGTTCAAACACAAAAATGTCAAAGGTATATATATACCTTTGGATTGTAACCCGACTTGAAACAAAAATATCAATTTTTATCAAAAATTTAAAATTTTTCAAAACATTCAAAAACAAATTTTCTCAAAACTTTTGTTCAAACACAAAAATGTCAAAGGTATATACCTTTGGATTGTAACCCGACTTGAAACAAAAATATCAATTTTCATCAAAAATTTAAAATTTTTCAAAACATTCAAAAACAAATTTTCTCAAAACTTTCAAAATTTTTGTTCAAACACAAAAATGTCAAATGTATATACCTTTGGATTGTAACCCGACTTGAAACAAAAATATCAATTTTCATCAAAAATTTAAAATTTTTCAAAACATTCAAAAACAAACTTTCTCAAAACTTTTGTTCAAACACAAAAATGTCAAAGATATATACCTTTGGATTGTAACCCGACTTGAAACAAAAATATCAATTTTCATCAAAAATTTAAAAATTTTTAAAACATTCAAAAACAAATTTTCTCAAAACTTTTGTTCAAACACAAAAATGTCAAAGGTATATACCTTTGGATTGTAACCCGACTTGAAACAAAAATATCAATTTTCATCAAAAATTTAAAATTTTTCAAAACATTCAGAAACAAATTTTCTCAAAACTTTCAAAATTTTTGTTCAAACACAAAAATGTCAAAGGTATATACCTTTGGATTGTAACCCGACTTGAAACAAAAATATCAATTTTCATCAAAAATTTAAAATTTTTCAAAACATTCAAAAACAAATTTTCTCAAAACTTTCAAAATTTTTGTTCAAACACAAAAATGTCAAAGGTATATATATACCTTTGGATTGTAACCCGACTTGAAACAAAAATATCAATTTTCATCAAAAATTTAAAATTTTTCAAAACATTCAAAAACAAACTTTCTCAAAACTTTTGTTCAAACACAAAAATGTCAAAGGTAACCTTTGGATTGTAACCCGACTTGAAACAAAAATATCAATTTTCATCAAAAATTTAAAATTTTTCAAAACATTCAAAAACAAATTTTCTCAAAACTTTTAAAATTTTTGTTCAAACACAAAAATGTCAAAGGTATATATATACCTTTGGATTGTAACCCGACTTGAAACAAAAATATCAATTTTTATCAAAAATTTAAAATTTTTCAAAACATTCAAAAACAAATTTTCTCAAAACTTTTGTTCAAACACAAAAATGTCAAAGGTATATACCTTTGGATTGTAACCCGACTTGAAACAAAAATATCAATTTTCATCAAAAATTTAAAATTTTTCAAAACATTCAAAAACAAATTTTCTCAAAACTTTCAAAATTTTTGTTCAAACACAAAAATGTCAAATGTATATACCTTTGGATTGTAACCCGACTTGAAACAAAAATATCAATTTTCATCAAAAATTTAAAATTTTTCAAAACATTCAAAAACAAACTTTCTCAAAACTTTTGTTCAAACACAAAAATGTCAAAAATATATACCTTTGGATTGTAACCCGACTTGAAACAAAAATATCAATTTTCATCAAAAATTTAAAATTTTTTAAAACATTCAAAAACAAATTTTCTCAAAACTTTTGTTCAAACACAAAAATGTCAAAGGTATATACCTTTGGATTGTAACCCGACTTGAAACAAAAATATCAATTTTCATCAAAAATTTAAAATTTTTCAAAACATTCAGAAACAAATTTTCTCAAAACTTTCAAAATTTTTGTTCAAACACAAAAATGTCAAAGGTATATATATACCTTTGGATTGTAACCCGACTTGAAACAAAAATATCAATTTTCATCAAAAATTTAAAATTTTTCAAAACATTCAAAAACAAATTTTCTCAAAACTTTCAAAATTTTTGTTCAAACACAAAAATGTCAAAGGTATATACCTTTGGATTGTAACCCGACTTGAAACAAAAATATCAATTTTCATCAAAAATTTAAAATTTTTCAAAACATTCAAAAACAAACTTTCTCAAAACTTTTGTTCAAACACAAAAATGTCAAAGATATATACCTTTGGATTGTAACCCGACTTGAAACAAAAATATCAATTTTCATCAAAAATTTAAAATTTTTTAAAACATTCAAAAACAAATTTTCTCAAAACTTTTGTTCAAACACAAAAATGTCAAAGGTATATACCTTTGGATTGTAACCCGACTTGAAACAAAAATATCAATTTTCATCAAAAATTTAAAATTTTTCAAAACATTCAGAAACAAATTTTCTCAAAACTTTCAAAATTTTTGTTCAAACACAAAAATGTCAAAGGTATATACCTTTGGATTGTAACCCGACTTGAAACAAAAATATCAATTTTCATCAAAAATTTAAAATTTTTCAAAACATTCAAAAACAAATTTTCTCAAAACTTTCAAAATTTTTGTTCAAACACAAAAATGTCAAAGGTATATATATACCTTTGGATTGTAACCCGACTTGAAACAAAAATATCAATTTTCATCAAAAATTTAAAATTTTTCAAAACATTCAAAAACAAACTTTCTCAAAACTTTTGTTCAAACACAAAAATGTCAAAGATATATACCTTTGGATTGTAACCCGACTTGAAACAAAAATATCAATTTTCATCAAAAATTTAATATTTTTTTAAACATTCAAAAACAAATTTTCTCAAAACTTTTGTTCAAACACAAAAATGTCAAAGGTATATACCTTTGGATTGTAACCCGACTTGAAACAAAAATATCAATTTTCATCAAAAATTTAAAATTTTTCAAAACATTCAGAAACAAATTTTCTCAAAACTTTCAAAATTTTTGTTCAAACACAAAAATGTCAAAGGTATATACCTTTGGATTGTAACCCGACTTGAAACAAAAATATCAATTTTCATCAAAAATTTAAAATTTTTCAAAACATTCAAAAACAAACTTTCTCAAAACTTTTGTTTAAACACAAAAATGTCAAAGGTATATATATACCTTTGGATTGTAACCCGACTTGAAACAAAAATATCAATTTTCATCAAAAATTTAAAATTTTTCAAAACATTCAAAAACAAACTTTCTCAAAACTTTTGTTCAAACACAAAAATGTCATAGGTATATACCTTTGGATTGTAACCCGACTTGAAACAAAAATATCAATTTTTATCAAAAATTTAAAAATTTTCAAAACATTCAAAAACAAATTTTCTCAAAACTTTTGTTCAAACACAAAAATGTCAAAGGTATATACCTTTGGATTGTAACCCGACTTGAAACAAAAATATCAATTTTCATCAAAAATTTAAAATTTTTCAAAACTTTCAAAAACAAATTTTCTCAAAACTTTCAAAATTTTTGTTCAAACACAAAAATGTCAAAGGTATATACCTTTGGATTGTAACCCGACTTGAAACAAAAATATCAATTTTCATCAAAAATTTAAAATTTTTCAAAACATTCAATAACAAATTTTCTCAAAACTTTTGTTCAAACACAAAAATGTCAAAGGTATATACCTTTGGATTGTAACCCGACTTGAAACAAAAATATCAATTTTCATCAAAAATTTAAAATTTTTCAAAACATTCAAAAACAAATTTTCTCAAAACTTTTGTTCAAACACAAAAATGTCAAAGGTATATACCTTTGGATTGTAACCCGACTTGAAACAAAAATATCAATTTTCATCAAAAATTTAAAATTTTTCAAAACATTCAAAAACAAATTTTCTCAAAACTTTTGTTCAAACACAAAAATGTCAAAGGTATATACCTTTGGATTGTAACCCGACTTGAAACAAAAATATCAATTTTCATCAAAAATTTAAAATTTTTCAAAACTTTCAAAAACAAATTTTCTCAAAACTTTCAAAATTTTTGTTCAAACACAAAAATGTCAAAGGTATATACCTTTGGATTGTAACCCGACTTGAAACAAAAATATCAATTTTCATCAAAAATTTAAAATTTTTCAAAACATTCAAAAACAAATTTTCTCAAAACTTTTGTTTAAACACAAAAATGTCAAAGGTATATACCTTTGGATTGTAACCCGACTTGAAACAAAAATATCAATTTTCATCAAAAATTTAAAATTTTTCAAAACATTCAAAAACAAATTTTCTTAAAACTTTTGTTCAAACATAAAAATGTCAAAGGTATATACCTTTGGATTGTAACCCGACTTGAAACAAAAATATCAATTTTCATCAAAAATTTAAAATTTTTCAAAACATTCAAAAACAAATTTACTCAAAACTTTCAAAATTTTAGTTCAAACACAAAAATGTCAAAGGTATATACCTTTGGATTGTAACCCGACTTGAAACAAAAATATCAATTTTCATCAAAAATTTAAAATTTTTCAAAACATTCAAAAACAAATTTTCTCAAAACTTTTGTTCAAACACAAAAATGTCAAAGGTATATACCTTTGGATTGTAACCCGACTTGAAACAAAAATATCAATTTTCATCAAAAATTTAAAATTTTTCAAAACATTCAAAAACAAATTTTCTCAAAACTTTTGTTCAAACACAAAAATGTCAAAGGTATATACCTTTGGATTGTAACCCGACTTGAAACAAAAATATCAATTTTTATCAAAAATTTAAAATTTTTCAAAACATTCAAAAACAAATTTTCTCAAATCTTTCAAAATTTTTGTTCAAACACAAAAATGTCAAAGGTATATACCTTTGGATTGTAACCCGACTTGAAACAAAAATATCAATTTTCATCAAAAATTTAAAATTTTTCAAAACATTCAAAAACAAATTTTCTCAAAACTTTCAAAATTTTTGTTCAAACACAAAAATGTCAAAGGTATATACCTTTGGATTGTAACCCGACTTGAAACAAAAATATCAATTTTCATCAAAAATTTAAAATTTTTCAAAACATTCAAAAACAAATTTTCTCAAAACTTTCAAAATTTTTGTTCAAACACAAAAATGTCAAAGGTATATACCTTTGGATTGTAACCCGACTTGAAACAAAAATATCAATTTTCATCAAAAATTTAAAATTTTTCAAAACATTCAAAAACAAATTTACTCAAAACTTTCAAAATTTTAGTTCAAACACAAAAATGTCAAAGGTATATACCTTTGGATTGTAACCCGACTTGAAACAAAAATATCAATTTTCATCAAAAATTTAAAATTTTTCAAAACATTCAAAAACAAATTTTCTCAAAACTTTCAAAATTTTTGTTCAAACACAAAAATGTCAAAGGTATATACCTTTGGATTGTAACCCGACTTGAAACAAAAATATCAATTTTCATCAAAAGATTAAAATTTTTCAAAACATTCAAAAACAAATTTTCTCAAAACTTTCAAAATTTTTGTTCAAACACAAAAATGTCAAAGGTATATACCTTTGGATTGTAACCCGACTTGAAACAAAAATATCAATTTTCATCATAAATTTAAAATTTTTCAAAACATTCAAAAACAAACTTTCTCAAAACTTTTGTTCAAACACAAAAATGTCAAAGGTATATACCTTTGGATTGTAACCCGACTTGAAACAAAAATATCAAATTTCATCAAAAATTTAAAATTTTTCAAAACATTCAAAAACAAATTTTCTCAAAACTTTTGTTCAAACACAAAAATGTCAAAGATATATACCTTTGGATTGTAACCCGACTTGAAACAAAAATATCAATTTTCATCAAAAATTTAAAAATTTTTAAAACATTCAAAAACAAATTTTCTCAAAACTTTTGTTCAAACACAAAAATGTCAAAGGTATATACCTTTGGATTGTAACCCGACTTGAAACAAAAATATCAATTTTCATCAAAAATTTAAAATTTTTCAAAACATTCAAAAACAAATTTTCTCAAAACTTTCAAAATTTTAGTTCAAACACAAAAATGTCAAAGGTATATACCTTTGGATTGTAACCCGACTTGAAACAAAAATATCAATTTTCATCAAAAATTTAAAATTTTTCAAAACATTCAAAAACAAATTTTCTCAAAACTTTCAAAATTTTTGTTCAAACACAAAAATGTCAAAGGTATATACCTTTGGATTGTAACCCGACTTGAAACAAAAATATCAATTTTCATCAAAAATTTAAAATTTTTCAAAACATTCAAAAACAAATTTTCTGAAAACTTTCAAAATTTTTGTTCAAACACAAAAATGTCAAAGGTATATACCTTTGGATTGTAACCCGACTTGAAACAAAAATATCAATTTTCATCAAAAATTTAAATTTTTTCAAAACATTCAAAAACAAATTTTCTCAAAACTTTTGTTCAAACACAAAAATGTCAAAGGTATATACCTTTGGATTGTAACCCGACTTGAAACAAAAATAACAATTTTCATCAAAAATTTAAAATTTTTCAAAACATTCAAAAACAAATTTTCTCAAAACTTTCAAAATTTTTGTTCAAACACAAAAATGTCAAATGTATATACCTTTGGATTGTAACCCGACTTGAAACAAAAATATCAATTTTCATCAAAAATTTAAAATTTTTCAAAACATTCAAAAACAAATTTTCTCAAAACTTTCAAAATTTTTGTTCAAACACAAAAATGTCAAATGTATATACCTTTGGATTGTAACCCGACTTGAAACAAAAATATCAATTTTCATCAAAAATTTAAAATTTTTCAAAACATTCAAAAACAAATTTTCTCAAAACTTTCAAAATTTTTGTTCAAACACAAAAATGTCAAAGGTATATACTTTTGGATTGTAACCCGACTTGAAACAAAAATATCAATTTTCATCAAAAATTTAAAATTTTTCAAAACATTCAAAAACAAACTTTCTCAAAACTTTTGTTCAAACACAAAAATGTCAAAGATATATACCTTTGGATTGTAACCCGACTTGAAACAAAAATATCAATTTTCATCAAAAATTTAAAATTTTTCAAAACATTCAAAAACAAATTTTCTCAAAACTTTCAAAATTTTTGTTCAAACACAAAAATGTCAAAGGTATATACCTTTGGATTGTAACCCGACTTGAAACAAAAATATCAATTTTCATCAAAAATTTAAAATTTTTCAAAACATTCAAAAACAAACTTTCTCAAAACTTTTGTTCAAACACAAAAATGTCAAAGGTATATACCTTTGGATTGTAACCCGACTTGAAACAAAAATATCAATTTTCATCAAAAATTTAAAATTTTTCAAAACATTCAAAAACAAATTTTCTCAAAACTTTAGTTCAAACACAAAAATGTCAAAGGTATATACCTTTGGATTGTAACCCGACTTGAAACAAAAATATCAATTTTCATCAAAAATTTAAAATTTTTCAAAACATTCAAAAACAAATTTTCTCAAAACTTTCAAAATTTTTGTTCAAACACAAAAATGTCAAAGGTATATACCTTTGGATTGTAACCCGACTTAAAATAAAAATATCAATTTTCATCAAAAATTTAAAATTTTTCAAAACATTCAAAAACAAATTTACTCAAAACTTTCAAAATTTTAGTTCAAACACAAAAATGTCAAAGGTCATATCATATACCTTTGGATTGTAACCCGACTTGAAACAAAAATATCAATTTTCATAAAAAATTTAAAATTTTTCAAAACATTCAAAAACAAATTTTCTCAAAACTTTTGTTCAAACACAAAAATGTCAAAGGTATATATATACCTTTGGATTGTAACCCGACTTGAAACAAAAATATCAATTTTCATCAAAAATTTAAAATTTTTCAAAACATTCAAAAACAAATTTTCTCAAAACTTTCAAAATTTTTGTTCAAACACAAAAATGTCAAATGTATATACCTTTGGATTGTAACCCGACTTGAAACAAAAATATCAATTTTCATCAAAAATTTAAAATTTTTCAAAACATTCAAAAACAAATTTTCTCAAAATTTTCAAAATTTTTGTTCAAACACAAAAATGTCAAAGGTATACCTTTGGATTGTAACCCGACTTGAAACAAAAATATCAATTTTCATCAAAAATTTAAAATTTTTCAAAACATTCAAAAACAAAATTTCTCAAAACTTTCAAAATTTTTGTTCAAACACAAAAATGTCAAAGGTATATACCTTTGGATTGTAACCCGACTTGAAACAAAAATATCAATTTTCATCAAAAGATTAAAATTTTTCAAAACATTCAAAAACAAATTTTCTCAAAACTTTTGTTCAAACTCAAAAATGGACACAAATTTGGATTGTAACCCGACTTGAAACAAAAATATCAATTTTCATCAAAAATTTAAAATTTTTCAAAACATTCAAAAACAAATTTTCTCAAAACTTTCAAAACTTTTGTTCAAACACAAAAATGTCAAAGGTATATACCTTTGGATTGTAACCCGACTTGAAACAAAAATATCAATTTTCATCAAAAAATTTTTCCAAACATTCAAAAACTTATTTTCTCAAAACTTTTGTTCAAACACAAAAATGTCAAAGGTATATACCTTTGGATTGTAACCCGACTTGAAACAAAAATATCAATTTTCATCAAAAATTTAAAATTTTTCAAAACATTCAAAAACAAACTTTCTCAAAACTTTTGTTCAAACACAAAAATGTCAAAGGTATATACCTTTGGATTGTAACCCGACTTGAAACAAAAATATCAATTTTCATCAAAAATTTAAAATTTTTCAAAACATTCAAAAACAAATTTTCTCAAAACTTTCAAAATTTTTGTTCAAACACAAAAATGTCAAAGGTATATATATACCTTTGGATTGTAACCCGACTTGAAACAAAAATATCAATTTTCATCAAAAATTTAAAATTTTTCAAAACATTCAAAAACAAATTTTCTCAAAACTTTCAAAATTTTTGTTCAAACACAAAAATGTCAAAGGTATATACCTTTGGATTGTAACCCGACTTGAAACAAAAATATCAATTTTCATCAAAAATTTAAAATTTTTCAAAACATTCAAAAACAAACTTTCTCAAAACTTTTGTTCAAACACAAAAATGTCAAAGGTATATACCTTTGGATTGTAACCCGACTTGAAACAAAAATATCAATTTTCATCAAAAATTTAAAATTTTTCAAAACATTCAAAAACAAACTTTCTCAAAACTTTTGTTCAAACACAAAAATGTCAAAGGTATATACCTTTGGATTGTAACCCGACTTGAAACAAAAATATCAAATTTCATCAAAAATTTAAAATTTTTCAAAACATTCAAAAACAAATTTTCTCAAAACTTTTGTTCAAACACAAAAATGTCAAAGATATATACCTTTGGATTGTAACCCGACTTGAAACAAAAATATCAATTTTCATCAAAAATTTAAAATTTTTTAAAACATTCAAAAACAAATTTTCTCAAAACTTTTGTTCAAACACAAAAATGTCAAAGGTATATACCTTTGGATTGTAACCCGACTTGAAACAAAAATATCAATTTTCATCAAAAATTTAAAATTTTTCAAAACATTCAAAAACAAATTTTCTCAAAACTTTCAAAATTTTTGTTCAAACACAAAAATGTCAAAGGTATATACCTTTGGATTGTAACCCGACTTGAAACAAAAATATCAATTTTCATCAAAAATTTAAAATTTTTCAAAACATTCAAAAACAAATTTTCTCAAAACTTTTGTTCAAACACAAAAATGTCAAAGGTATATACCTTTGGATTGTAACCCGACTTGAAACAAAAATATCAATTTTCATCAAAAATTTAAAATTTTTCAAAACATTCAAAAACAAATTTTCTCAAAACTTTCAAAATTTTTGTTCAAACACAAAAATGTCAAATGTATATACCTTTGGATTGTAACCCGACTTGAAACAAAAATATCAATTTTCATCAAAAATTTAAAATTTTTCAAAACATTCAAAAACAAATTTTCTCAAAACTTTCAAAATTTTTGTTCAAACACAAAAATGTCAAATGTATATACCTTTGGATTGTAACCCGACTTGAAACAAAAATATCAATTTTCATCAAAAATTTAAAATTTTTCAAAACATTCAAAAACAAATTTTCTCAAAACTTTCAAAATTTTTGTTCAAACACAAAAATGTCAAATGTATATACCTTTGGATTGTAACCCGACTTGAAACAAAAATATCAATTTTCATCAAAAATTTAAAATTTTTCAAAACATTCAAAAACAAATTTTCTCAAAACTTTCAAAATTTTTGTTCAAACACAAAAATGTCAAATGTATATACCTTTGGATTGTAACCCGACTTGAAACAAAAATATCAATTTTCATCAAAAATTTAAAATTTTTCAAAACATTCAAAAACAAATTTTCTCAAAACTTTCAAAATTTTTGTTCAAACACAAAAATGTCAAATGTATATACCTTTGGATTGTAACCCGACTTGAAACAAAAATATCAATTTTCATCAAAAATTTAAAATTTTTCAAAACATTCAAAAACAAATTTTCTCAAAACTTTCAAAATTTTTGTTCAAACACAAAAATGTCAAAGGTATATACTTTTGGATTGTAACCCGACTTGAAACAAAAATATCAATTTTCATCAAAAATTTAAAATTTTTCAAAACATTCAAAAACAAACTTTCTCAAAACTTTTGTTCAAACACAAAAATGTCAAAGATATATACCTTTGGATTGTAACCCGACTTGAAACAAAAATATCAATTTTCATCAAAAATTTAAAATTTTTCAAAACATTCAAAAACAAATTTTCTCAAAACTTTCAAAATTTTTGTTCAAACACAAAAATGTCAAAGGTATATACTTTTGGATTGTAACCCGACTTGAAACAAAAATATCAATTTTCATCAAAAATTTAAAATTTTTCAAAACATTCAAAAACAAATTTTCTCAAAACTTTCAAAATTTTTGTTCAAACACAAAAATGTCAAAGGTATATACCTTTGGATTGTAACCCGACTTGAAACAAAAATATCAATTTTCATCAAAAATTTAAAATTTTTCAAAACATTCAAAAACAAACTTTCTCAAAACTTTTGTTCAAACACAAAAATGTCAAAGGTTTATACCTTTGGATTGTAACCCGACTTGAAACAAAAATATCAATTTTCATCAAAAATTTAAAATTTTTCAAAACATTCAAAAACAAATTTTCTCAAAACTTTTGTTCAAACACAAAAATGTCAAAGGTATATACCTTTGGATTGTAACCCGACTTGAAACAAAAATATCAATTTTCATCAAAAATTTAAAATTTTTCAAAACATTCAAAAACAAATTTTCTCAAAACTTTTGTTCAAACACAAAAATGTCAAAGGTATATACCTTTGGATTGTAACCCGACTTGAAACAAAAATATCAATTTTCATCAAAAATTTAAAATTTTTCAAAACATTCAAAAACAAATTTTCTCAAAACTTTCAAAATTTTTGTTCAAACACAAAAATGTCAAAGGTATATACCTTTGGATTGTAACCCGACTTGAAACAAAAATATCAATTTTCATCAAAAATTTAAAATTTTTCAAAACATTCAAAAACAAATTTTCTCAAAACTTTCAAAATTTTTGTTCAAACACAAAAATGTCAAAGGTATATACCTTTGGATTGTAACCCGACTTGAAACAAAAATATCAATTTTCATCAAAAATTTAAAATTTTTCAAAACATTCAAAAACAAATTTTCTCAAAACTTTCAAAATTTTTGTTCAAACACAAAAATGTCAAAGGTATATATATACCTTTGGATTGTAACCCGACTTGAAACAAAAATATCAATTTTCATCAAAAATTTAAATTTTTTCAAAACATTCAAAAACAAATTTTCTCAAAACTTTTGTTCAAACACAAAAATGTCAAAGGTATATACCTTTGGATTGTAACCCGACTTGAAACAAAAATATCAATTTTCATCAAAAATTTAAAATTTTTCAAAACATTCAAAAACAAATTTTCTCAAAACTTTCAAAATTTTTGTTCAAACACAAAAATGTCAAAGGTATACCTTTGGATTGTAACCCGACTTGAAACAAAAATATCAATTTTCATCAAAAATTTAAAATTTTTCAAAACATTCAAAAACAAATTTTCTCAAAACTTTCAAAATTTTTGTTCAAACACAAAAATGTCAAATGTATATACCTTTGGATTGTAACCCGACTTGAAACAAAAATATCAATTTTCATCAAAAATTTAAAATTTTTCAAAACATTCAAAAACAAATTTTCTCAAAACTTTTGTTCAAACACAAAAATGTCAAAGGTATATACCTTTGGATTGTAACCCGACTTGAAACAAAAATATCAATTTTCATCAAAAATTTAAAATTTTTCAAAACATTCAAAAACAAACTTTCTCAAAACTTTTGTTCAAACACAAAAATGTCAAAGGTTTATACCTTTGGATTGTAACCCGACTTGAAACAAAAATATCAATTTTCATCAAAAATTTAAAATTTTTCAAAACATTCAAAAACAAATTTTCTCAAAACTTTTGTTCAAACACAAAAATGTCAAAGGTATATACCTTTGGATTGTAACCCGACTTGAAACAAAAATATCAATTTTCATCAAAAATTTAAAATTTTTCAAAACATTCAAAAACAAATTTTCTCAAAACTTTTGTTCAAACACAAAAATGTCAAAGGTATATACCTTTGGATTGTAACCCGACTTGAAACAAAAATATCAATTTTCATCAAAAATTTAAAATTTTTCAAAACATTCAAAAACAAATTTTCTCAAAACTTTCAAAATTTTTGTTCAAACACAAAAATGTCAAAGGTATATACTTTTGGATTGTAACCCGACTTGAAACAAAAATATCAATTTTCATCAAAAATTTAAAATTTTTCAAAACATTCAAAAACAAATTTTCTCAAAACTTTCAAAATTTTTGTTCAAACACAAAAATGTCAAAGGTATATACCTTTGGATTGTAACCCGATTTGAAACAAAAATATCAATTTTTATCAAAAATTTAAAATTTTTCAAAACATTCAAAAACAAATTTTCTCAAAACTTTTGTTTAAACACAAAAATGTCAAAGGTATATACCTTTGGATTGTAACCCGACTTGAAACAAAAATATCAATTTTCATCAAAAATTTAAAATTTTTCAAAACATTCAAAAACAAATTTTCTCAAAACTTTCAAAATTTTTGTTCAAACACAAAAATGTCAAATGTATATACCTTTGGATTGTAACCCGACTTGAAACAAAAATATCAATTTTCATCAAAAATTTAAAATTTTTCAAAACATTCAAAAACAAATTTTCTCAAAACTTTTGTTCAAACACAAAAATGTCAAATGTATATACCTTTGGATTGTAACCAGACTTGAAACAAACATATCAATTTTTTGATTTAAGAAAGACCGTTGCTTTCCTTTGGCCAAAATGATGCGGATACACTCATGGGTGTTGCAAAAAGAATGCCAATTGTCCGTAAAATATTTAAAGAATCCCGGGGAAAGAAGCAGAATTTAGAAAACACGTCTGGGGGAGGGTAAATGGGGTTTAATAAGTCTTCGTAGAGACCAGCAAGTTTAAGTCCGAAACGGCAGGCTTAAACCTCACTTTGGTAAAAACCTTCTCCTTTTTAGCAAAAGCGGCATCTTTTTTAGAGTGTGCCCTTTGGCCTAAAAAACCGGTAAGATTAGCTGCTTTTGGCTGTCTATTTGCAATCACTGAAAGCAACTAGAGATTGCCTGGTTGGCATTAATAAAAGAGAAAATTCCTAGTCTTCTTACGTTTTTTGTAAACCTTTTGAAATCTCTCCTTGTCCTTGAGAATTCATACGGTTGTTTTCTCAAGGACTACAACTTTAAACAAAAATAACAATTTTCATCAAAAATTTCAAAAATTTCAAAACAAAACAAAAGTTTTGAGAAAATTTGTTTTTGAATGTTTTGAAAATTTTTAAATTTTTGATGAAAATTGATATTTTTGTTTCAAGTCGGGTTACAATCCAAAGGTATATAATTGTATAACCTTTGACATTTTTGTGTTTGAACAAAAGTTTTGAAAAAATTTGTTTTTGAATGTTTTGAAAAATTTTAAATTTTTGATGAAAATTGATATTTTTGTTTTAATAATAATAATAATACTTTATTTACGGTATAATCTTACCATTTACATCTACATCAAATATACATAAACAATGATGTTTTACAATACAAAAATAAAGAATACAAATATACCATTCATAAAAGCGCACATATTAGACATTAGTCAGCATGACTTAGCTGACTTCTGAACGTAGATTTAGAGACACAAAATACATTAATATCAGTTGGTAAATTATTTGCAAATCTACACATTCTACCGAGTAGATTGTTGAAACCATAATTAGTAGAATGAGTAGACTCGCGAAATAAAGAAGAATGTCTGTTATGTCTATTATTAGGTGCTACATGGAATGGAAGAGTACCAAGTAGCTCCGGACAATCAATCTCAGACATTATTAAACTACGCAAGAACGACAAATCAGCTCTTTTGCGGCGAATCTTCAATGGCGGTAGATTGTACAATAAAGCAATGTAGCAGTAATCATAATTTACAGATAATATGCCGGATTTATAAGACAATAAACGACAAAACTTTTTTTGAATTTGTTCAATACTACGGTTATGAATTTCATAAACAGGACTCCAAACTGACGGAGCATACTCTAAATGCGAACGCACCAAAGCACAATATAAAAGTTTAAGTGTACTGGCTGATAAATCCGCGGACATTCTATATACAAATCCTAACATTTTTATGGCACGATTGCACATGATGTTTATATGTTCAACAAATGTAAGTTTATGATCAAAAATAACGCCAAAATCTTTTATTTGTGTGACTTTGTTTAACACTTTAGTACCAATTATATAGTTAAAAGAAATTTTACTTAAAGTTCTATGGGAACTTATTGAAAAACATTTATCAGCATTAAAAAATAATTTATTAATAAAACACCAAGTATTTATAAAATCCAAGTCCAGTTGTAAAAAATGGCAGTCATTGAGAGATGATATTTTTCTATACTAAAAATGTACATTGACATTTTTGTGTTTGAACAAAAGTTTTGAGAAAATTTGTTTTTGAATGTTTTGAAAAATTTTAAATTTTTGATGAAAATTGATATTTTTGTTTCAAGTCGGGTTACAATCCAAAGGTATATACATTTGACATTTTTGTGTTTGAACAAAAATTTTGAAAGTTTTGAGAAAATTTGTTTTTGAATGTTTTGAAAAATTTTAAATTTTTGATGAAAATTGATATTTTTGTTTCAAGTCGGGTTACAATCCAAAGGTATATACATTTGACATTTTTGTGTTTGAACAAAAATTTTGAAAGTTTTGAGAAAATTTGTTTTTGAATGTTTTGAAAAATTTTAAATTTTTGATGAAAATTGATATGTTTGTTTCAAGTCTGGTTACAATCCAAAGGTATATACATTTGACATTTTTGTGTTTGAACAAAAGTTTTGAGAAAATTTGTTTTTGAATGTTTTGAAAAATTTTAAATTTTTGATGAAAATTGATATTTTTGTTTCAAGTCGGGTTACAATCCAAAGGTATATACATTTGACATTTTTGTGTTTGAACAAAAATTTTGAAAGTTTTGAGAAAATTTGTTTTTGAATGTTTTGAAAAATTTTAAATTTTTGATGAAAATTGATATTTTTGTTTCAAGTCGGGTTACAATCCAAAGGTATATATCTTTGACATTTTTGTGTTTGAACAAAAGTTTTGAGAAAGTTTGTTTTTGAATGTTTTGAAAAATTTTAAATTTTCATCAAAAATTTAAAATTTTTCAAAACATTCAAAAACAAACTTTCTCAAAACTTTTGTTCAAACACAAAAATGTCAAAGATATATACCTTTGGATTGTAACCCGACTTGAAACAAAAATATCAATTTTCATCAAAAATTTAAAATTTTTCAAAACATTCAAAAACAAATTTTCTCAAAACTTTCAAAATTTTTGTTCAAACACAAAAATGTCAAAGGTATATACTTTTGGATTGTAACCCGACTTGAAACAAAAATATCAATTTTCATCAAAAATTTAAAATTTTTCAAAACATTCAAAAACAAATTTTCTCAAAACTTTCAAAATTTTTGTTCAAACACAAAAATGTCAAAGGTATATACCTTTGGATTGTAACCCGATTTGAAACAAAAATATCAATTTTTATCAAAAATTTAAAATTTTTCAAAACATTCAAAAACAAATTTTCTCAAAACTTTTGTTTAAACACAAAAATGTCAAAGGTATATACCTTTGGATTGTAACCCGACTTGAAACAAAAATATCAATTTTCATCAAAAATTTAAAATTTTTCAAAACATTCAAAAACAAATTTTCTCAAAACTTTCAAAATTTTTGTTCAAACACAAAAATGTCAAATGTATATACCTTTGGATTGTAACCCGACTTGAAACAAAAATATCAATTTTCATCAAAAATTTAAAATTTTTCAAAACATTCAAAAACAAATTTTCTCAAAACTTTTGTTCAAACACAAAAATGTCAAATGTATATACCTTTGGATTGTAACCAGACTTGAAACAAACATATCAATTTTCATCAAAAATTTAAAATTTTTCAAAACATTCAAAAACAAATTTTCTCAAAACTTTCAAAATTTTTGTTCAAACACAAAAATGTCAAATGTATATACCTTTGGATTGTAACCCGACTTGAAACAAAAATATCAATTTTCATCAAAAATTTAAAATTTTTCAAAACATTCAAAAACAAATTTTCTCAAAACTTTCAAAATTTTTGTTCAAACACAAAAATGTCAAATGTATATACCTTTGGATTGTAACCCGACTTGAAACAAAAATATCAATTTTCATCAAAAATTTAAAATTTTTCAAAACATTCAAAAACAAATTTTCTCAAAACTTTTGTTCAAACACAAAAATGTCAATGTACATTTTTAGTATAGAAAAATATCATCTCTCAATGACTGCCATTTTTTACAACTGGACTTGGATTTTATAAATACTTGGTGTTTTATTAATAAATTATTTTTTAATGCTGATAAATGTTTTTCAATAAGTTCCCATAGAACTTTAAGTAAAATTTCTTTTAACTATATAATTGGTACTAAAGTGTTAAACAAAGTCACACAAATAAAAGATTTTGGCGTTATTTTTGATCATAAACTTACATTTGTTGAACATATAAACATCATGTGCAATCGTGCCATAAAAATGTTAGGATTTGTATATAGAATGTCCGCGGATTTATCAGCCAGTACACTTAAACTTTTATATTGTGCTTTGGTGCGTTCGCATTTAGAGTATGCTCCGTCAGTTTGGAGTCCTGTTTATGAAATTCATAACCGTAGTATTGAACAAATTCAAAAAAAGTTTTGTCGTTTATTGTCTTATAAATCCGGCATATTATCTGTAAATTATGATTACTGCTACATTGCTTTATTGTACAATCTACCGCCATTGAAGATTCGCCGCAAAAGAGCTGATTTGTCGTTCTTGCGTAGTTTAATAATGTCTGAGATTGATTGTCCGGAGCTACTTGGTACTCTTCCATTCCATGTAGCACCTAATAATAGACATAACAGACATTCTTCTTTATTTCGCGAGTCTACTCATTCTACTAATTATGGTTTCAACAATCTACTCGGTAGAATGTGTAGATTTGCAAATAATTTACCAACTGATATTAATGTATTTTGTGTCTCTAAATCTACGTTCAGAAGTCAGCTAAGTCATGCTGACTAATGTCTAATATGTGCGCTTTTATGAATGGTATATTTGTATTCTTTATTTTTGTATTGTAAAACATCATTGTTTATGTATATTTGATGTAGATGTAAATGGTAAGATTATACCGTAAATAAAGTATTATTATTATTATTAAAACAAAAATATCAATTTTCATCAAAAATTTAAAATTTTTCAAAACATTCAAAAACAAATTTTTTCAAAACTTTTGTTCAAACACAAAAATGTCAAAGGTTATACAATTATATACCTTTGGATTGTAACCCGACTTGAAACAAAAATATCAATTTTCATCAAAAATTTAAAATTTTTCAAAACATTCAAAAACAAATTTTCTCAAAACTTTTGTTTTGTTTTGAAATTTTTGAAATTTTTGATGAAAATTGTTATTTTTGTTTAAAGTTGCAGTCCTTAAGAAAACAACCGTATGAATTCTCAAGGACAAGGAGAGATTTCAAAAGGTTTACAAAAAACGTAAGAAGACTAGGAATTTTCTCTTTTATTAATGCCAACCAGGCAATCTCTAGTTGCTTTCAGTGATTGCAAATAGACAGCCAAAAGCAGCTAATCTTACCGGTTTTTTAGGCCAAAGGGCACACTCTAAAAAAGATGCCGCTTTTGCTAAAAAGGAGAAGGTTTTTACCAAAGTGAGGTTTAAGCCTGCCGTTTCGGACTTAAACTTGCTGGTCTCTACGAAGACTTATTAAACCCCATTTACCCTCCCCCAGACGTGTTTTCTAAATTCTGCTTCTTTCCCCGGGATTCTTTAAATATTTTACGGACAATTGGCATTCTTTTTGCAACACCCATGAGTGTATCCGCATCATTTTGGCCAAAGGAAAGCAACGGTCTTTCTTAAATCAAAAGAGGCCAATTTTCACACGTCAACCTTTGAAAAATGTTGATTTGAAGTGGTACTCCGCATTGTCCCGGATTACCTAACAGAGGAAGACGTTGGTTTAGATTTAGAATCCCTTGGATATAGCATTTTTGGAATACCGGAACTGCGCGGGGTTCCACCATTCGGTGGCCAGCCCTAAAGACGCAACACTTAAGAGTGCTTTTTGTTTTGGCTTTTATCTCGCCAACTTCAGATGCAAAGCATTTGTTAAAATGATGGTTGCGCAAAACAAAGTCGTCCAAGACGTCAGACCGGCAATCGAGTCTGTACCAGCTCCAGTCCTGTCTTCTTCCGCTTAAAGCGTAGGTTCCCGCAAACCTGTAGCGGCAAACCGAAATAAATTGTTTGCAATGATGTCGCTCCTCTAGTTTTACCAGAAAATTATGTCTTTTTTTTTATTTCCATAAAACAATGAATAATACATCAATTGCTTACGGCATTACAGAAAACATAGGCAAAGTCGAAGAATTCTTTTTTGAAAGGAATCTAGATATCATGAGTCGAACCACAAACCCACTTAAGCGCTGAGATTCTCAAATATCTTTACGTACTTGGGAAAGTTGGTGGTAAACCGAAGGCGTGGGACAGTGATCTTTGCAAAAAGATTTTTGGACTACTCCAAAGAGGATACTCTTAATTTGTTTGATACTCAGCGTGGAACAGCTTACAAACTATTGCCAAGGGTGGAGCTCTGTTTGAGGTTCAAAAATTTGGTTTGGATAAACTTACTTTTTATAGCTTTGTTTCTACCGAAAGGACGTAGGAATACTCAAGGACGTCAACTTCTAAGCTGAAATCCAAACAATTATTGACCTTAGCTCCGACCACACCTCTGTACTACTACTGGAGCTCTACGGAAAGAGATCAACCGGAAAGAAACGAAAATTTGTTATTTGTACAGATTGGACTCTTTTCTTATGATCCCCGGAAGTGAGCATGTTCAGTCTGGCCCCAGTAAGAACGGTTGCGGAAATCAAAAAAAACCATCGCACTACTTACTAATCAAATCCACTAAGCCAAATAAAAAGCTTTTAGAACCCATCATGTTTGGCGCCGTTTTATGATTATCTTGGGCTACAAAGGCATTAATTTACCAAAGAAATGCCGTCAAACATTAATGGTCTAGGTATTGTGATCCCAGAGATTGTAAGACCTTAAACTTGTTTCACATCAAAGGCCTTAATGTTGCACAAAAACTTGTGTTGCCAAAACACTTTGGCCTTTAATATCATAATCTAATGTAAAAGATCTTCAAAGTCTTACGAAACAAACGATCCATTTATGGTGAAAATGTGGTTTAGTATACTATTGAGGGAAAAGCCGAAGCATTTGCTGACAGTCTCGAAAGCCGAATGCTCCCTTTTAAACATTGAAAACACTGATTAAGGAGCATGTCGAAAAGGTCCACCAAAAAGTAAACAACTTTCTGAAAGACGCTGACGAAGACACACTGCTGGACGGCGTTCGAAACTTAAAACTCTTTCCTCTTCTGGCTCAGATAAATCCTAAACAGAGCTTTGAAATAATTTTCGCATAAAGCAACCAAGTTCACCAACATTGCTGATGCAATTCTTTCAATCGGGCACTTAACTACTGAATAGAAAAGGCCTACTGAATAGAAAAAGCCACTTTGTAGAAATATTCTAAAACGTAGTAAAAACCAAAAGTTTTCAAAATTTTATCGGCCAATCAGCTTTCTATGCATTTCAAGTAAGATCACAGAGAAGGTGATCTTGGACATAATGTAAGATCACAGAAAAGTTAATAAACTTTTCTTTGCCGACCAACATGGGTTCAGATGGGGTCATTCAGGTGTCCATCAACTAAACCGCTTGACGGACCACATTATTAAAGGTTTTAGACAGAAAAAATTATGAAAATGGTTTGACACGGTCTAGCACAAGGGCTTTCTTTTAAAGCTAATAACAAAACTTCTCTATGCGTCTTATAAAACTGATAGCTTTGAATCTAAACTTCAGAAGTCTGGCAGTTAAGCTTAAAAATCACATTTTTATTTTACGGCAGATCACGACAGATGTTCTTCAAGGCTTCATCTTTTTGCCTCTGAAAACGTTTTTAATAAAACAATATTAGCATTAAGAAAGTTATGTAAAATAAAATAAAACATTGTTATAATTCCTCTATATTTTATATTTATTTTTTAGTATATGTACACGTTTGCAGAATTTTCTCCTTGCCTTTAAAATAAATACTCAATTAATAAATATTAATTCCACACAATTTACATGTGGCTTTCTTCTTTGGGCTTATCATTACGTTTAGGAGATGTTAACTCTCTATAAATATTCTTCACTGGTGCTTCGATGCAAATATACAAAACTAATGAAACCCCAAAAGCAAAACTTAAGTAACCAAATAATAAAGCCCACTGTAAAAAATAAAATAATTAAAATTGCCTTAATCAATAATTTAACTCACCATTCCAGTCATATCGTAATAAGAAGGTACTTGCAACATACCAAAATGTCTTAATATGAAAACCATGTGGCATAAATAAGCTCCATAGATTAGTTTGCTTAGAGGAATAAATGGTTTCCAACTGAGAACATTTTTCATCAAAAAAGCGTTTCCAAAATTAATACACATCATCATGCCTAGCGTTCCAAAACCCCATAAAACACGGTAAGTGGCGGAGTATAGGGCATTCCAGAAAGGACTGATTTCAAAATAAGAATTGTAAATAATTGCTCCAGAAAACATTGGGAATAGTAAGCAGATTGATGAAATTGTGTAGATTATATTGGACTTTAACTGAAATAAATTGTTTAGTACACTATTGCATTAAAATATGTTACTTACATCTGAGAATTTTTCATTATTCTTCTTCATTTTTGCATACATATAGCCACCAAACATTCCAATTAAATATGGTGGTATTCTCATGTGCGATGTTTGGTAAACGATTCGAAATTCGACGCTAGTTTTCATGCTTTGGACAACTCGTACGGCCATAGAGTGGAATTCTTTAATTTCATAGTGGTATGTGTACGCAAAAGTGAACACAATTGAGCTTAGAAAGCAAGCAACTGTGAGAATTTTAGCAGCAGTAGGCTTTATCTTGTAAAGAGCAATTATAATTATGCCAATGATGAAAAAGTGGAAGTCGCAATTTAAGTACCATGATTGCAGCATACACTGAAAATAAATATTAGTTGTACATAAAATTAAGTAATTTAGATCAACAAATTTATAGACAAAAAACTTTGATATCTGAGTTAGGAAGGAACAGAATATTAAAATAAATATAAATTAAGTTAAATTTTAAATTAAAATTTTTATTTTTCTGTTTGGATTTCTTTCTGTGGCTCAGCTTATTAAAGTAAATTACTAAAATGTGTACGTATGTCTTACCATATTATTTGCTTTCACGTAATTACTAATATATAGTATGCTTGTCCACCAATTGTTAGAGCAATCTTCAACTTCTGATCCAATAATTGCATTCCATAATGGACCCTGACCCATGTGCTTTAATATTGCAACATAGAAGAAAATTACGAATGCGAATGTAGGCGTCAAACTAAAAAAAGTATAATATTAATTGGTACTTTTGATTGATAAATACAACATTTATTATATTAATGTGAGTGGATGGTCCAAACGCTGCTTACTTTATTGCTGAAAGCCTCAGATTTGATAGGTGGAGTTGTCACTAATTCTGAGTACTACTCTTTCACTCAACGAGCAAACGTACAAACAAATTGCGGACAGCCCAAATAATGTGGCATGTTCTATGTT
The DNA here is from genome assembly GCA_963932245.1 of Tachinus rufipes. Classification (NCBI taxonomy): domain Eukaryota; kingdom Metazoa; phylum Arthropoda; class Insecta; order Coleoptera; family Staphylinidae; genus Tachinus; species Tachinus rufipes. The sequence goes on along the minus strand of OZ010746.1, from coordinate 12,033,643 downwards.
ACATGGCGTAATCGTGTAAGGTAAGAAACTAATTATTCTAATTTAAGACTGTGATTTCAATTTGACTAAACTGGCGGCGTTGGTTGAGTAAAAAAAACTAGCAACAAACAGGTTAGTGGAAATGTAGCGCTAGATGTAAATTTTAATATTTATATATGACTAACGGTAGAGGTTCTCAGAATAACAATTTAAAAAGATGACAGAGTCGACTTGGAATTATAGGTTTGTTTTCTAGTATCTTTAAAGCACAATTATTTCTTAGTTCCTTTTGAAATTGTGTTTAAATTTTTGAAAATAATGTCCGGGTGGTCAGAACTTTGTTATACTTAGTTTTTCAAAAGTACTTTTAGAGATAACTTTGTTACCATTCTTGAGAAGTAAAAACGGTCCCTCATTAAAGGCAAAACACTCCGAAAATTCTTGGATTTTTTGTTTGTTTTTAAGTAGATGTCCATGGGTTTATAGGTGACTCTTTGGAGATGTTGTCTCGGTGTAGAAAAGCCTTGCGGCATTTGTTGTTAGTTCAATGTGCTAAAGTGTGCAATGACACCGGGAAGGTTTCTGTACGGTTTATGTTGACTTGCTGGTTGAGTTTTCCTATGTTCAGGAACTTCTAGTTTGTTGATGTATGTTCTATGCTCACCATTTGTTGTAGCCATTATTTAGTCGGAGTCGTTTTTGAAGATTTGGAGTGATTTTATTCTTGAAGTTGTTCAAAATTATTTTTGTAAAACTGCTTCAGGCAAAGTTTTGTTTAGATTTTTATTTAGACTTTTTTGATCAACTGTAGACTTTACTTCTTTTTTCTTATCTGATTGGCCAATTTTTTTTTTCTAAACTTAGTAAAAGTTAATCTTTTACCTAAATTACAGGTTTGAGAATCAGTGATAATGGTTTATCTATTTGTTGAAAAAACCCTTAGCTTTTTCGGACAATATGACTTGGTTGCCCGAGACATAGGATTAGACGTTGGTGTGTTTTGGGTACTATTTTTCTTGGTAGGTAACTTGTTGTAGTTGTGCCTGTTGTAACCTTTAGTTTATGTTGAATATTTTGTTGGTTGAGGCATCCCAGTTTCTTGGTTTTAACAAATTTTAATCAAGGGTAAGTTTATTTGGGGTACTTTGCGTTGCGTCGCTGGTCTTCTTGTTGTTGTGGTACACCGCAAGTGGTGGGAGTTTGTCCTTTGACTCTTGCAGATAAAATTCCACATGTCATTGTTTTACCAAATTTGTCTGCGAGTGGTAAGTTGCAGTAATATAATGTGCAATTTTTTACTTATGCATGGCATTTTTGAACAAGTGGCTTACAATTTTTGGACCGTTATTGCACAAAAGTACATTGAAGTATTGATGTAACATGTATTATTCCACGCTTTGACGGTAGCTTTACTAATCGCGGATGGCATCGGCACGGTTTTTACTTAACGCGTGCATAAAGTTCAAGAAAGTTAAAACTATTCCATTTCTGGCCCGGGTGGTGTTTAAAGGTCCGATGAAATCTATAGACATTTGTCTCCAACGTTTTTTTGGAGAGTCCAACTGGAGATGGGCTTTAGGTTGCTATGTGCTCACCTTTGAGAGGGAGCATGTAAGGCAACGTTGGTTTGGACTCCAAATAGACATTGTAGTAATTGGTGCAGGACAAAGGTTGTCCAAGTAAAGTTTAGTCAAAGCTCAGTAAAGTTGATCTTCCACCCAAATTACAGTTTTGACTATCAGTGGTAATGGTTTATTTACTTTTTGGCAAAACCCTTAGCTTTCCCGAGCATAATGACTTGGTTGCTTGGGGCATAAAATTAAACGTTGGTTTGTCTCGGGTAGCGTTTTTCTTGGTAGGTGACTTGTTGTGGTTGTATTTGTTGCATGGTTCTCTTAAACAACTGGCTCATAAGTTGCAGATCGTTATTGAACATAGTTCTACGTTTTGACGGTAGCTTTACTGGTTGCGGATGGCATGGGAACGACTTTTACCCAACGCGTGTACCGGTCCAACATGGTTAAAGCTATTTTATTTATAGCCTTAGTGGTGTTAAAGTGTTTAATAAAGTTTATAATTACTTGTTTTAAAGATTTTTTTGAAGAATGCGACTAAAAAGAGACTATAGGTTGTTGTAGGCTTGGACACCCGGCCACGGTAAGAGCTCAAAATAGCGGTGTGCGTATCGTCTTGTTGTTGTTGACAGCCGGCTGCATGCATCGGTATTATGATGGTTTTTTTTTTGTCGAGCGTTAGGAGGCTTGGATAGTTATTCTTAACTGGATGAAGTGCTTAAGAGCTCTCTTTGCTTACTCAAGTGATATCAAATGTCAGTATCGCGGAGATAGGCTGGGTTAATGGCGTATTGTTTCGACGTTTTATCTTGGCTGCTCAGACCCTACTTTTGCTAACTTCAACGGACACTCAATAATAATTGCAATCACTCTTGACCTGATCTCCTATTTTAATTTTGTTTTCCAAGTGTCTTCTAATTGTGTCACACGCAACCATATGCTCCTCCTAGTTTCAACTTATCACATATTGTGATTATAAGAGTGCAGACTGACTTACGTTCCAACGAGACATTTTGCTTAAACTTGCTTTACAACTTTGACACTTTCCTACATTCCCAGCCAAGGTCAAGTCATCTACACAAAATTATATTTCTCTCTTTAACACCAAATCTATAAAAAAATTTCCGCTCCCGTAACTTTTTCATTAAAGCACAATCGAAAGTATGACGTCATTGACTTTTTTGCGGCCATCTCTTAGGATCCGATGTTTTTGGCAGCACAGACACGGATCAGCGAGGCGTCTTCCAACCACTTTTTGCTCCAACCAAGCTTTAGGCAGCAACCCCCCTAACTTGCCAATTACCAAAAAGGAAATCCAAGAGCTGTTGCACTCATCCTAAAGATGCAAAAAAATTGCTTCTTTTTGTAATATTATATTTGGTTCCCATTTTTAACACGTGTATGTATTCCGGCTACTTCTTTTTCGGCTCAAACAAGCCCATACAATCCTTAACATCAAAGTTCTAAATCTGCATTCAATCCTTTTGCGATGATCAGGTTGTTCTCTTTGAACCCAATTAGGATTCAGGACAGTTTGCCCCATCACGTCATCTTTGACCTCAAATCGGACTTGTTCTCTTTAATAAATACTAAATAGTGTACTTTTGCTATTTTCCTGGATGTAACCTAAGCCTATGATTGCCTTCCCTTACCCCCATATTATAGCCACTTTAAAATCATTTTTGGCAAATTGGTCGATTCAAACCCGGGTACCACAAGGTTCCGTTTTCTCTTCCACTCTTTTTAACATATATGTTATGGAGATTTCCAAACCCTCAAACTTACAAATTAAACTCCAGCAATAAGCGGATGACAGCGAAGCATGCAAGCAACTCCAAACTTACCCCTCCCTTCTCCAACGGTGGCTCCAGAAATGGAAGCTTATTGCTTACCCCAAAAAAACCTGACTTATCTTTTTTTATCACCCCAACCTCCATATCCGCCACAACAATTCAAGGCCCTCCACGGTACCTTTAAGTACCAGTCAAAAACGCTTCTCCTCACCGTAGTGTAAGTATAATGGTGTGTCCGTCTCGAGAACGCATTTTGATCCAGTTTGCGAATGACGTCAGGTGAAACTATGGCAACGCGCAATTCACACACTTATTATTAAAATCGCCCTTAGATCAGTGTATTATTCAAAGAGTTTTATAACTAAAGATTCCAAGCTGCCGTTTAAACAATGTATAAGCTGCGTACATTTCTCGGTATCTCCGTCTTTGTCGCACCATGACGTTTCTCTATCACATACAACGTAATGCCGTACGCGTGAAGGAGGGCGGGTTTAAAGAGGCGCTCGATCATTAGTAGAGAGAGGGAGAGGGTATAGTGTTGTGCAACAAGAACAGAGATACCGAGATTGTACGGCAAAACGCTGGCTTGGAATCTTTAGTTATAGAACTCTTTGGTATTATTGTCGTTGTCAGTGAATTATTAAATATATGCTTTGCTTTGAAAATAAAACCAAACTAATTATAATTATCAAAAACTTTATTATGTCATCTTGTTCTGTGTATGCGTGCACAAATCATACACAAAAAACCAAAAAAACTGACATCCAATATTTTCGATTTGGATCAAAAATATCCGCTTTTTGGGTAACTATCCGCACATTGGCAACACTGCTTATCACCCACTTGACGTCACGGTTTAGAGAGAGATAGATAGAATCATGCGCATTGCCTATATATTCATACCACAATTGTGCCTATCGCCAGCCTTAAAAAGCGAATTATAAGAAATTTCTCAACCTCTAACTCCAGCACCCTTCATCGGCCCTCCCGGCACTTTTGAATATTCCTTCCATCCTTCATCGTCTCACGCCTTAAGCAACTCCAAGACAAATTTGCCATCGCTTTTTATTTTGGTACCCCAAAAAGATAATCCACTACTTCCCCTCCCCTCCCTTGCTGCCATCCTTTAGCACGCACAGACAGACAGAGAAGCTTCTACCTCACCTTCTTGATAATACCTCATTTATTTTCAGGTAACTATTAACTATATAAACTTACTTAACCGGCGTTTAACATTTATAAAGTGGGCCTCGCTTCCTCTAGCAATACGCGGATGACCCTCCATCTGGGGCTTTCTGCCAGTTTCCGGTGGTAAGGTCAAGTTTGGTGAATTCCTGGGCAAAGTTTTTAAAAGTTTTTTGGATCTTTGAGAGAAGAGCGAATTTGGTTTTTGTCACTTTATTCAATTTCCGATAGTTGATGCAAAAGCATGGTTTGCTATTTTTTTTTGTTTATGAGCACTATTGGGTCACAGTAGAATGACCCAGGTTTGATCGTTGCACCAAAAACAAGTTTTGCTCAGAAGGCATAGTGCCTTTACGTTTCTCAACAGAACATCCTGGAGAGTAAGAAGAAGAAAACGCAAGGCTTTCTTCTTACCTCAAAACAACGATTTCCGATAATGACCAACCACCAGGTCAGCTGCGACCCAACGCCGATGGTCACCGACTATATTCAAGAAACTATACAGTGGTTTACAAAAACGTTGCTGTTGATACGATACGGCGTAGCAACCAACAAACTTCTGGCTAAAAGCTTTAACTCGTCTACGTTATTTTGCTCAAACTGCAAAGCAAATTTGTATTAGCACGCGTATCTACATCTGATGCTCAAACATCTAATCTTACAAAACTAAGTTTACAGCGTACACAAACCTGCCACAATCATGGTACATGTACAGGATGTACAGGAACACATGCCGGATAAACTCCAAACAGGTTCAGTAATGTTTGAAAGTCACTTAATTCTTGGAAGCAGCAAATGTTTTGCTTTTACCATTTGAGACATGCCAAGGAATAATAGAAGATAAAGCTACTGAGATGGCACCGTTAACCATTAAACCAAAACACCCAGTGGATAAAACAGAGAACCACCAATGAGAGATTTATTTATGACTAGCCTAGCATAGCGTTTGTAGTCTAGAGAAAAACATTCAATTACGTCACAATCATGATTGTGTATAAAGATGAAATCGAACAGGTTACTCCAACAATGTTTATACAACATGGCAAATAAATTAGGTTTGATAACGTAACTTATAAAGACAAGTATTTTTAAAAGAAGAAGAAAGCAACCACCAATTGCATCCACAGGTGGATTTTGTGCTCAAAACCTTGTTACTTCAGAATTACACTTCAGATTAGAGTATTATAGTTGTAACCGCCACCAAAACTGGGACTTTAAAGACAGTTTTAGATAACCTATGTTGCAAGCTAGATGAAACATAAAGTTTCCTTTTATTTAGTTTGGGAGATTGTTGCAGCCAGTAAAAGGTGCAAAACCTAGCTAAGAACAGAGCTTTCTACTGTCCCGCCTCTCTACAAATTTGATTTGTCTCCATAAGGTTTTCAAAAAACAGAAAAGAAAAGCACCAGCAGCCGACCAAGAAAGATGCAAGCGCATTGTACCAGCGCCAAAAATTGGAAGGTAAAACAAAGCACACTTATACTACTACTATCAAGTACTACGTTGCGACGCCTTCACACGTTTTGAACGTCAACAAAATAGCAAAATGGTACTTGTAAGAATTTTTCTTCTAAACTGCTTTTAAGTCCCTATGGAAAACATAAGACCATCAAGTTTTATCAGGTTTTTGCACACATCCAGAAGCTGACCAACCGCTCCATGTGGTTGATTTCCAGTTACCACATTACACCCAAACCTATATGGCGGTTACGTCGTTTTTTTAATTTAAATTTTAAATAATTTGAATAAAGACCAAATTTAAAGGCATACCCATGAAGTGTGCGCAGAGAAGTTTTGTCGATAGGTGCTTTTCCCAAACCAATTTTATTACCTAACTAAGGCAAATTAGACTTTTTGTCTAAAAAACATTTTAAGATTTTATTTTGTTTTGTCTTGTATCTCAATAAATTTACCATGGAAAAGTATACAACAACTCAAATACATAGATTAGAACTACAAACTACGACAGTAGCATCTGACTGTCAGGTTCATACTTGTGATACAAACTTTAACAACTCTTAGCGTACACCCCCACTACGTTATTTTTGCACGGTCAATTTGCTTACATTACGCTGTGTTAGTACGTCTGCTATACAATAACAAACTATTACAAATATGCACAACTTATCAAAATTCCCAGCCAGCCAGCCACTCAAGTGTTGGTTATCAAAAAATTGAATATCATCTCTCTTTCTTACCAAAAAACTTCTAACGCTTGCAGGGAAGAGCAACTTCTAATTTCTTGATTACAAACACTTGAGCGGGTAGGTAAGCACTCCAGTTTAACCAAATCGATGGTAATTATATATTTAAGTGGACCACCCACCCAAGTATTGGCCATCAACAAATTGAATACCACTTTTCACTCCTACTTAGAGACTTCTATTTTTTTAATCACAAACATTTAAGCGGGTTATTGGAGTAAACTTTCCACTCACTCAAATGTTGGTCATCAAAAACTTGAGTATCACCTTCTACTCTACGATTTAGAAACGTTTAACTTTTAACTTTTTGATCACAAAACACTTGAGCCACCCGCTGGGCGCTCCAGTTTAAACCACTCGATGGTTTTAACACATGACTAAAGTGACCCAACCACCCACCCAATTATTGGTCATTAAAAGATTGGATTTTACCTTTTCCTCTTCGATATAGACTTCTAACGCTTACAGAGAAAAGCAAGTTTTAATTTCTTGATCACAAACATTTGAGCGGGTGGGTGAGCATTCTAATTCAAACTACTTGATGGTAATTATGTATTAGTGGCATACTTACCCACCCAATTGTTGGTCATAAAAAATTACGCTTGCATAGAGAAACAACTTCTGATTTTTTAATCACAAACTCTTAAGCAGGTGGGTGTGCACTTTAATTAAAATTACTTGATGGTAATCATGTATTGAAACGGCGCAACCACTCACCCTAGTGTTGCTCATTAAAAAGTTCATATATAATATCATTTTCTTCTCTCTGATTTAGAGACTTCTAACGATTGCAACTTCTAATTTCTTTTTGACACTTGAGTGAGTGAGTGAGCACTTAGACTAACAAGTACATGTCTGTATCACAGATGATTATAAAGATTGAAACTAGTTACGATTTTTTAAATATATTTGTGATAAAGTACATGGGCAATTCTATTTCAAACGAACTAGAGAGCATGTGTGGGGGGGGGGGGGGGTGTATTGAGAAATTTGCTTTAGTATTTTATTTCTATAATTTATTAGTAATCTTCTATCGGTTTATGAGGGTATAAAACTCCTCAAAAAATTCTACAATTTTTTGTTGTTTTTTAACTTAAACGCAATTTTTGTTTAAAAATTGCAAATTTAACTAAAAAAAAAAAAAATAACTAGTTAAATCAATCAGAAATTTTCCGTAAAATTCAAATCTGGCGCCATTTCAAGTCTATACCCTGTCTATAAGCCGCAAAAGCCATAAAACCATGTGTTTGTTCTCAGTGGGCTGGGCAAAAAGGAGCATTTTTAATTTTTTTTTAACCGCCAAAGTTGAAGTATTTTGATCTACGAACAATTTCTGATTAATGTTTTATTTATTTTATAATGAATTATCACATAGTAATGGCCACCACCATTCATTTTTTAAAAACCAAATAATAAATATTTAATAATACATACCTAATATATCTAGTAACTATCCAAATAGCAGGATTCTTTTTATCATCAATCAATTTAAATACTAGCAAAAACGCACTGATCACAAAAAAGCCATCAATAAACAAAGATCCATTGAGAACTAACATTATTGGTATTGATTTTGCCAACTACAAAAGTATAGTTAAACATTTTAAAACAGTTTTAATTAAAATTCTTACCCATTCAATATAATTCAAATTAACTAAAGGAAGTGTTATTCCAATACACATTAAATGTGCAACAAAAACTGGTATGAATGACATAAATTTCATCCCATTAAAAGTGGAAAGCGCTTTATCATAATTTGCTTCTCCCAAATCGTGAAAACTGTTGATTGCTGAGAAAATCCTGATGAATTTATTGCCTGCAACAATGAAATAAGCAATAGGAATTTACTAGTAAAAGTAGTTTATAATTAACCTTTTTCATTACGGTTTTTCCTGATGTTGAAATCCATTATGGTAGCCAATGTCACAGTTGTTAAAATAGCAGCGGTAAGTATACTGAAATAAAATATAAACTTTAAAAATTTAAAAAATTATTTAATAATTATGTTATACCAAAAGATCAACTCTGCAGTACCAAATCCATCTGATTCTTTTGTTTGGCATAATGCTTCAGGTATTGCAGCATTGAAGCTGACATTATATTTAAGAAATATACTATCCTGGGTTTGTAAATATTTGTTTAAATATGTTTCTAAGTCACTAGTTTGGCAGGAAGCTGGAACACACCAGCCTATACGTACTATGTCTCTTCTTTGTTGTGCTAAATCTGAAACTTCCTAAAAAAGACTTTTGTTTGAGTAATTGTACTTAAATGTAATAAAATATTACCAAGAAATTTGTAACAATAAAATTTATTCTTTGTTGTTAACACTATTCATAATAGAATTAAGTGGCATTGAACTGTTTTGGGATGAAGAAGGCTGCATTTTTATTTACAAAAATGCTCTAATCATTGAACAAAGTTCTTTAGTAATATTGGAATTTAGGAATGCAATTGACTTCTTCTACATTGAAGGTTTAAGACTAGAATTATTTGTGAGTTTATTTAACGCTGTAATTGTTTGACAATAAAGTATTAGGTTGATTGAAATGCGCGTAGAAAACCATACATATTCTCTGAGTCATCTCCTAACATAAGTTGTATCACTACAAAACCGGTTGAGAATTTAAATTTTTAATCGATGGGTACCACACGAGCTTTTAAACTGTTGCCTGGAACTAACCGAGTCCAAGTTTTTATCGATTTGTTTCAAAAAAATGAGCAAAATCCGAAATCGGCTAATAATTTTGCATCAATTTAATATATATTAAAATCTATTTTAGTTTCCTTCATAAGCTTAACTAAAAAAGAGTTTAATTTATAGAATCTAGTTTGCAATTCTAATTAAAGACTACACCAATTTCCATATTAATAAATATTGTTAAATTTAATTGAAAAAATATAAATAATATGATTTGGATAAATTCAATGTCTTAATCTCAAATTTATTACTTTTCTATTCATAGAAATACCTGAATATAATAATAAATGCTTATATCACAGAAAGCAAACTCATAAATTTAATAATTAATATCTGAATATATACAATACTGTATATAATTCTCCTTATATGCAGTGCACATATAAATGATAATGACCGGACAACAACTTGATTCCCTGACCTTCCATAAAAAATATAAACGCGACTGCCGTGTATTCATTCATTATGTGAAGTTAATTACTATTTGCTGTAAATGATAAATGTTTCTTAATCGGGAGATGCTATGTAGAACATTTCTTGGGTAAAACCCGTAGATGTGTACTGAAGAAATACATTACAAGTTCCAGCAATGGATGGATAGTGCATGCTAGTACGGAAACTGGTATAATTAAAACAAATAAAAAGTTCTCTTCAAAAACTGGTTAACGGCAATCCTGAGCAGTGGTCGGTATTGCACGCAATTTTATATGCTGTATTAAAGAGCCATACATGTATTTATTTAATAATTATAAATAAGTTTGAGATTATGTAAATTAAATTAAATCTTAATACTTTGATATGATAAAAATAGTTTTATTTATGACTTTTAGTTAATGAATCAAATATATTATTAAAATTAATTGAATAATACATTCTGTTTTAATCAATAGAGTAATTTAATTGCATGAGAATCCAGGCGGATTCCTTATGACCTCGGATGTGTGGACGACGAAGATACTCTGCTGAGCAAGTACGCCAGACAAATCGCTACTGAGTTGTAGTGACTTATTTATATAGATTGTTGTTGTTAAAATATTATTATTTTGAATTTACAGTTTGAACTTGAAATCAATAGTTTTCTTTAATGAAATTTAATGGAAAACACGATTGAAATGGGAAATACCAAGTTAAAATTGTGGTCGGAAAACTTTTTCTATGGCCCATCCACCCAAGTGTTAGTCATCAAAGTATCCTATATTTTCTTCACTTCTTGTGCTCTTGTAGCTATTGTATACAAAAGAATGAATCTAATATGTCACTTAAACATTAGAAAATTGTTTAATGATCAACTCTTTGATAACTAACACTTGGGTGGGTGGACGGAAACCAAGTTTAAATTGTGGGCGTAAAATATTTTTTACTGTGGCCTACCCACCCACCCAAATGTTAGTCATCAAATGATCTTATGTTTCCTCCACTTCTTGTGTTCTTGTAGGTATTATGTAGGTATTATATACAAAAGAATAGATGTCAAATGTCACTTAAACATCAGAAAATTGTTTAATAATAAATCCTTTAATAACTAACGCTTGGGTGGGTGAGCGAGAACCAAGTTTAATTTGTAGGTAAAAAACTTTTTTTACAATGGCCCACGCACCCACATAAGTGTTAATTATTGAAGGACCCTATGTTTGGTTTGGGTGAGCGGCAACCAAGTTTAAATTGTAAGCGTGAAACATTTTTTAAAGTGGCCCACCCACCCACCCAAGTGTTAATCATTAAAGGATCCTACTTTTCTTCCACTTCTTGTGTTTTTGCAGCTATATTATACAAGAGAATGAATGTCAAATGTCACTTAAACATCAGAAAATTGTTTAATGATAAATCCTTTAAAAACTAACGCTTGGGTGGGTAAGCGGAAAACAAGTTTAAATTGTAATCGAAAACTTTATTTGCTGTGGCTTACCTACCCATCCAAGTGTTAGTCATCAAAAGATCTTATGTTTCCTCCACTTTTTGTGTTCTTGTGTTCTTGTAGCTATTAGGTACGAGAGAATAAATTCAAATTCCACTTAAACATCAGAAAATTGTAAATTCTTTGATAACTAACGCTTGGGCGGGTGGGCGGGAACCAAGTTTAAATTGTGGACAAAAAACTTTTTCTACTGTGGCCCATCCACCCACCCAAGTATTAGTCATCAAAAGATCTTAAGTTTCTTCTACTTTTTGTGTTCTTGTAGCTAATATATACAAAAGAATGAATGTAAAATGTCACTTACACATTATTACACCAAGTTCAAATTGTCAGCAAAAAACTTTTTTACTGTGGCCCACCTTACCTACTCAAGTGTTAGTTATTAAAGGATCCTATGTTTTCTCCACTCCTTATGTCCTTAACGCTTGGGGTGGGTGAGCGGAAACCAAGTTCAAATTATAGGTGGAAAAACTTTTTCTACTGTGGCCCACCCACTCACCCAAGTGTTGGTCATTAAAAGATTTTAATTTTTTTTCACTCCTTGTGTTCTTATAGCTATTATGTACAAAAAAATGAATGTCAAATGTCACTTAAACATCAAAGAATTGTTAAATGATGAAGATCTTATGTTTTCTCTACTTTTTGTGTTCTTGTAGCTATTATATACAAGAGCATAAATGTAAAATGTCACTTACACATAATTACACCAAGTTCAAATTGTAGGCAAAAAACTTTTTTACTGTTACCTACCTACTCAAGTGTTAGTTATTAAAGGATCATCATATGTTTGCTCTACTCCTTGTGTACTTGTAGCTAATATATACAAGGGAATTACTGTCAAATGTTACTTAAACATCAGAAAATTGTTGAATAAAGAATCCTTTAATAACTAAAGCTTGGGTGGGTGGGCGGGAACCAAGTACAAACGGTAGGTGAAAAACTTTTTCTACTGTGGCCCACCCACTCACCCAAGTGTTAGTCATTAAAAAATCCAAAGTTTTCTTTATTTCTTGTGCTTTTGTAGCTGTTATATACAAGAGAATAAATGCACAGAAAATTGTTTAATAATAATCCTTTGATAACTAACGTTCTTGTGGGTGAGCTTAAACAAAGTTTATATTGTGAGCGGTAAACTAAACAAGTTAAAGAACAGAAAGTTAACTAGTTCACTACTGATCAAGCTTAAGAAAAATCTACTTGTTTTCTACAAAAAAATCTTAATTAAGTACCAAACCAATTAAAGTCACTGTCATATTGTAGGCATAAAGTGCAAAAGCCAAAAAAATTCCATAATAATTCTTTAGAAGTTTGCACATAATCGAAGTAGAGATGAGATACAAACTTGATGTGGATAATGTTGTTTTCTAACACTAGTTGGTTTTTATACTAATTGAGAATTAAATTTTTTTGCTAAAACAACCAGAAGTTTAACCTGAATATTGTTTGGCACAGACAAAAGTCTGCTATAAGTTGGTAATATCTGCAAAGTTGCGCTTTTTTGTGATTATGGATAGTTTACATTGATTGCACAAGCATGAATAAAATTATCGTATTGTATGTACCCAAATATTGGACGCGTTATCTTAACTTTTTTTCTTCTTTTGTCTGGTTTAACTTATGATTTTTATTTTATGTTCATTTATAGTAAATGGTGGTTGCTTCTTATTTCCGTTTGTCTTGTTATTCTTACATTTTTATCTTGTTCTAGTTGTTTTTGTTAACTAGGTAGTAGTCGTTGTGTTCTTGTGTATTTGTGAATTTTCTAGTGTTTGAATTTGGTGTTTGTTACTACTAGGTTACTACTTCTAGTATTATTATGTTTTTTGTTCTCTTATCTATTTCATGTTGTAATTTATTATAAAAGCTGTGTTTTTTGTGTGTCTTTATTTGGTTCTATCTACCTTTATAATTTTTTCATTTATGTGTTTTTCTCTTGTTGTATCTTTTATTGTTTCTGGAGCTATTATTATTCCTACTTCTCTTTTAGCTTTTATTATCTTCAATTCTTGTCCACATTAACCAGTAGCCTTTATGTATTCTTACTATTCCTTAAAAACCTAAAAAAAAGTGTAAAGTTTTTAGCTCCCGGAAAAGCCAAAACAAAAGTCTTTTGTTACTTCCAACGCCCAAATTGCACTCTTTTTAGTAAACAATATTAGACACAGTTTTTCCACTGTCCGGGTACATACGCAACAATAATTCTATTGTTACGTATGCAATCTGTGCAGAAAGTACAAAACTAAAATACGCAAACCACTTACTTGTAGCCCCAAAATAGTCAACCAAACAATATCACAAAAAAAGAAAGAAGCAGAATCTTTGTCTTTACCCAAAACTTGGACAAACGCCTGACTTTAAACAACAAACTTGCAAACCCACATTTTGTATACGCCAAAGTATTCTATCAAAAATGAAGCACAAAGTTAGTTATGTTATTTGCGCTCTTAAAAAATACTAGCACTGCTTTCACGACAAAACACTGCGTTTAATGTATTTCTATACCTAATGATAGTGGTGTGTTCTTAGATTTGTGTTTTTCCAATATCTGTGATATTTCTGTGATTAATGATGTGGATCTTTTGTTAAAACTTAGCCAACATCATAATGCTTATGTGATAGATGTAAAATGTGATACTAATCGTGATATTTTAATGTGTAATTATGTTTTTAATGATTTTAAATTTGCCGACTTTAACGCAGTCAATAAATTTTTTGCTGAATGTTGATTGGTCCGCCATTTTTTATTATTGTGATGTTGATATTTGCGTTAATTTATTTTACTTTGTGTTGCATTTCGTTTTGTCCCCAAACAACTATGGCGTGAAAACAATTTTCCAGTTTCGATTAATAAAGAACTGATTTCACTAACTAGACTAAAAAAAAAAAATCTGTTCACGTTATAAATCTTCAACACTTTTGTCCAATTATAACAAGTTTCAATCAATTTGTACTTTGTGTAAAAGTCTCAGTACATGTCTATACAAGCAATATATTACTCAAACAGAATTCAACATTCAAGTAACCCTAAACAATTTGTTAGTGTGACTAGAAAAACTAATGATTTTCCAGCTACAACGTATTATAAACAAAAAACTTGCAGTAATGGAGATGACTATGTTAATAGTTTTGCTGAATTCTTTTCTTCTGTTAACGATACACAAACTCATCTAACTCTATTGTTTGACTTTAAGAAAAACGTATTACATATAGCATTTTCAATTAGTCTGTTGGTTGTATTTAAAGGGATTGAGAACTTTAAATGTAACTTTAGCACGCGACCGAACGGTGTTCCTTCCATCTATGCTGTTAAAACAATGTATTTATTCAATTTCTACACTATTGCATTTACTTTTTTAGGCTTTTCTTAATAAAGCTAAGTTTCCTCTAGTTTAGAAACAAAGCTACATTATACCTTTGCATAAATCTGGAGCTAAGGAGGATATTACTAAATATAGAGGTATATGCATCTAGTCTGCTATTCCTGTTATTTAATCAAATTTTAACTGGTCAAATAGAATGGATGTGCAAAAGCATTTTAGTAAAACAGCAACATAGGTTTTGTGAGAGTCGTTCTACTCTTACAAATCTTCTTTGTTACAAAAATTATCTTTTAAATGCCTTTCAATCAAGAGTTCAAGTTGATTCTATTTACACAGATTTTTCAAAGGCTTTTGATCGCTTTAATCATAAAATTTTGATTGCTTTGAGCTTTGCGTTTTCATAAATATGTTGTTGCGTGGTGGTCAAAAAACTAATAACTTTTTATCACAACCAATTGTTGTTCTATCTGGGGTTCCTCAAGGATCTCATTGTGGACCAACTCTGTGTTTACTCTTTATTAATGATCTTGTTTATTCTATTAATTCTTAGTCTTATTTTTTATTTGCTGACGATCTTAAAATATTTGCAAAATTGTTTGGATGTTTTTCGATAAGCTTTAACAAAACTTTAAGTAAAGTATTGTATAACTATACTATCAATAATAATGTTTTGGAACATGTTACACAAATAATAGATTTGGGCGTAATTTTTGATTCAAAACTAACTTTTGTTGAGCATATAAACTATATGTGCAATCGTGCTATAAAAATGTTAGGTTAGGTTAGGTTAGGTTAGGTTAGGTTAGGTTTGTCATTGATTATGTACATAATGATGTAGATGTAAATGGGTTTTTTTATATACCGTAAATAAAGTATTATTAAAGTTCTTGTACTAAAAATTTTATATACACTTAATTTTTTTAGTACTAAGCACTTTTCACTTTTTTTTGTTAATAAGTTGAATTGAATTTTTGAAATATCAATAATGACAAGATTTTTTTGATCTTAAAAAAATTACCTTGGTCCGGGCTTGGAGGTCTCTTTTTGTTATTTTACTTGGTATTTATTACAATTTCTCTGCAACTATTTTATCTATCTTTCTAGCCAAACCAATGTTTGCCAGTTGTTTTGTCTAAATCTTTTGTTCTAAGTTTTAAAATTGTCTTTAATATCTCGTAACTACTGTATTGTTTTGGTAGACTACTTTTTCTATCTATATTAACTATTGAAGTAAATAAATCATTTGGTGTAAAGAGCCAGCCAGTCAATATAACTTGTTTGCGCACTTTCTATAAATTATTAACAATTTCTTTACTATGTAGACTTAAAGTATACGTCTTACTATTGATTAGATAACATCGTCAGAAAATTGGAAAATTTACTAATCCAGTACTAAACAAGCTTAACAAAATGTACTAGTTTTCTAAAAAGGAATCTCAAGACAACTAAGGTCAATTTTATATCTTTGACATATAAGGCGTTTTGCCGTGAGAAACCGTACAAACCAGCGATCAAACAGCGGTTATATTTCTATCTCTTTCTATTTTTGGGTGATCGCAGAAACGTCACAAAAACGTACTGGTTGTAAACGGTTACACCTGTCATTAATTTTCTTATGATTATTATTAATTTAGTAAAATATGTGCTATATATACATTTACTTACAAAGAATCTTCATTTTTTTATACTTAATACCAATTTTTACCAATTATTTTCATAATCATTCTTGACAATTCATCTCATTATAGGATATCATATTTAAATTTGATATACCGGACTTAATAAACTGCTTCCAACAACAATTTTAAATTTACCTCGCTGGTTGGTACATTCGGAGTCCAAAGTAAACAACCGGTAACTCAACGGTTTAAAACCATTTCATACCACAACGTCAACGGTATCTCACTGCAAAATGCTTATAGAGTCTTAAACCAACAAAATTCTACAACAATTGCACAGTTCTTTTTAAAAAAATTGCACACAATTAAGGTATATATGATATACAACATTGATGTGAATGGTATTGTTTTCTAATAAAGTGCGGAAATAACAAAAAATTATGCATAATTTGGTAGTAATTTCAAATATGTAATTTTTTTTTGTAATAATTTGATTGATGATTACCTTGAGGATCAGAGTAAGCGGTTTCCGCAAAGATTAAACTATTGTTGCGTATGTGTACGCATAGTGGGGACGCTATATTCAATGTTTTAACTAAAAAAAGAATAATTTAGCTGTTCCCGTGCCGCAATAATTAAGTGACTGCTGTTTGTTAAAAAACAAAAGCAAAAATGTCTTTTCATTAATATTTTAATATTTTAATGTTCTAAGTGTAAATGAAGTCTTCGTGAGAACAAATTTTTGTTTTAAATTTTTTGGAATCTGAACATTATGCAGTTTGTGTAGTTATTTACACGTCTGTTTAAGAAACGGTTTTTTATTACGGGGAACGTCAACAGGAATCAAATTGGCATTTTGGTGATGCAAAATGAAAAAGACTTTACACAATTATTTGGTTCGTCTGTGTCAAGTTGTTTATTGACGTTCAATTTTTGGGGTGCGCTTCTTAACTTAAAATTTGTATTAGTTTTAAACTATTTTGTGTTTTTGCTAACGGATGTTTTTTATAAAATTAAATCGGTATCTAATGGTTTTGCTAGGCGTGGCTTGTCAGTGATCGGTCGACGTTTAGTTGTTTTGCTAAAACTGTTTACGATTTGTTCGACGTTTGTGAGTTGTTTTTCTCAAAAAATGGTTTTAGATTGTAAGAGTCTTGGAAATGTTTTGGTTGCATGTCTAAGAAAGTAGAACAAAATCTGCAAAGGTCTTTCATTATTTCTTTATTTGGTGTAGAGTTTTTGGAAGTATTTGTTTGGAAAATGCATGCAACTGCCAGGTTGGGCATTAGTGTTAGATTGAGTTTTGTTGGGGTTTGTCTATTCCTGCGAGGCGTAGTTACTAATTTTGTTAGCGTTTTTCTGCCTAGTTTACAATTTGTTAAGTATTTGAAATAGACCAAAGAAATTTTTTATCAGTATATAATGTATTATTATTATTAAGTTTTTTACAAACATTGAGCTTTGTACCAGTGACGGAACTAGGATTTTGGGCCCCATCGCAAAACATTGAAAAGGGCTCCGATAGAAAATTTTATTTTAAAAAAGCATACAAATCCAGAAAACCAGTACTAAATAAGTCAAATTGTATAATAAACTTTCAAAAAAATTAGTAAAACTGTCAAACAACTTACAGTAATAATTTTACAATATAATAACGTATCTGTTAATTTTTGACAAACAGAACTTTTGAAACATTTTGAAACACAATATTTTTGAAGATTTTGGAAAACATGAACAGACTTAAGAAAAGATTTTTGACAATACAACTGACTTGAATAACATTTTTGATAATTATAGAAAGTTTTTGACAATTTTTGTCTTTTTTATCAATTTTTGAACTTCTTTGACATTTAGTAATCATATTTATTTGTTTGTAAAATATGTTTGACAGTTGTGAAAACATTTTTAGAATGATGGAAGATTCTCAACAACACTTTAGGAATGTTTCTGACACCTGCCAATCAGTTCTTAGATTTGTGTAACATTTCTGTCAGTTTTCGACAGTTTTTGACAGTTTTAAAACGTTTTATCAGAAATATTTTTGACAGTTTTTTAACATTTATATTAATGTGAAACATTTTTAAAGTTAAAAATGGTGATTTCTAATCCTGAACATAAGTACGGACAAATAGTTTAAACTGGGGTTCACGTATACCCGCCCAACTGTTGGTTATCGAGAAAATAAATTTTTTTGGGTGGGTTACTTTTCAACATAAGTGTTATTTAAGCAGTATTGCAGTATCTTGCTTACAGGTAACTCCGCCCCTGGGTGTGATGTTCGACAATCTCTTGATTAAAATAATTAAGCGACTGCGGGAGAAGTTTAAAAAACGCTGAACAAAGTGTTCTCCCGCAGTCGCTTGTTCTCTTGTAATTTTATACATAAGCAGCACGAGATGGTCTTGGATGAGCTGAGACTAAGTGTTAAAAGACAATTAAAACTTTTGCAAAAACGATAGAATCACCCAAATAGCTAAAAAAATTGGTTAGGTTTAACCTGACTTAAGATTAAGTTAAGCATACTTTTAGAAAAATTAATTTGCGTGTATTGACTAAATTTAGACACACCAAACACAAACAGAGTGGACTTTCATTTACCATCAACCACACGCTGCCTGTTACTACCGCAACCATTAGCACAAGGATATGTGGAAAACTAACAAAAGAACGTTAAAGGGCTAAAGAAAATCTGTAAAAACCAGCGAATGTAGACAAGCAGCAAGAACGGGGCAATTAAAACTGAGACTACAGACAACAATCTACCGAAGACCTGAAAACAAGCTTGGTTATTGCTGTCAATTTTTTTTAACGCATTTGAATACAAAATAGTTTTTGAGAAAACTTAAATTTTGGAAATAAAAAAAAAAAAAACAATTATTTTTTGCGTTTTTATTGGTTTTAAAAAAACGTTTATCTTCCTTCAAAATTTGTTTATTCTTGGGATTTTTTTAAGTTAACAGCATACTTTTAAAATTTGGTTTTTGTATGTTAATGCGCAAGAATCGGTTACATTAAGGCCAATTTATAATACCAAACCTTTTGTGACAAAAAACCGCAAAACAACTTTTTTGTAAAAATCAAATTTCTTATAACTTTAAAGCACAGCGAGTTTAAAAAAACAAAAACAACAAAAATAAATACTTTGTTAAAGCCCGCAGGCCGCTCTGTTCTCAATGAGTTGGCTTGTTTTTATCTAAAATTTAATTTTATTATAAATTGTTAGCAAAAGTTTGATGTTTAAATCAGTTTATTCCAAACACTGCTTTAGAGGTCCGTATCTCAAGAACAAATTGGTTTTTAATTGAACCTATTGGATTTTTATTTACCAAACTGTTTAGAATAAACACAGTTTTGGCTTTGTGTGGCACTTTTTTGCCAATTTTTCGATTAAAATTTTTATTTTTTTTGGCGAGTTGAAGCAGAAGAACGCTGCAAAACGCAAGTTTGTGCTCCCCCGGTTTCTTCTTAATACAATGTACATTTTTTTATTTATGATTTATTTTAACAAACGCCGTCAGTATTTATTGGAAAATCGGATCATCTTTTGAATTTTTTTATTTGAAAGTAACGTTTTGCCTCTTGTCCAACATTTTCTTTTATGTTGTAGGACTACCAAATACGCCCTTTAATAAGTTGCGTAGGTCACATTTGATTGTTTTCATTGACCTAACTTCAGACTGAACTAATCAATAAGTTATTTGCACATTATTTAATCAACACCAACTGCAGCTATAAAGGCCATGTTATGTTTGCCACCTTTCAACATTTTACATTCAGCAGATGGTACTAATGGCAACTTTGCGTCTAAACTCAGTTGGTTTTTGGCACACTACAAGGAGGGCTGGCAAACACTGAACTCTCTTGGAAGAAGGTGTTAAGAAAACAATTTAACATCATTGTGCTTCAAAGACTTGTGCGCTCATGAACAAGAGAAACAAAATGTGGTAAATGATTCTATTAAAATCTACACGAATGGCTCAAAAACTAGTAAAAGTTTTGAAGCTGGAAACTTCTCGCAAGACCTAGACCTGAAAATATCTTTACCACCAGGAACGCACACAACTATCTTCCAAGTAAAAGTAGTTAGGTTAATAATAATAATAATACTTTATTAAACAAGAATGATCATTAAAAAACGACATTTGTTAAGTCAATACAATAAGATAAAAACCTGTGAGGTTAAAGAAATAGTGTCCAAGTAACGTCCAAATTCTAACAAATAGTAGAGCGGCCCTAGTTGCTATAAACAAGTCTAAAAACATATCAAAACTAATTTTTAAATATCACCGTGCTCTTACTTTAGCAGCCTGTGGAAATAACATCGATCTATTCTAAGTGAATTGGCATTCCAACAGACTAGGTGACATTAAAGACAACAGGCTGGTGCGTAAAATGGCGTGTAGACCTAAATCCTGGAGTTTTACCACTCAAAAACTTTAATAACTTACTTAAAGTTAACACACACAACGCACTGAGAAGGCGTTGGAATGACACTCCCGGCTGCAGATAAGCAAATGAGGTCATTACCCAAACGCTAAGCTAATTACTATTTGCAATTATCTAGAAAGAAAGTAAATTATAAACGGAATTTTGACAGAATACTGCCAATTAAGAATACACATGCACATTATTAGTATTGGAGGCAGTTTAGCGTGGAGAAAGTGTAAAATAGATGACAAGTCGATCTTAAGCACGTGCTATGTACATGCGCGGCCTATGTTGGGAAGCTTCACATGGCCGCGCATGGAGACCCCTCCAGATTTTGTACTTGCATACATCAGCTACATAGGGTGATTGGGTGGTTGAAAGAACATAATAAAATCTACGTGCTCTGCAACTTTAAATGGAAAATCCAAAAATTGATGTAAAATTGAGTTTGTACATTATGCTTTCTGACACAAAAGTTTATATCAAAAGTTATATTTGCAAACTTTATTACCATAATTCGGGGTAGGCGATCTTTTTTTGTTATTTTACTTGGTCTCTATTAAAATTTTTCCTGCAACTTTCATACTTTTCCATCCTTCTAGCAAAACCAGTGTTTACCAGATGTTTTGTCTAAGTTTTTGTTCTAAATTCTGAACTATAATGTCTGGTAATACTTAGGCTTAGTAATCCTTTTTCTTCACCCAACGCAAAGTTTTTAGTTTTGACTGTGTCACTATTGTATTTGCCATTGAAGTAGAATTTTTTTTGTTGTTGTAAAGGACCAACCAATCATTATAGCTTGCTTGCATATTTTTTATAAATTATTGGTAATTTTTCTATTAAGATTGTTGATTTTATTTAAAATAGCGGTGTAGGCTTAAGTTATACGTCTTACGATTCATTCGGTAACAACGTCAAATTTAGTGCAGTTTTGTACCTGAAATAAGCTATCATCAACAACAAATTGGAAAATAAGAAATTTACTATCTCATTACTAAACAAACAAAAAAATCTACCTGCCAAAAAATTTCAAGAAATCTCAAATAAAAACCAAACCAACCAAAGTCATTTATAACCTAAACATGAATGAATGCTTAAAGTAAACAAAATGTACAACAATTGTTCTTTGGAAGTTTGCACGTTTTATATCACTGGCTGACTCTTATACTGTTTGAAAATAAGTTCTTTGCTAAGGTTGCCAAAATTTAGAACCAAAAATAGTTGGTAATAACTACAAAGATGCCTTATTTTTATTATCTTAGGGCTTAGAGTAAGCGGCCTACGTGTTGTAATTTTGTACTTTTTACATGAATTGCAAACACCGTGATTGCATTATTGTTAAATATGTGCCCGGACAGTACATGCGCTATGTTTATTACTTTTACTAAAAATGGCGTAATTTGTCTGTTTCAGTGCTTCATGAATGAGTAATTGTTGGTTAAGCAGTGACAGCAATATGATTTTTTTTTCTTTGTCACCTTTCTTAATGTCACAATGTTTTAAGTGTGAGATCCTGTTTGATTTCTGATTTGGATTTTCAGGTATTAATATTTTGTAAAGATCTCTATTGCAATAGTTGGGTTATGATTCAGTTTGGCCAAAAAACTTTGTTTTACTGCATAGAATGTCGACAAGGATTAAGTTGGCAATTTGGTCAAGTCGTTCTCAATTGCCAATTTTTGGCAAGGTTGTTTTTTTTTAACTGAAAATTTAGTTTAGTTCTAAACTCTTTTAAGCATTTCTAATTGGTTTATTAAGGTCTTTTACTAAGGTCTGCAATTGGTGACCTAGCTTGTCAACAATTGGTTGATGATAAGTTGTTTTCTTAAGACTTAAAGTTTGTGGGTCATTCTTTTTAAAGTTGCCATTTTTTTTCTTCTTAAACATGACATTTTCTTTCAGGAAGATTGCAATCATTATTGCTATTTTTAGTTTAGAATAGACAGCTCGGAATAGTTTCTTGGATGTTGTGTATTTCTTCAAGTTGTGCAGCCATAAAATTCTGCGCTTACCAATATTTTCCTTTGCACGTGGCTGTAAATTGTCATAATATTGGTCTGGTATTGATGGGATGTTGTTGGTTGTGCATTGGTTGTAATTAACCTGACAGTTTTCTTTTTTATTGGCTTCTGGCATCTCTGCTTCTATTGCGTTTAGTAGGGTTACATCAACTGTGAAGCAGTGTTCGTCTTTAACAATACAAATTGCATTTTCCGTGGTTGTCACTTCCAAATATAGCTTTTTAGTCGCTTTGTATTCCACTGCAAACGTTAGTTAATTTGCAAGTGTAGTGTAGCAGTGCAAAGTCTATAACACAATCCGCTAGGCAGGTAGTCTGGTAATGCATATTTTTTGCGTTGCTTTGCTTATAATTTTGCTTGCGTCCGTGAAACAGGTTTCAAATTGAACCAAAATCTCCAAGCTTTCTTGGGTATGGCAAAGTATTTAAAGAATATTTCTACAGCATTACGTAAATAGTTTATAGCATTAAAAGTTAACCAGTAATTTTAATAGAAATAAGAGTATCTAAGTAAAAAGCTTGTTTTCAATTCAATCATCCGTTTGTGAGTTCAATTTACATGATGTGAAATTGGTTTTGTTTTGTCGGGCGGAAGTGGTGTAGTGAATTTTGTTGACTTTAAACTTACGGAACCTGTGCTTGCAACAGTTTCTGCTACCTTCTCACGTTTGCGAATAAGGTAATAAGCGCTTTTATGACAGGCATTAATGTTCCGGTTAATCAAATTAATGTCATGTCCAAGAATCATTTTTGATATTGTGACTATTGGATAGTCGTGGTTTGACTGACTATAGTTCAAACTTAGTTTACGATCATTGGGCTTGATCCAAGGTTTTAGGTGCTGCTTTTTTTTAAACGTGGACATTTGAATAACAATATCATCTTGGTGCTGCCCATGGGTATCATGTTGTCCAATAGTGGTGATTTATTTCAACTGAGTTTGGGTTTAGCTCTTCTAATTTGTATTGGTCTTTCAGACGTGATCAGATCGAGCACTTCCAGATCCGGTTTAGGCGTTGCTGGTTTTATCCAAATCATGTGGAAATTGACTTTACATTTTTTATAGGTATAATTTTGTTTGCTGCGATAGAATTCCGTTTTCTAAGCGGTAAGAGCGTCTAAAAGTCATTTTGGTGGGGTGGAACGGGACAATGTAACTTTTGGCTAAATATTCTTCTAATTTTTTGGAGCTCTTCTAGGTATCCGTGAGGTTGAAGTGTTTTTTATTTAAATCGCCAATTGTTGTAGTCTAGCTTTGTTGGAGATGGTGATTAGCAACGGTTTTAGGCTGGCATTGATGCTCAAGAATAGGTTTATTATTTTTTGCTTGTGCAAGGTTTCAAATTGTTGTTTACCCGGTTACCTACTAGGGTATCAAAATATCTTAGTCTATTGCTGCTGGTAGACTCTTTGTTTTAAGTGTAGATGTCTTGTACCACCTTGAGTCACAACCTCAATACGATATTGCAGCTTTTAATGAACGACTATTTGCCTGGTGCAAACTCTACTACCAATTCAGATCTTTAAATAGATAAACCAAGGAGAACTAATCACTCAAGTGCTTGCACACATTGTCTGGACATTACTGCACGGCTTCTGTTGCACAGAACAAAACGTGTGCAAAATTTTAACATGCAGAAAAAACCCAAACGCATTTCATGTTGGTTTTATTATTCCATATTGAAGTTTTCTAGATGACGTCCGTAGTTTTGTATGTGTCTATAGCGTCTCAATTCTCTTAATAGACCTGCTAAAAGTAACAAACCTTTAAAAAAAATAAAATTTGATATTCCGATTGACTAAACAAGTAAAGATGCATCAGGTACTGTACTTCGGCAAGAATTTTAAGTTTTTAAGTAAACTTTTTTACGTTTATAGTAAAGTAATAATGTTGCTTCTTCATTTTCTATCACTTCTTTTACAACAAGTTGGAATCACAATCAACAAAGGCCTTATTTGTAAGATCTAGAATTCTACTTTTTGATCCAACAAAACCACAACGATAAAATGCATTTCATTTTGCTTTTATGATACAATTTCAAGTTTTTATGAATTAGAACACGCTTATATAACTCCCAAATTGTTAAGAATTTCCTTAAATATTCCATATTAATAGCAATTAAGTAAAATGAATAAATATTTGGTTTTACATTGTTGCATGTGAGTCATTTATGCTTTTTATAAACGCACATTTTAAGTTTGTTTTGCAAGTATGTTAATTAATTAATATCCCTAATAAATTAAATCACCTTAACCTTCCATAGATTATTGTAAAAGACATCATTAATGTATAACCTAATTAATTTACCTAATACTTTATTCAAATATTATTTAAAACTAATAAATATGTAATAAATACGCCTCGAGCAAACAAACAAAAATATGTTCTTGAACTATTTTTTAACGTCTCTTCTTAAGTTATTTCAGATGTCTGATTTTTGACCTTGACCAAATAGCTCCTCACTATCAAATTGCTAAATAATCTATTGATGTTTTGTTTATGTTTTAGTCTTCACTAATAACTCTTTCTTGGGCCCCAAATAAATTTGGTAATACACTTACAACTAAATATAGTTAAAAATGTTTAGCATTTTAGCGGTATTCATAGACAACTCTCCGACTCACAAAAATACTCCTATAGATAAACTTTTTCTGCTAGTTTTTCTTTAAACCAATATGAAGGATTTACTTAATATTTCTAAAACATTGATGTTGTTAGAGATGAAATTATTTGTTATCATGTTCGTAAGTTTTGTAAAAATTTATGGTTTTTATAATAAAAGTTTAATAAATAAAACCGAAACAGAACTGTCCTGACAAGCAAAAAAATAGATAAAATTAAATAATTTAAAAAAATAATTTGTTTCAGTTTTAAGCCTTTTTTGACGCTAAAGGTTTGTTGTTTTACTAATTTAAAATTAATTTACAATTTAGTTATTTTTAATTCTTCAAGCATTACAATAAAAAGAAATAACCCCGGGCCTATTTTTCTACACAACTTTTGTTAATTTATTTTAATATAAACATTATTAATTAATAACTGATTATAATATTTAATGATAATAACTTACATGTAATCTTCTCAAAACAGATTCCATAGGATTCCATTCCAACGAATATGGATTTCTAGGCGGATTCAATTCCGGAATATTTTCAGCCGTAAGTTGCACCAAACAATATTTACTTTGTATCGGCGCAATCAAATCTAAACATTCTTCGAAATTTCCTAAACTATACGCATTACCATTTAAAACACCAGTAGGTGCTTTACCAGACGCATCCAACACTAAAAATATTTAACTTTAATTAAATATTACTATTTAATAAAATTAACGCACTTTGATAAGCCCATAATGATAAATTATTTAGATTCTGGTTGAAAATTTCATTATCAAAACTACATTTGTATTCTTCAGGATTTGGTACTCCGATGGGTAAATCGGGGAAGAAATAATATGCACTTATTGTGTGGAAGAGCGCACAGGGTAAGATAAACTTCAACATCTCGAGTGACTTTATCGCGTATGAACTTACGCTAACTGACCATCGCGGTTATATATAAGCGCTATTTGTATTTTTTCTTAAATCTAGTTTTATGTTGTGGGGTCTGATTAAGATTATGGGGAGTACCAAGCGATATTCGCGTACGTCATGGGAATTAGTATGTTAGTAGTACGTATTAATTATTTTATATATTTAATAAAATATTACAATTGTTGCTTACAAATTGCATTGTTAGTTTTATTAGATTATTGAATTTTGAACTAAGATGTTTTGGGGGTCTTTTTGTTTACCGCCAGGGCTTTTATTTGGGATTATTACATTGAAATTAAATCAAAATTTAGTTACTTTTAAATAGAATAATGCTAATTAATTTTAATATTTATATTAGATTGCTATATATATTTTATTAAAATTGATAATCCAATTTGTATATTTATTTATTTAACATTTATTTTTTACAAATTACAAATGTAGATACAGTATAATAATAATACACATATTTATTTTACTTTTTTTACATGTATTTGACATTACATTTTGTTGATGATTAATTAAATGTAATGTAAAAAAACCAATCAACTTTAAGATTTGTAATTTTTTTTTTTTTTTAATTTAAATACTTTATCAAATTCAATTTTTAAAGTTTTTAAAATATCTAATTGAAAGCTTTTTTAAAATTTTAACATATTTTAGAAAGTTAGTTTTGTTTTTCAAAAAAAATTCCAAACTTTTATTTGAGAATTAAAAAACTTAGTTTTTTCTATTATTGTGTAAACATTTAAAAGCTTTAAAACATTTTAACATTTGTTTAGCTCTGCAAACAGATTAAAATTATTAAAGATTGTAGCGTTTATTTAATATAGACAATAAGATCATAATGGAAATTGGAATTTTGTTGTTAATTTTTGAGTAAATATTTCAGTTATTGCTGGTCAAATATAAATATAAAATATTGTTATTTTAAAAATTCTACACAAAATTAAAATTCCACATTTTTTAATCTTGAACAAATTTGCAAGTAGAATTTTAGAATGTGACCATAAGATAAAAACATCTTTGTTTAAATTGATAAAGTATATGCAATAGGTCAATGATGGCATTTTGCCACACAATAAGATGACGTGAAAAGAGTTCCATTAATGAGCTATATGCAGAAAGAGACTGCAATAACAAAGAAATAATCAACAACTTAAAATACTTTATTTGTGAAGACATTATTTCTGAAATTTGGGCATTTCTAGAATAAATTGATTGGATCTAAATAGTTTATTTTAAATGTTTAAGTGTGATCAACCACCACACTGAGCATTTACTTCAAATATTTATTAGTTAAGTATATTTTTACTCTAAAAGCCATTGTTGCTTACAACCATTTTTTTCTAACTTGTCACTTAACTTTTTTGGTTTGGTTTGGATTGGAGCATCTCGTTTTTCTATTTCAGCGCACGTTTAACGCTTTGCACTCTTGTTTATAAATTCAATCTGAATTTAATTAGGAAATGTTATTTACATGTCTTTTCTTCTCTTTTTAGCATAAAACCAATAGGTTGTGATGTCATCTATCATATTACCAATACATGGTTTAACATAATGCAGTGTATTTATATGAACTCTGCTCTGTGAGTAATTAACCACAGACAAATGTGAACTACATCAAGTTTAAATGCCAATGCACTTTTTTATACAGACCTCTTAAAGTGTATCTAATTTTAATTTAGCTAATATTTTAAATGCTTCCAAATATTACCAAGTTCTGAACAATGCTTTAGTTGGTTAAATGATTAAATAAAAATGAAGAACAGTCTGCAGCGTCTTGTCGTGACATTATTAAGTTTTTTTTCTCATTTTTAAACATTTTTAAAAACCAACTTTTGCTCAATGCATGCTTCTAACTTATTCTACGTCCAAGGACCAAGATGTAATGTTATTTCTTGGCCAGACTAGCTTACTAAGTTTTTATATCTGTTATAAACTTTAAAACCTCTCTTATCTAAACCAAATTTTAAGCTAATATAATAATACTCTTATAAACTATCTACTTTTTAATGCATTTGGAGGTCTTTATAAGTAATCTTAGATTTTATAATTTCTGAGGCCATAAATGTTTAACTGCTTTAAACTTTAACAGAGCTTATTTAGATCAGTATTGAGTAGTAAATAATAAATATCAAACATAGTGCAAGGTAAAAAAAATATATGAACTAAAAAAAATCTTTTTGTTTGGCAATTGAGCAACTTGTTTTGTAGAAGTGTAAAGATAAGTAATAACATATAAAATGTATATAACCAGTAGAGGTTGCTAGAGCTTTCTATTAGGAGAAACGTTGAACTGTGTGTGTGTCTAAAAAGGCCGTAGAACAGTTAAGGCCTTACACGGACATGCAACGGCACTTTTGACTTGTTTTATTTGAATTAGATGCCTAAAATAAATTTATTATTTAAATTTAATACGGTTCTTCTTACACTCAAACACATAGTTTAACGTTAAAATAATAGGATGCATTGCGTTACTATCTCATGACACATATTTATTCATAAAATGTATAAAAGTTATTGTGATTTTATGTAAATTGTCTTTTCTATCAGTGATATACTAGGCAAACCAATAATGTGTGCATACCCTGAAACACTGTGTATTATGTTTCACACTGAGTGCAGAAGCAGCAGTTAGACTTGCGGTTGGGCAAGTTGGTTGCAGGTTTCCACATCAAAATAAAACTTTTACAACTAGAACTCACCTCCCTAACAAAAAAACACCAAATTAACATCATTATGGGAGATTTTAACGCTAAAATAAAAAAAAAGGTAAATGACATCGTAGGAGAATATAGTTTGAAAATACGAAATGAAAGGAAAGATCGTCTACTACAATTCTGCAACAAAGAAGAAAATGTAATCTCAAATACATGGTTTAAATTACCGGATAGACAAGTCTACACATGGACGTCACCTAAACACAAACCGACACATAATGAGGAACCAATTAGACTATGTCAAAATTAACAAGAGATTTAAAACAAGTATACAATGTGCAAAGACCTACCCAGGCGCGGACATAGCATCCGATTATAATCCCGTGGTAGCCAAGTTAAAATTAAAACTAAAATGTATACGGAAACTCCCAGCCAAACATAACATCGACATTGGTAAAATCCGAGATAAAGAATTTACGAAGGAAATACAAACAAAAATAAACAAAAAACTCAACAAGATAGAACACGGAGAAGATGATGACATAAACAAACAATGGGGTCTACTTAAAGATGCTTTACAAGAAGTCATAGCAGTAAACGTAGACACACCCAAAAAACTAACAAAAAAAAGAAGTGGATGACTGTAGAGATCCTCGAGCTGATGAAAAAGAGAAGAGCATGTAAAAACGTAGATACGGAAAGCTACTAGAAAGTACATAAAGACATTCGAAAAAAGATAAAAACAGCCAAAAAAATGGTTATAAAATCAATACAGAGAAATTAAAAAGCTAGAAAAGAAGCATGGCAGCTTTAATCTTTTTAAAAAAACTTAAAGAGACAGAGAAAAAATAATCCTGAATAAAGAAAAACTCTTGAAAACATGGTAAAGCTTCATTACCAAACTTTTTGCATATAATTGAACAAACACGAAAATTACTTATAAAATAAATGGCCCCGCTATATTGCAAACAAAAATTGAATATGCAATTAGAACTGCAAAAATAGGCAAAGCAAAGACGAAATTCATGCAGAAACAATAAAACTAGTCGAAGGCGAGAATATTAATATCATCCTTGACCTCTTCAACAACATTTATGACACGGGAGATATACCAAATGAATGGTTCAAATCCGCGTTTATAACAATTCCGAAAAAAGCTAATGCCAAATCATGTGAAAACTTCCGACTCATCAGCTTAATGAGCTATACCCTGGAAATATTTTTAAACATCATCAAAAACAAAATATTTAGTAAATGTGAAAGCAAGAATAGTGAAGTGCAATTCGGATTTCGTAGCGGCCTTGGAACACCAAAAACTCATTTTGCACTACAAATACTTGTGCAAAAATGCCTTGATCATTAAAAGGAGGTCTATATATGCTTTTAGTTTATCAAAAAGCATTTGACAGAATAAGACACGACAAGTTGGTAGTGGATCTGAAAAGTTTAGGACTAGATGGGAACGACATCCGCATAATCCAGAATCTATACTGGAATCAGAAAGCCATTATAACGCTTGAAGGCAAAGATATAAAAGAGATAAATATCAAACGTGGGGTTCACCAAAGGTGTTTACTGTCCCCGTTGCTTTTTAATGCTTACTTGGAAAAAAATCTTTAAAAATGCGCTAGCAGACCCAAACAAGTGTTTTGAATATAATGGCCAATAGATTAATAACATACGCTTTGCGGAAGATTCCTGCATTATGGCGAAAAATGAAGCAGATTTACAATATATGCTTCACAAAGTTGAACTTGAAAGTACAGCAGCAGGTCTATCCATAAACAAAGCCAAAACAAAAGTAATAAAAGTAAACAGAGCCGCCACAAGTATTGGAGATGCAATCAAAAAGTTTAGATACCTGGGAAGAATGTTAAGTGAAAAATGAGACCCAGAGCAAGATATAAGATTTAGAATAGAGCAGGCCAAAAATACATTCATGCAATGGAAGAACTTACTTTGCGATGGAAGTTTAAGCCTAAAATTACGTTGGCAAACGGTCAAATGCTACGTCTGGTTAGTGCTGCTATACGGAGTTGAGACATGGACCCTCAAAACTAATATGTTAAACAAACTAGAGGCTTTCGAAATGTGGTTATATAGGAGGTTACTGGTCCGGAATAAAACGGTAAAGAAAGATAGTTGCTATTAACAATCAAGCAAAGGAAATCTGCATACTTGGGACACATAATGCGCAACCAAAAATACAATATTTTAAGGTTGATAATGGAAGACCGCATTGAAGGCAGAAGAATACTTTCCTGGTTACGCAATATCCGCAACTGGACCGGCATAGAGATGAAGCAATTTCCACGCAACCGCCACCGCGCCGATACGAAAAATTTTAGTAAAGTGGTCGCAAACCTTCAGTAATGAAGATGCACCAGAAAAATAAGAAGAACTAATAACAGATGACCGTTTTCATTTTATTGCCATTTTGTATTTTACGTTTTATATTTAATACATATTGACTAAAATATTTCTGGTACAGATGCATCATTTATAAGAATATTAGCTTTGTCAGATTCAACAAAAGAAAGATTTGTTGTTACAGATTCTTTAAAAGCTTTAGGTGGAAAAAGGAATGACCAATCTCAATGTTTAGAGTCTTTATTAGCAAATTTTTATCTTTTGCTATAGAAATGATGTATTGTCAGTAAAATAAGACAAAATGCTATTTAGATTTTACTGTTATAAAGAAATTTAAATGACAAAAGTTATCAAGATTAGGATTGGTTCCCAAGTTGTGTTTAAAAAAAACCATATTTTTTTCATATTTTTTGTCAGTTTTATTTACGTACATATTTAAATAGATAAAATGCTAGGCAATGTGTGAAAAAAATGGATTTGGTTCTGATAATATTAAAGATGCCGGTTACAATTAAGCGTTTATTAAAACTGCTTTTATTAAACTATTTAACTACCAAACAAACAACATTGAATTAAATAGTTTTAAAAAATTTATAAGTTGAAACAGTCTTTTTTTAGTATCTATTTAGTTTTTTTTATGTTTTTTTAACTCTTTTGATTTTTTCTGATTGACAAATCTCTTTTAATCCTTACTAAGCTCTGTTGCTGAAAACTTGTTTGTTTGTTTGTACTCCTTACGTTTTTTTCTAAACTTTTCAAATATTACCTGTTTTTTTCAGAATTGTTTGGTTTTAGTTTTTGAGTGTTTCCAAATTATGCTCAATATTTTTAAAATCGTAATCTACAATAAGCGATTGCATGTGTAAGATTTATGAAACGATGTAAAATAGCTTCACAAACGCACAATAAAATAATAATAGTTCAACTTTTTTTGTTGAGTTATTTAAGCACTTTTTGATCCAAAGATCACAAGACTCAATGTTACAAAAAATAAGATTATAATTAAGATAAGTAAGTTTTAAATTTTTGAAAAAAAGTTAGTTTGTATTTTTATGTTTTTCTTAATGTGCACAGATGTATTAAGCTCAAGTAGGTTAAAAATTGCTAGATTTTTAGATTTTATTACAATTTTTGTAGATCTTTTTAAGTCCAACGTATATGTAAACCCTATTAAATCCACCAAAATTTGTTAAATTACCTCTTGGCCAGACTAGTTCACTACGGTATATAATTCCTAGTCCTTTTTCTTCTTTAGTCTGTGTTTCTCCACTTCTGGACGTAGGCCTTTTTTAAAACATTCCATTGATGTCGGTCTTGTGCGACTTAGTACCATCTTCTTTTTGTCGTCGATTCACCTTTTCAGTGGCCTTCCTTTGACACGGGTGATTTTTCTTGGTTTCTATTGTAAAAGTCTGTGAGTCCATTTTTCGGTATCTGCTCTTACTACGTGACCTACCCAGCTTCACGTCAGTTCGGATATTTGCTGAATTACATCTTTTACTCCGGAACTTTTTTGAATATCTTTGTTTCTTCTTTTCTCCTTTGGACTTACGCCTAGCATGCCGCGTTTTATTACGCGCTGAGGCTATTTGGTACATTGGTACTTTTGAGTATGTGTCCGAGTCTGCCATACGTTGCCCAGCTTTGTCTGATCCGTCTTGTTATTTCAGCAATTTGTTTTGCTTTGCCTAGTTTTATCTGATGTCTAAGATAAATATAATTATCCATTTGCTCTATTACTTGATCTTCTATTTAGAAGTGAATAGCATGTAGGCTTATGATTTTGGTGTTTGATAAATTAATTTTTAAGTCCACATTGTTAGAAGCTATATTTAGCTGTTCAATCATACCTATTAGTTCTTTTGGGCCTTGGCTGATTAAAATTATGTTGTCTGCAAATCAAAGTGGTTTAGGTACTTTCTATTTATGTTTATGCCATTGCCTTCTTATTTCAGGTTTTTGAAAACATTTTCCAGTGCCAGAGTGAATAGCTTAAGTAATATAGTACCTCCTTGATGGACCCTTTTACTTATTTTGATCTTATCCGTGGCCGTGTTTGCATCTATTTTTACCTGGAAGGCTGTAAATATTGCTCATAATTTTACTGAATCGAATGCTTTTTCAAAGTCAATAAACGCTAGGTGCAATAGGTTGTTAAATTCTGTGCATTTTTCTATTAATGTACGGATCTGATGTGCTGATCCTGCTCTGATGGCTGATAGAAATCCAGCTTGTTTGTTAGGCGGTTTGTTATAATTTTTGTTAGTATCTTGTAAAGGTGTGATAAAAGACTCATTGGTCTGTAGTTCTTGATATTTGCGTTGTCGCCTTTTTTATGTAACAGAATTACTTGTGCGTTCTGCCAACTTGTAGGGATGCACTTTTCAACTAGACATTTATTTAGCAGTATACTTACGGCATTTCGGAGCGAGCTTCCTTCAATCTTAGCATTTTGCACGTTATTCTATTTTCTCCTGGGGCTTTTCCATTTTTTAATTGCCAAAGTGCTTTCTTTATTTCTGAGATTTCTATTTCTGTAATTTCTTCGGAGATAACGTTGTTGCTGTTTCGTTGTTATATTTTCAATTATTTGGTGTTGCTGAACTATACAGCTTTTCGTGAAAGTCCTGTATGTCGTTGGATATTTCTTGTTTGTCGTTTGATGTTTGACTTAGGTTGATTCTTTTGTTTATGAGTTTTACTGTGTTCTCATTGATCATTTTGTCTTGTTTTAGTTTTATTTTGGCACATGATTTCTTATTTATTGTCTGTATGTCTTTTGTTATTTTCTCATTTAGCCCTTTGCTGTTCATTTGTAAGATTAAGTTGGTTTAGTTTTGTTTCCATTTTGCTTGCATATCTATCTTTGTTTTGCCTCAAATAATCTATAGTTGAGTATGGTGTCTTTTTGATTATTTGTTTTTTTTTTCGATCTTTGTATTTAAGCTTAAGGACGCTCTTACTAGTCAGTGATCTTTGCCGGTATAGAACTTGATTAGTGTGGTTATGTTTGTAATAATGGTTTTGTTGTTGGATAATATGAAATCAATTTTGTTTTTAACATTTCCTCTATATATATATATATATATATATAACCCTGTCTAATATTAATTTTATTTTGGTAATTAAAAGCATTCCTACTCCGCCCGTATGTGTATTAATTTTGTTGTTATTCTGGTACAGCATATGTCCTGATTTTAAAATGCTGCACATTTCTCTACCAAGGCGTGTCTCACATAACCCTAGTTTGTCCCACTTTATTTTTGATAGTGCGTTCTTTAGTTGCTCTAGATGTTGCTGATCCTACGTATGTTGTAAGTAGCTACTGTGAGTTTTTTTTGTTTTGTGTAGATTGGGTTTTTTGATTTTGTTGAATTTGTGCCTTCCCCAGAATCCATAAAATCTTAGCCTTACCCAACTGGGGTAATATTGTATGTGAATTTGACATCATTGTTTGAAGGGCAGTTGGCATTAAAACGCCACGCTTGCCAAACGTGTTGGCGAGTCCTGTTTCCAGGTCGTAAATTAGCCGCCCATTTTGGATACAGACACTCTTTGCAACCGCGCGATACGGGACAGACGCTGCGGTTGTAGTGGTTATTCTTCTCTGCGTCTCAGTTTTTGTGTTTTATTTTCCTGGTGATCTCCGGCAAGGTTTCCCAATTCCCACGGGACATACATACTACATAATTAGCTAGTATGCTTCTAAAATTCTTTTAGGTTTGGCATTTTAGTTGTCCGCTATAGACTTTTTAAGTTCTAAGTCCACCAATACTTTATAGTCTTCATCTTAAGTTATTTAGATGTTTACTTAGTCATTTTTAGTTTACACCTGGGCAGAAAAGTGCACGAACTAAAGAATTCTTTTTGTCTGGCAATTTAACGACGTATTTTAGAAAAGTGTAAAGATGCTTTTCTTAAAAATGTTAATACATAGCGGCAGCGTAAGTTACTTGCTTGGGTGCTTATCTCTTGTGCTACTCATAGTACTGAGTTCAAAGCGTAAATTTGAAATTTTTGGAAGAAAGTTTTTTTTTAATCTAAAACTGGTTCTGTGAGTTATAGTTATGTTGAAGAATTGGCCTAATTTAAGTTTTAGACCCTTAAAACCCAAATACACAGAACATATTTATGTTTTCCAATTAATTTACATCAAAATACGTCAACTTTGGCAGTTAATTTTTTTTTAAATGCTCCTTTTTGCCAGCCCACTGAGAACAAAAACATGGTATTGTGGCTTTTGCGGCTTATAGACAGGGTATAGACTTGAAATGTTGCCAGATTTGGATTCTACGGAAAATTTCTAATTGATTTCATTAGTAAATTAATTTTTTTGAGTTAAAATTGCGGTTTTTAAACAAAAAATGCGATTAAGATAAAAAACGACAAAAAATCTAAACAAAATTGTAGATTTTTTTGATCAAAGGACTACTAATAAGTTATAGAAACTAAAAAAAAATACATGAGCAAGTTTTTTAATGCACCCCCCTCAGCTCTGGTCTGTTTGAAATTGCCCATATTATTTTATTTACTTTTTGCAGTTTGTTCTACGACGTCGTTTACTTTGGTTAATGCTCTCTAGCTTCGCTTATGATTCAACCAAATTTGAAAGACTTTTGGTGCAAGGTGTAACTTTATAAAAGTACAAAGTGTACATTTTTTAATAGAGTAGGCATTATTGAATGTGGTATGCTGTTTGCCGCCCAATCTGCAACAGCCGCTGTAGTTGTGGATATATACAGTCGCTGTGCTGTTTGCTAATTTTGGTCTGCTCCAAATATTTGATTTCTTTGGTACTACTCGTATCTAAGAAGCATTTCCCTTTCCGCGACCTGACTGCAATAGTAACATTTCACAGTTTTGTTTTTTGGATCAGTTTTATTTGGTATTTCTTGCCGTCATACCTTACCCATCTAAATAGATATTTCTAAAAAATCAAAATGGTTTATTTCAGTATAATTTTTTTTTAGAATCTTTTGATAAAACTTACCTGATCAGATCTCAAAAAAAGCATTGAAAGAAACAACTAAATATAAGCTAGATTGATTCGATGCTAAACTTTTAAAACTTGTAAACTTAACAGAGTTAAGTGAAGTCTGGACAGAATTAACCAAAATTCATAACTATACCAAAAAATATGCAAAAAGTTTTGAATAATAAAATGTGTTTTAAAAATGTCTGTGTTTCGAGGAATCTAATACTAATCTATGATATATGAATGCAAATTGTAATGTCTTGCTTGTTTTGTTGACTACAAGCATTCAATACAGTTCAACCTAACTCACTGAAACACAATTTAAGCTATAGTACGGCCATAACTAGTTCGTTGCTTAGAGTTTGTATTCATCCTAAAAAACATATACAAAAAGACGTATCTTGAAGGTTTTATTGTATGACAATAATCACATTTAATGATGAAAATTGAAATAGAATATCATTTTATTCTAACAAGGACACAAGCGCGTGCCTCTTATGTAAAATAACCAGATATTGCAATAAACAGAACATAAATTAAATTATTATTTATTTCTCAATGGTCAACAGTTATTATATAAATTATGTGAGTTAATAACTTCATTGATTAAAAATTGAATAAAACATCCGTAAACATTAAGCATAACATATTTATAAGGGTAAATCAGTCACATAAAATAACAAATAATTAAAACTAAACATAAATATAATATATAAATAAATAAAATAATTTCAAGAAACAAATTGACTAGAATTCATAATATTATAAAATTGATGCAAAAAATCACATTTTTGTTATTGTATAAAAATAAAATTACTAAACAAGAAAAAAAATACAATTTTCCTACAAATAATAATTTTAAACAACATTAAAAAAATAATGTTTTTGCTAAAACATGAAAAGATATTCATCAAAATATTTTCCAAAAACATAATAAATGCAACAATTCCAGTTGCATTTATAAATAAAAAAAAAAAAAAAAGGTTAACGATACTGTTTACAAACAGGTGTACAGTAATTCAATGTCAATAGTATGAGAAAGTAGGAAGAGTATAAATGTTGAGAATGAAAATAATATTACATTTTAATTGAAGGTAATCGACATTATGAGATGCAAAATAATAATTTGATTTATTTGATGAGTATTAAATATTGAACGCGTCAGTTAATTAAAGTAAATATATATTTACGTTTTTTATATTATTAAGTACATAATTTATAATTTCTTTTTAAACTTTATAATGCTTCAAACTCATCTTTTATTTATTTACAGAATTTAAACTGGTGGGAAATTTCCATCGCATTTGAAGACGAATTATATACCATCTTTTTGCATTCAAAAATAATTAAAAAACATGTACATATATTGCAATATAATGGCACAGCTTGCGTCACCAACAGCATCTTCCAACTAATAATAAAATGCGTTTGTATTCGCAGG
Organism: Tachinus rufipes; assembly: GCA_963932245.1. Classification (NCBI taxonomy): domain Eukaryota; kingdom Metazoa; phylum Arthropoda; class Insecta; order Coleoptera; family Staphylinidae; genus Tachinus; species Tachinus rufipes. Next base: position 11,995,922 of record OZ010746.1, on the reverse strand, counting down.
TATGCGTGACGTCAATGCTGAACTACAAGACCGGCGAGAAAATAGCAATAAGTTTTAATAGGTTTCAGCAATAAAATAAAACATAATACTTTAGTGTGAATTCATAATTAAAACTAAAACCTTATCAGTGCATTGGATTCAGAAAAGCACGCTGAGGTTATGCCGTATGCCAGATTTAATTAAAAGCCAGTAGTTTTTTAATTATTAATTAGTTTACAAAAATACGTAAAAAAATAGTTATAACGCCCTAGCTCGTTTGATAATTAAGTAATTAAGGATTACATTGCAGATTCTGAAAGAGAATTTTACGCTGAGGTTATGCCGTATGTTGCATAAAATGAGGAACGCTTTGATTATTAATTATTTAATAGTTTATAGAAAGCAATTTTTAGCATTTCTTGATTTTATATATACATATTTCTCGAAGGTCAGTAGGAAAGCCATAAATTATCGATACCGATTACGGCTGTCATGATAATATATTTAACGAGTGCAACAAAAAAACCTTTATAGAATAAACGAGACCGAACTTATAGTACTCAATAAAATAAAACATAATTAACAAATTAAAATTATGAAATTGATAAATTCAATTCACAAATATGTACACTTAACAAAATGTTGGGTTTTATTTTGAAATATCATAACTAATTAGAGTATTGAAGTATTAATTGTTAGGATCAAATTCAAAAAAAACTATTTAATAAGTTTTTTGTCCTTAAACTTTGTGGAGTTTATTGAACATAATGGTTTACCCAAATTTCACTTTGGTTAATGAGAACCGCTAATTAGTTAACTAATTAACTCTTATTAAGCGATGCATAAAAAAAGTAAAACAGTACATAACCTCATTGAAGTCCATAGAATACAACGATTTACTCAAATTTCACTTTCGTTAATTAGAACCGCTGATAATTAAATAATTAGTAAAATAATTAATCTTATTAAGCGATTCATAAAAAAAGTAAAACAGTGCATAACTTCAGTGAAATCCATAGAATACAACGATTCACTCAAATTTCACTTTCGCTAATTAGAACCGCTGATAATTAATTAATTAGTAAACTAATTAATCTTATTAAGCAATGCATAAAAAAAGTAAAACAGTGCATAACTTCAGTGAAGTCCATAGAATACAACGATTCACTCAAATTTCACTTTCGCTAATTAAAACCGCTGATATTAACTAATTAGTAAACTAATTAATCTTATTAAGCGATGCATAAAGAAAGTAAAACAGTGCATAACTTCAGTGAAGTCCATAGAATACAACGATTCACTCAAATTTTACTTTCGCTAATTAGAACCGCTGATATTAACTAATTAGTAAACTAATTAATCTTATTAAGCGATGCATAAAAAAAGTAAAACAGTGCATAACTTCAGTGAAGTCCATAGAATACAACGATTCACTCAAATTTCACTTTCGCTAATTAGAACCGCTGATAATTAATTAATTAGTAAACTAATTAATCTTATTAAGCGATGCATAAAAAAAGTAAAACAGTGCATAACTTCAGTGAAGTCCATAGAATACAACGATTCACTCAAATTTTACTTTCGCTAATTAGAACCGCTGATATTAACTAATTAGTAAACTAATTAATCTTATTAAGCGATGCATAAAAAAAGTAAAACAGTGCATAACTTCAGTGAAGTCCATAGAATACAACGATTCACTCAAATTTCACGTCGCTAATTAGAACCGCTGATAATTAAATAATTAGTAAACTAATTAATCTTATTAAGCGATGCATAAAAAAAGTAAAACAGTGCATAACTTCAGTGAAAACCATAGAATACAACGATTCACTCAAATTTCACTTTTGCTAATTAGAACCGCTGATAATTAATTAATTAGTAAACTAATTAATCTTATTAAGCGATGCATAAAAAAAGTAAAACAGAGCATAACTTCAGTAAAGTCCATAGAATACAACGATTCACTCAAATTTCACTTTCGCTAAATAGAACCGCTGATAATTAACTAATTAGTAAACTAATTCATTTTATTAAGCGATGCATAAAAAAAGTAAAACAGTGCATAACTTCAGTCAGGTCTATAGAATAGAACGATTCACTCAAATTTCACTTTCGCTAATTAGAACCGCTGATAATTAATTAATTAGTAAACTAATTAATCTTATTAAGCGATGCATAAAAAAAGTAAAACAGTGCATAACTTCAGTGAAGTCCATGGAATACAGCGATTCACTCAAATTTCACTTTCGTTAATTAGAACCGCTGATAATTAACTAATTAGTAAAATAATTAATCTTATTAAGCGGTTCATAAAAAAAGTAAAACAGTGCATAACTTCAGTGAAGTCCATAGAATACAACGATTCACTCAAATTTCACTTTCGTTATATAAAACCGCTGATAATTAACTAATTAGTAAAATAATTAATCTTATTAAGCGATTTATAAAAAAAGTAAAACAGTGCATAACTTCAGTGAAATCCATAGAATACAACGATTCACTCAAATTTCACTTTCGCTATTTAGAACCGCTGATAATTAATTAATTAGTAAACTAATTAATCTTATTAAGAAATGCATAAAAAAAGTAAAACAGTGCATAACTTCAGTGAAGTCCATAGAATACAACGATTCACTCAAATTTCACTTTCGCTAATTAGAACCGCTGATAATTAACTAATTAGTAAACTAATTAATTTTATTAAGCAGTGCATAAAAAAACTAACTGATGCCGTAGCTTCTGTGATGTCCATTGGACACAATAGTTAAATCAAATTTTACTAATTTCAAATACTAAGTAATAAAATGTACACCTTACATGATTACAGAATTATGTAATAATTATTATGGTTATGCATTGATTACTTAATAAATATATGAATACGCATTAGTTACGTGATTATTTATGGAATGATTACAGAATTATTTATGAAAAATCTAATGACTACGTGATTCTTTAGTCAATAAATACGTAATAATTATGTAATTATGAACATGATTATGTCGTTCATTATGTAATGATAACGTGGTTATTCAATAAATACGCAATTTTCTTATAAATTTAATAATTCTGCAATGAAGTTATTTTATACTTAACCCAAAAATGTTTTGATAAGAATTAATTTTTTTTTTATATACATAATATAATAATTATGTTATTTGTATTAAATTTTTAAAACAGTAAACTAAATAATAAATATATTAATTAATGAAAAACAACCATCAAGAATAAAATTGCGATTTATTATTTGAATTCTATGGATTTCACTGAAGTTATGCACTGTTTTACTTTTTCTATGCATCGCTTAATAAGATTAATTATTTTACTAATTAGTTAATTATCAGCGGTTCTAATTAACGAAAGTGAAATTTGAGTGAATCGTTGTATTCTATGGTTTTCACTGAGGTTATGTTCTGTTTTACTTTTTTTATGAATCGTTTAATAAGATTAATTAGTTTACTAATTAGTTAATTATCAGCGGTTCTAATTAGCAAAAGTGAAATTTGAGTGAATCGTTGTATTCTATGGACTTCACTGAAGTTATGCACTGTTTTACTTTTTTTATGCATCGCTTAATAAGATTAATTAGTTTACTAATTAGTTAATATCAGCGGTTCTAATTAGCGAAAGTGAAATTTAAGTGAATCGTTGTATTCTATGGACTTCACTGAAGTTATGCACTGTTTTACTTTTTTTATGCATCGCTTAATAAGATTAATTAGTTTACTAATTAGTTAATATCAGCGGTTCTAATTAGCGAAAGTGAAATTTGAGTGAATCGTTGTATTCTATGGACTTCACTGAAGTTATGCACTGTTTTACTTTTTTTATGCATCGCTTAATAAGATTAATTAGTTTACTAATTAGTTTATATCAGCGGTTCTAATTAGCGAAAGTGAAATTTGAGTGAATCGTTGTATTCTATGGACTTCACTGAAGTTATGCACTGTTTTACTTTTTTTATGCATCGCTTAATAAGATTAATTAGTTTACTAATTAGTTAATATCAGCGGTTCTAATTAGCGAAAGTGAAATTTGAGTAAATCGTTGTATTCTATGGACTTCACTGAAGTTATGCACTGTTTTACTTTTTTTATGCATTGCTTAATAAGATTAATTAGTTTACTAATTAGTTAATATCAGCGGTTCTAATTAGCAATAGTGAAATTTGAAAGAATCGTTGTATTCTATGGACTTCACTGAGGTTATGCACTGTTTTACTTTTTTTATGCATTGCTTAATAAGATTAATTAGTTTACTAATTAGTTAATATCAGCGGTTCTAATTAGCGAAAGTGAAATTTGAGTGAATCGTTGTATTCTATGGACTTCACTGAAGTTATGCACTGTTTTACTTTTTTTATGCATCGCTTAATAAGATTAATTAGTTTACTAATTAGTTTATATCAGCGGTTCTAATTAGCGAAAGTGAAATTTGAGTGAATCGTTGTATTCTATGGACTTCACTGAAGTTATGCACTATTTTACTTTTTTTATGCATTGCTTAATAAGAATATTTAGTTTACTAATTAGTTAATATCAGCGGTTCTAATTAGCGAAAGTGAAATTTGAGTAAATCGTTGTATTCTATGGACTTTACTGAAGTTATGCACTGTTTTACTTTTTTTATGCATCGCTTAATAAGATTAATTAGTTTACTAATCAGTTAATATCAGCGGTTCTAATTAGCGAAAGTGAAATTTGAGTGAATCGTTGTATTCTATGGACTTTACTGAAGTTATGCACTGTTTTACTTTTTTTATGCATCGCTTAATAAGATTAATTAGTTTACTAATTAGTTAATATCAGCGGTTCTTATTAGCGAAAGTAAAATTTGAGTGAATCGTTGTATTCTATGAACTTCACTGAAGTTATGCACTATTTTACTTTTTTTATGCATCGCTTAATAAGATTAATTAGTTTACTAATTAGTTAATATCAGCGGTTCTAATTAGCGAAAGTGAAATTTGAGTGAATCGTTGTATTCTATGGATTTCACTGAAGTTATGCACTGTTTTACTTTTTTTATGCATTGCTTAATAAGATTAATTAGTTTACTAATTAGTTAATATCAGCGGTTCTAATTAGCGAAAGTGAAATTTGAGTGAATCGTTGTATTCTATGGACTTTACTGAAGTTATGCACTGTTTTACTTTTTTTATGCATCGCTTAATAAGATTAATTAGTTTACTAATTAGTTAATATCAGCGGTTCTAATTAGCGAAAGTGAAACTTGAGTGAATCGTTGTATTCTATGAACTTCACTGAAGTTATGCCCTATTTTACTTTTTTTATGCATCGCTTAATAAGATTAATTAGTTTACTAATTAGTTAATATCAGCGGTTCTAATTAGCAAAAGTGAAATTTGAGTGAATCGTTGTATTCTATGGACTTAACTGAAGTTATGCACTGTTTTACTTTTTTGATGCATCGCTTAATAAGATTAATTAGTTTACTAATTAGTTAATATCAGCGGTTCTAATTAGCGAAAGTAAAATTTGAGTGAATCGTTGTATTCTATGGACTTCACTGAAATTATGCTCTGTTTTACTTTTTTTATGAATCGCTTAATAAGATTAATTATTTTACTAATTAGTTAATTATCAGCGGTTCTAATTAACGAAAGTGAAATTTGAGTGAATCGTTGTATTCTATGGACTTCACTGAGGTTATGTTTTGTTTTACTTTTTTTATGAATCGTTTAATAAGATTAATTAGTTTACTAATTAGTTAATTATCAGCGGTTCTAATTAGCAAAAGTGAAATTTGAGTAAATCGTTGTATTCTATGGATTTCAATGAGGTTATGTACTGTTTTACTTTTTTATGCATCGCTTAATAAGAGTTAATTAGTTAACTAATTAGCGGTTCTCATTAACCAAAGTGAAATTTGGGTAAACCATTATGTTCAATAAACTCCACAAAGTTTAAGGACAAAAAACTTTTCTTATGCAAGGCTTATTAAATAGTTTTTTTTTTAAATTTGATCCTAACAATTAATACTTCAATACTCTAATTAGTTATGATATTTCAAAATAAAACCCAACATTATGTTAAGTGTACATATTTGTGAATTGAATTTATCAATTTCATAATTTTAATTTGTTAATTATGTTTTATTTTATTGAGTACTATAAGTTCGGTCTCGTTTATTCTATAAAGGTTTTTTTGTTGCACTCGTTAAATATATTATCATGACAGCCGTAATCGGTATCGATAATTTATGGCTTTCCTACTGACCTTCGAAAAATATGTATATATAAAATCAAGAAATGCTAAAAATTGCTTTCTATAAACTATTAAATAATTAATAATCAAAGCGTTCCTCATTTTATGCAACATACGGCATAACCTCAGCGTAAAATTCTCTTTCAGAATCTGCAATGTAATCCTTAATTACTTAATTATTAAACGAGCTAGGGCGTTATAACTATTTTTTTACGTATTTTTGTAAACTAATTAATAATTAAAAAACTACTGGCTTTTAATTAAATCTGGCATACGGCATAACCTCAGCGTGCTTTTCTGAATCCAATGCACTGATAAGGTTTTAGTTTTAATTATGAATTCACACTAAAGTATTATGTTTTATTTTATTGCTGAAACCTATTAAAACTTATTGCTATTTTCTCGCCGGTAACTACAAGAACACTTAGATCAAATTGCTTATTTTAAGCGTGTAAAATTATTATATTTATTTCTAACTAGATGATATTTGTTATGTTTCCATAATGATAACATGTTTGGTTGCATATTTTCATATTTCGTTTATGACTGCAGAGTATGTATTAATAAATTGGTGCATTTAATTTTTCTGGTGGACAAGGAGTCGAAGGTCACCGAAGATTATTGCAGCTTTAAGCAGACAGTATGAGTGGGATTGAAAATAAACAGGAAACGCAGCAACGACCGGTAAATAATAACAAAAAGAGTTTAATTGATACTTATTTTAAAAAACCAGTTATGGTATCAAGAAAACGAAAATAAATTTGATTCTTATATTAGAAATAAAACAGTTTTTTTTTATTTGTGCTTAAACAAACGCATGAATGTTTTTATTCTTTCTTGACGCAAAATCCACTTTTTAGAAGCGTTTTCTATGATGAATAACAGCAACGGCAACGGCTAGTGTAACCCTAACCCGATTCAGTTTCTTGAAAAAATTGAATTACAAACAATTTTATTTAAAAGTGTTAAGGTGTTTGTGTTATGTTTTATGGATTGTGTAAAATCCAATGTTTATGGATGTGTTTTATTTGATTTTTAATTAATGAAGTATAAATATACCATTAGGTATAGTGATTATCACTGTAATATTATAATTGTTGACCCTTGACATCATTAATAAATAAATACATAATTTATTTTATTTTTGTTGCATTCTCTGGGTATTTTAGAAGAGATGTCACGCTCTTTTTAGAAATAATTGTTTTACAATTTTAATCAGTAAGCAATAATTAATTATGTTAACGCTAGTGTCACATACTATAAAACCTTCACGATGCGTATTTTTGTATACTAGTAGATGGGTGAATTAAATACAAACTCAAACCAATGAGTTACAGTTGCACATTTTTGTAGCTTGATTAGTAACCCTGCGTTTCAGTGAGTTAGGTTCAACTATATTGAATGTTGTAGTCAACAAAACAAGCATAGACATTACGATTTACACCTATTTATCATTGTATTAGTATCTGCACTAAATAGAGCTTTCTTGGAACACAGATATTGAAATTGTGTGAAATAGTCTTGAAATACTTTGTATAATTTTTTAAGTAATATTTTTGAAAACACGATTTTACTTAATTTTAATAATATGTTGGTATTTCATGGACGAATTTTGCTATTTTTGAAATTCTATTAAATAAATTTTGCAATTTTCAACAATTTATGCCGGATTTTAGATTTTTATAACAACATTTTAATATTTCTAATTCGGATTGAGCTATTTTTGACTTTTAAAAAATAAAATTTTGCAGTTTTTGGCCGAATTTTTGCTCTTCCTGGCTTTTTCTTTGACTTTTTATGAAATTTTTTACACTTTTCAGACCAGATTTTGATATTTTTGATATTTTTATAAAATATAAACAAAATTTTAATTTTTTAGCAGTTATGATAAGATTTTGTTTCTTTTTAACATAAATTTGATAGTTGATGACCGGATTTTGCTATGTTTGATATTTCATGGAAAGAAATTTGTATATATGTAATTTTCAACAGTTTATGGGCAGATTTTGGTATTTTCGACATTTTTTTAAGTGTTTTCCACAAATTTTGTAATGTTTTGACTATTGTCATCTGCATTTTGTGGTTTTTTGTATATTTTAATTTAATTTGCTTTGTTTTTATTTAATTTTCAACGTCTTTTATTAGGTTTTTGTCGTTTCTCAATGTTTTGACTATTTTCATTAACTTTTTGTAATTTTTTATAGATTTCATACATTTTTCATTTATTTTCAACGTTTTTTATCTTGATGTATGCCGTTCTTTACTGTTTTTGCAATGTTTGTAACCAAATTTTGCTGTTTTTGACTTATTATGAATAATTTTTTTACATTTTTCAACAGTTTATGGCCGAATTTGGGTGCTTTCTAACAATATTTTGATATTTCAAGACTTTTGATGTTCCAAAAAAAGTAAATTAGTATTGTTCAATAGTTTATAAGCAAATTTTGGTATTTTTGACAATTCTTAAATTACTTATACTATACTACCACTATTTTTTGGAGTTTTGCAATAATTCTGTTTAATGTTTTGACCATTGTTATCCGCATTTTATGTTTTTTTTTTATATATTTTTATTCAATTTGCATTGTTTTTCAATACTTTTCACAATTTTTATTAGGCTTTTCATTAATTTTTGCAATGTTTTGACTATTTTCATTAAAGTTTTGTAATTTTTTGTAGATTTTAATTTAATTTTCAACGTTTTTCATATTGATTTATGACGTTCTTCACTGTTTTTGCAATGTTTGTAACCGAATTTTGCTGTTTTTGACTTTTTATGAATAGATTTTTACAATTTTCAACAGTTATGACCAAATATTAATGATTTCTCATATTTTCATGTTTAAAGACTTTTGATACACCATGAAAAAAAAATTGTTCTTTTTAACAGTTTATGCGCAGATTTTGATACTTTTGACAATATTTAAATTACTAACTACCATTTATTGATGTTTTTCACAAATTTTTGTAATGTATTGACCATTGCCATCTGCATTTTTAAACTTTTTTGTCAACTTTGTAACATTTTTAGAACTTCTTTGACGATGTTGGAATATTTTTGAAGATTTTGGAAAATATGAACAGACTTGAAAAAACATTTTTGTTTTGACAGCACAACAGACTTAAAGAACATTCTTGATAATTATAAAAGATTATTTTTGTCTTTTTTAACAATTTTGGAACTTCTTTGACATTTGGTAATCATATTTCTTTGTTTGTAAAATATGTTTGACAGTTGTGTAAACATTTTTAGTATGATGGAACATTCTCAACAACACTTTAGGAATGTTTTTAACACCTGCCATCAGTTCTTAGATTTGTGAAACATTTCTGACAGTTTTCAAATATTTTTGACAGTTTTAGAACGTTTTATCAGAAATATTCAGTTTTGTAACATTTATGATATTTATACTAAAGTGGAACATTTTTTAATGTTACTTGTTACATTTACAGGCTTGTGGATAATTAAGGAACGTATATATAGCATATTACATCTGTAGAAGACTCTAGTAGAGCCAAAACTAGTCATGTATTTGGGAGAATAAATGTGTGATATAAATTGTAAATTGTTTTATTATTTCATAAACATGAATTATCACGTAGTAGAGATCTGATCTCTTGATGATAAACACTTACGTGAGTAAGCGGATCAGATTATAATTACCATCAATTTACATCATTACTATCAAGTAGTTTAAAGTGTTAGAAGTCTTTTAGTCCAAGAAGGAGGAGGTGATATTTAATATTATAATTACCAAAACTTGGTGAGTGAGTGGGTGGGTAATTCGAAATTACAATTAACAGCAAATAGTTTCAACTAGAGAATTGGAAAATTCTTGATTTTAATAATTAAGGATTTTTCAGTTCTCTTGTTGATAATCTTTAATTACTAAAATTAAAGATTTTCCAATTCTTTGCAGTTCATATTGCCTTTTTGGTGTAATATTAACAACTTCGTGCAACCGTTGAAACTTAAGTTTGCTTTGGTGTATCAATCCGATACATTAAAACAAAATTCCTTATATTAAAAACCAATGTGTCACTTCAAGTTAACTTATTGCCAGGTTTTTTAACAAATTGCTTTGCACTTTTGATACCTATTAAGGACTGCAATAGAGTTTTTTTAGTAGTATTGTAGATGATAATGTTTAGAATAAGTTGTATAGGTACTTGATTTGTTGTCTCAATTCGCATTAAATTCATTACAATTTGCATGTATAGCTCCACCTGCTCGTTTAATATATAAACATTTGGAGTTATTTAATGATATAAAATTTTAAGAGCTTCCAGAAAAAAATTTAAATTTTACAAATTATTTGCTGCATTCATTACAATTTGTTTGTGTCCCAAGTAAAGACAGCACTTACCATGACCATGTAATCTTATTTAGTTTCAGCAAAAAGTCCAAGGCAGTAGACTTAAAAACAGCTATGGTAATCTGGTTTTGCAATGTTCTTCACAAATTCTTACATTGGTCTGGACTTTTTTGACTGCACTTACCAGACAATGACGTATGTAACCAAATTTTTCAGCCAATTTTGTTGGCATTGGCTTGGAGTCTAACGTAATGCAGAATATCATTTCAAATCAAAATAGATGTAATGTTTCTTTAATAGCATTTTTGATCAAAAGTTCTGCATTTTTACGTTGTTCAATATAAACCCATTTTTTCTCAGCTACTACACGATAAGCGGCAACTAAATTCCTTTTTGGAACACATTATCAAAGTTGTAAACTTAGTGGTGCCTACTATTGGGCAAATCAAAACATTTTTTTATTTACTGTAGCTTTAATAGCATAGCATTGATGAAATGTGAAGTGTATGTACAAGAAAAGTAGACTGGAAAATGTTTAAACGCATTCACAACTGCTAAAGTTTTTAATTTGAAGTAAAATATCTCGACAGAAGTTGTGCGTTTGCTGAAATATCTAATTACCCTAACCTGTCCATTAGATTTTTAAAGCAGTATAGCTCCTTACCAACCAAAATGGCATTTGTATGTAATTTAATCAATAAATTAATGCCAACTACTGGCAATAGTGTTTTTGTAATCCAAAAGTTTATAAAATCCTTATAAGATACAAAAACCTTATGTGAGTTGTACAAGTCACTGATAAAAAAGCAGAGTCAAAACGGAGCTACAATCAAAAAACAGTATTTTAATTTAGTTGAAAAGGCAAATCGTCAACTGTGCTTGCGGTTAAATAGGTTACTGTCAGAGCAATGAAAACCAAACAAAAATAGTTGGCACTAATCCTCATAGACATCAAAAACGCTTTTAACTCCAGGAACTTGATCCTAAATTCCACAAAAAAAGAGTTATCCGGATATATGATTAATATCTAATAATAGCTTTTGGGGTCCCACAAGGCTCAGTTCTAAACCCCACATTGTGGCATGAGTTAGCTGAATGAGTTACGGCAATTGCGTCTACAGACAATCTTGGTATATACGCAGAGCAAAAGACGTCAATAGAATTTGAGGTAAATAAATCTTTGTAGAGTTGATGGATGGTCAAACAAAAGCTAAGAATAGCAAACAGAAAACCGAGACAATTATACTAAAGGAACGCAGAAATAAAGAAAAAATAAAGTTGTACAATACGGGATAGTCATAAAGGAAAAAACGCCATGTTCATGAGAATTATGCCGATAGTGGGAAGATCCAATAGTACAAAACGCTATATATTGTATTGAGTTATCCAGTCAATTTTGTTCTATGGGCCCTGGTCTGGCACAAAGTTTTAAAAAAGAAAAAAGATATGTTTGCATAAACGTAAAGAAAACTACTGTTGAGAGTAGCAAGTGCTTACAGAACAGCAGTGATTAAACCGATACACGTAGTCACGGGTATAACACACAACATCTTGCCGAAATAAAGACTGTAGCTAGTTCAAAATCTATGGAGTCGTAGCAAAAGTTGTGGGACAAAAATGAAGACAAAGCTCAATGATCAAAAAACTAATCCCAAATTTGAAGATGTGAATTAAATGCTTATTTAAAAAGATAAAATACTACTTAACCCAGTTTTTTATGGGTCATGGCAAAAAAAATGGGCAAAATACCAGACAAAGAGTGTCTGCTTCGTCAGTATCTAAAGCGCCTCCATTCTCTCAATTAACGGGTGCAATAGTATATATATATGTATATATATATTTTTTTTTTCAGGTACATATTCAAAGGCAATTTGTGTGGTAGTAGCGTAAGCTCTAAAATATCGGCCATTACAAATTAAAAAAATAGTCATAATGTATCACCTTTCACTTAAACCGGTCCACCAATCATTACAGACAGTAAGTGGGTCACGGTGACTGGCCCTCAGAGTTACCAACTCTTACATATGGCTTTACGTTCCACATTCCGGGCAACTGTATTAACCTACATCCAAACTAAGTAAAAGTAGCTAAATATGGCAAAAGACCAGGGAGTCAGGTAACATCCCTGGGTACTACAGAATAGCAAAGCTTGTGCGTAGACAGTCATAGGCAGAGTTACTTCAACAGTATTGGCTATGACACTAAGGCAAGGAAAGAAAACATTTTGCTCTATTTCAGTAACAGGCCTTACATGGCTAGAGCGTGCTAAAAATGTTCTCGTTTAGAACATAAATAAACGCAATTTGGAATATTATTATATAATATATATATATATATATATTATGGGCATCGGTAAAGTGAGATAACATAACAGACTACACCATGTACTATTCAGGCAGCGACAAACTATACAAATACCACAGACATAAAGTGACAGTAGTAGTACACAAGAACACTTGTAAATCTGTATATAAGTTTAGGCTAATATCAGAAAGTTATGCTCTTACAAATTAACACCCAGCCTATTAAACCAAACATTATCCACAGCGGAGAAACCAGAATGCAAAGAATTCTACAAGTGCATAAAGAAGACATTAAAATAAACAAAATTAAAAATATAAACATAATAATGGGCAACTTTAACGCAAAGGTTGCTAGAAGGATAAAGTTTATGAATTTGTCTACCGTACCGGAAACGATAGAAAAGACATATTTGTAGAATTTTGTCAAAGCAATTAATACATTGCAACAAACACATAGTTCCAACTGCCAAAAGCCGTCTATATACCTAGACACCTCCCCAACACATTCCAGGACACACCACCAGAAACCAGATTGGTTACATTTTAATCAACAAAAAAATTTGCAATTACATCAAGCAAGGTGCCGTCTATCCAAGAGTTGACGTCCCGTCATTATGGGTTATGTTTCAAAAAACCAAAAAATATGAATGGCTGATGCAAGAAATCCTGTTTATGATGAAACAACAGAAAGAGCAAAAAATTCAGCAGAAACATGCTGAATATAAAGAATTACTCAAAGTAATACGAAGTACAACCCAAAAAGCCTATGAGTCATGGGTGCAACATAGATGCAAAGAAGTAGATCACAGAAAAGAGACTTACTTAATTTCCACAGACATATTAAAGAAGTAACGAAAGCTTGCAGAAAGAAAACTATGCCCCACATTACAAATGACCAAAATAAACCTGTAACAAACAACAAGGATCTATGTAAGATATGGCTATAAAGGTCTCAAAAAGCAACAAAACATTAAGGCCGGACAACATCTATACGGAATACTTTAAAGAAATACAAGAAGAAAACATAGACTTAATCTTAAAACTGTCCACTGCATTTACAACACTGGCAACTTCTAGTAGACTGGTTAAAGTCAACATTCATAATGTTCCCTAAAAAGCAGAAGAGCAATTTTGCTGTTGAGCCACATTTTAAAAATATTACATTTCAGACTATTTAAAAAACTAGAAGGGTTGAGTAGACACCTAGTTTAGTTTTAAGAGTAGAACCGGCACACGTAAAGCAACATTCTGTCTAAATAATTTAGTACGAAACTGCTATAACTAAAAAATGGACATCTTTTTATGCTTCAACGACCAACAGAAGGCATTTGACAGCATCAACCATGTTCTGAAAGTTGGCATAAAGGTGAACGGACAACACTGTAATCATGGCAACCAACCAACAAGACATACAACTGTTAATAAACACTAACAAACAAGAAACAGTAGCTAGACTAAAAATGTATGGTCATAATTCGTAATAATCAAGCAGGAGTTTCAATTGCGGTAGGAAGGGAGATGATTAAAAAAAACTAAAAACACAAAATACCTGCGCAACCATTGAATGACAGATGGAATCTTTAACAGGAAACCAAAAACAAGATAAAACAAATCAAACAAGTATTCAACAAATTTTGCCTCCTAATATGTGACAAGAACCTGAACTTAGAAATTTGCCTTAGAATGGTTAAGTGCTGCTTCCAGCCATACTTATTGTATAGAACCATAACCTGGACAATATAAGCAGCATCCATTGACAATATTGAAGCACTCAACATGTAGACTTAGAGAAGAATGTTTTAAATGTCGTGAGTTGACCACATTAGCAATGAGAAGGTGCTAAAAAGAGCGGGAATTGACAGATCTCTATTTAACCACATAAAACTGCGTAATATCAGCTTGGGCTATATATTAAGAGGTCTAAAACGCCGAATATCCCATCTAATCCTTCAAAAGAAGATAGAATGCAACAAAAGCATCGGTTGTAAACAGCTTTTATAGTATTGGAATAGGTAAACTGGACAGGAATAAGAAACTTTGGAAGACTACTAGGTTATCCAGTAAAAGACAATTTGCAAACACGTATGGCAACAGAAGATATAGAATGTTAGCAAATTAGAATACAATCTATAAATATATATATATATATAAATTAAAACAAAAATTAACGGATCAAGATTTGAAAAAAAAATAATTGTACAGTACATCTGATAGATCTATAAGATGCAGAATACGTGTTCCGTTGTACCTTTTTTTATGAAAATTTCAGAAGTCAATGTTTAACCGCCAAGTGGAACTAAGGTTTTATTAGGTAAGAGCCCTACACACTCCTAGTAAAGCTTTTTTTAAACTACTTATAAAAAAAAGATTCCGGTGTGATGTGTTAAACTAACGTTCCTCTTAATTTTGAGTGAATAAAAATCTTACACAACTTTGCCAAGTCACAAGACTATCCGAGATTTTTTGTTTTTTTTCTTCCGTTTGATAGTATTGCTTAAATTTAATTTTATTGACTATTGACGTTTTGCCTTTCAGTTACAATTTTAGTCGATAATTTGCCAAAACTACTTTTTATATACAAACTTTGTTAAAAAAAACTTGATATCAAACTAAAACTAAAAACATGTTTTGTTTTTTTTTTATATAAATCATAGTAAGAAACAGTAATTGTTCTGAAAAAAGTTTTTTTGTAGGTTTTTTGCATCATACTTAAACACTTAGTAGTGGCATTATGTAAATTTTCATCATTGAAACAGAAAAATTGTAACACAAATTCTTCTTTTAAAGGCTCTTCTACCCAACCTTCACACCAAGCATTCACGTTGTAACTTAATTAATACTATTTACTGTAACGGCCATTGCCGTTTGCCGTTAATTTCTTTGAACCGTTGACAGCTGCCATTCTTTGCAATCACTGTGTTAGGTATACTGTATTCTCTCTCCTCACGACCGCGCCACTGTTCTCCGTTGTTCAACTTGATCTGTTACATCAGAGCCTGACTGCTGTAGCTCGCCATTGGTCAATTTATTTTGTACACACTTCTAAAATTCACTTGGTATATGTGTGACTAGCCTCAATACAATCTAAAATACTCTACCTATACGTAAATAACAATATATATATATTATATTAACGATTATCAACAAAGCTTACACATTTGATTATAAACGAATGCGTTGAATACACTTTGACAACCAACAGTTTACCATTTTAGTTTAGTTGTGTTCCCTAAACGCCCTCATTGAGTTTAGTTTTGAACTGACATACATTCTCAGTCATGTTTTAGTTAAACACTAAAAACAAGTAAACAATAGCAATGAGTTAATAAAAAGAAAAAAAAAATCTAAAAAAGAAAATATTTGTATTGTCTTACCTTTTCTGAATGAAGATGGCGAATTAACATCCTGGTCTCTGAAATATTTGCAATGATAATAAATATAATTTTTGTTTTTATAGTGGAGTACACTTTATTTATTTACTCGTTTCTAGTCGCTGTGAGCATTTTGATACAATATATTACAGTTTGCGACCAATCTTTATCTTAACAGTACTTAACAGCTTTTAGGTTAACAAATAACATATTGATGTAGATGAGAATTCGAAATACAATCATGTGTATTTTGTCAAGTCTGTGGAAAGAATGAGTTCCAGAACACCAGGTAGGGGGTTTTGCTAAAATGTTATTATTTCTTTTTTTTATACAACAACAAAACCTGCATGGTCTGCAAACATTTCTTACCACAGTGAAATTTTTACCAGCGCAACGTCACCATTAAAAACAGCTACATATCATAATTAGTAAATATATTAAAAGTATAATTTGTAGGTAAATGATAATTTGATTGGTGTTTATTATGAAGCGCGGCTGTTTAATGGGGATGCTACGTTGGTAGTACAAAGCTCTGTGAGAGCCAATACTACAAGTCGTTTAACAAAGTGCGTCGTACGCAGTTGTGTATGTGTTGTGGATTTTATGGAAGCCGCGCGGTGCTTAGTTTAGACAATGTTACGAATATTATTAACAAAATTTAAACAAAACTAATCTGCCTCAATTGAAATAAATACGTAACTGCTTGAGCATATGCCACCGAGGCGATTGTCTTTGAAATATTTTTGTATATTACCCAGATATTATTATTATAAAACTAAAATAAAATGATTGTGATGAAGTCATTGTCAGGGTCTTATTTTAAATTGCATTTAATGAACTACCCCAATCAGAATGTCTTCGTGTATTCGAACCCATCTTTATTAATATTCGTAAGATGTCCATAAACTGTCTATAATTTTTTTTGACAATTACTATTACCTAACACCGTCACTACTGCACAACTGCATAATGTATGAATACATACATATAATATATAAATATCTATCGCGAGTGGGTAATATTTAAAAATAATGTTTTATCCTAAATAACAATGTGTTGGCCGAAGCCTATTTATTTATGCTGCTGAGTGCATATGCTACTGCATCCAACCAAATCCACTATTATTTAAACTATTTTTAATGATATTTTATACAGAATTTGCTTAAATCATTTACAAATTGAAAACATAAAATTAATAAAAATGCAAATCTGTATAGAATATTAGCAAAAAGAGGCAAACGGACAACGTTGCAGTTATTAGGACATTTTTAATCTATCCTAAATACAAATTAGTTTATAGTGAAAAAATGCAATGACAGTAGTTGTATAGGAAGACAATTTCTATTCAATAAAAATTTGTTTGTTGGTGTTAATTTTACATTTTTAATTCAATAGAAAGTTGTTAATTATAATAATAATAATAACAATAAAAATGATGAAATATTAGTATTTATTTGGCACAGAATCAAATATTTTTGATGCAATTCTTTTTTTGATAATTTCCGAGTCATTGCATTATTTCCAATTTATTTTTATTTTACATTTATTTTTACAATCATATTTTTATCAGCCTCACGACTATTTTTAACTATTTATTATTTTTTTTGTTATACAACGTTTTCTGCAGTGCCAGTTAAACACAATATTATATGATTTTACATTCAAAATATACATTTTGGACAACATTCCAGTCACAAGGAGACAAGTCCCGAAAAGTTTTTTTTCTCATTATTGCAAAAATTCATTTTGAAAAATATATTATTAGCTATATTTATATATTATTTTGAGAGAGACATTTGTATTTTTTTTAGAACTAGTAGTGTGTCGCTTTATTTTTTTCGGAACGTGATTATTATTTTTTTATATTTGAGTAGTCAATACATCACAATGAGTACCTTATTATAAACATAAAATCTACATATTAGCAGTTATGTTAGTCTTCATTATGAGATTGTTGTATTTTAATAAATTAACTAAATATTTAATTTGTAATAGTAATATAATTTTAAAGAAATCTGATCACATAATAAAGCAACTTCCTTAATTAGCAATTTGTTTATTATGTTGACATATCTATTTGTAATGGAAATTACAAGATAACATATATAAAGCAATTTGTATTTTTTAGTAAACTTTGTTCAAATCCATGTTTGTAGGAGCATTTCCACAATTAGAAGAATAACTGAATAAAAACTGAAAGTAAATTTTAACGATTCTTCTATTAAACTTGTTGTTGAAGGATGTTGAGCAAAATTTGTAAAAGCTGTAACTTTCTATGATGGTTTTTTCTTGATGTTTACATTCACAGCAGTTTCTTGTAATGTCTAAATTGTTGGCATACTATGCTTCATATATTTCACTAATGGCGATGACACGATTTCTTCACATTTATTTTCAAAATTTGTTTTGTCTTAAGAACGATTTCTAAAAGATTAACGGCTTTATTATCCAATAACAAATAATTCCAAAATTTTCTCCAATATTGGTGACTACAATTCCAAATAAAATTGTTGGTGCTTGCGCAGAAGCTATTACATTTTTTTCAGTTCATTTTGGTTGCAAGAAATGAGCAAATTGATTAAAAATATCCAGATTCTGGTTTTGTCTTTTACTAATTTTATAATTAGCCATAACTTATAAGATTATATCTGGTGATTGTTTGAGCGTCTTGCAAACCAACTTATTTTCACAAAATTTTCTTTTCATAAGTTGCTTTATAGACCGCTCCCAAATCCAAAAAGATTTTAATATAAAACCCATTTTTTTAATTTATATGCATCCGGATTATTATTTTTCTATCAAGTAGCTCCACCTGTTAATGAAGTTGGTATTCTTCTCCTTCCTGCATGCTGTTTTCTTTTTTTTCCTATGACGTTTGAAACTGTCTGATAAATTCAAAATTCCTTCTAAAACGAGAGAATTTTAGAAGGAAGGATTCACAGTAGTTTCTTATTTTTAAATGTCATAGAATTCTTTAACTTCCTACTATCCATCGTTAAGCATAAACTGTAAGAAGTTTTATATTTCACCAGTTGTTCATGGTAATTTTGCTTTATCCTACACTCAGCTCTACATGATAACTAAAGTATGGCGCCAGTTGCACCGTTTCTTCTTTAGATTATATTTTTCAAGCTTACACCAAAAACTGCAAATTTTTATGCTCTTGGCATAGTCTTTAAAATTTTAACACTTTTCTACAAAATTTCAAAGACTAGCACACTATGAGTCTTTAAGTTTATTAACTCTACAGGCTTCTTATTTCATTTGTGTTGCTTTACATTTCTTCTCATTAATTGTTGATCTTAAACTTTGTCAATACAAATCAGTAGATTTTAATCTTATTTGTTATGGCATTTTATACATTGTATTATAAATGTCAATTACAGTAAGTCACTGATCAACATATTATTGCAGTTTTCTTCAATTTTTCTACAACATTTTGTTGAGTAAAAACATGTTCAATATTCCTGCTTCATTTTTCGTTAGTGACTATTAATTGTTGCTTAGATTCATCAATCTTCTTTATAGTATTGTTGAATCTTTACTCATTAAACTTAATTTAGTTAAATGTTGTTGTTCAGTATATTGTTGTTGATTTATTTTTTCTTCAATATTGCTAAACTTCGCAAATGCACACATACATCTATAAAATATTGTTGTTGTTTAATTTATACTCATTCAATTGTTAATTATATTTTTCTTCAATGTTGTTAAATACAATTTTTATCAATTATTTTAACTTATTATTCTTCAATGTTGTTCAAAACAGTTTCTTAAATTATTGATTAGTTTATTTTTCTTCAATGTTGTTAAAAACATTCTTTTTCAATTGTTGTTTGACTTATTCTTCTTTAATGTTGTTGTTAAGAACATTCTCTTTCAATTATTGATTGAATGTATTATTCTTCAATATTGTCAATTAAAAAATTCTTCAAAATGAAGTCTTTTACATTCAAAATGTTGTTGTTGTTGAAGCTATTCAATTGTTGATTAAAGTTATATTCAAATACAATTATTCTTATGTATTTTGTTGTTTGTCTTTTATTTTTAGTGATTATGATGTTATTAAAACCACTCAATTGTTGTTTAAAAGCATTATTAAATTTTGTTGTTCTTGTTGTTGTTCAATGTTTTTATGATAAATCTATTTTCAAACCCTTTTTTAATTGTTGTTTCAAAAAATTCTTCTTAAAACTGTTGTTGTTACCGACAATGTTCTTCAATGTTGTTAAAAGTATTTTTATGCAATAATTATCAACAACAATGGCCTTCAACTTCTTCATAATGATGTTGTTAAAAGTCTTTTACATTTAAAATGTTGTTGTTAAAGCTATTCAATTGTTGATTAAAGTTTTGTTCAAATGCAATTATTTTTTGGTATTTTGTTGTTTATCTTTTATTTTTAATGTTTATGATGTTGTTAAAACTTCCCAATTGTTGTTTAGAGGCATTAACAAATCTTGTTGTTGTTGTTCAATGTTTTTCATATAAATCCATCTTTTTTGATTTGTTGTTTCAAGAAATTTTTCTTCAAACTGTTGTTGTTGACAATATGTTCTTAAAGTATTTTTATGCAAAATTTATCAATAACATTGGTCTTCAACTTCTCTAAAATCAATTTTGCTAATAAAACATTCTTGAAAACGTTGTTTAAAATCTTTTACATTCAAAATGTTGTTGTTGTTGTTGAAACTATTCAATAGTTGATTAAAATTTTGTTCAAATACAATTATTTTTAAGTATTTTGTTGTTTGTTTTTTACTTTTAGTGTTGTGTTGTTTGAAGAAATTATTCTTCCAACTTTTGTTGTTGACGATAATGTTCTTCAAAGTTGTTCAAAGTATTTTTATGGAATATTAATCAACAACAATGGTCTTCAACTTGTTTAAAATAATTTTCTTCAATACAAAAATTCTTCAAAATGTTGTTGTTTGAAGTCTTATACAATCAAAACGTTGTTGTTGTTAAAGCTATTCAATTGTTAATTAAAGTTTTATTCAAATAAAATTATTCTTAAGTATTTTGTTATTGTTTTTTACTTTTAGCGTTTATGATGTTATTAAAACCACCCAATTATTGTTTAAAAACATTATCAAATTTTGTTGTTGTTGATCAATGTTTTTCTGATAAATCTATTTTTAAACCCATCTTTTTGAATTGATGTTTCAAGAAATAGATAGCTCAGTTATAGAGCGTATAAGTATTTTGTTGTTTATCTTTTAATGTTAGTGTTTATGATGTTGTTAAAACCACCCAATTGTTGTTTAAGAACATTATCAAATCTTGTTGCTGTTCAACGCTTTTCATATAAATTTATTTCTAAACCCATCTTTTTTGATTTGTTGTTTCAAGGAATTCTTCTTCAAACTGTTCTTGTTGACGATAATATTCTTCAATGTTGTTAAAAGTAATTTTGTGCAATATTTATCTATAACAATGGTCTTCAACTTGTCTAAAATAATTTTTTTTTAAATTGTTGTTTCAAGTCTTTTACTTTCAAAATATTGTTGTTGAAGCTATTCAATTATTGATTAAAGTAATATTCAAATATAATTATACTTAAGTAATGTGTTGTTAATCTTTTACTTTTAGTGTATATGATGTTGTTAAAACCACCCAATTGTTGTTTAAAAACATTATCAAATCTTGTTGTTGTTGTTCTGATGAAACTATTTCTAAACCCATTTTTTGAATTGTTGTTTTAAGAAATTTTTCTTCCAACTGTCGTTGTTGACGATTATGTTCTTTAATGTTGTTTATAGTGTTTTTATTCAATATTCATGAATAACAATGGTCTTCATCTTTCCTAAAATTATTTTTTTTTAATAAAATAATCTTCAAAACGTTGTTGTTGTTGATGTTATTCAATTGTTCATTAAAATTTTGTTCAAATACAATTATTATAAGTATTTTGTTGTTTATCTTTTAATTTTACTGTTTGTGATGTTGTTAAAACCACTTAATTGTTGTTCAAAGACATAATCAAATCTTGTTTTTATTCTTCAATGTTTTTTTGATAAATTTATTTTTAAACTCATCTTTTTAAATTGATGTTTATTGAATTCTTCTTCAAACTGTTGTTGTTAACGATACTGTTCTTCAATGTTGTTAGAAGTATATTTATGCAATATTCATCAATAACAATAGTCTTCAACTTATTTTTAATCAAAAAATTCTCCAAATTCTTGTTGTTTAAAGTCTTATATATTCAAAATGTTGTTGTTGTTAAAGCTAAATAATTGTTGATTAAAATTTTGTTCAAATACAGTTATTCTTAGGTGTTTTGTTGTTTGTCTTTTACTTTTAGTGTTTATGATGTTTTAAAACCACACAATTGTTGTTTAAAAGCATTACCAAATCTTTTTGTTGTTGTTCTGATAAATCTATTTCTGAACCCATCTTTTTAACTGTTGCTTCAAGGAATTTTTTTTTAAACTGTTGTTGTTGACAATAATGTTCTTCAATGTTGTTAGAAGAATTTGTATGCAATATTTATCAATAACAATGTTCTTCTAGTTTTGTTGTTCGTATTTCTCCTGCAGTATATTGTTGTTGTTGTTGTAACGCTTAAATGATGCTGACAAAAATTATCTCCAATATGTTGCTGTTTGATTTTTTACTTCAAAGTAACCTAGTTGTTGTTGCCATCTAATTGAAACCAATATACAACAGTTTGAAGTCAATCTTGAAGAAGTTGTTGTTGTTGAAACCTTTAATCTTTAAAGTGTTGTTGTTGACATTATCAAAATTTGTTATTGAAGATAATCCTTCAATTTTTTTAATATCTTTAAAGTTGTTACTGTAAAAATTCTTCTTCAAAATTTTGTTGATGACGATAATGTTTTTCAATATTGTTAAAAGTATGTTTAAACAATATTTATTAATTAACAATGATTTGCAACATGTTTTTGGCTAAATTTTTTTTTTTATTTCATTTGCTTCTGTTGATTGAAACCATTGAATTGTTATTAGTAATTAACTATTAATGTCAGTATGTTGAATGAAAGTTTTTTTTTCAATTCTGCAACTGTTTAAAATTATCTTGTTTTTAATCTTTGCTTCAAAATGCTGCTGTTTGTATTATTTCATAACAATATTCAAACAAGTTATAATCTTCAATGTTGTTGTATTTGGTTGGTCTTGTTAAAAGCTACTCATATTCAATGTATTGTTGTTAAAACTGCAACAAAAATATATCTTCTTCAATGTTGTAGTATCAATTCTTTAATTCCAATAAAGGATTGTTTAAAAAAAAATCTTCAAAATGTTGTTGTGCCAGCAAGAAAGTAGCTATAATCTTGAATGTTGATGTATTTAGTTTTTCTTCAATATTATATAATTAAATATAGTTGTTGAATATGCTGTTGTTAGAAGTCATTTAGATTTAGTTCGTTGTTGTTGAAATTGCAATAAAAAAAATACTTTTTTAATGTTGTACTTAAAAGTGATTTGGTTCTAATGTACTGTTGTGTTAGAAGTTTCATTGTTTTTTTCAAAATGTTGTTGCAGTTGCAGTTATTTATATTAAAAAAATGCTAAATATCATTTTCTTTAAATTGATGTTGTTTTCTAAAATTTTTTTTTTAATGTGGCATTGTTTGAAAGCATTTTTCAATACGTTGTTGTTTGAATGTTGAAAAGTCATTTAGCTATTATGTTGTCGTTTTTGAAACTGTTAATCACAATTGTTGTTGCATATATTTTTTCTTCAATATTATTTGATTAAAAATTATTGTTAATGATGCTGTCATTTAGGTTAAGTGGGTTGTTGTTGAAGCTGCAAAATATCTTCAATGTTGTAGTTTGAATTTCTTCTTTCTTATGTATTGTTGTGTTAGAATTTTCATTGTTTCTTTAAAATGTTGTTAAGTTGCAGCCACTTATATTAAAGAATTGTAAAATATCATTTTTTGTAAGTAATCTTATTGAAGTCATTATTACTTCACATTCACTAATGATAAACGTGTTGTTTTCCAAAAATCTTTACTCCAATTTGGTATTGTTTGAAAGTATTCTTCAATGTGTTGTTGTTTGAAGTTTTTTGCATAAAACTATTTTAAACAAAATTGATCAATTTGTTGTTGTAGTGGCAGGAAAGTTACTATAATATTGAATGTTATAAAGAAATTCAATTCTTCAATGTTGTAGTATAAAGTCCACTTTCTTTAATGTACAGTTATGTCAAGAGCTTCATAATTTTGATGTTGTTTTTTTAAAGCAGACAAATATTACATTCTACAAGTTGATGCAATTTTTATTTCAAATTCAATATTGATAATGGAGTGAAACGTTGCTTCAATATATTGTTCTCAACTTCAACATGTTGTTTGTTAAAATTCTTTTCTTCAATATGGAATTGTTAGAAAGCATTCTTCAATATGTTGTTTTACTTACGTCTGTTTAAATAAATTCATCATATTTTCTTGTTATTTATTCAAAATGTTGTTGTATAAACAAGAAAGTTGCTATAATCTTCAATGTTGTTGTACATAACTTTTCCTCAATATGATTTGATTGTTGTCTATACCGTGTTGTTGTTGAAAGTGTTCTTGAATGTTGTTGCATATAATTCTTCTTCAACATTATATGATTAAAAGCTGTTGTTGAAGTTTTTAAAAATCATTCAGCTTCCGTGTTGTTAAAACTGCAACAAAAAAAAATGTTTTATAATTATATTGTTGTTTCTTTAGAATAGTGTTGTAGTTACAGCTATTATTATTAAAAAAATGCCAAAACTTTCTTTCTTCAAATTAATGTTGTTAGAGCAATTATTATTTTATAGTCATTAATGATAAACAAAAGCGTTACTTCAATATGTTGTTGTCAACTTTAACGTGTTGTTTTCTAAAATTCTTCTCTCCAATATATCATTAACTTTCATGTTGTTGTTGAAGGTTCAATAAAGAAATGTATATTTTTCAGTGTTGTAGTATGAAGTTCTTTTTCTTCTTCAATGTTGTAGTACAAAGTTCTTCTTTTCTAATGTATTGTTGTGTTAGAAGATTCATAATAATGTTGTTTCTTCAAAATTTTGTTGTAGTTTCAGCTATTGATAAATTGACAAATGTTATTTTCTTCAAATTGATGTTGTTGGAGCTATTTTTATTTCATCTGTATTAACAACAAACAAAAACGTTGTTTCAATATATTGTTCTAAAATTTTTTCTTCAATATGTCATTAACTTCCGTATTGTTGTTGAATGTGCCTTAAAGAAATCTATTTTTTATGTTGTACTATGAAATCCTTCTTCTTCAATGTTGTAGTAAGTTCTTTTTTTCCAATATATTGTTGTATTAGGATTCATAATAATGTTGTTGTTTTTTTAAAGTGTTGTTGTAGTTGCATCTATTTATATTTAAAAATTGCGAAATAACATTTTCTTCAAATTGATGTTCTTGTCTTAAACGTGATTTATTCAAAAAAATTTCTCCAACTTTTTTGTTGTTGTTGAAGGTACAGTAAAGAAATCTATCTTCTTCAATGTTGTAGTAAATTTTTTTTCTTCTTCATTGTTGTAGTATGATTTTTTTCTTTTCCAATGTATTGTTCTATTACAAAATTTATATAAATGTGGTTTCTTCAAAATGTTGCAGTTATATATATTGAAAAATTGACAAATTTTATTTATCTTAAACAAAAATGTTTTCTTCAAATATTCTCTCCAATACGGCATTGTTTGAAAGCATTCTTTAATATGTTGTTGTTTGAAGTTTTTGATATAGGATTGTTCTAAAAAAATTGATATTATGTTGTTATTTGTTCAAAATGTTGTTGTGTTAGCAGGAAAGTTGCTACAATCTTGAATGTTGTTTTATATAATTATTCTTCAATATGATTTGCTATGTAACTGTTGTTCAGCTTCATGTTGTTGAAACTGTAATAAAGAAATCTATCTTCATCAAAGTTGTAGTTTTAATTATGTTGTTGTTTTTTCAAAATATTGTTGAATAATTGTCAAATATATTTTTTTCAAATTATCATTTCATATTCACTAATGGTAAACTAAAACGTTGCTAAACATTGACGTGTTGTTTTCTGAAATTCTTCTGTTCTATGGCATTGTTTAAAGCATTCTTCAATGTGTTGTTGTATTATCAGCAAAGTTGCTTTCAATTTGAATGTTGTTGTACATAACTTTTTTCAATATGATTTGAATGTGTTGTTATTAGAAATCATTCAGCTTTCATGTTGTTATTAAAGCTGCAATAAACAAATCTATTTTCTTTACGGTCCCTTTCCTTCGAAATTGTAGTATGTTGTGTTAGAAGATTCATAATTATGTTGTTGTTTCTTCAAAATACTGTTGTAGTTGCAGCTATTTATATTGAAGAATTGACAAATATTATATTCTTCAAATTGATGTTGTTGGAGCCAAAGTTACTTTAATATATTGTTGTTTTCTAAAATTCTTCTTTTCAATGTAGCATTGTTTGAAAGCATTTTTCAATAAAATCTTGAATGTTGTTGGAGCCATTATTGTTTCATATTTAGTAATAATAAAGAAAAACGTTGCTTTAATATATTGTTGTCAACTTCAATGTGTTGTTTTCTAAAATTTTTCTTTCCAGTTTGACATTCTTGAAAGTTTTCTTCAATATTTGAAGTTTTTTTACATGGAATTGTGTAAACAAAACTCAATATTGTTGTTATTTGTTTAAAATGTTGTTGTACCGACAGGAAAGTTCATTCAGCTTTCGTGTTGTTGTTAAAGCAGCAAAAAAGTAATCTATCTTCTTGGTTGTTGTAGTAAGAAGTCCTTTATTTCTATGTACAGTTGTGTTAGAAAATTCATAATAATGTTGTTGTTTCTTCAAATATTGTTTTAGAATATAATTGCCAAACAACATTTTCTTCAAATTATTGCTGTTGAAGCTATTATTGTTTCATATTTATTAATGATAAACACTCTTACTTACATTGTTTGAAAGCATTCTTCAATATGAAGTTTTTGACATAAAATACAACAAAAAAGTTGATATAATCTTGAATGTTGTTTATATAATTGTTCTTCAATATAGTTTGCTATATAGTTGATGTTAGAAGTCATTCAGCTTCCGTGTTGTGCGGTTATCAAAACTATATAAAGAAATCTATTTTCATCAATGTTGTAGTTTTAATTATGTTGTTGTTTTTTCAAAATATTGTTGTAGATGCAACCATTTATATTAAACAACCTTCTTCAAATTAATGTTGTTGGAACCATTTTTATTTCATATTTATTAATGATTAACAAAAATGTTTGATGACTATTTTTAGAAGTCATTCAGCTCCACTTTTGTTGTTGAAGCTGCAATAAAAAAATTTATTTTTTATCTATTTTTTTTTCAATATGTAGGTAAATGTTCATATTTTCCAATGCATTGTTGTATTAGAAAATTTATAATTATGTTTCTTCAAATGTTGTTGTAGCTGCAGCCATTTATAATTAAAAATTGCCAAACAACTTTTTCTTCAAAACTGTTGGATCTATTCTTATTTCATATTCATTAATGATAACAAAAATCTTCATTCAATATGTTGTTGTTTTCTTCTTGTCTTTCTTCTACAATTTACTAACATTAAAAATCGTTCTTGAATGTGTTTATTTCTTTAGTTATTTTGTTGTTGAAGTCATTTTTAATTAATTGCATTTTTAAGTAGTTCTTCAATGATATTTTTTTGTAGTTTGAAATTGTTGTTGTTCTTTCTTCAATGTCTTGCTGTAAGTGATGTTATTTATATTATCTTCAAAATGTTGATGTTAAAGCCGTTATTATGCAATATTGTTTACTTCTAAAATCTTTCTCCTCCATAACATGTTTAAAAATTCTTTTTAACCTGTTTTGGAAAAGAAAACTTTTGTTGTATCAAATATGTTTTCAAAACTTTTGTTGTTGAAGATGTTATTTTATAATATATATTTGTTGTTGCAAGCATTATTGTCCAGTTGTTGCCTTAAGTAATTTTGTTTCGTCATTATTTAATTTCTTGTTGTTTTATCATTCTTTAGTTATAATTCTTAAAAAAATTGTTAATGAAGTTAATATTCTTCAATTTGTTGTTATTTGCACCTTTTTTTAATTAAAGTTATTATTCCTAACTATTCTTCAATATGTTGTTGTCTAAAACATTCCACCCCTAATGTTGTTGCTTGTTTTCTGCAAATTGTTGTTGTTGAAATTATTCCAATGCATTGATAACTTGATGTTATCATTCTTCAATTTGTTGTTGTCCACATCTGAAGTGTTCTTGTTAAAACCATTTTTACAAATTTGTTGCTTCAAATTGTTTTCTTCAAGCTGTTGTTGTTGTAATCAGACCAATTTGTTGATTACTTGTTGCTATCAATCTTTAATATGTTGTTGTCTATCTTTAAACTGTTGTTGCTGAAGCTATTCTTACACATTTGTTGTTGTTGAAACCATTTCAACTCATTGAATACTTGATGTTATTATTTCTCAATGTGTTTTTAATTCTGTATCTATTAATAATTGGCATTAAAGTTGTTATCATATTCAATATGTTTTTGTCTATCTTTAAAGTGTTGTTGCTGAAGCCATTCTTACAAATTTGTTGCATCAAATTGTCTTTTTTAAACTGGTGTTGTTAAAATCATTCAAATTCGTTGATTACTTGACGTTATCATTCTTTAGTGTTTTTGTCCACTAAAATGATATTTCTGAAGCCATTTTTACACATTTCTTGCTTGCTTCAAATTGTTTTCTTCAAACTGTTGTTATTAAAATCATTCCAATTCATTGATTTCTTGATGATATCATTTTTCAATGTGTTGTTCACCTCTAAAATGTTGTTGTTCAAGCCATTCTTACATATTTGTTGCTTTAATCGTTTTCTTCAAATTTTTGTAGTTGAAATCAGTACAATTCATTAATTTCTTGATGTTATCATTCTTCAATGTTTTGTAGTCCATCTCTAAAGTGTTGTTGCTAAATCCATTCTTACACATTTGTGGCTTTAAATTGTTTTCTTTAAACTGTTGTTGTTAAGATCAATCATTGATTAATTTATGGTATCATTTTTCAATGTGTTCTTGAACTCAATCAAATTCTATATCTATTAATAATTATCATCTTTAATTTTTAAAATAGTGTGGATAATAAAATCATTTTTCTTCAACTACATTGCTATTCAGTTGTTGCCTGAAGACAGTTTTCATCAAAATGTTGTTGCTGTTGCTTCAATCTCCTATATATTGTTTAACATAATAGATCTTGATTAAATCTTGCTTCAATATTCATTAAAAATTGGCGGAAAAATGTTCTTCATCATAACTTTAAACTCTTCAGTTTGCAATTTGCTAATTATTGTTGTTATATATTAAAAATAAGTAAACAAATTATCTTCAATATGTTGCAAAAACTTCTCCGTCAACAATTTGCCATTCCCAATCTGTGTTGTTGTTTAGAAAGCTACAGTTTCTTCAATTGTTGAGTAAAATAATGTTTTTCAGTTAAAGTTAAAACTGTTCTCAGTTATTAATTGCTTAAAGTTCTTCTATATATAATGTTCAATAATATATGTTGTAGCATAATTTCTTAGTTCTATGTTGTTTAAAGTCATTCCTTCAATGTGTTTGGAGTAAAGAAAGTTGCAACCTTTGTTGTTATAGTCTTCAATAATTGTGTTGTCTAGTTTCTAAATCCAATCTTTCAAGATGTTTTTTGTAAAGCCATTAATGTTCAACGCTATTAATGTTGTTAAAACTATTTTGATATAATATACAATCACTCTTAGCAGAAAGGTTGCTATATTTTTAAAAGTGCTGTTGTTGGCACTCAGATAACATTCTTCTTCTTCTTTTTTACAACATAACAATGTTAAGATGTTCTTAATTATGTTATTGTATCAAATGTTGTTGAAACCATTCTTATCCAATTGTTGTTTTAAATCATGCCTTACAAAATACTGTTGTTAAAATGCTTTTCTGCTATTTGTTCTTTAAAATCTTACGTGCAATGTGTTGTTGATAAAACCGATTAAAGAAACATTGTCATTATCTTTAATAAGTTGTCCAAAATCATATTTTAAAGTAGTTAGAAGTCATTTTTTAAAGTATTGTTGTGGAAAGCTTTGTCGTTTAATTGGTTTTTGTTGGAAAAGAATGATTCTTCAATAAGTTGTCGATTAGTATCAATCAATGCTTTTCTTCTTTAATAAATCGTTGTTTAAAATCATTCTTAAATGTGTTGTTGGTTGACTTTATTTTTCTTCAGTGTTATTGAAGCTGTTATTATTCAAATGTTTTTTTTATTGCTGCAAAAAACATAGCAATATTTTTTGCAACAACAAAGTACTAAAGTTGTTGTTGAAGCCATTTTAAGCAATACTCGATGTGTTGTGAATGTTATATTGTCTGAAGTTATTTTTCTTTAAAGTTGTTAAAATTCATTCTTCAAAATATTGATGTTGAAGCCATTGTTATTTAATAAGTTTTTGTTGCAAAAAAAATATTTTTTAATTTGTTATTGAACAAACATTGAAGCAACATTCATCAATCTTCAATATATTGTTGACTAAAGCATTTTTCTTCTTCAATAAGCTATTCTTTAAAAACATTCTCTAATGTGTTGTTGATTGACTTCGTTTTTTTCAGTGTTATTATTCAAAGTTTGATTTAAATATTTTGCTCTTGCAAAAAATACACAACAATTTCAGCAACATTTTCTGCAACAACAAAATAGTTTCTTAAGCTTTTGATAAAGCCATTTTTAATCTTCAATATGTTGTACATTGAAAACTTTTTTTTTTATATGCAGTTATGTAAATAATGTTAATGTCAATTCAGTTTTCTTTAAGATCATTATTTTTTAAAGCTGTTGAAGTCATTCTTCAAAATATTGTTGTTGAAACATTGGGTTTTGTTGTAGAGAAATTATTTTTCAATATGTTCTTAAAACCACATTCAAGCAATATTTACTAATCTTTAATATGTTGTTTCCTTTTTTCTTCTTCAATAAGTTGTTGTTTGCAACCATCCTTTAATGTGTTGTTGGTTGAAGTCATTTTTCTTCAGTGTTGTTGAAGCTACTATTATTCAAATGTTCTTCAAAATATTGTGATTGTTGTTGCAGAAAATCTACATCAATTTTTTTTACTGTAACAACAAAATATTCCTCAAGCCCTTGTTGAAACCAGTTTTAAGCAATATTCAATCATTTCAGCATGTTGTAAATTGAAGACTTTCTTCCCCAATATGCAATTATGTGAAATCATTTTATTATTCTTCTTCAAAGTTGTTAGAAGTCATTCTTTAAAATATTGTTGTTCAATTTGGCTTTAATTTGTTGTAAATTGAAGATTTTTTAAAATGTAAAGCAATTTTTGAATGTAGTGTTGTTTGAGGTCATTATTCTTCAAATATGTTAAAAGTCATTTTTGGAAATGTTGTTGTTGAAACTATTGTTATTTAATTAAGCTTTGTTGTAAAGAAATTATTCTTTAATCTGTTGTTGAAGCCACATTTAAACAACATTCATCACTCTTCAATATGTTAACTCATGCCTTTCTTCTTCTTCTATAAACCATTGCTCTTAATTTATTGTTGTTTGTTGTTTTAAGTCATTTGTTTACAGTTATTAAAAATAATTTTTCAAAATTCAGTTGTTAGAAGCATTGCTATTCAATTGGGTTTTGATGTAGAAACATTATTTTTCAATTTGTTGTTGGAACAATATTCAAGCAACATTTAAATGTTTAATTCATTAATATTTAATTGGGTTTTATTGCATAGTACTTTTCGTATTCTTCAATCTAACGATAAAGTCACATACAAGTAATATTCCTCTTCAATATGTTGTCAACTAATGCGTTTCTGCTTCTTCAATAAATCATTGTTTGAAATCATTCTTTAATGTTTTGTTGTTTGAAACCAATCTTCTTCAATGTTGTAGAAGCCATTTTTTGTTTGTTGTAGAACACATTCTTCAAGCCGTAGTTGAAGCAATTTTTATTCAATTTTCAACATTCTTTAAAATGTTGTAAATTGAAGAATTTCTTCTTCTATATACCGTTTTGTAAACCATTGTTATTCAATTAAGATTTGTTACAGAGAAATTATTCTTGAAGTCACATTAAAGCAATATTCACTAACCTTCAGTATGTTCTTCTTCAATAAACCATTGTTTAAAAATATTCTTTAATGTATTGTTGATTGAGGACATTTTTTTCAGTTTTGTAGAAGCCATTATTATACAAATTAAGCTTATTTTAATGTTTGTTGCAGAACATATTCTTAAAGCTATAGTTGAAGCAATTTTTATGCAATTTTCAACATTCTTTAAAATGTTGTAAATTGACGAATGTCTTCTCCAATATACTTTTTTGTAAAGTAGTTTTTAAATGTAGTATGTCTGAGGTAATTTTTCTTCAGAACTGTTCAAAATATTGTTGTTGAAACCATTGATAATTAATAGAGTTTTGTTACAAAAAAATTATTCTTCAATCTAAAGTTAACGTTATTAAAGTAATATTTGCCTTTTTTCTTCTTCAATAAGACATTATTTGAAATCATTCTTTAATCTGTTGTTGGTTGAGGACATTTTTCTTCAGTGTTGTTGAAGTTAATACTATTCAGTTGTTGCTTCAAATATGTTGTTGCAATCTTTAAGTAATATTCATTAATCTTTGATTTGTTTTTAATTGATGTCCTTCTTCTATGGTGTTCCGTTTTTAATTATATTGAAGTAATCACTATTCAATTATTGCTTAAAGGTTTACCTAATCACACTTTTTTGTAATAACCAATAACTAATAATAGGTTGCAACCATCTTCAATACATTACTATTTGATGTAACTCACCTAAAAAATGTTGTTGTTGTTGAAGCCATTCTTCTTCAGCAGTACCTTGAAGTGTCCCCAATAGTAAATACGTTTTTGAAGAAAAAGGTTTACCTAAAATTCTAAACAGTATTTATTACATTTAGATAACTTTTGCTCAATTTGTTAGATTCATTAAAACTTTGTTGGATATTGCATGATCAGAATTCTTTTTTTGTAAATAATCATCATATTGAAGACTAACTAGTTGCCGTCGTTAAAGAGATATGTATATACAAAATGTGTATTATTTCTGCCGAGTAAAATTGCATATACTATACATACTATGAATAAAAAAGAATGTTACAAAATATGTTCATATACAAAAAGGGAAGCGATCGTGTGATTATACAAAGAAGGATTTATTTAAATTTTTCATAAAAAAATGGCATTCGTTGTTTGAAAAATTATCAACTAGAAGCTAGACTAAACACTTTTTCTGCTTGTGACTAAAACGTATCGCCATAAATTGTGACATGTGTATACTCAGTTAAATCATCAGTGACTTCCGAGTGTTTTTTCTTTGTTCATTTTTTTTTTATATAAATATATTTTAAATAGCGTGTGTTAGAAACCATGCAGCAGCATGCACCTGGATACACTCATGAGTCGTAGGAAGCCCGATAGTAAAAGTTAACGCATCAATAACACTAATATAGAATTATCAACTTTCTTTTTTCATCAATGAAATCAAAATATTGAGTTGGTTTAATATGCGAATCCAAGCGAGGTGTTGGCATTCTTCTGGATTCGCATAACAATCGCAAGAAAAAATGAGTCAAAAAATGAATTTAACTGAGCATATTATAAATTACAATACAATTTGCTACATCAAAGTATTGTTTGGAAAGACATATCGAAACAAAGTACGTATATTCGATAGAGTATAATAACTAACTAACGGTACGGTATGAATGTCTGTTACTAGATAATTAATTGGATTACACTATCAGTCAGCAAGTAACAACAATCACTGTGAAGAATGTTTCTGTTATAGTTATATAAGGTGTATGTGTGTGTGTAGTTTTCATATATACGTACGTATTTATTTTATGTATTTGCGTTATGTCTTTTCACAAAGCAAATGTATACTAGACATGATAACGGTTACGGCCACGGTAAGGTACGGCACGACACGGCAGTAGGTGTTTAGGCATCTTTCACTCCTTCACACTATCACCGTTATTACCTACGCTGGTGTTCAGAGCTTCGCCCAGGAAGATGGATATTCGTTGTAAAAATAAAATCTAGAGCACCTGAATTCTGTATCCCATTCAAATACGATTCATCCCATTTAGAAAAAACAAAATATTGATTGCGCAACAGTTTGGACGTCGATAGTTTCGGGAGCTCATTTCTTGATCATGTTATTAAATATATATACTTTTGTTATTTGTTGGATTAATTTGTGCGACGGTGCAAATCTAAATCTATTATTAATTATTTCGAATGTCGGTGACGAACCTCGGCATCTATCGACGTGCAAAATATCCGGTCAGTCAAGGTTCTCGAGGCCTAGAGTATATTTGATGATCATCTTAAAGTAACCTGATTTTTGTTTGTTGTTCGGTCCTCTAGTGCTTTTCGGCTATATTATTATCATTATTCGTAAGTAAGTATCACCTAATAACATCTCGCTTCGAACTCATCACAACCAGCCCATCCTCATGTTTTTTTTTCTTTTTCTTTTTCCTCTCATTGTTCCATTTTTCTCTCAATTATTATTTTTTTGTGTTATTTATTTTTTCTCATGAACGAAAGTTCAACTACGTCTCGCGTATACATCGCACTAACATTTATATTAATAAACTTGAGGTTATAACCACGTGATTTTTAATTACTATTATTGTTTAAATATATTTTTTATGTATATATCTTATATAATTTATATACTTGAATTATCGACATTGTTAAAAAATATCTTCGAGAGTATAATTACACTGTTTATTGACTGCACACATTAGCCGATATATTTATATATTTTTAATACGAAAGGTGTCTGTTACTGGCCAACCGTCAGCAATACATCGATGCTATGATTGTCCGACCAACTTCCAGATATCCAACGACTTCCAACCGAACGTTGTCATCATCATTTTATATTATTTCGTTACTAATCCATCTATTACAACGGGACAACAATTATTTGAATCACGATTAGTAGCGGTAGGTGTTCTTGATATCTTGATATGAATTACAACATAATAATTGCTAAATTCGCTTTTGCATTATTTACATCATTATCTCACTACATGGAAGATTGGTTGCAGATTGTCTCTGTTTACTGAGAACTGAATAGTTGCGATTTATAGAAACAATTTAATTTGCGAGTTGGAAGTCGAGTCTTCTGTACAAAGAGTACTATGATTTTATATTTTTATGTATATTTCTTTTTCATTATTAATGTATAAAAACGGCAAAAATGTCATACGTAAGTCGCGCGGGTAAAAATAAACGATTATAGGCCAACCGCTAAATGTGTGTGTATATAAACGTTCAAATCGCATGCGACCCTGTAAATGTAGTGTATTGCTGGCGGCGGCAGTAACTTGACAACAATCATCAGACACTGTCCACGCTGGCGAAGCGCTCGCCCAAATCGTGTTGCGGTGGACGACGTGAAGAACCCGCTGGGACGGGCAGTTGGAAGGGACGGTGCAAACCACCTCGCCGACGTCGCCGTTTTTTCCGATGGCAGAAGATGCACAGTGTTAATAGTATCACCCCGATGGCTGCCAACCCACTTGCAATCACCACGGTATAATCTTCTGGTGGTGTCTCTACTGAGCCTGCACAATAATCACATATTTACAAATACATCATAATCAGCAACATCTTATACTAGTGATACCCATTAACATGAGATTCTTTATACCTTCTTTTATTATACATTTCAGAACCAACTTTTGATCAATCACATCAAAGCTTAATAAAAATTTGCACAAATTACAATAATAAACATACTTAACTTTGTAAATAACATTAAAATGGTCTTTTTATAACAAACCTCAAGTTTCTAATAAGTACATTTGTCCAAATTTTGTAGACTTAGTTTTGGTTTGTCGGTAAAGTATATACTTATTAAAAAGCAAGTAACTACAAAACGTGCACTAAGTTTATTTTCTGTCCACGGTAAACAATTCTAGAAAGTTAATAAATTTTAAATATACTCAAAAATTAAAAGTAAATCTGTTAATACACGTTATGCTACAAGAATAGAAATAACAAAAATCAAAAACAATAGGGATTTTTTAAAACTTTTTAAACAGAAAATATAGTAAAAGCTGTTAGGTAGTGGCCCCCAAGATCACTTCAAAACTTAAAAGTTTAAAACTAATACAAAATTTTTACAAAGCCGTTGTTTTTCCGAGCCGTTTTTTTTACGATGCTTTGGCTCCTTAAAGTTATGACTTCCTTCTAAATCTACCAACAAGCTTAACGGTCGTTTTTGGACGTTGCATGTTTTGGTTTGGCTTTGAAGCGTATGCTTTACCTCAAGCTAACCCTGCACTCGTTTTTTAGTTAATAAAAGACACCAAATTTACTACTGGATTCTTTGCACTCTCTACTTCTTCTCTTTGCTATAAAAGTCGCAAAAAATGTTTGACGAATTTTCTAGCATTATGAGGCTTGCTCTGGATCGACATATTTCAGCAAAATTCTTTTAATTGTATTTTTAAAACAAAACAAAAATACCGTTGGCTGCTGACATGTATCAAAATTATCTGTGTTTATTTAAATCTAAATTAATAAAGTATAATATTAGCGGTAGTTGTATCAGGATGTAGTTAGTGACCCTTGGGAAAGGCCACTAGTTAAATACTGCATTAAGTCCTAAGACATGGCTACGACATGGCAAATATTGCCGCCATAAAATAAGCATATCCTCGGGCGATGGGTAGCAGCAGGCGTCTGTACTGGGTTAAGGCGGAGAGGAAAATCCTTGGTACGGCTTAAGACTATCACAAACGGCGACGAAATAATTGTCCAACCGGTAGTAATACTGCTATTGAGGAAAGCAACGGGAAACTACCTCAATTATTTTCCTCAGGAAATTCATCAAACATGACTACACATCCAAATGCAACGGCCCTCAGTCCCCGGCAGATCTTAAATGGTCAGAGGGTGATAAAAATCTCCAAAAGAGTCATGATGAAAATAGCAACATGGAACGCCAAAAATATGTATGCGGCGGGAAAGATAGAAAATACCATCAGAGAAATGAAAAGAATGAATATTGAAATGCTTGGAATTAGCAAAATGAGGTGGATTGGCTCCGGAGAGTGTACCATAGATGGCTATCAAGTCTACTATGCCGGCAACGACA
Source organism: Tachinus rufipes (assembly GCA_963932245.1). Classification (NCBI taxonomy): domain Eukaryota; kingdom Metazoa; phylum Arthropoda; class Insecta; order Coleoptera; family Staphylinidae; genus Tachinus; species Tachinus rufipes. The sequence continues at coordinate 11,958,579 of OZ010746.1, read as the reverse complement.
ATCCAAGGCATTATAATGGAGTCGCTATAATAATAACTAAGGAAGTATCTAGAGCAGTTAAAACTTTTAAACCAATACCTGATCGAGTAATTATACTACAATTACAGGCCCAACCAGTAAATATAAACAAAATTCAAGTCCCACCCACCCAAGTTTTGTTGTCAAAAAATTAGATCACACACACTTGAGCGGTTAGGTAGGATGCACCCACAAGTACCAATACAGATCAGGAAACTGAAGAATTCTATGTACAAGTCACGAATGCATTAAAACTCACTAAGAACTCCGAGTTAACAATGGACTATGCGATTTTAACGCCAAGGTTGGTAAAGGTGTTTGTGGAGATATTGTTGGTAACTACGGGCTAGGAACACAAAACGACCATGGTGATAGATTTATTGAATTCTGTAAAGAGCATGACCTTGTCATAACAAATACGTTTTTCAAATTACCACCAAGAAGACTCTATACGTGGAAATCTAATGCCGATAACTCAAACAAATTGGTACGTAATCAAATTGATTATGTATTAATCAAGAAACGGTTTAGAAACTGCATAACATCTGCAAAAACTTACCCCGGAAGCGACATAGGTTCTGATCATAACCCAGTAGTAGTTTTTGCACGGCTTAGACTTAAGAAATGTAACGTCCGACGTCCGCAGAAGAAAATAGATATCTCACGATTAACAGACATAAATATCAAAGCAAATATAAGAACAGAACTAAATACAAGACTTCAAACCATCAACATTACAGAAAATGCAGTGGAATTGGCGTGGAACAACATCAAAGATGTAATTCTGAGTACGGGCGAGAAATATCTTAAACCAGACCCACAAATCAAAAAGAAAACATGGATGACTTTTGAAATACTGCAACTAATGGATAATAGACGATCAGCAAAGCATGACTGTGAAGCTTATAAAGTATTGCAACGAAATAATCGTAAAAAGATCAGAGAAGCAAAGGTGCATAGGCTAAGTAAGGAGTGCAAAAAGATAGAAAACATGGATAGTAAATACGACACACTCGGCATGCACAATAAAGTAAAAGAAGCTGCCGGCCTCTGCAAACCCAGGAAATATGCAATGCTGCTCGACAATCAAGGAAAAGTTATCCTAGACCTAGAAAAGAAGCTAGCAAAATGGAAGAACTATATCCAAGAACTTTTTCAAGATCAAAGAATGGATCATCCGGCAGAATACGATGTGACAAAAGGACCCGCAATAACAAGAACCGAAGTAATAGATGCAATAAAAATGTCCAAAGAAGGTAAAACACCAGGGCCAGATAACATATCATCAGAAATGTTAAAACTTATTGAAGAAGATCGAGCTTTAAACGTACTTGTGGACGTCTTTAATACCATTTATGCAACCGGAAACATTCTTAAGAACTGATTAACCTCCGTTTTTGTAACACTGCCAAAGAAAGCAACTGCTAAAAACTGTGGTGACTATAGAACCATCAGCCTTATGAGCCACGTCTTGAAGATTTTCTTGAAGATCATCCAAGCAAGAATATATAGTAAATGTGAAGCTTGCCTAAGTGATACTCAATTTGGGTTTCGCGATGGGATAGGAACACGTGAAGCTTTGTTCAGTATCCAGATACTAATTTAGCGTTGCCAAGACGTGTCTGTAGACGTGTCTGTAGACGTGTACGCGTGCTTTATAGGCTATCAAAAAGCGTTTGACCGTGTAAAACATAGCAAGCTCATAGTGATCCTGCAAGAACTAGGTTTAGATGGCAGGGACATTCGCATCATTGAAAAACTTTACTGGCACCAATCCGCATCCGTGAGAGTAGATAACAACAATACAGATGAAGTAGAAATCCAAAGAGGGGTTAACAAGCATGTTATCACCACTTTTATTCAACATATACTCCGAACGAATATTTGCCAAAGCCTTGGATGAAAAATCTGAAGGTATCTTACTAAACGGGGAGGTGGTGAATAACTTGCGGTACGCAGATGATACGGTAATGTTGGCGAATACAAGACCAAGGTCATCGTTGTCAGTAAGGAGCGCAATGTAGTGACAAACATAAAAGTAGGAAATCAGCAAATTGAACAAGTCGCCCAATTCAAATATCTAGGGTGCTCCCTGAATCAGCAATGGGACTAATTAAAAGAAATTAGATCCAGAATAGAACAAGCTCGCACGGCCTTCAATAAAATGAAGCAAGTTATGTGCCACAAGGATCTTAATCTCAATCTGCAAGTTTGGTTGCTACGTTGTTATGTTTTCTTTATATTAAAGTATAGCGCAGAGACCTGGACGCTCACAGATGCTATGTGCAAAAAGTTAGAAGCATTCGAGATGTGGTCATGGAAAGATAGCTGGTAGGCGAGGGCCAGGTTACAGAAGGACGTCCTGGTTGAAAAACCTACGATAGTGGTTTGGGGTCAGCACTACAACTCTTTTTCGTAGAGCTGTCAACAAGACCCAAATAAAGTTGATGATCGCCAACGTTCGTGGAAGACAAGGCACGTAAAGAAGAAGAAGATTGTTAAAAAAAATAGATAGTATAAGAGCAAACGGGCAATCTCCAAAAAGTTACCAGGTTACGCAGCTAACTAATTCCTCAGTAAGTATAGCTACCAAAGATGCAAAAAATAGAAGCTATTTGCGCTGCATATTTTGTAGTGCCACTACCCCTATACAATGAAGCTAAATAGAATACAAAAATAATAACCACAACTTTTTTGGCAAGAAGAAACTAAAAAAAGCAGAAGTATGGTTTCGGGCTAAATTTTGGCTTTTTCTTGTAGCCCTTCTGCCAAGGCTTATTGGTAATCAAATACAAAATTCAGTAAAGTGCAAAATGTGTTCAAAATTAAAAAAAAAACTCCCGGTTATCGTAAACTTCTCGTCTAAGTTGTAGCAAATCTTCTTCGTATTTTTTTGCCTGGTTCACAAGTTCAGTGGAGTGCAAAGTATGCTTTCAAGTTATTAAAAAAAACTTCCAAGTAAGCTTCATTTCCAAATTATGGCAAGTCCTCTTTGTATTTTTTTGCCTGGTTTATAGCAGTGGGTTTTTCTTAGTAACAAAAACTGGATTATTTAGTGTTCTATCTTCTTTAACAGGCTATTTTTTATTTGATGTATATATATGCGGATTTTTTAGCTTTGTAAGAAGTTATTTATAAGGTTTGCTGCCTTTGGGTTATTGCTACGGAACTGCATACTTTCCCAAAATGTTTGTAGAAAAATACATGGGTGAGTTAGTCAATTTATTATTGAGTTAAAGCCTATTTGTAAACCAATAGCAAAGTTTGATGGCCTGCAAAGTATGCTTCTAAATGATCGTAAACTTCTTTTCCAAAGCTTTCTTCACTTTAACTTTGACTCTTGAGTAGTTTAAAGCAGTGATCATCTTTTGCAATACCTTGGTAGCTTTTTAAGACATCTGTAAATGTTCCCAAATAATATAATCATTAGGTTTCATCTTCTACTGTTAAACCAATTGATTTAAGCTGCAAATCTTGTTGAAGAAGTTTGTTTAGCATAAGCAATTAAAAACTTCTTTTAATACAAAGCGCTAAGATCTTTTCTGCTTTTCTAATTCTTCTTCAGCCTATATGTGTACAATTTTTTCCATTTGTAGGTTATGTGGGTGTATTAATATACTTTTATATGCTGTATAGTTGTTTATTATATTGTACAGACCGGTTTCGGCTGTTAGGCCATCTTCGGTGTAAAATTGTGAATTACATATATATGATGTTATGAATATGATCAACTCAACTATTTTCGATTTGTCTCTGTCTTGGGCCAATAGAATCCAATTTTTCCTGTAATGTTTTGGATATTGTCTCTTGATCTTCTTTTTGGTCTTCTAGCTTTATCTTCTTTTACTGTTTTTCGGTAGCCATAATCTTCTGGTGGTGTCACCTTGTTAATCTTGTCTTGCTACGTGGCCGGCCCATCTCTATTTCAGTTGTGCTATTTGCGTCATCACATCTGTTATCTGAGTTCTTCTTTGGATTTCTTTGTTCCTGATTTTATCCTTAATGGCAATCCCCAACATGGTCTTCTCTATTGCCATGGTCTCGGTCTTGTAGATGAAAACTGGTAGTACGCACGATTCGTATACTCTTCATTTCAAGTGTATAGGGATTTTTGGTGTCTTGAGAAGAAATTAGGCTTTAATTTTCTAAAGACACAGACAGAGTCCTATTTTTCTGGGTAATTCACAGGATTGGTTTTCTTTACCTAGTTCTATTTTGTGTCCGAGATAGACATAGTCGGTTACGTTTTCAAGTACCTCATTTTCAATAGTTCTCGGAAGTCATTACTTTCATTTCCAAACCAATGTTTTTTTATGCCTGATGTAATTGTACTAGCATTGTTTGTAGGTCATCTTTTGTGCTGATGAGGACGTTATCGTCTGCAAATTTAAGGTGGTTAAGGAGTACTTTATCAATTGGTAATCCTATATGATCCAGTCCTAGTTCTTTAAAGATTTTCTTCATTGTAACTGTAAATAATTTCGGGGAGATGACGTCCTCTTGCCATACTCTTCTCTTGATCGGTATCTTGTCTGTTTTTGTATCTTCGTTTATTGACGCATTTTCCTATATGTTCTTTATGAAGTTTGAGTATCTTGAGTCGATTCTAGCTTCAGGTTTCAACGGAGTCATATGCCTTTTGATAGTCCACAAAAGCTATGTAATTTCTACAATGGGCAAATATATCATCTTAACTTACTTGGCAAAATAACACTATAATGTGCATTGATTTTCAATACACACCTATAGCATGGAGGAAAGTAAAAGTCGTTGATTACAGCTTGCAAAATTATATTCTGCCGCCCTTACACATTTAAGTTGGGGAGATAGCGACCGTGGTAGTTTTGCGCCTGAATGCAATTGAACTTTTGCACAATTCAAAAAGGTTGACACTGCATTGCAGAGGTTGTTAAAAAAACAACTCTGTTAGGAGCAAAAACAGATAACACGTCACCCTCCTTAGTGTTTCAGAGACTTTGCACACGCTGCACACGTGGACAAGAGAAATAGAATGTGGTCATTGATTTGGTTAGAATCTACACGAATTGCTCAAAAACCAGCAGAGGTTCTACAGCAAAAATCTTCTTGCAAGACCTGTACTTCAAAATATCTTTACTAGTAAGAACGTACACAACTATCTTCCAAGCAGAAGTAGTTGGAATATCCTATGAGGTTATGGAAATAGTAAACCGTAAAATATCTAGCAAAAGTGTTCAAATTCTAACGGATAGTAGAGTAGCCTTAATTGTTACAAACCAGTCTAAAATCACATCAAAGTTAGTTTAATAGCGTGGGCGAATGAACTTGAACCCTGCACCGCTTTTTTCCACTCAACAGCTTCAATAAACTACTAAAAATCAATACACACAACGCACTGAAAAGGCGTTGGAATGACACTGCAGATAAACGCCAAAACGCCAAATCAACCGATTACTACTTGCATCTGTTTAAAATGAACTTATTAATTATGACAGGAATTTTGAAAGATACTCCCAACTTAGAAAACACAATTGGTGTTGGAGAGTCCAACGTCCAGAGAATGTGAAATGGTTAACAAGACAATCGAGGACGTACTATGTACATGCTCCACCATCTCATACGATAGAGAGTTCATGTTGGTGAGTTGCTTGCTTGACATGGTCAGTATAAAGCAAACAGACCCCTTTAAGTATTATACTTGCATACATCGGCCATATAGGATGGTTGAAGGTCACTACTGGAAAAGGAACAAAAAGCCTAATAAGGTCTACGTGCAGTAAACTTTGGTTTACCCTCCAACTCTAAATCCAGAATATATGAATAAGAAACAGGCTTGAAAAAAGATCCGACTTAGTTTGGGCTTTCATTTCTTTACGAAAACCCTTAAAAAAAGTTGCAAAAAAACAATATAAGATCCAGAAAACCAGTCCGGAAGCCACCGTTGAATATGGCTCACAAAATAACAGACTCTTCTTCTTCTTTTTCTTCTTCTTCTTTTTTTAACCCATTGTTGTCCACTTCTGAACGTAGGCTTTCTTTAATTCTTTAATCGATGTTTTATTTTGGGCTAGGCGATACCACGCTCGTCCTGTACTCTCTTTAACGTCGTCTAACCATCTTCTTTATGGTCTTCTGATTCCTTGTTTTGTTTCCCTTGGTCACCAGAAAGTAGTACAATTTGTCCATCAACAATAGTCTTTTCTGGCAACGTGATTAGCTTAACAATGATGGCGCCATAATTCTCAGTATTTTTTAGCAACAAATCCAGATTTAAGTTGATATGTTGTGATGACCGTCTTCAAATTTAGACCCGTATGGTTAAAAGTCATTGTAAAGGATTACCTTAAAAGGTAGGCAGGTTTGGAGAAGGATCTGATATGGTATGAACTATCATCTCTTGTAATGTTGAAACAAATCTTGTTTCTATTACTGCGCAAATGAAAGCTGTCTGATACACAGAAGAAGTTTTTGCAAACTATGTGGTACCTGGTAGAGCTTTTATAAATTCCATATTTCTGTTGTAGCATGATAATGCAGAACCAGACGCAGTTAATCAGACAAAAAGCTTCCTAAAAGACACCAAATCCGAGGTATCAGCTCAAATCTCAATTGAGTAGTTGTTATAGAACAAAAAACTAAAAACTGCTATGTGGCTCTAGAAAGTCCTCATCAGTTTTTGTTAACCCTTAAAAAAATATCTTAAGTAGATATTCTGAAATTGATTAAAAGTATCCCATAAAGGTGAAAAGCCACCATACAATCTCGTAAAATTGTTGTAATCATTAGTTGTAGTTTTGTAAACCTGATTGTAATATCAGCCCAGATCTCAATCATATTGAGCAGTTATGGAATAAAAAATTTAAAAAACCAAAAACACTCTGTGGCCCTAGAAAGTCTTCATAAGATTTTGTTAGCTTTTTAGAAAGAATATAGTTTTGTAAACCTGATTGTAATATCAGCACAGATCTTAATCATATTGAGCAAATGTGAAACAAAAAAACTAAAAAAAAAAACCGTTCTGTGGCTTAAGAAAGTCATTATCTCGTAAAATTGTTGTATTCATTAGTTGTAGTTTTGTAAGCATTATACTCGAAACTAACTAAAGTTAACAAACTACTTTCAATCTTATTAAACGATTCAAAATAAAATACAACCATTTTAATAACTAATAGAGACTGCAAAATGTTATGCAAAACTTTAAGTTGGAATCTGCTAATATATGAAAAGCTATAGCAATCTATTTCTGGAGGATAGTAAAAATGAAGAAATGTATTGCAAAAAAATGTTATTTTACTTTGGCTCATGAGAAAAAGAGAAAGGGTTTGATTTGTATGTCCACTCAAGAAAACAAGCAAGAACAAACGTACAAGATGTCTGTTTTATCCATAATTATATTGAAAAAAAGTAAAACCTGAAATTATTAACAATCTATAATCTAAACTTAAATCCACTTTTTTTTAAATATTGGATTTACCACTAGTCATTTTTAATTACAAAAAGAAATTTTTTCAACGTAAAAACCATTGACACTAACATACTTATTTCAAAATAAACATAAAACACAAAAACAATTTTTTTTGGTAATTTTGGACAATGCCCTCTCAAGTGTTTTTTGAGATTTGGAAAGAAATAATAGTCACAGAAAGCAAGATTGGGACTGTAAGGTGGATATTGTAATTCTTTAAAACTGCATTCATTGACTACTTTTTGAACAAATTGTGCTTTACGCACCTTCCATGGTTTTTTCAGCATAACTGCGAGGTTTAAACTCGTGAATAGACGCTTTCAAGTTTTTAATTGTGTCTTTGTAGACATTATCAGTTATTGTAGTCTTTTGGCAGATACTCAATTAAGAAAATTCTATTCTATTCTAATTGTCCCAAAAAACTGAGGTTATAATTTTTTGCGCAAAAACTTAATCTTTGTCTTTTTAGGTAGTAGAAAGCCTTTAGTGGTGTATCTAGGTCTCATCTCCAGTTATAGTTCTATCGAAGAAAGTTTCATTTTGGGATAAAACAATCAAAGTCTCTTGCAAATTTGTCGTCTACATATTTTTTGTTTGGGACTGAGCAGCTTGGAAATTCATCGTGCCAATACTATGCTTATTTCCAAATTTTTATGTTAAATTTAAAAATAAACTCATTTTTGGTATTCCTATTTTTCTAAAAATAACTAATACTTGGTGGTTAATCAAACACTAAATCTTCAACTTTGTTGATGATTTTGTCGATGTCTTCCACATTTTGCGTCATTATGGATAGATTTCCTGCCTCATTGAACTACTTGCAATATTCAACTTTAAAATAGGACGTGCTATTTTTTTTTTCATACACTGTCACCATTTTGTCATAGATATTTATCTATTGCTTTCTTTCGATACAAACATCATTACGTTTCTTTGTTCAAGTTGCAAATCACTAATTTTATCCTCTTTAATTGATATAAAAATGACAAATGTTAAGCGATAGGAATCAAACTTGGAGATATCTAAGTTGATAACATAAATACTTTTCTTTTGTGTATGGCACTTTACCACATTAGATTTTCTCCATACCACAATTCAACGCGCATTAAAGTCGCGTATTATTTTGCTAAAAAACTGCCTTTGCATAGTCTCGAATAAATGGAAGTTAAAAGAAAAAGACTGTAGTAATAAATGGCATGCGTTTAATGTGCTTAGAATAAAGATTAATTGAATCCTTTTTCCTTAGCATAAGATCCCTACTAACTATTATACCATGACTTAATTTCGTGCAACAATGTTGAACAAGTTTTGTCTTTGACCTCTAAGTAGTCTGTCAGAATGTTTTAAACAAAATTTGGATTTGGTGATTTAAACAATTTCTGTTTACTGTCTGTGTACTGGCGGCCGAACAAAAATTTAAACTGGCCGTCGAAAGCAATATTTCGTGGGAACGGTTGACAAGCGCACTGCGACAAGCGTTTGCTCCACGATCACTAAGGATCATCCAGATGGGCTCATTTTGGAGCGAAAAACAGGGCAGCTTAGAACCGCACAATTTTGTGCTTAAAAAACAAGCAAGCGCAGTTTGAGAGATGGTGTCCTGGAGAAAAGGAGGCTGATATTGTGCATTTAATCCTACACCTGGCGAAACAATATTTTAAGGACGTTGTCCGCATTCCGCCAGCGACCCTAGACAAACTTATGGCAATTGCCGTCCTTGTGGAAAAGCCAATAAACGCCCGACAGACGGCGCCGACAAAAGAAAGCTGGAGAGGTCGCGACGATACTAACCTGCCCGAATGCCGCTACTGCCCACGTGGTACATATCACTATCACCGCGACTGCTCAAAGCTCCAGAGTCAACAAAATCCGGGAAAAGGACCAACGATCGGAAGACACCATTAAAAAACGACGACCGCCCGCAACGTCCTTGGAAGGAGCCTTCCGATAGTGCCAATAACTATCGGAATCATCACATACAGATGTCTGCTAGACACGGGAGCGGACGCCAACTTTATCCACGTTGACCTGGCACCAGGTTACTATGCAGACAGCGTCCCAAAACGGCGCCCTCAAGACAATGGGCAAAACCGATGTAAAATTTCAACTTGGAGCCTCAAACTACAATACCGGATTTTTTGTGTCACAAGAACTGCGGCACCAGGCTATATTGGGGATGCCGTTCTTGTGCGAGCACGCTGGCACATTTGATTTTGCCCGTGGATGCCTACACTTGGAAAAACGTTATCGCGATACAATATTTTGGGGCCAGCCCAAAGACCCCAAGAAGCTCGATGACAACCAGGAAAAACCCGACCTAGAACATGGGTTCCCAGACAAACAGAAACCAAAATTTAAAACGCTCACTATCAAATTCTGCGAGTTATTTAAACCAAAGGACCAGTTTGCCGACGTGCCGCGAAACATTGAGCACACGATCAGGCCAACCCATCAGAACCCTATCGCAACACGTCCGTATCGAGTCAATAACGAACGAAAGCGGCTGATTGACGAACAAGTGAGAGATTTACTAGCTCAAGGAGTCATAGAACCATCGACAAGTCCATACTCATCGCCGATAGTACTAATCGGAAAGAAAGACGGAGAACCGTGGTTCTGCCTGGATTATAGAAAAATCAATACGGCGACCCCATCAGAACCAGATCCCCATGGAGGCAGCATAAAAAAAGTACACCGCATTCAGTACCCCGGACGGAGGCCACTATCAGTTCCGCGTGATGCCGTTTGGGCTGAAAAAAGCACCGGCTTCAGGAATTTAACCTACGCCTGGGACCGGCTAAATGCGCGTTTGCTAAAACCTCCCTGGAATACCTTGGACACATGGTTGACATAGAAGTCACTCGACCCCTAGCCAAGCACCTGGACCATATAAACCAATATCCCACTCCGAAAACAAGACGTCAGTTACGAAGGTACCTAGGAATTTGCAACTGGGTGCGGCAGTACATTCCGCAGTTTGCGAGTCTGGCGGCACCATTGAATGAATTGACTGCCAGCTCCAGAGCATTCAGGTAGACAGACGACGCTACAGTCGTAATGGACCAGATACGGGAAGCCGTGGCAAAACCGCTAAACCTACACCGACCCGTAGACTGTCTACCGTACGTCGTCCAAACAGACGCCTCCCAGACAGGGATATCCGCAGTACTATTCCAAGAAACGCCTGAAGGCGAAAGACAAATTATCAACTTTGACTTGGCCAAGCTGAACGATACGGAGCGTCGGTACCATGTAAACAAACAGGAATTCCTGGCGCTAGTGTGGGCACTACAAAGGTATTGACCTCTGTTGGAAGGCCGAAACTTTCCGGCGATAACGGATTCGCAAGCACTTACCTGGCTTAATAATTTTAAAGATCACGGTCTAAGCTGGTCAAATGGGCATTGTTCTTACAATCTTTTAATTTTGAGATAATACGTTGCCCATGAAAAGACAACCAGCTGCCGGACTTGTTGAGCCGGGACCCGGAAAACCAACCCACTAACCACCAGCTGGACCTAGAATATTTGGTACCACCGCAATCTTGCGTGATCCAAGTGCCGCTGATAGAGGAAATAAAGTTGGCCCAGGAACAGGACGAAAACGCAATACGAATTACGGCCATCCTTCGGGAACCCGATCACCCCAAATACCGTGAGCACGACGAACATGTGGAGCTAGTAGATGGTGTGCTCTACCGCAAAGCTGTAGACGAGCTAGACAGATGTCTATACGTGCCGAATGAAGCACGAGAACGCGTCCTGCACGAGCTACACGACGACGCCACACACCCGGCCCGAGACAAAACGGAGCGAGCTATACGAAGCCGATATTACTGGCCCAACGTATCCAGAGACGTCCGCAAGTATGTGCAAGAGTGCCTCATCTGCACCGCCACTAAACGCGGACAAAGACAACCACACGCTCCTCTCCAAGCCCGTACCAGCAAGACGCCGTTCAGCACAATTGCAATCGACCTAATTGGTCCACTTCCCAAAACTCGCACCAAAAAGAGAAACGTGTTGGTGCTAATGGACCTATTCACAAAATGGACGGAAGCGTTTGTAATCGGAGAAGCTAAGACCGGCACAATTACTCGCATTCTGGAAGAACAAGTGTTCCATCGGTTTGGGTACCCGGCACAATTATTACGGACAACGGGCCACAGTTCCGGTCCTATAAGTGGACACGAACATGCCGGCGTTGGGGTTGTAGATTGTATTATACCCCAATATACCACCCGCAAACCAACTCAACGGAAAGGAGAAACCAAGAATTTAAGAAAGGACTTCGAGTAAGGATGCAGGGGCAACTTGAATTAAGGACGCGGAGGAATGCAGCTACCGGCTACACGCCCTAATGGGGTACAACTTGCCCCGTCCTGGAGATTGGCAAATCCCTTCGGCCAAACCACCGGCAGCACCAACGCACACGGAAAGAGAAGACCGCCTGGAAGACATCTAGCGGAGACAACTCCGTTACGTCCAACGTTACGACCAGCCGGATGAACCAGAAACCGTAGCCGCCAACCAGCCTGTGATGATCCGGGCTCACCCACAAACCGACAAGCGTGGGCATATAAAGGCGTTTGCTCCCAAATGGCTTGGCCCGTATCACGTACGAGATATTTAGTCGGGTCGAGTATACGAAGTTGACCAGAATGGGGAACGAGTGCGGATCCACGCCGATGACGTCCGTCCAGCCCCATCAGCACGCGAAGCCACACCGACACCGCCAGCTTCGCCAGAACAGAACAGGTCTGTGATGACAAAAACTTATCGTCGTCAACAGACACCCGTTGCATCCATTATATTATACGCAGAAACAAGAATTAAAGCGTGGCAAGAAAAAGCCTATAGCTCGCACATTACAAAACCGAAATATGGTGCAGGAAAAAAGTTTAAAGCAAATTGTGGCAATAATAAGAAACGTCGAGGTCGCAAGCCAAAACAAAATTAAGTATCTTGGACTTGTCTTCGAGCAGAATATGAACTTTGGCTCTCATATCGAAGCTATAATCAAAAAAGTAGCAAAATCTACAATTGCGGACAAAGATAAACTATGTGCTCTGTAACAAACTCAATTTTCTTGTACGCGGTACCCGTGTGGTGTAAGTATGCAATGCTCAATAGACACAAGAAAAGTCTAGAAAAAGTGCAAAGGCTGATTACAATACGCATAGTAAACGCCATCTACAAAGGCACCGAGTACATATGTAGATTATAAAAAGTTTTTGGGTGAAACAAATCAATCCAAAATTTCTTAAATAAAACTTTTTAAGGGCTTTTTAATAACTTCCTTTTATTTGGACAATAAAAACTATGTTTTTGTTGTAGAGATTTCTGTCTGTGCAACTCTGCATACAAAAGTTATTATTAAGAAACAAGTTAGATTTGGTCAAAAATAACTTAGTTACATAACACAATTGAAGAATTTAGATAAAACAGAACTTTTTTCAAACTAGATTTGATTCAAAAAATATTGACATTTGAGAAATGTTCTGCAAAATTGCTCTAAAATATGGTTTAAAATTTAACTTTTCAAAATTTAACATAAATCACCCAAATATATATTGCAAACGCCGCAAGAAAATCTCGTAGAGAAAATGTGCGGTAAATTAAACCTAAAACCCACATTTTAAAAACCATAGAAAAAAATGTCATAATTTTTTTTTTTTAATGATTTGCATTCAGCTTCTTTCTTTAATATTAATAAATAATTTTAGTTGCAAGAGCCGATACTTTAGGGCTTACGCTTGTGTTACTACCGCACAAGCTGTCTTTGAATATGTACCTGAAAACACAAACATATACTATTCCACCCGATAATTGAGAAAATTCATAGTTCCAAAATGGCTAAAGTAACTGAAAATAATATTTAAGTCTTTGTGTATAAAAAATATCCTGTAACACTAACTTTTAGAACGTAGTTTTGCTTTTTAAAATACCCCTGAAACCTATAAAACAAATTTTACAATTTATGTTTACAGTTTCTGATGTATATTTATAATTAATTAATTCTAATATTATATCAACAATGATTGAAACATGTTTAGTTCTGAAATATATAAACTTAGTAAATATATAAAAAATCTCAGATAAATGTGATCACTACGATACACTACAATCTAATCAAATATGATTAAACCACACAAGCAAATAGATACAGATGAACATATATGAGTGAAAAAGATTTGAACGCAATTAAAAAGAAAGGTGGTGATAATAAAAAATCAAAATAAAATAATACATAATGTGAAGAAAAAAATAATATAGTGATGCGAAACGTGCGTATGGAGTCGATGATCCTCGTTAATGGTTTTTTTAAATAGAAGAAAGACTCACTTGAGCGTGAGAGAAGCATGCTGTTCTGGAGGGCATCACGCCAGCAGCAGCAGCGCCACCAAGAACAGTGGTGGCAGGATGAGAAGGGATGGTGGGGCTGTTTGGAGTGGCACACCCGACCCACCTGAACATTAAATTAAGAATACCTGCCACCACTAGCTCGTAAAATACACATTCACAGTTCATATGCAGACTTAATATTGAACAATTGTTATTTAAACAAATCAATAATCTTAAACAAACTGATTTTAATGCTTCAAAACAATCAAAATACATCTACTAGTACCTTTTGTATGCAGTACTGATTGATGCATACTTTGTTATTACTAACATATTTTTGAAATTTTATTGATCATTGATGGTCATTTAAATTTTGTTTGAGCAGAGAGTTTTCCCTGGAAAACTCTCTGGAAGAAAGAAATTTGTTGTTTGTTATAATTTCAATTTTTTTATATATTTTTTAAAAATTGTTTTTAGTTGTAGAAGCGTCCTAAATTAAAGGACAAATATTTAAGACACCTAATATTCCAGCAATGGCAACATATCTTCTTTTTTATGAATTATACTATTTTGTTTATTTTGAAGTAGTACTAAACTTTGATTTGTTTAAGAGGTTTTAAATAGTCTGCATATGAACACGCTACATTAGATTACTAATAATAAATAGAAAAACACTATAGTTGTCATATGCGCACACATGTAAATGAGTGCGCATACAGTGCAAAATCAAATCACACAACAGAAATTATACAAAGCCAAAAAATATTACTGCAAACAATCAAAATATGTTCAATAATTATTTGAAAATGAAACAACGTTTGGCCAGTAAATAGAAAATACGTCTCCAAAAAAGTAAGTACGCATGCAATTTGACAACCAAGTCTACTTGTATAAATATATATATATATCGCCTCTATATCATCAAATATATTAATATAAATATAATTTCTAATTATTTTTTTAAAAATATTACTTAGTAATAATTAATTCAATTTTTAATTAGTTGGTTATGTTAAGGAAAATTATTTAATTTTAAAATAGTAGTAACCATTGTGTCACTCACAGTCGGCCTCGTCTGAGTTATCGTCGGCCCCACAGTTGTTGACGAGGTTGCATCTTAACTTATTGGGGATGCAGAAGCCGCTTTTGTGACATTGGAATTCGTCACAGCTGGGGCCCTCCTGCACCTCAGTCCACACTGCTCTGAAACCCTGTGCTCCCACTGCTTTGTCCGCGGTTATAAAACTGAAAAAAATATTAATTAGTAACATGATCATCAAAAATTGTCAGAAATGTAAAACACAATAATATTCTTTAATCATTTGAGTACAAACACTTTCTAGAAAAAACTGAAAGTAAAAACACAATTAACAATATGAAAATTGAAAAAAAAAACACTTATACAGCAAACCGCGTTTGCACAAATCTCTAAATCTAAAGAATTTTACTGTGAATTAACTTTTGGCCAAACATCGCATTTTTTAAAATTTTTATTTCTGCTTCAGTTTTTCATATTATTTCAGTATTTCCGCTAATGATTTATATAGTAGCTCAGTCTAGGTTACAAGCGTAGTAAAAATTGTAAAAGTTTACTAAAAATATTCTTTTTATTCTCTGTTTAGGTTAAAGCCTTTGAGATAGTAGCTAAATTTAATGTTGGCTTTAAGGCTCAAGTGTTCTTCATTCAAGCTATTGACAGTTATCATAGTTTGGAGTTGCCCACCCACCCTCCTCATTATTTGTATTTAATCTATTGAAACAAACATTTGAGCGAGTTGGTGATCATTTCCCGTTGAAGCTATTGACCGCCATCATGCTTTGGAGCTACTCACCTACCCGTCCAAATGTTTGTGATCTAATCTCTTGATAACAAACACTCGGCCTACTAATCCTCTTAAATATTTGTATTCAATCTCTTGACGACAAACATTTGAATGGGCAAGTGGGCAACTCCTGTAGAAACTATTGCTCCGTCATCGTGTTGTGGAGTATTATGTTTTAGAGCTGCCCACCTACCCGCTCAATTCTTTGTTATCAAGAAATTAAATACAAACACTAAGACGAGTAGGAGTTGGCTACCACCCGTCCAAGTGTTTCTGATCCAATCACTTGCTAACAAACACTTCAGTGGGTGTCTTTAGTTAAAACTATTAACCGTCATCTTGGTCTTGAGTAACCCAACCACCCACAATTGAGCGGGTGGGCAACGTCAAAACATAACATCAATTGACCCGTCATTGAGTCCAAAATTTATTTTGAAAATTTTGATAAATTTTAATTTTAACCAAACAAGCAATGTTGCCATAACTTAGTTGATACAACCAAACCAACCTCAAAATGTATTACATCAATTCAAAGCTACTTTAAGTTGCTGAAATATGTGAGCACAATTTCTGAAAAAAATGGTATTTTTGTAATCATTTTCCAGTACGGCGGTTTTCCAGTAAAAAAATGACCGGCAAAGTTTTGCGTTTCTAGCTCTATTAGACAATTAAACAAATTGGTCATAGGACTATTATATATATTGGGTTAATTTTTAGTTAATAGTGAAAACTGTAAAAGTTTTCTAAAATTATTGTTTTTGCATCCAGTACAATTTTAACGTCTTTTAGACAGTTGTTAGTTGCTGTGTGGTCACACTAAGTTTTAAAAAAATTATTTTCATTTTTTAGAGTCTATTGGTAACTATTATGGTGGTTTAGTTTGTTTAGAACATTTGACAAAACTGCAGAAAGTTTTGGAAAATGTGTTCTTTACCTTCTGTACTAGCTCAAAACTTTTGACAAAACTGCTGGTTGTTGATTGGTGACTCATGTTAGGTGAGTTCAAGTTTCAAGTACAATAAACTGTACTTTAAGTCATCCTATGATCTGTTTTGGTTGTTCTTCGTTTTTATTGTTTTTTGTCAGCCGCTCGTTGACTAGCGACTCCCGGTTCACTTTTTGTCATAAAAAGTTTTATTTAATTTATAGATCAAGACCTTGATGTCAATTAATTTTTAGTTGGGTACCTTGTCGGTGGCTTGTTCAAACCTTAGAAGCAGTTTTTCATCTATGCGGGAATATTTTAGAAACTCAATTTTGATTTCGAAGTCTAAGTATTTTGCATAACTATATCAAGTATTTTCCCAGTTAAACTTTAAAACATTTTAGTCCCATTGACAAAAAAAGCTCAGAACTGCAAATATTTTAAAAATTGCATTTGTATTCTGATCTACCACTCCATAAACTGCAAGTTAATTGCGTTTCCATGGCTTGTTACAATTGTTAATTAGTCGGAAATATTGAGTTGGTTCCAATTTCAGTTGCATGTATTCTTATATAGTATTTAATTTTAACGTTTTTACAAATCTTGTAGTAGCTCCACCAATAACTACTTTGCTTACAATATTTAAGAAAATTGTAGAAACTTTTGAAAAGTTCAAAGTTTTTTACCAAATTGTTGCCTAATAAATTATGTTAGGTAAGTCTCAGTTTTTTTTTTTAATTCTGCAAAAGTTGCTCTTGTTGTTGCAATGCTTGCTTTGCTGATTGTTATAGCAATTTTTTGTATTTTAATTTATACTATGAGTTGTTTAGGTTATTTTTGGTTTTATTGGACAAACACTGTTTTGCGGACTTGCAAAATTCCTGAAAATTTTTGAGCCTGCAGTTTTTTGTGTTGTTGCAGTATATCTGCCAATTATTACTATAGCAGCTCTGTTTTGCGTTTGGTTGTTCTTGTTTTATTGTTTTGTGTCAGACGCTCGTTGGCTAGCAACAGCCAATGGAGCTAGACTTTCATCATACAAGATTTTCGCCAATTTATTGGTTTTGTCCTTGTTGTCAATTGTTTTTTGCTTAGCTTTTTTGCTAGTACTCTAAACTCAATTTTAGCTTTAAGGCTAGGTGTTTTGCATAGTTGCCAGAATATCTTGGTTTCTATGAAAAGAAGAACAAGAATTAACGCACGTACGCAATAAAATTAATTACCTCATTCTAAACTGTCATGATAAAACAAAAAAGAGAATCAAACAAGATAAACTCCGTAAATTGAAAGTTAGTGTAATTCATCAGTTTGCTATTGGACAAACATTGTTTTCCAGAACCCGCAAAATTTCCTACTATTGTTGACTTATTATTACTGGCAAATTGGGTTAGTTTTTAGTTTTGCTGCAGTTTTCCGTATTATTTTGGAATTTTCACCAATTATTGATGTGGTAGCTTTGCCTAGTAAAGTTGAAAAAGTTTGCAAAAAATATTCATTTTGCTTCTAGTTTAAGTTTATCATCTTTTAGACAGTTATTAGTTGCTAATTGTTTTTTTGCCAATTCTTGTGTGAAAGTGTTTTCTTCATCACCTTCAAAGTTTTCTACATAATTGCTGGTTATTGACTGGTAACTCATATTACTTATGTTTTTTCTTAGTTTAGCGACAGTTGCAATGCTTTCCCTTTGGCAATTGCTATGTTAGTTTTTTGTACTTTAAGTTGTCCTACGCACTGCTTTGGTTGATTTTGCTTTTATTATTTTTTATGAAAAGACTTGTTCACTAACATTTTGCCAGTCAAGCTCTTATCATAAAAAGTTTAATTCATTGATTTTGTTCCTGTTGTTAATTACTTTATGTTTGAGAACTTTCTTGTTGTTAAAGCATCAAAAGCTGTTTTATCATTCATTGCTTAGTAGGACTGTCGTGATATTGAAAAATGTTCAGACAAGTAAAAATTTCAAAAATCTAAGTGCCTCGTTCTCATCAGTCATAACAAAAAAAAAAGCCTAAAATTGTTAGCTGATTGGATATATTAGGTTAGTTTGTACTTAATTACAGCTATACTCAATTTTGGTTTTGAGGCCCAAATGTTTTGCAAAGTTGTTGGAATATTATGGCACGGTTTCTGGCAAAAGAAGATACACCTCAAAAACATTAATTTATGCATTGCTGCAAATAAAACTGACAAGTTTTCAGTAAAAAATTATATATATAAAAACGCAAAAATTTCAAAAATATAATTTTTGCATTCTAATCTATCAAGAAAATTAAGAATCGAAGAAGATAATCTCCGTAAACTGCAAGTTAATGTAATCTCCGGTTTGTCTAACAAAATCATTTGCATTTCCAACACTGTTCCTTGAGACTTCTAAACTGCTACACTCATATTTGAGTTATTTTTTAGTTGTGTAATAGTTGCCTTTGTCGTTGCAATGTTTTTGTACTACTTGCTATTGCAGTTTGTTGTACTTGCAGCAGCTTTAGTTGTTTATGTTTTTATTGTTTTTTGTTTATTGTTTGTTAAATAACAAATGGTCCAGGTATTATCAAAGTTTTTCTTTAATTTATTAATTTTGCCTTTGTTGTCAACTATTGTTTGTTCAAGTGTAATAAGCTGATTTATCATCCGTGTTTAGTAGGGTCACTTTTATGCGGATGTTTTAAACTGCGATTGTTGGTTGATTGATCATTTTTCCGCAAACTTCTCATGGAAGATGTGACGCCATTTTCTAGTTTAAGATAAGTATTGCTAGAATGGTTTTTTAATTTATGGCTTTGCCGTATTTTTTGTGGCACTTAAATTGTTTTTTTTTAGTCTAATAATTTGCCGTATATATATTACTGTATAGTTTATATTAAGTTTTTCTGCTTGACATCGTCTAATAGCAAGCTTTCGTCAGGTTA
The DNA here is from genome assembly GCA_963932245.1 of Tachinus rufipes. Classification (NCBI taxonomy): domain Eukaryota; kingdom Metazoa; phylum Arthropoda; class Insecta; order Coleoptera; family Staphylinidae; genus Tachinus; species Tachinus rufipes. The sequence goes on along the minus strand of OZ010746.1, from coordinate 11,939,119 downwards.
TTCTAACTTAATTTTGTCTGCCTTTAGATTCACCCCACAAACACAAACAGACCATCCATGGCTTACCCACGTCTACTTTAACAGCAACATAGAACCTAGAATGACATCCAAAGAAGTAACTTTACAACACAAATGTAAATTCAAACACTCAACTCAGATATTCAAGAAGAAATATTAAACAAACAAAATAAATCATTAAGCATTTCAGAATCATTAATAAACCATTCATCGAGCCAACCAGAAGTCGTAACTTGCTGAACAAGTTGGACTTTAACTAAAAAAACATCAACAACCGGTTCAAAGCACTTCCAACTAAATCAAAATGACGTTAAAACCTAGAAGATTGCCCAATGACTTCAAAGCAATGCGTCATAATCACACAAAGATCAAACCCTTCCTTGTCAGCAGATCCTCTTGCTAAATTAAACGTAGTAACACCTTCAAACATCAGAAGCACATTTTTGGATCACATCAAAGTTTAAAAAGAACTGCTCTAACAAATAGAGGGTAGTCATCATTTGAAATTCAACCAAAATAAAAATCTAACACTATCTTGTACACCAACCAACATCATGCAAATATTTTTGGGACATCAGTTAACTTTTAAATGAGCGGCCTAAAAGATAAGATGCAATGGTACAATAGTTAGAAGCATTTAACTAAACAAACACCTAATACTAGAACCTCAGTGGTTGCAGGACCAATGTAGGGCCAACTCATACAACGCAACAACAAAAAAAAAACCTAATTTGCCAGCAAGTAAAAGAGTTGCTACCAACCGGAGTAATTTAAGCTTTAAAGCAACTACTGCACTTGCAATGCTGATCAACAATAAAAATAAAAAACTAACATTTTGGTTTGACTATTGCAAATTGAACAAAACAATCTAAACAAAAGGGCCCTTTTTTTAAAAATGTAAAAAACAAGTTTGGCGCAACGTGTCATTGAAAAATCATGCTTTTTGAGGAAAAAAATCGCCCAAAACCTACCAAAAATTGACGACTAAAGTGTTGGCTAAAACGTTGTCCTAGTATATCTCTACAATATTGTGTTATGCTCACAGAACATGGACTTCTACTTACAATACCTTAAGTTAGTTACAACTCAAACATGTATCTTAATTTGCTAAAACTTCTTCCTGGTTGTCGGACTTTTAAGAAGCAAAACAAACTTTTAAGCTAAATAAAACAAAGCAGCAGAATCTGCATTAGAAGATATTATAAACAGATGTTAGAACAACCGATATTGTTAAACCCACTGCAATTGGGATTACAAGTAATTATATACACTTCCAAATAAACGCAGTTTTGTATAAACTCAATTCAATATTGAGGACAAAGTTAGGCCACCATAATAAAAAATCAATACTGCAAAAACCAGAATCTGGTCTACAAACCCAAAGATCAAATTATGATGAGAAGCCAAAAACGCGCTCTAACCTCAAAATAAATAAACCTCAAGAGGCTGTTAACCGTGGCAGTTGGTTATTGCTACTGGAATGAAAATTACCCAAGTAAAACTCTATTTTCTGGAAAAAAAAATTATTTCAAGATACCGTCGTACCATGAGAATGTGTAAAATTAAATCTACTCGACGTTGTTTTCCAATCTGCTGATGTTAAACACAGAATTTGTATTATTGCTCATTTTTGTTATTCTTTTTATTCATTAATAAAATATTTGACAAAGTCTTTATCAACTTATTATTAGCAAATGTAATCTATAAACATATAAAGTTTATTTTGGTTTTGAGGTTCAAATGTTTGCTTAGTTGCTAGTTATAAAAGCATGAATTCTAAAGAAAGAAAGGTCAAAGCATGCTAAAAAGATTATATTATCAAAGCAATGCCGTCACCGTAGTATCAAAATTGCTTTGTTCTGTTCAGTTATAACAAAAAAAAAGAGAGAAACAGAGAAAACAGTGATGAGAGATGCAACTTTAAGTTTACTCCAAGCAAATATTTCCGTTATATCGGACAAACGTTGTTTTCTTAAACCTAAAAAACCCTTCATAATGGTTAACTGGTTGGCCATTTTAGGTTAATTTTTAATTTTGCTGCAGTTTCCCAAATTAGTGCTAAACTCAATTTTAGCTTTAAGCCCAGGTGTTTTGCAAAGTTATTTTGACACAATTTCTTGAAAAAGAAGAACAAGTCAAAAAAATGTTTGTTTGTTTGCATTGTTGCAATCCTTAGTACGCTCATGGCAATTTTTTACGTTTCCAGTTTCATTCAAAATTCATTCAAGACATTTGCAAGAATAACTGCAAAATTGGAAAGGCGTAAATATCTTAAAAACGGTGTATTTTTTAGCAAAACATTACAACCATGGCCTGCAATAAAGTTTCCCGTTCAATACGTTCTACTTAGAAAAAAATTTGACCCAACCGACGTTCCCATTTTGTGCAACGCAAGTTGTACGTACATATGAGCATGGAAAATGTATTGAGTAAACATTTAAAAAAAAATGTATGACTAAAATACGAGACATTTGCGGAACATATGTTCTAAAATGCAGAACTGTCACTTTCATAAAGCTCAACTTCGTTTCAAATCAAATGTGTTGGACTTTTTGAAAGAAAAGGTTGCATCAACTTACAGTTTACAAAGTTTGTTTTCTCCGTTACTACTATAGAAATTACTAAAGCAAAGACATTGTAACAACAAAAGTAACCGTCGCGGCATTAAAAAAAACTCAAACCAACTTAATATAAGTCACCAGTGAGCAACTAGCAATTTTGGAAAAAACTTAAAGCCCAAATAAAAGATAAAGAAGACATTTCCATGAGTTTCTTCAAATGCTGTAATCAAACTGAGCCACTGTAGTAGTTACTGGCGATGCTACCACAAGAGTTAGAAAGACATTTAAATTAATAATTTTATATAATATTTTCTGCAAATTTTTATAAGCCTGTAAGCTAGTTTAAGTAAAAAAAAAACTTGTAGTTGAAACGCAATCAATTATAATTTGAACTTGCAAATCATTTTAATATTGCCCCGTTGACGACCTTTAAAGAGCAAAAAATTAAAGAACATTAAGCAAATGTTAGATAAACCGCTGTTGTTAGACCAATTGCAACAAAGTTACAAATGATTATGCAACACCTGAAACACTAAAATGGGCGCAGTCTTGGCACCAAACGGCTTGATAACACAAAAGTCAGACAAAGACAGGCCACCTACATCAATACCCCAAAAATCAGAACGCTGCTGATTAAAAGCGGTTTAGCAACAAAGTAGATGATCACCTCACTCAACATGCAGCAAACTCATTGGTTAAAATTCAGATGGAACAAAACGCCAGCAATCAACCTGATACTATCTCAAAGCCAAAGTAACTTAAAACCAAATTAACCCCCAGATTAACGTCATACAAAAATAAATTTAATCCATCTCTGAACGTACTATAATACTAAATTACTACTGAATAAACAGCACAAAAATTCTTTTATTTTTCCAGAAAAGATCAGATCAGCAATCTTAAAACATTCTCAACTCAAAAGCAACTTGAATCCAGGTTAACTACCAAGATAACGTAATATCAAAACAAATTTAATAAAAATCAATTGCGCAAATATTCCCTCACCGTATTTCAACTATTGCAGAAGCTCAGATAAAAACCTTAGCAGAGGTAAGATCAGAATTTTTTTATCTTATATGCAAAGAGTTCCTTCACCACCTCAATAAAATCTTTTACAAAATCATAATCAACTTTTTGCTATAGACAAGTTATTTTGATATTTTTTTGTTTGTTTAGCTCAGCAAAAACCAGCCACGAGTGAAACCGAGAGCAATTGCCGTGTCTCAAAGAAGAAATCTTTTGCACAGGCAGCGCGTTTTGGCACTCAACTACCATTTTCTAGAGAAAAAAAGCTGGTAAACTATCATCTTCCGCTTGCAAAGATCTCCTAGCAAGATAAATGTTACCCTCTTAAATCCAGCAAAAGCTTACAACATCTCGGAAGTTCTTACGCTCCCAACTGCAAAATCAAATTCAATTGCAATCAATGTTTCTGGTCAAAGATTGATTGTTGCAGAAAACTTAAAATCAAATCACCCAGCTTGGCATAGCAGACTAACGAGTGTAAAGGCAAAGTACTTTTAGGTATGCCCAAGGTAAGAGCTATACCTTACTAGCGTTTAACATGCCATCGTATCACACTTACCAAGAGTTCCCTGGAAATGTACTTGAAGTTGCATAGGAGAACATCTACATAACAAATCTAATAATACCATTAATCTAGGGTACACGCTGCCACATCCTTATTATCTGCAAATACTTATGGCGCTTGACGTGGGGCAGTAAAGAGCATAATGCCTTCACAATCCTGCAAACAACCTAAGAAAATCGCTATCCACCAAACAGCTGAAAAATCAGTCAGCAAACCGAACATGTCCAAGCACACACTCAAACAAACCGTCTAGGGTACGGAAAAACCTAACAAGGTCACTTGCAACACGAATTGGACAAAGTCGAAGCAAATGCAACCAGTATAACGACTATATGGAGACAGTTAGATTCCTGGCGGTATACCCGTCTGTAACCATCAAAAAGTACAGTGGCACCATACCTCACGGAGATGATCTGATCATCAGAATACATCACCCTGACGATGCCTTTGACAAAACGTGACATCTCCTGTTCTTGAACAATTTTATGACATAAATAATGATCCATAAAACTACCACATAGCTCATAGGACGAGTAACGGACACAGTAACAAAAATTGGAACACCCGATTACATTTGCAACTGCGAAACAAGACAAAGTGTCATTGCAGTCTTGGAGTGAGCCATGAAACCTACTGGCAGATAAAAACATAACTACTAAAGAGACCAAAATCTAAGAATATGTATCGGAATTTGTCAAAACAAAGCAAATATTAGTAGGTCAAACAAACACTGCACCACAGAATGTGTTGAAGAAAAGTACCACAAAAAAATGTTACACTTTAGTTCTACCCTACCTACAGTCACTAACATCTGTGACAACACTAAACATAATAAATCAGAAAAAGCCGTTTTAGGCCTGACATTGATACGCCGATTAACATTCTCGGCAGATATCGTGCCACATAACTACCACGTAGTGTTTTAACACCTAGTGCGCAAGAGGTTAAACTAAATAGGCTACTACGATGCCGGATAACTCGGAAACTACTACTGGTGCTCGGAACCTAAATAAAGATCGGTAAACCGATATTATGGTAGAACATCCCCATAACAAACTTGAAAACTTCCTTCACCAAACAAGTTTGACCTTGGGAAACACAAACCTTTCCTCAAGAACACACACGGCCACATCCTTAAAATCTGCGGGCACCCAGCGGCTAGGAACGTAAAATGGTAAAATAGCGTTAAAAATGACTATTCTCTCACAAATCCCGAGTACCCATAGCACACAAAACCCTAGTAAGTTGTGAGTTCAGGAGTGAAACCCTAATAGTATGATTATCCTACTACCAAAAAGAGCACGCACCCTAACAAAACTAGCCAATTTGTAAAATTAAAAAAAAAAAATGTATTTTACAGACCTAGGAACCCAGAAACAAATGTAATAAAATATAATATTTATTACTATCTGGCTATGGACGTAAAAGAAATAATTTTTTTATGATTTTGTAATTGAAATTTGATAATAAATGTGGATATCCGTGTAAAAAAAATACCTGAATGGTTATATTCCAAGCGTCCATTGAAACATCCTTTAGTAATTATTTTCCTTTGTTTATATAATTGAATTGCATTCTATCCAAAGAAATAAATAATAGAATTTCATCAACTCATAATTTATAAATGGCTTTGTTTCCAAATTTATTTATCCAATATAGAAAACAATAGACGACTAACAAAAAATAAAATATCGTGCTTCCCGCTTAATTGCAAAAAATTAAATTATTGATAGAATCGCCGTGCACTCCTGGAAAAATTGCAGTTTCCAAACTCCCGTTTTGTATTACAGCCGGGCACGCTATTTCTCTTTATGGGGCGTTTTAATCAGATTAAGGGCTTAATGGGGTGAATGCCGGGGATGAAGAACGACTATTATGTTGTGCTAGGTCAACAGTTACCAAACAGAAAATGTTTCAACATCCGCAAACTTAATTTCCATGAACCAAATAGACGTAATTACAACCGCGTATACATTTTAAAAATGAAGCCACAAATTAGTTCAAATTAATTTGAAATTTAATCATCGTTTGTAAAATTTATTGGTTGAATTGTAATTAATTGCTTTGTACAAATCGGCTAGACCATAGTGCACCGATTCATTCATTACTCAAAATAAAAACTGCACCATTTATCTTCCTGCACTTACAAACTAACAATGACAAAACCACGCCACGCCCATTTCCGTCTTTCGGATCAATTACACCGGTTTCGTACAAAAATCAATGACCCTTTCTTCTCCGTTGGGAAATAAAAACTAGCGACTATTTATATGTTTCAATAACAATTCCAGAGTTTCATCAAAACAACTTAAAAATTATTTTTATAATTCAATTTACTTACCTAAATCGAATGGAATTTGAATCGGAAAGATATTGCCACTTATCGGTTGCAGCTTTTTCTCCACATAGTTCGATAGGAGACATCCCCATATTCGTCCATAGTCTTAGTACTGCTGCCGGACATCCGCGACCTAATTTAATTAAGTTTGATTAAAATCTGTAAATAATTATTGCTGATGTAGTTTACTTACCTACTGGATCACCTTCTACTGCAAAACTTTCGAAGTCAAGCAGGATTTTATATTTAGGCCTCACGTTGATGTACCAGTTACACGTTTTCGACGACAGTCCCTTAGTGGGACCATCATACTTTTCGGGAAAATTGGGACTGTTTATGACACCATAGTCCAGACTACTGACGTTACCACCGCAATCGCCGAATATTGATTTAGCGGTTTCAAAATTATATCTAGCTTTAAATCCACTATATACACCTTCGGAGTCCGCGTGCAGTACAATCTTTAGACCCATCGCGCCCCGGTTGGATTCGATGGGGCCTGGTGCCGTCATGCTGCAGTAGCGGCCCACGATTTTCTCCGTGCCGTCCCGATACACGTTGAAGATTTCAAGCCAATCCTCTTGACAAACGCTAACTCTGTGTAAGTATTTGATTATTTATTGGTTATTGTTGATTGTTTTATATACATACCCATAGGAGCCAATAGTAGAATTGGCAGAATCCGCGCGCACTTTGAAATTATCAAAAATTAACGTGACCTGCTCGTTTTGCGTCGCAAGGAAACTGTATGTACAGTTGGTATCACTTGGATAATTGGAAGGATATCGAGGAGAGTTGAATTCTCCTTTCTTCTTACTTGAACTTCTGTATGTGAACGTACAGCTGCCATCGGGAGCCGCTGTACCAGGAATTCGGTATTCTGAAAAAATAAATAAGTTTTAGTATAAAGTTTATCACTAACGTTGTTCAATATGTATGCTAAAAAGATGGTAGCGGAAAAAGAAAAAGGATGTGAGCATAGAAAGAAGAAAAATAAAATTTATTTAAATTGCTTATGATATGATATTGTTTGTAGAAAGCACAGAAGAACTGAAGATGCTAGTTAAAGTTCTTAAAGAAATGAATGGATTGAGTATATACAAAAACAAGACAATTTTACCATTTGCAATTAAATTGGTACGTTCAATAACCTCATCATAAATATCATCAATATATTAAAACTATGTCCTATTTTATGAAATAATACATTTCCGCTTTTTATATTGTATTATTTCAGTTGTTTATAACATTTAGTTTAATTTAAAATGCCCTTTGTATGTTGACATTTATGTGACATTCATTTATAAATGGACCGTTTAATATTTACATCAATAATAATACAAACCAAATAAATGTCGGATTATTTTACCAACAATTATATAAAACAAAGTGAACCGTATTTAGACCAGATTATACTATAACTATTGAATTATTGTTTAATTATATTTAAGAGAAATCTCTGCTTATATTTATTATCTTTTATTTGAAATCTGTTAGTAATAACATTTTATATTTTTTCATATCCTACATGATTTCCTTTTATTACCAATATCGGGAAAATTCGATTTTAAGGACGTGACCAAACGTTCTTTTATATTACTTCCCAGCTATTACTTTCTACAACAACATTTGTTCAATATAAATATAATACAACAGCAGTACTTCCACTTTTTTTAAAGATGAAACACGTTTTGAAAGCAATATTAAAGTCAGTAGATTAAAACATTATTTTATAATAAAATGAGTCATAAATTTTCAAATCGAGATTTTAAGCTTTACGAGTGAAGTTGATGTAATTTCTTTTGATTTATTGTAGTTCGAACGAGGCAGCAGTTATTATGCTGGTTATTACTTGTTTTAACAAATTTTGACGTAAATAAAGTAATTTTTTTATAATTTTCATTAATTATCATTTTGTAAATGTAATTGATGTTTTTATACTTTTGTTTAATATTAGTTGGGTATGAACAAATTAAGCGTTTAAATTTCCATTTGCAGACCTTGTGTTTTAAATTGCATTTTTATTAATAAATAAACTTTAGGAATAAAAAATTGTGCTAACCCCTTCAAGGCGTGACTCCAAGTAGTAATGAGACTATAACTACTATTTCCTCCGTGAACTGCTGATTTCTACATTTGACTTTATCTTCATTAATAGGCATAACATTTAACAAAAGTAGAACCTGATCTGCAGCAATACGTTGGCGTTGCAACAATAATTAGCACAAAGAAGCAAGACCTTCAAGAATACTCTTACAGGAACTGCATTAGCAATAATACCCCAATTATCCCATTAATGCCAAATAAACAGAATCCATCAAAACCTCTACCCTTGGTAAGATTGATGTAAAGAACATGTATTACTCAGTTTTCTAGAATGCACTTAAACCAAGATGTAGCTCCACAGCACATATTCAGCATATACCCTGTTGAGAGCAAGAAACTTTAAATTATTGACTTTAAAAAAAACAGGCACATCTAAGTAAGGTTTTGATATAGGCCACAATTGGACCAAAAACTCTGTTAAACTGAAAACATAGTTTGATATAGTGTTCCCGCCCACCCGCCAAAGTGTTTGTAATACAAAACTAAAAGTTTTAACCACTTCCCGCGTTTGTGCAGCTAACAAACATGACAGGTTGACTGAAAGATGTCAATAAGTTTAAGAAAGTAGTTGAAGAAGGTTTTTTCTTGATAACAAATACTCGAGGGGTGGGCGGGAACACAGTTTATAAATGTTGGGCCGGTAGTTTGATGTAGTGTTCCCGCCCACCCGCCCAAGTGTTTGTCATAAAAATCTAGAAGTTACAACAACTTCCCGCTATCCTGCAGCTAATAAACGCGACGATTGACTGACAGCTGTCATAACGTTTAAAAAAGTAGTTGACGTACACATTTTCTAGATAACAAACACTCGGGCGGGTGGGCGGGAACACAGTTTAAAAAAATATAGTGTTTCCGCCTACCCGCTCAAGTGTTTGTTATAAAAATCTAGAAGTTACAACCACTTAATGCGTGCCAGCAGCTAACAAACATGATAGATTGACTGATAGGTGTCATTAAGTTGATGTAGTGTTCCCGCCCACCCGCCCAAGTGTTTGTCATAAAAAATCTAGAAGTTACAACCATTTTCCGCGTTTCTGCAGCTAACAAACATGACAGATTGACTAACAGATGTCATTTTTAAGTTTGAGAAAAAAGTTGACGTAACCATTTTCTTGATAACAAACACTTGGGTGGGTGGGCAGAAACACAGTTTATGAATGTTAGGCCGGTAGTTTGATATAGTGTTTTCCCCTACCCTCCAGTCATAAAAAACTAAAAGTTACAACCGCTTCCCACATTCGTCATGCTAACATGACAGATTGACTGAGAGATGTCATTAAGTTTGAAAAAGTAGTTGACGTAACAATTTTCTTGATAACAAACACTCGATCGAGTGAGCGGGAATACAGTTTATAAATGTTGGGCCGGTTGTTTGATATAGTGTTTCCGCCTACCCGCCCACCTGCCCATTTGTTTGTCATAAAAATCTAGAAGCTACAACCATTTTCCGCTTTCCTGCAACTAACAAACATGACAGATTGACTGACAGATGTCATTAAGTTTAAGAAAGTAGTTGACGTAACAATTTTCTTGATAACAAACACTTGGGCAGGTGGGCAAAAACACAGTTTAAGAAAGTTGGGCCGGTAGTTTAATATAGTATTCCCGCCCACCCGCCTAAGTGTTTGTCATAAAAGTCTAGAAGTTACAACTACTTCCCGCGTTCCTGTAGCTAACAAACATTACAAATTGTCTGACAAATATCATTAAGTTTGAGAAAATAGCGGGAACACAGTTTAAGAAAGTTGGGCCGGTAGTTAAATATAGTGTTCCCGCCCACCTGCCCAAGTTTTTGTCATAAAAAGTTAAAAATTACTACCATTTCCCGCGTTCGTGCAGCTAACAAACATGACAGATTGACTGACAGATGTCATTTAGTTTGAAAAAGAAGTTGACGTAACAATTTTCTTGATAACAACCACTCGGGTGAGTGGGCGGGAACACAATTTAGGAAAGTTGAGCCGGTAGTTTGATATAGTGTTCCCGCCCACCCGCTCAAGTGTTTGTTATAAAAAACAGAAGTTAAAATTACTTTCCGCATTCCTGCATCTTACAAACATGACAGATTGACTAACAGATGTCATTAAGTTTGAGAAAGTAGATGACGCAATAGTTTTTTTGATAACATACACTCGGGTGGGTGGGCGGGAACACAGTTTATAAATGTTGGGCCGGTAGTTTAATATAGTGTTCCCGCCCATCCGCCCAAGTGTTTGTCATAAAAAATAGAAGTTACAACCACTTCCCGCGTTTGAGCAACTGAAAAACATGACAGATTGACTGACAGATGTCAGTTTGAAAATGTAATTGACGTAACAATTTTCTTGGTAACAAACACTTGGGTGGGTGGGAACATAGTTTATAAATGTAAGGCCGGTAGTTTGATATAATGTTTCCGCCCACCCGCCCAAGTGTTTGTTATAAAAAACAAAAGTTACAACCACTTTCCGCATTCCTGCTGCTTACAAACATGACAAATTGATTGACAGATGTCATTAAGTTTAAGGAAGTAGCTGACGCAACAGTTTTCTTGATATCAAAAGTTCGGGTGGGTGGGCGTAAACAAAGTTTATAAATGTTGAGCCGGTAGTTTGATGTAGGTAGTTTAGTACGTGCATTAGCGCATAAATAACTATTAAGCTAATTTTTTTAGTAAAATAACAAAACTTGAGGTTCTAAACAACTTTGTATTAATAAACTGAAAATCAAATCCTAAAAAAACCCAATATATCATACTCATAGAGAAATATACAAAAGAAAAAATAGAAACACTAAAGAGCAAACTGTATGTAAGTTTAGGCTCTATCTTTTGCTACAAAAGATGGTAAAATATAGAAAAAGAGTCAATATGTAAGATCCTCAAAACTAGTGTAGCACTTTTACGCATACCAAAATTAGGACTACCCATGTTTAGCTGGGCTAAATTATATAAACCAATTAATCTTTTATGCTAAAGCTATTAGAAAACAATAGTCAACAAGTATATACGAGATGAAGCACTGAAAGCTCTACTAGACTGTCACTAATATGTATACCAATCAGAAAAATTAGTTAGGTTAAGTTAGGTTAGGTATATATAGCTAAACTATATATGGAAAACAAAAGTTTTTGAACGTTGAAATAGTTTTTGATACACCAGCGCTGCATTCAACAGCAAATAACAACAATGGCACTTTTTATCCGATACTGGGTAAACTCTAGTTTCAACTAAGTAAAACAATATTTTATTTCCAAACATAAAACTTGAAACAAAAATGCAACTTGCTGACAGGATGTTCCGAGAAATGAGATTGAGGACTGCTTCAGACTCTGCTGCGTTCATTTTCTAGCTCAACTTAGATTTGTTGGTATACACAAGAAGCATTGCTGCTCCTTCTGTGGGCGACAGCGCAAAGAGGTCTGGTTTAGTATTCAAAACTGATTTAGTAAAACCCTTGTAACAATGCATGTTAAGGGAAGTTTGCTTGTGAGGTGCATTGTATCATGCCAGGAATATTTTGTTTCTAGCTTCAGCTTTATTCAGTAATACTTTGCAGTGTAGCTCGCTTCTTGAACAAATTGAAATAAACAAGTTTCCTTTTTCTATATGCAGCGGAAGTCGTATCACATCCGCTGAATGCATGCACAAGAAGTATGCAGTTTTTTATTCCCATAGTTTGCAATTGCATTCCAGTTTTCTCAAATAAAGATAAAGAGTAAAGAGCAGCTTATGTTATAAGTAGTTGTTTAAGTCCTTATTACTCTGCTTGTTCCTAACTATCTTTAGAAACATCGTTAAAAGGTTGATTACCACTTTTCTCCATAAACAAAGAAGGTAAAAGAGAGACCGCATTAACACAACAATTTGACGCGTATGCCACGCGTATTGTAAACGCTATGTGAAAGAAAGGGCAGGTAGTTGGGGGAAAAGGGAAGGACCGTCAAAATAAACGGAGGACCAAACAAAAGAGACCGGCTTCTTCGCTTGTAGCAATACAAAAACTTTTTTCTATTCTTTAGCGCCCTATAACTCTGTAACCGCTGGGAATACAAAAAAATGGATATGATCATTTTTATTGCAAATTTTATCAGTTTTTATTATGTATATAGTCAACTTTTACCTCCTACCTACAGTTCTTGAGATATTAACAAAAACCGAAAAAACTGCACTGTTTTCGGCTAAAGCTCGTGTCATATTTGTCAAGACTTTTAGTATATTCTTCATTAGGTACCTATAAATCAGTGTACAAATTTTAAAACTTTTGTTGTATTTTTTTAGAGGTGAGATCAATATTTGAGCATATTTGACTGGTCTAGCGTATTACGTCTATGATCTCATCATACCATGCACTCAACATCGTAGAAGAATAATACAAAAGAGAGAATACTAGTGCAATGTAATGAATATAATAAGCAATGCACAAATACTTACAAGTTCACTAAAAAAAAACTTTGCAAAAATTTCTGAATTTTATTAAAGGAACAGAAGTACTAGAAGAGTAATTTTTAGTGGTGCATAAAAATCTTCAATACAATGACACTAAACCCTTTGCAGTTAATGATAAAATGTACTAAAAAACATAGTTTAAAATTCTTTAAAAATAAACGTTAACTATTTTAACGTTTATTTTTAAAAAAGTATTTTTTTTTATAGTTATCAATCACTAATTACTTTGCGATATATCCAGTACTTAGAAGGCAAAAGTTTCTGCACTTCATAAAGGAAACAAATATAATAGAGGTGTAACAGTAACCCGTAGTGCACAAAAACCTTTAATACTAGGACATTAAACGTTAACACTTTGCAGTGCAGTTAATGGTAAAATGTTTTTAAAAACATAGTTTACAATTCTTTAAAAATAGCACCATTTTAGTAAAAAGGCGCTAAAGTATAAGTAAGCATTTACCACCTTGCGTTAAATACAGTACTTAAAAGTTCTACAAGCATAATTTTCTAAGCCTCAATCTTATTAGAAACTAAGTTTCTAAAATAATTGCTTCTATGGCAAACGTCTTAGTTCAAAAATATTCCATATAATGGTTTTAAATTTTACAATGCACTATTGGATCAGTAGAAGTCCGTCCTTAAACAACACTCATCTTATATATAACACCACAAATCAACAAGCCTGTCATAAAGTTTGCTATTGCAGAAATGAACTCCTGCTTTTTGTTGTAAACGTAGCAAATAGCAATCGTTCAAGAAGTTGTCAGATTTCACTGCTGGCACTTGGATTAGTTGCTCCATAGCCAATCCACATAATCACAAAGTTAGCTTGAGAAGAGACAGAAACTGTCCTTACTAAGTTTATGCTTCAATTTGACCATTTATTTGGCTGCCTTCAGGCGTTGTTAAACGTCTTTCAATAAATAGATCAAGTTGCCGCTAAAATCAATCTTTTCAGACCTACTGTGGAGAAATAAAGTACTGTACGCAAAATATAAAGTATTGTAATAAATTTTTTGCCCAATTAGTCCCTTCTGCAAGAGCACTAGAAACGCAACTACAATTTTCCTCCAAACCATAAGACATTAGGAAAACAGAGAATTTTTGTTCCACGACTTTATCTATTGTTAGAGGACCGCCTCTAAAAACAACATTTTTTTCAAAAACGTTATTAAAAAAAAATATGTTTATACTTTGTTAAACACGTCCGCAAAACCAAGAACAGTTTTATATAGCAGAGAAAATTGATCCTGAACAACTTAAATCTTTGGAAAAGTCAAAAACAATATTTAATTAAAAAACAAACCAGCATTTAACCGCAAAACAAACAAAGAACAACACCCATGCAAAATTTGGAATCAATAACATTCCTAAAAACAACATGAAACGCCGCCGGTTACAGAAACAGAAACCGCCAAAGAATTATTGCTAAACCAACCATCTCTATACCACATCCACTACATTTGGAAAGACAATAGGAGGTATGGCACAAGTTTTGATACTTGTTATAAGCCAAAATCTAAGAAACCATGTTGCGTATGAAGATACTTTTGATGTGCAATCTGATTTTAGCTGTCAAGGATGCCAACAAACGCATCCAGTAGCAACAAGTTAATTTGAACGCCACGCTCTGGAGAAAAGCATAGTAGACAAAAGTAAAAGTATTAGAAGGTTGGTTAACATTCTCTTCAGTTGTAAACTTGCATTGGTTGAAAGAACAACGCGCATTTAACGTAAAAGTCTACTACTACAACCGGCCGATTATTGCCACGCGTGCACTTCAATATTCCCGTCCAGAGTTCTGTTCCTGGCCGGCAATCAATTGTTTTGTACGTAAGCACCTTCATGAGAACTGAAAATATGCAAAACTTCAGCCCATTAGAACTCTACAAAACATCAAGATAGTTAAAAAGTAATTTTTGTAACCTCCTTTCTGCTCGGCTTGCAGCTGTCTTTATATAAGGCAAATTCATCATGATGACCTCAATTTCAACCCATACCCAACTTGTATGTGATATAAAAACGCACCAAACGCAGTTTTGTTGTTTGGCAAAATGCATGTACATAAAACGTAGCTTAAAAACTTGCCCCGCAACGCTCTTGTGTTGCTTTTGCATTTCCTGAAGTTAAATTAACCCCTGATTACAGTTTTGAGAGTTTTATGCCCGTATTCATAAAACATTTTTGTAACGATTCATTATCAAACGAATCATTATAATTTAATGAACATTTAAAATATAATGATATTCATAAAGGTACCTTACACGATCAATAATACTGTCAATATTCTAAAATATTGACAGTATTATTGATCGTGTAATGTCTAGTACTGATGGAATGATAAAAATACTGAAGTATTTCCGGATAATCCGTAATCCAAGCATCAGTATTTCAATATCATAGCCACGCCTGGCCACGCCCACAAAGTGGTGGAAATACTGACAGTAATACTGATAGTGTAAGGTCATTTTACATCAGTACTTCAGTACAGGGCTGCAATTCCGATGCAAAAGTTGCTGAATTTTAGTAACGTTTGTTCAAATAATCTTAAATTCAGAAAAAAAGCAACAAAATCAATGCGTGTAAGAATATATGAGCATTTCTTATTTTTAATATTAACTATATTTATCCAGCATTACAAAATAAATTATAAATGTTTTTTTTAAGTAATCAAAATTGTTATCTAAAATTATTTTATATAGCGTTTAATATAATATTCTGCAACTTTAGTGTGCAAGTGTCAAGCTTCTTCAACCAATGTTTCATCCATCGTTTGAGCACTACCCTGCGTTTTGTACAAACAACGAGAATTATTGCAAACACGTTTTTTTTTTTTGTTTATCCATACTAAAATACTTCTATACTAGCCGGTGTATCTTATGATACTGAGAAAAATACTATCGGTGTGGAATGACCGTGTAAGGTGGACAAAATACTGATTCAGTATTTTGTAATACTGTCAGTATTTTGGAATGTCAGTATTATTGATCGTGTAAGGTGCCTTTTAAATAAATTGTCATTAATTAAATTATTTAGTAACTTTTTAGTTACTTTTGTTTTTTATAAGTTATTAATATGATAACCTATACAATATAACCTCAAATACTATGAATTAATACAAATAATTAGACATTTTCAAATCAAACAGATGTGTCAATTTAATGATTCGTTTTGTTTTAATGGACCAAAAATAGTGCGTTAAATTTAATGAATAATTTAATGAACATTATTGCTAATGAGTGTTTATGAATACGAAAACTCGATTAAACGTTTCGTTATATTTTTAACAAATCATTATATATAATGACGTTTTATGAATACGGGCATTACTCCAATATTCTTATGCCCGTATTCATAAAACGTCATTAAATATATAATGATTTGTTAAAAATATAACGAAACTTTTAATCAAGTTTTCGTATTCATAAACACTCAGCCAACAAATTAAAAGAAAAAAGTTTCCCAAAGAACATCGCAATATTTATCCTTAACACTACGTGCCAGCAAAGAAAGATGAGTACAATTAATCACGGATCTTTGACAGGGTATGTAAAAACTACAAACTAACATAAAAACAAAACAAAAAAAACAAAAAAAAAAATCCCAACAGAAAAGACGTCGAGCTCAACACCATCACTTGCCAAAACAAAAATCTGTGCAATGTTACCACGAGCCTTTTTCCACAAGCGGGTTTGCATGGATTTGAATTATTGTAGCCAAGCTACCATCCAGGCGCCATCATAACATCCAACATATTTTGCGGCACGTAAAAAAAGAACTGTTATTGGCATAAACGCGGAGTTCAAGTTTATTCAAAAAACAATCCAATATATAGGATATTTTACTATCCAGGAGTCATCTCGACTAGCGTAGCGCAATTTGCGTAAGTAAATAAAGCATTTTTATTTTTGCGTCATTCTGAGCCAAAACTGACTTCAATGAAGTCAAGTTTTGTACTCATAAAATGTAAAACTTGATAGTAACCCTTGCTGCAAGTACACTAAAAATAGACTAACAACACTTCTACCATATTAGAACTCATTAATAACAAAATACTTTTTAATAACGTCAACCTAGAAGCAAGCAAAATCTAAGCTAATTGTAAGCTAAAGCATACAGCAAACTGCAAAACCTAAAGCCAATAATTCTCAAAACTTTTTTTGGCTTCAAAAACTACCTCCGTAGATTGACGTTGCTGCAACAGTAGAAAACCAACATAATACAATAATTTTGGTTAAAAATCAAAAAACAAAACATTTCCCACCCCAGAGGTCGGCTTATTAGATGTCTTCCAAATCATCACGGTAGATAAAGAGCAAGTTTTTTTATTTAGTCATATTTTGAGTATTAAAATTTCTAGCTTGCTAAGCTAACGCACTATCACTGAGCTAAACATCTTTCAATGTGCATGTAGTTATTAGTAAAAAATGCACATTTAGCACCAAATTATTTAAGAAAATCATGATAGTTCTTTGTTGGCATTGCTTTTGCTGTCAATTTTGTGGTATCAGTTATCTCTTCAGACAACCCTATTTTAATTTTTTAATTTCTTGTGTAAATCTTGGCAAGTTTTGAACATTTTGTTCACTGAAGTTATTGTTTGGTTATCAGTTTATGTACAATAAAATAACCAATAGGCATTGACGTTATCAGAAATTATCTTGGATCTATGTTGATTTGTACTATCCGTCAACAAAATATCAAAATTTTAAACGTTACAAAAATAATGTAAACGTGATAAGTGATGCTCCAAAATAATGTAACAAATGGTTTTTCAAACTATCAGCTAAGTTGTTGCAAATTTTTCAAAAAAGGTTTGGTATTGTCATAAATATTTAGTTCAAAGTTTGATTTAGAAAAGTACAAAAAGTTTCTCATAATATTCAATGGCATTTTTATACATTTGTAAAAAAAAACTAATACATCGGTTGAGTATAATAATATTAAATCCCTTAATGTGTTTATAATATTTATAATTGAATCTTACCTGTTTCAAACGTGTAGTTTGCTTTGAATCCTCGTCCCATCAGTTCGCCGCTACTGAACACCATGACCATCCGAGGACCATCTGATGATATCACCTGAGGAGTGTTCTCCTCTCCACACATTTCGTGATCGAATTTGTCGTACGAGTCCGTCGTTTCCTGTCCTTTCGTATATATTTTAAGATACCCATCGGAACAACTGCAACAAGCAATAGTATTTACAAGAATGCATCAAATAAACTATGTCCTATCTATCATGCTATTCATATTTACTAGATAAGCTCGTAATTACAATGTTTTATAAAAAAAATACTTACTCTCCTTTAGGTCCTTTAGGTATATCGAATTTGACGAACTCGAGCCGGACTCGTTCTAAATGTTGTGAATCCTGCATTCCGTAGATGAAATAGCGACAAACCAATTTAGGCATGTACGGGAAGGGGTAATTGGGACTGAACACGAAGCCGCTTGATTCCTTCTTCGAGAGGATTTTCTGATCACACTCCGAACCGCGGATATGCTCACCGTCGTTTTTACTTATAAAGTCTGCAAACAAAACAAGTTTTTAATATAAAATAATCCAAATTGATTTCGTGTTTTATTATTAATTGAATACTTACCTAACTTGGTAAAAGAATTGGAAAATTCAAATATTCCTTTGAATCCCCTATTCTGAGTATTGGCAGTGCGAGGAAGGGTGACGAAACTGACTAGTAGCGATGATTCTGATGAATAAAGCACCAGGTTTCGCTGTTGGCCGCAATAGGTACCTATCACCGCTGATGTGTTATCTGGACCATCATGTACCTTCACGAAATCGAATGGGCAACTGAAATGAGAAAAAAGTTTAAAATCTTGTTGTTTAATATTATTATGTAAAGTGATAATTATTAGTGAAATTATACTTTTGAAGCGATATATCACTGCTTAAATAGAAGTTATATATTAAATATTACATTTCACTTACTAATACTAAATTACCAATTTTTATGAGTAATGTATGGTTAATGATAAAGGAATCCCATTTAAGATAAATAAAGCACATTTACTATGTACTATATCACGATATCACATGTAAATAAAATTTGTTAGTTAATGTCATCACAAAGTGATACAATTTTGTAAAACGGACGCGACTATTGTAAATAATACTATTTGGTTAGATATTGAATGCATTATTATTTATATAAATTATAAATAATGTACTTACTGAGGTCCTCCAAAAAAGAGA
This sequence comes from Tachinus rufipes, assembly GCA_963932245.1. NCBI lineage: Eukaryota > Metazoa > Arthropoda > Insecta > Coleoptera > Staphylinidae > Tachinus > Tachinus rufipes. The sequence continues at coordinate 11,919,863 of OZ010746.1, read as the reverse complement.
TCGAAATCTCTAAATTCTAGCCGCACCCTCTGACCGGGGGTGCCTAGGAACTGGTATGTGCAGTGTAAAGCCTTAGGATACGCTCCGGGATACGTCGGCGACAAAATGACACCAGTGGGCTTTACAGCACCTTTCACAAGAAAACTACACTGACTGTTCGCTACCGGCGCGCCCACTTCAAATTCAGCTAAAAGAGATACAAAACATTCAATTAAACAAACAATTATTGTAGAGCATATTTCAATAAATAAAATAATAAATTATTATTTTTAACAGGTATCATTAAAAATGAGGGGGGAAAAGATGCACATAAAATCCCAAAGAACAAAAAAAAGTTTCTTAAATCAATATTGATAAACGCTGAAAAATTCTAACTAGTGTCTTCACCCAGCCCAAGCTAAAAAAGTTTTTTCTTTCTAAAAAGGTGGTTAATTTGGTAGTGTCAGATTAATTTTAATGAAAAACTCGTTCATTACCAATCTACCATATTGATATCATTGTATGCATTATTGCAATGTAGTACCCACGTGCACCGCTTAGATCAGCATTTGGATCATACTCTCATCACCGTATCATCTGTACCACAGTAGTTGAGTAGATAGTCTCACACTCCGCCACCAAACCCAATAAAAAAGTTTTTTGGTTGTTTATTAGGTTGTGTCCAAATTGTCTCAACTCATGTTGCTGCGCCGGTAATGTTTACTTATTTTGTAATGCAATACAAGTAAAAAGTGTTTCAAAATTAACGTAAAATTTGTATGTAATTAAAAGTCTTCTTTTGCTTTTTCTTAGCTTTCAGTTACTCCGTTGTTGGATATAAGCCTCTTCCTTTTTTTTGTATGTATTTTTCCCGCTATGGTTTTGATGTCATCTTATTTAAGGTTTTCTCAAACTCCTTTTAGTTTCTCAGGATTTTCAAAAGGTTATTCTGTGTGACCACCATTATTCACTTTGTTGTGTTACATGTCTATGGAAATAGGCTCCATTTGAGGATTGCAGTGTGCTTCATGATGTCTTGTTCCTAGATGTCGCTATTGTGCATTTTGTTTCTTATAGTAATTTCTAGCATTCCGCGTTCCATGGCTCTTTGGATATCAGTTGTTCTGATAGTTTTTCAAGCTTCAAGTCCCATCTGGACGGTCAGTTTTTCTGGATAAGAAAAAATATGTTGTAATCGTACTCATCCTTCTTTCGGATAAGAAGAAAAATTTAGTAGGTCCCGTGTATTGCCTTAATGTTGCGTGCACGTTAAAAAGAACCCAATAATTTAGGTTAGAACTCCTGAATTTGTGGCAAAATTCCCAGATGTTGTAGTCTTAACCTCTGGCGTCGGTGATTAGCCTTGGCAGCAGAAATAGACCGACGTTAAATAATTGAATTAAAAAAATGCATTTCAACACAACAAAACAATTAAAATACCAGAGATCGTTAGCCAAGTTTGAATATGGAAAAAAGAATATAAAGAATTACTTCCACAGTAACAAAATACAAAAAAAACCTTCGGAAGTATGTTAACTCAATCGTTATTGTAAAACTAGCTAAAACAATGATCACCCAAAGTCATAAAATAGCCTTCAACAAACCTTAAGCCAATGATAGCTAACATATTAGCTACTCTAGTTAAGATTTCCAATCCATCAATATAATCATATACAAGATTTTCAAACTAGAAACCAATCTTGGCCAAGAATGAACCTGCCGAGTTGATACCAAACCAATATTAGCAAACCATAACTTTTTCTTAAGAAGAAACAAATAAAACGTTGGTATGGAAACTATCTTAGTACCCTGCCAACCCAGGGTAATATTCAGCCCAAAAATACGACTAAGTTAAACAAAAAGACAACAAAACAAATTGAGAAACAAGACCCAGCCAAGGTAGGAACAATACAAGTAAGACAAAATGAATCAACATCAGTGGCCAGAACGAACAAGCTTTAATTGATACAAAACCAACCAAAATTGTACACGTCAACGACTATTAAAAGTTTAACCGTCAACCATCCAATCTACAGACAACTTTGCAAATAATAGACAAAGCTTATCTTAGAGCATCAATAACTAATAGAACAAGGCCATTGACTAGTCTTAGAAGTCATGTCTTTATTTTTAGAAAAAACAACCGTTTACTAGTAGCAACAGTAACCATAAAAAAGAATTGGCCACAAACTTGTTTTTATTCCAGGTAAAAAAATGTGTACTAAAATCTTGAATCCATTGGTCTTATTTTTTGACCAACTGTATTCTAATAAAATCAACGCACATGGCCCATTACTAAAGTTTTGGGATAAATTAATGGTTGTCCCCAAAAGCAAATCTGTTCATTATTAAAGATTTGAGAAATGTTTAAAAATTTTAGCAAATTTGATCTGAATATTAATAAATACTCATTAAGAAAGAGTACAAACAATAATCAAAAACATTTTTTGCCTTTGATGAAAAAACATCCTTATAAAAACTAATATCCAAAATCCAAAAAAAACTCCTGGAGATTTCAGTCCTATTGTATCTAGTAAAGAACAATCACGTCGAGTATCTACACCATTTACGGTGAGTATTGAAACAATTGCAAAAACGTAAATTCAAGTCCAATTTTAACAGGTGCAAATTTAGTACAGATTATGTAGAGTATTTAGTGCACCTAAGATAGTAAGCCAATTTCCCATCATCTAGTTTTCAATCAAAATAACCCAAAATCAAGTTTTAAAAAACATTTTCAAATTTTTTTGGAATTTATGGGCAAGTTAGATAAATAGAATTTTCATTTATAAAACTTCAAAAACCATTCATTGTCATGGCCAAACTTTTGACATTAGTCAGGCTTCGACAAAATTTTTGTTCTATCTTACAAATGATAATGTTTGTAACGTCGGGGTAAGGGCTACGCTCTGTTAAAAATAAAGAAAAAAATCACATGTCATCTCTTATAGAAGCTCTAAAGCAATAGAGGTCTAACGTAAATTTTCTAATGAACAAAAGTGCGTGGCCAATATACTATACTAACTCCATACAGCAAAAAGTAAAACAGCGTTAGCAATATTCAATATCGTATAAGCAGTAAAGCTTGGAGGACGGTCAGTTTACTGATAATTGAAAGTTGGTATAGCTTCAAAATTTGTTTGACAAAAAAGCCAAACCCACGAGGTACTTTTTACTTTAATGTTCAAATTAACTGCCAAACACAGTATTTGAGAAGAGAAGAAACCAAAATTAAAGCTTTAATTAAGGAAATTTATATACCACTAAAAAATGGCGGAGATCAAGCTTGATCTTTGTTTAGTTACCTCATCCAACAATTGTTAACCTTAAGATAAGCATACCCAAAAGACACAACTTTGATAAAACCGGTGAAAAGACCTTAGCAAAATTGCGCACAAACCCAGATTTTCATTTACAAAATACTGGACATAAACCTTAATTACTGATTTGATGATAAAAAAAAATGTATCAATAATTGTACCTTCTAGCACACGACAAAAAGTACATCATCACCATTACATCACAAAAACAGCAAGTCACACTCATCTAAACAAAATGTACGCAGAATTTTTTTAATCAAACTACAAATGTAAGCCAACATACGTGCATTTGTATAAACGTGCTCAAGTAAGAAAACATCAACTCAAAGCATCGTTTCAAGTTTACTTAATAAAAAAACCTTAGAAAAAAAAAATCAAACTTGCTTTAACAATGATGAACTTCTGCTCACACTGAGTCAAAGTTGTCCTTGATGAAAGAACTGCTTCAAATACAATAGAATAAACTAATGCAATAAAAATGATGTGCAACAATCTTCGACTAATGCTACGACTGGCCAAAGATCTAGCAAATTTTCACTTAAAAAAAACCTTAGCAAGCAAAAATGTCTTAGCTAAAAAAACACAAAACCTGGAACAAATGCTACTGCAAACCCGGCAAAATTCAATAAATACTTATTAGTAACAACGCCACCCTAGGCTTGTTAACGTTTGCTAGTATAAATCAAGAAGGTAGAACAAAAAGAATGGTCAGCAAACAGCTGGATAAAATAAACAATTAAATAACCTCTAACCTGCATTACATGTCGCAATATTATATGCAAATCAAATATTTCTCAAAGGATAACATACTACTATAAATAGACAATATTATTGTTATGGAGGATCAGGCAGAAGCAGAGCTAATTGCTCTATGGTACTTATTCCCAAAACTTGCATAAAAAAATCCTATGCGCAGGCAACAGAAATTCAAGCGCAAAACGCAAACTTCTGCTTTGTTAGGCTCAGACAAACAAGCAGATTTCTAGCATAAAAAGCTGGCGACGGACTATTTCTCCGAAAGTCTGATTTCAGACTTAAGTGGGTGATCGACGTACGAGGCTATACCGCGGTTTTAAAGAACGTTGCAAACAGTCGTATCGTAGTCAAATCGAGGTTAACATGTCTTGTTCGGAGTCTAAAGCTTTGTTATCTTAGTATTATAGTATACCACAAAATTAAAGAAAAAAAAAAGTTTGAGTTAAAAGTTGGATTGAAAAAAGGCAAGCGTTATCGCATACACATTTAATTCGAGAATTGTCAGTAGTACCACTCGATTACAGAAATTTTCTGAGAATGTCTGAGAATTGTACAACAAATTATGGTCTTTAGTAACACCTATGATACAAAAGCAAAACACTACAATGCGAAAAGCTATTTCTCTTTATGAACGTTTGACTACAATGCGATACCTGGTAGAAGGTAAAACCCAAGCCAGTCTGCAGTATTCTGCTTTAATATCTAGGCAAACTTTGGGAAGAATTATTCCAGAAACATTTTTATACTTGCTTGATTTAGTTTGCCATAAACAGGGACACTCTCGGAAGCCATTTATAAATTCTATTATGAAGTCATGACTGTAAGTTTGCAGATCCATTATTAAAAACGTGACTGGCGACTTGGCTTGCGGGCCGTGATCGACACGTGGTTTTAATCGATGAGCTGAGTAAATAATGAAGCAAACATAACGAACCGCGAGCTAGGCTCGTCAACTCACAAAATCGCGGTATTGCAATGATATACCGATAAGCTTCACCGAGGAGCCATAAGACCGCGGTTTTACTCGCTCGTCGATCAGGGTCTTTAGGCGTAGTACAAGTTTGCCAACTTTATGCATCGCCTATAAAGCTGGTACATTAGGTGCATTACTAATTTTTCCACAGTAAGTAAAAAGGTCATACGTTTAAAAAAAGCAAACATCCAGGTATTCACCTAGAGAGAGTTTAATTGATAGGCGCTAGTGAGAGTAAATCCAACATATTGCAAGTTAGTCTTTAGGATTCTTCTCTCATACCCCAAAAAAACGGAGTCCAAAATGCATCTTTTTCAACTGGTCTTCTTTATGACATCAATGTACTTTTTCTTACTCTAATATATTCATCAAAACGTCGCCCACAATAGACTTAGATCAGCCAATTAGTAGCAGTGTCTTGGCTACGGGAGATTGCACGTTATTAAATAATATAAGCTCTACAGAACCGGGCTGGCAACTCAGTCCTGTGAGACACTAAATATCACTTTAATATCTATATACAATGTTGATTAGCCTTTTGTCAAAGTAACTATGTAAACGTTTAACAGATATTTTAGTACTTTGAGTTTGTTTAATTTAGTGCCTTACCATAGAGCCGTGTTGAAAGCGTTTTCTACATTAAAGATTACTACAGTTGTAAACTTATTCCTCATCTACAGATATTTTTAAGACGGTGTCAATGGCGTCTATGGTAGAACTGCTTTTTCTGAAGCCATACTCTTGCTCGAAGAAGTCCTATGGTGTCTGTGATGTTGCTAATCACTATCTGCTAGCAGAGCTTGAATATTAAGTTCAAAATGCAGATAAACTTCTTTCTTGATCTTCATTTTGGCCTCGCAAATCTCTTTGACTGTAAACTTTGGTCCGCGACGTTTCTTAAAGCTTGTTTTGTTTCTTCAAGAGAACTTTTGTTGCTCCAATTGTAGTTTAAGTTTGTACATTTGTTGTTGGCTTTAGTAATTTTCCACCTAGCTGTTTTGCAGATGTTCCTTCTTAGCGCAATCGCTTCAACCACCAGTATATACAATAGTCATCAGCTCAGCAATGTTATCCGGAGGTATAGCAGATGTAGTTTCCGCGCTTTTGTCATCTTTTTTATAAAAGTGTTTTTCTTTTCTTTACTATAATGCCATCCATCATAAATGACTAAATTCCTTCAACTAACCTTCATAGATTGGCCTTTAACATCACAAAACTTCAAACTGCTAAACCCAAAACAGGAAATTAGTGATATCTGCTACAAAATTATGAACACCAGAAAACAAAAAAAAGCCCATTATTTATGAAACACAATTTCATTCATGTGGCTACCTCGGTTGGTTTCGCAGTAGTGCATCTTGTTAACCCAGTTTTCCAAAATCATGTTGATGGTTTCTGGCTCTATCTCACGAATGGCTTGCTCAATATTTGCCTGGATTGTTCGTATAACATCGGTTCTTTACGGCAACCCACAAAAAAAGTCTAACGGCGGCAAATCGTAGCTCCGAGGTGGCCAATTGGCTGATAACATGATACCAAACTTGGCGCGCAAAAGATCGATTGCGGCATGGGCTGTGTGGCATTGCGCGCCTGCTGAAACCGAAGATCGTCCATGTCCATGTCTTCAATTTCCGGCCTCAAAAAATCGTTTATCATGCCTCTGTAGCGCTCACCGTTGACCAAAATGGCGTTTCCAGCAGCATTTTCAAAGAAAAATGAGCCAATAATGCCACCGCTCCAAAATCCGCACCAAACTGTCATTCTCTGATGATGCATTGGCTTTTCGACAATCACGTGCGGGTTTTCCGATCCCCAGATGCAAGGTCTTTGTGCAAAGCTTGCATCAGACTGGTGCGTGAAATGTTAAGTTGTTGAGATCGATGGCAAGTCAATTTTCCAGAACTGAGCCGCACACTTTCGGCTACGGAAGCCACATTCTCGACACAAACTTGCGTACACCACGCTCGGTGGGAACCTCATTTCGGCCAAAACTTCTTTTCAATAAACGCACTGTTTGGGCTACACAACATTGACTTTGGAAATAAGTTTGCAATATTTCCCAACGTTGTTCAAGCGCAAAGCATTTCATTGCGTTTCGCGGAGATATGATACTGACTTTCTGTCAACGTTTCCTACGGGAAAGACCTGTCACTGTCAAAATAACAACAATGATTAAAAAGATACCACTAGATGGACCACTCTTTACAAGCAATTTAATTAAATATATTTAAAGAAACTAAGACATATAAGTAGAAATGTGGTAAGAAAATGCAATGATCCATGTCATAATAAAAATGTTGTTATATAAGAAAAAACAAATCCTAAAATAAAAGAAATAATTAAAACAGTAAACAAGTTTTTGTCAAGAAATTACACATAGAAATATGAATAAAAAGTAAGTAATTGCTGTTTAGATAGACGTACGGGCTTATTCTCTATGCACATTGCTGGAAGTAAGCAAGATATATATTGCTAGCTAACAATATAATTTTAACAAATTTTGTTTGCAAACAATATAAACGGTTAGCACATTAGGAGGCGTGGCAAATCTCTAAATAATATATATAAAAAATTATGTTGTTTAAGTGACAGTTCATATTGTTAGTAATCAAAATTGATTAAAATGACAGCTCATATTGTTAGCTAGCAATATATATCTTGCTTCTAGCAAATAGAGAATAGCCCCGATGGTAAGAGTGTTGAGCCTCGATTGAAAGGAGACTACTTTAAAATGTAAAGGACATTAAGTATTTGAGAATTGAGTTTATAAAGGATGCACCATTTGCAAAATAAACATTAGTTGCAGCAGACACTATATGAAAAGAAAAGTAAAGACAATTTTAAGACGCAAATAGTTAAATGTGTGCATAAAAAGTAATTCGTTTATGTAACCTGAATATCTAAAAAAAGAAATGATACAGTATGAGTTGTTAAAACTTAATGAAAAAAACGTTACATTATATTGCAAGAAGAAAGTAATAATAGTATTGTAGAGTTCTACGTTGAGGGAAGTTATTGGAGTCAACACAAATCAAAATATAACATGTTCTCAATAGTGAAGCATGGAAACAGATATAATAAATATTAAGTAATAAGAATATTATATTTGAAACCCATTACAAATACATTCTATTATAATAAGAATACTTTTGATGTTGTAATTGTTTTAAGAAATGTATTATCTACTATTGAAGCTGAATAATTTGCTTATTATTTCTGGAAACATGTTACAAAACAAATACCTAATACGTAATTAAATAAATATACTTACTGTCATTTATAAAAGAATATCTCCCTGTGAAAAGTTCGGTGGTGGAAACGTTTTTGTCTGTATAAAAAGCTAGGGCGATTGAACGATAAAATGAAACCCTTCGACGAGGTGGTATTGGCCCACAATAACGTCCGCCGAACGGCGAATTTATCAACTCCGCGGCGTCCGGACTCACCACTTCCGAATAGACGTCCATGTATTCGTGGACACAACTGTAGACATACACAAAATTACTCTCTAATCATTAATTAAATTCATATAATATTAATAAGAAAAATTGAAAATTAAAAGAAAAAAGGATGCCAAACATAGAAATAAAAGGCTAGTCAAATCTGTCTTATGAAGAAATTACAATTAAGTTAATATAATAAATAAAAAGATTTAATTGGGGTCAGGCTTAAAATTAAATTTATTATTATTATATAAATGCGAAACAATCATCAAAGAAATTTGCTATAAAACATTTTAAATAATACATCCTTTGAAATCTAAAAATGTTTCATTAAAAGCTAAAAAATGTATTCGATCCAATGCACAGTAAAATCTGTTTTGTTTTAATAGAATCAATATTCATGTGTGATAAACTGCATAAACACGAATTTAATCCTTATTGCAACTATACAATTACAGAATATTGAATAACTAATATTTACATTGACAGTGAATTCACGCATTGATATTTTGGATAAATATTGTTGTATACATGCGTTTATAGAGAAACATTAATAAACAATTGAAAGTGCAAGAATATTTTTGTTATAGATTAAAAAAAGATTGTAAATAAATTTAAAAAATGTTATAATAGTTTTATAAGCCAAAACTGCTACATTCAATTTTTTTTTCAAAAATTTCTGATTTGTCTAAATGAATTAATTAGATAAACTTCTTTCAGTATACTATTATAAGGCCAGGTTGGTAATTTGTTGGTAACATTTCAATAGTGCTTTAATGAGATAATGTGTAGTTAATTGGAACAGAATAAAATATAATAAATTTAATAAAGTAATCTACTTTAGAAATAAATTAAAGCTTGATACAAATAAAATAATTTAAAGTTTAAATTATTTTAGTTTAATAGATTCAGGCAGAAATAGTCAAAACAAAATTATAGTTATGAAATATAAATATGAGATAATTTTAGAAATGCATAAAATGTTAGGTAACTTTTAACAAACGTCATTCATGCTTAATTTTATAATTTTATTTGTTGTGTTAGTAAATAGTTTTGATAAAACATGCAGTTAGTTTTACTTTTTAACTTGAAAGGTTATTCAATTATATAACATGTTCAGCATGCCACATATAATAGATATGAAACATTCGTTAAAATATGTAAAAGATTGCAAAAAAATAATTTTAAATGTAAATATGTAACAGTTTGAGCTATGAAATAATCAGGGTTCATTACTAACTGGCTGTAACTGTATACTGCAATAATTTGTATTTTTTCTACATTAGTTTTTTTTATTGTGCGTTTTATAGATATTTTACATTCTCCCAGAAGTTCGTTGATTCTTACGCATGGTCTACACAAATCTTTTGACTTTTCAAAATCAGTAAACAACAAAAAAACACGATTTAGAAGAGACGTAAAAATATTCTTTTTGAGGTGTGAACAATTATTCAAAAATGTCAGATCAAAAAACAGTAAATGTTTTAACATCATTTAGTTTTAAATATAATAATGAACTTTGCATTTGTGTATTTTATAAGTATCAAAATTTGTAAGCAATTTTGTGACCAAATTTGAAATATTTTAAAAACCTAAACAAAATTCTTTTGAAAGCTTAAAAGCACTTATCAATCTTCAGAAAAATTTCAGAAACTTTAAAAGCATTTTTTTAGAAACCTTAACAAACTTCAGAAAGAGTATCCAAAAAAACATTTTTTTTAAATTTCAAAAATCTGAGAAGTAATTTTGTGATCTAACTTAAAACGTCTTAGAAACCTTATTTTAAAAAGTGCTAAAAAATCTTTGAAAACTTAAAAAAAAAAAAAAATAAAAAAACAATTTGGGAAAAACTATCCTAACCTAACCTAATCTAACCTAACCTAACCTAACCTAATCTAACCTAACCTTAAAACTTTTTAAAAACCCTAACAAATTTAAAAAAAAGTCTAAAACAACTTTAAAAGATTTAAAATTTTAGAAATTAAGAAATAGTTGGAAACTTTAAAAGATTATAAAATGTTTCAAAAAATATGAAAAAATTAAAATTTTAAAATAATTGAAAAACAATTTTATGACCTAACTTAAAACTTTGTAGAAACCCTAACAAATTTCAAAAAAACTCTAGAAAATCTTTAATAAATTTAAACTTTTAGAAGACTTTTGAAAATTTGGAAAAAAATTAAAAATCTAAGAAGCAATTTTGTGGCTCAACTTAAATCATCTATAAACCTTAAATACATCTTAAAAAGTTTTAAAATTATTCTAAATCAATTCAGAAAATTTGGAAATAAAATCAGAAAACTAAAAAACAATTTTGAGGCTCAGTTTAATATTTTTTAAACTCAAATACAAAAAATGTAACCTAAGTATAATAAAATGCTATGAGACCTTTGAGAACTTTAAGCGATACTAGATCATTTCAAAAAATATGAAAAAATTCAGAAAATTAAAAAACAGTTTTGTGATCTTACTTATAATACTTTAGAAACTTTAACAAGTTTAAAAAACTCAAAAAAAAATTTTAAAAACCCCTAAAATCTGAAAAAACTTCTAATCTAGAAGTAATTGTAACTAAACTTAAAATATTTTAGAAACTTAAAAACTTTAAAAACTTCTAACAAATTTCAAAAAAATTGTTAATACTTCTGAAAACTGAGAAGCAGTTTTGTGACCCAATCTAAAATATTTTAAAAACCTTCAAAAAACGCTAAAAACCTTATAAAACTTTAAAAACGTCTAAACTGTTTTAAAAATTTGATCTCAAAAACTAAAAAAGTCAAAAATAACAAGTCCAGTCAAAAACTACGTTCAGAAAGTACCAAAATCTATCCATAATTATTGAAAAATGTACACATTTTTATAAAATTTTAAAAATAGGAAAATCCGGTTATAAAATACAAAAATTATGTCAGAAAACACTAAAGTCCGGTAATTAAATTTAAAAAATACCAAAATCCAGCTTTGAAACTTTAAAATAGGGTCAAAATTAGGCTTTAAACTTTTACAAAATGCATTTTTTTTAACAAAATGTGATAAATAGCAAAATCCCGTTATAATATAATATTAAAACACCAAAATCCGGTCATTAAATGTAGAAAATACTAAAATCCGGCTTTAAAACAATAAAATATTGTTAAAATTGAGCTATAAATTGTTACAAAATGCATTTTTTTCAACAAAATGTCATAAATAGCAAATCCCGGTTATAATATATCAAAAATTTGTTAAAAAATACCAAAATCCGGCCATTAAATTTGAAAATTACATAAAAACGGCCATTAAATTTAAAAAATACCAAAATCTGGCTTTAAAACATTAAAATATTGTTTAAATTAGGCTATAAACTGTTAGAAAACGCATTTTTTTAATAAAACGTCAAAAATAGCAAAATTCTGTAATAAAATATCAAAATTTTGTTATAAAACACCAAAATCCGGCCATTAAAAGTAGAAAATACCAAAGTTCAGCTTTAAAACATTAAAATATTGTTAAAATTGGGCTATAAACTGTTAGAAAATGCATCTTTTTTATAAAACGTCAAAAACAGCAAAATCTGGTTATAAAATATCATAACTTTGTTAGAAATCACCAAAATACGGTCATTAAAAGTAGAAAATACCAAACTCCGGCTTTGAAATATGAAAATATTGTCAAAATTGGACTATAAACTGTTAGAAAATGCATTTTTTTATAAAACTTCAAAAATATAAAAATTCTGTTATAAAATATCAAAATGTAATACAATAATATTATGACCTAACTAATAATGTCAGAAATTATCTGCATTTTTCAAAATACTCTAAAAAATAACATAACAGCTTTAAAAGCTCCTGAAAAACCTCACAAAAGTTTTCAAAAACTTTAGTGAATTGTATAAAAACTTTGAACATTTTAAAGCTAAAAACTTCAAAAATACTAAAAAAAATAGAAATATTTAAAAATGCTAAATAACTTTTAAATCAGAAACACAAAAAGCATTTTTGTTACCCAACTTTAAAATATTTTATAAAAAATTATTCTTGAATAAAAATCTGGTAAAATTTCAGAAAACTAAGAAACAGCTTATAACATTTTAGAAACCATAATAAACATTAAAAACTTTAAAAAAACTTTAAGGGATTTTAGAACATTTCAGAAAATTTGAAAAAAAATCAGAAACTAGGAAGCAATTTTGTAATTCAACTTAAAATATTTTAGAAACTTTTAGAAAATTTCAGAAAATCTGGAAAATAATTAGAAAATTGAAATGCTATTTCGTAACCCAACTTTAATTATTTTATTATTTAACTTGAAAATTTGCCAAATTTCTAAAAAACGTTTGGAAACTTTGAGTTATTTCAGAAAATCTAAAAAAAATTCAGAAAATTAAAAACCAATTTAGATACTTAATTTATAATATTTTAAAAATCCTAACAAACTTCAGAAATCTTTTAGAAAAAAATTTAAAATCTTCTAGAAATTTAAAAAACAATTTTTTGAACAAACTTTAGAAAAGTTAAAAAAAAAATGTAAAACTTTAGAAACTTTTAAAGAACCTATCAAAATTTCAGAAAAATTAGAAAAAAACTAGAAAATTAAAAAGCAATTTTATGACCCAACTTAAATTGAATTAAAATTCTGATAAAATTTTAGAAACTTTTGAAAACTTCAGAAAACCTGAAAAACTTTTAGAAATCCTAGAAGCAATTTTGTGAACCAACTTCAAATAGTTTGAAAACTTGTAAACTTGCCAAAATGCCAAAAAACGTTATGAAATTTTGAATTATTTCAATAAACGTTATAAAACTTTGAATTATATCAGAAAATTAAAAAAAAAATCAGAAAACTAAAAATCAATTTTGTGACTTAAATTATCATATTTTAGAAATACTAACAAATTTCAAAAAACTTTAAAAAAGACTTTTAAAAGCTCTTAGAAAATTTTAACTATCTGAAAAGCAATAATTTAAAATTTTTAAAAATTAAAGAAAATGTTAAAAAACTTTTTAAAAGTATTAGAACATTTAAGTGAAAAAAACTGAAAAAAAAAAATTAAAAAAAAACTTGTAACTTGTAAGTATTTTAGAAACCTTAACAAAGTTCAGAAATTTCTAAAAACCTTTAAAACCTTTTCTTTTTTAGAAAATAAAGAAGAAATAAAAATTAAAAAAAAAAAATAGAACACAGACAATTTTGTAAATATTTTAGAAATTTGAAAAATGCCATGAGAAAAATTTAAAAACTAAACAATTTGCAAAAATTTAAAATATCACTTGATACAACTTTAGAAAACTCTAAAAAACGTTTAAAAACTTTAAGAGTTTCTAGAAAATTTAAAATGCTTTGAAACCTTTAAAAGTTTATAAAAAATTTCAGAAAACTCATCTTAAAATCATCTTAAAATATTTCAGAAATTTAGAAAATGTCAAAAGACCTTGCTTATTAAAACATTTTTTTTAAATTTAGAAATCGAATTTAAAATATTTTAAAAACTTGATACAACTTCATAAAACTTTTAAAAACTTTAGGAGTTCTAGAAAATTAAAAAAAAAATAGAAAATTTGAAGCAATTTTCTGGCCCAACTTAAAATATTTTAGAAACTTGATACAACTTAAGAAAACTTTAAAAACCTTTTAAAGCATTAAAGGATACTAGTAAATTAAAAAAAATTTAAATAAATTTTGTAAAGCAATTTTCTGATCCATTTTAAAATTTAAAATTTAAATTTTAAAAACTTAACAAAACTTCTCTAAAAAACTTTTGGAACTTTAAAGCATTTTAGAAAACTTAAAATATTTTAATTTAATTTAACTTTAAAAAACTCAAAAAACCTTTGAAAATTTTAGGAGTTCTAAAAAGTTTCAATAAGTCTAAAAAAAAAATCAGAAATTTAAAAGTAATTTTTTGACTCAACTTAAAATATTTAAAAAAATTGATGAAATTTCAAGAAAACTCAAGAAAATTTAGAAAAATTTCAGAAAAAAGCAAATTTCTGCTTTATTTTAAAGTATTTTAAACTTCTAAAAAGTTAAAAAAAAATTGAGAAAATTACTTATAATATTTTAAAAACTTTAACTTCTAAAAATTTTAAAACAAAAACGTTAAAAGCTCTTAAAGACAAAAACAATTTTGTAAGACAATTTTTTATATATTTTAAAAACTTTAAAAGTTCCAAAAGACCTCCAAAATTTCAAATAATTTAAGAAAACTTTAAAAAACTGAGTAGTTTTAAGTTTTTTTTTAGAATCTTAACTACAAAAAGTCTAAAAAAACCATTAATAGCTTTAAAAACTTTTATAATATTCTAAAAAAATTAGATAAAAATCATAATATTAAAAAGTAATTTGTGACATAAATTAAAATATTTTAGAAACATGATTTTTTTTTTAACATTTCTAAAGAAACTTCAAAAATTTTAGAATCTTTTAGAAAACTTAAGAAAACTGAGATTTTTTAAGTAATGTCTTATAAACCTAAAAAATTACAAAAATAACCTTTGTTAGCTCTTCAAACAATTCAAAAAATAAATTTGCAATTTTGTGACCTAACTTAAAATATATATTTTAGAAAATTAAAATTTTTTTAAAAAATTCTAAGAGATTATCAAAAACTTTTAAAGTTCTAAAAAAAAATCAGGAAAAATTAAACCTAAAATTTACAGAATTCTTGAAACGCTTTTAAAACATTTCAGAAATTTACTAACCTAACCTAACCTAACCTAACCTAAACTTACATGTTTTGAAAACCTAAAACTAGAAAATAATTTTTTGACTTAGATTAAAATTTTAAAAAATTTCATATGTTTCTAGAAAACAAGAAAATTCTGTGGATATCCTAGAAGACTTTGACTTTTGCAAGTAATCATTTTGCAAAAAAGAACATTTCAAAAAACTTAAATGCATTTTAACTTAACTTATAATGTTTTTTTTTTAAAACTTCAAAGTTTTAAAAACTTCAGATTACCTCAAAGAACTTTAGAAGTCTAAAAAGCAATTTTATAGCCTGCTTAAAATACTTTAAAAACCTGATAAAATTTCTTTAAAAAATTTTTTAATAAAAATTTCAGGAAATTAAGAAGCAATTTTGAGATCTAAATTAAAATATTTTAGAGGCCTAATAAAATTCAAAAAAACTTTAAAAAATTTTTAGAAAATTTGAAAAACCTTGAAAGCTTAAAAAAACTTCATAACATTTAGAAAAAAATTAGAAACTAATAAGCAGTTTTAACATCCAACTTAAAATAGTTTAAAAACTTTATAAACTTCTAAAAAATTTCGAAAAATCTGGATTTTTTTTTAGAAAAGTATTATTATTATTATAAAATCTAGAAATATTTCAAAAAATAAAAAACAAATTTTCCCCTTAATTTAAAATATTTTAGTAACTTTAAAATACTTTTTCAAAGTTTTTATAAAATTTCTGAATATTTGAAAAGTTATATAAAAATAAAAAATATTTTTATTATTTAACTTAAAATATTTTAGAAGCTTGATAAAACTTTTTAAAGCTTCTAGAAACATTCAGAAAACTTAAAACAAATTCAAAAATTTGCAAAACAATTTTGTGGCTTATCTTTAAAAGCTTGTAATTTTATGAGTTAATATTTTAAATATAAACTTTAAAAAGACACCTTTAAAAACTTTTAGAACACTCTAAAAAATCCAGAAAAATATCAAAAAACTAAAAATCAATTATGTGATTCAACTTGGTTTTTTTTTAAACTTGATAAAACTTTCGGATATTTTAGGAAACTATTAGAAAATTAAAAAAAAAATAATTAAAATTAAAAAAAAAAACTAAAAACTGAAAATCAATTTTTTAAACTAACTTAAAATGTTTTAGAAACTTGAAAACATTAAATACTGCCAATTGACCTTTAAAAGAATTAAAAAATTCTAAAATTTTAAATTTTTTTAAAAAACATCAGAAAATCTAGAAAAAATTCAGAAAATTAAGAAGAAATTTTGAGATCAAACTTAAATTCAAAAAACCCTAGAAATCTTTAAAAAGTTTCTACATCTAGAAAATTACAAAATCTTTAGTGAAATTCTAAAAAAGTTTCAAAAAAAAGCTTTTAGAAAACAGAAAACGTAAAAAAACTCAAATTTTGTTTAAATAAGATTTTAGAAAAAAACAACAAAAAAAGTAAAATTGGAAAAAATTTCAGAAAACTAAAAAAAAAAAAAAAATTGAAAACTTTAAAAACTTGAAAAATTAAAAAAGTATTAAAAAAATTCTAAATAGCCTTCAAAAACTCTTAAAAAACTATGAAAATTAAAAGTCTTCAAAAAGTCTTAAAAAACTAAGAAAATTTTAAACCTAAGTCCTTTAAATGCTTCAAAAGCTTTTAGAATATTTCAAAAACTTTCAAAAATCTAAAAAAAAACAATTTTAGTTTACCTAACCTAACCTAACATTAATGTTAAAAAAAATCTTTAGAAAGTTCTAAGAAACCTTCAAAAAATTTATAAAACATTTCAAAAATCTTAAAAATTTTCAGAAAGATAAAAACAATTTAGTCACTAAACTTAAAACACTTGAAAACCTTTGAAAAAATGTTTAAAAAATTCTAAAAACCTTCAAAACCACTTATAAGACTAAAAAAATTTAAACTTGAAAATTACCAAGTCCTTTAAATGCTTTAAACATTTCAAAAACTTTCAAAAAACTAAAAAGCCTAACCTAACCTAACTTAAATGTTTTGAAAAAAATATTTTTAAAAACTTCCATGAGACTTTCATAAACCTTAAAAGATCCTAGAAAACTTATAAAAACTTATTTTAAAAACTTAAAAAAGAAAATTCTAAAAAACTTTTAGAAGTTTTAAAAGATTTTAAAACATTCCAGAAGTTCTGAAAAATGTTTGAAAAACAAAAAAACAATTTTATGATTTATGTTTTGGAAGTTTTATAGACCAACTTTAAAAATTGTAGAATTGATTCACATTATGCAACAAGTAGACTCGGTGAAAATAAACGGATCTTAAAAGATTTTGACTTTTGCAAGTAAACATTTTGCAAAAAAATAAATCTGTATTATGCAAAAAGAAAACTCGATGATAATTAACAATTCCTAAGAAATCATTTTGCAAAAATTTAGAAAATTTCAAGAGGAGTTTTAGAAGTACCAATTATTATTACTTTAAGTCACTGACTTTTGCAAACAAAAATTTGATCAAAATAAATTAAAACACTTTTAAAAACCCAAAATTTAAAATGTAAAAATTTGCATGATCTGTAGCTAAAGTTTCATAATCATAATCAACAAAGCTGTCAAAAATTGAAAAAAAAAACCTGATTTTTCAAATAAATATATGATACACATCACAAATATATTAGTTAGACTTAGTGCAGATTTTTTAGGGTTGTTAAGACTATGTGTATACACTAAACATGAGGAAAGCTTTAAGAAGTTTATTAAGATACAAAATAAGCCTTCAAAAATTTGCAGAACATATTAAGTCTTTTTAAAGGTTTCCAGGTCATCAGAAGCATTTGAATGTATTTACAAACTAAAACTTGTTTAAAAAAGAAAGACAAAATTTGTAATACTTTGAAAACAAACTGAAATTCCAAGAGTACCTATTACAACTCAAGAAAAATTTCTAAAGCGTCACAAACCGCTGTAACTATAGTTTCTTTGGTTTAACAGTTCCAAATTCAGTTATTACAATAGTTGAGTTAGATTAGCTTAAAAGATTGTTAGATTAATAAAATAAAATATTCGTTATCATTCCGTACATATAATAAAAAAAGAGTTTATTAAAACAGTTAAAACAAATCAATTGTGATGGATAAAACTTACCAAACCTGGTCTTATAGAGTATAACCTTAATTGCAAAATTAATTGCAACACAATAAAATTTAAAATACATTAATTTATGTACAATTTTAAATAAAAAACAATTAAAATTCAATCATCCAATTTGTGGTCAGATAAATCAGCAGATGTTTACTGGATACGATGGAAAATGGTAGTTATTGTATTATAAACACTAATTTTATATCTACGCAGTCTGTGCAGAAAAAAAATATAGTTTTAAATAGATTAAAAAAGAAAAAGTAAAAAGAATTTACATTAATAATAAATTAGTGTAAATTATGTAATAGTGACAAATACATTATTAATACCTGACCCCTAAAACTTGATAAAGACATATCTATAAAATTGATTAATAAAATACAAACAACTAATTCTAATCCTATAGAATAATTTCGCCATTCATATTAAAAATAATCTAATAATTATCATTACAAACCAATTGCATTTTAATAAAGTGCAGTAATTTTTAAATGGGTTTAAGTAGGTTGGTAAAATATTTAGTCAGAGAGGTTATTTTTCAATTCAATACTTGTATTACAAATTAAAAAAATATTGTTGCAATTCAATTCAATTAAATTAATATAGAAAATATGTATCGACTGTTATTTCATTTATTAAAACTATTTATTTGTTTGGAGTTTTCAATTAATAATTATTTTAATCAATTTGTAATGCAAGCAATTTATAGTAATTAAAGTCGGAAGAAGGCTACGTGCATTATGCTACACTTACACAATATCCAATTTAAACAAAAAATCTAAAATACATGCAAAGCTTATATAAAGAGTAGTAAATAGTGTATAATGAAGTATCGTTATAAATTACTAGCCAAAAACTTGATATTAATGGGATGTTGTGGGAAATGCAGATTAATTAAAAAGTGAGTAATTATTTTAATTGGAATTGAATATTAAAATTTATTACCATTAAATAATTTAATTAATGATTTTAGTTCTCCACTCAAATTTTGATAAAAATAATGATTTTAAATTTTGTTTAATAGTTTTTGGCAGTGATTAGTGTAATGTGTAATAGAAAGAAGAAATAAAAGAGTGTAAGATTAAAAAAAGAAGAGAAAAGTGGTAGAAAAGAGATATAGATAGAGAGTAGGAGAACACCAAACGACAATTTGTGTCGCGGTACTCACGCAGGGAGATCTCCCACAGCAGCTCCACTGGGAAGCGGCAACACAAGAACAATCAGTCAACGACAATTGGCACCGCATCGCACGTGCAGCAACATCGCGGCACTATGCGTCTTTACAACATCTGCCCCCATTTCTAAATTATTATTCTTTGTGCACATACTTTTTTTTAATTGTTGGTATACGTAGAATTAGTTGTACAGAATGTAATGCAATTTGATTTAAATTAAACAATTTTGTGACGAATATCTCATGTTTTATATTTTCAATTTTTTTATCTAAATAGATAATATACATTTTAAAATTATTTTGAAAATATAAATAAATGTTCTAGTAAAGTAATATTAAAATGTAGCATTGATTCATGTTAATCAATTCTAAGTTTCTAAATCTATATTTTTATAAAGAGATTTGACATTTGCAGTGTGTCATAGTTTAGTCTATCGCACTTGACAAAACATAACATTTTCGATTATTTGTAGGTTGTGTACGTTGTGAAGTAACACCAAATAACCACATTTTGAATAATTTGTAGTATTAGTAGTTCTTTCCTTCAGTTTTTCTGTTTAATAACACACTTTTAATCAGTTTAAAAAAGTTACGTCTATAGAGTTCAAAATACTGTTCTAAATTTGGGTTATTTAGATGTCATGAACAGAATACGTTCTTAAGTCAGCCAAATTAATACTGAAAACATCAACAAAACCTTTAAATTAAGAAAATTTGTTTAAAAGTTAATCACTGAGAACAATATATATTCAAAAGAAAAGCCTGAATTACAACATGAAAATTGCAATAAATCCAACTAGCATTACCTAATTTTGGGAGTAAATTTTAAGGTTTTCGGGTCGGTGGCATATTCTAAAAAATCTGCTGTAACCACTTTAGGTCTAAAGCTAATATTTGATTCATTTCAACTTAAACTAGGCTACACAACGCTGCTCAAAACAACTTCCCCCAACAGTAACAAATCTCCAAATAATGCTGAGAACGCATCTCAAAGAAAAAACTAATTTAAGTAATGTTCATTAACCTATATTAAGTAAACCAAAGATTCTACACTGCAAGTAGTGCAGAAAAACTTGTTAGAGCACAAGATTTATTCTCAAAAATGCAAAAACAGTCGGAAAGTAGCACTTTTGATGCAAATATCGTGTTTGTCTTTGTAGTTGAACATTAAAAAAATGCAAAAATCATTGTAGATTCTTGTGGTTGGTTTAGTTGAGTTCAAAGTTTTTGAGTAAATAGCAAAAAACTGTCAGAAATGGACTTTGATCCAAATGTCGTGTGTTTGTATTTATTGTTGAGAATCCAAATTAAAAAAATAAAATAAAAACTAAGCCCAAAAGATACGTAACTCATTGTAGATTAAAGTGGTTAACTTAACGTTATAAGCCCAGTTTAAAGTTTTTAGAAAGTGGTATTTTTAGTCAATACAAAAGTTGTGTTGTGTATTTGATGTCTAGAATTAAAATCTCCTTGCAAATAATTAATACTAGCCCCAAAAGATGCGCAATTCAATGTACATTCATGTGGTTAACGTGCCCTACATAAATTTAATTTAAAGTTTTTAAGTAAAATGCAAAAAACACTATTGAAGCATTTATTGTGTTCATATTTGTCGTTAAGAATCCAAATCTTTCTTCAGCAATTTAATGTAGAATCACGTGGATAAGTTGCCTTATATAGACCCAGTTATTTATATAAGCCTAGTCCAAAGTTTTTGAGTAGAATACAAAAAAAATTCATATTTCACAGTTTTTAAATTCTGCGCCGGTAGTTTAAACACGTGTTCCCCGCCCACCCGCCCAAATGTTTGTTATACAGAAACTGAATGTTACTACAATCGGTCGTGTTCTTGCAGTTAACTCACACGAGAGATTGACTGACAGATGTCACTTAACTAAAAAAGAGAGGTAGCAGAACTAGCTTCTTGATAACAAACACTTGGGCAGGAGGGCGGGAACACAGTATTTAAATTTTGCGTTGGTAATTTGAAAACGTGTTCCTCACCCACCCGCCCAAGTGTTTGTTATCCAGGAATTTAATGTTACTACCACCGGTCGTGTTCTTGCAGCTAACACACAAAGATTGACTGACAGAAGTCACACTTAGTTAAAAGAGAGAGGTGACGTAACCACCTTCTTGATAACAAACACTTGGATGGGTGGGCGAGAACACAACTTTTAATTTCTGCTCCGACAGTTTAAAAACGTGTTCCACGTCTACCCGCCCGAATGTTTGTTATATAGAAATTGAGTTACTACCAACGGTCGTGTTCCTGCAGCTAAGACACACGAGAGATTGACTGACAGATGTCACTTAATTAGAAAAGAGAAGTAGCAGAACTAGCTTTTTGATAACAAACACTTAGGCGGGTAGACAAAAACACAGTTTTTAAATTCTGCTTCGGTAATTTGAAAACGTGTTTTCCGCCCACCCGCCCGAGTGTTTGTTATCCAAAAATTTAATGTTACTACCACCGGCCGTGTTCCTGCAATTAACACACACAAGATATTGGCTGCCAGATGTCACTTAATTAGAAGAGAGAGGTGACGGAACTAGCTTCTTGATAACAAACACTTGGGTGGGTGGACGGGAACACACTTTTTAAATTTTGCGCCGGTAGTATAAAAACGTGTTCTCCGCCCACCCGCCCAATTGTTTGTTATCCAGAAATTAAATGTTACTACCACCTATCGTGTTCCTACAGCTAACACACACGAGAGAATGACTAAAAGTGTCACTTAATTAGGAGAGAGAGGTGGCGGAACTAGCTTCTTGATGCAAATGATGTGTTTTTATCTGTTGTTGAGACTTTAGAATGCAATTTAAAACTTGTCTCAAAAGACTGCACAAATTAATTTAAAGTGATTTGTTAGTTTAGATTACATAAGTCCAGTTCAAAGTTTTTAAGTAAAATGCTCAAAACTGGCAAACATTTCGTATTTGTATCTCTCGTTAAAAATTCAAACCTTCCTGCAGCAAATTGGGAATTTATTTATAAAAACCCAGTTCGAAGTTTTTGAGTAAAATATAGAAAATTTCAGAAAGTAGCACTTTTGATGCAAATGTTGTATTTGTCTCTGTCGTTGAAAACCCAATTCATTTTGTAGCAAATTAGAATTAGTCTCAAAAAATGATTAGTTTAAAGAAAATTTAAGAAATAAGCTTGGCTCATATAGGCCCAATTCAAAGTTGTTGACCAAAATGCAAAAAACTGTCAAAAAATTCATATTTTTTCGTAGCAAATTGAATCTAGCCCAAAAGATGCGCAATTTAATATAGATTTATGTGATTAGTTTGGTTTATTTAGGCTTAATTCAAAGTTTTCAAACATAATACTGTTAAAAAATAAAAGTTTTTGTTGCAAATTTTAAAGCCTACGTTTTGCTAAAACATTAAAAAGGTAGAAGTGCTTGCACTATACCGCTTCTACCTAGTATTTAAAAAAAATACTATAAAAAACCACTATAGTAAGATTAAGATAACATTTTATCATTAGATCTATTGTAACATCAGCGGCAAACAAAGGAAGCTAAGTTTATCATCATATAATACTTGTTTAAAATTAAACAGCAGCCAACACTTAAGATAAGCCCGCTGGTCAGGATCCGAAATAAACTCAAAACACAGCTAATCAATTTATCAAGAGGAATGAAACCGCCTGCAAAAAATATATTTTTAAACTTTGGCTTTAGTAAAAAAAGAACGGTTTTAAGCTAAAATAAATGAGTCCCAACAAAGTACAATAAATGCCAGTTTTTCCAACATCTATAACGGACTAGCAAAGTTACCAGCCTATCACTAGTTAAAAGAAAATCCAAACAGCATCTCGCACTTAGTATAATCCACTGGTCAGAACCCAAAACAGGCTTAACAACTAAAGAAAACTACTCTGAGGTGCAATACACGATCAGTAAACATATCAAACGTCAATATCCTTGGTAAAAAAACGCCGTAGAATACCTTTCCGAGACCCTAATTTTAATCTTCTTCTTCTTTAAGTGCTTTTTCCATTACTAAAAGTTGGCAACAATCATTAAATAAGACGTGGGAGTCTAGTTTTATCCAGTCTCTTATGTTTTTGGGCCAGAAGTGTTTTCTTCGGCCAGAGCCCCGTCGACCTTCTATCTTGCCCCCATTATAAGTTTGAGCAGACTATTTTTACTGCTTCTAAATATGTGCCCTAAGTATGCTGTCTTTTGCTTTATAACAATTTCCAGTAGTTCTCTGTTTCTTGTGATGTGTTTCACCCAGATTGTTCTATGCATCCGCCAAAACTTCCATATCTCAAAAGCTATAAGTGTGTTTATAGTATCGACCTTCAGTGTTCACCCCTCAACACTATAAAGCATCACAAATTGAACGTAGCATTTCACAAAACAATATCTCAGGATGAGGTTTAGGCTTTGTTTGCATATTTTTTTTTTAATTTTGAGAATGGTTGTTTTGGCCATTTCTATTTGCAATCTTACTTCTGTATCTGGATCTAAGTCTTCAGTGATTAAACTATAAGCATAACCAGTCTAACACTCAGGTACATGACAAACCATCTTCAATATCACAATCTTTACTCAGCAAAAATATAGAAACAAAGCAAAGTCGACAAACCTTGAGCAAATTCGTAAGCAAGCCATATAAATTACAAGCAAAACTAACCGGCTGCTATTGAAACTCAATCAAAACCGTCACCATCAGCAAGACCATCATGTAAATCAAAAAAGTTTTGGAGCTTTAACTAGATACATTGAAAATGCAACACGTAGTTATCAAAAAGACCATAAACAATCAATATTACTTAGAAAATCACAACAACCCAAGCTATACACGCCGCAGTTGCAGTCGCTACTATGAGCGACTAACCTAAACAAGATGCTATTGACAATAGTAGTTTGTAGCTGACGTCCAAGAACCTAACGTGACAACAAACCAACTACTTTGCACTCGAGAGGTGCCAAAAGAATCATAAACAAAAACTGAATTGTCCCCTCTCAAACCAATTACCCAAAAAGACGTCGAGACCAAACCTAACGTGACAACAAACCAACTACTTTGGACTCGAGAGGTGCCAAAAGAATCATGAACAAAAACTGAATTGTCCCTTCTCAAACAAATACTCAAAAAGACGTCAAAACCAACCAAATATAAACTTTGCAGCTAAGCCCAGTCTAGCTTTCAGCGCAATATGCGTCAACACCGCTGACAGCAACAAAGTTGAGCATAATCTTCGAACAACAGATCTTTGAGCAATTCCAAAAAAGAAGAAGATGCAAGCTACCGTTAACTACCTAATTAGGTAAACACGGTTCTGAAATGCAGGGTACCGGTAAAACCCCCGCCTAAATCTGGACCTTAACGAGTTGTAGCAAATATTGTTAAACCTTTTTAAGCACCGCAACACGCATATTCAGTATATCCTTTGTGGACACTTTCTGATTATAGACTCCTTCTTTCTTGTAGTATAGTGCCGTAACTAACTGTCAGCATCTCCAAATAACTAGATAGAATATAAACAAATAGACCAAGTGATTAGAATGAGATTGGATAAATTACCTAAAATCTGCAAAAATAACAAACCATACAAAAGACAATTGGAAAAACTAAAGAAAAAGTGGCTAGATAACCAACAAAGGCAGAATAACAGTGTTCCTAGTCGATAGAAAAAAAAAAAAAGAAAAAGCATTAAGAACTCAACTTTGAAAGTTAAAAGGAATTATTGCTGCCAGTAAGCAAATCTATATGGATTAATAACCACGCGTCATTTTCCATCCCGATTCTATAAATACCAAACTTTTAAATTGCAAGCACATTATACGCAACTAGGGTGGCTTCAATGTTGCCAGGCCAAAACTTGCTAGCCAGTTTTACTGCCAACTTTAAAGCCACAACATCTCATCTGCTTCTATCAACAAACAAACTCCAATTGCTGAAAAAAATTTACTGGCCAAGCTCTTAAAAAAAACGAACACTGTCTAAAAAGTGTTTTTGACTAACTTTAGCAAGATCTTGTAGTTTGTTGCCAAGCCCTGTCACTTAAACCCAACATCAGCAACGGACTTAAGAAAACCACTGTATAACTATATTTTGAACAAAAAAGCAAGTCATCGCCAACCAGTCACTTAGGTAAACACGGTCCTGCAACGCCGTGTAATGAGTGAAACACTTGTGCGCAAAATGTTGAAACTTTTGGACATGTGCCACCGCAATGCAGGGTTTTTAATTTTATTGAGCCACCGCAACACCCAAACTCAGTCAATCCTTTGTGGACACTTTTTGACTATAAACTACACCCCATTTGTACGATAGTGCCGTAACCAAATCTTAATGCCACCTGGATATTATCTTTAAACATACAGATAGGATTAGAAGCTCAACTTTAGGAGTTAGAGAACTGTTGTAAACTTTTATGTTGCAGGCACGTAATCCGCTAAGAACGTGGCGTTAATATCAATAAAACCCCGCCAAGCCAAAACTTGCTAGACAGTTTTACTACCAAATTTGAGGCCACATATCTTCTCTACTAGCAGCAATGAACCAAACTCTTGATCTAAAACGCACAAACCTAAAAAGAGTTTTTAATACAAAATTGAACCACCGCGACACCCAGACTGAGTAAACCTTCTGTAGTTAGTGCCGTAACAAAATGTTGATGACACCTATACACTATCTTCAACCAACCAGATAGATTAACTTTAACACTTGGAGAAAATTAATGTTACCGGTTGGCAGAGCTACCACGCGTCTTTTTCTGTCCCGTTTTAATAAATAACAAAGTTTTATCATGGAGCCTCAATGTTAATAAAACTCCGCTGCGCCAAAACTTGCTAGCAACTTGGAAACCATAACATCTCTTCTGCATACACCAACATCAAACAAACTCCAACTGCAAAGTGGACGCACTCTCCAGGTGTTTTTGATAACTTCCGCCAAAATGTTGCAATCTCTAAGCACTACTATTTAGATGCATCTACACGTAGGACCCTGAAAAAAGAAGATGCAAACCATTATCAATCACATCAAACTTCTGGAAATATGCTGACGCTATGTAAGATACCGGCAAAACCCTTGCCTAAACCTGGACTTTAACAAACATAGAACAGACTGCGCAAAATGTGCTTTTAAACTTTTTGACAACGCCACTTGGAACTTGAACTTCAAACAACCAAATAAAATTAAAAACTTAATTTTAAAAGTTAGATAAAATTGTCAGTAGTCGGGACTACACAAACTAATAACCGTGCGTCTTTGTGTGATAGTAGCCTTAATGTCATCCAAACCTCGCAAGACAGTTTCACTTCCAACTTTGGTCACAAAAAACAAGGAAGTACACTGCTGAGAAACATTTCCTAGAAGATGCTTTTGACCACCTCCACCAAAACCTTGCAGTATCCACTACTGAAATGTATCTGCCGACTGCGATGAGCCAAAACTGCTTAGTCCTGAAAACATAACCGGAAAGACATCTCCGACGACTTAGACCTTGTTGTACCTTGAAGGGAAACCTAAAAGCAATTTCCTGGAAGGACAATTCCCATATTTGTTTCCACTTCTTGTGGCATTTTCCTACTTTTCAAGCCTACCACCAGAGCAAGAACCGCGTTCAACCACAACCTTCAACAAACTATGACTGTAACAATTGGCACCCACCGTGGAGCTACTTAAAATAAAAGAATACAATTTAAACGTCCTGTTCCACATTCCCAAAACAAATGTGTTTAGAAACGTCTTCTAAGTAATACAAAGATATTTGTAAAATTTGTTATAACCACCCTGACTAATAAGAAAAATTGAAATAGATTTGCTACTGTAAGACTGCAAATAATAAAAAAAGAACTTTTTAGCAATACCTATTCAACATCAAGAAACTACTTTTAAAATCTGACCAATGTTGGTCAAAACTTTGACACTGAACAAAAGACTCTAAAAAAAAACTTTACTTGAAAACCTCATAAACCAAAAAATCCAAGCAAAACTGAGGTACAAAACGTAAAATTGTATTTTCGAGAATTTAAAAAAGGGCCTGAAATCTGCTCTTTTGCACCAGCATAGTACTCCGTTGGTCGGAAACAGAGTCAAACGAAGAGATAGAGAATTTCATCAAAAAATATAAAGTTAACATCTGCCACCTATACCACGCTAACACTTGCAGTAGCTTTCTAAACAAAACCAACAACTCTGCAAGTGCCCAATCTTATTACGATTGATTTAATCAACTTAAGAAAGCACCCAAGAATTAAATCTAAACTTTGCAGAGATTAACCACCAACGCTGGCAAACATAGTTCCTTTACTAATAAATGCAGAACTTATAGTTGAAAACCCATGAAGCAACACCAGGATAATTTCAGTCCACTCCATGCTCAGCTGCTCAGTTGTAAAAAGAATCTAGTACCCAAAATCAGAAAACGTCATCAGCAACGCCAACTCAAAAACGCAGCACTCAATACCTGGATTCAAACGCATTACACAAGGCCAGTAACAATAAATTGCGTCCAAATTTTAGTGGGCCAAACCACAACTAAACTCAATAGTGACAATACCGGAAATAACTTTTCACATCACTTTAATATGAACGGAGCTAAGCGAGCTCACACACGTGATCTAATCCTAGACGTGTTTCCCAAGAAGTTTGATATTTTACTAATTTATTTTCCCGGCCAAGTGCAAAAACATTAGATACCATAAAGGCACATAATCCGTAATACCATAATAATGGTAACACAGTCGCAAAAATAAGAAAGATAGTTGCAAACACGTAATCTGCAAGGAGCGTGTCCTCAATGTTAACAAAATCCTGATGCGCCAAAATTCCCTAGCCAGTTTTACTGCCAATATCAAAGCCACTACATCTCCTTAGCAAGCACTAAAAATCATGCAAATACTGTAAGAGACGTCTACTATTTGCAACGCTTAAAGTTACCTGATTAGGAAAGACATTTCCAAGAAAATGCATTTGACGACTACTACCAATATCTACAACTAAGATTTGCTTAGTCCTGAAAGCATAACCAAGCAAATTTTTCCAACAACCTTTGCCAAGACCTCGTGGTAGTCTGGAGGGTAACTATTGCCTCATTTTCAAGACAAAACTTCATATAAAAACAATCCCTAAATCCGTTTCCACTCCCATTTATTTACAACCCATTTCTTAAGTACACCACTAACCCAAGAACCGCCATCACCACCATTTCTAACAAACTAAGGTCGTAATGTTGTCTCAGTTGAGTCACAGATTTCTTCTTTAATTAGCTACTAGACTGCAAACAGTGTTATCCTTAAAAAAAGTTGTACTTTCATTGCTTGAAGTAGAGTCAAAACTTACATCAACTTTAAAAAAGTTGCTGAGATTACTCTTTTGATAATACAGAATATCAACCATAAACAATTTCAAAAAGCATAACTCTTTTACCGACAAAATGTTTTTAATTTTATTTTTAATTCATTTTTTAATTTTTCATTAAATCCTCTTAAAAATTTGTAAAAATGTACCACAACTTTGTAACATATGTGTATAAATAATTTCATTTATTTGTTCAAAAAGCTAACATATATATATATAAAAAACATGAGATATTCTTAATAGTTTTATAATAATTACCTTTTGAAATTCATTAATTACGCTTTCAATGTTATTGTATGAAACTAAATTGTCGAAAATTGTGCACAAATAAATTATAATAATAGATTTAGATGTTGGGGGCAGACGGTACATGACTTTTACATTTGTTTACATACAACACACATTTGCAAATCTGTTCTATTTAGTAACAAACTGGGCAGATTAACCATGAACATTCACAAATCACAAATGCGTTTTGTTTCCGCTACATTGACATATATCTACATGTATATGTATAAAGCATGTATAAAATTAGTAACAAGTCATTAACATCCTAAATCTAATTTAAATTGCATTATTTTATTTAATTATTGATTTATTATATTGTTAATAAAAATAAATTTGCTGGATAATAAAACATGTTCTGAAAAAATATATATTAAGTTGATGAGTGATTTGTAAATGGTTTGTATGATTTTATTTTATTTGTATTGCTGATTTATAGAATTTATACTGACTCGGGTGGGGTCCCACGTAGTGCAAAGCTGGTGAAGACAACCTCGACTCGTTGTCCCGGACCAGCTAGGAAGGTGTATAAACACTGGCGGGAGTGACCCCTTGGATTCTCGAACTCGGGGGAGTGGAAGGTACCGTTCAGCGGACCCCCAGGCCGACTCACGAATGTCTGATCACACTCTGTAACAAACAAAGATATTAGTATAAAAATACATAAAAAAAAAAAACATAAAATTAATTAATTGTTTAATTCATTAAACTTGCAAATCATATTTCACATTGTAATCTATTACAGATTATTACCCTCCCTAGTTAACAATGATAAATAACAAGATTCTCACCAAGACCAAATTATCTAAACTTGTTATGTTTAGATAGTAAGTTGTTTGATCAAATAAAACTACTCAATCAAATCCTGATCATTAAATAAAGCATTAAATCTTATCTTAAACACTACAAACTTTTTTTGTTTTATAGATAATAACTTTTATTTTTATTCACATTATTAGTAGGTTTATATATGGATTACTTCTCAGCCACACATACACTAATTACTATTGCAATATTTTCCTGTTAACTATTCGCTCACATACATATGACTAGCTCCAGGTGTTCACACGGGCCATCACATTCAGTAGCCACTGAGTGATGCGTGATTGATGCCTGTATCACATCTGACTATGCCAGATAATTACATTGCTATGCACGTAGAATGACTAATTAAATTAATAAAGTAATGAAACAAATTTGATATTACTTTTAAATTACTGTTGTAAATTTCACAATAATAGTCGTAGTTGTAACATCAGAATCGCAATAGATGGTTTTTAGGTAACAGTATTTTCAAAATTAAGATTAACTTAATTCAAAAAGTCAAAGTTGTAGTTAATTGTTATAAAAGCAGGTTCCCCAATAGAGTAAATACGCCGTCGAAATCGAGGATTTACTCGATGGTGACGGTATAGTTTCTAGGGAAACGAAGCGGAAGAGGTGTAACCAGACAACAGAAAGCGAGACGGGCAAAAAAAATAAGACTGGGGTCAGATACGAAAACACCATAGCTCAGCTATTTCGACAGGTTATGGCATTCGAGCAAGTCGTTGGAGAAATGTACAAACCGAAATCAAAGAAACGCATTGGCTTTAATTGTTAAGAAATTGCAGACAAAAGAACTGTCTGACTGGCTCAATCAGGCAATAAATGGGTCAGGAGAAGATTGGTCTGACAGAGCGCTAGTCGAAGAAAATCAACAGCTGAGGAGACATCTACAAGACTTGACGCGCAAGCATAAACAAGAAGTAGAAGCCCTGACCTCTGAAACCAACAGCATCTAATGCGAACAGTGCAGGATTAAAGGAAGGAAAGTAAACCAAAGACGAGTACTAAAGTTGGAGGAATCTTTCCAACTAATAACAGAAGAAGATTGGGAATACGAAGTATTCTCCAAGTTGCAAATACATAAAGGACCGATACATGAGGCACCTTCGGGAGTGAATATAATTCTTCCATGAATTTTGACTCAAGCGACAGGACAGTTGTGAGTGCTATCAACATGTTCGGCAGCAAGATCGGTCTTAGAAGACAAGGTAAAATTGAGGAAGAGGTAGCTAAAATGGTCCATTCATTTAGTTTTCCGGATGATGAGAGTAACATGTTGTATACTACCCCATACTAACAAACGGAGAGGTACAAGAAGAAGCTGACAACATAAAGGTTTTCTCAACCCTTAAGACCATCAAAGAACAAGCTCTGCAACAAAACAAGACACAGTTGGCCGTACCCGAGTTGAAAGAAGTAGGGGGGCTTATGTTCGAAAGAATTGTGAAATATCTATTTGCCGACACAACAATACATGTTATACTGTATAAACCAAACCAGGCCAGTAAACAAAGTTCATTGGGCAAGTAACAGTAATACCGCAACTACCGTCACACAGAAAAGGCAAAAAGACCGGACAAAGGACCGGACATATGCAGACTTACTTAAAATGATCAAGAAGAAGATAAACCCCGGCAAACTTGGAGTCAACGTGAAAAAGGTGATAAAAACGAGAAAGGGTGGCCTATTTGTCTCCATACAAAATGAGTCTGAGAAGGCAGGAATCCTAAGGAGAGAAATTAAGGAAAAACTGCCTGAAGCGAAGATATCCCTCCTTGATAATAAATGTCAAAAATATGAACAAGATAACAACGGTGAAATAAATAAGCAAAGCAATCTCCAAGGCAATATCCATAAGACCCGGAGATTTCGAAGTAAAATACCTTTGCCCGGCATACGGAAATAAGCAAAATGTCACCATAAGAATGTCAGACGTCGACGCGGAAAAGCTGATTAAAATAGAGACAATTAAAATTGGCTGGTCATCGTGTAGGATCCTAGAGAGAAAAATCGAAGTCAAATGCTTCAAGTGCTGGGAAAATGGCCATGTAAAAGCGGTCTGCAAAGGCCCAGACAAAGAAAACCTGTTGCTAAGGTGTGCAAAAGAGGGATACAGAGCAGCTGAATGCAAGAATAATGCATACTGCGTGCACTGCAAGAAAGAGGGTCACCAATCCGGAAATTCTAAATGCCAAGTGAAAAGGGAAGTTGTTGAGACAAACAAAAATCAACAATGACCAAAATCCTTCAAATCAATACCAACAGAAGCTCATAATCTAGCACTTGCCACTGCAAGAAATATTAAAGCAAGGATCAGTGAACCTAACCAAAATGCTATTAGAAATAGGAAAGACTGGCTCTGTGACAATAAGATGAACGGCAATAAAGATACTAGATACTAACCTAGTCATTAAAACACATGGGCATGGATATACCTTCATTACAACAACAGCTGTTACTATATATAGTTGCTACACCTCGGGAAACGATGATATACAGGACCTAGAAGATACCCTACACAGAATAGGAATGCAAATCAGGTGCAACAGAGAGAGTGCAATTGTTGCCGTAGACTTTAATGCAAAATCGCCTCAGTGGGGTTGCACCTCACCGACAGAAGAGAATAAATTGTGATGGACTATATAGCTACAAACGACCTGTGCATGGTAAATCGAGGCAATAGAGCGACGTTTCAAAGACAGGACTATTTCTCTATCTTAGACCTGACAATAGCTAGTCACTGTTTCAAACTGAGTGTCACGGAATGAGAGGTTAGTAAACAAGAATCTCTGAGCGATCACAATTATGATGTTTTTAACATCGGAAAAGGGAAACATCTGGTATGCCCGAAAGATCCAAACAAAGGTTGACAGGTTAAGAAGCTTGACAAGAAAAAACTCTAGGATGCTTTGAAAGAAATCGTGTCGAACGGAAAAACAACTTTGGCCAAAGAGTTCTCTAAAACTGTGGCAAGGATCTGCGACAAATCGATGCCAAAGAAAAAATTTGCTGCAAGAAGACGACCTGTATATTGGTAGAACGAGGAGATTGCTCAACTACGCCGGTTATGTATAACACGTAAAAAAGAGTACACCAGAAACTCCAGACGAATTCTGCCTCTCGCAAAACACCAATTATGGGAGGAGTATAAGTCTTGCAAAAAGAAACTGAGGAACGCGATAAAGAAGGCTAAAAAAGTTAGCTGGAAAAACCTCTGTCAAAATGTAGACTCTGACATCTGGGGCAACGGCTACAGAATAGTCATGAAAATGATGGCAAGATTGAACTTGTTCCCGGCCCAACCAAAAGTAAAGCATGACTGTGCCATTAGCACCAGTTTCATCGATTTTACAAGCAAAAAGCTACGTGAGGCATGTGCAAAACTGAAGCACAACAAATCTCCATGACCCGGAAATATTTCTGCGGAAGTACTGAAGGAGGTAGCTCTGAGCAGTTTAAATCTGGTGCTGAGGGTATATAACAACCTTGCGGCCACAGCAACATTTCCATCGGTGTGGAAACAGGCGCTACTTGTTCTGCTACAAAAGGGAAATAAATCAACTCCGGAAAAGCCTGGGTCTTTTAGACCAATTAGCCTTTTGGATGCAAAAGAAAAGCTCTACAAACACCTGTTACGCAGTCGGTTTAATAAGGAATTTGAGCTTACGGGCGGTCTTTCAGAAAAACAATTTGGATTTCGAGAAGAACGGCAGACAGTGGATGCTCTCAAGGAAGTAATTAACATTGCCAGGCAAGCGGCTGCGTTCTCAGCAGTGCACCAGAGACTTTGCGTGATGATAACTCTCGACGTCCAAAATGCGTTTAACAGCGCATCAAGGCAGTTGATCCTAGATGAGGAAAAGAGGGGTTCAAAAAAACCTAACCGCCATTATAGCTTCCTATTTAACTGACAGGAAAATAATTCTAAAATCAGAGAACACGACCAAAACCGTCGAAATAAGCAGTGGGGTGCCACAAGGGTCAGTTTTGGGCCCAACACTTTGAAATATTTTCTACGACGATCTACTCCAGACCAAGATGCCCGAGGGAACAGTTTTGATTGGCTTTGCGGACGACGTGGCGATGGTGACGCTAATAAACACAGTCAACACTGGACTACTGAGTGTGACAAATTAGATGGACAAGAAGGGGCTAAAACTAGCTCCGCATAAAACCGAGGCGGTACTTCTGACACCAAAGAGAAAACTAACTCCGATTCAGTTTGACATCCATAGTACGGTAGTTATGCTGAGCAAGGCAGTTAAATACTTAGGCTCAACAGACAATCAAAAAGGCCAAAAAAACGGTAACAGCCCTAAGCAGTCTAATGCCCAACGTTAGAGGACCTAGAGCTGCAAAAAGGAGGATTCTTGCAAGTGTTGTTCAGTCGCAGTTGCTGTATGCCGCACCAGTTCATCCGAGTATGTAGTGCATACAGATCTATATCTGCGGAAGCTGTTGGGTTATTGCTGAAATACCGCCTATCGAATTTCAGATCAAGGAAAGAACTGAGGTGTACAGTGGAACACCAAGAAACACTGCCAAACAAATGCAAATGGCCAGATGGCAAAACAAATAGGACAACGGGACTTACGGACAATGGACTTGGACACTGATACCACAGATCCAAAAGTGGCTTGGCTCGACAGACCCTATGGGAATGCAGACTATTTTATTACCCAAACTCTTTCAGGGCACGGTTGCTTCGGAAAGTATCTCCACGACTGCAAGAAAGCGGAAACAAACGAGTGTACCTACTGCAAAAAAATAGATGATGCAAATCATACCTTGTTTAGTTGTCCCAAGTGGAATGGTGTAAGATCAGCTTATACGGATATGACGGGAAAGATTTTTACCTCTACAAATATGATAGAGAGCCTTGCAAAGTCGGAAGACACCTGAAGACAGGCGTACACCACGATACGCGAAATTAGTGAGTCCAAAGAGAAAGACAGTCGACGATGAAAGAACAACCTTTGCACTGAAGAAATACGAAAGCGAATTCTGGTGTAAGGTGTGTAGTAAGAGAGATGGTTGTTTTAGTTGGGTCAGGCTGCTTAACAGTCCAATCTCACACTGTTGCCCAAGTTCCGTCTGGGGGCTTCGACTTTTGAAGGTTTTTTCCATCTATATAATAAAAATAAAAATAAAAAGATCTAAATTATGATCCTGTTGGCCAAAAATACCAAATATTGTGCCGCGGGTTGAATCACAAAAACAACATAAGATGTTAAAAAAAAACGTTGGATAAATTGTTCCCTGACTGCAACTTTTATGTCCAACTAAACAGCATCACAGAAAAAGTCCCATTGTTTGCTGTGGAAGAACTAAAAACTGCAATTGACAACTTAAAGCAAAAAAAAGGGCCCGGTCTTGAAAGAATAACATCCGGAACGGTCAAACTTGATTTTTCTAAGATACCAGAAAAAATGCTAGATTTCTACAACAAAATATTGTCAGCTCTTAATTTCCCTTTGCAAAGAAAAAAATCATTGGTAATTCTTATTCCAAAAAAAAAACGGCAAGTTTAGAGTCTTCTCAGTACTATGAGCAAAGTCCATGAAAAGCTGCTAAAAAAAAAGATTAGAAGACGAAGAAAGAGACGGGCTCTCTATTAATTAATACGATTTTTGCAAAGACCTCTTGACGGTGGACGCCGCTTTCAAGGTATAAGTAAACCCTAACTGAGGACAAAGGTAGCAAAATAACGACTCTGACCCTAATTAATGTCCAAAATGTCTTTAACAAAGCAAAGTAGAGCTTCATCCAAAAGTCTTGCGCAAATTGGTGTCTCCCAGTACATCAAAATAATTATTAAAGGTTTTCTTACAAACAGATATATAATTTAAAAAAAAAACGTCAAAAAAAAGCTTACCCAAGGTGTCCCACAAGGCTCTGTTATAGGTTCAACGTTATGGAACATCAACAAAGCTGTGCTCAACCTGGAGCATCCGTATGGATTTTCAACCATTGCATACGCTGACAAACTAGCGTTAATTAGCACGGCAAAGACTTACCGCAGCAACAAACAAAGCGTAATTTCAAATTAATTAATGGTCTGTAGAAAACGAGCTAAAATAGAGCGCTAATATGCAAATGACCAAGGTAAAAAAAAATTGTATTCAAGTTGGGAAATACCATCGTAGTACGGTGAGATGGCTCAGTTATATAGCGTTAGCGTAGCACGCTAACACTCCGGGGTTCGATCCCCAAATATGATTAAAATATCAACTTGTTCTTTATCTACCGGTGTGATTCGGAAATCACCTAATAAGCCGTTGGTCCCATTAAGCCCCTTCAAACAAGTTTTGAGACTTCTGGGGCAATGTTAATTAGCTGTAAAACGCGCAATAAAGAAAAAAAAGATGAAAACCAAACAAATCAGTAATATACCTGGGAATAGTTTTTGACAATCTGGGTATTTTTGGTTCTCACATAAAGTACGGCAGAAACTTATCATTGTAAATATGTCAAAAATCCTGCCTAACATCAGCGGGTTTAGTAACTGCAAAAAAAACAATTTACCACTCCGTTGTAAAGTCTATTGTGAGTTACGGAGCCCTTATATGGCAAAATGCCATAGGCTGCGCAAACCATTCTAAGAAAATTGTCTTAACCCAGAAAAATCCTTCTAAGAGTTATCAGATGCGTAATTCGTTACAATGCCCATGGACTTGTACGTTGCTGAAAGAACGCACCAGTTCAAAAATAAAATAAACGGCAACGCAGAAGATTTTTGTGCCATGCTAAAATAGAACAGGAAAGTGACACCGGAGAGCAAACTAAAAATCTAAGCAAGTGAGTACAGTGTTCTCACAGAAAAACTGATTACTTTTTGATACTTTTTTCCGGGCACGGCAGCTTCGGCACCTACACGCCCCAAATAGGCAAAACATCCAGCGTCAAGTGCTGATACTGCGCTAGGAAGACACGCCAATACATGTTCAAAAATGTAGAAGAAAAAAGGATTGTCGAAACGGAGTCAGAAGTAGAAATCAGCGCAGACTACTTTATAGACACAACGATCAAAAATAAATATAAATGGAACTGCCTATACAAATATGTTGTTACCATCATGAAACAAAAATGCAAAGAAGAAAGAAAAAGTCAAAAAATTTGTGTAATGTGCCTGTTGCGCAGCCAGAATAATTTGATGTCCAAGTCCCAGCTGTTAGGTTAGTTTGCGAAAAGATTGAAGTCTTTTAATGGGTGTAAGTCTCTTACTCCCGGTCACGTTGAACCAAGTGGTCGGAAAGCATTATGCGTTAGGTTAGGTTAGGTTTGGTTTGGTTTCTCAATAAATCAAGGTAATCTACTATAGAATAGCCAAGACAAACAGCCGCAGACGTCGTGTTACCAATTGCTCAAATTTCAACAACAAAGCCAAACCAAAAACTTGGAAAACTTCAAGACCTGATGCCCAAAACAACACCAAAGCAAAATATCAAAGCTACAACAAGTTGAGCTTTATACCGACAACGCGACTACCTTAGAAGACAAATTTTCATAGTCTATAACTAAAAAGATTGAATCCTAGCCTAAAATAAATAGGTACTAAGTGCTGGACTACCTACACTGGATCACTGTTAAGATCCAAGTAAACCAGATATGGGCCAATTTTAACCTAATAAGAAAATTTTAAGATGCTTAAAAAAACTAAAACCTATATACCTTAAATTAATTAATATACAACGTCTATACTCGGTGTGGTGGTTGGGCGGTTCAGCGTTTCAGTTATTTAAAAAAAATCCGGGCGTAACACACAATTTAAATATTAAAGTAAATTTAGTTTTTCAAAAACACAAAGTTAAACCTCCGCCGCATAGTATTGATACGCTGCCAAAATCCAGCCTGCAAACCGCATATTGGCCATGTCTGCGCTAGCTTGATACTTACATACATAAAAACACTGAAAATATTTGTAATTCTGATTGAAAGATAAAACATATATTGAACTGTACTTTAATGCTCTCTACGCATTTCATTCAAACCAAACCTCTCATAAAATATTCAATTAGCAAAATAATTTCTAAATAAAGTTAAAAACTTTTAATACAATCCATTAATTACGCATTGATTAACGCGTACAATACCCACAACCACCCTTTACACCCTTCCGTCTTTCAAGCAGATTCAATCGATTTTTCATATAAATAGCAAGAGCATGAAAAAATGAGCGATGAAAAGTGCTGAAACATTTTTTTTTTCTGATCTCTCTCACTCTCTCCACATAGTGTATGTTAACATTCCGTGAGGTATTTCACGGTAAGCTATTCTCTTAGTAAGCGTATATTACAGGAATTTTGTAATGTAGGGCGAATCTAAGGCACGTTATACGATATCGGAAGGGGTGCGGCCTTTTCAGCAGCGTCATCACCAGCGCAGCTTCCGATTTATAAGATGGGATTATCTCTACACATACGCGAATTTATATTAAATACTGAATAGTTTCGGTTATTATAACAGAACATTGTGTGTATTCATCATTTACAAATATCCCCCTGCGTTGTTAGAATGACATAAATGGCATCGTCTCTCTCGCACTGGTTCAATTTCCATTGTTCGCATTGCTTGATGTGTTTTACATAATTTCAATTCAATTAAATGATAATTTGCTTTAATTGTACCTATTGATGCGCCCATAAATCAATCTCACATAATATTTCTGTATAAAGATAACGTATTTTATTCGTCTTCCCTGTTAGCTTACTTATCAACAAAAATCTGTTCATATTTTTTATTTAATTGAGTTTTATACGACATGGAAGCATTATTTTAACTTTAATCTTATCTTATCATTGAATTAATTTGTGTTTTAATTCGTTTTAGTATGAACTAATGAAGAATGGACTATGGTTATCATTGACCCATTTACCCAAATTTCCATTTCCGTGGGGAAATCAGTATTAATCTAATAAATAATGTTTCAAGACTTTTATGCTTCTATTAATTGCTTGTTATACGAAATGCAATTTTAGTATATTTATAATTCATGTTGAATAAGCTATTTGAACTTTCAGCGGGTCATTAAAATAGTTTTTAGTAGGCGGCGATGGTTACAAGTAAGCAATTTTATTATACTCAGAAATAGCTTAAAATAATATTTTAATTTGTTTTGCAAATTTCCGGAAAAATTACTAATTTTAATGTAATGTTATACAAAAACGGAATAATACAAATTAAAATTTGACGTTTGTTTGCAACTTCTTGCAAGGAGCATAGTTATTTGATAACGTTCCAGATAAATCTTAT
Source organism: Tachinus rufipes (assembly GCA_963932245.1). NCBI lineage: Eukaryota > Metazoa > Arthropoda > Insecta > Coleoptera > Staphylinidae > Tachinus > Tachinus rufipes. The sequence goes on along the minus strand of OZ010746.1, from coordinate 11,880,739 downwards.
TAAAAGTAAGATTTTTGTGTATTGTTGGTTAATCGTTAACTACAATAAGCACAAAAAATCTCATAACTAAAATTAGTAGGTATACATGTACAAAAATTGTACAAAAATATATTAAGCTCTATCTCGAGCACACTGCATTGCAAATAAACTTTTATTGTTTCTAATTCATCGTTATTTAAATCATCAACAAACAGTTGCTCATCACGTGGTGATGAGTGTAAATTACAATACTTTAAGCCCGAACTACAACACTCCAAGTCCAGAATCCACATTTTTTAAATTGTCTTTAACACAATCAAAAATTAGAAATTAAGCTAAAACAAAACATTACACATCTCAAAAAGTATTCCTTGTTAAGAAAGCATTTGTACAACCATCAAAAACTGTTCTAAGCAATAATGCCAGGTTTATAAGCTAAAAAGCTTTAGTACTAATATGTGCGGTACTAATTATAATCTACATCAAACAATCTGAAAAATGTCAAGAGTTAAAACCAAAACTTGGTCTAAAATACAATCCCACAAAAACATTATTAGCTTAGATCCAATAAGTGTAAAAAAAAAACATTTTACTTGCAAATTGCAGCATTTCCAAACTGGCATCTATGATAAATTTAAAAGAAATATAAAAATGTCATACGCTCATCTACTTGAACTTGATAAATTAGAAACTACATTCGTCACCCAAGCCTACACATACTTTAGTCGCTTATATTTGTAAAATCCCAAGTCGTCTCTTACAACACGCAACGCTAATTTGATACAAAATAGAACAGTAACTTCAAAAACTCTAGAACTTTTTGGTTAAACTGGATTACACTGTTAAATATTAAACAACAACACCTGGTGGTCAACTACCCAACTTAGCTAATGTTACACGGTGGGAACCAAAAGCTGTATTCACCTTAAATTTCTTTTGTTAGCCAAGAAACAATAGCAACAGACAGAGTCGCCTGCAAGCAGACAATTTCAAAAAAGCACATCCGCCACACCCGACTAAAGAAACCCAGAGGAAAACAACAACCAAGTCACCAGGATAATTGATTAAGCCGCTTGGTTCTTCAACTTAGCCAGGCACAACTTCCATTCATCTACGTCACTGAAAGCTTTGGCCTCCACAGAGGTCCCTAAAACCCTAGCTTCCTTTCCTGCAGCGAAAGACTCCGGATGCCCCGGCTCAGATCTCCCTGAAGGGACTTGCCAAAAATTTGTCTTTTCCAAAGACAAACAGTAGATGGACGTCGTGCAACTGGGCAGCAACGTTGCCGCCCACCACAAAACCCTGCTTATAGAGAAAGAATTTACCCCAGTGGATAACAAAAATAATCCAAAAAACTGAAGAAGGTTTTTAACAAATTTTTCTGAGATAAAACCGTTTATAGGCTGTTGGCAACTACTATTAACGGCGGAGCAAACTCGGCCAATAGTATTTGCATGCACTCTTTTTTATGGAGATTTTTGTGCAGTGATCGCAAGTTACGTCATGGCATTTCGCTGAGTAGCAGTAGTAAATTCCTATAACAATAACATGTTGTGGTGCATTTTGCAGCACAGCACATTATTATCATGTTATTAAAATATTATGTTCCACCATATATATTGTTATGTAACGATTAATTAAGTTTAGTTCTGTTTGTAATCGACTCATAAGAAGTCTTAAGATTAATTTGTATTATTAATTAAAATAAAGTTTTTAAAAAATTAATTCGTTAATCGAAAGTGAAAACCGGCGCAGTCGTACGGATCTTCGAAAAAATCTATTGATTAGTTTAAGAAAAATCAATAGCATTTTTTAAGTGTTAACTTTTAATCGACGAACATAAACGATCCAAATTGTTACCACGAAGAGTGCCCCACGGAACAAGCATCGTCCACCGGAGCCCTTGGAGCGGAACAAAGCAGCAGAACTCACCAGAGAGCGGCCTTCCAAAAATTGAATAAACCGTCTTTCGCCATCGAGTTCCAGTGATTCAATCAACGGGAACAAACATCGTCCCAGGATCGACATCACTGAATTCAACCAGTCTATCGGAGACAGCAGTCCATCGAGGACAACGGATCATCGAGATCATCATAATATATAATAAAACCGTAAGAATCGATTAAAAAATCGAATAATAATTATTTTAACTGTATTCATTTGCAACATATCATTGTATTTAATTTATATCATATACATGCTAAACTAGACATGTATTATGATAAATATTTATTATAATTGATTAAAATTATAATAACATTTTATTCCTATATATACATATTTTTTTTTTTATTATTTTATTATTTTATTATTTTATTATTTTATTATTTTATTATTTTATTATTTTATTATTATTTTTATTTTTAATATGTGATAGCGAAATAATTTAATTTTAATATTTTTTATCTATAATAATTATTAATTTTTTTTATGCTCTTATATTTTGAACTTAACAAAATATAGATCATTTATTTCTTTTGTAAATTAATTAAACTGGAGACGATCATAGAATCTAGTTCCGAAACAGAATTAGAACCAGACGATTATACAAATCATATTCCAGAACTAAATAATTTAGTAGATCTTTTCAAAGATTTAAAAGTGAATCCAAAATTAAAAATGGCGGTTTAACAACCCCAAATATACCCACAGGGATTTCATACATCCCTTTTAAACGAAATTCCCCGTTTTGAAGGAAACCCTTCAGAATTATCTGAGTATGTAAGATCTGTAGAAGATTTATTCACATAGTTTTGGCAAATTCAAGACCCTGGAGCATACATAAACAAGCTATTACTTTCCGCTGCTCGTAATCGCCTTAAAGGTCCAGCCTTAGAAGTAGTAACTGGTGAAACCTTAAATTCATGGGATGATCTTAAGACACTGTTAATCAATAATTTTGGTGACCAAAGATCAGAATTAAATTTAAAAATTGATTTATCTCGACTAAAACAAAATTTTAAAGAATCTCCAATTGAGTATTATAATAGATGTAGATCTTTTGCTAGCAATATTAAATTCAAAAATTTCTTTAACCAATGAAGCTATTGTTATAAAAAATCATAAAATTCAAGAAGCAAAAAACTTAGCACTTACTGCTTATACAAGTGGGTTATCAGAACCATTGGGTTCGTTTATTAGAAGTCGTGCCCCACAAACGTTAGAAAATGCATTGACATTTGTAAAGAGTAAGCTAGACATAAGGTATTTTCAAAATTTAACCAACCAACAACCTAAACAAATTCCGAACCAAACACCAATCAAAAATCAACCTGTTTTCCAGAAACCCCAAACACAAAATTATTTCCAACAACGACCTTTTGTTCATCAAAATCAGCCCCAATTTAGAATGAACCAATTTCCTAATTCACAACCAATGCAATTTCCTCGATATCAAGGATCTTTTACAAAAACTGGTCAAAATGCGTTTGCACCAAAACGAAATTTCCAAAATTTTAATCGACCTGAACCAATGCAAACTAGCACAATAAATAAGATTCCCTTTTCACAACAAATTCAAAGATCTAGATCATTCAATCCAAATTTTAGACCCAACAATCAACAACCAAACCAGTCTAGAAATTTTTATTCCCAAGAATTATTTAATGTAGATCTCCATGAAACCCCTGAAAACCATGAAACCTACTACGAACAATGTTCCTCAGAAATACCCGAAACGTCATACCAATATGACCATGAAACTAAACAAGAAGTTTCAAACGAATTTGAATATACCGAACAAGACCAAACTGATTGTCAAGAAAGTGCTGTAAATTTTCATTAACAGCCTCGGTCAAATCTTTTTCAATAAGTCTAAAATCAAATTTACCATACATAATAATACCGGAAACCAATGACAAATTATTAATTGATACCGGAAGTTCTCGAACTATACTTTTACCCGAATTTGTAAATATTTATTACCCGGAATCCATATTTGAACACCCTTTCAAAATTTCAACTTCTCATGGAACAACTTATCACAACTTAGTCGCAGAAGTTCCAATTCTTAATTTGTTCTCGGAAGAAGGAACACACCTGTGTTACTTATTTAATTTTCACACTGAATATGTTGGACTAATAGGTACTGATCTATTAGCAAAATTACCTGCAAATATTGATTATCGATGGATGCACATCCAAACAGAAAAAACAACAGTTCCATTTTACTATAATCAATCAAAATTAAAACAAGAAGAACAGAAACGAAACCAATGCAACTTTCTAAAAAAAAAAAAATTGAAAGTGCTTTAAAGACTATCATATTGCCACCAAGAGTAGAAATGTTTGTTACTCTACCTGCGGTAGGAAAAAGTGGTTACAAATTAACCCCCCAATTAAACTTAACTGAACATGTACTAATGCCTTCTGCAATAGTAACATTACATAATAATTGGTTTCAAACAAGCCTTATCAATACTTCTGACGAATCTCAAACTTTGATTATTTCCCAACCTCTTATCCTGGATGATTATACTCCTTCAAAAGAACGAGTTGATATTAATAATATTTATAACTCAATTCCCAACCAAAAACAAATACTTTTAAAAAATTTAAAAGAAAATTTAAGATTAGATCACCTAAACTCTGAAGAACGTACGTTATTAACTAACGTTTGCGTTAAGTATAAAGAAATATTTTATACCCCCGAAATTCCATTGTCTTCAACAACCCTAATTAAACATCATATAAGAACTAAGACAGATACGCCCATATTTACAAAAACGTACAGGTATCCTCATGTACATAGAGAGGAAGTAAAAAGACAAATTGACAAAATGTTAAATGACGATATAATCGAACATAGCGAATCGCCCTATAACTTTCCAATTTGGGTAGTTCCAAAGAAACGCAACGCTTCTGGCAAACAGAAATGGCGCATTGTCATCGATTATAGGAAACTTAACGAACAAACTATAGACGACAAATTTTCTTTACCCCGAATTGAAACGGTACTAGACAATTTAAGCAGAGCAAATTATTTTACGACTCTCGACTTAGCTTCGGGTTTCCACCAAATAAAAATTGAATCTCACGATAGAGAAAAAACAGCTTTTTCTACAGAAGAAGGTCATTTTCAATTCAAAAGAATGCCTTTTGGTTTGAAAAATGCACCCGCGACGTTTCAAAGAGTGATCAACACTGCTTTAAAAGGACTGACCCCCGGACAATGTTTAGTATACCTTGACGACATAATCATTTATTCAAGTTCATTGCAAGAACACATTAATCGCTTGAAGAATGTATTTCAAAAATGCAAAGAAGCTAATATTAAAATTCAGCTTGATAAATCTGAATTCCTCCAAAAATCTGTGAAATATCTAGGTCATGTTATAACCCCTGATGGAGTCAAACCGGATCCTTCTAAAATTAAAGCTATTAAAAACTTTCCACTACCCACCACTAGAACAGAAATAAAATCATTTTTAGGACTTTTTGGATATTATCGAAAGTTTATAAAAGACTTTGCCAAAATTACTAAATTTCTTACTCATTGCTTAAAAAAAGACAACAAAATTATTCATTCTCAAAATTTTATAGATTCCTTTGAATATTGTAAAAATCTATTGATTAACGAACCTATATTACAGTACCCAGATTTTTCCAAAACATTTGAATTAACCACTGATGCATCTAAATTCTCACTTGGTGCTGTTTTATCCCAAAATGGAAAACCAATATGCTACGCTTCACGTACGCTAAATGATACCGAGCAAAATTACAGTACAATAGAACGCGAATTGCTAGCTATTGTATGGTCAACAAAACAATTTAGACCATATCTATATGGAATTAAATTTACTTTGTTTACGGATCATAGACCTTTAGTCTGGCTCCGTAACCTCAAAGAACCTAATTCAAAACTTACAAGATGTTCTTTGAAATTAGAAGAATATAAGTTTGACATAAAATATTTACCCGGAAAAACCAATAAAGTAGATGACGCTCTTTCTCGTATACAAATTCACCCAACAACCATTGAAAATGACATCTTTTTGAATGACGCCAATAAGATTATATATGATTTAGATAGGATTGATACACCTAATCCTACACCTTCTACTTTGAGAATGATACCAAATCGATCGGAAACACCAAACATTGATGATTTATTTGATATTCCTATCCTCAATTTGCCATCAGTTTCAAATAACGAACAAAGTCCTCCAAATAATGATGATAATGATTCATTGGCAGATACAGTTCATACTCAACAAAGTTCAACACCAGTAATAGACATCAGTGAAAAACCATTGCAACATTTTAACAAACAAATAGAATTGATTGAAGTCCAATTACCGAGAAAAATAAAAATATCAAAAATTGATGGAAATACACATTACTCAGTTTTTGTCTCCTCCAGTAATAAAAGAACCAAATTTAATGAGTTACTTATAGAACATTGCGAACCTCATATAAATTATTATTGTTACTTTCCTAATGACACATTGTATCAAGAATTTTCTTTATACATAAAATCAATAACGAATGAAAATACTCCTAAATTTCATAGATGTAATACTCAAGTTACGTATGTGACCGAACTTGAAGAACGACAAGAACAGATAATGAATTATCATACTGGAAAAACTAATCATAGAGGCATATCCGAAACTATTGAACACCTCCAACGCAAATTATTTTGGAAAGGAATGACTAATGACAGTAAAATTTTTATTGATAATTGTCAAACTTGTAAAGCTCAAAAATATAATCGAAACCCCATTAAACAACCTTTACAGTTAACCCCAACTTTCAACCGACCATTCCATACTATTCATATAGATATATTCCAAGTCAATAAAAATAAATATTTAACTTTAATTGATGCCTTTTCTAAATTTGCCCAAGCTTATCAACTACACTCTAGCAATTTATTTGAAATAACTGATAAACTATTAAGTTTTTTCACAACTTATACCACTCCAAATGTAATAGTTGCAGAAAATGAATTTAATAAATAACCTTTCATTAACTTCTTGCAATTACATAAAATTCAATTGCACGCAACAACACCCCACCATCATCAGTCAAATTGTCCAATAGAACGTCTACATTCAACTCTTTTAGAACATTACAGGCTTTTAGGTGAAACACCAGATGATAAAAAAATGTTTTATTGCATATTAGCCTATAATCATTCCATTCACTCAAATATAAAATTTTCCCCTTTTGAAACAGTATTTGGACACACCGATAACAAAAACCCGTTTGATCTGGACTACGAAAAAACATTTTTCGAAAACTACGTAACTAACCATAAGGAAAAAATGAAACATATTTATGATGCACTTCATGATAAACAAGTTTTGACAAAAGAAACTCGAAATGATAAAATTAACAGACCTCGTAAGGTTAAAGTATTTAAAATAGGTGACAGTGTTTACGTAAAAACTAACAGACGAAACTAAAAGGAACCCAAATTTATAGGACCTTATATTGTTGACAAAATTCACGAACATGACACCTATGACGTTAAAAACGTCCCGACAAATACAACCTTGAAAAGACATGCTAACGACCTAATGCCTTTTTCAGGTCATTGCGAAACATCATCGTCGTCCTCATCTGGTGCTACATCAAGTGTGACGTAGTGATAGAGACTCTAAATGACAACCCTGGACTATACCCTTTGCAAAAAGGCAGAGCCCTTTTAAAAGAATCAGAATGGACGTTAATCAAAATACTTGACTACACCCCCATACTAAACAACTATCAGACTCTAAAAGATAATCTTCTAAAATCAATATTGCTTTTAGAAAATAAACATTACCCTATTGCACATAAAACTTATAAAAATCTATCAGATATACTGATCAATCACAATAATGAACTGTTGATCCTTAAACAATACATTAACAAAGCTGATCAACTTTTATATCAGCTATTCCCTGAAGTTCAGACCACCAGACAAAAACGAGGTCTAGTAAATGGATTAGGTAACGTAATAAAGTTCGTTACAGGTAACCTAAACGCAGCAGATGGACGACGATACGAGCGTATGATTTCCAAATTGACACATAGTTCTGAAAATTAAAAAACCGCCTTGTTAGCACAGGCGCACATTCTAAATAACACTCTATCTACCATATATGATCTTACAAAAAATCAAAAATTGTTAAATAATAATTTAAACAAAATTTTATTAAATAATGCAGAAATTAACCAAATAATATCTGAAAGTTCAACCTATTCAATAATAAATCAATCGATTCAATCATTACAACTGTTTATTAATATTTGGATAAAATTAGAAAACGCCCTTACTTTTGCTCAAAAACACCAACTACATCTTTCCCTCATTGATAACAACGATCTTATTCAATCCCTTAATCAAATATAAAAATCTTTAAATCAACTTCAAAACTCCAACGCAAAAGGATTAACTCTCTCTTATCCTGCAGAACATAAAAACATTCATTTATATGAATCAATCATAACAACAAAAATTTACCAACGTCATAAAATTTTTACATTTATCTTCGAAATTCCATTAATTAAATCTTTTTCTGAATTTCAATTAATTGAATTGATTCCTTTTCCTGCATACACCAAAAATAATGAATTCCAAATGATTGTACCTTTTTATAAAACTCTGTTATTCACAACAGAATTTAGTGTCCCTATTGAAATCAATCAATGCCAACAAACTTCCATTGAACAATACTTTTGCTCTCAAAAGAACCATTTTACTATCCCAAACTCAAAATTATGCGAAACACAATTATTGTCTTTTCACGATAATCAAACATGTCAGCCGTACATCTTTAATTTAATTTCGAATAAAATTTCTCAAACTGATATAGCTACTTGGTTAATTAGTACACCCACTAGAAGCATTTTAGACATTCAATGTAGCCAAAGTATTAGTAAAAAAGAAATTTTTGGATCAAACATCATACACTTAAGCCCTAATTGTTCAGCTCTAATAAATCATAACGATTTAGTGTTCAACATGAAATCTTCCTCAACCGGAGAAGTAATTTTAAAACTACCCAGTGTTGGTAAATTACACCTACATGAGTCAAATAAATTGATTAACATTTCTAAGATTGATCTATCACCAATTAATACAATAGATTTAGTTCAGAACAAATTAAAGCTAAGTGACCAAAAAGAGTTACTCTCAAATGTAAATTCTCCGGTCGCCAATAGCTTACATATTAGTTCATTTATTTTTAATATTATATTAATCTCTATAATAATAAGTTTTATAGCTTATATATATATATATATATATTGTAAACGTAATTCTTTCAAACAAAAACTAATTAACATTTGGCAAAAATCTCGTAATGAGAATATTAATTTAAATGAAATTGCTAATTCATCTCTTTTACAAAGCAAAACTTAAATATTGTCACCATATTTAAGATTCTTGGCATGGAGGAGTTACGTCATGGCATTTCGCTGAGTAGCAGTAGTAAATTCCAATTACAATAACATGTTGTGGTGCATTTTGCAGCACAGCACATTATTATCATGTTATTAAAATATTATGTTCCACCATATATATTATTATGTAACGATTAATTAAGTTTAGTTCTGTTTGTAATCGACTCATAAGAAGTCTTAAGATTAATTTGTATTATTAATTAAAATAAAGTTTTTAAAAAATTAATTCGTTAATCGAAAGTGAAAACTCTCATACTGTAATCAATGATGTGCATCACGACCCTTATCTAGGCTGAAAAAACCTTAAAATATATCATTGAATGACACGGGTATAAATATACCCGTCTGGGGTATAAATCAACCATGAAAAAGAATGGAAAAACCTTTTCAACTCTATCCTTTAGCTCAACTTTTAGCTAAAAATCAGCTGTTACTCTGCTTGTCCCGAGCAAGTGACCAACATTTGATATAAAAATTCTTATCTTCAGCAAAACTTTTAGGTAAGTAAATGGCTAATCTATCAGACACATGTTCAATAGTCTGAAACCCTAACATAGACGTAGTACAAGTTCTCTACAAAACTCTATGTTACGCCTATAGAACTAGATTTTGTAGTTAACTGCTACTATTCCAAGCCTCCAAAAATGTACATGCAATAAGACAATCAGAAGTTGCCTTAATAAAACTAGTCTAATGGCAAAAAACCTTGCCCAAAGTTTACCAGTCAGCATATCAACTGATTTGCATTTGCTTATAAACAAATTCATTACACTATCAAGCAATTGAGCCAAGTACCCAGATAAAACCCGCTTTTGCTTACAAACTGCAGTTACTCGTCAATCAGTTAAGAAAAAAATTACCAAATAATATTTACAGTGCTACATAGTTTTCAAGTTTCAATTATGATGTAAAGTAGTATTTCTGAAAACGCGCAAATGTATATTGAACATGTTCTTTAAGATCACGACCACACATCGTCAAGGTTGTTAATAAATACTTCAATGACATTGGTTTCAACCAAATAAAGAAATTCCAATTTAATTAAACATATTTGGAACATGATAGAATACAAGTTAATAGTCGTAATACGGGTGCTTGGAAGCAACACAAACAAATCATTTAGTAAAACTGCTTAAATTTTGCATTTTTTGTGCCTTAACAATTGTAAAATTTGTTAGTTTTATTAACACCTTAGTCAGATTTACAACCTTGCAAAAACTATTACTGGTTTGGACTTAAAATATGAAATCCAAAACAACCTCTGACGTCAAAACCTAAAATTTCAAAAATAAAAGAAAATTAAAGAATGTCAATCACTGATGCATATTCCTGAATTTTGTCATTTTTTTTTTTTCGATAAAACCTCTCTTTACAACCTTTGAGTTGTCACCCAAGAAGTGAAATAAAAAACATCGTTTGAAACGCAACACCCATTAACCAGCCCCAAGATAAAACCAATAGTTTAAAAAAACAATGCAAACAAGTCTTGTAGTTTAACGGCTCATGTATGTATCCAAACATGGTGAGACTGTAACCGTCATCAACCCTCCCATGAAGCCAGACTTAAACTAAGCACAGTCAATACAATCCTTAATAAAACCACAACCTTTTTTCTTTCATCATCTAGAGAAGCCAAAGCAAAAACTAAAAAAGATCCCAATAGCCTTCCAAAAATTAAAAATAAAAAGATAAGTCCCTAACATGAGTCAAAACTAAGTTCCGCGGTAAACAACCCCAAAGACACACTACCCAAGTGTGTATTACGTTCTGGCCCGCATCTCGGTAACTTCAAAGGATGCAAAGCTTACAGTAAACAATTTTGGTCTTCCATATAAAAGGCAAAACAAACGTAAGACTAGCAACTAAGCTTGCTCCAGCCACGGCCCCGTCTCCATCTCAAAACGCAAATTAAGCAAATCTGCCAAATTGTTTGCAAACGTTTAATGTATCAAGAATTGTTGCTTTTCTTGCCAACCTCAATAATTTTTATCGGAAAATCCTGTCCGTTCTTTTAGAGAATCAATAATAACATTAGAAGCTTTGCTTAAAGTTTGTTTCTGAAATGCTAAAGGTATTGCAGAGTAAATGGGTAAAGTCGACAAGTTCTTCATTCAACAGAACATCAAAGTCATGCTAATAACTGAGTCAAATTCCACTCCCACTCAAGCGTTGAAAACGTTGGTAGTAAACTTGAGGTATGGAACACTAACTTTTTGCAAAAAAATATTTAAACTATTTCAAAGGAGATACAATACGCTCAAATCAAATACAATCATAGTAAATGTACCAGGGTTATGCGCAATCAATATCTGGCTACATCAGCCCGAGTAACCAAATCAAAACGGCGGATTTTGACACAAATTCTTTTTGCACAATTGTCACTAAGGATTTTAACTCTAAGCACTCGGCATGGAATAGCTAAAGTATAAACGCCAAAGATCAAGCGTTGCTCAATTATGTAGAGCAAAAATGATTTCAAGTACTGAGACCAGACAAACCCACATATTACAATTGTGCAGATCAACAAAAGGAAATAATACTTAAAAACGTCAACTCCCAAATTATCAATAACCTCAACTCTGACCACAACCTAGTACTACTAGAGCTCTTTGGAAAGACAAAAAAAAAATTCGTAACACATACAGACTGGCTTCTCTTTTCACAATCTATAGAATAAAGCATTAGTAACCTGGCTCCAGTAAAAGCGGTTGAAGACATAGAAAAAACCGTTTCACTTTTGACAAAGCAAATCCAACAAGTTTTGGCAAAGGCTTCTAAAACACATCAGATTTGCGCCCAAAATATAAAAGCATTAACCCGTAGAAGAAAAACCGCCAGGCATCAATGGCAACGGTATCGCAACCCTATAGATTGTAAAAAAAAGATCTAAGCATTTGCAGACAACCTTAAACTTCAATGCTTCCTTTCAATCACCAAAAATACTAATCTAGAAAGTCATTAATTTTCTGTAAAACGCTGACAACAAAAAGCGTTTGGTTTCTTTTCTTCTTCAACTACTTCTAGTAGGCGAAGGTCGCCTGTTCCTTCTGGAAATCTCGTCTTATTGTGGTGTGGCCTCAGATCAAATCATCAATAGACTTAAAACTCGGTCTGTTTTTGGTTACAACAAAATACCAAATAAAGCTCTAAAATTGTTTATGCATAAAGCAATAATGGCGCTCACCAGCCTCGCTAATGCAATTTTTCGAACCAAAAATATTTCTACAGAATGGAAAGGCTCACAAGATTGTGATAAACAGTCCAAAACCTGGAAAAAATTGAAGGTTCCCACAAAACTACCGATCAATCAGTCTTCTATGGACTTTAAGTAAGGTCAAAAAGAAGGTGATTTTAAATACAATTTAAGACCATGCGGATACTAATAATTTTCTCCGTTCTTACTAACATGGGTTTCAATGGGGTCATTCAGCTGTCCACCAACTAAATCGCGTAACTAACCACATTGTCAAAGGTTTTAGACTAAAAAAAAACCACGGAAGTAGTATTTTTTAACGTCAAATAAGTCTTAAATAAAAGTCTATAAACTGCAATATCAGAACTTCCTTTGCGTCTCTCTTTCATAAAATCCAGGGGATGAAAAGCTAAATAGCCTTTTTAGTTTCCACTAAAAGATTGTGAAACTAAGTTCCGCGTTTCAACTGCTAGCCAACTTTGTAGTGGAAAAGACCAACTTACCCAAAATCGCCGTTTCTAAAAAAGATAAACTAGACCAGGCGGCAATAGACAAACCTACCCTTCCAACAAACAATGCTTAGATTCCCCCTGCGAGATGACAAAACTCATGACCTGCAGGTACCCGACAAGACCGACATATGCTTCATCCATCTGTCTACGCCTACTCAGAAAATGGATACCCTTCTAAAAAATTAACCATTGTCTTGGGGAAAAAGCAAACCTCCAAAAAAAAAAGAAATGTAAGAATTAGTGCTTTCCTGTATCAACCGAGCTTTCAGATAAGTGCCAGCAAATGAAGCACACCGCCAAACAACCTTTTACAAACAAAGCTCATTTGTTGTATTTGGTTGGAGTCCCACCAATCGGTGACCAACCCCAAAGACACACTACCCAACTGTGCTTTACGTTCTAGCCCGTATCCCGCCAACTTTGAGGATTGCACAAGAGAAATAGACATCAAAACCGTTAAACCTACCCTTCCAACAAACAATGCTTAGATTCCCATTGCAAGATGACAAAACTCATTACCTCCAAAAACCCGACAAGACCGACACATGCTTCACCTACCTGTCTACGCCTACTCAGAAAAAGGATACCCTTCTAAGAGATTAACTATTATCTTGGGGAAAAAGCAAACCTCCAAAAGAAAGAAAAGTAAGGATTAGTGCCTTCCTGTATCTACCGGGTTTTCAGATAAGTGCAAGCAACTGAAGCACACTGCCAAACAACCTTTTACAAACAAAGCTCGTTTGTTGTATTTGTTTGAAGTCCCACCAATCGGTGACCAACCTCAAAGACACACTACCCAACTGTGCATTACTTTCTGGCCCGCATCCCGCCAACTTTGAGGATTGCACAACTTACAGCAAAAAATGTTGACTACCTATAAAAAAAGCAAGAAAAAAATTAGCAACCTAGCTCGCTCCAACCCCAACCCATTCTCCATTAAAAAGCAAGTCCTCACAAACCTCACACGGTTTGCTGTAGCAAACAAATTATTGCAAACATTGTTTCTCCTACGCCATCAATAGTGGCAAAGTCAAACAAAAAAATAGTTGTTCTTCATGCCAACTTTAATAATTTTCATAAAAAAATCATGTTTGTTCTTCTAAAGAATCACTAATGCACAATACAGCAGAAGCTTTGCTTAAGGAGTAGAGCAACCAAACTGCAAATTTTAACTAGGTCCTTACAAATCTTTTTCCCACAATCATCACTAAAGGTTTTAACTCTACGTAGAATAGCTTAAGTACAAACGTCAAGAGTTGCTCGATCATGTAAAGCAAAAATGATTTTAAGTAGTGGGACCGGACAAACCCTTACATTATAATTCTGCAAGTCACTAAAAAAAGTAGTACTACTAAAAGACGTCAACTCCCAAGTAATCAATTACTTTAACTTTAACCACAACCCAGTACTACTGGAGCTCTTTAGATCCACTGAGGAAAGAAAAAAATAGTAACAAATATACGGAGTGGATTGATAGCCTGGCCCCAGTTTAAACGGTTGAAGACTTTTTTTTTGACAAACTAAATCCACAAAACTTTGGTAAAAACTTCTAAAATTCATCAGGTTTGCGCTGAATCCTCTTGAATTATTCCAAAATACGACGGCATTTATCAGTAGAAAAAAAATTGCCATGCATCAATGGCAAAAGCCTAAGGATTTGCAGACAACCTCATACTCCAAAGCTTCCTTTTAATCACCAAAAATACTGATTTGGAGCAAGTCAATAAGGTTCACTGGGAAGTCAACAACTTCCTGGATACCGCCGACAACAACGCGCCGCTGAAAAGCGTTAGACCTTTTCAAATCAAAAAATCACCATTAGACTTAAAACTCGGTTTGCTGCTGACTCCGGCAAAACACCAAATAAGGCTCTAAAATCGTTCTTGCATATAGCAATAATGACGCTCACCAGCCTTGCTAATGCACTGAGCATTTTCCTACAGAATAAAAAAGCTCACTTGTGATAAACATTACAAACGGAAAGAACAAATTTTACAACAAAACTACCTACCTATCAGTGTTCTATGCACTTTAAATAAGGTCATGGAGAAGGTGTTCTTGGATATAATCAAAGACCATGCGGAAGCTTACAATTTTCTCCGCTCCCACCAACATGGGTTCCGATGAGGTCATTCAGCTGTCCACCAACTAAATTGCGTGACTAACCACATTTGTCAAAGGTTTTAGACTAAAAAGCCTACTGAGGTGGTCCTTTTCGACGTCAAATAAGCCTTCAACAAAGTCTTCTCTATAAGCTGCACAGACAAAATTTCCTTCTGCGTTTCATAAAGCTGATAGCCTCATATCTAATTTGCAAATACCCGCCCACCCGCCCAATTTTTTGTGATCAAGAAATACAGTCGCACAAGCATTAAACTGTGTGCCACGCCCAACTGTTTGTGATCAATAAATTGGATCACAAATATTTGGGTGAGTAGACAGGAACTAAAGTTGAAACTACTGTCACGCAATCAATGAACTTAGTGCCCTACCCACCCACCCAACTGTTTGTGATCATAAAATTAGATCACAAACACTTGGGTAAGTAGGCAGGAACTAAAGTGAAAACTACTGTTGCGCAAGCATTGAACTTAGTACCCCACCCACCCGCCCAACTGTTTGTGATCAAGAAATTAAATCACAAACACTTGGGTGGGTAGACAAGAACTTAAGTTGAATCTATTGTCACGCAAGCATTAATTTTAGCGCCCCGCCTACCCGCCCAACTGTTTGTGATTAAGAAAACAGATCGCAAACACTTGGGTGGGGGGAGAAAACTAAAGTTGAAACTACTGTAGCGCAATCAATAATCTTAGTGCCCCGCCCACCCTCCCAAGTGTTTGTGGACAAAAAATTAGATTACAGACACATGGGTAGGTAGGCAAAAACTCCAGATGCAACTACTGTTTCGTAACGAATAAACTGTGTCTCCCGCCCACCCCACCCAATCAAGAAATTTAATCACCAACACTTATGTGGGTAGGCAAAAACTAAAGTTAAAAATACTGTCGCGCAATCACTGAAATTAGAACACCACCCACCCACCCAACTGTTTGTGATCAGAAAATTGGATCAAACATGGCAACAACGCATGAATTAAAATGTGTACGCTGTTGCCAAATTTTACTCGTCAACGCCAGAAAATGTAAAATAAATCTTCAAAAATTAACTTATTATTATCATTAGAAAAAATAATTCCAATTAAATAACTTGCAAAGTTAATTATTATACAATTTACTAAATAAGCGTTGTTGTCATATTTCAACAAATTAACCCGCCAACTCGACAAATTGCACAAAACAATTTTTCCTTTAATATTAACTTTTGCATAAATAGTTTCAAATAAATTAGTTTCGCACTCAACCTAGCTACAAATTATGCATGCATTGTTGCCAAATTTCTTCAAATTAACCTGTTATTGGGATAAATTGTTTAATAAAATAGAAAATTTGTTGGTATTCACTTTAGCACAAATAGTTTCAAATAAATTAGTTGCGCAATCAACTTAGCAACAAACTAATTCCTATACATTGTTGCCAAACTTCTTTGTACTATGTTAGTTAAATATTTCTATCAATGTAACTTTTAATAGTAATACTACTCAAGTTGCGCTGCTTTAATAAACTCATTTATTTAGCAATTAATTTGAAAATTTAATTGGTTCATCATACAGACAAAACAAATTTGTATAGAATAACAAATTAAGTCAATAATCTAATCTATTTCAAATCTCTATTATTATAAAATTTGTATGTGTGAACGCTTCGAATAAAATAATTAACACGTATTACCAATACGTCAATTAACAAACTGACAATGCGATATCGTCGTGAATAAATTAAATACGTATATGCCGATTGTGCAATTTCAACAGTCTCCCCTGTCATTCGGCGGTGACATATCGCGCAAGTGCTCACCAAAATAACTAAAACATAATTGTTCTTGTATAGGATCGATGTGATGATATAACTGTTTGGCGTTCATATTTCAAATAGGGTTTATCACATTTTGATTTAGATTGTTATTAGTGTGTATGTCAATTAAAAGCCATTGTAAACAAGAAACTACTTTATACTATACTACACGTAATATATTTTAGGATTCAATTTAAGTTTAGTTGTTAATTTTGATAAAATCAAACGTTATATGATTTAAACAGTTTCGAACATTGTAAACAGTAATGATGAAACTTTAGCAGAGCACACAGCTAATATTGATGTACTGTAATGCTGAAAGATTTACTGAAATTGATATTTGTAGTAGTAGTCTATGAATATAGTTGTAGTTTTTATAACTTTAGAATTCAGAATTTGTAATTATTGAATAATTAGTTAGTTTAATTTAACAATGATTATTATACAAAATAATTTAATATTAATCTTGAGTAAAATCTTCATTTGGCCTAGTTGCTTAACTTCCACGTCTTGCCTACCTAGTAAAGGTGCAAACAAATGGAATTTACCTCCAAAACTCATGGCAACTGTTGTGTAGTTATTTGATACATAAATAACTAATATTTGTAAAACTCCAATATCACTTCTGTTTTGTTAAATCATTTGACCTAAAACTGATAATAAATAAATTGTACTCATACTCATTAATTTATTTTGTGTAAAATAGTTTAATATTCCATACAATATATATTTATACAAATATAAAATTCACAAACCATAAAAATATTAAAATAGACACATATGGTTTGAGGATAACATTTATCTAAGATTTCTATTGTCAGTTTATAATACGTATACATTTTATAAACAACATATAAATAGTCTAAAAAGTTAAGCCACTAATTCTTATATTTTCCACACAATTGCGAATTGGTTATTGCAATATTTCACATCACATTATTCACTTGGGTAATTTTTTCCATCAATAAATATAATAAGAAAATTACATACTACTTATATAGGAAGGAATTGACAGTACATATATTATATAAGAAGACAATTAAATATATTTAGTAGAGTATCTTAAAAAATAAATTTTTACATTTTTGATAATGACAAAATTGTTTCTTTTAAAGCCCAATTTAAATTTCATATTATTTTTTATGTTTTGGAATTCTTTATTTGTTTGCTGGCATAAACATGTTTTTAATAATAATTTGTAGTACTTTTGAAGCTCACAATTTAAGTATTATTTAATTTATTTTTTTAGATATTTGGAGTAATCTTGGTATAAACATACAAAAGTACTGTTTTTATTTTTATGTTACTCTAAAACAATAATAAAATATATCAATACAACATTTAACAATTACATAGTCCAAGAATTTTAGTAAAAAATAAATGTAGATTAAAAAAAACTTTTCTTTGGTTTATTTCAAAAAATATTGCCTCAGTTCAGTGTAATAATAATCACACACTAAACAAGTAATAACCAAACATGTTTATAGACAAAATAAAGTTTATAGACAATGAATTGCTTTGCAGACTATAAAAAACTATAAAATAGTTATAGCCATAATCGTTTATTTTATATTTCATTAAATAAAACTTGAAATATGCGTTTATAATTTATTTTTCATATAAATCATTTTAAAAATAGGTTCTCATAATGTTTAGTAATTTCAAATTAAATAACTTCAATAGCTAACTTGAGAGCACAATTACTCAAGATGTTTGATATGATTATCATTCAAGATATTTTCACAATCAATTAAGAAACAACTAATCATTCAAGTGATGTAGAGCACTATTTACAATAAGTAACTGACTTCAAATGTGATTGTTCGTGTGCAAATTTTTAAGAAAAATTTTGATCCAGGTTTGACTTTAGCAATCGTCTTGTTCAGAATTTTAAAAACAAATAAACATATTTTTGTTTGATTTGACAATGTCCTTAGTTTTAATAATTTAGTTTTTATTTTTTTCTTTCAAATTTTATTGACCGGGTTAAATAAATATATAACATTTAAATGTTTAATATTTATTAAGATTTAATCAAAAAATTCCCATGCGATGGAAAAGGCCAAACCCCAAATTAACAAAAGGAACAATATAAATCAATACAATAGAAGAGCCCATCTACATAATTCTAATTTAAGCTAAAGAAATCAATGTGCTAGTTCCGTATTTCAGCTATGAATAATAAATAATTAATAGAAAATTTCAACATAAAATCTTAATACCTTTAACAAGTTTCCTGTTAGTTAAATTGGTGAAAACTAAATATAGAAAATATTTTAAATTTTTAATGATAGAAAAGATTTAGCTGAAGAATAATTTTAACAAAAATTGGCATAAAAAAACAATAACTGCACTTTTTTTTTAAATCGTACATAGGTTACCAATTTTTAACAAAAATATGTTTATAGAAAACTTATATTCTTCATAAAATTCATCAAAAACTGTAACAAAAAACAGTTTACTGATTTTAATATTTAGGAATTGCAGTTAGCAACTTAATGTTGACAAGAAATACGTCAAAAATGTTATTTACTAAACAAAATTATTAATTAAAAATCGCCCAAAATTTACCAAACAATAATATTTATTTTAAGAAATTAGTTAAAAATTGCGCAAAAATTATGTTCATGGCATTGAATTTATAAAAAATTAAAGAATTTTCAGGCTAGGTTTCTTACACCATTTTTGATAAATTTTTGCAATTTTTTTTTTCAAAAAATGTTCAGAAATTTAATTAATCTTAAAAAAATAAATTGCTACAATAACAATCGCTCAAAAAACTATTTCATTGCGTAAAATTGATCAAAAATAGTGCAGAAAACTTTATTTAATCTAAAAATGCTTAAAAACTAAACAAAAATCGCGTAGAAAATATTTAAATTTATGTTTTCTACGCAATTTTTGTTTATATTTAACCTTAAATTAAATTAAGTTTAACGGACAATAAAAAAAATGTTTTGATAATTTCACCAAAAACTCAAGCCTTGTGGCCATTAAATTTGAACTAGGCAGACATTAATTCATCAAAACTGACATCATCATAGTCTGTTTTAACCAAAATTTCAATTTGGATTAAAACGGACGCAAACAATTCTTGACAATTTGATATTTTTTAGAAACAGAAAGTTAAGGCAGATTAGCTAGTCAAAGACATCTTTTTTTGATGCTAAAGACCTTCAAAAAAACCTCAAAAAAAATAGTAGAATTCAAGTTTGTCCAATAGTTGACTCTAGCTCACAAAACTAGTTTTAGTTGAAACGTAGTGATGGTCGTCATCAAACTTTAGCATGTGTTGGTGAACGTCATCGTAAAGGACTAGTTCAAAAAGTAGACAGGTTTGGAAGACGATCTTAAATAGTATAAGCTGTCATCTCTTTTAATACTCAAACAAATTTTGTTTTCATTTCTACACAAACAAATGATGCCCAAAACATAGAAAACGTTTTCAAAAACATGTAGTACATGCTAAAAATCAAATTTCTATCCAGCGTAATAATGCAAGACCACACGTAACAAATCAAACAAAACACTTCTTAAAAGAACACCAAATCCCAGTTATGGACTAGCCAGCTCTTAGCCCAATGCTCAATAGGACCCACTTATAGAATCAACTGGATTAGAAAATCAAAAATTACCCTGTGGCCCTGAAAATTTTCAACAGTTTTTGTTATTAGATTATTAGGAAGAATAGTTTAACATACCTCAAAAAGATATTTATGCTACAAAAGTGCCATACCGTCATTCAAACTCGTTGAGGTCATACGCATTACAAGTATTAGTTATTGTAATCAGTAGTTGTAGTTTTGTGAGCTTAATATTTTATAGTTTTTACAATTTTTGACAAATCATAAGTTAAAAACAACATAGAACATAATCTACAATCTCTAATACCGTTAGGTTTTAAAATGTAAGGCACATCAAGGCATAGAGAAGACTTGTGTGAGTATAGGTTTTTAATGAATAACAAATTTATATCATTTTGTTGGTTAACCCAGCTAAATCTTGGCCGGAACTCAATGCTTAACTTTTGTTAGCAGTATCAGTCTTACATGTCATCTCTGACGTACTACCAATTAGTCAAAAACAACATCTCTTTTTATATTGTAGGTATAGTAGATTTACAAGATAATTTTAAATTTAATATGATGTGCAGGTCTGCCAGTGGTTTTAGCCGAAATCAATTTCAATGAGCAACAATCTTGCCTAAATATTTGTACACATTCCAGTAATTTTTAATCAAAGTTTGTAGATAGACATTTTGTATTTAATCAGTCTATAATGATACCAGTTTTCTTAATTGGTTCGTGCTTTATGTTTCACTTCAACCGTCTTAAAAAGTCATCTAGTAGATAGTGCAAAGTGCTTGTACTCTAATTTCATGATTACAAACACTTATGTGGGTAGGCAAAAACTAAGTTAAAATTTTGTAAGCGTGTAGATTAAGTTGGTATTCCTTGCCTGAGTGATTTGATCCAATTTCTTGACTTGGGTGTGTAGACAAAAATTAGTTTGAAGTGGAGTTCCTACAAAAGCACCAAAAACTAGCCATACATTTTTAAAAAGGTGTAAAAAGCTTCATAAAATCAAAAAAAAGCTATAAAATATTGTTAGAAAGAACCAAAATCCGGCCAATAACCATCAAAAATGTCATAAAAAGCAAACATGTCAAAAATAGCAAAATCTTTCCATAAAGTATGAAAATATTGTCAAAAATACTACAGTTTGGTCATGTACTTTAAAAAATTCTATTTACAAAAAATCAAATTTAAAACATTTAAAAAAAAAAAAACAAAACCCAAAACCCAAAACTGTTAAAAACTGCAAGATTCTGTTTTTAAAATGTCAAAAATAACAAAATCCAGTTTTAAAGTTTTATAGAATTGTCAAAAAGGAACAAAAAAACTGTTGAAAACTGCAAAATTCTGTTGATAAATGTCAAAAATAGCAATAAATTGTTAAAAAATGCAAAATCCAAATATGAAATTTAAAATAATTGTCAAAAAGCTCTAAATCCGGCCATAAACTGTTGAAAGGTTGCAAAATTGTGTTCATAGAATATCAAAAATAACAAAATCTGGCAAAAAAAATAAAAAAAACAAAAAACTCACCAAAAACTGTTAAAAACTGCAATATTTTGTTTTTAATATGTTAAAAGTAGCAAAACCTAAGTTTGAAAATTTGAACAATTGATAAAAAGCACCAAAATCTGGTCATAAACTGTTTTATTTATCAAAAATATTGTAAAAAAAACTAAAATCCATCATAAACTGTTAAAAAGTGCAAAATCCGAGTATGAAATTTAAATTAATTGTCAAAAAGCACCAAAATCCGGCCACAAACTGTTTGAAAGTTGCAACATTTTATTCATAGAACAGCAACATCTGGCCATAAACTATAAAATATTGTCAAAAAACATCAAAATTTGGTCATATACTAAAAAAAAAAAAAATCCAGCATAAACTGTTAAAAGGTGCAAAGTATAAAATTTAAAATAAATGTTGAAAAACATAAACTGTTAAAAGGTTGCAAATGTTCTTCAAAAAAGTCAAAAACAGCCAAATCCGCCAATGAAGTATATAAATATTGTCAGAAAACATAAAAATTTAGTCATAAACTGTTAAAAACTACAACATTCTATTTATAAAAAATGAAAAATAATAAAATCCTGTCATAAAGTATTACAAAAAACTGCAAACATCTGTTCATAAAATGTCAAAAATAGTTAGTAAGCACTAAAATGCGGTCATAAACTGTTAAAAGTTATAATTTTTGTATAAAACTTTACAAATAGCTTATAATATCAAACTAATTGTTAAAAAAAAGTTTTGCATAAATTGTTGAAAAGTGCAAAATCCGGCTATACAACTTCAAACAATTGTTAGAAGGCACAAAATTCCGGCCATAATAATGCTAAAAAGTGTAGAAATTTTTATAAAATCTTAAAAATAGCATAATCCAGCTATAAAATGTAAAAAATATTGCTAAAAATATCCAAAACCAAGCATAAACTTTAATTTTAAGTATGCCAACAATAGCAAAAACTTTAAATTTTGTGCCCGAGAGTTTGTAATTTAATTTATTAACTAGAAACACTTAGCTGTGGATTAGCATTACCGGCAAACATCTACCCGAGTGTTTGTGCTCCAGTTTTTTTATCACAAACATTTGGGTGGGAAAGTTTCAACTAAATTTAAATTAAATTATACTCAAGCATTTTCTTGCTTGCTGTAGACCCTTATAATAGCGCAACTATTTTTTCTTTTAAATATTATGATGGCTATTTGTTATCGGTTCTAAAATGTATTTTAATAAATAACGTTGATTTGAACAAAAGTATATTAATAAAATATAGCAAATTTGACACTTTTTGTTGTATTTTATTGGATTACCAAAAACCATAATTTCTTGCTTTGCTAAATATTTTGAGCGTGTGGTTTAGGTCAGTAAGTTTTCTAGGCGTGTGTGAACCAATTTATGAATCACAAACACTTAAGTAGGACCAAGTTTAAATGATTTGGAAATGTGGTTTAAATTTGTTTTCACAAAAGCATTTAAATCTAGCCATAAACTGTTAAAAAGTGTAAAAATCTACGTAAAACCTCAAAAAATAAAAAAAAATAAAAACAAAATCCGGCCTTAAACAGCAAAATCTGGCCAGACGATTTATAAATATTGTCAGAAAACACCAAAATTTGGTCAAAAACTGTAAAAAAATGCGAAAGTCTATTTATAGAAAATCAAAAATTGTAAAATAAGGTTATAAAAAATTTAAAAACAAAAAACAAAAACCCGGCCAAACACAATTAAAAACTGCAAAATTTTGTCAAAAATAGCAAAATCGGGGCTTAATGTTTTTAACAAATGTCAAAAAATACCAAAATCCGGTCATGATCTGTTTTAATTATCAAAATTTTTGTAAAAAAACAAAATCCAGCATAAACTGTTAAAAAATGCTAAATCCAAGTATAAAGTTTAAAATAATTGTCGGAAAGCACCAAAATCAAGCTACAAAGTGTTGAAATGTTGCAAAATTTTATTCATATGATGCCAAAAAGCACCAAAATCCGGCAATAAACATTTAAAAAATGCAAAATTTTGTTTATCAAAAATCAAAAATAGTAATTCCGGTCATAAAATATTAACATTAAAAAAATTAAAAAAACAATAACAAAAAAAACAAACCTGGCTAAAAACTGCAAAATTCTCTTCTTAAAATATCAAAAAAAGCAAAACCCAAATTTAAAATTTTAAACAAATGTAAAAAAGCACCAAAATCTAATCATAAACTGTTTTAATTAACAAAAATATAAAAAAAAAAACGAAATCCAGCAGAAACTGTTAAAAAGTACAAAATCCTAGTATAAAATTTAAAATAAATGTCGAGAAACACCAAAATCGGGCCATAAACTGTTGAAAAGTTGCAAAAAACATCTGACTATAATATTGTGAAAAAACACCTAAATTTGGTCATAAACATTTAAAAAATGCAGAATTTTATTTATCAAAAATCAAAAACAGTAAAACCCGATCATAAGATATTAACAAATAAAAAACCAAAAACTGTTGAGAACTGCTCTTAAAATGTCAAAAATAGCAAACCTCAAATTTGAAATTTTAATCAATTGTCAAGAAGCACTAAAATCTAGTCATATACTAATTTTATTATCAAAAATATTAAAAAAAAAACAAAATCTAGCATAAATTGTTAAAAAGTGCAAAATCCAAACATAAAATTTTAAATAATTGTCGGAAAGCACAAATTTGGCTATAAACTGTTGAAAGATTGCAAAATTGTGTCCATAAAAAGTGTCAAAAATAGCAATTTACAAAAACATTGTGAAAAAACACCTAAATTTAGTTGTAAACATTTAAAAAATGCAGAATTCTATTTATCAAAAATTAAAAATAGTAAAATAATTGTCGGAAAAAAAAATCCGACCATAAACTGTTGAAAAGTTGCAACATATTATTCATAGAATGTCAAAAATAACCAAATCTGGCTACAAACTATAAAAATATTGTCAAAAAGGTCATAAACGTTTAAAAAACTCTAAATTCTATTGATCAAAAATTATAAGTCATAAAATATTAACATATTAAAAAGAAACAAAAACCTGGCCAAAAATTGTTGAAAATATTTTATGTTTAAATGTTAAAAATAGCAAAACCTAAGATGAAGTTTTAAAAAACTGTCAAAAAGTACCAAAAACCGGTCAAAAACTGTTTTAAATATCAAAAATATTGTAAAAAAAGCTAAAATCTAGCATAAACTGTTAAATAGTGCAAAATCCAAGTACAAAATTTAAAATAATTGTCAAAAACCAAAATTGCAAAATTTTATTCCTAGAATAGCAAAATGATAAACTATAAAATATTATCAAAAAACATCAAAATTTGGTGATATACTTAAAAAAAAACAAAATCCAGCATAAACTGTTAAAAGGTGCAAAAATGAATATTAAAATAATTGTTGAAAAACACAAAAATCAGACCATAAACTGTTGAAAGGTTGCAAAATTTTGTTCATAGAATGTCAAAAACAACCAAATCTAGAAATAAAGTATAAAAATATTGTCAGAAAACAACAAAATTTTGCAATAAACTGTTACAAACTTAAAACCGTTTTTAAACTGACTGAGTAGGCGGGAACTAAGTTTACATTTATTAAAAGTGAGATTTAAATTGGTGTTCCCCGCTCACCAACCCGAGTGTTTGTGATTCAATTTCTTGTCTACAAATACTTAGGTGTGTAAACGGAAACTAAATTTAAGTTTTGTGGGCGTGAGATTTAGATTAGTTTTTTGATCACAAACACTTGGGTGGGTAAGCATCAACTAAATTTAAAATTAGTCAGCATGTGAACCAAGATTAAATCATTTAGACGTGTGATTTAAATTGGTGTTTTTACAAAAGCACTTATATCTAACCATAAAATGTTAAAAAGAATCAAAAATCGGCCATAAACTGTTAAAAAATACAAATATTTATTCATTGAATGTCAAAAATAGCAAAATCTGGCCATAAAGTATAAAAATATTGTCAAAAAACACTAACATTTAGTCATAAATTGTTAAAAAATGCTAAATTCAATTTATGAAAAACACTGCAAAATTCTGTTATTAAAATGTTAAAAATATCAAGATTTGGATTAAAAGTTTGTTAAAAAGCACCAAAATCCAACCATAAACTGTTGAAAGGTTGCAAAATGTGTTCATGGAATGTCAAAAATAGCTAAATCTGGCCATAAACTATGAAAATATTGTCAGAAAACACCTAAATTTGGTCATAAACATTAAAAAATGCAAAATTCAAAATATAAATATAAAATATTAACATATTAAAATAAACAACAAAAACCTGGCCAAAAACTGTTGAAAACTGCAAAGTTCTGTTCTTAAAATGTCAAAAAACCAAAATACTAGTTTGAAATTTTAAATAATTGTCAAAATGCACCAAAATCCAATCATAAACCATTTTAATTGACAAAAATATAAAATAAAAATATAATTGTTAAAACGTGCAAAATTGGAGTATGAAATTTAAAATCATTTTCGGAAAGCACCAAAATCAAGCTATCAACTGTTAAAATGTTGCAAAACTTTATTCATAGAATGTTAAAAATAGCAAAATTAGGCCATAAACTATGTTTGGTCATAAAATATTAAAATATTATAAAAAAAAACCTTGCCAAAACAGTTTAAAATTGCACAATTCTGTTTTAAAACGTAAAAAATAGCAAAATTCAAATTTGAAATTTTACAAATGTCAAAAAGCATCATAAACTGTTTGAAATATCAAAAATATTGTTAAAAAAGCCAAAATCCGGTATAAAATGTTAAATTTTAAAATAATTAATTGAAAGCACCAAGCACTTGGTTATAAACTTTTAAAAAGTGTAAAAACCTTCATTAAATTTAAAAAATAGCAAAATCCAGCTATAAAACATGAAAAATATTGTTAAAAAGAACTTAAACCCGGTCATAAACTGTCAAAAAGTGCAAAATTCTATTTATAATATGCCCTTCTTAGACAAACAAAAGCTGAAAGCATTAATCTATCTTAGTACGACTAGATTGTTTGCAGAATTTGGACAGAAATCTCAACAGTTTCAATTAAGTAGAAGCTCGTCAACTGAGTCTAGTTGCAAAGCCAATGTATTCGGCGTCTGAAAAACCCCGGAGACAAAAAATATACAACTCTCTATGATTGATTGCAAAGCTAATTAATGGATCAAAAAAATTTACGGTCAGCGCCTTCCGTGCAACGACGTGGGGAGAAGTGTAGCCCCAATTTGCTGTGATTGAACTTAAGCTAAAAACAAAGTAGATGTTCTTGGTGTAGACGTCAGTAAATATTTGTAATTCAAAGAAAGTTTTAACGGTTTGTAGTAGAAGTTTTTTTGTTTGTTTTAGTAGTGTGGTAAAAGTAAAAGTAGTACAAAGTAGCATAATGGGTACTAACATGTTTTGTTACTAGATCTTCACTGATTCCTAATGTCACAAATTGTTTTTCTTTAGTAAAGCTTCAGGATTGCCAGGTGATAGTTTTGTTCTAGTAAGCAGTTAAAGATGTTAATCTCGATGGTATCTTTAACATTTTTTTTCAAACAAATTAGTCGGCATACTTTTTATCATACACACTCACTCAGAATGCTAGATACTCACACAAATGTGATGTTCTCAGCAATAAACAGTGCTCATTCTGAAAAAGCGTGTAGCGGTAGTGCAATACTAACAGATTTAGTGATGTTTTGAATAGTTTCTCCGACCATCCGCTCTAGTAAGTCAGAGTATGTGTATGTAAACCAATTTCTAAATCACATACACTTGGTAGAATTTAGTTTAAATTATTTGGGCGTGTGGTTTAAATTGGTGTTCTCACTAAAGCACCAAAATCTAGCCATAAACTGTTAAAACGTGTAAAAATCTACATCAAATTTTAAAAATCCATCTATAAAATATTAAAAATATTGTTCAAAAAAACAAAATCCGAACTTAAACTATTGGAAGTACAAAATTTTATTTATAGACTGTCAAAAACAGAAAAATCTGACAATAAAGTATAAAAATATTGTCAGAAAACACCAAATTCTGGCTAAAAACTGTTAAAAATTGCAAAATTCTAAATAATAAACTATATAAAAAATCAAAAACAATAAAATTTAAATTAAAATATAAAAAAAAACAAAAATCCTGACAAGAAATTTTAAACAATTGTCAAAAAGCACCATAATCCGGTCCTAAACTGTTTTATTTAAAAAAAACATCCAAAATCCAGTCCTAAAATAATAACATATTAAACAAAAAAACAAAAACTTGGCCAAAAACAGTTGAAAACTGCAAAATTCTGTTCTTAAAATGTCAAAAATTGCAAAATCCGAGTTTGAAGTTTTAAACAGTTGCCAAAAGCCTTAAAATCCAGCGTAAAATGTTAACGCATGTGCAAAATTCAAGTAATAAATTTAAAATAATTGTCGAAAAGCACCAAAATCCGGCCATAAACTGTTAAAAGGTTCAAAATTTTATTCATGGAATATCAAAAATAGCAAAATCTGACCATAAAGTATAAAAATATTGTAAAAAGACACTAAAATTTGGCCATAAACTGTTAAAAAATGCTAAATTCTATTTATGAAAATTAGAAAATATTAAAATTTAAAACAAAAACAAAAAACCGAAGATAAACGTTTGAAAACTGTATAATTCTGTTCTTAAAAAGTTAGAAGTTTTAAATAATTGTCAGAAAGTACCAAAATTCGTTAAAATATCAAAAATATTGTTAGAAGAAATCAAAATTTAACATTAACTGTTAAAAAAAGCAAAATCCAGCTATAAAATTTTAAATTATTGTCAAAAAGCACCAAAATCCGGCCATAAAGTGTTAAAATCTTTATGAAATCTCAAAAATAGCAAATTCCAACTACAAAATACAAAAATTATTGTTGAAAAAAATTAAAACCCGGCCATAAACTGTCAAAAAGGCGAATTTCTATTCACAATATATTAAAAATTGCAAAAATTTGGCCCCTCAAGTTTAGAAATAGAAGTTTAAAAAGCCCTGTATGCTTGTAGGCTTTTCCGTTTTGCAAACCTTATACAAATAGCTACGTTACTGAAGATGATCAAGCCAAAAAATATTACAATGTAGTTGGTAAAGTTTACAGGATTAGTTAGCAACAGTCTAAAATAAATCAGCTCCTTATTCTGATGATGACTCAAAGCTGCAACTGATAAGTTGTTCAAGTTGCAGCTATTAATTTGACAAGTTTTTATAAGCAGATCAACATTTTGCTTAATTCAAGATGTAAAAGATGTAAAACTATCCAAAATCTTCAGACATTAAAAGTTTTGTATAACAGAAACACCACTAAAAATGAAGTTTCAAATCAATTCAAAATAGTATTTCAGTACAAAGAAGTTAAGACCAAAAAAGTAATTTGCAATTCTGCACTAGAGGAATAATACTTAAACGTCAAATACCGCCAAAATTTTTCTTAAATTATCAGATGAAAGAACTGGAAAATTTGTCTATTGTAATAAGAGTATTATTGTTCAATTCAAATTATCTTCTAACACGATCAAATATACTTACGCCAAAAAAATTTAAATTCCCAAAATGTAAAAAGTGCAAGGTTAAAATATAACTATATTGTCGACCGTCAAAAATTGAATACACAAGAAAACAATTTAATTCCATTTTAAGTTGCATCCAGCACTGCAAAACTTGAACAGGATAACAAACACAATCTCTGCAGTTATTCAGCCCTTTTTGGACAAATGGAAACTGAAAACATCAGTCAATTTGGGCAAAAACCTCAACAGTTACAATTGAGTAGAAGCACTTGAAGACAATGACAACATAAAACAATAATTATTAATGCTGCCACAGGCCTTGTACCTGGAGAATTTTAGAATCCAAGAAGCCCCGATGGAGAAATTTGTGCAAGTCTATATAATTGATTGCGTAGCTAATTAATGCAAAGCAAAGTGGAAGATAAAAGAAGACTAGGAAAGAAAAGTACGTTTTGGTTAATAAAACTGCAAACATGGTTCAACACAACAACCAATAGGCCTCTTCAGAACCGCAACCAATAAAGTCAGAATCGCAATGATAATCGCTAACATCCAAAACGGATAAACACCATAAGAAGAAGAGATAAAGTTTGGACCAAAACCTCAACAGTTTAAATTGAGTAAAAGCTCATCACGGCAGAGAAAACAATATTTATTAATGTTGTCACCAACGTAGTACTTTAAGGTATTTAGCGTCCAAAAAGTCCAAATAAATAAATGTGTGCAAGTCTGTATAATTGATTGCGTGGCTAACTAATGAATCAAAAAAGTTTACGGCTAGCAACCATCAACTTTCGTGCAATAACGCTGAAAGTAGTGTTACCCCGCATAGTATAATGCCGCGACTGAACTTAAGCAGTAAGCAAGGTAAATGTTTGTAATCCAAAAAAAGCTTACGGTTTGTAATGAAGGTTTTTTGTCTTTGATTTAGTGATGTGGTAAAAGTTTGTAGTAGTATGGGGTAGCATGATGGTGACTAATTTGTTTTGCAATTGATTAAATTTTCTAATATTACAAAACAGTTTTCTTTATTAAAACTTCAGCGTTGCCAGGTAATGGTTTCGTTTTAGAAAAAGGTTATTGATAACCTAGGTTTTGCATTTTTGTTAAATTTTGATGCTTTTAGCGTTTTTTATTAACAAATTAGTAACGCAGTAAAAGTTGTTAAAACTAATTTTTTTTCCAGTACTATTGTCTATGCAGTATCCAATTATGACAATTCTTCTATGGACTCAATAAATTTTTACAGACAAAATACCAGTCTATAGTTCAACGGTTGTTTGGCTGAAGTAAGGGTTTAAGTTACAATGGTTTTTCTTGAGTGGTTTCCAATTGATGTATATCCGACGGCGTTTCAGATCTAATTTATTCAACTTTTTTTCAAATCTTTTATATACTTGCACTTGGTCTTACTAGTTGGTATTGTTGGCGTGCTCTTCTGTGATTGACTAATGGGTAAACCGGTAACACCAATATTGTGGCTCTGATGCTCTCACCTGGTGAATGCAACAAATTCTCTAACTTTTTTCTGGGTAATTCCACAATAGTTCGGACAAACGTCCTCACATCGACATCTCTAATTTTGCTCAAATTTTGTACACATGTTAGTGGTACCAAAATATGGTAATTCCTAAAATTTTAAATCTCTAGGTGCAATGTAAATGGCGGCTATTTAAATTTTTTTGGGATATTTTGTCTTCTTTCAGTTTTTGTTCTGTAAATAAACAAAAAATAGTCAAAAGTCATATTCAAATTTGAGCAAAATCAAAGATGTCAATGTGGAAACGTTTGTCTAAACTATTGTAGAATTACCTTTGTCGGAAGTAGCCTTTTTGTTAGAATGATAATGAAAAAAAAAAAATTTTGTTGTCGGTAAATTGTTGAGATAAATTTTTGTTAATGTGCAGTAGGGATAATCTTTAAATCAATAGCAATGTTTTCTTGCAGTGATAATTATCCGTTTGGCCCTATCCGTTTAGTATTAAACATTTTGGTTTGACCTTAAATTTTTAAGAAATTTTTGAGTTCATACTTTTAGTCTGCATTTTTTTGGCAGGGTTAACAAAGCTGTTGATAGGCTGCTTAGCTTGCACCAGACAATTAATTTAGTTGTTGTCCAAATTCTGATTTTCAGATTTGTCCCATTTCACTGGTTGTCTTCCTATCATTGGCTGGTTGGAGCATTGTTGATATTGTTGGTTCTCTGGTTGTTAAATAATACGACGTGCATAATGGGCAGGTATTTAGTAAAAATCTTTCTAACTTATAAAGACCGGATTCGGTACACTAATTGTTTACTGCAATTGTAATCTTAGTTTGCATTTGAGGTTTGATTTATTTAACACTATTGCATAGAATTTCTTTTTCACAGTTTAATAATAGTAGTTTTTTTGTTAGTATTAGAAACACTTAAGTTAAAACTGTACGCAATAACGAGTCACTACACACTTTAACGTGGCATGAGTAGTTTGGTATTTTGTTTGGTGATGTCTGCTAGTTCTGATGTAAATAGTATAAGTTAATTTTGAAAACTTTGTTGGGTGACATTGTCTCCACTGTGCTGATGGCATAGCCAACAAAAAATTGTTCAGTGTTAACGCGTGTCTACCTTGAAAAAAGTCTGGCAGTTTTTTGGTACGTCATGAATGACAACAATATTTCTGTTTTCTACTTTTGTCACGTCCGGTGTGACTTTAACTATAAAAAATGCTTTTGTTTGGGTAACTAAATTTGGTGCCGATTGCTCATACTAGTCTTTCCAAGTTGAAACCAGCAACTTTTTTTGTAGCGTTTACATAAAACGACTGCCTGCAGTTGCAGGTTGATAGTGTTGCTTGTTTTATTAAGGTAGATACGTGTAGCATCTTTGCTCAACATTATTATTAAAGCAAAAAAGTCACATATTTTGACATTAGTGTTATCAAAAATCATGTACTAATACAGCAATATAATTGTAAACTACTCAGTAAATAATTTACTGCTAGCGAGTTAAATAATTGAACCTACAACTACAATTTTTAAACCAAATACTTCACTATTTGTGCTTCCCCGGCCACATTATTATGCTAATGCATGACAATACTAACACACATTTCAAAAGACTACTTACATAAAGCAGACGTTGAACGGCTTACTCAGCATCAAAAACCACAAAAGCGCTTGAGATAAGGATAAGATTCTAAATTCTAATTTTTGCATATCTGGCAAATCTTGATAAGTACATAAGTAGAAAAAACTTAATGCACCCGGTGGTAACACAATCTACATTTCTGTTCTTGTTTTTTAAGATACGAGTTCAAATTTTGCATGTTTTTAAATTTATTTATTTAATGTTGGTCTATTTTTGCTGCCAAACGACAAATGTTAAAACCACCCTATTTCTTTAGCGTACACGCAACATTGAAACCTACTAAATTTTCTTTTTTCTATCCAAAAGAGGATGTATTTTTTCTTAACCAAAAAAAACTGACCCTTCAGATAAGGGACTCAAACCCGAGACCCCTGGTGTAGCAGTCAAGTGCGCTAACTACTACACCAATCTACATTAATCATTGCACACAATTAAATGTGAGACTAAAAAAAATTTGCTTTCTGGGTCAGTTGTTTAGCCAGCTTTTTATGAGTGTAATATTTTTTCAATATAAAGTGTACTAACACCAAATTTTACTGTTTTTATGTGTCAAGCAATCAAAAATTTGTCTATTATTTATTAAATTATTAAAAAGTTAATGAATAAAAGTTATTCTATAGTAAGGACATACCAAACAAAATATTTTTATTGTAAATTGTGCTTTGTTTTCATTCAAATAATAAATAACTCGAATTGTTGAATTTGACCACCTAAATTGATTATTATGAAATAATGAAATATTTGTTCTCAATTACTTTCATTTCACATTTGTTTCACTAAAAATTATTTATTAAAACAAAACTGATATTTAATTAAATATTTTTACTAAAATTCTTGGATGAAATAATACAACTCCCTACAATTTAAGACATTTCAAAACATTGTGTAAAACCCTATTACTAATAAATAACATAAACATTATAAACCCTCAAAATATTAATACAAATTACAAATAAAAAACTTTGGTGAAGAAAGCAATATTCCATTCAGTTTCTAAAATAACTAATTGACTATGCCTGCAATTTATTGGGATATGTATCATCAAATTGCTTTCTTCACCAAATTAACTAACACTTTACATGTCACAAAGGCACTACATACTATAACTAATTACAAATATGACTAAAAAATTGTATACAACACATAAATATATGTTTGGTCGCTATTATGGAGAAATATTCCATGGAATTTGATATCCTTATTGGCACTATGGCGTCATGTTTTTTTAAAAAAATATGTTTATTTCGCAGTCTAAATATGGGGCAACGCATAACATAAACACGCATAAAAATAGAATAGCGGCGCAATTTCTGTGTAATGAATTCCATGGTGGTGGAGGAGGAAGAAGAGAAAAAGACGGCTTCATACTGATGACTTTATTAATTGTAGTGCTGGTGGCAAACTTACTCAAAGCAAACGTGCACGGTTACATCTTCGCCACTTAAATGTATAAGTAGCGATGTACATTTTGCTTCTCGTCTCATTTTATTTTGTGTTTGATGAGACGTTATTATAAATTTGAGCTTGAGATGTTTATTATTCCATTGAATCAATTTCGCACACCTGTTTGTGTTGAATACCCTGTAGTTTGAATTGACTTGTATAAGGTGTAAATTGATATAAATTGCTTCATAAATTCACTTGCACTTTTTTGTTGCACTCAGCTTATTTTTGTGGTTCTCCCATGCTTTGCCCGACCACTATGATGAGAACTATGAACACGGCCAAAAGCAGGAGGATACAGCAAATCGCAACGACGACCATTGTGTGCGTTAGAACGCCGCGTACTGAGAGAAAATGTTTTCCGCCGCCCCCACCTCTGCTTTGGCAGGGATGAAATATTGATTTGGTGGCCCTTGGCGGTAGCAAATGGCCAATGTTACAAGCTCGAAGCTGGGCCAAGTGATTTGGATATTAGAAGGAAACAGTATGTATCAGACTTAATAATATCCACCTGCGCTATTACGGGTAATTTAATTTAATTAGTTTTCGACTGTAATTCAAATATTTTAGTGCAGAAATCTTAAGCAGCGTACGGTAATTGTTGAAATTAATTATCCCTCACTAATCAAAGATCATTAAACTAAATTTAATCTATTTTTTTGGTATAATAACCAAAATATAAAATATTCAAAATTTTTTTTTTATAAATTCATGCTTAACTCAACTTTTGTTTTAAATGCATTTTCTATTTATACTTTTTTATTATAAATTTCTAACTGTTCAACCGTTTTATAAATAATTAATCATTGTAAAGCAAAGATTTTTATCATGCGTTTTTAAACGTAAAAATAAAGCTTTCAAAGCCGTTAAATACATAAGCTTGAGCTTATATTATAAAACTACCATGTTATTTATCTGGATTTATTTTACGTGACCGATTTTTATTTTCACAAATCATTCTTCATGCATTACTACATAAATATCAAAATAAAGCTTAATCGTGAACTGAAAAAATCTTGGTTTAAACCAAGTTATTATTAAATTTTAATGAGAATTTGTTATGTGCAATTTTGATGTTTTATAAGCAAATTTTATGCTTTAATTGGGTTTTAATAGGTGATAAACGTGATTTCCAAGCTAATTTTAGTCTAGAAATGAGTATATAAGTGATTATAGAGTTAAAACTATACATTTTATGTAATTTTGAAGTTTTTAAGGTTAATTTTTTACACATCTTTATGTTAAACTCAATTTTTGAGCAAATTTCATGCTAAAACTGATTTTTTTAAGCAATTTTCAGTCAATAAATATTTTTGTATGTGTAATTTTGATGTTTTCTTATGCTTTAATTGAGGATTTGCATAAATTTAGTTAAGCTTCATATGATTAACGTAATTTCTGAACAAATTTGATAGTAGAAATAAGTTTTTAAGCAATTTTTATCTTACAAATGTCTCAATTTTGAGGTTCTTAAATAAAATCTTGTGCTTTGAATAGGATTTTTGCTTGAAATATGATAAGTCTCATATTGTAAACGTGATATATAAGCAAATTTTATGCAAAAAAAAGTTTTCTGCGCGATCTTCATGTTAGAAATGTGTTTTCTGTGCAATTTTATACTGTAAACTGGGTTTCTTTGTTATCTTCTTTTAATCAAATTAGTTATGTGACAATTATGCGTAACTTTGATATTAAAAATGTCCGTTCTGTGCTAATTTGGGTTTTCTTCTATAGACGTGTTTTTTGAGAAAAATTTATACTGGAATTGAGTTTACTGCGTAATTTGATGTTATAAACGTTTATTTTGTGTAGTTTTAAAGCTGCATAAGCAAATTTTATGCTATAAATAAGTTTTCTAAACCAAAGTTAATGAGTTGCATGTTATAAACGTTATTTTTGAGCAATTGCATGCTATAAAAAAGTTTTTTGGGCAAATTTTGAACAATTTCACGCGGTAAACATTGAATAAAAAATGTCATACTCCAAATAAGTTTTCTGCGGTGTTTTTAATAGATGTCATAATATACGTAAGTTTTGAGCAAGTTTTTTGCTAGAATTTGATGTTATAAATGTATATTTTGTGTAGTATTGACTCTATCTAAGCTAATTTTATGTTATAAAAGTGTTTTCTACATTAAATTTGATAAATTGCGTGTAGTAAACGTCATTTTTGTGCGTGTTTTTGCTTTAAATAAGTTTTATGCTTAATAGTCCAGTGAAAGTAGCTTTTCACCTCTAAAAATTTCCAAGTTTTAAAACTTTGTACACTGATTTATAGGTACCTAGTAAAAATTATACTAAATGTCTTGACAAACATGACACAAGCTCTAGCGGCAATCACAAAAAACTGTAACTAGGAGGTAAAAGTTAAAATTTGTAATAAAAACGATCATATAAATTTTTCTAGTATTCTTAGCGGTTACAGAGTTATAGAGTTTATAGAGTGAAGAGCAGCTAAAAGGAATGAAATAAGACTGGATTTATTGTGTTCATTTAAAATTAAACCAGCCTTTGATTTTGATTTGTGTTTTGTGTTCAAAGTTTATGTCAACTGACTTAGCTTGTACTTTGGTTTTATTCAGCTGTCTACGTACTTGATGGTGCCGCTGAATAGCCATCAACATTTGACCATATTTATATTTGACTATAATTTTCATGTCATAAATGTTTTTCTGTGCAATTCTAAGGATTTTCAAATTAAATTATGAATTTTTTGCAATACTTTTAATAAATTTTATATGATAAACGTAATTTTTGTTTAAATTTCATGTTAGAATTTAGTCATCTGCAGAATTTTGATGTTAGATACTGTAAATGGTTTTTGTTTAATAAACTTTCTTTAAAAGATGTAATTTTTGTGCAAATATTATAATTTTGGTGTTGTTTATAAATGTTTCTATGTAGTTTGAAAGCTTTCTAAGCATTGTTTTGTTATAAATAGGTTTCTGCGCCAATTCAACTTTTTTAAGCAATTTTTATGCCATAGATATATTTTTCTGCAAATTAAGATCATTTTTGAGAAAATTTTATGCTAGTAATAAGTTTTCTGGGCAATTTTGTTTTTGTAAAATAACATGTTTGATTTCTAGTGTGTGTTTAAAAAAAATTAGGTTACAAATACTTGAGTGGGTAGATAAAAACTTAGTTGTAAGACAATAGTTTTAACTTTAGTTCCCACCCACCCACCAAAGTGTTTGTGATCTAATTTCTTGATAACAAACACATGGGTAGATGGGCAGGCACTAAAGTTAAAACTACTGTCCCCCAATCAATGAACTGAATGCTCACAAACATCACAAAGATCACAAACACTTGAGTGGGTGGGCAAGAACTATAGTTGAAACTACTATCCTGCAAACAATAAACTTAGTACCACCCGCCCACCTACCACCCAAGCGTTTCTTATCAAGAAATTAAATCACAAACACTTGGGTGGATGGCCGGGAACTAAAGTTAAACTTACTGGTCCGCAATCAATAAACGGAGTGCCCCACCTACTTACCCAAGTGTAAGTTATCAAGAAAGTAGATCACAAACACTTGGGTGGGTGGTCGGGAACTAAATTGCTGGACAATAATTTTAACTTTTAACCCAAGTGTTCTATCTAATTTCTTGATAACAAACACTTGGGTAGGTG
This sequence comes from Tachinus rufipes, assembly GCA_963932245.1. Classification (NCBI taxonomy): domain Eukaryota; kingdom Metazoa; phylum Arthropoda; class Insecta; order Coleoptera; family Staphylinidae; genus Tachinus; species Tachinus rufipes. Next base: position 11,842,963 of record OZ010746.1, on the reverse strand, counting down.
AACGGAAAATAAAATTAAAGCTACTGTCCTGCAATCAATAAACTTAGTACCCCGCTTACCCATCCAATTGTTTGTTATCAAGAACTAACATTCGTGGGTGGGCGAGAACTAAAGTTCAAACACAGTCAATAAACAGAAAACCCCACCAGCCCACCCAAGTGTTTATCAAGAAATTGAATCACAAACACTTGGATGGGTGGACGAGAACTAAAGTTAAAACTACTGGTCCGCAATCAATAAACTGAGTGCCCAACTCACCCGCCCAAGTATTTGTTATCAAAAAATTAGATCACAAACACTTGGGTAAGTGGACGGGAACTAAAGTTAAAAGTACTGTCCGCAATTTAGTTCCTGCCTACTCACCCAAATGTTTGTGATCTAATTTCTTGATGACAAACACTTGAGCGGGTGGGCAGGAACAGAAGTTAAAACTACTGTTTTGCAATCAATAAACTTAGTACTCCACCCACCACCCAAGAGTTTGTGATCTAATTGCTTGATAACAAACACTTGGGTGGAGGGCGGGAACTAAAGTTAAAACTACTGTCCTGTAATCAATAAACTTAGTACTCCGCCTACTCACCCAAGTGTTTATTATCAAGAAATTAGATCACAAACACTTGGGTGGGTGGTCGGGAACTAAAGTTAAAACTACTGTCTTGCAATTTAGTTTCCGTCCACCCACCTAAGCGTTTGCGATCTATATTCTTAATAACAAACACTTGGGCAAGTGGGCGGAAACTAAAGTTAAAACTACTGTAATGCAATCAATAAACAGAGTGCCCCACCAGCCTACCCAAGTGTTTGTTACCAAGAAATTGTATCACAACCACTTGGGTAGGTGGGCAGGAACTAAATTGCAAGACAGTAGTTTTAACTTTAGTTTCTACTTACCCACTTTAGTGTTTGTGATCTAATTTCTTGATTACAAACAAATGGGCGGTGGAGGGGGAACTAAAGTTATTAGTACTGTCAAGCAATTTAGTTTCAGCTCACCCACAAGTGTTTGTGATCTAATTTCTCAATAAACTGAGTGCCCAACCTACCTAACCAAGTGTTTGTTATCAAGAAATTGAATCAAAAACCCTTGGGTGGGTGAGTAAGAACTAAAGTAAAAAACTACTGTCCTACAACTAATAAACTTAGTACCCCTCCACCTCTCACCCACCCAAGTGTTTGTTATCAAGAAATTAGATCACAAACAACAAATACTTTGGTGGGTGGGCTGGAACTAAAGTCTTGCAATCAATAAACGGAGTGCCCTCATCCACACACCCAAGTGTTTGTTATCTTAAAATTGGACTACAAATACTTGGGTGAGTGGGAAGGAACTAAAGTTAAAACTACTGTCCTGCAATCAATAAACTTAGTACCCCTGGGTGGGTGTTTATTACAAATACTTGAGTGGGTAGGCGGAAACTAAAGTTAAAACTACTGTCCAGCAATCAACGTACTTAGTACACCACCCACCCACCCAAGTGTTTGGTATCATGAAATTAGATCACAGACACTTTAGTTGATGGGCAAAATCTAAAGTTAAAACTACTGACCCGCAATCAATAAACTGAGTGCAAGTTATAATTAAAACAGAAATAAGAAATCGAATGTCCATTCTGTGCAATTTTGATGCATTTTAAGCAAATTTTATATTACAAATAGGTTTTTGGCGCAAATTTTGATAAATTTTATGAGGTAAACATGATTTCTAAGCAAATTTTATACAAGAAATTCAATTTTTTCGACAATTGTGATGCTATAAATGTCTATTTTGTGCAATTTTAAGATTTTTTTAAGCAAATTTTATGCTATAATTGGATTTTCTGTGTTAATTTTGATCAACTTCAAGCAGAAATTTTTGAGCAAACTATACGGCTATTCTGTGTAATTTTTAGATTTTGTAATACAAATTTAAACTTTTTTTTCTGTCCAAATTATAATAAATTTAATGTGATTTCTAAGCAAATTTTATGCAGTTCTTAAGTTTTTGAAGCAAATTTTATACAATAAATGGAATTTTTGTGTGAATTTTGACAAACTGCACATGATAGACGTGATCTTTAGGCAACTTGTATGCTAGAAATGAGCGATTTTGGTGTAAATAGAGTCATTATTTATAATTTTGAGGAAATCTTATGGTTTAAATTGGTTTTTATTCACCATGTATTAGATATGAATTGTTACACTCATTTTTAAAACAAAACAAATATCCCTGACATGATTTATGATTTGATTTATGTTATATAATTTATGATTATCATGTTTGATTTTTTTAGTACATGAATTAAATAATTATTTATCTTGCCCAGAATTTGAACCGAGGACCTCTAGTACCGTAACTAATCTATCAATCGCTCAGCTTGAGTATAATAGAATATAATAGAAATGAGTATTCTAGGTAAAATTGATGTTTTAAATGTTTATTCTGTTTAATTTTTATTCTATCTAAGCAACTTTTCATGACATAAATGTGCTGTTTTTAAAGAAATTTTATACTAAAAATCAACTTTGTATGATGGAGCAAATCTCATGCTTAAATTGAAATTTTAGTGCAATTTTCTTAAATTTTTGTGTAATAAATGTTCCAGCAGAGAATTTTAAGAAATTGTGGCATTTATTATTTAGGATATTAGTCTAATACATGATTAGTGACCATGTAACCATAATTACGTATAAATGTGATGTAGTAGCACAACTATAAGCCTTAAAATATCAGCCTTTTTTGTACTAGTACTTGAAAATTTGGTCTACAAGAAAAAAATCGCTGATCTTTTGAACAATCTGTTAAATGTTTTTATTAAAATTATTTGTTAAGCATTAATAAAAACGTATGAGAGTGTGTTGAGATTACTCACACCAATGGCGTTGATATCTGTAAGCAAAAGTCTGCAAAGCCCCTTAACGTCTACTTCTAAAGCCATTTCGTAAGTAGAATTTGGCACTTTTTGACAGTTTATGGCCGGATTTTGGATCTGTTTAATAATATATTTTACTAGATGTTACTATTTTTATGAGTTTTGATGCTTTTTAACGATTGTTTAAAATTGTATGGCCGTATTTTGAACTTGTCAACAGATTAGGCCAAATATTTTTAATATTGCAAAACTGGATTGTGTTTTTTTGCAATTTTATAAAAAAAACATTTAAAAGTTTATAACCGGAATTTGGTGACAATTGTTTAAAATTTTGCAATTTTTCACATTTTATGAACAGAATTTTGTAGTTTTTAACCGTTTTTAGCTGGATTTGATACTGCCTGACAATATTTTTATTCTTTATGCCCAGATTTTGCTATTTCTGACATTTTATTCATAAAATTTTGCATTTTTGACCATTGTAACAATATTTTTTTTAATATTTTAATGTTTATTTTCTTCTTTTTAAGATTTGAAAAAGTTTTGACATTTTTTAACAGTTTATAGCTAGATTTAGAGACTTTCTAAAAACTGTTTAACAATGGCAGGCTGAGTTATAATAATAATAAAATTTTACACTTTGCCACAGTTTATGATCAAATTTTTGATGTTTAAAAATAAATTTAAAAAAATGTTGGAATTTGGTGGCAACTGTTCAAAGTTTTGATATTTTTCACATTTTATGAACAGAATTTTGTTTATAATTATAAAATTCTTTTTATAAAATGTCAATGATAACAAAATCCAACATTAAAACATCAAAATATAATCAAAAAACACCAAAATGCAGTTATAAATTTTTGAAAAGTTTAAAACCTCAAAAATTAATTTAAATTAATTTTAAAAACTCTAAAATTAGACTACAAAATATCAAAATATTGTTAGAAAAAACAAAATTTGATTATAAACTGTTGAAAAGTGCAAAACTTCAAAATCTCCTTCTATTTTTCTCTGTAATTCTCCACGTCTCCACATCATAGATTAATGTACTTTTTATTTTTGTTGTTTTGTTTTTCCTTCCAGTTTTTACATAAAATTAATCTAAAATTAACTTATAATATAAAATTGATTTCAAAAACTGCATATAACACCCGATTGTTGCACAAAATTTACAGCAAATACAAACTTGACACAAAATCACTCATAAAATTCAGTTTTACTACAAAACTTTTTTTTCACAAAATTTATCAAAAATTGCACCGAAGACACGAACTTGATTACGAAATCACTCATAAAACTCAGTTTTATTGCAAAAAGTATCAAAAATTGCACAGAAACCTCATCTATTGCATAAAATTTGCAGCTTTTGTAAAATTGATCTAAAATTGTGCAAAAAAACTAATTAATAAAATGGAATTGATCCCAAAAATTGCGTATAAAACTTAATTCATGCAAAGAAATTACAGAAAACAAAACTCAGTTTTATTGCTAAATGTATTGAAAATTGCACAAAAAACTCATTTATTGCATGAAATTTACAGTTTTTTATAAAATTTATCTAAAAAAACTGACTTAGAAAGTAGAATTAATCTTAAAAAATGAGTATAAAACCCAATTCTTGCATAAAATTTATCACTCATAAGACTCAGTTTTACTACAAACCTTATTAAAAATTACACAAAAAACTCATTTTTTGTGTAAAATTTGCAGTTTTTTATGCAATTCATTTAAACTTAGTTTTATTGCAAAATGTTTCAAAAATTGGACAAAAAACTCATTTATTGCATAAAATTTGCAGTTTTCTGATGAAATTTGTCTGAAATTGTGCAAAAAAATGATTAAAAAATTGCAAATAAAGCTCAATTCTTTCACAAAATTTATCAAAAATTGCACCAAAAACCCAAATTTGATTACGAAATTACTAACAAAAATTAGTTATTGTTTGAAATTTGCAGTTTTTTTGTGAAATTTATCTAAATTTTTGCAAAAAAGCTAATTCATAAAATGAATTTGATCCAAAAATCGTCTATAAAACTCAATACAAAATCATTTATAAAACTCAGATTTACTATAAAATGTATCAAAAATTGCTCAAAAAACCCATTTTATGCATCAAATTTGCAGTTTTTTTTATAAAATTGATCTATAACTGTGCAAAAAATTGATTTATAAAATAGAATTAATTTCAAAAATTGCGTATAAAATAAAACTTGACCCAAAATCACTCATAAAACTCAGTTTTACTACAAAACTTAGCAAAAATGGCACAAAAAACTTAATTCTTGCACAAAATTTAACAAAAATTGCACCGAAAACACGAACTTGATTACAAAATCACTCATAAAACTCAGTTTTATTGCAAAAAGAATCAAATATTGCACAGAAACCTCATCTATTGCATGAAATTTGCAGCTTTTTATAAAATTGATCTAAAATTGCGCAAAAAAACTGGTTAATAAAATGGAATTAATCCCAAAAATTGCGTATAAAACCTAATTCTTGCACAAAATTTATAAAAATATTTACAAAAAACACGAACTTAGTTACCAAATCACTTATAAAATTTAGTTTTATTGATAAATGTATTAAAAATTGCAGAAAAAACTCATTTATTGCATGAAATTTACAGTTTTTTTAATAAAATTTATCTAAAATTGTGCAAAAATGATTCAAAAATTAAAAATAAAACTCAATTCTTGCAGAAAATTTATCAAAAATTGCACTGAAAACCCAAACTTAATTACAAAATCAGTTACAAATCTTAGTTTTATTGTAAAATATATCAAAAATTGCACATAACAATTATTTAATGTTTGAAATTTGCAATTTTTTAAAGAAATTTATCCTAAATTGTGCAAAAAACTGATTTATAAAATAAATTTAATCCAAAAATCGCGTATAAAACTCAATTTTTGCACAAAAATTGCACTGAAAACTTAAATTTAAATACAAAATCACTTAATAAAATTTAGTTTTAGTCAAAATATATCAAAAGTTGCACCAACATTTGCAGTTTTTTATAAAAATTTTCAAAAATTTTGCAAAAAATTGATTTATAAAATAAAATTGATTCAAAAATTGCAAATAAAACTCAATTCTTGTACAAAATTGATCAAAAATTGCACTGAAACCCGAACTTAATTACGAATTTACTCAAAAATCTGCAAAATGTATTAAAAATTAAGCAAAAAACTTATTTATTGCATAAAATTTGCAGTTTTTTATTAAATTTATCTAAAATTATGCAAAAAAAACTGGTTTATAAAATAGAATTGATCCCAAAAATTGCGTATAAAAACTAATTCTTGCACAACATTTATCAAAAAATTTACAAAATCACTTATAAAACTCAGTTTTATTGCAAAATGTATCAAAAATTGCATAAAGAATTAATTTACTGCATGAAATTTGCAGTTTTTTATAAAATTGATCTAAAATTGTGCAAAAAAAACTTGTTTATAAAATAAAATTGATCCCAAAAATTGCGTATAAAACTAAATTCTTGCACAAAATTCATCAAAAATTGCACCGAAAACACGAACTTGATTACGAAATCACTTATAAAACTCAGTTTTATTGCAAAATGTATCAAAAATTACACAGAAACCTCATCTAGTGCCTGAAATTTGTAGTTTTTTAATAAAATTTATCTAAATTTGTGCAAAAAACTGATTTATAAAATAAAATTGATTCAAAAATTGCAAATAAAACTCAATTGTACAAAATTTATCAAAAAAATTACAGAAAACCCAAACTTTGTTATAAAATCATTTATAAAACTCAAATTTACTATAAAATGAATCAAAAACTGCACAAAAAACCCATCTATTGCATAAAATTTGCAGTATTGTGCAAAAAATTAACATAAAATAGAATTGATTTCAAAAATTGCGTATAAAACCCAATTCTTGCACAAATATTATCAAAAAATTTACAGAAAATACAAACTTGACACGAAATCACTTATAAAGCTCAGTTTTCTTATCAAAAATTGCACAAAAAACTTATTTTTTGTGTAAAATTTGCAGTTTTTTATGCAATTCATTTAAAATGGTTTAAAAAAGTGATTTATAAAATAAAATTGATTCAAAAACCGCGTAAAAAACTCAATTCTTGAACACATTTTTCAAAAAATTTACAGAAAACACAAAACTGGTTACAAAATCACTTATAAAAATCAGTTTTATTGCAAAATTTATCAAAAATTAAACAAAAAACTCATTTATTGCATGAAATTTGCATTTTTTTAATGAAGTTTATCTATAATTGTGCAAATTTCATAAAATTTATGTAAAATTGCAAAAATGTGATTTATAAAATAGAATCCAAAAATTGCATATAAAACTCAATTCTTGCAGAAAATTTATCAAAAATTGCACTGAAAACCCAAACTTGACTACAAAATCACTCTTAAAACACAGTTTTATTGCAAAATGTATCAAAAATTAAACAAAAAACTCATATATTGCATAAAATTTGTAGTTTTTTTATAAAATTGATCTAAAATTTTGCATAAAAGTGATTTGTAAAATAAAATTGATCTAAAAATCGCGTAAAGAAATCAATTCTTGCACAAAATATATCAAAAATTGCACAGAAATGTGCAGTTTTTTCATAAAATTGATCTAAAATTGCAAAATTGCGTATAATACTTAAATTCTTAAACAAAATTTATCAAAACTTGCACAGGAAACGCAAACTTGATTACAAAATCACTTACAAAACTCAGTTTTATTGCAAAATTTAATAAAAATTAAACAAAAAACTCATTTATTACATGAAATTTGCAGTTTTTTAGGAAATTTATCTAAAATATTGCAAAAAAACTGATTTATAAAATAAATTTGATCAAAAAATCGAGTATAAAACTCAATTTTTCTACCAAATTTATCAAAAATTGCACTAAAAACCCAAATTTTAATACGAAATCACTTATAAAAATTAGTTTTATTATCAAAAATTGGACAGAAATTTTAGGTTTTTTCATAAAATTGATCTAAAATTGCAAAAATCTGATTTATAAAATTGAATTGATTAAAAATTTGCACTGAAAACCCAAACTTGATTACAAAATCAATCATAAAACTTAGTTTTATTTCAAAGTATATTAAAAATTAAACAAGAAACTTACTTATTGTATGAAATTTGCAGTTTTTTATAAAATTTATATAAATTTTTGCAAAAAGCTGATTTATAAAATAAAATTGATCCAAAAACTGCGTATAAAACTCATTTTTTGCACAAAATTTATCAAAACTTGCACTGAAAACCTAAATTTGAATACAAAATCATTTATAAAATTTAATTTTACTACTAAATATTTGATATATTTAGTAGTAAAATTAAATTGCACAGAAGTTAACAGTTTTTTTACCATATTTATCTACAATTGCAAAAATCTAACTTATCGAAAAGAATTGATCTAAAAATCGCGTATAAAACTAAATTCTTGCACAAAATTCATCAAAAATTGTACTGAAAATCCGAACTTGTTTACAAAATCACTTATAAAACTCAGTTTGAACACAAAATGTATCAAAAATTAGACAAAAACCTTATCTATTGCACAAAGTTTGCAGTTTTTTTATGAAAATTATTTAAAGTTGTCATAAACTTATTTATAACAAAAAAAATTGCTTAGATAGCTTCAAAATTGCACAAAATAAACATTTATAACATCAAAATCGTCCAGAAAAATCATTTCAAGCATAAATATTTACACAAAAACTATTTATGAAATTTGCTTTAAACACCTAAAAATTGCACAGAGTTGGTAACATAAAATTCCGCAGAATACTAAATTCTAGCATGAAAATCTAACCAAAATCACAAAATAATGAAATTTATCAAAATTAAAGTACAAACAATACGACAATAGTATTGACGTAAATGCTTGTTGTGGAGGATGGGTAGATGAGCGTGTGTGACATATATTAATAATTTATTAAATAACAGAAAGTAACAATTAAAAAAAACTTTATTTATTTTTTTACCAGTTTTGAGATCATTCATCTCATCTTAAATAAAATTGATAATTTTATTTATAGATAAAGATTTAAAATTAGATCATTTTCTTAACATATACATAACTTAGTATGTGCAAAAATAATTAATCAAAACAATTATCAGGCAAATAAAATCAACTTAAAAATTTAGAAGAAATAATAAACAATTTTTAAATAAAAATTGACATTGAACGTCATTAACCTAGATACTGTCTTCTTATTAATAATAATAATGTAACTTTTTTAAATTATTTTAGTGACTATTTGTATATCAAAAAAAAAACATACAATCCTTAAATTACAAACACTCTAGTAGATGAGTGGAGCACTTCAGTTCAATGTATTTAATTGCAATTATAAACTAAAGTACTCCGCTTACCCATCTAAATGTTAGTGATCTGTAGATTAAAAATAATCTTTTTATATTTGAATTTATACACTACTAGCGTTTGCAAGACAAGCTAACACACAAATCATAAATAGTGGGTCTGTGGATTAAATTGAAGTACTCTGTCTACTCATCCAAGTATTAGTCATTAAGAGATTGGATTATTCTCCTCTTTGCAAATGTTACAGACAAATACTTGAGTTGGATGGCAAATACCCAATTAATAAATTTCAGGTTTGTTGCTCCTAATTTGAGAAAACATAAAATTGAAGTACAAACAATATTATAGTAATATACAACGTAGATGCTTGGTGTGGAGGATGGGCGGCGGATAAATAGATAAACGTTTGTAACATAATAAACATTATTTTATTTATAAAAGTGTAACAATTTAAATTTGTTTTCTCAGAAGCTTTTGTGTTGTGAGTAGACGGAAAGAATGCTATAAATATAGTTATCAACATCTAAACACTGGAAAAGAATTTAACAAATACTAGATTGCAAAAAAAAGAGTTGTTTAGGTATCTAATCCAATAATACAAATGATGTTCGAGTATTTAAGAAATAAAAAAATTAAGATTTTTATTTGACTGTACCTCGTATATTAAATTAATTTAATTTAACACAAACAATCAAATAAACAATTATTTAATTGTTTCTGAATGTAATACCATTTAAATTCTGATATATTCATACGCTTTGGAGATGATATTAAAATTGGATTGAATTGAATATCTCTATAAAATAAAATGTAGGTAGCGAGTGAGTAAGCTCAAAGGAATCATAAATTTAATGTTGCATTAAGTACATATAGGTCGCATATCCCCATGTACTTCAATAGAGCGAATACAATGCGATGTTTGTTTTCTTTGAAATAAAAGACTGAAAAATGCTTGCAAATATAATAATATTACAGGTCACAAGTTTTCATACATTTTCAGTTTATTGATTCGAAAAAAAAAACATATTTACAACTGTAGAATATAAAATGAATAATATATCAAAGCTTACTTAAATAAACTAATTATTCCCTAGTTTTGCTACAATGTATTGGAAAGAAAAGTTTTATACAATTTTATTATTTATACTTTTTATATTAGCATTGATTTCTCACAAAAACTGCTCTTTTTTACCATTTACGTCTTCTAAAAGGATGGATATATCGACAACTGATTGACATAAAACTACCTTAAAAATCCAGCGTAAATCCAAGTGAAGCGAGTGTAAAAATTAATTTAGACGTGTGAAACTAAATTACATAGAGTGACATTGATCGGAACACGGCGTGAAACGTATATCGGTTTATATATCTACTTCTTCGATGTGTATTGATTAGAAGATATTTTCGGATGTGCACAAATATCTCCTGTTTGATCTATGTTTTATGAGTTGCTCAAAGGCGTTATTACTAATATTAAAAGACGTGGCGAGGGTCACATTCGCAATATTATTGGTAATAAAATACGTTACGGAGATTGATGAGGTTTTTATTAATAATTGGTAATAACAAGAAATATTACTTTTTTTTGTTCAAATTGAATTATAAATTTTAGTTTGTTTTAGATAGATAAATATGATAGCATTAGAAAAAACGTTTTTTGGTGAAAATTTAATAATAAACGTGATACAACAGCGAATAATCTACAACGTCACCGGTTATCTGTGCAGTTTTGGTAATATATATTAAATACATTAGCGCACCATGCTGTTACAATAAACATTAGCTACCCAACCATATCAAGATTGATAATGTACAAATATTAATTAATTATAACAATTTTTATCAAGCATGCAAAAAGCACATAAATTAACATAAAAATCAACAAGAATATTAAGTCCCTGAAGTACCAACATTGTTAGTATATTATATTTTTACAAGGCTAACTTCAAACTTCTAAATTGTAAAATTTAGATTAACCAATCTAAAAATAACTCTTCATTTATTTTATGAGTACTCCTAAAAAATGCAGACGGCATCAATCAAATTTCTATTTTCATCATAAACGTACGACTATAAAAAATATTAAATGATCCCATAGCGTGCACCCTATAAAATATGTTCTTAATCGCCTGCGATCTAAACCGCAACACTGATTTTCTAGTAATACACTTTCTTAAATGAGGGGGAGACGCGAAAAAAAAAACACCATCAGATAAATTAATGTGGTAGCGCATTAAGCGGGAGTTATCATTATATTGCGGCAAGGTTAACACGGAGCTACTCTTCCTCTCTCGAGATACCAATCGATGGTCCTGACCGCAATCTCTTATCGTCTATAGATTTCAATATGTTGGCATGACTGCGTTTTAACAAGATTCTGTATTGTTCGGGTCCTATTGTTTTGTAGTTTACTACTTCAAGCTTGTGTGCATAAGTATTACACAGTTCTTTTTGTGCTTTGTATTAAATAAGCATAACATTTTATATTGACTTTTATTAGTAGTGAATTTAGCAAAATTTGATTTATTCATTAAATGTTCAGTTCTATAATAGATACTGAGTTATTATTATATTTTTATTGAATGACTATAAAATGCATTAAGGTTAAATTTATACACTTTATACAGGGTTAGTCAAAATTACAGAAACACCTAAATAATTTTCCAAACGCAAAAAATGTCAATAAAAAATTTAATATACAGGGTCTTTAATTTATTATGAAAATTTGGTAACATTTTTTTAAGCAAAACATTTATAACACCCTGTATACCCTATATATGTTGCAGTAATACTACCACACAAAACAATAAAAACCAGTCTACAAACATTACGTAAAAGTTTAAAAACAAAATATACCAAAAGCAGAAAAGAATACTAGAGGAAAATCTGCAACAACATTTATGATCATTCCTAAAGTGAACAAGTTTACAAAAGTTATAAAGTTTAAAAGAACAAATAGTAAACATCCCTTCTGGCTTAGATGGTCTATATAATGAAGTGTTAAAAGCCATGGTAAATCATAAATTGTCCGCCAATTTCCAGCAAAATTATACAGAATCTCTGTATTTGAGTTAAAAAACAGAAATTATTTTCATTGCACTTAGACCTTTTAGACATACCTTCTTCAGTGGTAACTTTTTAAACACAATATACACCAAAAACAAAAAAAAATCTGCAACATTATTCATGATGAGTTCCAAAGCAAAGGAGCCTATAGAAGTACCGCCATTAAAGATTATTATGCAAAAAGATGCGAATAAGGAAGAACCATTGCCTAGATGGACTATCTAATAAAATATTAAAAGCCTTGGTAAAGCAATACTTAAATTATGGACAACTAGTATATAGTGGATGTCTAAATTTCCAGTGGTAATCTGACAGTGTTTTCTTAGTACAAAAGCTAACCTTTCTCCTCTATGCTGACCAAAGCCAATAATCTCCTAACAAAAATTCTCTTGAATATAAAAGATATTACAGATTATTTAAAAAAATTGCAAATAGTTATTGTTTTGGATTTACTCCTTTGTTGTATCATCCTATTTTAAACGCATTGTATGTGTCATCAAACCCCAAATAAAACTAAAATCAGTATGACGTATGTCAGGAGCTAGCAACTAGCTGCTTATATCAATCGTGATTAATAATGGTGTCCCCAAAAGTCAGTATTTAAACCTAATCCTTAAAACCTAACCTATGGCAATGTGCGTAATCTGGATCTGCTAAAAAGCGTATAGCTAGCAGGGATATGACATCCCATGACATTCCAATCCTACTACAACTATAAATGAACTGGATATTAATACCAACAAAAAGCACTAGCAATTGACCGTCAAAATGTAGTTTAAAATGGACAAAATTAGACGGCATAAACTTCGTAGGAATCAATATTATCTGAATCTGAAAAAGCTTAAAATACTTGAAAATTATAAAGACCAACAAAATTACTTACAAATCACTCTAACTGCAGAAAACACAATGAGGAGCTTAATGATTAGTAGCAAAAAACATGGCTAGTATTAGAAGTCCAGGGAACGTAAGTGTTGCAGATTTGAATTTTTTTTTGTTGCTCAACAGCAATAATGTAAACAATAGAGAGCTATAAAAATCATATAACTCCTTTTATGAGGAGGATAAGAAAGAAGGGAGCCACGTGAAAAAAGCATATAGTTCCGGACGTAGAAAAGTAAATTAAAAAAAACACTTACTAACTCACCCAAGTTACTTACCAAAAATAGATGTCTTGTATTTTATTTGTAAAGCACCAAGAAACCAAAATAGAACCTTGTCACGATCAATAGTCGTAGCGACTATTGACGTATTATCACATATAGTTTTAAAAAACATGTCTTTGAAATTGCTAATAGGTCAAAATCTGTCCAAACCTACCGGTGGCGGAGTTGGGCCCCACTTTAACAACAAACAATACTTAAGACAAGATGCAGAAACTCAAATTCTAGCTGCTAAACTTTATCAACTTTTAAACGCCTAACTTAATAAAAACGTTCAATATACCATCAACAATTAGAGAAATTTCCAATTGCTTGATCACAAACACTTAGGTGGGTAAATTCAAAAGCATAAACCTAGTGCCTCATCAACCTACCCAAATGTTTGTCAAACAAATATTGGTTATATAACCAACAGCCATTCTTTGACATATCATAGCTACACCAACAGTTGAAAAATTATCCAGTTGCTTAATCACAAATACTTGAACGGGTAGGCAAGGTACACCAATTGAAACTACCCGCTTACAGTAATAAACTTGTTACCCAAGTGTTTGTCATCCAGAAATTATTCTTTTGACAATTCATAGCTGCAAACATATCAACATTTGCAAAATTATTTAATCGCTTTATCACAAATACTTGGGCGAGTGAGCGGAATACGCCAATTAAAACTACTCGTTTACTATCATAAACCTAGTAACCCTCCAGCCTACCCAAATATTTGTTGTTCAGGAATTGGTTGTACAACAATTTTGTAAACGTTTTCTGCAACCGCCTCATGGAATATTAGTAACACTAAGCCAAACACTTTATACGTGCAAAACCAATGTAAAGGTACCAACCCAAAGCCATCAACCTGCTACAACCGCTTTCTACATTTACAAGCTTTCCACATGCTCAAATAAAAGCAAAACTTTCAACATTACGACAGATAGGTAGTATTAAAGTAAACTGAACTACAATATAAAATAATGTCTTGAACAACAAAAAAGACTTAAGTAATACAAATGTAAGAATGTTTTATAACAACTTTTTTGTTGAAAGAAAAAACCCATCCAAAAACAAAACGATATTTTAAATTCTTTAATATTTACGTAATCGTGTTCTAACAGCATAAGATCTTTAAACTCATTTTAGGACTACATTTTTCGACCAAACAGTTAAAAATTAATAAAAAAACTAACTTTAAAAACCTGTGCAAAAAATCGTAATATATGCCTTTCAAATTTCCCTTACGTGCATATTAATTGGGAACAATAAACACAAACATTCTTCACTGATAAGTGATGATTCTATATTACGCGTTGTTATAGTTAAACAAGTGTTTTCACACGTCTTGGCAAATAGTATTCAGCTTCTGCAGTAAGTTATTTAGTAACGGCTTTAAAATAGTTTTAAATAAAATAGGTCTTTAAAACAATGTTTACCTTGTTCAAAAAAAATTTAAAAGCTTAACGTTATATTAATAATGTACTATAAAAACATTTACAGCTTACATTCATTTACAAAATAATGCAAAACCAAATAATGCATTACCATAAATTTCCACAAACAAAAACAAAGTATGTGTACTATGAATTGGCCTACACTAGTCCCGACTTACACTCTCAAAGATGATTGGGATTTATTAAATAAACATATTTAGAAACGTGTACAACCCAAATTTTCCATCAGCTAAAAGAAGCAGTAACAAATTTGAAAAATTTTTAAATCAAAAAAGGATACACACAATATTGAACCTCACACGCAATATTAAACCTCGCACAAATTCAGTACTACAACATTATTTATAAAAAATGCATCTACCTTCATTATGTTTTTCGTAGTGCTTATCAATTGTTTTAGCATGATATCTTAAGAACAAATAATGACTTGATTGTAAATTTATTGATTTATTAGAACATTTTTTTTTAGTCTATAGATGATAAAACGGCCCAAACTGCAAAACTTAAAACGCAATCAACAAAACGGCCCAAAACTAACAACAAAACTGGAAAAACATAATTCAATCCAAACAGGTATTGCATAAAACTCTCAACCCAGAGTAAAAAAAATCAGTTACCTTTCATAAATTTTTGACAGATACACAAAAACTTTTGCAGTTTTAATTACAATGAACTGAACGCTGACAAACTCGCCGGAATGCATGCCAAATTGCCGCTCTGAAGCTCAGGTTTTAAGCGTTCTTTGTTGGCGATTAGTGCAAAATAATCCTGGCGCTACTGTCGTTGCGCTTGCCAAAATATAAACAGAAAAACTTGATTTGCAAGTTTAAAATGTTGCTATAAAAAAGTATCCGTGTAAATGCACCAAAAGTACCTGCAGTTTTATTGTAAATCAAAAGCAAAAACGACCACTGATACTTGGGGTAACAACCGGACAAATATACGCTAAGTCGTCTCGTCTTTCATTTATATCTTCTACTTGTTAGGCTGACTACAACGTCTATTGCCACTTTAGTTGAGAATGTCCTTTTAAGGCCAATGCAATTTAACTTATTTGCTCAACTATAAAAGTGAGCAAGGCATGTTGTCGTTTGTAAGCTTGGCTGCGTCGCACATCTCTTAAGAAAATAAAAAACGGAAGATTTTTTGATTCTAAATTGTGTATCAGTATAGGTTACATAGTGTATACATATAATATGTTTGTGTATTGGCACTTCAGCTACTGAAGCAATCTATAAGAGCTCTACTTTTCACTGCCAACTACCTCTCAGCCTGAAAACCAACCATTCACTATAAAACAATAAACGTCTGAATATATAATTGAATGTACAAGCAAATAACAAAGAAAGAGAATAACTGTGCAAAGCGGAAAAACAACAACTTTGCAATCTGAATTTAAACTAACTCACCAACCAATCATCCAAGATACAAAAACATCTTTAACAATATACGTGTAAATGTGTAATCAAAATGTGCAAGCAAATATTAGATGTATAAGTTGATCTGCCATAGAAAACACGGACAAACAATCAGATTTATGCAGATAATCTAGAATAAAAATAACCGTACAAAGTAACTAAAAATAGTTAGATCTGCAAAAAAAGATGTAAACAATCACCTTAACATCCCACCCGGGCCTAAAAAAGCATAAAATAGCTATATTTTAAGCAAGTAGAAAGAAAAAAAAAAGAACAGTAGTAAATTGATTTTACTGCAGCTTGAAGATCACACTCAAAGCTAACTGCAAAAAAAAATATATAACGTCAAAACCTATTAGCAAGAGATAACAAGTAAGAAAAAAAAAAGGTAAGCAGTGGTAGGCCCGCAGCACTAATTCTACGACCAGTTTAGGACTCCCGGAACAGACCGTGAAGAAAAGAGTTGCTATTGGTCTAAATCTCTCATACTGCTGCCTTCTACGTCTTTAAACATAAAAGAATAACTAGGTTGTGTAGTTGTGTACTTAAGGAAGTAATAAATAGCAAGATCGACTTGGTAGAGACTAAGTAAACTCATCAATTTGTTACTAGTGAGGAGCTGCGAGTGATAATTATATTACGTCTAAGATATCAAATAACTAATTAAATATTTTTGTTGGTTGAGAAACAAAGTTGCAATAAACTGAGCTGAGTTTTTAAAGAAGAAAAAAAAATCTTTTCTGCAAGCGTTAAAAGTCCTTATGTCCAAAGAAGAGTTGGTAATATCCAATCTCTTGACGAGCAACATAAGGATGAGTGGGGCACGCCAGTTTATAATTACTAACTGAAATGCCCACTCACCCGCTCAAAAATATATTTTCAATCTTTTGATAACCAACAATTAAGCGGGTAGATGGGTTCCTTAAAATTATATTTACTATCTAGTAGTTTAAACTGGTGTACCAACTTACGCTCCCAAAAGTTTGTTACAAAATATTAGAAGTTTATCCTTTCTGTAAGCGTAAGATAGTTTTTTATCATAGAAGAAAAAATTGTATCTAATATTTTAATAATCAACAATTGAATAAGTAAATAGGTACCTCAACTTATGGTTACTATCAAGAAGTTATTAAAAAATTTAAAAAAAATTTCTATTTGCAAGCATTAGTTTCAAGAATTATTATTTTATTTAATTGACCTTTCTACCTTTCGGTGTAAGGCGAAAATAATAATATACAATAATATCTTGATGACAAACACTTAAATGGGTCATTCCAATCCATAATTATGCACCCAGAATTATGTTTACCATCTACTTGTGTGCTCACACACCAAGAATTTGTTATTAAGAAATTAGACATTTTTCCTATCTGCAAGCGTTACTTGCTTCTTAGTCATAGCAGGAGAAGGTAATATCTAATCTTTTGATGGCCAACACTGAGTAAATAAGTAGGCACTCCAGTTTATAGTTATTATCAAGAAGTTTAAAATGGAGTGTCCAAGAGTTTCTTAATAAAAAACTAGAAGTTCTTTTTCTTGCAACTGTTAGAATTTTTCGTGTTAAAGAAAAAAATGTGATACTCAATTTTTTGATAATTAACAATTAAGGGAGTAGGTGAATCATTCCAATCCATGATTATCATCAAGTAATTTGGACTAGAATGTCCACTCAACAGTCCTATAGTTTGTTATCAAGTTGAAAGTTACTCTTCTTTGAAAGCGTTCTAAGTTTAATTTAAAAAGAGAATTGTGATATCCAAGTTTTTATTAACCAACACTTAAGTTGGTGAGTATATCTTTCCATTTTATAATTACTATTGAATAGTTTGAACCTAACCTAGAGTTTCAAAATTGAGTATAAAAAAAAAAGCTTTTTTTTTTCTCAGAAAAATTAGCAAAAAACAAAAATTAATCGTTTTCTGTAAACTAGAAAAAAAGAGTTTTAGTTACTAGAATTGATTTATATTATTAAATATAAGTATTTCAAATAATATTTATAAAGTGATTTGATTAAAAAATGCATGTAATAAATATGTAAAAGAAAGAGAATGAGACGCGCACAGCTATGCAAAGTCGCCGGTGATTCCCTTCCGTATTTCGGTAAATCCCCAAAAATACATTTTTTTTTATAATATTAAGTAATTTATAAAAAATATTAGGTCTTTAGTTTACCTTTTAAGCTTCCTCTTTTGTTATAAATTTTTTGCGCTTATCCCAATTTTCACCGTGTTTTTTCAATTTTTCCTGTTTTTTTTTAACCTAACCTAACCTAAGTTACGTTAGGTTTAAGTGGCAACTAACGCTCACATAGGCCTCAGATGAGCCAGTTGTGTTACCATAGTACTTAAAAGTACAACCTTCCTCAGGGGATTTTGTCAAACCATTTCGAGCCTTAAATGAACTTCATGAGAGTCTGCGCATTTAGTGATGCGAGGTCAAAAAGGTCATCAAAGAAAGGTCGGCCTAAGAAGAGCAATCGTGTTTTGGACAGAGAGGGGCATTGGCATAAGTAATGCTGAACACTCTCCTCTTCCTCCTCGTCCAGGCAGCCTCTGCTAATGGGGAAGTATTCCGTGATGACTCCCACTGCCAGTCTGATATCGTTTCTTTTTAGAGAGACGATGTTGGTGTTTCTTTTCCTGTTTCGGTGAGGCCATACTTGCCTGGTTACCTCGCAGGTGTCTTCATCTCTCCGTCTTCTCTCCGCTAGGTTCTATGTTATTTCGGCTATGGTTTCCTTGCACGAGGCAAATGGAATACCAATATCCTGTAATATTTCGGTTGAGTGCAGGCTTGTGCCATTCTTTGCAAGCTCATCCGCTTTAGTGTGACCTGGGATCCCGCTGTGGCTTGGTACCCACATGAGTCTCAAGTTTGTGTGTGCTGCCAGCTCGTTCTGATTTCTCCGACAGTCAGAGACCACTGTTGAGTTGGTGTACACGCTAGTAATTGTCCTGAGAGCAGCTTGGCTATTGGTGTAAATGTGAATCTGTTCACCATGGTTACCATCAGCCACTCTGCTGCTTCTTTTATGGCGGTTACCTCCGCCTGTAGAACGTTGCAGTAGTCTGGCAGGCGTAGGCTGATTCTGAGGTTGAGGTCGTTGGAGAAAAGCCGTCTGTATAGACCTACGTGTGTCCTGCTGGTATCCCTTTCTTCTCCATCCACTCTTCTTTAGAGGGTATGTGGTATGAGAAATTGTTGCTAAAAGCAGGTGTTGCTAGACAGCGGTCTATGTTTTTAGGCACCCCTTTAAATTCATTGATTTTTCCGGCGTGACCACGATAATCCGATGTCATTTGCACCAAATTTAGTCTGAGTGCTGTGGTAATGGCAAGTTGCTTGCCCATTAGATCGACCGGGGCTATGTCCAGGATTGTCTACAAGGCTTTTGTAGGCGTCGTTCTCATGACCCCCGTTATCATAACCTGACCTAACGTATGAAGCAAAAACATGCTACACAACTCGGACAGTCTTCAAACTGCACACAGAAAAGGATGGAAAAAGTAATGATGGGTATAAAGAGAAACAGATATCGCAATAAAAGAATACAAGCTGTTACCAAAATAACAAATATTGCAAAAAACAAAGTCTTTAAAATAGGACCACGCCGGACACGTAGCAAGAAACCGTAGGAGTCAAAATATTATTGAATGGAGGCCATATGAACACAAACGACAAAGAAGAAGACCACCAAATAAATGGTATGACGTCTTAAAACAAGTAGCGAAGCTAGCGTAGATAAGAAAAGCACAACATCGAGAACGATGGAAGGGTATTAAATAATCCTACGTACAAGAATGGACATAACAGGCTAAGGAAGAAAAAGAAAAAAAAAAGGGTTTGAATTGGAATACATACAAGCCCAATAATTTGTTATTTTAAAGTTAGAAATTACTCCTCTCTAAAAACGTTAGATGTCTTTTATTCATAGAAAAAAAAAATCAATTTCTTACATCTCCAGTTCATGATTTGACCTTTGAGTAGATTGAACTGTAGTACAAGACTATATGACTAAAACTAGATCATCGACAAATAAGAATGCTGCCTGAATTCCCTCTACCACAAAAAAAGTCAAAAAAACTTCAAAATAACAGAAAACAAAACTAACACAGAAAAACGCACCAATAAAAAAAAATGGATGAAGAACAAAATACTGAATCTTATGGAAAAGAGCATAAAATCAAAACCAGTCTTTAAATTTGATGAGACAGATTGGTTTTTCTAAGAATGCCCCAAAGTGAAGTACGTCTAAAAGCACGACATGCACAAAAAGTAAAAAAAGCAATATTGCCATACAAAATACTACCTGCCCATCAATAACTAAAGAAGAAGTAGAAAGAAAAATCAATAAGACAAAAAACAGAAAAATTCCCACAAAAATTTCAAAAAACTGGCTCAAATTAATCTTTGAAGTAACGCCAAAAAAAAAACAAATAAACGTAGCAAAGTTTTATTCATCAAATAATATACAACAAAATAGAAGAACACGTAAAAAAAACACAGTTTGTTAAATTTTGCTAAAGCTTGAGAACAAGAGAAACGTTATTTAGCCTAACACAAACATGCAGAAATGTAAACCAAAAAGTAATGATGTACTTTATCAACTTTGAAAAGGCATTTAACAAGCTAAAACACATCAAAATGTTGGAATTAATTAAAAAATGCTGAAAAATGTCAAAAGCTTTGATTCATTTCAAAACTCCACTAGCAACAAACAACAAACATCAAAATAGAAGTAAAACCCCCACTAGTATTTAATTATGCAGAGCAAACCATCACAAAAGCTCCAAAAAAAAAAACAAAAAACCTATTTGTAATTGGGACCCCAATCTTTAACTGAAATACGTAGATGACACACTGTGGATAATCTAAAAGCACTATAAAAAATAATCAACGGAAAGCACAAAGTAAACATAAAATTGAACACAAAGAAGACCAAATACAAATAATTATAAGCAAAACATTCAAATCAGATGGATGATGATCTTCTTAAATATGCTAATAAAATACATTAAATGCACCTTGAATCACTCACAAAAGTTCTGTTCACGTTCAATGAGATTGCATTCACACGTATGAAAAAAGTACTGAACAAGATCTGAATCTAGCGCTGCAAATGCTTAGGTGCAACGTGTTTTCAGTCCTTAAGTATAAAATCAAAGCATGGACATTAATGAAACCTTAAAAAACTAAAAGCATTTGAGATGTGGCGATACCAAAATATACTTCACATCAGGAAGACGCAACACATTCAAAATGAAACTTTTCTAGAAAAAGAAATAGAACTAATACGGACTATAAAGACAAGAAAACTTGCATACCTCGCACCCAGAAATATAACATTCTGCACATAATCATGCAAAAAAAAAATCAATGGTAAACAAGGTGCGGAAAGATAAAAAACATTCTGGCTAAAAAATCTCCTACAATAGTTTAGATTAAGGGGGAGAATAGTTGCGCTATTATAAGGGTTCACAGCATCAAACTCAGCAAGAAAACGCCTGAATATAATTGAATAAAATTTTCACACATTGTAGAAGAAAATTTAATCTATGTCCTCAAATTTGTAGAAATTTGATGCAATAAATCGTTTCTCCGCAATTAATTTTTAAAAAGTGACGTTTTTAATTAATTCTTTGTTAATTTTTTACTCTTTAAATATGACTTCAAATCTTTAACCAAAAACATAAAAACATAGAATATTGTATGTAGTTCAACATATAAAAAGAGTGATGACTAAAATATTATCGTTTGGATATTGAGTTGGTTGGCGTTTTGTCCCATAAAAAGCAATTTTTGTTTAAAAACGGCGCTGTACGTGTCAATATTTTTGTAGAGAGAAAGGTTCACCGATATTCTCGTAGATGTGATAGGATTTAATATTTTTCTATAACAGTACTTCTAGTGGCACCGCAACAGGACGGGGCGACTAAACCCGGCAATTCTCTATCGTTAACTGTTGTTGTTTAAAGCGCGGTCAATAACGCAATGATAGCCAATGTTTGATAAGCTGATATGACACATTAAGAAACTTTAATTGCAGTACAAAGTATGTCCTAACTAAGGCGGTTTGAGATTTGATACAAGGTTTGATTCATATCCAAATTTGTGTTGCGTACTTTATTTTGTTGCTGCTGAAAGCTGTTTCCAAATAAAAACTAAACCTTGTACTGTACAGCATAGCGCTTCAGAGCCATAGTATCTCCGCACCGAATCTTGAATCGTGACCTTTCGACAATTTAATTTTTAATTTTAATCTATTTGGCCATAATGCAAGTAAAAATCAAAGTCTCTTCTCGATTATCAAGACTGCTTCAATTGCAGCAAACTCAAATCCGCAAGTAACTTTGGTGAAGAACAATATTATTCTGACTGAGATAATATAAGATAAAAATATAAAAAGTACAATACGGTTTATATCTAGCGTTATTTTGTAATTTTTGTTACTATTTAATAATATAATCCAGCTTCTTAAAATGACTTTGCGCTTGAGTACTTAGCAGATTTATTAAAATTATGAACCTATTAGAGTATACATTTAAATAAATTGCTGTGCATACACATTAATATAATTAATTAAAACTAAAAGCTCACTCAAAAATATATAATTTTTACTTTTGCATTAATTAATTAACTATAAACTTAAATCATTAAAAATATCTAAACTAATTAAAGTTTCTTCTACAATAATTGTTGTAAATAAAACTTTTAACTTCCCCAACTATAGTTTACTATTCTCTAATATAAATATATAATTCAGTTAACGTTGAGCTAAGTACTGAATGAAATGTATTTAATTTAATATTTAATAGTTTGCGTGCCGCTTCATAATTCTATAGACTTATGATGTAATCTATAATGCGGCGTGTAAAAAGCAAACGGGTAAATATTTGACACGAAAGAAATGTTTGTGTTTACATAGTTTTATATGTTGTTTTATTGTTTGATATGCATCTGATGTTTTTTTGTAATGCTAATTAAAATGTTATGAATAATTATGTTGATTATGTCATCAAAAGACTTATATTATTTACCTTGTGCCTTTAATTTTGTTTACTAATTTTAATATATCCGGCAAATTAGATGTCTATAGTTTTTAAAATTATGTTTATGCCGTGACAAAATAAATTTTAACAATCAGACTAAAAGTGCCGTATTGCATCTGTTATAATACCCTAATAATTGCAAGAATGTTATTTTTTAAAAACAAATAATCGTAAAGCAACTTCATGCCGTGACACACAGATTACGAATCAACATTTTGAGGTTATGTGAGTGTCAATATTATTTTAGGTTATGTAAATTGCCTGCCAGACTTATCGCACAGATTTATTATCATTATTAGTTAGATATTAATATCGTTTTAAGTTACGTGAGTGGCATGACTCAAATCACAAAAAAGACAATCTTTTTTGTCAACATATGATTACATTTTGAGAATTTAAGCGTAACTCTTTAGTCGGGATAAAGGATTAGATATCAACATTATTAAAATATATTTTGTTAAATAAATTATTCAATGGTAGCAAAGCAACGTAAAACATTATTGCATTTGATCCATTCATTGTTTAAACAATTCTACAGTAATCCAATATTAGTCTAGACACAAAATTAATAAGATATAAAACGATTATTTTCCTTAAATGTAAATATCCACTAACTAAAATTTAACCAGTTACAGTTACTCATAATATTTTTGCAAAAATAAAATTCCAACCGAATCAGTTTATTTTACACTTCAATCGCACATGACTAAATACAGATTTTTTAGGATTATTTTTAGCCGGATTTACATTATTGAGTAAACTCATTCGTAGGCGTGACACTCATTTCCCACGAATGTAAACACGCAGCAATAAAATTTATTACGAGAAATTCCAGAACAATTTGTTCTCAAACATAACATGCAACGATTATTTCCAATTAGACTTTGATTGAAATTCTATAAATAGTTTTAATAAGTAAACAAACTGCAAGTTTACAATAGAATAAATATAAATTAATAATCAGTTCATAAATTAATTAATACATCCTTAGCGTTATCCAAACAAAAACTAACAGTTTATTTGATTATGCCAATGAACTGATGTCTTGTTTATTTTCCACAAGCGACTTACGAGTATAGCTGAAATTCACATGGTGTAGACGTTTGCCCTCCTTCTCCATTTTCTCCCGTACGAAATCTCAGCAGTATCAGAGCCTCAACGCCCACGATCGATACTCTCTTTTATTATATGCCGCAGACTTCATTATATTACTAACGATTTGTCTATATTGCTACACATACTGTCGTCTGCTGCGGCGATGTGACAAGTTTGTTAAGTCAATCTAAATATTGTCGTATCGCAAGGGGATATTATAGTTTACATGGAAAATAATAGGATTTACATTGCGATATAATGAGATTTAAATAGAGATTTGTGTAAAAAAGTTCTGTAATAAGTTTATAGAAGCAAATTGATATTTCTTAGTTTGCACATTATTCATGCAAGAATAAGAACTTTAAATTATGTTTAATATTTATGTTTTATTTCAATAAAATTAACAATTTTATTTATTATATTCTTATCGAGCATGTTAAATCTAATCTTAAACAAATTAAATTTTATAATTGGGCTAGCTGAGATCGACAAAAGCAATGATTCTAAAACTTTTTAACTACTCAGTTACGACTAATAACGTATATCCTAAAAATTTGAGAAAATACTAAAAAAACTTGAAGATTATTTGAAAAATTGGTTTATGTTCTTTTTCTGTTTGGAGTTTGAACTACCTTTTATTTTGATTTTCAGGTATAATGACATTAATTAATGAGTTGACAGAAATTTAGTTTTATGTTTGACATTTACGAAATGGGACGCTTTACACTTGAACAAAGTTAGGAAATAATGAAAACTTACTTCCAAAATGGTGAGTTTTCTACTCAAACGGTAAGAAATTTACGAAACAAATTTAATAAAAAAGAAGTGTCTTCAACGCAGTTTGTGGACTAATTTGTGAAGCTAGTTTGAATATAACAACACGTTCACGTTCACGTTCAAGTTCCAGTGCGCTCAACCAAAAAACTAAATGCTGTTGCTCAGAGTGTGCGTGAACATGCATTAACATCAACTCGTCATCGTTCTCAAGAACTGAACATTTCTCGCACTTCTATGAGGAGAATTTTGCATAAAGACCTTGATTTGAAAGCTTACAAAGTTCAAATAGTCCAAGAAATAAAGCCTCATGACCATCCGATGCGTTTTCAGTTTGCCCAACGAGCTAAAGATCCTTTGGCTGTAGATGAGCATTTTTATTAAAAAATCGTGTTTTCCAATGAAGATAATTTTCATCTCGGAGGCTATGTCAATAAGCAAAATTGTCGCATTTGGGGATCAGAAAATCCACACATGACTATTGAACATCCTATGCATCCACAACAAATAACCGTTTGATGTGGTTTTTGGTGGTTAAAAATGGCCCACCATTCAGATGCAGGTGGTGAAGTAATCGTTTCTTCTACTAGAAATGTCCATCTGGGTTATAGTGAGTTAGGTTAGGTTAGGTTAGGATGTGCAGGGGGGGGGGGAGGTTTAACCCCTACCAGGCGCGTCCTCAGGTGGCGGATAGGGAAGTTGCACACGCAAACCAACACCATTGCACGGTAACCATGCTTTAGCACAAGATTACCACTTTCCTCTTACCTTTCCTTTTTTGACCTGTCGACCTCTCTTGGTCAACTCTTCGGTTTACTCTAGACCACCTTTAAGCTCCTGGTGCTATTAGGTATTGAGAGCTAAGGAGCTAAGCATTTTTTTTTCTTATACCTAATAAAAAGGTGGAACTTAACACCATAATCTACGGACAGGGTGCGCGGCAGCCAAAAGCCACAAAATGGACCCCCGCGCAAGATGAGGACGCACGGGTGGAAAATCCTTTTTCCACCGGCAGGCCCCAAAATCAGTAAGGGCCCAGCAAAGCTCTACCGGTAGTCAAACTTTTACTTTGCGGCTGGTAGTAGCGTAAAAATGCACTCACTAAAATGTCTACAACAAATGACAAAGCCTCGGAAAAGATGACACCGCGTGGATTGGCTACCACCGGTGTGACGGATCAACCAAACGACCCCGCTACGAAAATAGACACAAATACAGAAATACCCAACGATGACAACACGGCGATGAAATTGGATAAGGGCTACTGGCTGAACAGGGCAGACGGACCAACTTGAGCAGATCACCCGGAAGGAGAATCCTGGCAAGTAGGCCCACGACCTCTGACCCGGAGCCAAATAATGGCAACACAGACAGGAAATCAAGTACAAGAAACGCTGAATGAGATCACTTTTTTGACCTCCTAAGGAATTACTACACTAGCTCGGAACAGTCCAGTGAAGAGGAAGAAAATAAAACAATAATAGTGATAACACAAGGAGACCAACTCAACCAACCCAAAAATAAGAAAGAAGATAATCCGCAAGGAAAAACAAAAAACGATGCTTCATTTGGAAGCCAATCTCCGAGGCATAGGTGCCTATCACAAGGAGATAATTCGCATAAAAAAAGGAAAGCAGACTCGATAACCATTGCTATATACGTAAAAGAAGCAGACGTCAGAAATACGGCCATCATTATGGAAGCGATAAATATACTTAATAAAAATATTAAAAACCTAACAAAAGAAATAGAAGCTAACAAAAACACAAAAAAAGAAATAAAAGAAGCTGCAAGTAAGCTGGCAAGGCAGGCTGACTTATTCAACGGAAGCCACCTAATCGAATGGTTAAAGGAAAAACAAGAATGCACAACATCAGCAGAAATTAGCATGCAGACTGATAAGACATACACAACAAAAGCGACGCAAATAGTAGAGTGAAATAAGAAACCCAAAAGTCTAAGAACACTAGATAATCAATACGTATAAAGATTTTAAAAAAGCAGATAAACAAACATAGGATCCAAAGCTATTCAAAGTCACCGAGATCATGGTAGGAAACCTCATTGACGACCAAATTTCGGAAACAAAAGTAGTGAAACCATGAGAGCAATGACAGAATGTATTTTCCAACTAGCAAAGACGAGGGTACTTATATATACCAAAAAAACTCAAGAGAAGGCACCCCGGATGTAAACAAAAGATGAAAGGAATACTTTTGCTCTGATAACAAAACAGGAAGACAATGAAGATTACAAGGAACTTCTTTCTAGGGTTAAAGAAAAACTGAAGGACAACCCTGACCGCAAAGCGAACTCGGCGATAAGGAAGTCAAAAAAAGGAAATGTGCTCATAATTACTGAAAAAAATTCTCTGGCGTTAGAAGGCATTAAGAAATCATTAGAAAAAGGTGATAAGCCGGTAATCACTAAACAAATAAGAGAAAGCAAGATGGATACAGTAATACTATAAGGACTAGATGCTACTACCCGGGAAGAAGTAGGGCTAGCAGTAAGAAGAGCTATAAAAAATGACAACAATATAGGCAATATAGGGACTTTTAGAGAAAACGATAGAGGTACCCAATCAACGACCCTGTCATTAGAAAAAAAGGAGGCCAGGAAATTACTTCAAGCTGGCACGATCAGAGTGAGATACTCAAACTGTACCCTAGAAAAACGAATCTTACTAAAAAGATGCTACAAGTGTTGCTCATACAATCATAAAGCTTCGGACTGCAAAGGGGCTGACAGGTCCATCTTATGCTACAGATGTGGAAAAGAAGAGCATAACATAAGTGAGTGCACAAATGAAGAAAATTGCCCACTATGTAAAGTAGAGGGTCACAAAACAGGAACGGGTAAGTGCAGCACTCTACGGAAGGCAATAAGAAATAGTAAGGGGAGAAAAGGTCAAAGAGGGATAAGCTCCGAAACTGACAATGAAAGTATTACAAACTAACGTGGGCAAAGGCAGAACCGCAATGAGCCTCCTAAACAAGACGGCTCTAGATAATGAAGTGGACTTGTGCATCATTTCCAAACCCAACAAAATAATGATAACAGCAATGGATAGTAGACCAAAACAAGGATGTGGCTATCAGAGTATAAAACAAAAACTTGACCTCAACAAAATGGAAAGGAAGCGGCAAAGGCTTTGCCTGAGCCAAAGTGAAAAACATAGCTATATACAGCTGCTACTAGTTCACAAATAAGACCATTAAACAGTACAAAGCATACCTACACAAATTTGGAGAAAGCATAAAGATGCACAACAAGTACATTATTATATTGGGGAATTTTAATTCTAAGGCTACACTGTAGGGTAGCACAAGGGACGACAACAAACAAATGATGCTTAAAGATTGGGCGGCAGAGAGAAACCTCGTTCTTATAAACAACGGGAAGAAGCCAACATTCATCAGAGGAGCAAGCAAATTGTACCTAGATCTCACCCTATGTACAGGAGAAACATGCGCAAAGATACAAAACTGTTGAGTATCAAGGGAG
The DNA here is from genome assembly GCA_963932245.1 of Tachinus rufipes. Lineage (NCBI taxonomy): Eukaryota > Metazoa > Arthropoda > Insecta > Coleoptera > Staphylinidae > Tachinus > Tachinus rufipes. Next base: position 11,814,260 of record OZ010746.1, on the reverse strand, counting down.
GAGATCCTGAGCCTGCATAGGAACATCTACTTCAAAGTCAACACACCAAAAAAAATGCGGGAGTAACACCAAAAAAAAAAAAGGATGGAAAGTCAAGGCTGAACTTATACCTGCATTCACAAAACGGTTTGCCAAAGAAGCAGCGATGATGAGCTCAAAAGACACAAGGAATCTAATGTTGTGTATCAAGAGGTTCATGGATGAAACATTCGACAAAAAGGCATATCTAAAACAAATAGCGCAATATACTGGTGGTCCAAAGACCTCGACATAATCAAGAAAGAGTGTAACTAAGCTAGGCAAGCATCGACTAAAGCAAACAGCAAGCGCAGCCTCAATATAGAGAGGAAAACCGAACTAAGCACCGAATATGCTAATAAAAGGAGCGCATTTAAAATAGCAACAGATAAAGCCAAAAAAAACGCCTGGAATAAAGTGTGCAATGAAAAAAAACAAGACACATGGGGCCTAGGGCATAGGATCGTCACTAACAAGCTTAACCTGGCACAGCAAACTGAAATCAACGACGATATACAGATGGCAATAATAAAAAAACTATTCCCCACGCACCATCCTTATAGGGATGAGAATATAGAGATAGAAACAACAGACCCCTTCACTACAGAAGAGCTGGAAGACGGCCTAAAAAAAATGAAAGACAACAAAGCGCCCGAACCTGATAACATCCCCACCGAAATTATAAAGAGCATCGCCAAGACTGATACAGAACTGATACTCGGAATTATTAACTACGAGTACAAACAAAAAAAATTCCCAGACGAATGGAAGGAAGCAAGACTGGTCCTAATAGAAAAAGCCAAGAAAGAAGGAGAAGCGAAGACAAAGTACAGACCACTATATATAATTAACTCTATGGCCAAGCTCTACAAGCAGCTTATAGCGGAAAGGTTAAAAAAGGAAATAGAAGGAAAAATCTCTAGCAACCAGTATGGCTTCATGAAAGAAAAGTCAACGGTAGATGCAATAGAACAGATCAAGAGAGCAACCAAAGAGACCAAAAGCTATGCAACAAAAAACAGGAGATATTGTCTATTAACAACCATTGACATTAAACCAAGTACCCTGGAAGGAACTCCTGGGAATGCTCAAGAGAAAAAAGTTCAAAAAGCATATAAAGAGAGTGATAAGCAGCTACCTCAAAATCCGGAAGTTATACGTGGGAAAAAACGGGCAAATAATGCTGAGCTGTGGGGTACCGCAGGGCTCCGTGCTGGGACCACTTCTGTGGATACTTTACTACAACTACATTCTAGAAATAAAACTACCAATAGGAATCAAAACTGTATGCTTTGCTGATGACACGGCAATCGTAGTATGGGCCAAAAGAGCAAGAGACCTAATTGATCTTGCAAACCACGCGATCTGACTAATCAAGAAGAGAATAGAAAAACTGGAGATTGAAAAAAGCAAGACAGAAGTGGTCATCCTATATGGGGGAAAAAAACTGAAACAGGTCTCACTTAAATGCGGAAATACGCAATCTAATCCAAGAAAGCCATAAAGTACCTTGGAGTATAAATAGACCACAACATGACGATGAAGAAACACGTTAGGCAAACAGCAATAAATTCTGAGAAATCAGTCACTGCACTCACAAGACTCATGCCCAGAACTACAAGCCCGACTGCCGCCAAAAAGAGGATACTGTGCATAGTGGCCCATTGAATATATAGTAGAACAGCAAATGAGAACACACAAGAAGAGCAAAGAGGAGAAGGCTAGTATAAAAAAAAAGTATTAGACAAATCGCAGACAGCATGGAGCGAGGAATCCGGCAAAGCAACTTGGACCAAGCGGCTAATCAACAACGTAGAAAGCTGGATTAGTAAGAAACACGGCAATGTGGACTACTACACAACCCAATACCTGAGCGGACACGGATGCTACATGGCATACCTAAAAAGGTTCAAAATTAGGCAGAGCAACTAATGCATGTTCTGCAACAAATAGGACACCCCACAGCACACATTTTACAAATGCTGCAGATAGAGCAGTGCAAAGGAAAGCAATCGTACAAAGATTAAAATAAATAGAGCTAACTTCGGACAACACCGTGGAAGTAATGCTAAAGGGCCAACAAGAATGGGAGATAATAGAAGGATACATTCACGAGGTGCTTCTGGAAAAGAAGAATAAAGAAAGAAAACGAAAGAAGTTATAGTGAGATTTATGGTGAGCTTGCTCGCCTTGACGATCCCACCCTGAAGACAGCTCCATTCCAGGGTGGTATAACTATCGTCACAGGTGGACTTTTTTCGAGGGTAAAAACCCTCTAAGGGCGTCTGAAGCAACTCACACTGACTGAGGGGAAACCCAATAAGTTAATAGTGAGTCCTGCAAGTTTTGAACCACCTCCAAAAAAAAAAAGGATGTGCAGGTTCATGAAGTAGAAACAAGCTTAGAAACTGTTCTTAGAATAACAAATTACGTAGTGCACAATGTAATAGAATTGCTTGATAACAAATGAGAATTTTGGATCCAGTTAGTGTTATTGAAAACGCATAAACTGCCATCAAAACGCAAATTTTTTAGCCAATAAACTCTAAAATAATAAAACTCTTTAGATATTGTTGTTTAAAAAAAAGTTTTATTTTGACGTTTTTTGGGTTGCCGCCTCAGTGCTTACAACAATAACCTCCTTAGTCAACAAGTCTATACATAATTCTATTTTCCAAGGCCTTATTATAAGACGTTGTTTTTAACTCAATACCTCATTTGAAAAACTTGTTTTAGTGTTTCTTAGATCCGATAGGTTTGTAGTCAAATAGAAGTAGTTTCATAATAACAAAGTTTAGACAAATACTTTTTTTTCAACGCAGTGAACGTTGATTCGTGTTTCGTCAAAACCTTGACTTTAAAACTGCCAAATTTGTCAGGCTTCTGCAGTAAATTTTTCAGGTAAAAACTGATTTGGCTATAGAATCTCCTATGTTCTTGTTATTAAGTGTTTATGCTGGAGAACTTGATGAATCAGAAGGAAGAGTTGGCTTTCTAACCTTTCAGTAACAACATTCTATCAGTCAAGAAATTCTCAACAAGAGTAGCTTTCTTAATACTAAACCTCAACAAGAGATACACTATTAAGATAGTACAAGTATACGCACCAACGTCATCCCACACAGACAAAGAAATGGACATATTCTACAAAGATATATGTACCATAGTATGCGGCAATTTTAACGCTAAAATCAGTATTAAAAGAAACCAGTCGGAGACATAGCTAGGAAACTTCGGATCAGAGAGAAAAAATGCTGGTGGACTTTCTCTTACAAAACAATCTCTACCAAATGAATAATTTCTTCAATAAAAAACTTAATAAAAAATGGACTTGGGAAAGCCCAGACGCTAGAATTCGCAACAAAATTAATTTCATAATCTCCAATAATAAACAAGTAATCAAATACGTAACAGTACTCAACAACTGCAAAAAGGGAAGTGACCACAGAATGGTAAGAAATAAAATCCAAATAGACCTGAGAAATAAAAAGGTACAAATATACAAAAACCAAGACCAATCAAGCATGAGCAACCCCACTAGACATAGATAAATTTAAAACAGACATTGCCAATACACTAAGAAATAACGATAACTAACATAGAAAGTCTAAATGACGCAATAACGAAAGCTTTACAAAAAACTGCCCTAAACCCTGGAAAGAAGAAAGGATCAGCCAAAATGCTAAAAACTTAATGGCTAAACAAAGCAAAATGAGAAACAACAAGAAAGGAACTAAAAAAAGTAAATATAAAAATCTCCAAAACCATCAAGCGAGACATCAGAAGATATCGTAGCAAAAAGATCCAATAAACAATAAAGCAGAACAAAAGCATAAAAGTGTTACTCAGTAACCTTGATGAAGGAAGGAAAAAAATAACAAAACTAAAGAACATGCAAAGGAATAACACAACAAACAGAAAGGAAATACTACGCATGGTAGAAGAGTTCTACCACAAATTATATAAAAATTGTCAATTAAAAGATCTGGTAATAACAACAGCACAAAAAAATATCGTCAACCAAGAATCCAAGGAGCTTTTAGATATCACTATCGGAGAAATCGAACTTGCCCTGTCTAAAACAAAAAACAACAAATCGCCCGGCAAAGACAATATAGTTAAAGAAGCAATACAAACAGAAGGCACGTTTCTGGTAAAGAAAATACAAACACTACTTAACCTCTGTCTACACGATAGCACAATCCAGAGTAGCGCAACGCAATTACCATCTTACTCTACAAAAAAAGGGATAAGGCCGACTTGCAAAATTACCGACCCATAACACTTTTGAACCGTCTCTACAAACTATTCACAAAAATAATAACATCAAGATTAGAGAAGAAATTAGATTTTTACTAACCAAACAAGTTGGTTTCCGCTCTGGGTTTGGAACAAACGACCATTTGCGAAGCATCAAGGTTCTAATCGAAAAGTCAGTAGAATACAACAAACCACTAGCCCTTGCATTCGTGGACTTCCATAAAGCTTTCGATACTGTAGAGTTAAACGCCATCAAGAATGCATTGAGAGAGTGTCGCATTGGTTACAGATACTCAGACCTAATCTATAACATTAACCAGCACGCTACTATATCTGTAAAGTTAGATGAAAACACCAATTTCATTGAATGTGGAAGAAGAGTAAGACAGGAGGATACCATGTCCCCAAAACTAATTATAACGGTCCTGTAGTATGCCCTCAACAAGCTTAATTGGAAAACAAGAAGCATTAACATAGATGGAAAAAAACTAAACCACCTTCGTTTTGCAGACGACATAGACCTCATAACCGACAACCTGGCAGATGCTGGAAAAAGAACTTTATAAAGTTGAATTGGAGATTAACTTTTTGAAAACAAAAGTAATCACTAATTTGGTACCGAGCAAACACTTTAACATTAGAAACACAAACGTAGATTTAATCTACAAACACTTATACTTTGGTCATGAAACCAGATTTTCTAGAGATAGCAAACTGCAGAGAAAAACCAACCTTGCTTGGGCAGCATATGGGAAACTCAGCCATATCTTTAAAAGCAAAATTCCGATATGTCTGAAAAGGAAAGTACATGACTAATGTATTCTGCCTGCCCTTACATATGAAGCGGAATCCTTAACTTAACGGCAAGAAAACTGAAAGTAATCCAACAAAAAATAGAAAAATCAATGATTGGAGTAATCCTACACCACCATACCACCAATAAAAACCTACGGAAAAAAACTAAAGTGGCAGACGGGATTGAGCGTATAACTAAACTCAAAGTGGGCCACGTGAGTTAAATGAAGGACAAAAGATGGACAAAGAAAATACTAAAATAGAAACCAAGAGCTGATATACGTAGCAGAGAAAGACCGATGGCCTAAAAAAGATCGCAAACAACTTGATCCACAAAACTCAAGACAAAAGACAATGGAGTGCTATGGAAGAGGCTTATGCCCAGCAGTGGACGGAGCGGGATTTTGTTTGGTTTATGCAATGTGATCTTTGGTTACAATTTCTGATTGGTTAGGCTTGTTTGGAAACTGTAATATTTGGAAAAACTGTTACTTCAAGATAAAATTGCAATCCTGACTGTACAGATATTTAACTAGAAATTCAAATGCGACTCTTTTCCGTTTGGTATTGCAATGTGTTTATAACCAAATGTAGCAATTTTTTTGGAAATTTGTTTAGAAAATGAGTTTTTTAAACAAATTGTTAAGTCAAGATATAATTGCATTCTTGACTGTACTACAGATATGGAACTAAAAACGCAACTCTATTCCGTTGGTATATGTCGTTTTAAATTGCAACTTCTGTTTGTTTAGATGCTTGTTTGGAAAATTATGAAATCAAAATAAAATTGTATTTCTAACCGTATCACAAATATTAAACTAAGAACCTACAACTCTAAACTAAGAACCTACAACTCTCTACTGTTTGGTATATGCAAACGATTCTAAAACTTTTGATTGTTTTTAAAAAGTTGGCAAAACTTTATATAAATCTAAAAAAGTTGTAATAACACATCTCTTGTCCCTTGCGCCAACAAGACACTGCAGAGAACGCGGACTAATTAAATTGACAGATGCTGACCTGAACCAATTGCGCGCAACGACAACACACACCTCACTCCAACGTCATGCCGCAGAAAGCATAAATTGGTAAACGTTAACGTCACCCAGCGCAACTTTGTGTTGCAGACAAGTTTGTTGTAAATTATTGTAAAGCGTCATTCCACAAGAAAGATAATTACTGTTTCATACAACTTCTAAAGAACAAAACTTCATGAGTAGACAGTCAGTCAACACCAAATCTAAAACACAGACAAATTGCTCTCTAATACGCATCCAGTTTAAAAAGAAAGCAAATATTCTCATTAAAGATCACTATAGCCAATAATAGAACAAACATTCTTTCAAACCAAGAAATTCTACCTTGAAACTAAAGCGGTAAAGAAAACTACTAATTTCTGAGTAAATAAGCAAAAAAGATGTCACCCATTATTATCATCTAGTCTACTGCCAGACAACAAAATTTCTCTCTTGCACTTCTAGATGCTGACCTAAACCGATAGCGCGCAATCGACAACACACACCTCACTCTAACGTCATGCCGCAGAAAGCATAAATTTGTAAACGCTAACGTCACCCAAAGCAAATTTTGTGTTGCAGACAAGTTTATTGCAAAAAGCCATTTCACAAGAGAGATAATTACTGTTTCATACAACTTCCAAAGAAAAACTTCATGAGTAAACAATTAGTCAACACCAAACCTAAAACACAAACAAATTGCTCTCTAATACGCATCCAGTCAAAAAAGAAAGCCAGTGTTCTCATTAAAGATCACTATAGCCAATAGTAGAACAAAAATTCTTTCATAAGCCAAGAAAATTAAATTAAATTGTAAATATATACTAAAAATCTACCTTGGAACGATAGCGGCAAAAAAAACTACTAATTTTTGAGTAAGCGAGCAAAAAAAGATCTCATCCATTATCATCATGTGGTCCACTGCCAGACAACAAAATTGCTTCCTTGCACTCACAAAGTTGCCCTACGAAAAAACCTTCTCAACATCCAAAAACAATCATATACATCATCACCAGGTAACCTTTGGCATCTGCAGAATGCAAGCAAAATAATTACTAAGCCACTTCTCTCGCAAATTGTAACATTTGCACAGAATGTCAGTGAATGGCATTTTCCGTCTCTAAAGAAGGGATCCAATAAAATTTCTATCCTAAAAGGTTGGAAGCACAGACATTTTATACAAAATTGGCTCCCGATTAGTCTTTTCTAAACTTTAAGTAGAATGGCAAAAACTGTAAAAATGGCTCTACTCTAAAACTTCAGCGTTCTAAGTTTAATTTGACATAAACGTAAAGTTCTTTGAGCATATGTCTATCTCCCTTAACGTAGAAATTCCTTAAAGTTGAGTATTATTTCTTGCAAAGTTGTTTTACTTGTATGTATCAGACATAACATGACAATACGACACTGTTGCACACTTCAAGCAGCTTGTAAAGCACTTGAAACCTAGCTAAAAAACTAAAGATAAAAATTAACCTTAAAGAAAGCAAGATTATACTTTTTTTCAAAAATTATTTGCTAATTCTTTACAAAAACCTTTATAGATGGCTACAGCTAAGTATCTAGAAATCAAATTAGATAAAAGTTTACTTTCAACTTGCACATAACGGCCATATTTTTGTTAACTTTTCACAAGAACACGTACTGCAGTGCTGCTCCGATTCCATGGATCTATACAGTATCCAAGTACCCAGTAGATAGAGGTTTCACTTTTAGATTGCACTTAACTTGGTATAGCTAAGATAATAAGCAATTTATTGACAGCAATATAAGTACAAGAAACAAGTTGCGGTTATTTAAATCAAATATTTGCCATACAAATTGCTTTTTTTCAATATTCTTTCTTCTTCTTCTTCCTTGGTCAACCTTTTTCTATACATTTGGATAGGTCTCCATCTTTACATTACAAGAGAAGTACAGTTTTAAGTAAATTTTAAATTACTGGAAATTTTTCATTACTTCATCAGAGAGAGTTTTTAGCCGTAAAACCCCACGCTGGCAAGGCAAGTTGGGAAATGGAAGAGCGTACAAGCATCTATGGAAATCTAGCCCACGATTTTTGGTGCAGCGGTCGGAAGCCTAGACCACTGCGCCACACTTTCCTCTCCTTTTCAATATTAACAAAATAAAATCATTTCAAACTAAAACTCTAAAAAAGATTCTTAAAGCACTTTACTACATTTGTAACATCCAACTAAAAACTCAAACCCATCAGAGATTATGTTGTTCTTAGCAAACAACTTCTTTCTAAGTTATCTCGTTTTGTTTGCCAGAATTCAAAATACAAGCAATAATCAACACTCTTGTTGTATAAGAAAAATCATGGCATTACTACCGCCACCACATAAAATCATCGGCTACAAGGTTGACGCAAAGTGCTCACTTCTAATGACCTCCCAAAAACGTCACTTATAAGACACAGTCAGTGAAAAAAATTGTATACAGAAATGTGTGATACTACCTAGTGTTTACACCAAAAAAGGGGAGAGAATTTAGTCATTTTTGATTGCAATTTCTGTTAATTTGAAGCATGTGCTTTTGACAAAATTGTCAAAATTAAGATTGCAATAGATATCCATAGACGAACACTTTTCGCGGCATTTGCATGCGGCGAGAAAAGTGCCACATTTACTTGTGGCGAGCATTTTTACGACCAACACCACAAACATTGTCCTGGTCTGTCAAAAGTAAATCGGCCAGTTTATGAACGTTTCTGACAATTTAATTGACGAATTAGCGTGGCTCTTGGCATTCTGGAAATTTCAAAAAGTCACAAACCATGCCAACTGCACGGATTTTCTATCACTTTGGCTCGCCGCATGCAAATGTGCCAAGAAATGTGTTCGTCTATGGCTAGCAAAAACTTTTAAACCATGTGGCGTGCAAGTTGAGATATGTTGCCTCATATGCATGTCTCGTGATATGGCACGCTAAACCAGCAATAAATGCACGCATTTTCCATCACTTTGGCTTGCAAATCTCCCGAGAAATGTGTCCGTCAATGGCTAGCTACAGACAATAGTACCATAAAGGGGAACTATCTGTAGGGTCAATTTTTCCTATTAAGAAAAAATGTATTGTGATGAGTACGCCTTCTTTCAGATAAAAATAAAAACTTTAGTAAGTGCCGTCTACTGCCTCAATGTTGCGTGCACGTTAATAAACCCAATAATTTAGGTTAAATCTCCTGAGTTTGGAGCAAAATTTTACCCTAATTGTTGATAAAAATAAAAAAAAATGCGATGTTTAAGAAGATGATGCCTAGAGCCAAATACAAGCGGCATCTTATACGCTTTAGGCTATAATCTATTGGCTGCAACCCACATAACTAACCTAACCTAACATCGCGTTGGTTTAAAAATCCGATCTCTCCGAAAATTACAAAAAACCGTAAAAAACTTTGGCAAAAATAAAACCTAGTTGAATACTGCAATGTTTTCCTATATCACCAAAGCCGACACCTTGCCACTCTGCAACTCCAGATAGAGCAACCATAATATTGAAAGGTGCCGTTCAAAAGAAAGTCAGTGATTACCTCCACCGGCTTTCGTTAAAAATCTACATCGGCCCGCGCATCAAGAAGTGCCCAAACTTTACTGCGTTTACACAAAACCAAACTCTCTAAGAAGTGCATAAAATCAAAAACACAGAAATCCGGAGAAGAACTTAAATAACTGATTAATCAGTAACATTATATACAACAAGTTGTAAGTACCATCATTATGTAAAACATAAAATCAGAGTTATTAACTGCAACAAACTTATTCTTATTCATTTGGTACACCCAATTCAATATACAAATATATTTGAAAAAAAAAATAGATTTCACATAATCACTGCAGTAAAAAAAATAGTATTTAACATTGGTGCATCAATCAACTTACCGTGCTAAGCACAGCTAAATTTACTTTAAAACTTTCTAGTGCTCAAACTTAAAGTTGAATCGACTATAATCGATAAACTAATGAGCTTAAAATTGTTCATTTTATAATAAACAATTTAGTTTTCACTCATTGATTTAAAATAGGTATATATAATAGCTTTTTATGAACCAAGTAGATTACAATAATAATAATCGCTCAAAGCGCAACATGTTCCATCCAAAGGGTCTATGGCCCAAGAGGTTGAAGTCGCTAATTTTAAATTTTATTTTATTTATAATTGTGACATTTATATAAACAAGTATCCAAGCTTTTATAAAAAATCTGTAATATGGATTTGATAAACAAGTATCAAAGCTTTCGTGAAACATCTTCATGCTTTTATAAATTAGAACACGCTCATATAATGCTCAAGTTGTAAAGAACCACTTTACATATTCCGTTCCTAAAGTTTAATAGCAAATAATAAGCAAGTAAAATATAAAATAATTTATTATAAATTAAATATAAAAAGATTTCACACAAAATGTGTTGTCTTTACTACTTATAGCAATTCTCAACAATATCGTGCAATCTGGATTATTCTTTTATTACCCCATAACTATAAACTATGACTGAATAAATTCATCCAGTTAATATAGTAATAATTAAAACCTCCTGCGATAAACCTAATAATGTTGGTGGATCCGAATCTCCGCGAATCCAATTTACAGTAAGCTAATATTCTGATTATTGCCGTTGAATAATTGCGCAGATAAATTAAGGGCAACACGGAAAGTTATGCAGATTATGCAAAAACATAGATGTCGAGGAAGCTTGCCATCGGGTCCTCGCCGATATCCCCAGCTCGCGCTACATAAATTTCAACATAATTGCGAGTAATTAAAACGGACGTTATTACATAATAAATATTACATTATTATTTATAAAATGTGTAATGCATGGCGGTAAGATCAATGGTTAGTTTTAATTAACAATTAATATTTATATAAATAATAATTACTAGCAATTCAATAACTAAATTTGATTTTAAATCATTAATAGAATTCGATTTAGGTAATATAAACATATATGCAAAAAGAAGTAATTAAACTTCTTACGCTGCTGTAAATTATTTGTTCAACGCTTTAACCGCCTCGGAACTCATGATTTCAGACAAACAAATTTACATTAACCATCTCACCTCATTTCACTCCCCATACTCGTCAAAACCATCGACCGCCTAATAGCAGGTTAGTAAAGTCAATAACAATAATTCCACTTTATAGTATTTATTTATCATTCAATAATTTGCGGACTATTACAAATACAAATTGCTAAGCTAGCAGGTTTAAATCTCCCCACAAAACTCATATTTTTAGCACAGCCTCATTGATAATGCAGCAGTAATCAATATGCATCAAGATTTTATAAAACCATGCGTTATGATGTAACGTTTTTTTTTTAATAAAACTTTAATGTTTTGACGTATGCAAGCTACCACTGCGCAAATTGGCGCAAAATAAAATCAATAATATTCTGATTAAAATCTTGATTAAGAAATGTATCATACAAACGTTATAAACTCGGCTATTATTCGTTATAATACAAAAATGTAACAACAGAAAATACAAATTAACCGAGAAAGTTATAAAGAGTTTCTTACTGAAGCAGATTAACAACAAAACAAAATAAAAATTGACTTTTAAATCAAATGCTGTGTTTGCAAGTAGACATACTTTTAATAATATTCAACCAAAATAGATTGATTAAAAAACTAACTTGATATTAGAAGATATGAAAAAATCTTAAAGAATTTTATAACAAAAAATTAAAAACCTATAGTTTTCTGTGAGTCTTCATTTATATACAAAAATCATAGAGCTACTATTTATAATAAAAACTTCTATAAAATATTATGAGCAGGGCCTCTTCTAATAGATGTGCATGTTGTGCGTTCAATGGAAAATATTATCTGATTTTGCCCGTAATTTTTTTTTTCCAATTACGCCATAATTTAATCTCGGAAACGTATTGAACAGGATTGATTTACTTGATTAATTTTGCCAAAAAAGGCTTTTCAGGTTTTGCAATCACACTCAACAACTAAAAAAGTTGCCGGTTTTCCCGGATTTGTTTATGGTCCCGGTGTCCCAACAGTTTTTTGTGCCAGTTTGGCGTAATTGCAAGTATGAATTGCAAATTCATTTTAAAAACAAATTTTTTAAATGTTATTTGATTGCCAAAACTTATGGATTGAACCAAGGTATCAACATGTTTGAAATAATTTATAACAGCCAATTCTGCTATATTAAAGATATCACTTTTTGTCGTTTGTAAGTCCCGGATATTCGAGTTGGGTCCTGAAAAAATATAAACACATGTTTACATATGAACTGTAAAAGATTGTTATTCAAACACCAGTAACAGTTACGCCTTGGAGTTGTGTGCTAACACCGTATCTGCTATTTGGACCGTAAACGTAACAACCAAGAAGAGCATGCTGTGCACTGGCAGTTGAGACCTTCAGGTTGCACAACAACTGCAAAAGATTGTCAAGCGTTAAGCCACACCTAGTGTCTGCTGGTTGTACCACTAAAGTACACTGGTTGTCTGGTGTGGTAAAGACCTCGAGCTAGTGTCGCCACTTAAAATGCTATTCTGGTTGGCCGGTGTGGTATAGTCCAATAAATACACTGATATTAGAATATACATTGGGGTTGTGTTAATTAGGTGACTGGTATTATGCTATATTACGTATTCGTGTTATGACAGAGATTCTGGCATTACAACGTAATACATTGTATCCTATATTTGGTTTGTCAATAAACGGCAATAGCCGTTTCAAAGTAAATTAGTAATTTATTAATCATTATAGGACGTGAACGCACGGTGTGGTGGTTGGGTTAAACATTCGTTGCGTGAATTATATAAAAAATAAGTGGGCATTATCAGCATTTGAGCTAAACTACAAAAGTTGTGTACAAGTCTACAAAAATTAGGTGAGTAGAAACTCTTGACATACGGTTACAAAGTAGTAAGGTAAAATGCTAATTTTAGATTTACAACTTTCTAAAAAATCCCAAGTCAAATATTATGTTGATTTACCACTTTTGTTCAGTTGTTGTTTGATCGTAGATTAGATTTTTTTGCAAACAGTTTTCACAAAACAATCGTTTTTTTTTTGTTTCTTTAATTAAAAAGTTAGTTTGATTTGGTACATATGTTAAAAACAATCAATTTTTAATAAATTTTCCTCAAAAGTTTACTTGATTCGAACACCTATTAGTTTAGTTTTAAAAAAACAGAAGCAAACCTAAAAGACTATAGAAATAGTAAAAAATATTGGGCAAGAACGTCCAAATTCTAACAGATAGTAAAGCGGTTCTAATTGCAACAAACAAGCCTAAATCATCAAAGCTAATTTTTGAATGTCAATGACTGCCCCAAACACCAAGACAGTCAATAGTCTTCTTGTCTCTGTCCAGAAAAACCCTGCAAACTATGACAAAGATTTTGACAGAACACTGTTAACTAGAACAACATATGCACACAATTGGCATTAGACAGTTCAACGTGTAGAGAATGTAAAATGAATGACAAGACAATCGAGCACGTGCTATATATATGCTCGGCCCTCGCATACGATAGAGTCCATGTTGAAGAGTTGTTCCAAGCGTTGTACTTGCATACATCAGCCAAATAGAGTAAATGGTTGAATGCCAAAACAACAAAGTAAAGTCACCATTGAAAGAAACACAAAGAGTTTAATAAAACCTACGTGCGGTAAACTTTGGTTTACACTCCAACTGAAAATCTATAATCCAGAAACAATTGCGGGTTTTCTTAGTCTTGATTGTTTCAATTTTTGACGAAAACATTTCAAAATCTGTTAATTTATTTCTTTCAATTTTTGCAATAATGCAATAACGCCGAATTTGGATCTGCCGCGTAGATTTTCGGTTGGCATTCAAGTTTTGTCTAAAAACTGCCCAGTAGAGCAGACACTAAAAGGTTCTGCTACATCTTTTCTTACCTCAATAGGAAATTAAAATAGTGAATATTATGTAAAGCTTGATCAACAATCCAAAAAGACGTTCACCAGTAATTGTGTTTCAGTTTAGATGGTACTAACTACACACAAAAATCCAATTCTTTGATGACAATGCTTGGAGTAGATTAATTGAGTAGATCAATCAACATTGAATTTTAACTTTATTACAAATTTTTATTATGAAATTTGTTAGTTTGGTATATTAGTCAGGGACTAAAATGGTGATCAGAAAACAAAAACAAGCCAATATAAAAAACAAACACAAACAACACTTACAAAATGCCAAACCTACTACTAGAAGCCAATAAAATTCTTCTTAACAAATGCATACAAAAAGGTAAAATCCCAACAAAATGAAGAAACGCAAACAAACACAAAGAGAATACCAATAATATCAAAAATTAATCAGTCTAGACTTTTATCATCCCGTAGAGCAAGTCAGATTTAGAAAAAGATACAGTACATCAAACCACCTCCAAACAGTAACACTATACATAGCTTTTGTTGACTATCAAAAAAACATTTGGCGCAATACAACTGCGGACTATATTCAAAAGCCTAGAAAATTAACAAACTAATGCAAATAAAGGCGGTTTCAGCAAACTGGATTATATTCTAAATAATTAAAACATTCCATTAGGATTAAAAAAACAAATCTTATGTTCATACTACCAATCATGACATTAGCTTGAGAGACCGCAGAAATAATGAAGAAATCCGCAAAAAAAAACAAAATGCTAAATTTATTGCCAAACTCAAATAAAACTGGGTAAGATACGTTGCCAGATAGGAATTAGAGAGGTCAACAGTTCAATTTATTCACTGGCGCTCAAAAAAAAAATTAAAAAAAAATAAAAAAACCCAAAAAAAAAACTAGAAACGGCTGGAAAAAGTGATACTACATAAAAGTCTGTAAAGCCTAGTCTACTAGATATGTTGCGCAATTTTAGTCTTTGAGACGTCTCAGATTGTCTACGTAGACATTTTAGATTAAAAATAGCAGGTCTAAAATCCCCCAATCGGAACGAGGACCGCATGCAACGTTAGACATGTTGGCGTCTAGAGACAAGATATCCCAGTTTGTTTACAAGTTATTTTCCAAAGTTTTACAATTCTTTTAAAAACATGTGGTCTAAAGAGAAAATTTTAAAACTAATTGAAGATTACTATGCGTCTTATTGTTTGTGGGTTTTTACAAGTCCCGACTACAAAAACCGGATAAAAAAAAGTGGCCACGGAATCTCTGACTGAAAAGCACAATGTGACAGTGGCCAAGATAGAAAAGAAGAACGGTTTTTTTTTTTTTTTTTGTATATGGTACTTTTTTTGTATGTTGTCTTGTAATTGGGAATTGTTTCCTGTAGGGCAATAAATACCTATTATTATTATTATTATTATTATTATTATTATTATTATTATTATTATTATTATCTCTAGACGGTCTATAGATCTTGACTCTAGACGGTCTTAGACAAATCGCGCAACATGGTCTACTAGAGTGTACTAGCCTTAAGAAAAGCTTACGTCCAGTGAAAAGTACGAATAAAAAATGTAGTCAAATTTTGAACGTCAAGTAAAAAAGTCAAGTGAATTATATTAAGCAACCACAAACGTAAAACTCGGTCTCCGTCAACGGCCACACCATCTACAAACTCCACCAACATCAGTTCCCAACTAAAAAATATCAACTTTTGCTAAGCTTTAACTATCCTCCGTTATCAATGCTTAAAAAATCTGAACAACAACCACTGCTATCTTAATCATTGCAGTATGAACCGCATTGAGCTCCCTTTTGGCATACTACGCGCAACAATTTAATGTTTATTAACTAAACATTTACTTTTAAGAACACCAAAACAAAGCACAAGTTGGATGCCTAAAACAAAATAAATCAAAAGATTTCAGCCTCAAGATTGTTTAACTGCTTTTTGGAACTAAGGATGGCTGCTTTTTCAAGTCTTTGGAAAGACCAGCCAGTAACAAAGAATAATATCTAAAAAAATATTAGTTTGATTTTGACATCTTTTTAACCTAGATTGTATCAAACTCGTTGCCAAGGAAACTTTGTCCCCCCCCCCCTCCGCACCAATCAGATCATCTTTTAACAATAATCATCTGAGCAGCAAGACCATCACAACTCCCAACCAAAATTTAGTTCGACACATCTAACCACCTACGTGACCATTGTGTACAATAAACCAAGTGCTGTTGTACTGAGACTGCACTACTGGTATGATCCCGTATAACAAATCAAAAAATTTGTTACTGGTTGGGGTATTAGAAAAAATAATTTTTAAAAGTCTAAAAATTGGTTTTGTAGCTTTTGGGTATAGATTCCAATAATTAAAAATTATGATTATATTTTCATCTTTGTGTAATAAAAAAAATAGTTAGAAGTGTTAACCAAGTATGGCTTGTTTGATGGCAGCAAAACAAAAATGACAGAAACAAAGCTTATCAAATTTCTTAGCATTTCACAAACAACAAAACATTAAATTCATTTCAAAGTAATACACAATTTTCAAAACTCTCTTTTTTCTTCTTTGAATTGATCACAACAATTGTTACTAATCTAAAAAAAATATTGTTGCAAACCAATTTGCATCTAACAGTACTATTCTAAATGTTTTTACTGCTGTACTAATAATGCCTGCTAGTTGTAAAATAATGAGTCCAATTCATAATTATAAATACTAATTAAATTACTAATAATTATTTAATAAAAAGCTTTAGATTGTCAACTAAATTGGATGCGCCATCAAAGCCATAGACTAAAACTCCGTCAATAACTACACCATCTACGATCTATACCGACAACAGTTGCCTTATAAACTCCAACCATCTTCCATTGTTAATATTTAAGGGTTCCAAAAGGTATAATTCCATATAGCAACTATGAGCCGCTTTGCGCACTCTCACCTCGTATTAAATACAAAAACTTAATCGTTATTAATCAAACTTTTTTTCCAAAACACAAAAACAACACAGGTTGATTACCTAAAAAAATGTCTTCACCAAAATCTTTTTACATTAAAGTAAACAACTTTCGGCCTCTCCCTCAATATCTTCAAAAACAAACCCGTAACAAATGGTGTCCAACATAGAGCACAAAATGAACATACCGCTTTCACAAGCTAGGAAAACCAGACAAAGACAAAGAAACAATCTATCAATTATACTTGGTTGACTTTGACAAGTATTATCAACCTACTGTTTACAACATATTAAAGCTAGTGGTCTAAAAGCCTCCACACCACTCACATCACTTAGTGCAACCACTTGATAACAACAACAACAAAATTAAGTTTAGCCTAGGAACCATTTTCGAGAATAAAGTATTCTAGATAGCAACACCACCACAGATCCAAACCAAAATTCATAAGTTAAACAATGCCCAGCTATAATACAAGTAAATCCGGCACCGTTGACCAATGTAACCATCTACAAACAAAACCCATTTGTTGGTTTACTAATACAGCACTACAAGTGAAATCAAATAAAGCAAATAAAAAAAAATTAAACAAATGTCTCAAACAAGCCAAGAGCTAATTTGATTAAATTCAAAAGTCGATCGTGTCGCTTTTGGATATTAAAGATTATGGTTTTAGTGTTTAATCATTATATTTCCATCTTTGTGTAATAAAAAGATGATTGTGGGGGGAGGGGGTGTTCACAACATATGGTTTGTCTAATGATTGACAAAATGCAGTACTAGACTTATTGTTGGTGTAGCCTTGGTTCAGTAGTAGTTCAATTTCAATGGTTGCCAGAAAGCGGATGTCGTTGCGTAAAGCGCTTCTTGGATCTGTTGACATCTTGCAGGAAGCAATTACTACTGTGTACAACTTATCTGGAGACGAAATTCCTGTATCAAGTAAGATTCTGCTGCTACGGTCAAAAATCAGTCTTAATATTTTTTTGATAAACTCCATTTAAGTGTTAATTTTGCTCGTGATTAGCTAAGCAAATCACAGAGAAAGCGTCGTTACGTGTTGGTAGTACCAACTAACGGCCGTAACAACATGTTATATTTTTGCTAATAAAACCACACTATCCAAAAAACGCAGCAGAAGACAGCACCCTAAAAAAACTTTAGCCAAGCCATAAACATTTGTAATCTGAAAAATCGCTATAATTATCACCAACAAAAACAATGTTAGAATTATTACTATGGCTGCTTCTACAATATGGCAAACGGATTTGACACTTTTAGTCTACAAAAACAAATATTGAGCTTTATATACGTGCTCCGCCTCAAATCAGGATATCTTGCCCCAAATCAGACCAATTAATCAGAGTATCCTTAAAGTTTCGAAAATACCTGAATCAAAGCAATAAACATCTCCCAACCAAACAAGAAAAAAAAAGTAAGTATTATCTACTACGCCACTATTGCTATCACCAATAAAGACAAAGTTGGAATAGACACTCCATCGCTGCTATAAAATCGAGTACCACGCAAAACCTTAAAACTCCAAAATGTGCTTTGCCTCAAATCAGAGTATCGTTAAAACTAAACGTTTTCTTCTGATTCTAATTACAAAATGCACAAAATACTTTTTGACCACAAAGTTGCTTAACTGCCTTTCGGGACCGTAGTTGAACATTTTTTAAGAAACATTTGATAATGTATCAAAAATTAAAATTAAAAAAATGTAATATTTTATAACCCCCCATCCACTACTAAAAGCAAAAACACACAGTGCATTTAAAACACAAAGGTTGTAGACAGGCACAGAAGGCAATCAAATCTAGAATCCAAATCAGTTTCTGCTCAAATGCTGGGATTTTGTTACAATATTTTATTATTTCATAGCCGGATTTTGATGTTTTTGATTTTTTACGTAAAGAAATTTGAACTTTTCAATAGTTTATAACTGAATTATGTTACTTTCTAACAATATTTTGACGTTTCAAAACCGGATTTGGATATTTTTTGACATTTTATGAATTTTTAGCCGTTTCAAGGACAAATTTTTATATTTTATGAATAAAATTTTACACTTTTTATCAGTTTATTGCAAATAAAAATGTGTTTGATCAAATGTCACAATCAAGTAAAGATACAAATTTGTAACCAGTCAAGGAGTTGGTAGTGTCGCTTTTGTAAGTTAATCTTAGTTACTACAAATTAAAGTGTATTTAATACTTATATTTTAAAACTTGAATTGGGTATTTTACCAGGTATGCTTTGTCTGACAGCATCGCTATTAGTTCAATTCCAATAGTTACCTTGAAACAAATATTGTCGGATCTGTTGAGATGTTGTAAAAAGCAATTAAAATTATGCATCCAGAAACAAAATTTCTGTCTCGAGTAAGATTCTGCTGCTATAGTTGCTGCCAACAATTTGCCTTCAGATATCCAAAACAAATTCTTTTTATGTGCTAAATTCGCTTACGGTTGTTTAAACGCATAACAGAAAAGGCGTGTTGTAGGCCGTAACAAATTGGATATGTTTTTAAAACTATATTACCACTACACTCTTGACTTGGCTTTGTGGGATTAGATATTTATCTAATCCCACAAAGCCAAGTCAAGAGTTTTATCGCACTGCGTTATGTGTTGTTAGCATCATCTAACGGACATAACCAATTAGACATGATTTTAAAGCCATACTGCCACTACAAAGACAATTTAACATCTAACACCGCAAATTCAAGTAAAAAAATTTATGGCACTAAAACCCACCGCAGCAATTAAGCATATTTTGGAACAAATTTTAAGACCCTCATTCAGCAAGCGGCACTGTGCAAGTAGCCAAGTGCATCATTTTTGGCTACAACATAGTTGCAACCAAATGCCACAAAAGTAAAGTCAAATCAAAACCTCCATCGCACTAAAATTCAGGACTTAATTTTAACACTCGTCAAGTGATGTTCAGCATGCAACACCAAATGAGTAGCTATGTGCACAATTTTTAACTGCAACTAAGTGCCACAAAAAAACCATAAGGTTTGGCTAAAATTTGCTAATTCAAAACCACGTAGCTGACAGTCTGCACCCAGTTACATCTCCCCAAAACAAACGTGACAGAAAAAATAGCATATCAAGACACTTCTATATCGGAAACACTAAAATATAAATTAAACTACACCGTCAGAGCACTCTTTAGTAGTATCGTAGAATGTTATCAATTTTGTAAAACGATCACATAACAAACGCCAAGATTCACCACATAATGCAGAAAAAAAAAGATACTCAACACAATTAAATGCAGAAAATTCCAATACTTTGGTGACATTATAAGAAATAAAATATATTCCTAAAACAGTTGGAAAAAGAAAAATATCTAGGATGAAAAACTGGATTGACATGACCACCACTATACTTGTTTGACTTGCAGTTGTGAATAAAGTAATTGATGCCAAGATTGTTTTTAACACCCAAATTGTATAAGAAACTGGAAGAAGAAGACAGCACCCTAAACAAACCTACAATTAAAACAACATGCCATGTTAATTTAACAGCATAACTTACAAAAACAAATGGTAAGCGTTACAGTGTAGTGTGTTTAGTACACAAAACCTCAAAACTCTAGAATCAGAAGTTACCTTAAACCCGCCAAAACCCGGACCAGAAAATCAATTCTGATCTCAAAATTGCATCATTTTAGTGAATTCTAAGTAGCGTTTTGTGTAATTTTACAAACAACATTGCCTAACCAAACGTTACAGAAGAAGTATGGCAAAGTACTTTTATCCCGGACAAACTAAAAGATAAAGTAAGCGGATAAATATCTATGCCAATCAAACAACATTGTCCGGTGAAGTTAAATTTTTAACACAGCACTTGTAACCCACACATGTGCAAACCTACTACTTTATTACCATTATCACAAATAAAAACAAGAATAGAACTAGTAACGCACATATGCAACCTGCTACGTTACTACCATTATCACTAACAAGGTTGGATAAAACATTGTACCGCAGTTTCTGCAAAATGGCAAACAATTATGATATCCTTATCTACAAAAATTAATAGCGGACGTTACATTGTCTTTAAAACTCCAAAACGTGCATCACCTTCAATCAAGATATTACTGAAACCTTTACCAAAATTCATATCATACTAATAAATGCTAATACACAGTTAAAACGTTTTAACTTAACCTAACAAAAGAAATGACATGTCAAGACACCTCTACTCTAAACAAACTAAAAAAATACAACAAATCAAACAATATTATCTGGTAGATACAAAAGAGGATAGCTCCTTGATCAAACCTGCAATTGAGGTTTTTACACATCACAAATGTGCAACTTGCAACGTTATTACCATTATCGCCAACAAAAACAAGGTTGGTAACGACACTCCACCGCTTCTACAACATGTCAAACAAAATAGACTCTCTAACCTAAAAAGATGTCAACACGGCGCACTGCAGCATGTTTGGTGATAGTGCCCAAAATCAAAAATCCAAGACGTGCTTCGCTTCAAACCTCTGCCAAATATACTATCACTCTAACCAACCCCTTCAATATAAACAGTATCTACTGTAAAAAAAACTAATAGTTAAGCGATCAACATAACACTTGTGGTTTACAATGTGCAAATCACTACGACATTGTCATTGTCATCAATAAATACAAAACCGTTGCTTCCACTACATGGTAAGTGGGTTTGACATATTAACTTACATAGACGAGTAATAAGCGTTGCAGTGTTGCCGGTTTGGTAAAAAACTTTAAAACTACAAAATGTGATTTGCCTAAAATCAAAGTATCTCAAAAATCTCCGCCAAAATTTGGAATTAAGTGTTTTGACCGGGCTCGTGTCACGAGTATTTAAACTTTTCAAACACAGCAATTTTTAGTAACCTCTAAATAAACATTTTTATATTTTGGTTTTCTGCTTTCTTTAACCAATAGTACCCCAAAATCACAGCAACAATTATCTGGACACCATCATCTACCATCTAGATGGAAAATGAAAATTTAGTTAAAAAAATTGGGAAAATTGTTAGAGCATTCTAGACAAACCCAACAACCTCCGTCACAAGCATCAACCAAGAAGATCAGTTAGATTAGACAACTATTGACGCATTAGACTAAAACTTAGTCTACGCCAACGGCCAGAACATCTACAATCTTTATCATCGACAGCAGTTTCCGATTTAAAAGTGCCAACTGGCAAATTTCTAAGAAAAAAACTTTACAACTTTACGTACTATTTACAGTAACGTAAACGTTATTAACCAATCGTTTTCTACTAAGTATATAAAAACATAATAAAGTTTGTACGCCTAAAACAAAGTACATAACATATAGAAGAGTTTCCTAGTTAACCTCTTTAGCCCCAAGGTTGCTTAACTATCCTTCAAAACTTGAGACGGTCAAATTTCTCAGAAAATGTTACAAATTTATAAATAATACATTTTTTATTTATTTTTTACATTTTGGTAGTCTACTCATTACAACAAAAAAACTGGAAAATAGAAGGGTAGAATAGTCATCGGTGGAAAACACATTAATAATCTGCGAAACGGCAAAACTAAAAAAATGATGATGATTGGTTATGTCCGTTAGACTACAAAATAACAGACCAAACAACTACTAAAATGTCAAGTTATTCGGGGCACTACTAACCAATCAAAGGGTTCAGCCAAAATTATATAGCAATGCAAGATAACGAGAAGAGCAATAAAGAATTTACTGAAAACCTGTGATGACAATAACATAACAATAAAACAAAAAAAGTTCATAAAGATATTAGTATTCTTAATACTGTTATATAGAGCAAAGTCTTAAACAACAAAACCAGAAAAACTATTAATGCGTTAGAATTGTGATGTTAGAGAAGAATGTTGCAAATTTTATGGACCTCAAAAAAAACAAACCAGTTCATTCTGGAAGTTATTTATTTTTGCATTCTAAATTATGTTGGACACATTACAAAACAAAATTATGACAACCTTAAAAAACTTATTGTACAAGAAAATATGGACGGAAGTAAGAAGCAGGTTTCTTCTGCAATGTATCAATCAAATAAAACAAGCAATAAATAGTATTGTTCATCAAACTACATACACTTCCAAAAATAAAAAACAATGAAGGCAAACAGTAAGAAAGGTATATAAAAAACAACAAATACAAAGTTGAAAAAAAGACACTCCACCACTGCTTTTACAAAATAGAAAGTAAGATTGACATCCTAACCTAAAATTTGAGAGCCACCGCGTGCACGTGCTCCACCTCAAATCAAAGTATCTTTTAAACCAAACGTTTAAAATGCACAAAAGACTTTTTGGCTATTTGTCCATAAGGTTGTTTAAGAACCTTTCCAGACCGCAATTGACTATTTTTTAAACAAATTTAATAGTGTTTCAGAAATAACATTTAAAAAAATGTTGTATTTAATTACTCACAATGCATTTAAAGCACAATGGTATAACAAACCACATTGTAAAACGGCCAACTACTACTTTCAACTGTCCAGAAAGAACCTGTAAATCATAACTGAAAATTTGAGTCTCAATTAAAAAAACACATGCATACTATAAGCATTGTAGACAACCCGATACGCAGAAAGTGTAAAATTAAAGACAAAATCACTGAAGACGCACTATGCCCGGCGCATTTTGCAAATAGTCCGCAGATCCAATAAGGAGTACCACTTCTGGGAGGTTGTCATTTTCAAAACTAGGTAGGTCCCCATTATTATTCACCATTTATCTACTTATCAGTTTTATCAAATATCGCAATATTTCCTTCTTTTCCACTCCATAGCATGATACCGAATCAGTAGTTTGGACTAGAATGACCAACTCACCTACCCAAGTCCTACTTATCAAGAGGTTGGATCACGATAACTTTTGACATCCACAGAGAGGTCAAACTATCAATTTCTTTATAACGACCACTAAGGTTGGTAGACAGGCCACTCCATAACATGTTACCGAGTCAGTAGTTTAGACTAGAGTGGCCCACCCACTCATTCAAGTGCTACCTATCAAGTGGTTGAATAACGACCTACTCTTGTGACTTCTGGCGCCCAAAGAGAGATCAAACTTCGAACTTCTTGATGACAAACACTTGGATAGGTGGGCGGGTGACTCCATAACATGATACCAAACCAGTAGTTTGGAGTAAAGTAGCCCACCCACCCACCCAAGTGCTGCCTATGAAGAAGTTGGATCACAGCCTACTCTTGTGACAAAGTGACTTCTGACGCCTAAAGAAAAATTGAACCTCTAATTTCTTAATGACAAACACTTAAATGGGTAAGTGGGCCACTTCATAGCATGATACCGAATCAGTAGTTTGAACTAAAGTGACCCACCCACCCACTCAAGTGCTTCCTATCAAGAGGATGGATCACATCCTACCCTTGTGACAAAGTGACTTCTGACGCCCAAAAAGAAATTAAACTTCAAACTTCTTGATGGTTTTTAGGTGGTTGAGTAAGCCACTCTACAGCATGATATCCAGTCAGTAATTAGAACTGGAGTGTCCCACCCACCCACCCAAGTGTTAGTTATCTAAAAGTTGGATCGACAACCTGCTCTTGTGAGAAAGTAACTTCTAACGTCCATAGAGAGGTCAACCTAACAATTTTTTGATAACTATCGCTTATGTGTGTAGGCGTGACACTCCATAGCATGATATCCAGTCAGTAGTTTAGACTAGAGTGGCCAATCCACCCGCCAAAGTATTACTTATCAAGAGCTTGGATCACGACCTTCTCTTGTGACAGAATGACTTCTGACTACCACAGAAAGGTCAAACTATCAATCTAGGGTGGGTGGACGGGCCACTCTATAACATAATACCTAGTCAATAGTTTGGACTAGAATGGCCCACTCACCCACCCAAGTGCTACTTATCAAGAGGTTGGATCACGACCTACTCTTCTGACAAAGTAACTTCTAGCGCCCAAAAAAAGATCAAACTACTATCATCTTGATGACGGACACTTGAGTGAGCTACCCCATAGCATGATACCAGTAGTTTGAACTAGAGTAACCCACCCACCCACCCAAGTGCTACCTGTCAAGACGTTGGAGCACGACCTACTCTTGTGACAAAGTGACTTCTGGCGTTCAAAAAAAAAAAAAAACTTTTAATTTATTGATGACAGACACTTAGATGAGTGGGTGGGCAACTCCATAGCATGATACCAAGTCAGTAGTTTGAACTAGAGTGCCTGGTAAAAGTTACAAGTTCCAAGTCTTAACACACCAAAGAACCAGCAATACCCACCTAGCTTCGGCAAAAAGCAATATAAAGATTCAGAATCATTCTTTAAAGCAATAGATCAATATTTCAAAGATCAGGAGATCAACCAAATCATTCAAAAGTCAATATTCCAAAGAACCTGTCCCAAACTATAACAACTCAAAACAAAGAATTTTGAAGCAGTACGCGGACTCAGTGGAGCTGGTCAGAATGATTAGCCAACTTCCCTGCACAAGCCAAAAAAAGTCCATTAATGGGCTTTTTTGGCTACAATTGTAGTTACCTTCAGCGTCAGGCCGCTTTATATCAAAGAGTGTACCCACACTGAGAAGATGATGGCCAACACCTTGGCAACATTAGTAGAGTCTCAAATGCATAATTTTTTAAACATTTGAACATTTGATCAAAACTGCGATCCGAGTAGAAACCATTTTGGCCCGCCAAAAACCCTTTCAGACTAGTCCAAAACCATCGACGGCGGTAAACAATCTCGCTACTTACGCATCAGCAGGAAACAAGTAAAAGGTCAGACCAAGAAGGGGAAGATGCCCGATTCGACCCAACAAAAACAAAAACCGCCAAAGATAAAAAAGAAGAAAAACAGCTCCCAAAGACAAAACCACCAACTGTTAAACATCAAGCACCAACAAACAGAGTAAGACTAGTACGAGAAATAATTCTAGATCGCATCATAGTGAACATCCAAGGAACCCAAATCAAGGCCTTGGTCGATTTGGGGGCAAGTCAAATTTACACACGGCTTCGCCTACCCAAAACACGTCCAACAACCGCAATAAAAATCACCTGTGCAACTGTAAAGATAAGCGACCAATGATAGGTCATTCCCTTCCTCGTTATACCCAGTCTGGGAGATAACGCAATACTAGGAAATCAATTGCTGCAGGAACAGGAATTCAGTATCGACTACTCCAGGCAATGTGTGCACTACGGAAAGAAACGTCGATCCACCATCTACAAGTAACAACAACAACCCACAAAAGAGATCAAGATCCCCCCTAAGTCGTTCCCAAATTACCCCCCATTAAACAACCTTTTGCAAGAGTTCTACACCGTATTTAATCATAGTTCCAACGGAAAATAAGACCATCACACACCAGATTGATCTCGTGGACAAAACTCCGGTCCGTGCTCCCAGATACACTATTAAAAGCCCAAATTTTCAATCAAATCCACAAACTAATAGACCTGACTAATAGGATAATAGAGAGAAGTAGTAGCAGCTACTGCGACCCAGTAAAAGTAATTAACAAAAAATATAGCAGGCCCAGATTTTGTGTAACCTACAGAAAATTAAATAAAGTCAACAAAACCGCAGCAGCACCCTTACCAAAAATCCAAAAAACTCTAGAAATGCCCAAGTTTTTAACAAACTCAACCTAACAACTGGTTATTTGCAAATACTAATGAAAGAAAGTCATAAGCCGTAGACCGCTTTTGCAGCTCCAGATGATGGCACTTACCAATTTACGTTAATGCCATTTAGGCTCAATAGTGGACGAGCCACTTTCCAAAAATACATATCCAGGGTTTTGGATAAACTCCTGGGTAGCCACTTTCCAAAAATAAATGTCCAGGGTTTTGGAGACTCCTAAGTACTATAGTACTAGTCTACTTAGACGATATTATGGTCTACTCGCAAAATCACCAACAACACATCGACCATCTCCGTAAAATAAAATGTAAGATGCCAAAGTGTGAATTTGAAAAAGACAGTGTAGAGTACTTCAAGGATATCAAGTGAGTGCCGAGAATAACAAAACACTACCACATCATCTGACTGTAGTCAAAGATTATCTAAATCCAAATAATAAAAAGCAACTCTGCCGCTTCATGAGAATTTGTACATGGCTCAAGAAATATGTCCAAAATTCTCCATCGTCGCCAGCCCACTCTTGGAACTGCAAAGAGCAAAGAAACCTTTCGTTTGAACAAACGCCAAACAACAGGTATACCGTTCGTTCATATTAGAAAAAAAACGACCAAAAGCACGTTGTGTCTTATACCAGTGCTAAACTTACAAAGCCTCATTCAAATGAGTTGAAACGTCTGGCGATCGTGTGGACAATCAATAAATTTCAGGCATACTTAGAAGACAAACCCTTCAAACTGAGAACCGATAATAGGGCCTTAGTCTGGTTGATCAAATCCATCAATGCCAAACTGACTCGATGGTCACTGATTTGAAGTTTACGTTCACTGTAGAATATACTCCAGGAGTACCAACATCCTTCCCAATATTTTGTCCAAAGACCCAAAGAAACAAATTAGTATAATCGGCTCTTACCACCCAAAATCACCAACGACCAACCGACAAGTGCGTTGGTTCCCAATCGTACTTGTTATCAAATTATAAGGCTTCACCTTTCAAGTTCTGTATTAACAGACTATGGTAGGCCATGTACGGGATCTGCTGTTGGACAATGCGTTTCTCAAGTTCGCCGAAGAAATGATGCGAATCCTCGTAAGGTCGACTAGTTGTGATTTCATAAAATTTCAATTCTACCTCTAGTTTGAGAAGACGTAGGAGCTGTAAAACACTATGTCTATCTACTCATACAAAACCGTCTATTTACACTCTAAAATAGCAATGGTAGTGTCCCAATACCGCTTTTCTCCTTTGTAAACTTCTTATTTAGCTCACTTACAACGACGTCCGAATCGTACTTAAGAGCTGTTTGTAAATGCAGATCGTGCGCCATACGTTCTCTGTTCATATTATTATAGAATTTCTTTTTAAAGGCCTCTAATCCTCCTTAATTCGCCAACCAGCTTCTTGTAAACTGAGCCATGTCACTTGATCTGTGGCAGGAGGAGAAAGCGTTTTTCCTGTTAACCTCCCAACTTTCGCACCAAGATTTTCTCCTAGTCCATTCCCATGAGTCTCCAAGTTGGCTTGACTCCTCTTCTTATTTAAGGTGTCATTCCTAACCTTGGTTTTGTGCTCGCTCTGGTTCGCGCTTGGGGTATACAACATTTCCAAATTAGTGCACCGTAAAGCATGATCGAGTCCACTTCGTCGCCTTCTCCCCCATTTTGATAGTTTTCACAATGTGGGGCCGCATATTAAAGATTTTGCACTACGCCTAGAAAAAAAGAGGATGTTACCCAAACCAACAAGAGAGAAGAACAAAGAGAAGAAGATACACAAAGAGTTTTACATAGCCAGCATAAAGAAATTTCCTTTCTAAAAAATGTCATATCATACATCTACTATATATGTTGGCTGTGCGGTACAAAAAACCTAATGGTTTCAACCTCCCACTGAAATCCTGAGTTCAGAATAGTTTATGCCCAAACTTTGGTTCCTTATGACAATATTTTAAAATATCATAACCAAATCTTGCTGTTTTCAACAGTTTATAGCCAAATATTGTAACTTTCTAACATTATTTTGATGTTTCAAAACGAAATATTGGCATTTTTGTGTTTTCTAACAATATTCTAATGTTTTATGGATTTTTAATATTTTATGCATTTAAACAGTTTATGGCCGGATTTTTATTGCAAATAAAAGAAATTTAACCGGATCCAACAAACAAGCAAAGAAACAAATTGGTTACCAATGGTATCAAAAAAGATTATTCTTAGCAAGTCTGGTGGCACCAGGAAACACATGGGAAACTAAAAACAGTTAATACAGTAATAAACTTGACATTGGCGTAACCTTAGTTTGGTATTAGTTTAATTCCTGTGGCTACCTTAAAGCAGATATTGTTGCGTAAAGCACTTGTCAAATCTGTTGAAATGTTGTAGAAAGCAATTAGAACTATGTATCTGGAAACCGAAAAAAAAAAAAGCTAAGTGACCAAACGAAACAAATGTTAGAGAAACAAAGAACTCTCATAATACAGAACAGAAGAAGGACAGTAGAATATACGGAAGTAGTGTAAAAAATACAAAACTGTCCCAAAAACTATTAAAAGAAAATAAAAGCATAAAGATCTTTAAAAAACAAATCATCACAAGAAATGAAATATTAAAAATTAAGAATAAAAAAGGCCTCACGTTAAATAATAGAAACGAAATACTAAAAGTCACAAAAGCGTTTTATAAAAATTTATACAAATCAAAAATTAATAGTGACATTAAAAAACAAGAACAAAAAAGAAAGGTTTTAAATGTGAACTCGGAAGACAACCTGCAAATAGACTGGGCAGAAATAAGAAGTGCTCTAAAGAATATGAAAAACGGCAAAGCAGCAGCATAGAATCCTAGCAGAAAAAATGGAACACGGAAGAGAAACAATCTTAGAAGAATTGGCAAAGCTATTCAAACAATGTCTAGAACAAGGAAAGTCCCAAATGCTATAGTTGTACAGAGTATGCTAAACGAAGTGCATGCAGCTTTGTGAAGAGTGAAACTAGAAATAAACTACAGTAAAACGCAGTTTATAACAATTTCAAACAATGAAGATATTACCATTTAAATAGACAATCAAGAGATCCACAAGGTAAAAAAATACAACCATTTAGGTCAACAAATAGCAATAAGAAAAGCAAACCAAGAACTAGAAATAGGCAGGAGGATAAAACTGGACTGTGCTGCATACAGCAAACTAAAAGATGCACTAGCAATGAACATACCACTCAGTCTAAAAGCACAGCTCTATGACCAGTGCATACTACCAGTACAGACTTATGATGCTGAAACCTGGGTTTTTACAAAAAAAATCAAAAAAATTGCGCGTACATCAAAAAGCAAGAGAAGAGAATACTGGGAACAACACTGAGAGATCATAAAACGAACACCTGGATAAATCAAAAAACAAAAGTACATAACATAATCACACGAATAGCAAAGATGATGAAGTGGGAATAGGCTAGACATGTGGCTAGAAAAAAAGATAAATGGAGTGGCAAAGTTTTAAGATGGAATCTATGGGGAGAGAACAGAGGAAGAGGACAACCACAAATGAGATGGGCTGATGACCTTAAAAGATCAGCGGGTCTGAACTGGTTCATGGTCGCACAGGATTGACAGGTTTGGATAGAAAATGGGTGACTGAAGAAGAAGAAGATCTGGAAACAAAATTTCTGTACCAATAAAACTGCCTTGAGATTTTTGAATCAGTTTCTTTTTACGTGCAAAAAAGCAGTGTTGCGTGTTGTTATGTTAAGTTTTTAAACCCATACTACCACTACAAAGTAAAATTATACATGCACTTAGTTGAGTACCCCTTAACATGGCAATTAAACATCTAATCACTCAATACCAAACAAACACACCCAAAAACGTATTTCAGACAAACCGTCAGTTAAAATTCACTAACGTTACTTGCGACATTAAGCCATGTACACCACTTACGGCTGCAACACAGTTGCAACCAAATTTTACAAATAAGTCACCAACTTTGGCTTAGGTTTGTAAACTTTGACAATATACCCGACGGTTAAAACTCGAATCTGACCAGTAAAAACCTGCTTCACAGCAAAGATATTGCAACTAAACGTGGCAAAAAAATGACATGTCAAGACGCCTCTATCCTAAACAAACTAAACAATAAAACAACAAATATACAGTCGCCAATTAAAAAAATCTTGAATTCTTAACACAGCAGCACTTGTGGCCCACACATGTGCAACCTACTATGTTAATAGAATTATTACTGACAAAAACAAAATTGGTAGTAACACTTCACTGGTGTTTTAACATGATACCCAGGTTTGACACCTTAATCTATAAAAATGACTGATGTGGTAAGTGTTAAAGTGTAGCGTGATTGGTGATAGTGCGCAAAACCTTAAAAACTCCAAAAAATTCTTTTGTCTCAAATTAAAGTATCCTTAAAATCCCTCCAAAACACAGACCAGATCAACAAATAATCTTTCAACCAAACGTGACAACAATTGTTAAGATACTTTTATCCCGCATAAACTAAAAGATCAAAATAGATCGTCACCAATCAAACCGTAATGTCTGGTGGATACAACAAAAACAACGTTTTTTTTAGTTGATCTCTCAATATATTACTATCATTAACACTGACACTCCTTCTGCTGTTTCTACGATATGACAAGAAGGATTTACACTTTAACCTACAATACCACCGCTTTGCAGTGTCTTAGGTTTAGTAACAGTGCGCAAAACCTTAAGAATCTAAAGTGTACTCTACTTCAAAAACGTCGGCAATTATACTACACCTTTTAGTAAACACTGCAATTAATAGCACCCTGGAAGGACGTTGATCCATCAACAACCTAACTTGGGTTGCAGTACCTCCATGTTTGCCATAAAACCTCTGCAAAAACTAAACCTTCTTGTAGACTGTTCTTTTCTCGGATAAAATATGCCCTGACCAAACTAGTAAATATTTGGACACCATTCTACCACCTAGATAGAAGTCAAAAACTCTTTCCAAAAATTGGGAAAAAGTGTTGCAGCATAATGGGTAAATCATATCTGCAACAAACTGCCGTCGAATTCTATACGTTAACCAAGCAGATCAGCTAGATTGGACAATCAATTTCCACCGGCAACTCCAGACGTTAATTTTTATTTAATTTTTATTTTCTTGTAAATTAAAAAAGCATTATGAAAACGGTAAGAATATAAGTAACATCACAAACTTTAGTTATATATGCCTGTCAATGTTTAATGTTAAAAATGTAACATGACAAAACTCAAAAATATTGGCAATAAAAAAGTTTACAGAAAATTTATCTCTATCATTATTAACAACAAAAAGAGAGATTCTAAGACGTACTATTTTGCTTCAAATCAGGGTAAAACTAACTCCCAAACCTGACCAATTAAATCTACTTTAAAGCCAATTAACCAAACGTGACAAAAAAGTAACATGTCAAGATACCTCTATTCTGGACAAACTAAAAGATAATGCAACTATAAATATACTGTCTACAAACCACAACTTTTGCACTGCTACGTGTTTACAGTTTTATTTTATAGTTTAGAATCATAAACACTAAATTGTTTTTAAAATGTGGCTTTACAACAGAATATTGAAAATGTTGTAGACAAACCACATCATAAATTGATTCTTCAAAAACTTGAAAAACGTAAAGAAATATTAGAAAAAAAAAGTGGATAGGAAAGAATTTCATGGCTTAAAAGCCTCAGAAACTAGTTTTCTAATCAGCTATTAAGAACAACAACAATGTGCTAAGCCTACTTGGTTGCCAACATCCGAAGTCGATAAAACTACAAGAAAAAAAAATCAAACCAAAACCAAAACTACAATTAAGCATCTTCAATACAGTTTATAAGCTTATAATCTAAACATATCTGACCTAGTACGCCACTATTGGTATTACCATCAAACAAAATCTTAACAAACACTCACTTCACCGCTGCTTCCACTACTTAACAAGCAAGTTTGAGACCATAACCTACAAAATCAAATGTTCTACGGCGTAATGGTGCTCCAAACTTCAAAACTCCAGAATGTGCTCCACCTAAAATAAAAGTATGACTAAAACATTGCCAAAACCCCGACTAGACTAATAAATTAGAATATCACTAACACTTTGCCAAAACTAAAACCAGACTAATAATCGCTTTTTCACAACCAAAAACCTCAATCAAACGTGGCTTAAAAAGGGGCATTAAAAAACCTACAGTTAATCTTTTAATACAGCATGTATTGCCCACCCATTTCCTACTATGCCATAATCGTTATTACTGACAAAGACAAGGTCCAAAAAGTACTCCTACGATAAAATTAATACACTAACCTACAAAACCAAGTGTTTGCATTGTTTGGTAAAAGTATCCAAATCCTTAAAACTCAAGTACCATTTGAACTAGTTTGAAGTTTTCAAATCCATCAACTCCTTGACTTACACTGACCTCAAGTAAACATTTTTATTGTTTTGACCATTTTTTCCTCAACCAGTTGTGTTGCAGAATCAAACCTGCAATCACTTGGACATCACTATCTACAACCTAGTCAAAGCTTTGTCTAAAAAAAGTTGAAGAAAACTGTTGCAACAGAATGAACGGAAAAAGTCATCTACTGCAAATCATTGATAAATCCTAAACGTTAATTAAAAAGGTCAATTAGGTTGGACATCTAACAGCCCTATAGACTAGATTTCTATTAACAGCCACACTCTACAATCGCTACCAAAAGCAGCTGCCGACTTCAAAGTACCAACTCCTGCGCCATAGAGTAGAACTCCATTAACGGCCATAACATCTACAATCTCTACAGACAGCAGCTGCCAAGCAAAATGTACAAAAAACTTCTCCACTTTTTAACCTCAAAAATGTTAACTGCTTCTAAAGACCAAAATCTTTTTCAGAATTTATATTTTTTTTAATATTTATACTTCTTTCCTTTCCTTGGACTCATATTCTCTTGGCTATATATCTTATTTATATTATTATAATTACATTTAAAATTAGGTTATAGAGGAACCAGATACTAGGGTTTGACAGTATTTACACCGCTTTTGTAAAAAAAATGTTTGGTAGTCAAAATATAAATTTGTTGCATCAGTAGACTTGTATAGCAATCAAAAGGTAGTTGTAGCTCACATTTAACTTTTGCTTTAACTTTAGATGTTCAAAGTGGTTAGCATTGAGGTTTAGGTTCTGATTTCTGATGTTGATAGCCTTTCAATACTGTTTTTTGTTGTTGGAAAGTGCTATTTTGATTCTCCTACAAGGCACTTTTGCCCATTGGTACCAACATTTTTTCCAAATTTTTAAAAGAATCATTGTTTAAGCAGACGTAAATAATTTTTTTTTTTTCATTGTAATTGTTAGTCATATTGTTCTCTTTACCTATTTGTATATGGGTAAGTAACAGTATCAAGTGAGTGTTGCACTAGTAGTTACATTTTTTGCAATAAGTTTATTGTTGTGTAGTTTCAATAATTCTGTAATATCATTAACAAATCGTCAAGTATTTAAATAAATTTTTTTGTAATAACATTCTGTCTCACCAAATGTACTTAATTTATTAATTAATAAATATTTTTTACTTGAACACTCACTAAGAGTGCAAGTATACATTGTTGTTTCTATATTACTTTAAAAATATTATTTCAGGCAGACATTTATTACATTTATTACATTTATGCCATTAAATACTTAGATTAACTACAAAATGATTAAATTATTGTTACGTTCTTCCGTTATTAATAACAATTATCAAATAATTGCTTTTAGCTTGATAGAACGCAATTTTCAAGATGCTCTAATATTTAATTAGTTAACTCACCACTTGTGACCTGAAGACATATAAATTGGAGGCAGAGGATCGACAGAACAAGACTTCTCCCTGAGGTGTGCCGGTATGCTGGGGCCATACTGTGTCCTAAAATAAAAATATAAAAATTAATAAAACAATATTATTGCAAATAACAAAATGTTATTCAATAAATAATTGCATTAGTTGAAATAATAAATTGTATTTATGGAAATTCAACCAATATTTATATTAAATTAAACTATATCGTTGGTTGATTAAAATTGTTATTTGTTTAATTAATAAAACATTTTTCTTCATATAATGTAATAAATTAAATAAGAAGTTGTTTAATTACAAATAGTATTTACTAATAAACTTTATGACGATTTAGATTCATCCCATCATCAATTGTATGTAATTGAATAATGACCAGAATAATACTAAACCATAAGTTCTGTAACATCTCAAATTAATAATAACATAACAAAGTTTTATCCATTGGCACATATCACTCAAACCAAAATCCACGCCTGTCATCCCAAATCAAAATTTTTAGTTAATCTACTTTCACAAACACTCAGTCATTGTAACGCACAAAATAATGGGAAACTATTGCAATGATAATAAGAGCTTGAACATACAACTTTAAGAAGAAGTTTGCATCCACGTAGTAGCAATTAGATTGTACATCAATCAACAATTACAATACGGAATGTAATGTATTGTATGTACGAAGAGAATAACTAACTTTATTGTAATTAAAACTATTCACACAGTGTTTGCCTGAATTGGATTTACATGAAAATGTTTCAGGAAATTAAATGCTATACTCTATCAAACTAAATATTAAAAGTAATCTTTTATATATTTAAACTAAATCCAATCTGACTACAAAAGATAATAAATTGAAAACATATTAAGATAACAAATAATATAATGTAAACACACCATATTGAGAGATTTGATTGTAGCGTTCGCAAAAATGAGTATTTGCATAGTCGTGCCGGCCGTTCAATAGCTGGCATTCAATAATTGATTCGTTCTGGCTGGCATTGGAGAGATACTACTCAAAAGCTTCTATTGTAATGCAGCAATAATGAAAGTTTCTAGGATATACCTTTGTATACTCCTTTACTAGCAGTATTGTGCCACCTTAAGTGGTTTTGTAGAGCTGGATAATTCACGAAATCGATTCACGAGAATCAATTGTGGATGGAGTAGGGGGACAATCCAGATATTAATTTGAATGGAAATGTGACCGTTTCCTCTTGAGGAACCGTGTATGGGGGGATTATCCATGCAGGTAAATGTAGAATCGATTGAAATTGATTTGTGTTATTTAATTGTGTGATGATTGGATTGTATAGTCGCAACAAGATATATTATACAGCTTAAAGTAGAAACTGATAACCAATTTGAAAAAATTAATTTAATTATTATATTAAAGCTATTAATTGCCGCAGAATTAAGCTTGATATTGATGTCTTAATTTGTTTGACCTATTTTAAGTCATTAGTAAATCATTTATTTTAAAAATATAAATATAAAATAAATAAGCACTTTCTTAGGATTTAAGGTATTAAGTTTCAATTAAAAAAACCTCTCAGAATTAGGATAGATTTCACAGTCTACTTAAGGTTGGAGTATTTGGTGGATGATTAAAGTTTTATTTAAATTAATTTAATTTAAAATTTTAATTAACTGCCGTGCTTGCTGTCTAATAATTCTTCAAATTTTGTGTTAAACCATTCCTCCTTTAGTTTCTTGACCTTTTTCTTATTATCTTTTTTTTTTTTTTTTGTCAGGTGAAATCCTTTAAGGACACTGGATGAAGTTCTTCCCGCATCCAGTAGTGTGCGAGTCCCGTGCGGGGTGTGCAGACACGGATACGCACTAAAACACCTCTTCAAAGAAAGTTTTGGAATCACCGTGTAGGTATGCCGTCAAAACGTTCCCGGTCTGTCTTCTATCTCAACTTTCTTTCTTCCTCCTCTTTCTTCTTCATTATTTTGCCTATCGATCTTCTGGAGTGCTCGAAGTGATCGTTGTTTTCCATCATGGCTTCCACAATATTATCGGCATTGAAACTTTTCCCAAACCATAGCTCCATTTCGGTCCTTTCCGCTACCCACCTACAGCATTCAAATAGCATATGTTCCGCATCATCCACTGCGTTGCAGTACATACACCTGTCGTTTTCGTCTTTACCAATTCTTCTGGTATAGGTCCTATATGAGCCATGCCCTGTCCAAGCTTGGGTCAGAAAATAGTCCGTCTTTCTAAAGCTGCACTTTAGCCACTTTTCTAGGTTTGGTATGAGCCGTCTGGTCCACTGCGCTACTCTTACCGTGTTGCCCCATCTGTGTTGCCATCGGTTGATGGTTACCTCCCTTTCCGCAAGTTTTGCCTGTTGTGTTACTGCACCCTCTCTCTCATGCAACCTTCGCCTTTCCTCTGCCAGCAGGTCAATCGGAATTGATCCGGTTACAACTTGCAGGGCCTCCGCCGAGACTGTCCTATATGCGCTTGCGACCCGCAATAGCGTCTTCCTCTGTACACTGATGAGTCTCTGTTTGTTTGCTTTCACTTTCATCGCTCTGTACCATATTGGTGCACCATATAAAATTGTTGACTCGACGACGGAGTTCAACAATTGCCTCTTGCAGCTCGACGGTCCGCCAATGTTTGGCATAATTCGAGCCAGGTTTGCCGCTCGTTTTTCGGTCTTCTCCACCGTCATCTTTATATGTTCGGAGAACGTGAAATCATCGTCAATAGTTATACCTAGGTATTTTATAGATCTCCTGTTTTGTATGGTGGTGTCTCTGTATTTGAAGGTAACCGCGCTCTTAAGACTTCTCTTGCGGGGACCCTTCAATATTACCGCCTCTGTTTTCTCCGGGGCTGGTTCTAGGAGGTGTTCCATATCTATGGCGTCATTTGTTTTGCTCATCAGTTCGTAGTTGTCCTTGGCTACTATGACGAAAGCAAAGTCATCTGCAAAAGCAATCGCCATTACCCCGGCTGGCCATTTTTTCCTAAGGATGCCGTCGTAGACCAGGTTCCAAAGTAGTGGTCCTAGAACCGACCCCTGGGGGACCCCTGTCGTTATATCGATTACCGTGTCTTTGTCAATTTGTAGTTTTCGCTCGCTTAGGTAGCTTGCGACGATGTTTTGCAAGTACTGCGAAATGCCCCTTCTGTTCAATTCCTGCCTGACCTTATCCCAGGAGAGGGTATTAAAAGCGTTTTTAATATCGAGGGTAACTAGTGCTGCCCATTTCTCCTGACTTTCTTCCGTAAACTCGATCACTTTTTCCACGGCATGTAGGGTAGATCTGCCTTTTCGGAAACAGTATTGGTGTTCGGAAAAACCTCCTCCTTTTTCAACTTCTTCCTCGAGTCTGTTTCTTATCATCAGCTCATAGAGCTTGCCGATGGTATTTAGAAGACAGATTGGTCTAAGTTTTAGGTTCTCCGGAGTAGAAGTGCCTTTCGGAATCAATATCAGTTTTGCGATTTTCCATTCCGCAGGGAAACTTTGCTTCTGTAACAGTTGATTTAGCGTGTTCAGCAACCAGTCGCTTGCTACCTTGCCGACTTCTTTCAGAGCTTCTGAAGGAATATAGTCAGGTCCAGGGGCTTTGCCCAGTTTCATCGAATTGAGCGCTCGGGTCAGTTCTTCCTCGTTAAACAGAGTCAGTTCTTCCACTATCTCTACCGGTTGGTGTTGATAAGGCCTCTGGGGGAAGAGTTCTTCCGCTACCTTTACTTTTTCCTCAGTTGCTAGTTCATACGGACAAGGCGATCCATTTTTTTCAAACTAATTTTATAGGCGTTACCCCATAAATCTTGGTTTAGCTCGTCACATAACTTTTTCCATTGCTTCCTTTTCTCTGACTCGATCTCTTTGCGGAGTTCTTTTTTGAGTGCCTTGTAGACGGATTTAATTTCGTTAGCCTCGTGCTCGCTGTACGTTCGCCCTGCTCTCAGTCTCGTAAATAACCTTCTAGTTGTCAGGCATTCTGTTCTTTTGTCGGCTATGCCTTTGTTCCACCAGTATGGTAGGCTTTTTGACCTGGCTTTGCCTACACCTAGACTACCTTCGAAGGCTTCCTTCATTAGAGAGGTATACGTTTGGAGCGTCACCTTTTCTTCCGCGTTACCTTCAGTCCTCCATGAGATTAGTTCTTTAAAGGCTTCCCAGTCGTGCTCTTTTCTTATTTTGAACCCTCCTTTGTGCTCTACCTAGTAATTTATTTGGAAATATATGTAGCTGTGCTCCGTTGCACTTTCCTTATCCAGAACTTCCCAGTTCTTAATGCGTTTTCCCACCGATTGTGTTGAGCAGGTCACGTCTATGAAGGATCTGGAGTTTCCCCTGACAAAAGTCGGGCGATCCCCATTATTGTGCACGATCATGTCCAATGTTGCGAGCCAGTCAACGAAATATGCGCCTCTTTTGTCCGCCACTGGGGAGCCCCATTCATGCGCTTTCGCGTTGATGTCACCGAGTACGATACATTCTTCTCGAGCTTTTTGGGCTTCTTGCATAATCGAGTCAACGTCTGTTTTGTAGTCTTCAAATGTTGTATTTGGAGATAGGTAGCAGCAGTAGACAGTAAATTTTTCCATTTGTATAACCAGGAATCCTTCTTCCTTTCCACTTTCTTTATTTTTGTTCTTTTGTTTTTGAAGAACACAGCCACATTTTGCGTCTTATCTATTATCCAGCCCGGTTTGTTTGCCAGCCTTTTATTCGGTTCGCTAGCTATTATAATATCGGCGTCCACTTCTGAGGCAGTAGCGTAGGCGACGTCGTGTGCGAGCACAGCCCTACCTAGGTTAGTTTGAAGGATTGTCAGAGTCATTTTTATTTCGTTTCCTTGCGGGACCCGATTTTAGTTGTTTCCCCACTTTTTAGTAATTGCCTGTAATGTGGGCATTTGGTCTGGTCTGATCTGTGACCCTCCACGTTGCAGGTTATGCACGTTGGTGGGTTTTTGCATTCTCCAGCTCGGTGCCCCGCTTTGGCGCAGTTTAGGCAGAGCTCACTTCTGTGTCCTCTCCAGTACACTGTTCCCTCCTGTGCCCGAAGAGATGGCATCTGTAGCATCTGGTAATGTCGACCTTTTTTCTCAACCTGCAGTCGATCCAGCCAATTTTAATTTTTCCTCTGTCGATTATGCGTTTTGCCGCGTCTCGTTTTATGGCAACTGTAGCGGTTTGGTTGCCGTTTTGTGTGAGCCGTATTGAGATTACCCTAATCTGGTGTTCAGAGAGGTTTTCGGATTTCAGAATCTCCCGTTTGAGTTCGTCCTTCTCTATGCTGGCGTCTATGTCGGTGATGTGGAGTAGCATGTCATTTGTTTTGATTACTACTTCGGTATTTTTATTGTTGCACTGAATGGATTGCTTTAGATTGGCAGCTTTAGCTTTTCCTCCCGTTATTTCCAGGAATAGGTCGCTTTTATTGGTCTTTTTTATTTTTTTAACTGTAATTCCAGTCTCTTCTAGATTTACCGCGCTTTTTACCGTTTTTAGTAAGTCGGCATAGCTTTTGCCCTCTTGCGCCTTTATTATTATTTTTTCGGTCTCGACCCTTGTTTTCCCAGGTGGATGGTTTTGAGATCTCTTTCCTCCCGCATTAGCTTTGTCCTTTATGCGTATGGTCACCTCCAGTTCTCGAAGTGTGTATTCCGAACATTTCCTAATATAGTCCATGTTTACTTGGCCTATCACAGATATATTGATGTGCTTTTTTTGGCTTTTCAGAATCTCTTCCCTCAGCTGCGTGAGTAGCTTAAACATGGTCTCGACGTTATCGACTCCACTGTCGTCTATCTGCATTGGCAGTACATATGTGGTATTCGTACGCTTGCTTTGCTGAGTGGTATCCCTGCTGCTTAGCACTCCTATGTGTATCTGTACATACTCCAGACTGCCCTCTGTCAGTCCTTCTTCAGCTAGTGCAGCAACCTGCGGGAATTTAAACTTTAATTCGTCCAAGGCGGGTTTTTGGTTCTTAGCCTCCGTGTCCATAAACACCGACCAATCTGCCTCTATATCCTTGGTAGATCCCGTATCTTAATCTAGTTTTGTTGCACAGTAGATCTCATTGGGCCATTCCTCGTCAATGATGTTAACGAGGTTATCAAGGCTTGCTTCCGCGTTTAGTGTTGACTTAAGAGTTTCCTTGATTCTGTTCTTCCTGCAGACTTGTTCCTCCTCGATATCTTTTGTATCCACTTGGATTCCAATGCATTTGGTCTCAATGCCGCCAGTGGATTCAAGCTTCTTTTTCAAATAGGCTATCTCCAGACGCAACTCATCTTCTGTGCTCCTCTTTTCGTTAGCATTCATACAACTTTCTAGCCATTCCTTCATATCTTCCCGCTGAATCTGTTGGGCGTGGTACGTCAGTCTAGAGCTTATAGTTGCGAGAGTCTTTTTCGGCTTGTAGGATTCAGCTACCATGGCTTCAAGTGTCTTTACTTCTCGAAATATGCTGTCGAGCTGCTTTTTGAAGGCAGCTCTTACCAGGTCCGTTACAGTACGTTGTTTCTCTGGAGTCAAATTTTTCCGTTTTCGCTTGTTTGCACTTTCGCTGGTTCTGTTCTCCTCATTGTTGGGTGAAGCAGGGTCTCCAGTTTCCGTGTTTGATGTAGATTGCTCCCGTAATTCCGTTTCTACGTGCTGGTCCTTCACCTTTGGTTTTTTAGAGGCATTACAGTCCTGGTCAGCCCCCGTCCCAATTTGGATCAACATATCCGCTATTTTCTTATTTGCTTCCGCAAATGGCGATTTGTTAACTCCCGTTGGCTTGGCAGAATGCGATGTACCCGCAGCCGCGTTGCCTGTTGCGTCCTGGGTTGCCCTAGTAGGTGATCTACTCATGCTTCCCCTCCTGTTTTGGAAAAAAAATGTTTGGCCGCACAAGCAAAACTAAGTGAGGCTTACAAATATTTTTGCCTTTCTTCCAGATACATAAATATATATAAATAAACCAAATGAACCAAAATAATAAATCTTTTCTTTTGGTGAACTGCAAAAGATTTTTTTGCCCTAGTGTTGTTATAATGTATTTGCATTACCCTTAAACCACAAAACAGTTCTTATTTGTTGTTGTTCTCAAAGTTTTTTTATTATTTCTACAATATTTTGTTTAAGTTTATTTTTTTAGAATTTTCTTGAACTTTCAAAAATTACTAAAAACAAATAAGGTATTTTTACAATACTTTATTTAGGTTCAATTTTTTTTAAACTTTCAAAAATGACTAAAGACGGATAAAGCATTTTTGTTGTCTCTATTCTTTTTTTTTTTTTCTTTGGCCGTTATATACCCTTTGGGTAAATGCTTTTCACATTTTTCTCCAGGTCTCTATTTTGTGTGATCTGGTACCAATTTAACCTTGCTGTATGTTTGATATTGTCGTACCGTTATGTTCTGAATCTTCAATATACTTTTGATCCATTCATTGGTTTTGTGGTTTTTAAGTGTTGCCTTCATTGGCTCATTTTAAAACAATTCTCTAAAACTGTTTTCTCTTGCAAATGTTTTTCAGGCTTTTCAATTACAAATCCGAACCTCACCACTAGAGGGGTTTACTAGACAAATACTTT
The DNA here is from genome assembly GCA_963932245.1 of Tachinus rufipes. NCBI lineage: Eukaryota > Metazoa > Arthropoda > Insecta > Coleoptera > Staphylinidae > Tachinus > Tachinus rufipes. The sequence goes on along the minus strand of OZ010746.1, from coordinate 11,772,279 downwards.
GCTGGTTTGCCATTGCCTTACAAAGGAGACAACTGCATCGAAATATTTGTGTATTTACACTCTAAGCAAGCGTAGGATTTACTAAAGAAGACTACAAACAGGCATTAAAGCATTAGCAAATTTTATTGCATGCGTCCAAGTTTAAATAACAAAACCAAAGGCAAGTTTTTTAAATAATAAATTCAATAAAAATAGTCTATTACAATACGAGTTAAATAAAAATTAAATGTTCCGCGTTGTTAATGACTTCTCATTTATAATAAGCTTCATTATAATACCCAATAGAATTTTCAAATGAAATTATTATGAACGCAAAATAGAAATAATTTATTTTAAAACTTTTAAAAATTGTCGTAGATTAATGGTCTTTAGTTGTACTAGCAGATAGGCATTGTTAAAAAAAAACACACTGACCATAAATTAGGAAGAAATTAGTTAAGTGAATCAGAAATTTTACGGAACTTTCTCCAATTTCACTTCTCAGAACTGCCAATACCATAGACCCAAAATCTAAATTATCAGATCAGAAGAAATCTTATAAATTGACCGAAAAGAACTAAAAGCCCAGGCAAATACCACATAACAACTGAGATACTCAAAATAAGAAGAAAAAGTGTTTAAATCCTACTAAATAAATGTATAAAGGAAAAGTCAACCCTAAGTAGATAGCAAACAACATAGAAAGCTACCGCCCAACAAGCTTATTATCTTACCTGCAGAAACTCTTAACTAAACCAGTCAAACAAGTTGGATTTCAAAACGGATACAGCACTACTGACTACTTACAGACACTCAGAACCCTTATCAAAAAAAGCAACGAGTACAATATAGCTATTTGGCTCCGCTAAAAGGCATTTGACTCTATTGAAACCTGGGCAGTTCTGAGAGCCTTTGATATCTAGAATCGACTCAAGATATTCAAACGTCATACACAAAAATGCGTCAATACAAGTTCAAATATACAAAGATTCAAAAACAGACAAGATACCAATCAAAAAAGGAGTGCGGCAAGAGAACACAATCTCCCCGAAATTTTCACAGCTGCAATGGAGGAAACTTTTAAAGAACTAGACTAGGATCATATAGAAGTCCCAATTGATAGAATACACATTAACCACCTAAGATTTACAGAGATATTGTCCTCATCAGCACAAATAACTACATCAGAACTATGTAAAAAGAACCAATCCTGTGAAATGAAATTAAATAGAATTTTGTTGGGCAGCCTTTGAAAATTAGGCTTCATACTCAAGACACCAAAAATCGCTATAAACTAAAAGAAGAGTATACGAATCGTGAGTACTATCAGTTCGCACCTACGGAACCAAAATCATAGCAAAAACAAGAAATACGGCAAACAAACTCCAAACTACACAACGAGCAATAGAGAAGGCCGTGTTAAAGATTAGCATTAGGGATAAAATCAGAAACAACCTAACCTAACCTACCCGATGTGATGACGCAAATAGCACAACTGAAACGAAGATGGGCCGGCTACGTGACAAGGCAAGATCAATCAAGGTGGACCAACAAGGTTACACGATGGCGACCAAAAAACAGAGAAAAAAAGCGCTGGAAGACCAAAACAAGAATAGAGACGATATCCAAAACATTGCAAAGAGAAAATGTATTCTAACAGCCCAAAACAAAAAAAAATGGAAGAAGTTTATGTTTAGAAGTAGACATAAGCTGAAAAAAAAAACGTTTTTATCATTATTACAATAATTTTTAAAGCAATTTAAAAAAAAACGTTAAAGTCTAAAAGTCTGTAATCTAAGGTTCAATAGTTGCCTATTATTTGTTAATTTTTCTTCTTGTAGTAAGTTAGGTTAGGTTAGGCAATATTTTAACCGCCATTATTATTATTATTCTATGATCTTATAAATGTCTTCAATAATTTCTAAAAACTTTTTAATAATTTATCAAACGTTTTAAAAAATTCTAATGACGGACTTACACCAAAACTAGAAAGCCAAACAGAGCGCATGGCCATCCGACCAATAGCTACGGGGCTTAGCCAAAAAGTCACGAAGCCTCGCGTGTTTCGGGCTACAATAATGCGACTTAAATATTGTTGTTAACCAGTAAAAATGTAATAAGTCTATTTAGCAACAAAGTTTATAAATCAACGTAAAAATAAAACTTTAAGGTTCCATAAATTAAGTTTATTGCGGTAAAAATGAAGTTATTCTCTCTTAGCTTCAGTTTACAGTAATATATGTAATTTTGTTTTGCTTCCTCGTTAAGTTTATTAAAGACTATATACGTTTTACAACAAAATATGATTGAAAACGCAAATTTAAATCGTTCAATTTAGTATAAATAAATAATTTTATTAATGTTACTTAAAATTATCAACATTTAGGTATAAATATAAGGGTAATTCCACGATAGTTTGGACAATCGTCCCCACATCAACATCTCGGATTCAATTTTTGTAAACATGTTTGAGGTACCAAAATATAAATATATCTCTAGGTGCAATACAGTGTAAATGACAGCTATTTTAATTTTTTAGGAATATTTTGTCTCCTTTCAGTTTTTGCCCTTGGTTTTCCAAAATTTCCCATAAAAAATGGGAAAATCACCATTTTATTAAAAATTCAATATCTTTGATTCCGCTACACCTGGAGACTTGAAATTTAAACATGATACTCCTAAAACATAATTCTTTTGATTCTAAAAATATAAAAATTTACTCTAGGGCAAAATATAACACATAATTTTCAAAATTTTCCGTATTTTTTTTAGAAGAATTTAAAAAAAAACGGACATAAATATCGTGTTCTACAAAAACTTTTTTTTTCGATTACACTAATTTAATTTTTTTTTTTTACCTTTTTTGTGTAATTATAAAAGACAAAAAATATATATATCATACATATATACTTTTTCAAAAAAAAAAAAATATTTCTTGGACTTTCGTAATTTTTAATATTGAAGCATAATCGAAAAGAAATTTCTCATAGATCGCAATTTTTATGTCCGTTTTTTTAAAATTCTACAAAAAAAAACTGAAAAATCAGTAAAATTTCGGAAAACCCGACAAAAATCTCTTAAAAGTAACCCATTTTTAGCAATTAAGTGTATTATATTTCACTCTAGAGCAAATCCAGTAGCGGAATCAAAGATATCAAATTTTCAATAAAATCAAAAAAATCTAAAAGCCAAGAGCGTGATCGTGTTCTACAAATTTTTTTCTATAAGACACCTATTGCACTTAGATATCTAAAATCTTAAGAATTGTCATATTTTGGTACCCCAAATATGTGTACAAATTTTGAGCAAAATCGGAGATATCGATGTGGGGTCGATTGTCCGAACTATCGTGGAATTATCCATAAAGGTTTAAACATTTTTTATAAATTTGAAAGTATTCTAAGATGTGTTTCAAAAACTCATTTAATTCTGAATTTTTTTAATTTAAGTTTAAGTTTCTTTCTTGCCAAAATATTCTCACCAAAAATGTTTTCCAGAAACAAAAAAAAAACTTCAGTAGTAGACTCTTGTAGTTGTATAGTGTTTAGTAAATCTACACAAAACGCAAATAAATGTAAAAGCTGTGATTATGTTCCAAAAACAATCTCTCTAATAAAAACAAAACTTTGGGTCAATTTAGTAATTTTATTTAAAAGTTGAAACCGCAGATAATATATTTACATAAACAAAAAGATGTTGCCTTCTTACCAAGTAATGTATGTAACGCAGAAATATTAATTTTGGATTAAAAATGTGTTCAAAGCGTAGAGAAGTCTCTTCTTAGGTTTATCTTGGTTTTGTAATCTTTCCAGATGCAAAGACAAACTAACAAAATGCACACAACAATAAGAAAACTGTAGTTATATTCATAGATAGCAAATAAATAAGTTCAGACATCCAAAAACTTAAGGACATGCTAGACCAACTAAATACAGCATTACTATCAGTTGGCCTAAAAATGAACTTGGAAAAGACCAAGATGGAGCCTAGTCATATCAAATTGTCTTACACGTAATCGAACAAGTGACCAAGTACATATACCTAGGACACCAAATAAAACTGGAGAAGGAAAATCTGGCGGCAGAAATAACCAAAAGAATAAGTCAAAGCTGGGCTGCTTTTGGAAAACTCAGACACATACTCAAGAACCCAGCCATACCGCAATGTCTAAAACGAAAAGTATACGACATGTGCATATTGCCCGTTACGACATATGGCTTGGAAACGATGACTGGACTGCAAAGAGCGCAAACAGATGAAGAACCTGCTAACAAGCAATGGAACGGGCTCTACTCGGCATAAGCTAAAAGATAGAATAACAAACCAAAAAATGAGACTGCAAACCAAAGTCAAAAATGTGATTGAACAAAGCTGAGTAGGACACGTAGTCAGAGACAACACCAACAAATGAACCCATAAGATTACTCACTGAAGACCAATAGCCACGAGACGAAACATTGGAAGACCGCAAAAAAGATGGCAAAAAAAGAATGGCATCAAATCGCAAAGAGAAGATGCGCATGAAATAACTTGAAGGAGACCTACGTCCAACAGTAGACAAACACGGGCTAAAGAGAGAAAAAGAGAGTTATATGCCAATAACAATTACCCAACTAAAAATAAATCTTTAGGTCAGTATAGTAATTTTATTTGAAAGTTTAGACCGCAAAAGTATTTTCTTTCTTTTAAACCAGCATAGCAATTTTAAAAATTTAAAAATCTCTTTTAATAATCCCAAATGCCAAGATTTTGGTAAAAAACTAACAAAATTATTACAATATAAAAACTGCAGTTTTGTGCCAGTAACAATCTCTCTACAAAAAACAAAGTTTTGGCTAGTTTTGTGATTTAGTTTGAAGCTTAGAACCACAAATAGTCTATATAAACAAAAACATCTTTTTGCTCTTTTCCTCACTAAAGTTTATAATAAAGAAATTATAATTTAGCATATTTAAAACATAAAAAACTATCTCTCTCTTTTTCAAAGTTTATTCTAGTTTTGTAGTAACTCCAGATACTAAGACCACATAACAAACTAGCAATATGCACAAAACAATAAGAAAACTGTGGTTATGTTCTAGTAACAATCCTCAACCAAAAAAAAAATGTTTGAGTCACTTTGGTAACTCCATTCAGAGGTTGATGTCGCAGATAATCTACATAATAAAAAAAATGCTTTCTCATTCAGTAATGTTTGTAATAAAAAATTTAATTTTGCGTTATCAATGTATTTAAAACGTGGAAAGCTTTTTCCAAAGTATTTTCTGGTTTTGTGGTCATCTCAAATGCTGGCCATAAGTAGTTTAACGCCACAAATGTTTTTGCCCTTCTTGGGTTATTACAATATTTATAGAAAAGTTGTCTCAATCTTCCTGCTTGTTTTAAACTATCATAAAAGTTGCAAATTCTTATATCTTTGTACAACTGAATATGTCTGTAGCCAATGCGTAAAATAGTTTGTCTACAATTCATACTCTATGCAGTTAAGACAAATCACGTAATTAATGTCAACCTTGGTAGATTTTTAGATAATGTAAAAGTCTGGGGATCAGTTGGTTATCGTTCAACAATTTGTTTATAAAATTTAATAAGATCCAGGAAATAGTTTGCACTAACCAGATCAAATTAAACCCTAATTACAGTTTCAATGGTCGGTCTTGCAGGTAGCTATCAATTTTATTATTTGTACACACGCACTCGTACAGTATGTTTGTTTAAATTAAAGCTTGATGGTGATAGTCTATAAAAATGCCGCCATTAAAATGAACAAATAATAATTAAGACCTTTAGCCTACATAAACTATCCAATATAGTTGGTTAGCCATGGTAGAGCAGTACATAAATTGTCCGCAAGCTTTTGGCGTAATAAATAAAAACACAAATAATGTTAATTGAAAAATACAGTGATGATGACGGACGCATAAAAATGCAAAGCAATGCATGCTGGTCAAGGTTGATATCCAAAATGTGTTTAATACTTTTCTACGGCCAGTAATCTAGCAAACCCTAATAAAGAAAAATCCGTAAACCAAAAGCTAAGAAGGTCCCCCAAAAGTAAGTATCTAAATCTAGTCAATAAAATCTAACTTATAACAACGTCTTTAACCTGCTGGAAGACGTCTTGTTAGCAAGGTTTTTGAATGACCTGGAATTAGTAGCCAAACATAGAACTATAGATAGACTATATATGAATACTAACAACAAAGTGCCACATGACACATTTTCAGATAAATCTGACTTTTAATTTAGCTTTGACAACCGTTGAAAGCAGACAACCCTTCGTATTTTTGCAAACAGAATAAAATAAATTTTGTAGGCTAATTAAACATAACTTTTAGCGTGGAGAAACCATTTTGCAAACCAAAACAAACTAGTTTTTGTTGTGATCGTACAAGTTGAACTGATGGCAAACGGTGAGGACGCTCAAAAATGGTCACCACATTCAAAATAATTGACGAAACCCATAATATCAAATTGCAAGACCGCACAATAAAAAACTGATACTCCAATTGTTAAAAAATGAGACAGTAGAAATAATAAATGTCAAAAATATGCGCAAAATAGAAGATACTATAATTCCCATGATCACAAACAATCGGGCGGATGGGTGGGTAACAAAAATAAATCAAATCTCGCTCAACTGTTGGACTACTTTGCGTTGAATTGTCGGAGCTCCATGATACGTCAGAAACAAAGAAATTTGTAACAACCTTGTAAGATGCGCCAGCGTATTGAGATTTTAGCTAAAAATACTTTGAATCTTGAATTTTGATATAGCAAGACTTGTTGAAGAAGCCTCAGAATGTTGTACTTGCATACATCAGCCACATAGGATGGTTAACTGTCAGGACAATAGAAAGAAGTCAAAATTAGAGGAAGTACAAAGAACTTAATAAGGCTTACGTGCAGTAAACTTCTCTAAATCTAGAAAATCTAGTAAGAGCTTTATCTCCAAACGCTTTTTAAGTACTCATGGAACAAACCAATTACAATGCAAAAAGAAGGAGCAACCAACTTGATACCACTACATACCACATTTACACATTATCTTTAAAAGATGCTACCAAAATTACCGAACCCACCTAAAAGTCAAAGAAATGGTCAAAGTGACTAAGTCCTAGTCACGCCTCACATCCCAGGCTATAGAACAATTTCGTTATAACCTAGTTGGTACTCTTTCTAAAGTGGACATATAACCAAACTGAGACTAATCCAACATTGTGTTTTAGCATCCAGTTTTTTTACAAAAAAAGAAAATCATCTTATTGCTTTCTTGCTCACTAAAGAAGTTTTAAATTTGCATATTTAAAAAAAAAAAACTATCTTTCTCTCTTTCAAAATTTATTCTGGTTTTGTAGTAACCCCAAATGCCAAAACCACAGTAACAAACTAGCAAAATGTACACAACAAAAAAAGAAAAACTGTGGTTAAGTGCTAACAACAATCCTCAACCAAAGACAAATGTTTGAGTCAGTTTGTTAACTTCATTCAGAGGTTGATGTCGCAAATAATCTACATTATTAAAAAATATTGTCTTTTTATCCAATAATGTTTTGTCACGTATGATAGAATAAACCCCAATTTATTCATGTCACGTGTGATAGAATAAACGACGGCGCTGGCTCAGGTAGTCGGTGGGGAAAGTAAATCCGAAGATCTGTTCATAGTGGTAGTGTAGGGCGCCAGGTCACAATCTCGGTTAATTATACTTTATTCAGTCTAATGTTACACCATTACATGGCACTAATGTATTACTATTAAGTGTATACAGATATTCCACTTTGAGTAAGTCGCACAAATACATACGCACTACAGTTATAGTACACCATTAATCCGCGTTGCCGCGACAGACATAAATATCTTTTGAGAATGTTCGTAGCAACCTCGACTTAAGTCAGCCTTTCGCATTCTTGATACATATTGCGGGGTTAAACTTTTTTCGGGTCAATGGCAGTAACCATGTTACAGTTTTAATAAGAACATTTTAATTTTAATCATACTTTGAAGATTATAAATGTTAAAAAAACGCATTTCCCACTGCTCTTTCAGCAAGTCACCCACTATGGCCGATTCTTTGCCAAAGTAGAAGGTTATTGTTTAGCAAAAATAGAAATTTTTATCAAATGTAATAAAATCAGGGTAATAGTTCAATTAAAATTTAAAAAACTATTAAAAAATTGATTTTGGCCTAATAAATAATAGCACAAATAATTCTTATTAAAAAAGATGGTGATAATGAGTTTCTGCCATTGCAAAATGCTTGATATACAGTATTTGTTTAATACCTTCCTACGGCCAGTATCTAGCAAACCCTAATAAAGAAAAAACTTTTTATGTCAAAAGCTAAGTAGATACCCCAGAAGTAAGTATCTAAACCTGATCAATCAAATCTAACCTATAACAATGTTTTTAACCTACAACTATAGATAGACTAACTATACATATTAACTACTGTCAATAAGGTGGCAAAAATGAATTAAACTAACAAAGATAACTTGAAAACAGTTACGGTGAGAAACATCGTTTTTTTGCGTAAAAAAATTAAACAAACCAAAACAAATCCTAATAATTATTTAAAAAAATCGTCTTTTTTAGTGCATCTCCTATCGGAGGTTTGCTATCATTATAGCTATTTGCACCTTATTGATTGCAGCTCTGAAGAATTGAACGTTGCTGCAACCAAACCAGTTTCTAAGATTTTTAAGCCACAACACGCGGCGTCTTCCAATATTTCTCGTTCTACTAATCTTTCCTTGTTCGTTCAATTGGAGAAGTTTGTATTTTGGACCTCTCATTATGTGCCCTAAGTATTGAAGCTATCTATACCTGCTGTTTCTTCCTCTAAGGTTTCGGTAAAAAAATTTCACTATAAAAGTTGAATAGTAGTGCTTTGCGCCACGACGGATCTCCATTTCCTCCATGTATTGGTTTTTAACATTAGCACTAGCCAATTGGCCTCAATATAGATTGATAATTACTCTAGCGCCATCCGAGTCAATGCCTTTATTGATGAGTAGTTGATGTTTCACTGTATCAAAGGCCTTTTCAAAATTAATGTAAAACGCATATACCTCCTTATTAATATCTAGACAACGCTAGACAAGAACGTTAATGACAAAGACCGCCTCTCTTGTGCCTAGTCCTTTGCGGAATCCAAATTGTGTATTACTTATGCCTTCTTCAAGTTTTCTATATATCTTTTTAAGAATGATTTTCAAGAACAATTTTAAGGTGTGACTTATAAGCGCAAAGGTTCGGTAATCAGAGCATTCCCTTGGATTTGGTTTCTTTGGTCTAAGAACAAAGGTAAACGATAGCCATTGCTTAGGAATTTCCCCTTTTTTGTAGATCTTATTGAAAAGGTCTTGGAGGATATCAACTACGTCGTCATCAAAAAGTTTAATAAGTTCTATAGAAATTTGATCCGGACCAACAGCTTTCTTGGGTTTCATAGTTTAAAATGCAGGTCCATTTTTTGGTCTTAATATTTTTAGACTTACGTTGTTTGATTGTAAAGCAAGCTTCGGAGGTTGTTCGTCATCAAAGAGTTGCGACAGGTATGCTTTCCACATCCTTAGTTTGTCCCTTAGGTAGGTTATTAGACGTCCATCTGTGTCCTTGATTATATTCTTAACAGATTTATTTTTGTTGCATACAGTCATTTTTTTTGTGCATGTTGAAGCAGATAAAAAAAGATGGAGATAAAAAATCTAGAAAAGAAATTTGATTTCTTTTCTAGATTTTTTATCTCCATACATTGAGCGGCTAAAAAATTTTTTTTGGCTTTTTTAACTTTCCATTGTATAATTATCCCCTTTTCCTTTGTTCTTTCTCCTTTCTCTTTTTTACAGAAATTCTTCACCATCAATTAAAATGATTTACAAGTGGTTTACTATTTTTTTTTTTTTTAATGTGGTCGGTCGTACAAGCTCAACTGATGGCAAACGTTCAGATCGCCCAAATATAGTCACCACATCCCAAATAATTGACAAAACCCATAATATTAAATTGCAAGACCACACAGTAAAAGTGCGCAAAATAGTTAAAATTGTTTGCATATCAGACGTGTGCGCAAACGTTTGGATACGTGTGCCGCGTTTGATTACAATCGATCAAAAACGCACACAACGTGACAACTTCAGAGGCAGATTTAACAATGTTCAAGATCTATCACTTAACACTAAAAGCCAATAAACAGTGTAAACAGTGAATTTAACTGGCAAGACTGCGCCAAAAAAACCTATGGCAACAAGATCATAGCCTCATTTTTTTGGGACGCCAGCGGCACATTCAAAAGAAAAAACAATCAACCTTAAAACTTACTGCAACTTATTGGATCGTTTCAACAACGTTTTAAAAGAAAAACAATCGCATTTGATCTTTTCTATTAAAAACTTGCACGAGTCCACACGTGTGCAGTTTCCATATCAAAAATCAATAAATTACAATTTGAATTGCTTTCACAATTACCTTATTTTTCAGATTTGGCCTTTTGCAACTATTTTTTTCTGTTTTCAAATTTGAAGAAATAGCTTGCCTGAAAAAGATTTTGCTCTAATATTTTGAAAAGTAAAAGAAATCGTATTATTCAGAAAAGATACAAATTTCTTGTTTCAATTATATCAGACTTCCGAGTTCGCCTTCGTGCTTGCAGATAATGTTGGCCAATAAATAGCACAACATTTGCAATTGTCAACTGTTTGACAAAGAATACAACTGTTTAACATATAAACTGCTTCACATATAAATTGTCAACATTTTTCTGACATAATCACCCTTTACGTTTGTATAGTTTACCGTTTTTGGAGGTCTTGCAGATAAAATGTTGACAGCAAGTGCAACCTACCAGTCAAGTTATATTGAGGTCAATACAATTTAACAAATACTTTATTACACACCAAAATCTTAGAAAATTGTTAAACCGGGTCAACTACAGTCCAATGCTATTCGGAAAACCTCTCCGTTACTTGCAAAAGTATTATTCTACAGACAGCAAACATAATAAAAATTGACTAAAAACATTTTTAGAAAACCACTAGAAACACTCATAGTGCAATTGAAAGTTAAGTGAGGCGCCGTGGTCAAATTTTACACCAATATGTTGTCTACAAAGAACAGCAACAACCATTTCTGGTTCTGAAACGTGAGCTAAGAAAATATGATTATCTATTAACTATAACAATTCATAACAAATGCAAGAAGCAAATGCCATACTGGACCAATGCTCTTAACAATCCCGTTGTGGTATATTAAATGAAAAAGGTTTTAATCAGTAAAATCTGACATAAGTTTGCAAAAAATCATTAAAACATGCCTTCCGTTTGGATAGATTGCCTAAATTCAATTTAATTGGGAGTCCTTCACCAAGCGCTAATGCAAAAAACAACTTAAACAACCGCACAAAGAGACGAATTCAGAAGTAAACTTTAAACAAAATAGTATATCATTTATTATATAAACTAATTTGTCAATCTGTAATTGCCAGTAGTCTAATTTGTATGCTTAATACCTACTTTAAGTTTATAAACAAACATTAGTTTCCTAAACATCTATTATATGACGCAAAATAAAATTGCTATACAATTAAAAACAAAAACTATAAAGGAATTAATTCAAAGCTAACAATACTACAAAGCAATAGTTGTATTGCTATTTCATTTACACTAACGACCTATTATATTCCCAAGTGGTGTAATTAATCTGAGAACTTGACATGCAATAGTAGTTGAGCGTAATTCAATTCTAATTAGTATATTTGTTGTTAGTTTTACTTCAATTTATTTAACTTAAAAAAGTTTGTATAGATTATGTATATTAAGTAATTTATCGCTATTTTGATCGTACTTTATGGGTAAGATAACACTAACGATTATTTAAGTTGCATTGGAATCTATCCGTATCAGAGACGGAGATTAATTGTATTTGATAACGATGATTACTAAGCCAATGGCATTAACATGTTTATGGACTTGCGATAAAAAAGCGATTGCTTTGATAGCATAATGTATCTTTTAACTATAAAATTGAAATTTAATAACAAAAATTATGTTCTAGAATGCTTTATTTAGCGGCTAGTCTAATATAACAAGGGATATATTGTGAATTAGTGAGTACAATGCTCTATGGGTGGGTAAGAGCTGATAAATCAAACCAACAATAGATCTACCAAACCCCCAGTCGTCCGAACAGTGAGTAGCCCGTCAGTATATTTATAAACGGACAAAATAGTCTTTGTTATAAAATCTAAAAGGCTGCTATAGTTAATAGTTGTTGAGATGATTAACTTCATAGGTGAAAATTAATTAATAAAAACATTAATTTTAATTAGAAAAATGTTGATTGTATAATATGATAAATTGACTTTAAGTAAAAGTTGGTAAATTAAGTTGCATTTCAATAAAACGACTGCTTCTAGAAAATGCAATAAAGTAACATTTTTTAAGAATAAAGTTCAAATACTTAAAAAATAAAATTAGTTAATTACTATTGGTTTTATTAACACCTATTTCCTAGTTATTTATCCATTACTGTATATTTATTTAATAAAATAAAATCAATCACTATTATTTCCATTGAATTTAATCTACATGAATTAAATATTCAATTAAATCCGCCCACCAAACCAATTGAAAGTATTATTGATTCAGCTTTACTATTATATGTATACAATTTTTTTCAATTAAATTTCTATATGATAGCTATCATGTTTGTGATTTAACCGTCATGTTTAGGTTATTTCACGCAGATTGACAATCGGATTTGATTGATTAAATCATATAGTTTCAATTATTCAAATAATATACATTTGATGTCGCTGCAGACAAAACACAAAAAACTACTTTACATAACGAAGTAATAATGGCTTATTTTAGAGGTGAAACTTGCCATACTGAAAGTTGTATGTAAGGTATCTGTTATTTAGACATTAAACTCAATTTGTTTCGCCTTAGTGTCTCGCGTTGCGGTTTTCCACAGTGTGCCTCTGGAAAAATATTATAAACTTTAGAAAAATAAAATTGTGTATTTATTGCTTTTCTTGTAGAAATCAATTTTCACCGTGTGAATTTACATCATATTTTTTTGGGGAATGCAAACTATGTGAAATTGTGTTGACTTTAGAAGGCCACGCTTCGAGATTTAGCATACAAGTTTGCAATATTATGTGTAAACTTATGTGCTGCATTTACAATATTGCATTTTGGACTTAAGTTCGCTGTCTGGTAATAATGTTTAAAATGAGATTCAGAAAAATCAACCATGCAGAGCTAGATAAATAATGTATAAAAATATCAATAAAATATTCATGAAATCTTTATCTTTGACATAAAATATCATTTGCTAACAGTGTTATTTGTTAGATTGTTTATAACCGTTAATATACTGCTGTTGTTATTTGCTTGCAGGTAGAGCGTCTGAGGTTATGCTAAGGGTAGATAAGAACATATTGTTAAATCTTTGCCTCACAAACAGAGGCTTACAGGTAGCTCTGTAAGCTAAAATTGTAATTTTTTCATAACCGTTCCGTAGGGGCTTTTTTCAATATTTTGCGGTAGCTCCTCCAAGCTATAGCATGCTTGGAAAGCTGTAAAAGATTGTCATTCAAAGATTGACAGTTGAAGACTTGGAGTAACAATTGTGATAACACTGTATCTGGCAGTAAAAATTTGTATATAATAGCCAAAAGCATATTGTGCACTAGAAGTTGAGTCTTTGGAGATGCACAATAACTGCAAAAGATTGCCAAACTTATACAGGCCAGTTGATCCTTGATGTTGCAAGACACATTACATTAGTAAAGAGCAGTTATAAACAGACTGCTAGTGACTTAAGTGACTAGTATTATGATATACTATGTATTAATGTTATGATAACAAATTTTACAAAATATACTGGTAATTATGGTTCAATTTTTAAAGAAGCGCGCGGAAACGATAGTGGCTTGAAACGGTGACAAAATAGACCAAACTACTTTAAGCGCAGCGCAGTGGGGCAAAAGCAACATAAAGCTAGACAAAGAAAAAAGAATCAGTGCTTTTTTAAACGACCATTTGGCAACAAGCCAAAACAGTAAATTAGTACCTAATTAATTTATAAGTGCACGGTGTGGTGGATGAGAAGTTTATCGTTTGTTGCGACAGTTAAATATATAAAAAACAAATTTCAATAACTAAACGTAACACATTCTAAAAAGTTAACTATTTAAATATGCACAATTTATTATAGATTCACGTGGTTAGGTTGGCTTATACAAGGGAGGGCAAAAAGTCGCTGAGGCGGAGAAGAAGATTGAGGAAACCCATTGTTTGATCCGGTGTCCAATAGAAGCACGTCTCCTGAGTTAGTGTGCAAAGAGTGTATTCGATCGTTTATAAAAATTTTTTTAGTTAAACAATTTTTTAAATTTTGCCGAAAACATTTTGATTCCTCTTAAAAAAATCTGACTAAATAAGACTGCTTATAGGGATGCTGTCTTAAGTAAAACCAGAATCTACAAGTAATTTTCAGGTTATAAAAACGGAGAAATGTCAATTGACGACCAACTCCGTTCAGGACGCTCCTCAACGTCAAGAAGTGACAAAAACGTCAACAAAATCAATGCTCTCGTCGCTGAACCATTAATCAACTCTGTGAGATGTCTGGAATATCATGCAGTTTAATTCCAAAAAAATTTATCCAAAGCTTTGCACATGAAAAGAGTTGCAGCCAAATTTGTCTCTCGCCTTCTCACAGACGAGCAAATAGAGCGTCGACTTCAGGCGTGTTTTGAGTTTCAAAATTAGGTCAAAAAGGACCATGAATTTTTTTCTAAGGTGATTAGTTGTGATGAATCGTGATGTTATTGATACGACCCCAAAACAAAGCAGCAATCAAGCCAGTAGAAGACACCTGCTCTTTTTGTCCCAAAAAAGCTCGCCAAGTAAAGTCAAACATCAAGACAATGCTTATTTGTTTGTTCTACACGCGGATTTTGTTCCCCCAGGTCAAACTGTTAACCACAAGTTTTACTTAGAAATTTTGAAAAAATTGAGGGAAAGTATCCGAAAAAAAAACAGATTTTTGGCGCACAAGTAACTGAAAGAGGCCTATGGTAAGAATTCTTTATTTTCTGTTTTAACTCTGCAAACAGTGACCAAAATCAATCGTGATGAATGAGTTCCAAAATGTCAAACTGCAAATAAGATAGTTAAAAAAATCCATTTGTATCTCAACTGTAGAAACTCATAACCAAAATTATTGGACAGATTTGCTGTGTCTTTGAAAACTAAATACCATAATGTATTACTAGAAGTGCGGCCCAAAAACAATTAAAAGATTAGAAGAACTTATCTATTACATCTACGCATAGACCACGGATTTTTTTTGGCGCCTGTTTATAGCAAATTTATACAACTAACATATAAAATATTAACAAAAAATAGTGACATAGGTAAAAACCCTGTTACAATATCAGGTATCCAACAAGTATAAGTGATGGAATCATTCGTTTGCACCTTTATCAGATAAAAAAACGTAAAAGTTGAGCAAATAAATCCTTTTCAAATGATAACAAATCAAACTATTTGTTCGGCAAGCTTATCAAGCTTTTTTTAACTGGTTCTTTGCAACACAAAATAGATTCTGTATTCCAACTATAAACAATTTTATTACTGATTGTCACTAACTAACCTAACTGCTGTGTTCTCTATTGTAAACAGTTTCAACAAGTACAATCAGCACTAATTCAAACACAACCTTCTATAATCAACCAAAAAAATGTAGTATTTTTACAAACATTTAACATAATGTTAAACCTCAAGCCAAAAAAAGCAAAACAAAAAAAATTAGCCTGAGAAACGTTTCCACATCATTCTTATTCTATTCGCCAAGTGATTACCACTTTTTTTTAAATATTGACAATTTATAAAAAGCAGTTTAAAACTCAAGTAGATGGGTTAAATTTCATTTTTTAAATTCAAATTTGTTGATTTCTGCAATAATAAAATACAAAAATTGATGTCAAGTTGGCAAAAACTAATTCAGCAAAACAGTAATTATTTTGGTAGTGTTTCAATGGAATTTAAATTTTTTTTATTAAATATTGCATAAGGGTAATTTCACATTAGTTCAAACAATCGTCCACACATCAACATCTCCGATTTTGTTCAAATTTTGTACACATATTTGGGGTACCAAAATAATCATAATTTTGCAAAAAAAGATCAAACAAAATATTGAATTAGTGCAATCAAAAAGAAATTTCTTGAATAACGCGATCTTTATGTCCGTTTTTTTTTTAATTCTCTTAAAAAAAGCCGAAAAATTAGTAAAATTGCAAAAAAACCGAGAAAATCTCTTAAAAATAACCCATTTTTAGCAATTATTTATTATATTTTACCCTAGAGCAAGCAAATCTAATTTTTTTTTAATTTTTGCGATCAAAAGTACTATGTTCCAAAAGCATCATATTTAAATTTCATGTATCTAAGTGTAGCGGAAACAAAGATATAAAATTTTTCATAAAATGTTATTTTTCCAATTTTCCAAAAACCAAGAGCGAGATCGTGTTTTACGGAAAATTTTCTATAAGATACATCCTTTCGAATATAAATGTTGATTATTTTTTGCTTATTTACAAAGCAAAAATTGACAAAATATTCCTAAAAAATTTAAATAGCTCCATTTCAACTCTATAGCAGAGATCTAAAATTTTAAGAAACGTCCCCAAAAATGTGTACAAAATTTGAGCAAAATTAAAGATGTCGATGTGGGGACGATTGTCCGAACTAAAGTGAAATTACTTATAAACTGTTTTGATTATCTAATAAAATAAAACATTTTGTCATAAAAAACAATCAAAACATGTATTTAACTCATTTAACTTTTTTTTCAATGTAAAAAATCGGGTACAACGTTTCCATAATGTAAACCCCCATTAGTGACAACAGTGGTAGTGCAATAAGTCAGATAAGATCTTTTAGGACCCGCTGCAAAACCGACAAGTACATTGAGGATTACTGGTTTTGGTTTTTGATTCAAAATTTTACTTTGCATTAAAATAACATTTAATCTAGTATTTGTAGCAGTGCCAGTACAGTACGTTAGCATGATAAATGTGAACTATTTTTTTAATAGACAATATTTTTTTAATCTTACTCTGTTACCACCTTTTGCCTTTATCAATCAAAGGTTTCAAAATAAAAAAAAAAAACAAAAAATCAACCAAATGTAAAGCAAAAAAATCAAGCTTTTTGGGTTTTATTTTTTTAATATCTCAGACAAAATAAAATAAAAACAAAACTCATAAACCCGCATCATATTTTTGTCCATAAAAATTAGCTTAATATTCCAAATAAAAAAACAAAAATTCCAAAAAAGAATAAAAAACGTAATCAAATCAGATCAAAATTCAATTAAACCACCATTAAAATAGCTTAAAAACGTGTTTTTTGCTGTCATTTGTTGCAATTGTTGAATAATTAAGTAGATGGACCATACACTAAAACCATTCTCTAAAATTATGTAGCCAAGATGTACGTCGGCGGCCAGTACTTCTTCTTGCCAAAATTTTTTTTGGCATGATCAGCTAAAAAAGATGATGTTTTTGGCCCAGGTATTCAAGTTTTTGTCTGTTGATGGTTATTCAGATTTCTCGTTGTTTATCCAGGATCTCAACATTAGTAAGTTTGTCTACCCATGATACCCCAAGTATTTTCAATACACACATTTCAAAATATTCTAATTTATTAGTACAGTACTGCCTTTAATGTCCATGTCTCCATACCATAGAGCAGTATGCAGAAAACATTTTATAAATTTGTTGTGCTTTTTACTGCTTACATTGCCACAGTAAGTCTCTTGTTTTAAGAGGTTTGATGAAACCAACACCTTATTAGATGACATCCAAACTACCCTAGTGAACAAAGTTCTCAATTAATCCTGTCAGGGATCACACCCCAGACTTCTTACATGATATGCAAGGGCTCTTTTATTGATGTATTAGAAAATATTTCTTTAACAACACGTTCGGCTTGGGTTCTTAAATAATCAACAATAAAGTTATTATATTTTTTGTAATAAATAGTCTTAAATTAAAATAAATGTGTGCATCTAGTCGCTTTTTGAGGTGTAGATTTATGTCGTGACTACAGAAAACGGGCTCCATGCTTACAAATGCAGCACGGGCTTATTTAATCCTTGTTCCTTTGTATTATTAAGTTAAAAACAAAAAAACTAAAAATTGGTTTTTAGGCTACACCTCCACTAAATCTAAACTCTCAGTATTAAATCTTTGGTGGCATTCTATTTGTTGCCGCAAGTCGACTGTTTAAAAATTTAATCTAAAAACTTCTACATAGCGTGCACGTGTTAGGACAGCGCAATTCCGGATTTGAAAAGTTGAGAAGCTTATCTAGCGGCAAAGTTTAGGTTTTAGCGGGCAGCGGATTTTCAATTTTTTTTTTTTAATTATTTTTTCTCTGTTTCATAAAGTAATTTCAATTTTGTTGTTAATTTTTACAAACATTTTAAAAATGTGCGAAACTTACTATTGCTATTATAGAAAACTGTAAAAAAGTTAAAAACTAGTGCCTCAAAAATTTGAAGAATTTTATTTAGCGATTTAGAGAGCAACTGTGTATAATTTCTGGCATCACTGTCACGAGTTCAGTTCAGTTTTTTACCAAATTGTAAAGTTTATCTCCATAATGATCCAACGTATCCAAAAGTATAGGTAAAACAGTGTCAAATATTAATTTACAAGTATCTAACAAATGATGGTAAAAAATACACTTCTTTTTTCTTGCCGCTAAAAAAACAAAAAAAAAGAAATGATCATATTTATTGCAAATTTTATCAACATTATGTAAAAAGTCAACTTTTACCTCCGACCTACAGTTCTTGAGATATTAACAAAAAACTAAATAAAAGCCCTGTTTGCAGTCATTGCAGCTAAAGCTCGTGTCATATTTGTCAGGACTTTTAGTATTCTTCACTAAGTACCTATAAGTCTGCAGAGATGAAAAGCTACTTTGATTGGACTATACAGAGTACTCATCGGTGTCAGAGGTAAAGATTACAGCATCTAGAAATTTTGCCGCAAATTCGGAGACTCTGGCCTAAACTATTAAAATCTTTAATGTGCACATCAAAGCGTACACAAAAACTACTAAAAAGCGTACTCATCACAGCACATTTTTTTAGCCATAAAAACTGAACTTCCAAATAGGGAATTTAAACCTAAGATTCCTAGTGTAGTCGTCCAGTATACTAACCACTACACAAGCTGGATTAACTAGCAAAAGTTTGTTTTAGCTTATATGACTTGCTAAAAGTTTAGAAAATTTTGATTTTTAAAATTTTTTTTTTTTACCCTATGACATGACGGAAAAAAGTGGTGTTCTTTAAACATTTGATATTAATAATATACAGGTGTTCCATGACTTAAAATCCATAGCTTATAGACGCGCTATAAAAGACATTAATAACCAAAATTAAAATAATTTGTATATATTAATATGTTTATTAAGTAATTTTAACACTCAATAACCTAAGTAGCGCATCTTTAAGCCTCAAAAAATACTAAACTTTAGTTTAAACCTTTAGTTTACTTAACAAAACTCTGCCACTAACATTCAAAGTTTTCTTGTGCAATACATTAAAGCACTTTCACCAAATATCTATAGATTTTTAATAACACTCAAGTTTTAAAAATAAATTAACGCGGCACATTTGTGTCCAGCCAAAAAATGTCTTCTTCCCCCTTGCACAAGGATTAAATTTAAATATTTTATTTAAAAATAAAGTAAAACACTGCAATTAGCATCTGATTTTTATCAATCAAACTGGATCAAACTCAAGTCTTCAAATCAAAAAACAAAAATTGCGTTTTTTGACCTTTAACCGTTTCAAAATTGCAGAAAATAATAAAGATGTGGTTCAAACAACTCAAAATTAAATAAATTAGTCAAAACGGCTGATACATTATTTTCTTTGCTTTTATTAAATTTATAAATATACTTTTAGGGTACACTCCAATCCACATTAACTGTGTTAAATTATTTTTTTTTGTAAATAAAATGTTTGACTTACACACAGTGGCGGAGCTAGAATTTTTGGGCTCCACAGCAAAACATTGAAAAAAGTTCCTATGTTTGTACGCCATTCTAGCTCCGCCACTAAATATGAGTATTGTATTTAAAAAAAGTTTACTATCTAAGTATATTCAATTTAAAAAAAATCACGGTTTACCAACAGACATTGGCGATAATCACGTAAAAAACTTCATCGCTCACTTCTATACATAATTTAACTTTTCTGGAAGAAGATTTTAAGGTTTTCTCAAGTGGGATTAAGAAATAGTACATTTAACTTTAAGATAGAACACTAAAGATTCATAATCTCATGTATTTTTTTATTAATGTTTTATCTTAGAATTAAATCTACTATCTATATCCCTCCTCCTAAAAGTGCTTATAAATTTTTCTAACTTGTTAGTTGTCTTTTGATTGGTTCATGAAGGTATGAAACATAAAAAAAATTCTACAATTGTTTTTAGGTTTTTTTTTGTTTTTTAACTTTGAATTTAAAAAATCGTATTTTTTGTTTAAAAATCGCAATTTTAACGCAAAAAAAAATTGCAAATGAAATTGATCAGAAAATTTTTGAAGAATCTAATTTTGATGTTATTATAAACTTATTTTATACGCGCCAAATCCCAAAAAAGCAATATTTTAGTCTCAGTGATTTGAACAAAAAGGAGCGTTTTTATTATTTTTAACCGCCAAAGTTGACGTATTTTGATGTAAATTAATTAAAAAATATAAATTTGCTTTGAGTCTTTGGGTTTTAGGAAACTCAAATAAACTGCAAACATAAGCTTATTTTTGACATAAACTCTTACAAATACACATTTAGCAGCGTTCAAAAGAATTATAAACCAAATATTATTTAAAAAATTAAGACTTGGAAAAGTCTAGAAAAAAAAATCTTTTTCTTTAAAAAACATATTTTTTTAATTTTTTTGATTTATGTTTTTTTAAGTTTATTTCAGAAGTTTACCAAGGACATTTTTTGTTGCTTGAACCAATTTTGGTCAATTTTGTCCGATAGTTTTTGCGCTTGCGGCACAAATTTAGACTCAATCTATTGGCGCCAAAGTTTGAGAATATTATTATTTTTGGCATTCAATCATAAATCCGTCCGGGGCCCATTAAAAAAAATTATACTCCACTAGTGTGTTTATAATATTTTTTGCAAATATAAAAAAATATAATTTCAATTTTTTTATAATATTTTGTGTATTGTTCCTCTAAGCGCTACTAAACATGAATTTCTAAAAGTTTATGTTAAAATTAAGCCTATTTTTACAGATATTTCAAGTTTTAGACTTCTAATACCCAAACAAACTTATATTTCTTAACTAATTTAGATCAAAATACGTCAACTTTGGCGGTTAAAAAAAATTACTAAAATGCTCTTTTTTGTCCACCGACCGAAATATTGGTTTTTTTGGGTTTTGCCGCGTATAAAAAAGGTGTGGACTCAAAATGATTCTACGAAAAAATTCTAATTCTGATTGCGTTAAAATTGCGATTTTTAAACAAAAAATACAATTTTTTGAAGTCAAAGTTAAAAAACGACCAAAACCAACTAAAAACTTTAACTGTGCTCCTAATGTTTGTCGAATAACAAACAACAAACTTGCAAAGAGGTCTAACTAGCATGGGCGCAAAAACAAAAGCAATCGCCGCTTATTTGTCAAATTGCCAAACAAAAAATCAACAACAAACTATGATACCAAGCAGCAAAGTGCTTGCCCTATTACAAATTGTTGCAAAATAGCATGAACAACTATAACACGCCATCAATCCCAGACCGTTCATAGATAAACAAACCGTTTTCATCTAAAGACGCCAAGAATTTTTAGAAATATCTACTGTAAAGCCACCCTTTGCAAAAAAATAACAAAGCAGTGGACATGAAAAACAAAATGCATTCCAATCCTCAAAATTGCCGTTGACACCTATTGTAAACCAAAATTTAACAATATTATACTTTTTCCAATTTTACGGTAGAGCGCCAATTTGAAGAAGAAATTGCAAATATTTCTATCCGAATAGATATTGAAAATAATCTGCCCAATTTAACAAATGTTTTTGCACGATCTACCGTAACGAGCCAATATTCTTTGACCGCATATTACGATAACGAGTAAAACTTTAAAACTTGCAATGATGCATATACTCACAAAAGTCAGTAAACTTAGAGCAAAGCAAGGCTACGTAAACATGTAAACACTGCAAACAACCGTCGCAAAGAATATTATTACGCACTTATTATAAAACCAAAACACATTAATCAACCTCAAGATATACATGGGCTTAACTAGAAAATACTCTTTGCTACTCAAACCAAATGCTTAAAGAAAGAAAACTGCTCACCTACCAACTGCGCCATTTTAATGGCATGATGATAAACATACCAGAAAAAACACTAAATTCAGCATCAGACATGATATCCATCAAAAATAAAATATTCTACCTACCAACTGCGCCATTTCATTGTTTATTTCAGACACGATGCTCTTTAACAAACAATTCAATAAGATACAACAGCTTAAACTAGAAAGTCAAAAAAATTCACATACCGACTGCGCCATTTTAATTCCTATGCCAAACACAATTTCCTTCAATAAATAGATCAAAAAATGTCAGCTTAAACGTAACAAAACGCTTGGCTTAATGCGACATAATTCCTGACCAATATGTACTAGCCATGATTTTTATAGTTAATTTAAGTTTCCACCCACCGACTTCTGAATGACTTTCATCAAAAAACAAACAAAAAAGAAGCAGTTTTATGCAAAATTGTTTTCAGCTAACACAAATTGGGTACTTAACCACACTGTAACAAAAATAATGTTCATCAAAAACAGCAAAAATCAAAAGTAGCATAATTCGATAAACCTGAAAAATGCAGGGCAAGAGCCACTAGAACCAAGTAGTGCTCTGCTGGACTTAAATTTAGTAGGGTTCAGTTCGAAACTGCAAATCGATTACTTTCGAGCAGCAGGGTACCAAGAGGTATCAAATGACCGTACTCACGCCTTCACGTGGTGGCGCTGATGATGCTAAGTGAGACGGATCGACAGATAGCTCAAAACACCAGAGGAAAAAAAAATACACGCATACATACTGTACAATGGAGAAAGGCAATAAAAAACCATCTCCATTAGCATTCCCAAGAAAACCACATGATGACTACAATCAACTCAAATCAAATTACCGGAGTTTTAAACAGTTCCTCATTCAAATCTCCGCGAGGAACGGACTTAAATGAAGCCACAAAATCAAACATACAAAATAAAATAAAAATAAAAACCTGGAACGTACGAAGCCAATACGAAGCAGAAAAACTAATAAACCTAACCCAAGAAGCAAAAAGGCTTAACAGAGACATAATAGGCATAGCCGAAACTTGGCTGCCAGACTCAGCAAAAAGCGCAACTTTGGGGTATACCCTGTACTACTCGGGTAATCAAGACAGGAATCACATGAGTCGGATTTCTTATCTCTAAACCTCTCGCAAGGTGCGACACCAATTTTACCCCCTACTCTGAAAAAACAGCATTATTAAAAATCAATGCCAAACCCGTAAATCTTAACATCATTCAGGTGTACGTTCCAACGGCCAATGCAGCAGAAGAAGAAATAAAATCAATTTACTCTGAGATAAAAGATCTACTCAAACTTACAAAAAAACAAGACATAAACATAGTAATAGGGGATTTTAACTCAAAACTGGGGAATGAGAAATTTGAAGACCTTGCTGGCCCCTTTGGATTAGGGATACGTAACAAAAGAGGAGACCGACTCTTGCAATTCTGCCAAGAAGAAAATATGAAAGTAAGCAACAAATGGTTTTGACTACCAGCCCGCAACTGTACACGTGGTAATCCCCAGCAGACCAACCGCATAATATAATCAAAAATCAAATAGACTTTATACTAATTAATAAAAGGCTTGGTTTATCTATTACAATGGCATGCACCTACCCAGAAGTAGATGTCCCATCTGACCATAAAAAAACCTAGCAAAACAACTCCTAAGCGGAAGATGGATCTTGCTAAACTCAAACAGGAAGATATAAAAGCGGCAGTAACAACGGAAATTAGCAAGCAAATCGAGGGCAAGTTATCTAACAATATAGAACAAAAGGATATAAACCATATATAGAGCCAAATGAAAGAGATTCTATTAAGCAGCACACAACACAAAGTTGAATTTAAGACACAAGGCCAAAAACAAACATGGATGACAAAAGAAATTTTTACAATAATAGAAAAACGGCAAAAAGTTAAAAATCAGTGCAACAAATATAAGAGCATACAGAAGCAGATTCGGAAAAAGATTAAAACAGCAAACAACAAGTGGCTAAACCATGAATGTAGAGAAATTGAACAACTGCAAGCTCTACATAATGACTTCAATCTCCATAAAAAAACTAAAAGAGACAGCAGAAACTTTTCGAAAAAATAATATCTCCATGTTAGTAAATCGACAAAATCAAATTGCAATAGATATACAACAGAAAAAAGACTACTGGGAAAACTACATTAAGAAACTATTTGCAGATGCCGAAAGACAACATAGGGCAATTAAAAAAAACAACAACTTAACAGGTCCTTCAATTAGCAAGAGTGAAATAGTAAAAGCTATACAAACTGCAAAATCAAATAAAACAGCGGGACCAGATGAAATTTCCTCAGAAATCCTCAAACTTCTGGATGAAAAAGGTATCTCCGCTTTACACAAAATCTTCAATAAAATATACTATACGAGTAAATACCCTACACAATGGCTCACGTCAACATTTATCCCTCTCCCTAAAATGAAAACCGCCAAAAAATGTGAAGAACATAGACTGATTAGCCTTATGAACCACACCTTGAAACTGTTCCTAACAATTTTACATCAAAGACTCTACAGAAAATGTGAAGACACAATGAGTGAAACTCAATTTGGGTTCAGGTAAAGCTTGGGCACAAGGGAAGCAATAACCGCAATACAAGTCCTCAAGCAGAACTGTTACGACCAGAGGAAAGGTGTATACCTAGGCTTCATAGATTACGAAAAGGCGTTTGATCGCGTTCAACATCACAAGCTTATCAAAATCCCCAAAAACTAGATATTGACCAAAAAGACATCAGATGTATTAAGAACCTTTATTGGAACCAAACAGCACAAGTTAAAATTGACAACGAAGTAACCAAACCAATACAGATTTGTAGAAGAGTCAGAGTTGCGTTCTATGACCTCTCCTGTTTAACCTATACTCAAAAAAAATATTCCAGGAAGCACTTAGCAATATTAAAAAAGGCATTAAAGTTAACGGAAACTGGATAAAAGACATTCGATATGCGGACGACACAATACTGATAGCCGAAAGCATAGAGAATCTACAACAATTAGTTAATAACGTAGAAATACATAGAAGACAAATAAAATTGAACATCAACACTAAAAAAACAAAGTTTATAGTAATTAGCAGAAACCTAGGCGCAACGAGGAATGACAGATTAACATTTGACAAGTTACCAATTGAACGGGTAAACAAATTTAAATATCTGGGTACATGGCTCACTGAAGAATAAAAATTAGACATCAAAATAAAATGCAGAATTAAAAATGCACGTAGCGCATTTATAAAGTTAAAAAAAGTCTTAACCAACACTGACTTTGATATCCGCCTCAAGCTAAGGCTCGTTAAGTGTTATATATGGTCGATTCTCCTTTACGGTATGGAGGGATGGACTATGAAAATAGCATCAATGAACAAACTTGAATCCTTTGAGATGTGGCTGTACCGCAGAATACTTAAGATCCCATAAACAGCAAGAGTCACAAACGAAGAAGTACTCAGACAAATTAACAAAGACCAAAAATTATTAATTACAATAAAAGAAGGAAGACGTACCTGGGTTACCTAATGCGCAACCAAAAAAACCACATACTGCAATTAATAATCGAAGGCAAAATTATTGGAAAAAGAGGAATAGGAAGAAAGAAAATGTCCTGGTTGCAGAACATAAGGCAATGAACGGGACTCCAAACTGTAGAAAGTTTGATTCATACAGCTAGGGATCCAGTAGAAATGGAACATGTGGTCGCGAACATCCATTAATGGATAAACGCAGGACAAAAAGAAGAAAAGTGCAAAAAATAATTGTAGTATAGAGTAAAATGTGTCCAACAAAACAGTCACAATGTTAACGACATTATCAAAATGTGTAAAACTACATACTACCATAAAATCTCTATTATCTAACCAACTTTAGCCAAATGTGCTCCCAATGTTTGACTACGACTTTTAACATCAAGCAAGAAACCAGCAAATAAATCTAACCACTATTGAGCCAAGTAAAATAGTTTGCGTTTTTTGTTTGCCTATATTATAAAGCCAAAAAAAAATGCTATCTACAACGGAGCAATCTCAAAACAGCAATATTTTAATTTATGTCACAGGAAGAATGGCGGAAATAACTTCATAGATACAAATGACACCATCTTTATCAACAGAAGCAAACTCACCAGCCTTCAAGAATGTCAACTAAACAACCAGCTTGAGATCATAGAGAACCTTAGTTAAGAATACCAAGAAATTTTGTAATTATTTTTTAAGAAAGCCACAATAACGCAAAAAATCAGTTTGTGAAGCACAGAAAATATAGCTCACTCACTTTACAAACCTTGACTAACAACATGACCTTCAAAAAAATTAAAGAGTATTTGGAACATCAAGATGAAAGACTGCTTTCAACTCTTTTTCCACAACCCTATCCGGAGCGAAATTAAATAAACTGCAATCTCCAAAAACTTGTAAAGCGTATGGTACAATTAGTAGCCTATCTAGAAAGAAAAGGCTCTTTAGAGTAGGTTTTGAAAAAAAAAATTTGTAATTCCGTTTTAGAATTAGACGACGCACCAAAATAATTTTTTACATTTTGATGCGTCATCTAAATAACAACTAACAATTTGATTAATATAACTCTCCCATTGCCCATTTGAGTGTCAGACAAACGCTTCCGGTAATTACCATAAAGAAAAAAAATGGGCATCTCAAAACCTAAATGCGCAATAAGGTTTGAAACACTACAAAAACTGGCTTTACGCATTTTTTATTTAAATATTAAGCCTGGATTTGCATCTCAGCAATCTCAGCAACACAAATTTAAAAATTATAGCTACAATAGTAGTTTGTAACCAGTAAACAAAGTTTTAATAGAATTAGTTAGATTGTTTAAATGTGTTGAGACCTTAAAACAAGTTTATACAAAACCAGAAGAAACAAAGTAGTTTCAAATTTTCGAAAAACTTGTAGTTTTTGATCTTTTTGCCAAAACAATAATGCAATTTGTCAATGTTCATAGCTTATTTATTGCTTAATGTTGTTTAATTTTCTTAAATTGTTTTATTTAAAGATGGTTAAGAAAGCAATTAGCACGTAGAACGGTAATCCGTCACTGAATAGCCTTATTAATCAGATCAATTTAAATTTAGTTTAATTCAATCTTTGATCATAGGCGCCAACAATAATTTCTATTTAAAGACTAACTAATAATAGTTTAT
This sequence comes from Tachinus rufipes, assembly GCA_963932245.1. Lineage (NCBI taxonomy): Eukaryota > Metazoa > Arthropoda > Insecta > Coleoptera > Staphylinidae > Tachinus > Tachinus rufipes. The sequence goes on along the minus strand of OZ010746.1, from coordinate 11,744,695 downwards.
GTTAGTTTAATAATACAAATCCCAAATTATTCAATAACATCAAAATTTTATATTTTTATAAAAATGTAATTGTAGGATTGCCGGTGCTAAAACTAATTTGCCAATAATCATAAAGCCATGCATCAATGTTGGGTATTTATAAATGTTGTTTGGAGTTTAATTTGAAATCCCATTATTATCTAAAATTTGTTTTTGTAATACTGAATTGTGTTCATTGATTAATAAATTTATAAATCAAATAGTTTTCATTTTAAACCAAACAATATCAGATATAATCAATGTATTTTTATTATTGAAACGTTATTTACGTGAAGCAATTGAGAAAGAATAAATAAAACTAAATTCCCGCCGGCGATTCCAGGCGCCTCTTAATTGAAACTATCGGGCGGCAGTTGTGCGGCCGGCATTGCGTAAAAGATGAAATATTATCTATTTCTTCATACATGCGAAAATCCTAATAGGCCACCTCGTAGATCAATAAGCTTTATCAAGTTTAACGGACTCCCGAGAGGTGGTGGCGTGACTGGGTCCGGGTGCCGCGCGCCATCTCTAGTGCAACGTCGATACTTTTTGTCGGGCCACACCTCTTTACGAAAGGACGAGACCGTCTTTTGCACAGCGCCGTAATGATTTTTTATGGAGTCAAAAATTCATTTTGTATTCATGGGTTCTACTATAAATATTCATATACAAAATACACACAACGTAAGAAAAAGAATTGAGCGGAAATATGAAATTCCGATAAGTAGTTTTGTAAATACGAGGCGATTATTACAACATATATATTCATGTTTTCGGTGCAGTAAATTTTATTTTAACGGCGCTTTCATTGCCGCGTTTGCGGATTATTTTAATGCTCATATTTATTTCTTTATTTTACACACCCGACGTGCTATTAATAGGTTTTATATTGTTACATTTTATATTAATTATTTTATTTTCAACCATAGTATGTAAAAAACATTCACTTCGGTTTCCTGTAAGTTGCCATTTCCGGTGTTGCGAGTGCAGCAACCCCGCCCACTCGAGGAGCAATACGTATATCTGCAACGCTGAAATTGCTGTTCACACAAACCGAGCTACACTTCAACAAAAAAAGAACAAAATAAAATCCTTTCCACATCCATTAACACGCACTTAATCTAAAACAATTACAACAAAAAATCGACCAAAACGCAAAACTATTTAATATCACCGAAACCGACGTTTTGAAATGTGTCATTCAATTCCGAAATTAATCCGGCAAAGTTATAATTGAATTCCTGCCGGGAGTAGTTTTTTTTTTTCTCTCAGGGAATAATTACAAGACGCGCGCCAATATCATCCAGCGTTATATAATATGAATGTCCCGGCGCCTCCACCATATTTACAAAATGGTTTATCGCCGAAATGTACCGGCAGTATTGATTTTTACAAGCCATTTTATACGGCTCCTATTTTTTTTTTATTGTAAGTTGCAAAGATAGATAACAATGTTATATTGCGCAATGCGGTTTATTAATTAATTAATCAAAATATGCTTTGGAAAATTTAGATTTTTGTAAATATATGTGGTGACGTGTTATTAATCGATTGCCACCATTAATTTTCCATTAGTGGTAAATTACTGTTACATATCAACGATTGGATTTGTCCAGAGGCAAAAACAACCGGATTAAAAGTCAATTGTTATTTAATTAATAATGTCCGTTAAAGGCGCATATTTTTAGTTGGATATTTGTGTGGATACAGTTATTGATGGTATAAACGCATATTATTATGTTTGAAATTGATTTGATTTATGACTGGACATGGTTAGTTTGAAATATATAATTTGTATAGAATCAAAATGAAATTGTTATATTCAATTGATATTATTATGAATAATATAAGCTTAAGTAATTTTGTAAAATGGATTTGAAAACACTTTACAATCATTCAACGAATTTAAGTTAACACTTTGGAGAAAATAAGTATTTTTTTTTAATTCTTAAATATGTTTTAAAACGTTCCAAATCGCACGCCTAAAAAATTTAAAGTTAGTTAACGCCCACCCAAGCAACTGTGATCAAGAAATTGAAGTACAAACAATCTGGAGGATAAGCGTGTAACACAAATCCAAACCAATTGCCCACAAAATATAAACTTAGTTACCGCCCACCCATCGCCCTATTTCCAAAAACCTAGGGTCGTGGGAACCAAGATCTGTGAGCTGGGCTCTAATAAGTACAGGTAAGCCACGCTCATGCATCCTAGCAGATAAAAGTATCAACGCTTTTATGATGCCTAACCACAGCGACACTGTCACTGTATCAATGGGACTTTTTAACAGTAGTTTATGGATGATTTCAGGATACTTTGCCCAGAAGAAGAAAAGTCCCCCAGAGGGCTTCCATGGCATTTTCAACGAAGCCAACCGAGTAGGGACGGACGTGATCATTGAAACCGATGCCAATGCCCACCACACCATATGGGGCAGCTTGGACACAAATAACAGAGGTGAGTCTTTACTAGAATTTATACCTTTTAACCTCTGACCTAGAAATATGTAATATAGGTAACACTCCCACCTTCACTACAGCCGTGAGAAAGGAGGTACTTGACATTAAACTCGTTTTCACTAAAACGTCTAACCTTGTAAGCAATTGGAAAGTGTCAAAAGAACACTCCTTTTTTGATCATAGGTATATAGAATTTAAGATAGACATACAGATACAAACAAATCCTAGGTTTGTAGACAAACGAAAGACTGACTGGGGTAAGTATAAAACTACCTTATCGGGTCTTCTATCAGAAAAGCCGCCCCCAACACCAAAAACAGAAGATGAGCTAGACAGAACTGTAAAGCAGTTTACAATTCCCTGTAACAAGATGACGTAGCAATAGCGGCTTCAAGAAAACACTTCAATATAATGTCGCAACTTGTTCAAGGGGCCCTATCAAAACTAGCGCATAGTGCAAAAGGTGTAGCGTAGATGTCAACCCGGCAAAAACCGAGCTAGTCGTTTTCACAAGAACATAACATCCCAGAAATCAAGCTCCCAATGCTAAAGGGTCTGAACTGGCAATCAAGGAGAGCGCCAAATACTTGGGTCTCATACTAAACCGAAAGTTATCATGGAAGCTCAACATAGACGAAAAAGTACGGAAAACAACGGTGGCGCTGTACTCTTGCAAGAGAGCAGCCGGTAAATCCTAGGGCCTCAACCCCAAGATTACCTTTTGGCTATACAGAGCCGTAATTACACCAATACTCTACTACGGCGTATTTATATGGTGGCCGGCACTTAATAAAAGAATCCACCAAATGACGCTTACAAAAGTGCAGAGAATGGCGGCTCATGATAACGGGAGCCAGAGAACGACGCCTACGAAAGCCTTGGAGACAATCCTGGACATAGCCCCGGTCAATCTAATAGGCAAGCAACTTGCTATTACCACAGCACTCAGACTAAAGTCGGTGCAAATGTTGACTTCGGATTATCGTGGTCACGCCGGAATAATCAATGAATTTAAAGGGGTGCCCAAAAACATAGACCGCTGTCCAGCAACACCTGCTTTTGGCAACAAATTCTCATACTACATACCCTCTAAAAAAAATAAACGGAGAAGAAAAGGATACCAGCAGGACACACGCAGGTCTATACAGACTGCTCAAGGAAAGAGAACAATGTAGACTACGGAGTTTTCTCCAACAACCTCATCCTCAGAATCAGCCTACGCCTAAGACTACTGCAGCGTTCTAGAAGCGGAAGTAACCGCCATAAAAAAGGCAGCAGAGTGGCTGATGGTAAATGGAAACCCTGGTGAACAGATCCACATTTACACCAATAGCCAAGCTGCTCTAAGGGCAATTACTAGAGTGTGCACCAACTCAAGAGTGGTCTCTGACTGTCGGAGAAAGCTGAACCAGCACACACAAACTTGAAACTCATGTGGGTACCAAGCTACAGCGGAATCACAGGTAACACAGAAGCAAATAAGTTTGCAAAGAATGGCACAAGCCTGCACTCAACCGAAGTATTACAAGATATTGGTATTCCATTTGCCTCGTGCAAGGAGACCATAGCTGAAATAACCTCAAACCTAGCAAAGCAAAGGTGGATGGATGAAGACACCTGCGAGGTAACCAAGCAAGTATGGTCTCACCAAAACAGGAAAAGAAGCACCAACATCGTTTCTCTTAAAAGAAACGATATTAGACTTGCAGTGGGAGTCATCACGGGACACTGGCCCATTTTCAAGCACGCTGGGAAACTGGGTATAGCAAAGCGAGACTACTGCATAGGCTGCCTGGACAAGGAAAAAGATAAAAGTGTTGAGCATTACTTATGCCAATGCCCCTCTCTGCCCGCAACACGATTGCTCTTCTTAGGCCAACTTTTTTTTGATGACCTTTCTGCCCTCGCATCACTAGATGCGTAGACTCTTATAAAGTTTATTCACGGCTTGAAATAATTTGACAAAATCCCCTAAGGAGGGTTGTACTTTTAAGTACTGTGGAAAACACATCGGGCCCATCTGAGGCTTATGTGAGCGTTAGCTGCCACTTAATCCTAACCTAACCTACCGTCCACACAACACAATGTTTGCAATCAAAATATTGGATCACAAACACTTAAGCAGGTACAAAAAGAAAAGACTTACTTACTACTTCGAGTAACAGCCAAGACAACAGGTGACGCTGAGGTTTGATTGAGCTTAATTGCCAAACAAGGACCTCGGACTCAACATAAGCAATGGTCGTGTTCTAAGAGGTATTATACGTCCAGCTCCAAAAGCTCCAGGACCTCTCCAAAAACCAGAATTCAAAATTCAACTCACTGGAAAAAAACCTCAACAAAATAATTAAGGATAAAGCAAGGCGGACCGCCTCGACGGTCAAAAGGACAAACTTAAAAGAAATCATTCTTGCCAACCTGCGTAAGAAATTGAGAAAAGCAAAACCGTCATCACCGCTTCCATAAAAGGATTTTTTGCAAAGCTATCCTCCCAGAACTCCCTTCTCATGCCCTCCCGCAAAAAACCAGCCAACGGCATAACTGATTCCGCACCTTCCGCATCCGACCTAAACAACGCCCAAATATTGGGATACTATACACCCAAACCCAGAGCTAGATGTCCCCCCTATAAAACAAAATGAAAAAATCATTAAAATCGAGGCATACTTGCATCAACACTCTTTGACAAAAAGCTTTTTTATCTACCTTTGGCCCCAACCCTCACCTTGGGAATCACGAAATATTTAGATGCCCCGGCCCAAACCTACTACAGAAAACCTGCCGCCGCCATGGAAACCCATCCAGACCGCAATTCCAACTGCAGAAATCAAGGAACGATACAGGTAAGTCCTCTTTGTTTCTTTGTACTAATAAGCTAAGCTAAAAATTAGCTGCTACTCTGCCCAAACGAAACAAGTGATAATAATTTTAGAAAGGTTTATCATCTTTCGGTTACTTCTAGCCAACTAAATAGACTAACATAGACGTGGTGGGCACCGTAAAAGTAGAGAAAAGGAAAGGAAAGAGAGTGTTAGTCAGTAGGCGCTTGTGAGAATAAATCCAATACACTGGATCATCTTTGAGGATATAAATGCCTAACACGTATCGTTCGGTGACCATTCATCAAAACTGAAAAGCAATATACTAAAAGACTTCCTAATAAACTTCCTCCTACTCCAATTAAACTGTTTCGACCCCACCCACTTAAACCAGAATGGTCACTTCACATCGTAATCTCCCTAGATACAATCATCTTTAACCTTGCTGCCAACTGTCATGAGCAATCACAAATTCGTCATTAGCTTTACCTTAATAGTTAACCCCTTTTCCCTCGCCCTACTTTTAATTATTTTTGTAATTATCAAAACGCCAACTGTCCAGTTTCAATCCATCAACATTAGAATTTCTAAACTTTTCCTCAACTCTCTTGATTGACCTAGACAGTTCTATTGATGTTTATTTTGACACAATTAATTTTGCTTTTACTTTCCCACAAAATTCAAAATTCAGTTTCAATCTCCACTTCTTCCACGTCCTACATAAAGAAAAAAAAAATTGTGTACAAAATTTAATCAACTCACTGGGCGCACATGCATCTACCAGCACTCCCTCACAAAACGTCGAGGTCATCTACTTCACGCCCAGGACAAAGCTAACCTCTTCGCGGCTCACCTCCAAGCTACGTTCACCACCCCTAGGACCCTATGTTCAGCTATCACAAACAAAAATATGTACCTCTCACGTTGCCCGACTTTTAGGCTGCTAACCGCCACATCTGACGACCACTTTCAGCTTACCAAAGAAAAAATCCAAAAGGTTTAAAGTTTATTTATTTAACGTCATTCTACTTCTGCAGCCAGGGCTAATCACTGACGTCACAAGTTAAGACTACCACAGTTTTGCGGCACATCAAGAATTCTAACCTAAATTATTGAGTTCTTTTACGTGCACGCAACATCGAAGCAGTATACGGAACCTACTAAAGTTTTTCTTAGTAGAAACGTTATAAGTACGTACAAAACATTTTCCGAGACTCGAAATCCTTCCTAGTGTAGCAGTCAAGTACGCTAACCACTATACCACCTAAGTGGTTAAGAAATCCAAAAACTGATCCATTTACTTAAGAAAAATTCCGCCTCAGGGTCGGATGGCATCACCAAAATAGTATTTAAAAGTCTGTTCCCCTTGCTTTTGCTTACCTCGTCTCCATTTTAAATGCATGTAAGTATTCAGAACAGCAAACTCACACTATCCTGATCCCAAAACCTAAAAAAATCCAAATAACCAAGTGCAAAATTCTATAATAAAATGTCAAAAATAGTTAAATCCGGCATTAAAACGTCAAAGTATATTTAGAAAAAGCTCAAATACAGCCACAAACTGTTAAAAAGTGTAAAGATCTATCATAACATATCAAAAATCCGGCCTTAAAACATCAAAATATTATTAAAATGTAACAAAACTAGGTCATAAACAGTTAAAAATGCAAAATTGATTAAAAAAATAAACAAAAATAGCATGATCCGGTCTTGAAACATCAAAATATTTTTATTAAAAGTCAAAAGTATCAAAATTTGGCCTTAAAATATCAAAACTTGGCTATAAACTTTTAGAAATAAAGCAAAATTATTACAATTTGTCCAAACACAGATAAAAAGTATAAAATTCTATTCACAATACAACAAAACAGCAAAATCCAGTCTTAAAATTTCAAAATATTGTTAAAAAGTAGTAAAATGCAGCCATAAACTGTTAAAAATTGTAAAATTTTATTCATAATATATCAAAAATAACAAAATCCTACCTTAAAACATCAAAATATTGTTAAAATGTGACAAAACCCGGCCATAAACTGTTGAAAAGTGCAAAATTAGTTTAAAGAAAACCAAAAATAGCAAAATCCGGTCTTAAAACATCAAAATACTGTTCGAAATTACCAAAATCTGGCCATAAGCTGTTGAAAAGTGTAAAATTTTATTCATAATATATCAAAAATAGCAAAATCCGACCATAAAACATCAAAATATTGTTAAAACGTAACAAAACCTGGCCATAAACTGTTGAAAAGTGAAAAATTAGTTTAAAAAAAACAAAAATGGCAAAATCTGGTTTTAAAACATCAAAATATTGTTTGAAATGGCCAAAATCTAGCCATAAACTGAAAAAAAAGTGTAAAATTCTAATATTAATAAGTCAAAAATTTATTTTTTAAGTTTAAAAAAGTACAATTCTTTATAAAATGTCAAAAATGCAAAATTACTAAAACCCGGCAAAATTTCCCCAAATTCCAATTCGAATTCAAGAGAAAAAATCTTCAACCTTTTCACGAGTATGTTCATTTTCTTAGATACTAATTGGACATGACTCATAATCTATATCTTTTAACCTTGCAATTGACTCAAACCTTCCGTTCTCTTAACGAACTAAAAAACCTTTAGACAAAATTCCAACAATACGTGGATAACACCGCGGCGTAAGTATCCCATCACTCTTTTGACTTAACGTGCAAACACCCTGAACCTACCTCAACCTCCTTAAACGTTGGTTTCTAATTAAACAAAATCATCTAAATCTGTTCTCAATTCTGCTAAAAATTTAACCTTATAAAAGTTTTTTCTGCTTTGCACATACAAAATGTTTATCCACCCCGACTACCATATCATTACCATATTATCACTTTAGAAAAAAACGTTACCAGATGGATTCTACTTTTTCCCATCCGTCGCCCGGCTGTTCCGGCCGTCTCAACAATATCCCTAATAAACCTGCACCTTCATCATTTTTAGGCGGGTGGGCAGTAACTTCAAACTAAACTACACTATATTTGATATTTTATGAATAGAATTTTGCACTTTTAAACCATTTTTAGCCAGACCTTGGTTCTTTCTAAAAATATTTTATGACCTGACTTTGTTACTTTTGACTTTTTATGAATAATTGGTTTTATTTACATTCATTTGCAACTTAATTGTCAATTTTTCTAACAAAGTATGCTCATTTCGTCTATTCTGATTTGTTTTGGTCACGGTCTAAATATTTGAAAATAAACTTAATGATGTTACATAATTGTATTAAAAATCTAATAAATAGTTTGGAAGTTATGTGTGATTATATTGAGAGCAACGGTATTAAGCTTGTTTGAGAGAGGTTGGCTAAATTGAAGTATTGAAAAATCTAACGTGTCAAAACAAACAAAATTAATACAAAAGAAACTATCCATGTTGAAGTATATTAATGCCAAAATGTATCAAAAACCAATAAATAGTTTGGAAGTTATGGATGATTATATTGAAAGCAACAATATTAAGCTTGTTTGAGAGGGATTGGTTAAATTAACGTAAAGTAAAATCCAACGTGTCAAAATAAATCAAATTAATACAAAATAAACTATCCATACTAAAGTATATTGGTGCCAAAATGTAGCAAAAACCAATAAATAGTTTGGAAGTTATGCGTGGTTATATTGAGAGCAACGATATTAAGCTTGTTTGAGAGGGGTTGGTTAAATTAACGTAATGTAAAATCCAACGTGTCAAAATAAATCAAATTAATACAAAATAAACTATCCATACTAAAGTATATTGGTGCCAAAATGTAGCAAAATCCAATAAATAGTTTAGAAGTTATACGTGATTATATTGAGAGCAACGATATTAAGCTTGTTTGAGAGGAGTTGGTTAAATTAACGTAATGTAAAATCCAACGGGTCAAAATAAATCAAATTAATACAAATAAAATTATCCATACTAAAGTATATTGGTGCCAAAATGTAGCAAAAACCAATAAATAGTTTGGAAGTTATGCGTGATTATATTGAGAGCATCGATATTAAGCTTGTTTGAGAGGGGTTGGTTAAATTAACGTAATGTAAAATCCAACGTGTCAAAATAAATCAAATTAATACAAAATAAACTGTCCATACTAAAGTATATTCGTGCCAAAATGTAGCAAAATCCAATAAATAGATTGGAAGTTATAAGTGATTATATTGAAAGCAACGATATTAAGCTTGTTTGAGAGGGGTTGTTTAAATTAACGTAATGTAAAATCCAACGTGTCAAAATAAATCAAATTAATACAAAATTAACTATCCATACTTAAGTATATTGTTGCCAAAATGTAGCAAAAGCAATAAATAATTTGGAAGTTATGCGTGATTATATTGAGAGCAACGATATTAAGCTTGATTGAGAGGGGTTGGTTAAATTAACGTAATGTAAAATCCAACGTGTCAAAATAAATCAAATTAATACAAAATAAATTATCCATACTAAAGTATATTGGTGCCAAAATGTAGCAAAAACCAATAAATAGTTTGGAAGTTATGCGTGATTATAATGAGAGCAACGATATTAAGCTTGTTTGAGAGGGGTTGGTTAAATTAACGTAATGTAAAATCCAACGTGTCAAAACAAATCAAATTAATACAAAATAAACTATCCATACTAAAGTATATTGTTGCCAAAATGTAGCAAAGTCCAATAAATAGTTCGGAAGTTATACGTGATTATATTGAGAGCAACGATATTAAGCTTGTTTGAGAGGGGTTGGGTAAATTAACGTAATGTAAAATCCAACGTGTCAAAACAAATCAAATTAATACAAAATAAACTATCCATACTAAAGTATATCGGTGCCATAATGTAGCAAAATCCAATAAATAGTTTGGAAGTTATACGTGATTATATTGAAAGCAACGATATTAAGCTTGTTTGAGAGGGGTTGGTAAAATTAACGTAATGTAAAATCCAACGAGTCAAAATAAATTAAATTAATACAAAATAAACTATCCATTCTAAAGTATATTGTTGCCAAAATGTAGCAAAATCCAATAAATAGATTGGAAGTTATACGTGATTATATTGAGAGCAACGATATTAAGCTTGTTTGAGAGGGGTTGGTTAAATTAACGTAATGTAAAATCCAACGTGTCAAAATAAATCAAATTAATACAAAATAAATTATCCATACTAAAGTATATTGGTGCCAAAATGTAGCAAAAACCAATAAAATAGTTTGGAAGTTATGCGTGATTATATTGAGAGCAACGATATTAAGCTTGTTTGAGAGGGGTTGGTTAAATTAACGTAATGTAAAATCCAACGTGTCAAAATAAATCAAATTAATACAAAATAAACTATCCATACTAAAGTATATTGGTGCTAAAATGTAGCAAAATCCAATAAATAGATTGGAAGTTATACGTGATTATATTGAGAGCAACGATATTAAGCTTGTTTGAGAGGGGTTGGTTAAATTAACGTAATGTAAAATCCAACGTGTCAAAACCAATCAAATTAATACAAAATAAACTATCCATACTAAAGTATATTGTTGCCAAAATGTAGCAAAGTCCAATAAATAGTTCGGAAGTTATACGTGATTATATTGAGAGCAACGATATTAAGCTTGTTTGAGAAGGGTTGGTTAAATTAACGTAATGTAAAATCCAACGTGTCAAAATAAATCAAATTAATACAAAATAAATTATCCATACTAAAGTATATTGGTGCCAAAATGTAGCAAAAACCAATAAAATAGTTTGGAAGTTATGCGTGATTATATTGAGAGCAACGATATTAAGCTTGTTTGAGAAGGGTTGGTTAAATTAACGTAATGTAAAATCCAACGAGTCAAAATAAATTAAATTAATACAAAATAAACTATCCATTCTAAAGTATATTGTTGCCAAAATGTAGCAAAATCCAATAAATAGTTTGGAAGTTATACGTGATTATATTGAGAGCAACGATATTAAGCTTGTTTGAGAGGGGTTGGTTAAATTAACGTAATGTAAAATCCAACGTGTCAAAATAAATCAAATTAATACAAAATAAACTATCCATACTAAAGTATATTGGTGCTAAAATGTAGCAAAATCCAATAAATAGATTGGAAGTTATACGTGATTATATTGAGAGCAACGATATTAAGCTTGTTTGAGAGGGGTTGGTTAAATTAACGTAATGTAAAATCCAACGTGTCAAAATAAATCAAATTAATACAAAATAAACTATCCATACTAAAGTATATCGGTGCCATAATGTAGCAAAATCCAATAAATAGTTTGGAAGTTATGCGTGATTATATTGAGAGCAACGATATTAAGCTTGTTTGAGAGGGGTTGGTTAAATTAACGTAATGTAAAATCCAACGAGTCAAAATAAATTAAATTAATACAAAATAAACTATCCATTCTAAAGTATATTGTTGCCAAAATGTAGCAAAATCCAATAAATAGTTTGGAAGTTATACGTGATTATATTGAGAGCAACGATATTAAGCTTGTTTGAGAGGGGTTGGTTAAATTAACGTAATGTAAAATCCAACGTGTCAAAATAAATCAAATTAATACAAAATAAACTATCCATACTAAAGTATATTGGTGCTAAAATGTAGCAAAATCCAATAAATAGATTGGAAGTTATACGTGATTATATTGAGAGCAACGAAATTAAGCTTGTTTGAGAGGGGTTGGTTAAATTAACTTAATGTAAAATCCAACGTGTCAAAATAAATCAAATTAATACAAACTAAACTATCCATACTAAAGTATATTGTTGCCAAAATGTAGCAAAAACCAATAAATAATTTGGAAGTTATGCGTGATTATATTGAGAGCAACGATATTAAGCTTGTTTGAGAGGGGTTGGTTAAATTAACGTATTGTAAAATCCAACGTGTCAAAATAAATCAATTTAATACAAAATAAACTATCCATACTAAAATATATTGGTGCCAAAATGTAGCAAAAACCAATAAATAGTTTGGAAGTTATGCGTGATTATATTGAGAGCAACGATATTAAGCTTGTTTGAGAGGGGTTGGTTAAATTAACGTAATGTAAAATCCAACGTGTCAAAATAAATCAAATTAATACAAAATAAACTATCCATACTAAAGTATATTGGAGCCAAAATGTAGCAAAATCCAATAAATAGTTTGGAAGTTATGCGTGATTATATTGAGAGCAACGATATTAAGCTTGTTTGAGAGGGGTTGGTTAAATAAACGTATTGTAAAATCCAACGTGTCAAAATAAATCAAATTATTACAAAAGAAACTATTTATATGAAAGTATATTAGTGCCAAATTGTATCAAAATCCAATGTATAGTTTAGAAGTTATGCGTAATTATATTGAGAGCAACGTTTTTAAGCGTGTTTGAGAGTTTGGTTAAATTGAGATAATGTAAAAATAAACGTGTCAAAATAAACAAAATTAATACAAAAGAAACTGACTATATTGAAGTATATTAATGCAAAATTGTATCAAAATTCAATCATAGATTAGGAAGTTATAGCTGAATACATTAAGAACAGAAGTTTTAAGATCGATACTCAACGAGTAACAAACAGTTAAATAAATTTTTGAAACAAACACTAAACTCAATAGCAATGATATGCAATCTACAAACGACACAATATGTTTGCATAACGACACAATAAAGTAGCTGGTGGAAAATTTTAAACGGTTGATAATTGAAGATAATATAAAAAATGCGACTGTCTTACCTCTTTGCACTCGTGAGATATTAAAGGAATCCTCGATAAACTGTCTCATCTCATACAATGCCTCCAAAAAAAACTGATAAAATCATACCAAAATTCTGCGTTGAGACCGGCCAAACTTAAGTAAAGCCCATACAAGTATCAGTAAAAATAGAAAGCTTATCTTATAAAGTTAAAGAGATATGTTCTTGCACGTAGACGAAGCAACTTACTACCCATCAAGATACATCTTTAAATACCAAATTTTTTCCCAAATTAAGCAGTTGAGTCTAAAAGCTGAAATAAAACGCATTGTAACTTTGTTTTTTAATGAAAGTGTTTCAAACCAGAAAACAGTTTTGCTGTGAATTCAACATGTAAACACAACAGCAACTGCATTTTGTAAAATTATTCCAAAAATATTGCTGCAATAAAAGCTTTGATTATGCTGTTGCTAACGCGTTCACCAAGTCTCAACTTTATGGATTTCAAAAAATATTGTGAAGCAAACATTGCATACTGATCTTCATACTTATTATTAGTCAGGAATTGTCTTCAACAGACTGAAGAAGACGTATAAATTTCTGTAATAAATTCTCGTAGCTGTGCCTTCTACTAGCATTCTGTGAAAGTCCATTTTCACTGTTTTGTCACAGTAAGCAAACAAAATTGTTGCTACTCAACTGCTGAAAACCTCCGACAACTCCACCAACATTTTCTTAAAAATTGAGCAAATTTCTAAAATCCAAAAGTTTTTTCAATTGACACACAATTTCTCAAATGTTTGAATGAGCGTGAAAGTTTAGAAAACTTTGGACTAATATTCGTCTAAGTACAATTTGATTATCTAATTTTGTTTAAATTTTGTTTTGATAATTTACTCTAGAAAGCTTAAAAATTTCAAGGTAAACCAAGAATTTTATAGGTATATTGTGATAGCTCCAAATGTACATTTTAAGATTTTAATAAGCCTAAATAAGTTTAGAAATCTTAAATGATAAGCATTAAGTAAACCAGGAAAGTTGTAAGTAAACTTCATAATATCTGAGAAAATTTAGGTGAACCTAAGAAAATTATTGACAGGCAGTTAAGTTTTAAAAAGCCTTAAAGGTTCTTTAAGGTAAACAAATAAAAGACTGGTAAGCGTACAAAAACTTAGGTTCTTCTGCAACAACTATTACAAAAAGTTTTCATTTAGAGTATTTTAAACTTTTAAAAATTACTATAAAAGTTAAGAGAACATTAACAAAATTTAAAAAAAAAATTTAAATTTTTTTTCTATTGATAGACAATTTTTCAAGTGCTCAATTGAGCGTCAAAGACAGAGGCCAGCTTAGAAAACCTTGGACTACAACTATAACATTGATTGTCCAAGATTAGTCTGAAAAGCTTTTCTAGAAAGCCTTGATTGAACTTTAAAAGCCTTGAATCTAATGTTTGTTAAAAACATAGACAAAGTTTAATATAAACCAAAAAAATTATAGATACGTTGTGATAGCTCCAAATAAAATTTTAATTTTTAAGTAAGCCTAGATAAGTTTAGAAATCTGGAATTAAACCTTAAATAGAATTTTTATGCAAACAATATGTAAACTTTTAAAACTCTGTGTAAACTAAAGTGTTAAAAAAAATTATAACAGACAGTCTAAAAAGCCTTAGAAAAATTTAAAAAACTCTTTAAATTATTTCAAAAAAAAAGTGCCTAGCATTCAAAACTCAAGTTTTTTTTAACTAATTTTGAAGAAAAATAACTGAAAATACTTTGATATACATTAGAAAGTTAAGGTAGTAGTTAGAAGACCACAGACTAAATTTCTTAGCAAGTAGTAAGCTATAAACCTCAAAAATTAGTGTAACAGACCTTAGATGAATCTACACACTTTTAGAAAAACTTCGCATATTATATTGCTTAAAAGATTAAATTAGTATACAAAATTAGATATTTTTAGGTAAGTCTAGAATGTTATATAAAATTTAAAAAAATTTAAAAAGATTTTCAATTGACAGACAGTCGTTTGAGTGCCAGAGTGAGCTCGAAAGGCATAATCTAGCTTAGAAAATCTTAAATAATAATAAGTAAACATAATTTGTTAAAGGTTAACCTAGAAAGCTCTAAATACGCTTAGATTGTTTTGTGGCCATTGCACTTCCCTGATTTGTGTTTCTGTGTTTTGTGAAAGTACCTTAAGACCATAACTTCAAAACATCAACCTTGGTCATAGTAGCAATTAAAAAAAACCGTTAAAAAAAAAATTATATAAGAATGTAGGAACTCTTCCGTCAAAGACACCATTTAGATGATATAATTTTTAAAACTTGAAAAAAAAAAATTCTAAATATTCTTCTTCATCAGGTTACTATCTACTTTTGGACATAAACCTCTTCTAAATCATTTCATTTGTTTCTGTCTTAGACTTTGTAAAACCACCTTTTCCTGTTACCTTTTCCTCAATCTGTCTTTGTGTTGTCTTGCAAACATAGCCTACCCACTGCCATTTCAGCTTTGCCACGTTTGTTATAATGTCAGTGATTTTAGTTTGTTTTCCGGTTTTCTCATTGCTGCGCATGTATGAAGAACAATCTCTTATCAAAAACTCTTAAACTTTTTAGAAGAAACAAAAACCACCTTATAAATGAGAGAAGTGGGACTAGTACAATATTTTAAAAAGTTTATTCCTAACTTTGCTAAACTGACAAAAACTAGCAAAATATTTGCAAAAATGAAGTATCATAAAATCGCACAAAAATATGTAATTAACTGCTTGATTTTAAAACCACAGTGTTTAATATCAACTTTCCAAACAAATTACATTCAGATGCCAGTTAAATTAAGTATAAAAGTGTACTGTTTTAAAAAGCTAATACATAAGTAAAAATAGTTGGATATTTTAGCAAATGCACAACACAAAAAAAGTATCATTCTTAAAAACTAAAAATTCTTACGTTTTTAAAATATTTGCACGCATTACTAACTTCAAAAAAAGAAATTCGTTGTAAATTTTTAAGCCAAAATTCATTTTGTTTCGGCAACTACTCCTACTGCCCTCTTTCTATAAAAATTTCATGACGCTTTTGTGTTGCAAATCACTCATTTTTGCCTCTTTAAACTGATATAACAATAGCAAATGTGAAACAATTGAAATCAAACTTGAAGATGACACTATAAAATGTCACAGTAATTTGACATAACATTTTTTTGCAATTGCATATTAGTTTTATAGCTCGGTAAATAACAGTAAAACAATATAGATATTGTTCTGACAATAAAAAGAAACTCTTAGCAGACATGTTAAGCCCGTAACAACAAATAAAATGCCTCTCAAAAAAGTCAGTAGCACTGCGCCTAAATGCATATAATCTGTAGCACACTACACAAAAAGCGTGTAAATACTGTAAAAAAAATCAAAATCTTTGACTGGACGTTACTAATTTTATGTCGTTTTGCTATAAAAAAATCTTAATAAAATCTGTTTCCTATCTATAACCTTCAATTCATACCATCAGAGCTTTGTCCATTAATTTAACGTAATTTTTTTTTTTTTTAGATTTGGGCCTCAATCGGCCGCCCCTTTTTTGGGACGGTGATTTGGCCCGAGTTTAAAACATCTTTCCAATTTGTTGTTTGCTGCAATCCGGCGGTCAGATCGATCGACATCGGCTTTCTTAAGGTTGCCCCTTTTTTGGTAAAAATTAGTAAAGTTTGGTAAATTTGTAACTCCTGTTTTGATCACCGGTCGGCACAGCCATCATCGCCAGTTTAAATCTTCAAAAAGATTAAGAACGGAAGTTCGGTTTTCAAAATCGCCGTCTTTCAGAGTTTTTTTCTTAGAGTAACTTTGGCCGGACCAAAAAATTTTGAATTCAACTTTAGTTTCTGACCTGCCGCGCCTTAAAAATGTATTTAAATGCAGTCTTCAAGAGCGCACAGTCGGTTTCAAACAAATTATTCGTTTTTTAACTTTCATACCCCCCTGAAATTTGCAAAAAGTAGATAAAAAGCGCCTAACTAGACCAAATTTATTAAAAAAAAAAACAAAAAACAATACTGACCGATCTGCTTACTGAATACTATATAGCTGTTAGAACAACTGATCAACACCTTACTGGACAAGAAAACTCAAAAAAACCTTCCGATCAGCAATATGGCTTTAAGAAAAGCAAACCAACAATAGATACATTGAACAAAATTAAGGAGATTCTAAAATAAATCAAGGAAAAGTCATATTTAAACAAAAAAATTTGCACCCTGGCAACTTTTGACATTAAAAGTCTGCAACTCTGCTAGTTAGAGTAACGTATAAAAAAATTAAATAAGCAGTTACCTTCTCAACATAATAAGCAATTATCTCAGGGAAAGGTCAATACTAATCGATGAAGAAAAATTATAAGTCAGCTGCGGTGTACCGCAAAATTTAGCATCAGGTTTATTTTATAAAACACCCCAACTAAGTACTAATAATTAACATCAAGAAAAGAGTAGAAATTTTTGGTGCCAACACTGCCAACAAAATAAACCAGATAATGAATATAACCGGGCTAACTTCAAGCCTAAGACCTAACCTAACCTAACCTAACCTAACCTAACCTAACCTAACCTAACCTAACCTAACCTAACCTAACCAACAAAAAAAAAAGTGGTGATTCTATATGGTGGAAAGTTACTTACAAAAGTAAAAATTAAAATATAGTGGTAAAATAATATACAGGAGTAAATGGGCGGTCAGATCGATCAACATCGGCTTCTTAAGGTTGCCCCCTCTTTGGTAAAAATTAGTAAAATTTGGTAAATTTGTAACTCCTGTTTTGATCACCGGGCGGCACAGCCATCATCGTCAGTTTAAAAAACTTTGAGAAGATTGAGAACGGACGTTCGGTTTTCAAAACGTTTTTTTCTTTTCCAAATGGACAAAGCAAGCACCTGCGTAATTTTTGGTCAAACCAAAAAACTTTGCCAAATGTCGGGAAAAAATTGAGTAAAAAAACTAATAACCACCTCGCAAGTTCTGACGAAAGTCTGACGCAAAAATACCAAAAACATTTTGGTACCCCTCTTGCAATGTTTTTATTGTTACGCGTAAAGCAACAATGCTGCGCCAAAAACAGGCAAAAACGCATAAAATAACGCATATTTTTCAAAACGAAAAACATGAAAAACCCATCTTTATTAAAAACATAAAACAAAATAGGAAACAGACAAAAAACAATACTGTACGATCTGCTTACTACTATATGTAAGCTGTTAGAACAACTGATCAAAACCCAACTGGAAAAAGAAACCTAACAAAACTTTCCGATCAGCAATATAGCTTTAAAAATGGCAAATCAACAATAAATATCATAAACAAAATTAAGGTGATTCTAGAATAAATCAAAGAATAGAACAAAAAAAAATTGCACCCTGGCAACGCTTGACATTGATTTGCTAGATAGAGCAACTTATACAAAAACTTTAAAAAATAAAAATAAATAATTACCTTTTCAACATAATAAGCAGTTATCTCAGTGAAAGATTAATCCTAATTTATAAAGAAAAATATATATACGGCAAAGTTTAGTACTAGGCCTAGTTTTTTAAAACATATAGGCAACTTAGTATACACAAAAATTATGTTAAATGTGGTTAAACTAATGCCTTTGCCCATTTTAGCATTTATCATTTGCGCTTACATTTTAAACATTCCATGAACGATGTTGTTCTGGGATTGAAAGATGCTAAAACGGGCAAAGACATAAGACTAACCACATTCAACAAAATTTTTGTGTATACTAAGTTGCCTATTATAGATGCCACACTATTCGTATCTGGCTGTAATAACTAACATCAAGAAAAGAGTAGAAATCTTTAGTTTGGCGGACATTTATCCAGGCTAACTTCAAGCCTAAAAAAAGGCAACTTACAAAGGTAAAAATTAAAATTAAGGAGTAAATATTAAAAAATTAATCATAATCGATAAAAAAAGATATAGATGTAGCTGCGATGTACCGCAAGGTTCGGTTCGGTCCGGTTTTCTAGAACACCCCAACCAAGTACTAACAATGAACATCAAAAAAATAGTCTCAACTTTGGCTTCGCAGACAAAACCATAAAAGTCGCACGCGAAAAAGCAAAAAAACAATACCAAGACAAAATAAACCAAATAATGAAGGATATAACCAAGCTAACCTCAAAACTAGAACTCAAACTGGCCAACGAAAAGACAAGAGTGATGATTCTATTCGACGGTAAACGACTTACAAAAGTAGAAATTGAAGCTTAAAACCAAGTAAGTATCCAATACTTAAGGGTCTTCTTCAGTAAAAATGGCAAACAGGAAAAACACTTGAAAAAGACACAAAAGAAAAAAATCGTTTATGGTATTAGAATGGCTCATGCCCAATTTCAGGAATAATACTTTTTACATTATTGTAGAGGAAAGAACAAAAACATTCCTAATATGCAAAAAAAACAACAAATTAAGAAAGAAGTCTATAAAAAAATAGGAAATAAGGCCAGCTGGACCAAGTTACTGATTAAAAACCTAAACATGTAAATCAACAATTACAAAAAAGTAAACTACTACAGCACCAAAATCCTGAAAAGCCATTGTAGTTACTTCCAAAGATTCAAAATTAAGTAACTTATGCCAGCACTGTAAATAGACACATGCCATAACGGATTATCCACTTTATTCTCATAAAAAATAAAACTAAGAAAAACGTATAAAAGAAAATATCAATGTTCAACATGGTTGAAACAATCCTGAAAAGTCAAAACCGTGTGACCAGATAGACAAAATAATCACCAACATCAAAATAAAGAAAAAGACAATAAATATAAAAACGCAATATAGTAAATATCAAAAATAAAAACAACACAAAGCAGACGTAATTAAAGTAACGCTATAGTAATCCCATTACGTAGCCAAAAGAAAACAGATAAGGTTTTTTAGTGCGGTCGGGTAAACCTTCTACTAGACAACCCCAACCCTACACGTGAAGCTTTAAGAGGAGCTAACTCTCCCTAAAAACCTAAAAAAAAATTAGGAAAAAAATGAGTAGAAACGTAATTTGTTATATCAAATTTTTAAACATACAACATTATATTATGCTTACAACATTATTTTACAAATTTTCCAAATCAGTCAATTTTCTTTTCCATGTTTTTACGTAAGACGGAGAAACGTTTTTAAACCGTTAAAACATCAGATTTTGATTTCTTTAAATATCCAAGTTTTATCCTAGTTAGACATGCGCGTTTTCCTTATGTTTGCGTTTTAAAAACCAACGCTTAAAGCGCAATCGTCTCAAAAAGAGGCAAGAGGTGAAATTTTAAAATAAATTAGAAGTCTGTTCTTAGATAAGATTTTTGGAATCCAACAAAATCAACAGACTATTCAGTCAGGTTTAACTACTTTTTTAAAACTGTGCTTTAAAATTTTTTTGAAACGATGTTAAGGACATACAAAATAAAACCCATTGGTGTTATAACTTAACAACTTTACAGCTAGTGTCCTTTCCTGCACGTAAAAAGCAATTAAATGATTAATTTTAAAATTTTAGTAATGCTTTATCACGTATTTTGCACAAGAAACTTTCTTAGTGTGTTGAAACCTTAAATAGTAAAAAAAAATACCTCTTTCTAGACTACAAACACTGTATTTCGATTAATTTCAAACAACCGCAGAGCTGCAACATGTAAATTTATCTTTCAATATTTGTACATAATTTTTTGTTTGTTTTAATTTGTTCTTGAAATTATTATAACGCGGTATCCAAATAAATTTATTTAAAGATTGCCTATATAATATTTTAATGTTTTTTAGTTTCTTGCATGTACTAAACATGGATATAGCAAAGCTTATGTAATCACTCTAAGGTAGTCAACACTTGTTGGATATTCTACTTGGCAGCAAAACTTATTACTAACCTAACCTAACCTAACTTAACCTAACTTAACCTAACTTAACCTAACTTAACCTAACTTAACCTAACTTAACCTAACCTAACCTAACCTAACCAACTTGTTTCTAAATGTATGTTACAATTGCAAATTATACAGAGTACACAAACCGCTTACAAAATATTGATGTAGTTACTATAGCTGGTAATTAAGATGTTTTTTAAGATAAATACTAGCACCAACAACTTATACCGGTATATAATAAAAACCAAAAAATTAAGATGTATTAAACAAACAGCTTTTAAAAAGATCCAGTCTCCTAATCGGATATGAGTGTTGTCTGATTTGTTTTATCAACTTTGTTGTACCATTGGTAAAATTTAGCCGCTAAGTGGCATATTTTTTTATATGCTAAAATAATAAGATATTATGCTCTTATACAAACTTAATGATTTTACAATTTTGACAATCCAAAATTTATATTGTCAGTATTTATTTTTCAATTTTTTAAGTATTATATAATAAATTGTTATCAATCAAGTATTAAAACTGTTTCATATTTAATAAACACAGTTATCTTGTTTAAAAAATATCTACGCAAACAAATTATGATCTAAGTACAAAATCAAATTGAAGAGGTCCTACATGCACGAAATAACGAGCAAAGGATTAAACTCATCTAGGGAGAACGACTACAAAAAGAATGTGAAGCTATTGGGCGAAGGTCCAGCGGCGTAATTGCTAGCAGCATATCACTTCTGTGCGCCCCACTAGGTACACAGATTGCATAGAAAAAGAGAAGCTTGCTACTGCAACGGTGTACTACTACGAGGAAATTTAAACTAAATCCCTCTACAAAATTTTATTACATATAAACCCATCCATTAAAGCGATTAGTAATTAATCTTACTAATAGACTAACAATTTAAATTATCAAATGATACCTTTAAATATTGCATAAATGTAAAACTTTCCGCTCAATTATAGTTTCGATTTATTATAAATTTAAACTTTATCCAACCCATAACAAAATATCATAAGGGAATCTCACGATAATCCAAACAATTTATAAAATCTCAAGAAAAGAGGGTATGCAGTTTGATTAATGTCCACAATAACCAGTACGAATGACCAAAAACTGAAAAACTAAGCCACATGACTGATCACTCCAGCAACTCTTTTATTCTTTCATCTTGTGCGACAAACTTTACTAGCGATGGCTTCAGTTTGAAACTGAATAAATTGAATTTATTTAAATAATTACTACTAAAATAGCAGAAAAAAAAATTAAAACATATAAATAAGGAGATAATTAATAACAAATGTATTTTTTTTGCAATACTGACAAATAAAAAAGCAGTTATTGGCATGAATGTTTTTCTATATTAAAAACCAACAACCATCCTAAATATAAAGAAACTGAGGTGGCTATTTCAGAGTTGGAAAAAGTAAGGGCTTAAGGTTTAAACAAATCATAGACAAACTATTTGCAAACACAAATATAAATAGACGTCACCAAATAAAAAAAAAACAGTACAAGCAAAGTAAATACTCAAACTACTACTCAGCGTACAAAACCAAAAAAAAAAATCTGGAAACCGTCAAAAATAAAAACCCGGATACAACAATAATCCGCCTGACCAATAAGAAGATTTTGCACATAAAAAACTTTAAGTGTTGACCAAAATAAATAGAAATGAAAACTGTACGGCCTACAGTATACGCAGACAGATAAAATGTCACGGTGGTAATGAATAAAACAGATGCCATAAAACTTAGCAAACTAGGCAGGCCTAACTGCTACAGACACTGGGTATACATGTCAGCACATGCGAATGTACAGGCCCCGACAAGAAGCACGTTAGATCGGGCAACACTTGAGACGCAAAAAAGGCGACAAGTAAACATGTAGTATGGCTTCAATACGCGTTTGAACTAGGTAGCATTTTTTTTATAAAACAGTGTTTTCTAGTACGTCCTAAAAATGAAAACATAAATTTTGAGCAACGGTTTTTTGCTTCAGACTAAGGCAAAGCGCAACAAAAACGATTACAAAACTTTATCAAGCTAACGCAGACCGTGTTTTGTTAAAAACCTAGGTTTTTTGGTGGTTTAAAGAATTTTCAAAGAAATGAGAGTCAAGTAAAAATAAACCTCAATGCGGTAGATCTTCATCTTTAAGAACCAATACAAATATTGACAAAATCTTATGCATTCAGATCGTCGGTTGACTATTAGATTGTTTGAAGAAGAGTTTATCAGTTTTTGATTAACAAATTGGTGAAAAAAATCTGCAAAAATAGTTCCAAAAAACCTTTCACAAGACCAAAAAAAGGAAAAAAAGTGTTTTGATTTTTGGATACCAATTAAAAATAGTTTTTTAGAACGTGTTCATTACTAACTAACAAATCTTAAGTGTTTGATTACAACTCGAAAACCAAGTACTAAACAATAAAATTGCGTACTTCAACTTCTCCAATATCCCAAAATAAAAAAATGAGCAAATCTAAAAACAAATGCATGCTAATTTGTTTTTTCAATAATCAGAGAATGATCCAGAAAAAAATTGAGCCTTTACACTTTTACTGAGAAGTTCTTAAAAAACTTTTAAAAAAAGATGTGTGACCACCACACAACCAAAAGTTGAATCAAAACAATGCGCTTTGTCACACAGTAAATTCAATAAACAAGTTTCCAACCAGTAAAAACATTCTTTGGCTAAAATTGCCCAAAATTTCTCAAAATTTAAAATTCTTAAAAATTGTCATTTTGAAACACTCAAAAATATTCAAACGGCTGCAACCAATCAGTCAAAGGCTATTCAAATATCCAAAAACCAGGACTGCTATTACGTTTGAAAAAACCGTCTCCAGCGCTTTGTGGATTCCAAAAAAAGTTATTTTGAGAAAAACAATAATAAATTGCATATCTATACAAATTTAAAAAATTAATCTCATTACTTAATGTACAGACCATCAATTTGGTAACGATTTCTTTCTCTGTTTGATGGACAGAACAAAGAAAGAAGGTACCTATCACCTGAACAATAATTTGTAAGATCAAATAAAAATCTTCAAGAGTCAAATCAAGATTACAATACTGCAATAAAAAAGTTAACTTAGTTAATGTATTTGTAAAAATAAACTTGTAATTTATTTATTTACTAGTCAACGGAAGCCATTACAAAATAAGTATATATTTACAATTTAAAAAACAAGTTACAAAATGTTAAAAAGATCACGTATGGGTGACAAATGCACATCGCAAGGTATTAAAAAAACCTTTAAAAAAGTCTACTTTGACTTTGTTGCCATACCTTAAAAAAGGTGTAGATGCAGAGTGCTGCGCATAATCTGTACGTTTGTACGGTATATAAAATAAATAATCGTTGCGTAAAACTCAAGCTGGGACATAAATAACAAAGCACTAAAACTAGTGTCACGTCAAAATTAATTAATTAATAATAAAGAACAGAAAAAAGGCAATTAAAAAAAATCGGCAGTTTGGAATGATTATAAGATTAACAAATAAACGCTGCAAAGTAAAATAAAGAAAGCGAAATATGAGTGCTAGAAAACAATAAGTGATACCATAAATTGTAATATCTAGAAGAAATTGTAATACAATCAAATAGCAAGACAAAGAATAAGTTTACAAATAAAATCCAAGTTAAACGAAGTGTAAGACAGAGATGGGTCTAGAACGCTGTTTAATATCTATTTAAAAAAAATAATTAAAAACTGCCAACAATAGAAAAAAAGTGAAAAAATTGGTGCTAAAATGATCAATAATATATAATAACACTGCCATGCTTGCCAAAAGTTAAAGACGCAAAAATGTAAAGATCAACATTTTTAACACAAAATAATAAGCAAATGAAAAGATAAACGTAAATTCTAACCAACTAGTTAATAAAACACCCAATGAACGTGTACAACACTTCAAATATTAGATTACTTGGTTAGAGATTCTAAGTCGTATTGTATCTTGAAAGTCAGGACAGGACAGATACATTTCAATCAATTTTCGCAAAAAGATCTTGTTTTATAGCTATGAGGCTTAAACTCTGAAAATAACCATCATAAACATGCTGGAAGCATTCGAGCTATGGTGCTACCACCGTATGCTAAAATTATTATAGGCAAACAAAAAAGTACTTAATTTAATAAAAACTAAAAGAAACTAGTAAATTCTATAAAAAAGATAAAAAAAACAAAACACTTTGGCCACATTATCAGAGACCCCAATATCATTTAAAAATTTTAAAAAATAGTCAAAAGGATCCATCTCTTCATGCAAACAATTATTATCATGATTGACAGACAGTGGACCAGACTATCGGTTGACAAATTATTTAGAGCTGCCAATTACCTTAAAAAATATCAACCAAAATTACCGGCTTGATAATATCAAACGTCTAAAAACAGATAAAAAGCTAACAGAGGAAGAAGGAAGAAGGAAGAGGCAGTTTTACAATAACCATAAAAAAACTGTTGAATTGTCTCCTTACACTACAAATGGCAATTCAAACCATGAAAAAAGTAATAGACCAGCTTTTGTATAGTGCATCAACTAAAGACTTTTATCTGTGATAGAACTGTAAAATTTAAAAACTT
This sequence comes from Tachinus rufipes, assembly GCA_963932245.1. Taxonomy (NCBI): domain Eukaryota; kingdom Metazoa; phylum Arthropoda; class Insecta; order Coleoptera; family Staphylinidae; genus Tachinus; species Tachinus rufipes. Next base: position 11,719,230 of record OZ010746.1, on the reverse strand, counting down.
AGGTAAAATAAACTACGCACAGGAAGTACAAAACTAAAACGTAACAAAGCACCTAGACCTAAAAACATTCCTTTAGATATTACAACAAAAAAACTGCAATGGACAAACCTGCGTAAGCACAAACAGTATATAATAATATTATAATCTACAACCTGAGGTATCGGGCACACCAAGCCACAGAAAAGACATGTATGATTGGATGCCTATATAAAGTAACAAATCTAAAAGAATGCTGCAAACTAAAATTGGACTTAACTTAGTGCTTTGCCTAATAGACACCAAAAACAAAGAAAAAAAGTCTAAAAAATACGTTTAAAGTATAACAAATTAACAACAGTGTCCTGCAGAAATCGTATTGAGTCTAAATTTTTAAAACATTTTGTATAATAGTTTCCTAAATCAGGAACAAACTGAAAAGGTAACGTTTAAATGTTTTGGAGTTTAGCAACGGGTCTACAGCTGGATGCAAAATAAATAGGCTGCAGTTTGTTTGGAAGCTACTCTTCTTACAAAATAAACCCCTTCTAACCTTGAAAATACTTTGGTGGATTTATAAATAAAAGCCATAAAGTACTATTATTTTAAAGCGCAATAAAAATGTTTGGTTTAAATTTCTTTTAAACAACGCTCCAGAGCACCCCAATTCTTAATAAAAAAACTATTTATTAACCTCCAATAGTGTACACAAAGTTTTATTATTATCTTCATACTTTTTTGAAATTTGGACTTGCAAAAATGAAACAATTGTTTTGTAAATAGCTCGTAATCCTAATAGATAAACTGCTAAAGCAAAATTCTAAGCTCCAAAAGGTTTTATTGCAGCAATCAATAAAAGTTTTACTTTTGCTTAAAATGAAAAAATTAAAAATTATGTTACATTTCAAAAATATTGATTGATGACATGCATAATACACTTCCAGATGTTGTACGCCGCAAATTGGGTAACAAAGAACCAAAAATTTTTTTCAAAACCAGTGTTCAACGCAAAATTAAAACCACAATGTTATGCACATATAAAACAATCTCAACAAAAGCAGCACTAACTCATAACAAAAACCTCGGCAATAGATACAGACAAAAAAATGCTTGGAAGTAGACAAGGTTGCCACGTAGCAGCAAGACGGCAAGAAAAGTAGAGGCATTAAACATACGCGTGGATTAACAGACCATACAAAAAGAACTAGTTCCTAATTTAAAGGAGACTACTATTTCTAAAAATTTATACGACCGTCAGAAAACAAAAACCGACAAATATAAACGTTGTGGTGAGCAAGATAATATTGTATGTTAAGTAAAAAAATATCCAAAAACTGTGTTTGATTAAACCTGAAAGATTTTTAATCTATTAAACTTAAAACATAATCTTGTAGCATTCAAAAAGTAATAATAATGTGTACATAGAAAACAATAAAAGGCATACTAAAAAGCAAAACGTAAAAGATATGAAATAGAACAGTTTTTCTATCAAAAAATATTGCAAAAGGTATTGCTTGTAGAATCATTTAAAAAAATAAGTTAATCTTGTATATAGTTTTTAAAAATTTACAGAATTAATCAAACCAAAAAATAGATTTTATGAGTTGTAGTGTTTATTATATTACCAACCGTAAAAAAGAAGATAGGTACTAATTTGCAGAAAAATGAGACATTTCTAAAGATAAGTTCTATGTATCATCGGCTATAGCCTATCAAACGGGTAAAGTACCAGGACTTCAAATTCCGTAAACAATCAGGCAAAAAGATAATTATTTTAAAATTTTAAAAAATCTCTTGTTTTGGTAAATGAAGATTCTTTTTTTAATTTCTCTGTTTAACAATTTTAGTACTTAACCCCTTTGTTACTTCCGCTCCTCAAATTTTAATAAAATGATAATAATTTATTTTCTTATGTAAATTGTTCTACGCAGATTTCAAATCGTGAGAAGTGGTAACGCAATGGCCTATATTCGACAAAACGTTAAACTGTTTGTATGTGAAAAAAAGCTGTAGTACAGTTAAATCCTACACGGACAGGCAACAGCATTTTTGGCGCATTTTGTTTGAATCAGATGACCATTTAAATTTAATAAAAAATGTATTTTACGTAAATTGTCTCTTTACCCAGTGTAAGACACATATACTAGTGTTTCAAGGTATGTACCCATTATCAGTGTGCCTAGCATCTCACTAGTCAAGAAGACAATTTACATAAAACTACAGTAATTATTAATTTATGTTTTGTAATGTGTGAGAGGTGGTTTCACCAGAGAGATCCTACTTGTTAAGTAATTTTTTTAGTTGTGCTGTTTTTAGCTTATTTACTAAAAAGAAGTTGAAGAATTAAGTGTTGTATTTTTAAACTTTTTTAAGTAGAAAAACATAATTTTGACCGCGTATTCTAGTTATCCTTTAATCATTCAGATGCAGTTATTACAATTACTAACGTTCATAACGTAAACCTCATAAGTAATTTTTGCCATTTAATTTGTTCTAGATTTAACATTAATGTCGCTGCATAAGTCATTTGCTGTGGTTGTTATTCTTTGATTGTTCACTGCGTCTAATCTACATAATAAACAATCAAAGAATTGGCTTAAAAGTTTTGATCAAAACCAATACAAATGTTTAAATACCGTGCGATAAGTCTCAAATAAACTATTATATAAAATTTCCAGTTTTTAAAATTATTTGAAATGTCGTGGATCTTTGCTTAATCCTATTATTTGCTAAAGAACTGTTTTCCTATTTTACGTTTGTAATAACAAACGCTATTAAGTGTCGTCATGTTTGAACAAACAAATTTAGATACTAATAAACTTAAATAAAAATCAAATTTGCTAATATTCTCAGTCACTTGAAAACACATAATTATTTAAACATTTTCCTGCACCGACTAAATCGCCCCTCTCTTTGCTACTAATTAAAAAAAAACTGCTAAAATTAACAAAAATGGCATAATTTCATGCTGTTTCAACAACTAATTTTCTGCTTGTTGTATGTTGAAGCCAACATAACAACAATATATGCCCACAAATAACGTCACTTGCTAAATGTAGACATAATCTCTATAAGTAGTAAGTGATATTTGCAAGAAAAATATTTAATTATAAATCTTTCTGCAACAATAAATAAAGTTTATACCACAATATAATATAATTTAGCAACTCCGCCAAGTGTTCTATTCAAGAATCATAAACATTTTGGTAAATTAAGTGCGTAAATATGTGTTTTAAAATATAAACACGCATAGCGCGTTCTTTCCACTGACACAACACAACAACACAACTGACATCACACTTATTAACTATGTTGGTTTTGCTTCGTTGACAAAACGCGTGTCTATAAATAAATATAGTCTAAGAGTAATACGCAAACTTAGCTAGTTTTTCAAAACTATTATTTATTAAAGTATTACTTAAATTTAAGTCATCACAACTTATTTTTAAGTCAAATTTATTTTTTAGAAACTTTTTTAACAACTTTTAAAACGGCTCCTAAGTGGATACAATAAAATAATTGCACACTACCCTTGAAACGCAAAAAGCTTCCAATGTCAAAAAAATTCAACCTAAAAACTGCTTAATTGCCCCTGCTACAAAACAGCAATTTCTGAAAAAGTATCTGAAAAATATAAATTTAATCTACCGTCTACCACCACGCTTTACCTATAACACGTCCACATAACAGACCACTTTAGTTATTACATGCAATAACTCAACCACAACATAGAAGTGACCGCAATCTTTGAGCTACTAAATGACCAGTATGAACAAACAGGTTTGAAAACAACGATTAAAAATCCCAACAACTTCTGCAACCAGCAGGTTGTATGTCTTTGAGACGCCAAGAAACTTCAACCCCAAAATTATGTAACGGCTAATTTCTTGTCACACTAAGTTATTACAATAGCAAAAGTCCTAACCAAAAAGACCTTAAAGTGTAACATATCAAACGCCATAATAAATCAAAGCAATTTATATTAAAAAACTTTTTTGTATGTGCATAGTAATTTCTCTTTGCATCAAAATCAGATTTCATGTAGTTAAACACTTTTCCAGTTTCAAATAAGTTTTCTTATACTAAAATTTGCTTAACGGATCTCATAGAAAACAAAAAACTTAATAATCCAGAGTAAACTTGCAACTGAACACAATAACTTTTGTCAGAAATTGAAGAACACAAAGTTATTCCTAACAGAACTAGTAATAATGCAAACCCAACAATCCAAACCCAACTCAAAAGTTAACAGGACTGATAACTAACTAGACACTGGCGCCTAAACAGAATCCAAACAAAGACAAAAAACGCCAAAAAAAAGTGAAGTGTACAATACGCAATGCAAAGCGTAGTACTTTTACATTCAAAAAATAATCACCCTAAAAAAAAGTAAGACTGTAGACGTAGACACGACGGAAAAGCAATCTTTGGAAGAGTATCTAAAAAACTTACACTTTTGACCTTCCGACTATCACTACGCTTTACCTAAAACAAATCAACCTGACCAACCACTTCATTTATCACAGGCTACAGTTTGATCAAAACATGAAAGTAACTCCAAATTCTGGAATCTGCAAGCAACTAACTGGCCAGTTTAAACAAAAATCAAACGTAATAAAAAAATACACTCCCAACTGCTCCTGCAATCGGCAAGTTGCATGTTCCTGGCGCCAAATTATATCAACCCCATAGTTATGTGATAGCAGTTTACTAGCCACACCTACATAAGCTACACAAGACACTTGTCTACGATAAAAGTCTTAACCAAAAACACTTTAAAATGTATAACAAAAAACCGATAAACATTGTGTCTAGTAGTCAAGCGGTCTACTCGTAAAATTCAAACTGTTAAAATTTATAATAATAAATACCTAATTACGCCGTTTCTTTTTGAGGTAGCCAATCAAAGTGTCGAGCACTCCAAGCCACAGAGAAGACATGTGTATGTTTGGATGCTTTTATCCGATAATAGTACATGTACAGTAGTAAGACCAATTAACCAAACCAAAACTGCAAAAACTTAAAAGATTGGTAAATGTAAAGTGTTGTCTAAACAAACACATCACATATACAAACATAAACAAAAAACAGCTGCATTTGCTAAAGAAATGCGAAGCATACAACACGCAACGTAAAACTTTTTCAGTAAGCACAAGATGCCCAAAGAAAAATTCAAAATAGTTTAACAAACATTTTTAAATTTCATAAAAAAAAAACAAAATACTATAGAAGTAACACGCAAAACTAAAACTAAAAACCTTTAATGCAGAGATGCTACTCTCTTATCTTTTTTTACTTCATTATCCTTTTAACAGAGAATTTGTGTTTCACTGTTGAGAACTATGGATCTATAAACTATTTCGCACCAGCAATATTTATATTCAGCATTTCTGGTAACATTGTTTGTTGTAGAGTTTGTTATTTCTTTGATTTGTTTTGCCCTAAAGCTGCACATTCTACAGCAAACAGAAATTCCTTAACTTTGCTCAAAGCACACCCTTGGCAGGAACTGAAAGCAAATTCCAACAATCTTTGCAAAAATGATACACAATTAATCGGTAAAGTCATTGGAGTTGTTAGCTTTGCCCAAAAATTCACCACAACATAGTATGAAGTTGTGACCAAATTCTTCTTAAAAACTAGAAGCAAAATCCAACTATCAAAATGCTACAAAAACACATTCATTATTGAAAGTGTTAGCCACAACTCCACTTCACTTCTTTCTAATAACAAAACTACACAAGTATTTCAACATTTGTCTTAGAGTTCACCACAATACAATATGGACTTTAACCACTTTTTTGACCACAACTGTGACAAAAGCAATATAAAAAAGCAATCATAAGTAAAAAAAACATTAGATTTGACTCAAAAAAACTACAATTTGTACAAAAAAAATGTATTAATTATCAAATCAACAAAAAAAGTCAAAATAATTATAATAAATCCTTTAATTGATTGTAGTTATAATGTTATTAGCTAGAGAAATGGTTAAAAGATTAAGATTTAACCAAATTTTGTTTTTTTTTTGAAAACAACAAAATAGTGTATACGTTGTAGAACCAACATTTTTTTAAAAATTCACATATCATATAAGTTTCAAAAACGACCGTTCTGAAAAAGCATTAAATATGAATAGCTCTTCCCCAAAATAATAAAAAATCTGGATACTGCAGCAAATAGATGGATAATATTCAAACTGTTTTCTTATCATATAAAATTATTAGACTTCGATTTCCTTAACTACAAATTTCCTCATATAACAGTGAAATTGAAATACCCTGTAATGATTACATCTCCACATTTCAAAGCCTCGGCCCTCTCAACCCCCAAAATAAAACATTAATTTCTCCTCAGGGAAAAGGAAAAGTCGTTATTTTTCCCTTGATATTCTTCAAATTCGAATCTAAATAGCTTGTCCAATAAGGTTCAAGGAGGCTGTCAATATTGAAATTAGATTTCGATAAATTACAACTCAAATTGAAATTAAATTTCTTCTCAAATATATCCAAACGTGATAATGAGAGGGAAAAAATAAAAAAAAATATAAACTGATGATTAATTCTAGAATAAAGCTATTGTGGCACCATTTTTTCTCCTGCAGTGAGTGGTTTTTTATGTGTGGGCGTTGCTGTTGAGAGAGTGTATGTGCAGACGGATTTTTTTTTTAAACAAAATATAAAAGCATAATGAAAATTTGTCGGCCACGGATGTTGACCCTGAGTTTTATTTCCTTGGCGGTGTTAATGTATGATTAGTGGGTCGACAGTATCCTTTGTCTGGCGACGCCGGCGCCGAGACGCCCTGCGCCACGCCCGCTCCGATATCCCATTCACTCTCATATTAAATACAATTAAAAATATTTTTTTTATTTACAATTTTTTTAAAATAATTTATTATTTAAATTTGTAAAAAATTTAAAATTATTTAATAGAATATCAAAGCAATTCAAATATATTATTACAATTCAATTAATTAAATCAATTATTTGATGTGTGAAAAAACTTTTGATTTTATGGGAATATTTGGAAAACCTACATTTGTGGATAAAGAGGTGTGGCACTCTCGCTAAAGCGAGACAGAATAGAGGCCAAAGAAGAGAGAACAATATTACATTCCAATGAAATGTACAAGAGTAAATTTTTAAAATGTATCAAATTCTAAACAAACTACTTCAAATATAAAAAAAAAATATTTTAATTTTAATTTAAGAATAATATTTGTAACTTTAATTAAGAACAAATTTTAAATATAACTCATATTAAAAATAATATTTGTAATAGCTTATCTATGTAATGAACAATAAAATTTAGTAATGTAATTTATCTGTTTATTTTCAAAAGTTGTTATCGCGAGGATGTTTTAAAGTTCGAAATGGAAGTGCCACACCCACCCCGAGAGGTCGAGACGCTTCTTCCATGGAAACGCTGTAACGTACGTTTTATATAACTCGGCGAGTAAGGTTTAAGTTCTATTGCATATTCATTGTTAGAGATGTATTCAATTAATAAATTTAAGTGATTAAGTGCTTGTTTACAATTGAAGTTATATATTTAATTAATACAAGAATGTAAAAAGCTTTTAGATAAAAAGTAGTTTTAAATTCACAGCTACTTTTTCTAATTAATTTTAAATAGACTTACGTAGTTAATTAAAAGTTATCTTTTAATTTTAGAAAAGTTTTTATATTAGTGTTGATTATGAAATAGTTTCGTTAGTTTTAATGAGTTTTTCTTTTTATAATTAATGAATAATAAAAAAAAAATACAAAATTAAACTATTAGAAATATGTATGATAAGATTTTACAGTAAAAACGTGTAGTTTTGATTTTGGATTCAGCAGATATATGAAACAGATGACTAAAATTTAATTATTTTTAATCTTTTGAGTTTACAAAAAAAAAAATTTAAAAATTGTTAAAACATTTTGTTGCAAAAGCACACTAAACATTTTAGTGTAGAAAAATGTCAATCAGTGTCTTAGAGTGAGTCAAAATTATTCACAAATATACCAAATGAGTCTTGACTTAGATGTATGACAAAGTTTATTAAAACTGAGGTTTTAGTAGTATTTAATAACTGTCGGAGACAGTAATTTTATTCATACACTGGTATATAAAGTTTTAAAGTTGAGTATTAACACTATTTTATTTAACAATAACGCCTTGTAACGTAACAGCCATTAAAAGCATGATGTGCACTGACATTTATTAAGTTGACATTGACTAGTGAGTTTTTGATGTTGTATACAAAACACACAACACAATAGCAACAAGTAGTTATCTGAAAGATAATGATCATAAAGTAACTGTAACCATGTAATGGAAATATGATAGGAATTCTAGCATCACAAGTTCTATACTAGAAGAAGATACGTTAATAACTTATTAAACTGTATGTAATAATTATGTGCAGAGTTAATTAATAGAAAAGTATGCGGAAACAATGGCATAAGGTAGCGCAAAAAAAAGACGTATCGGACCAACAAAAAAAAATAAATAGAAAACCTTCCCCAGCAAAATAATGCGCTTGATTAAAACAACAACAATGTAATTAAAGTACAACAACTAACGCTCGGTGTGGTGGTTGAGTAGTAAACGTTGGTTGCAACAGTTAATTAAAAAAAAATTAAAAAAATCTTTTAAAATTTAAATAATATAAGAAAACAAACCCTCAAAACCACTCCACAAGTACAGCTTTGCATATAATTTTATTTGCAAAGTAGCAATAGCAAAAAGTCTGTATTTATGCTTACAATTTGTCTACTGTGTAAAAGGTTCTGACAAGTAGTAAATGTTTAAACTTAAAGTATAAATAATACTGACATGAAAATAAGTTGAGAGCATCCAATCACAACAAATAAAAGTGCATTACAAGCAGTTTAAAAAAAAAAACAGAATTACCAAGTTAACGTTTACGTTTTTAACAGTCACTAAACTCTACAGCCACTTTTTATTATACTAAAATTTAAAAACAGTCCAGACTCCATAAACCCCTACATACTAGAGCTTCAAAGCTCAAGTTATGTGTAAAAACGTAGACGAAACTCATCAAAAAATAAATATATAGTTTTGGGTAACTTTTTTGCATTTTAATATATTATACGTTTTCTAACCACACAGTTAGCGTTTTCAAACTGTAACTACCTGACAGACTCAAACATAAATATGCTGTATTGGGAATATTAGTACTGTATACATTGCCTATAAAAGTAATTTTCTTTTTCACTTTTTTATGATATTGCTAGTTCACAGAGTAGGCTTTAGATAGTCATGGTACATGGCATTGTAAGAAATTGACATAACAATCTGATTTTAGAACTTGCGTAACAAATTTTGGCGTCTTTGGCAAATGTTCGATTGATAGAAAAAGTCGTGCAATATAATTTTGTTACAAGGTTTGCAATTATCTGCCACTACAGCCTAGTGGACACTGTGCTTGCACGGCACTTTAGGTTATGCAAAAACATCCAAATGGCTCTAAAAGTAATCAATAATGAGAGCTTAAAACACGACAATGCAATAGTACTGGAACATAAAGTGATCAACCAAAAAAAGAGAAAAAGCGAGAAATGAAATAAAGCTCTTTTCCTAATTACTGGACTGGTTTTAGTATAGAAAACCACTTCAAACTCTTAATCAAATCTACACAAAAACAGTTAACAATTTAATATAAAAAAAGTATTTTAAAGAGAGGTAGTAACAGAACGCTTTCTATTACTAGTAAGTTAAATGGTATATGTATATGTAAAGAGTCTGTAGTACAGTTTAATCCTTAAAGATTACTGATTAGATCCAAGAAAAAGCACAAAAAAATTTTTTTTATTAATTATGCGTATAACCACATTGTGTTATTGATAGAATTTCTTTCAGTTTGTTGTTCAATGTTGATAGAATCAAAACCATTAATATATAGAAAAAGTGCATCAACAACAAATGTTTAAACCGGCACCAAAAATTTTGCCAACCTTCACTCATTGATAGTGAAGCTAGCTACGAGTATATCTTAGGTTTTGAAACATAAACTCGGTAGTCCAAACTAATTAAACAAAAACTCCAAATTTAAAAAGTGTGTCAGAGCAATTTTATGTCAGTATAAAGTACAATCAACAACTGTTATATTTTGGCATGAAAACTTCCCTAACTTTGCAGTTCCTCTTAGTAGAATCTGTGCACAATTTTAATCAAAAACTTCTATAAAGACACAGATAAAGCTACCAAAATACATTCCGTTCAAATACAGCAACTTTAAAAAACCAAATAAAAGTAAACAGGTTTAAAACTCTGACCAGGTTAAACAGTCGGTCCTGTTAAGTGGGATAAACAATAAAGCTTTATTAGAAGATATGCTTTGGCCAAGTGAACAACAAAACTTATTTCAAATACGTTTTAGTTTAAATCCAATCAAAAATGTTCCTAATTGGCACACAATTTTGAAATGAGTAACATTTAAAAACAATGAGATTTACTGCAAATCCTAAAAACTAGTTAAGCGTCAAGATACCCAAAAACAACAACAGTTACAACATCAATAAAGCAGCCTCCAATGCATTCTGTTTAGAAATATGCTTCTGTACTTCAAATATTGGTGAGGCAAACTTTTCACACTGACATTAAATTACACCCTTTTAAAATTATTATTGCTCAAGAATTGAGTCTAGCAGATTGAGTTAAACGTATAAATAAATCAACAAGCTCTTCTTTTGTCTTCCGTGATTGTTGTTAAACCTATTTTTTTCAGCTTTTACACCAGGCACAAGCACATCATCTTTCTACCAACCAAAACTACAACGTGCAATTTATGTAACTTGATTAAGTTTTTAACTCACCAATCCACAACCATTCTGCACTCACTCTAAGTAAAATTCACTATTCAAATCAACCAAATCAATTAAAATCAAACATCGCTTAAACTATTGCAAACTGCCAAAATGCTTAAAACTTTGTTGTCTATCAGAAAAAGAAACTAAATTATATCATCCTTAATTGCATAGCTAAAAGTTTGAACAAAATACAGTAAAATTATTTTAGTTTGGCCTATGGAATGTAAGAAACATGAACACAAAAAACGATGCTAAAACGCGCAAGAACACACTAAATCTTTAAAAAGATGTAGTGACGTTTAAACCAATGCAAGTAAAATGCAATAAATAAATAAAAATAAAAACAAAAAAAAAAGATTGTCCAATCAGTCTTATCCAACTTGAGTAGTTATAGAAAATGTTATTCTGTACATTATTCAGAATTGCACTAACACTAAATAACTGCACTAGTTTTTAAAACTTCAATCTACCGCGTCACAAGCGACACTGTCAAAGCTTTAAAACTGAAAAACTACGGAGACAAAACTGTTCCTAACGTTTCTCTAATTTAAATTTCCAACACGTTTTGTTCAAACTTAAACAATCTTCGCAGTGTCAAAAAGTTTTACACTTTTTTCTCTACTATTCAATTTATATGTGTTAAATATGCATACACATTTTGTCAAAACAGTTAAGTGCACCAATATTACGACAACAAATCAGTCTACACTACATAATCCATCTAAATAACTAAATAAAAGTTTTGCATTAATTAAAACATAATTTGCTTTCAAAATATAATAACTTTTTCCACAACTTTCAATCAAAAAAAGTGATACCAACTTAAAGAGTATCCTATAGACAAACAAAGCAAATTCATACAACACCTAACACAAAAAACCCTTACAAATCTTTTAAGTGCTCTTTACTGTAATAAATCAAAATTTTAGTTTAGAGTTCCTTTTACAGGGTCTATTATAAAAATAATGCGCATGATTTTATTGTGACGAGACTATCCATCCCAGCCCGATAAAACCGGTCGGCAACTTGCTCCGACTGTTCTGAGCGTGAAGTGTGTTTTTCAACTTTGTAACACGGCGCAATTTTGCCCTGTCAAAAACTTTTGGGTTTGATTCAAAATTCAGCTTTGATGTAACCAGAGACAAATCCTGGATGTTTGAGTACGACTCAGAACCGAAAAGGCAGAGCAACGCGTGGCACACAAAATTATCCTCCCCGCCCCAAGAAAACGCGAATGAGCAAGTTTTGCATCAAAACGTTGCTCATTATCTTCTTTGACGTCCATTTTAAAGTTGTACCGCAAAGAGAAACTGTCAACTCAATCTTATACCTCATTAAGTACGGCTCATATTAAATCAAATCCAGAAGTTCTTGACAGCGCAAAATCGCGCCGTTTTATAAAGTCAAAAAACACCCTTCACGCGGAGACACGTCTTTCCGCTCAGAACAGTCCAAGTAAGTTGGCAACCAACTGCGTTAGAAGGGCAGATCCTCCACCACATTTTCCGACCGGGTTTACCAGGCTAAGATGGATAGTCGCGTCACAATAAAATCATGCGCATTACTTTCATAATGAACCTTGTAGTAAATTTTATGGCAATATTGGCTAAGAGATTTTACAAAGCTTTAGTGTATTTTAGAATTCCTAACCAAAAAAATATAAAAAAGTAATAATATATGCAAGAAAGTAGGAAAAACCTTAAAAACATGCGGAAGTGTCTCAAAGTAACTCACACAATTGCATTTTTTACAACTAGTGTGCCGCTATTCCAGCTTACACATCAAATTATATTGAAAATAAACGTCAAGATTTTTTTTATATTCTAATGTGGAACAGTTAAAAATGCCGTTACAAGTGCACGTTGATGAGTGTGTTGTGGTAAAAATGTGATGTCGGCTACACAGCTGACAAAAAAAAATTATTTATAAGTTTAAAGACCTAAGATGGTATGTAAAAGCTTCTAGTTTTAAAAGTTCTACCGCAAAATAAATCTTAAAAGTCCTATTATCTAGAAGCTTTAAAGCTTTGTTGATAGCAAATATTATGCATGTTTAAAAAAAAATCTTTGACCTGCAGTGCAATTTTATTTATTATTATCAATTGTTGTAAATTGACTAATCATAAGCAAATATTCGCTTAAAAGCACGGTTTAAGGAGTGTAACAAAACTACGAGCAGAACTCACACAATTTATCCTACTCGGCACATAAATAACCCCTGGTAACCACTAACACTATCACTAATCGCTCATGCTCTGAAACTCTTATTGAGCACAGTTACCATAAGCATTGCATCCCATGCCAAAGGTAGCCGTAGCTACTGTATGTTATGTCTTGCGCACTTTTACGTCGTACTCTACAAAACTTATACCTATAAATAAGAAAATTTGTTAAAAACGCATAAAAACTAATGTGCCAAAACAAACCTTATGACCTAAAGCTAAATTTCTTCTAAGGACAGAACATGTCTCACAAACAACCTTGACATAAACCACACAAAAAAACTGACAACAGAAAATCAATTGCTTCAAAAAATATTTTATTAATTTCAACAAATACGATATAAACCTCCAAGTTGCAGCAACAACCAAGCAGTTACCTGGGGATTTCACATCAAGGCTTACATAATAATTTTAATTTTTTAACAGCTGAGTAGCATTAACACATCTTTTCTCAACCCAGGAAAAGAACAAACCAAAACGACTTTTAAAGATTACAAGTTAACAGGTGAAGTTTATTTATAAACCGTCACTAAGTGGATAGCGCGCATATAAAAACTAAATACATCACTGCCCAAGAACTCATCGCAGCAACCAAAAAAATTCGGTAAATAAAATTAATACCTGATATATGTCAGACAATTCTTAGCAAAGAACACTAAGCAAGTTGCCATGTGTACCACACAGAAACAACTAACTGCAATAAACTTTTGCTTTTATTTTTAAGTACAACTAGCATTGTCAATAATTAAACTATAGACTTGACAAAATAATGTTGCTTTCCAGCTACATCTAAACTATATCAAATGAAACAAAAGACATAATCCGCCAAGACATCCGCCAAGACATCTGAGCAACAACAACACAATAAATACCTGCCTTTTGCAAAACCTACTAATCAATACCCAACTATGATACAAAACAGATCAACACTGCCACCCCAACGTGATCATGCGCCTTCACATTTTGTAAAAAACAGCAATAACAAGTTATAGTCTATAGTCAATGTACAGATGTGCATTCCTAAACAGCATCTCAGCAATATAAAATAATGGTTGATTTTACCTGATGTTGCAACACCAACATAATGCAAACGTTTATCTGTCAACCGCCATCAAGTAAATAACAAATATAAACAAAGTGCAACTGCAAGTTTGAAAGTTAAAACGGTCATCCGCTCAATATGCTCAACTGCCCAAAAAAGTGTTGTGCAGGTGGTCATTATTCCAGATTAGCAAAACTAAATCTATTATCTTGTGGTTGCACAACTAATTACTTATTACTAAAAAATGTTTGTTATCACATTGAGAAAAATCCCAGAAACTATATGTACTGAATAAGAACCCGCACCACCAAACCAAACACTACTAAAATTACCTTGTCACTAAACGAATTCCTACATCAATAATAATTGATACCACTGCAAAGACCATAATACTGCATCATATTCAACCAAATATACTTTGTTTGAGTTAGATTGTACTTGTATACGCTAATAAAACAGTCATCAACAAAAAAAGTGTACCAGCTCCTAGCAGACTGCATTATTTAACCTATCAGCAGCAAGTACTGCGTAAAAAAAAATGACCCCTATTTTTATTAGATCACCAAAAATTAAATAACTCTTATTTACTCATTATTTAACCTATCAGCAGCAAATACTGCGGGAAAAAAAATTTGCCCCAATTTTTATTGGGCCACCAGAAATTAAATGACTCTTATCATAGACGAGTTTGTTTTTCTGCCTAAGATTCACAAAACACTTCAGTTTTAAAAAAGTTAAGTTTTTAACAAAATAGATCTAAACTGCATACTAAATAGTTTACATAAAAAAACCAAGTCTAAAACTTTGTTACGCGCAGTGTACTACTAAAAAATGCAATTTTCCAAAAACTGATAGATTTTGACAAAGTTACTATATTTGTCTCCTCCAAAAACTACAAAAAACGCTTCACGCACTTTCAAAAAATACTCAAAAAACTCAAGAAATATTACCAAGAAGCTCATCAAATGCAAATTGAGCAATCAAATACTTAAGCTATCAGATCACCGTCAAAGGCAACTAAACAAAAAATACCTTAGGCAAAGAACGACGTTATTTCCTACAAACTTAGTAAAAAAGTTCTAGTAAAAAGGACAATAAATTTGCTTCAAAATTATAGGTATAACCGTAGAAAAAAACTGTTACTAAATTAAGAACAACCTTCATAAAGATCAAGGTCTACACTCCGGCCAACCTGTACCAAAAATTTATACATCATACAAAGCTTAGTAACAATGTTGCGGGACGGTTACAAAAACGGAAACAAAAATACAACTCTTCAAAATCCATATAAGGATACGTGCCTTGGTAGACAAAAATCCAATCATGCAGTTACGATGTTGCAGCCACGGAAGCAGCGTCCTGGATAACAAAAAGATAATTCCAAAACAAAAATATCCTGGACTCAAAGCAAGCAAAAAAAAGCAAAGCATCACTAAACTCATTTGTCGGCTGCATCAGAGCAGCAAGCACAAGATAGTAAATACAACTCTTCACAACAACGAAAGCACAAGCCTACATCAAAAAGACAATAACAACCTTAACCTTCTCCAGCTGTTATATAGTCGCAAACGCAAGTCGACCAGCTAAATACCCGCACATGTTAAGGGTCAAAGGAACGGTTTGTCAAAAGTGTTCGGCAAAGAAAACCTTCAAGATTGTTCTAGGGATATTTTTTTTAAATATTGGTTCTTGTGAGTGTACTCTGTCGTGTGCAAGCGCAGAGTACGTTGTGCTAGTAGTCTCAGAAATAGCCAAAAGATATTTACTATTTGATGGTCAACAACACCAGTTGTAGTGTGACCGGAATCATCTGGTGGCATTAGAAAAAATTTGCCTGTCTGTATTGTGACCAGATGATGCTATCTGTGTTGGCTCTCGGATATATATCCTCTAATAATGGATGAAATCACCCTCATCGCAAATAAACTAAAAGGTAAAGTAACCAAAATTGCACCGTCGTGCAGTGATTTAAGCGTTAAAAAAATAATAAAAGTCAGGCCCATAGCATCTTCAGAATTCCAAGGCTGCAACCTCAAGCCATCATCAATAAAAGATACCGGCCATCGTGTCGTAAGTTGTTTAAAAGGAACTCCTTAAACCATAAATAAAATCTAATTGGTAAACTTTTTAGAAAAGCCCGTGGCTACAAATAAACCAAAATTTCAACCGCCGCGTCACCCAAACCTAATAGTAAAATATTAGTAAATACTTCTTCATTTTGACGAATTCCTTTATGTAAACAATTTAACACAAACTTTTGTTTTAGTCATTAACAATTTTAGCTTTAACTCAATAGTCTTAGATCTCAAATCAAAACAAAATAAAGTTGGTCTACCGACCATCAGATCATTACCCAATATTCAAACTTTGCTAGCCTCGTCTTGCTAGCAATGGAACAGTTACCAAAAATAGGATAAAATCAATTGGGTCTCAACGGAGATACTAGAAAGCTCATAAAAGTTCAAAACTGTACCAGACACAAATGGCAAAAGTCTCATAATCTAACTGGCCAAACCAAACTAAATCGGCTCAATGGTAAAGTAATAAAAAAATTCAATGCTGGTAATCCGTTCTTGAGTCTTCCAAATATATAAAAATCTGATGTAGAGAATTGCTAGAAACATCCAAAATAAAGGTACAACGCTTCTCTTCATGCATTGCAAAAAAAACCTTAAATATACTTTAGAAAGCAAGGCTGAAGCGCATTTTCTGACATCCTTGAACTTCAATGCACCCCGAATTAATAGTTTTTTGTAATCATGAGATGCTTACGCAAATTTCTGCTGCCACAGCGCCTTAAGTTTATAAAGCTAAAACTGTTGCCATCCAATTCAATTTTTTACCATTTAATTTATTGAAGATTCTTAACAGTAAACTCACTTACTTTAAACTGTTCCACTTCTTTAAAACCAGATAACTATTTAATTTTTTTCAATTTTAATAAAAGCGTAATGTATTGTTAACTGTACAACTACTTCACTTACAATGTTTTGGTTTATATAGTTTCAACGCGTCTTCCATTCTAATATTTATCACGTGTTCAGTGATGCAAACATAACCTTGAATATTGATTCTGCATGTAAATATTTACAGTTTAATCCAGTAATTCGAAAGCTGTTTATCTTTGCTTGAACATATGACGTTAATACATTAACATTATATGATAAACACCTTCCTCAAATTTTCATTATGTTATTATAATTTAA
Source organism: Tachinus rufipes (assembly GCA_963932245.1). Lineage (NCBI taxonomy): Eukaryota > Metazoa > Arthropoda > Insecta > Coleoptera > Staphylinidae > Tachinus > Tachinus rufipes. Next base: position 11,701,963 of record OZ010746.1, on the reverse strand, counting down.
AAAGTTATGTAAACTAAGTGAATTTGATTAAAACTTTTTTTTTTTTTTTAATTATATTTACAAATTTTTAAAATATTAATAAAAATATTTGCAATCAATACTTACATGACTATGGTAATTTAATGAAAAATCATCTTTAACTCACCTGAAATTAGAAAAAAAATTAATTAAATAAAAAATATCAATTTCTATTAAATATAAAAATTTATCAATTTTATTCGATCACGTTTTGCTAACAAAAAATACAATTCCTAATTAAATTTCTATCAAAAAAATTCTGATTGGTAATGCGACAGCGGATCCAGGTTAAATCACAATTGAATTTCATTTATAAATTCTGATCTAATTTAAATTTAGATTGGTATGGGCTATTAGTTGCGGATGGAACAACAAAAGACGTAATGCCGTTTGTAAGCCGGGATGATTTGTCGCATAATTCAAACGTTTCCTTTGTAATGGAGACTGTCCTGTAGAGTCTTAGAGGCCTCCCCAATTGCAACACGGGTTGAATTATTCACGAGTGAGAGCTCAGCCCAAATGTATACTTTGAAAACATGGCAGACCTCAAATGCAACCTGCTTTTTCTATCGATACATTAAAATATATATTAGAAATTGTAGGTAGAAATGTTGGGATTCATATTGAAAGTCTAGGCGTAGTGAGATATCGACTAGCAATGATTTCAAATTGAGTCAGAACAAAACTTAAAAAAAAACATTGTTTTTGTCTATTATTTATCTTGATTTTAAACTTTGTGGCAAATATATAAATTTTTGTTAGAAATGCAATAAAAATGAATGTACGAAAGTTGCTATTTGTGTATTGAGAATTAAAGAAACAAATAAATAAATTTTATAAAAAAAAAAATTATTGCTTTTTAAAATAATAAGATGTATATACTTTTGCATTCGATTGAACCACCTTTTAAAGTTTTTTGTGCAGTCACCGCTTCTTCGAGCGATGAAAATCGTTGTCCACGCAGTTTATCTTTAATTACTGGGAACAAAAAAAAGTCATTAAGTGCCAGGTTGGAGCTGTAATGCAGATGATTCATCAATTCGATTTTTTGTGTGTACAAATACTTGTTTGTTTCATGTGATGTGTGTGTGCTCGAATTGTCGTGATGCAAAATGATTCGTCGTTTTGGGTTGTTGTCTCTCAATTTACCAAAAACTTCAGGCAAACAAATGGTCGATACCACGCTGAATTAACCGTCTTTTGATTTTCAAAAGTTACAGGTGCCACATGCCGAGCTTTCGTAATGAAGCACGCCACCATTTACTTCTTAACGCTTCCAGAACAAACAACTTTTGTTGGCTTTTCTTCACATTAGAACACCCAAACTGCCGATTGGCTTTTTCTTTCTGGCTCATATGCATAAATCCACGACTCGTCACCTGTGACGATGCTGTATACAGCTTTGAATGCACCACAATTGTATTTTGTAATCATTTTACGGCACCAATCGACACGAGCGTTTTGTTGACAGATACAAATGTGGAACCCAACGTGCCCACAGCTTCCAAACACCCAAATGTTTGTGCAAAATCTTATGTATGCTGGTCATACTAATGCTTAAACTTGCCTAAATTTCGCGATATATCACATGACAATTTTCTTCAATTAGTTTTTGCACAGCATCGATGTTTTCCGGCACAACGATCTATTTTAGACAACTTTCTTTAACTTCGTCGGTGAGCAAACTACGGACACGTTTGAATTCAGTGTACCAGCAATATACAGTGGCTGTGGATGGCGCTTCATCGCCAAAAGTTGAATTCAGCTGATTGAAGCACTGTTTTTGAGTTAGACCACGTCAAAAGTTATAATAAATCATAGCTCCAACATTTTCACGACTTAATTCCATCTTTTAGCCGAGATAAAATTTTCAACTTACTGTAAACAACACAATTAGTGCTTGCACATCAAAACGTTCTGAGTACGTATAATGTCAAAAATGTCAAACTATACAATGGCAATGTCAGATTTCACCTAGCAATACCATGTGTGTTGCCAGTTCTCAATACATGAATAGCAACCCTCGTAACATGCAACAAATTGATAACTCAAGAAAGATCGCGGAAGAATGACTGAGTAATCAAAGTCTTCAACTGGAAGGAAAACATAATGTTACCGTTCTCCAGGTCTAAAAATAACCCGGGGTAAGAGGGAACAAAACATCCCGAAAATGATGCAGTGGATACATCAGTTCGTTAAGTGCTTTAACAGCTTTAAGACAATGTCGTTTGGTTTCCTTGCATCAAGTGCGGAGACACCAAGAAATTTTCTGTCAGGTCAATGGTACAAACGTGCTGGTTAAGTCTCTCAAAGTTTGGGGACAGCCGCTATGCACCCCGCGTGTTGTTCCATGTGGTCATAAAGTTGTTTCCATGATAAAGCGGTGCGTTTGTCGGTGCGTGGGTATTGATTTGTTGCATTAACCAGTCCACAGCAAGGGTTGTTATGGTAGATCCGTCCAGGTTGAAATCTTCATAGTAATTTCTTGAGGTTTCTTCTTAGTGTCAGACGTATCTTCCGGTTACACTTGTTGTACTAACATTCACTTTTACTAAAAAAATGCCCTATAGAGTTGTGTCGGCAAATCGTTGTAGCTAACTATCTCTTCTGTGGTCTTCCGGTTTTGCCATCTGCATTATCTATCTATCCAACGTACTTTGATTCACTAAGTTGCGGGGAAATATTGCTTGATCCTTTTCCCACGCTGGCAAGAAAAAGGCTTACTCTTAGTTTATCTGCAACTGTGACCAAGAAGTGCATTTGCGGTAGACTTCTTGAACTCAAATCTTAAATGATCTTTGCTTTAATTTGCTGGTCTGCTAGGTGTTGTCAATCAAAAAACCCAATCAGTAGCAAATGCTCCTAAAAGCATGGTGCATTCACTTACTCGCAACAACCACCCTAAGAAGAATAAACAGAAAAGAAAAACCCGGCAACAAAAACGTTGCAAAAAGTGAAAACACTATCTCTGACGGATCTTCTAGCCAACAATAAAAAGTACAATATTGACAGTCTGCCGTCAATTATATAGCCCAGTCGATAACAAATAGCGCCCAACGTAGAGCAATTAAAACATAAGTTTTTCACAAACCAGCAACAACCGTCCAACAAAAGTAAACAAAAGAAAAAAAGATGGTGACAAAACGCCGCAAAAAAGTGGAAACACACACACAAAAAAAAAGCCCATGACTACAACAAACTTGAGACGTTGTGACATTATGTCGTATAACGGCAATGGCTGCATGACTATTGAACTCTATCAGCATCAACATCCGCATATTAAAAACTCACGATCGGTTGTAACACTAGACAGCCAAAGCAACATACTCTGCAACATCTCAGTAGATCAACAGAGATGATGACTATGCCAAGCGTCCCCAACTACAAACACCTTTCATATCTGGCTAATAGTGCTAAACAGCTACGGACCTAGACAGCAGACCCTTATTACACGTTTGACATCAAAGTGGAACAGGATGATGCCCACTTCCTGACGTACCTAATTACCAAAACACGTCAATAGAACTGAAGAAACGTGAAGATGCAATTTTCTAAAATATCAAAAACTGCAACCATCTGTAAAACCACTCCTAAAATTTAAACAAGGCACCATTGATATCCAACAAGTGGTTGTCAAAAAAATCTTGAGCAAAACAGCGGTTGCTACCACTAACAACTCGCACAAATTGCTACACCTACAGTGTACGTCTAGACCAAAATCTCAAACGTGACAAAAAAAAATACTTTGTCAAAACACTGCCCCAACAAACACAAAAGATTAAAAAAAACGGAATAAAACCGTCAGTCATCATTGCCGGCCAACCATCAAACTCTACCAAAGCCTCAACATAACAATTGTGGCACACAAAAATTTGTCATCAAAGTTGAATCGGACACAATATGGCAAACGGGTCAGGTCGTCTAACGTACAAAAATGAAAACCAAGGCAAAAACTAGAAACTTACCGTTACCAACCGCCTCCATATGCAGACCTCGTGCTTCACCGTAATACACCACATGTGCGGAAATAGTGCGAAAAACCTCGGACTTTCTGTTAGTGCCCAACCAACTCAAGAAACCCCTTAGACGGCAACCGATTTTTAAACTTTCCGACACATTCAAACTACCAAAACTAAATCGATGTCACCTGGACACCATCACCGTGTCAAATTAGAACCGGAAGTTCATTACTCAAAGTAGGTAGAGTAACACCGGCCAATCAGATCGTGCCGTTTGTTTTATTGTTAAGTTTTAACTTTTACAACTTTTAGTCAGTCGAGCCCAAACCTTCGTCAAACGCGGAACAACCTTACAAGAATGGCATTTCTGTCTCAAACCACCCCTGCAGTTTTCTGAAAAACGGCTTCAATCCTGGTACCATCAACAACCACATCGCAGTTATATCACTAAAATATAAGCATCATTAAACCCTGTGCTTGCACAACGCGCCAGGATTTCAAGATCACCACTGATAGCAGCTCCGGTACTTCCACATAGTTTCAAAACAAACCAAACTAGTTTGTACCAAACTACTCCTTGTTTGGGTAAGAGTGTATGTGCTCTCCATGAGAGTGTTAGTAGACAAAAAAATAAAAATTTATAAAAAACTGGAAAATCAGAAAAGTATCAACAAATTTAAAAAAGATATTAAAATGTTCATCAAAAACAGATGGATCAATGATAAAGACTAAAAAGTATACAAAGTTACGGAAAGGCTTCCGCAAGGATCGGTGCTGGAACTATACGACGGCGTATTATAAACAGCTAATAAAACGGGAGTCACGTTATAGCGTACACCAATGACCTGAGCTTAATAAAAAATATAAATTGTAAACAAAAAAGCTCTAATCAGCAAATGATTAAAAGAAAATAGCATAAAACTTACACTACGGAAAACTAAGGCAACAATGCTGATAGGAAATACCAAAATTAAAATTTAAAAAAAAGTAAATCTCTGTAAGAACCTCTAAATTCTGTACTCACATCAAAACAGTATAACAGAAAAGAAGAAATCGTTACCCAGATAAGACCTTGTCTAACCCAGCTTAGGCTAGAAAGTGTCGGAAAACTCTAAAGAAAAATAGGAACAACCACGGCAAAATCAGTCATCTTGTATGCCGCACCAATCTGAACAAAAAATCTAAAATTCCCAAAAAAAATATTAGAAAGCAGGCAAAGTAAACTTGCAATCAAAGTAACCAGAGCATACAATACAAGCTCGACGGTGAGCAACCAGGTACTTGAAAAAGTAATACCTCTAAACCTCAAGACAAAAGAGATAAAGAAAATAGTAGCAAAAAAAGTAAGTGGTTGCACACAAAACCTACGGCCATGGTATTAAACATGTCTTTACTAACTTAAGAATCAATTAAAGTTTTATTAACTCAAAAACCGTATATCAGGAATTGATGCAATATGGTAAAAATAAAGTTCAATATCATAAATACTTACTATATAAATTTTGTAAAAATTTAGAAAACAAATTTTACATAATCTCAATGACATTACTAACTCAGTAAACATCAATTAAAATGTATAACTCAAAAACGGTACATTAAAAATTGATGCAAATTAGTACCAACATAGCTCATTATTATAAGTAATAATTGTGCAAATATTATTAAAATCTATTTAGTAAATTTTACATAACCTCAACTTAACCAACTTGACACTACTAACTCAATTATAACGTGGCATCAATTAAAATTTATAAGTCAAAAACGGTACAGTGGAAATTTATGCAAATTGGTACCAACACAGATCAATATCATAAGTAACAATTGTGCAAACATTATTAAAATCCATTTGGTCAAGTCACCATATAAAGATTTAAATAGATAATAATGATATTTGATAACTAATTATCAAGAAGATCATGCCAAAAGAAAACCAAAGACAGTAACAAATGCTGTAAGAAAATTATTGGTAGTAATAGGTTTTTAACAGCAACAGTCTTCTCTATAATTAGAAACATAAAAAATATTTTATATATAACAAGCTATTCACAATTATCAACCTGTAATAAAAAAACTATTGAATTTGCCTAGTCTAGTTATAAATTTTCTATAAATGTATATGAAGTATTTGTGTTCTAAATTCTATTTATTATTATTACAGTTGCTCAAGAAATGCCTGGTCAATTCGAAAAGTATTGTTATGGTTATACACTCAACTGCCATCAACACGCAAAAAAGATAAACGCGTCACTACATCAACGGCTGAGGCAGCATCTTAATATAGCTAGAGCAATAAAACACTATTTTATACAACTAAAAACTTCCATATTAAAAGGCAAAAGCTAATGATAAACGCACAAACAATGTTACTTTAGGAACCACGCTCCAAGAACATCCTTTAAAAAGAAAGTGCCAAACTACAAGCTGTTGTGGAGAAAATTGGCAATCAATCTTGTTCAAGTAAATCCCAGCTAAAACAAAATCTGCTAAATGTTTGTGAAACGTTTTGCAACAGTAAAACAATGTGATGAACCTTGTAAAAGTGTACCACCAGTAAGCAGAATGTTACAAAAGTATCCAACAGAATCTAGTAAATAAGGTTTTCGGAAAGCCTGTAGTTGTGAGTGTTTTTACAGTTCAGAAAACTACGTAGCATGAACTTTTAGTGAACACTTACTTTTAAATTACTTCCATCCCTACAATAGCTTTTAAAAACCAAAACCAAAAGTGTTAATTTAACTCTTAAAAAGAGGAATTGATACCAATGCACACGCCCACAACTAGAAAAAATTATTCCAAGCAGAAAACACACCGCCGTTGACGTCTAGATCTCTTTGTTTTTAGATAACCGCCCTCCTCAACAACACTGCCGCAACAGAAAATAATCCAGCAAACTTAGACGGACACATCATCGTCCAAAGGAAACGCAAAAAACACGAGATTAGTTTCCTACCTTAACTGCTAACAAATTGTCGTTGTCTTCAATAATTTCTGCACAACAGCCAGTAGCAGTTAATCCTGTCAACCTTTCAAACCAAAAGGCACCCCAAAAATGTCCACAAAAAAGGAGAATGCCCAAAAAACATTCACAAAGTAAAATTTAGGCCAATCTCTTAACATGTTTACAAATCCCGCCTTCCGGCATTTGTCTTGTCCAACAGGACAAATTCCCAAGCATCTCTAAATATTTCAGCAATAATAATATTGCAATCTTCTTCTTCTTCTTCTTCTCAGCCTGTGCTCATCCACTCCTGAATATAGGCCTCTTTCATATTTTTTCATGCAATTTTGTCTTGGGCATGGAAAAATCGTATCCGCTTGCAATACTCATAAGAGTATTATAATAAATCCAGGAACTAGCGCCGACTATTAAAAACAGCTTTCTCTAAATCTGAAAAAGCCAATTTCTACACATAATCGACCCCCAAAAAACGCTGCTTTGAGGAGGTAGTCTGAAACGTCCCAAAAAACCTAAAAAAAGCAGATGTTGGTTAGACAATCGAATCCCTTAGACTTGCGCCAACTAACATCTACAGGTTGGGAAATAATTTTATTCGTTTCTCAGTTCAAATCCCAAACAAAAACATATATTCCCAGAAGAAATGCAACTAAACATCAATGGTAAAAGCATTGAGACTCCGATAATTGCAAAATTTTAAATTCGCTTCACAGCAAAGTTAAGGTTGCATAAAAACCTGAGCTGGAAAAACATTTTGCAAACTATTACAGAAGACGACAATCCAACGTAAACAATCACCAATTTTCCAACACACACACAGCAAGCATGGCGTTTTAATGACAAAACTTTTTAAATATGACTATGTCAAGTTCTAAAACAAATATTATACCCCAGTTGAGTAAAACCCAAAACCCAAAACTTCAAACTAATAAATCAGTAGACTTTATGAATTATAAGGAATCCAAAATTCAAAAAATCCTAATTAATTAAACATTCAAACTAACAAGAAACACTCTATATTGCAACCTACAACTTAGGACAATAAGTTCTACTCTCACACATCAAATATTCCATTTTTTCCATTGTCAATATATGCAAAAAACGCCAAAAAAAAAGAGAAAAATGATACTCAAACCTAGACATGTTCTGTACCAATACAACTCGGACAAACAATAAATCTCTTAATAAGTAACGCTTGGGTGGGTGAGTGGAAACAAAGTTCAATTTGTGTAAAGTTACTTATTCTACTCTGACCTACCGACTTGCCCAAGTGTTAGTCATCAATGGATCTATTGTTTGTCCCACCTCTTGTTTGCATCGGTTTAGATAAGAAAGAATTGTTTAACAATAAATCTCTTGATAACTAGCGCTTAGGTGGGTAGGTGGGTACAAAATTTAATTTGTGAATAAGTTACTTCTTCTACTGTGACCCGCCCACCCGCCTAAGAATTAATCAGTAATGGATGTATTGTTCGTCCCACTTCTTGTGTGTTTGGTTTTAGATATGAGAAAATTGTTTAACAAAAAAATTCTTGCTTGGGTGGGAAGGTGGAAACAAAGTTTTATTTGTAGGCAAGTTACTAATGTTACTGTGACTCACCCACCCTCCCAAGTGATACATATCAAAGAATTTAATGTTCGATCCACTCTGCTACTCTGACCCACCCACTTGCCCAAGTGTTAGTCATCATTGGATCTATTGTTTGATCCACCTCTTGTGTGCTTCGGTTTAGATAAGAAAGAATTGTTTAACGATAAATCTCTTGATAACTAACGCTTAGGTGGGTAGGTGGGTACAAAATTTAATTTGTGAATAAGTTACTTCTTCTACTGTGACCCACTCACCCGCCCAAGTGTCATTAATGGATCTATTGTTCGTCCCACTTCTTGTGTGGTTGGTTTTAGATAAGAAAGAATTGTTTAACAATAAATCTCTTGATAACTAACGCTTGGGTGGGTGGGTGAAAACAAAGTTTAATTTGTAGGCAAGTTATTATTTTTACTGTGACCCGCCTACCCGCCCAAGTGTTAGTCATCAAAAAAACTATTGTTCCTTTCACCTCTTGTGTGTTTGGATTTAGATATAAGAAAATTGTTTAACAATAAATCTCTTGATAACTAACGCTTGGGTGGGTGGGTGAAAACAAAGTTTAATTTGTGAGCAAGTTACTTCTTCTACTGTGAAACACACACCCGCCCAAGTGTTAGTAATCAAAGAACTTATTGTTAGTTCCACCTCTTGTGTGCACGCTAAAGTCCTTACTCGCATAGAAAAAAAAACAAAAAGTTACTAAAAATTGTTAAATAAAAAACAGTATAGACAAATCCTTAAAAACAGTAAATATAATCTGCTAAAACTTATAATAGAAAGCAAAATAGAGAGTTGACGTAACCCAGGCCGCACAAAACAGTCCTTGCTAAAAAACATAAGGAACTGAACAAGACCCACATCTTAATCAGAGCAACAAAAGAACGAGTACAGTTCGTAATAACTTTTACCAACTTTCAGTAATCGAAAGCAACTAAAGAAAAAAAATTAAACAAGATAAGGTTAAAAAACCAATAAAACTTTAAAAACAGTTCAAAAACTATTAAAAAACCTCAGAAAAAATTATGATATTTTAAAAATTATCCAAAGAATCAATACTTTTTAATGACACTTAATACAACATCAAGATTTTTAGAAACATTAAGATAACTCGAATAGCAGTGGAATACTATGTAGACTACTTAATAAAACAAAGAAAATTTATAGTAAAAATTAAAAAGCTTAGGAATCATATTGTACTACCATTATATAGCAGGATGTTGAAAAAAGATATTATAAAATCTAAACGGGCATTGAAAAAACTCCAAGACCATTAGAATAACATGAAGAACAACGGATTTTGGTAAACACAAAAAACTAATTTGAAGACATCAGCTTGTGCAACATGACCCTTAGTCAATCTAGTCTTCTAAAGTCAAGACACAATTAAAACTAAGAGATAGTTGAAAACCAAAAAACACTTTGAGATTGAAAAGATTAAATATAATTTTTTTTTTCAATATGTAAAAAATGTAATTAATTTCAGAAAACATATTGATACTTATTAGAACTTCATATCAGTTAATAGACGTCAAGATTTTAAAAGACAACAAAATATCTCAAATGACCTTAAGAAAAAAGAGCTTTATAAACCTTTAAGGTTTCATTAAATTTTAAAAGACGTTATTAGCAAATAATAAGCTAGTGAAATAAAAAATTAATAATGCAAATTTACTAAACAATTATTATTGTTTGTGAATAAATTAATGTTTATTGATTTCTCTAACCAACTTATTTGTAGTTCTATTAATAATTAAACATTTCTAACAATACGTACAAAATTTTTTAATAATAAAAATAAAAAATTGTAAAATAGTTTATGCAATAACATTATAAATTCGTTATTAATTTAATATCAATTTGCTCGTGTTGTCAATGAAAGAAATTACTACCGTTATAAAGCATAATTGCTGATAAATAAGCAGGTTACATTGACACGAATTTGGTTAGATAATATTGAACAATCATCTAGTTATTACTAATAAATTTAAGGTCCCCTCGTTTGTACTCCCTAATTTATAAGATACGCAAGGTCGGGCTAGACAAACTTAAACAATTCTCACGCATTTTATTTAATGCATATAAGATAGACTAGATAGTATGTAAAAAATTATGTATATTATTATTAAAATCTAAAACAATATTTTAGATGTAGAAAATAGTTAATGAAAATATCTTAGAATGTACAGGGTCATTATAAAAGTTTGAGATTATGTAACCATCTAATGCCACTCTAGTGAAATAGTGAATTCAATTTCAGTGAGCGTAAACACAGTTGAACTTGAACTGTCAGAAAAAAGTAAATAGTTTGGTGCACAATTAAAAAAAACCGGCATATTTAATTACATAGTCCCAGACATTTATAGAGACCCTGTATAACTAAAATAAGTTTGAGTAACATCAATAAATGTTTCTACACATTTCTGTAATGTGTCCATTATACAACAGATATTGATAAAAAAAGTATGATATTTTATGCGTACTTATTTGGCACGGATCCATTACAGATAACTTATACATTTGTCAAGTAATTACATAATAATAATAATTTTTTTTTTATACGTTATACGTATTTAAGTTTTAGAAAAAGAATAATGTGTAACTTGCACAAAGTCCTCATTTTCTACTTGTATGAATTGTTCCACGCCGAAGTTCTTGTACAACGTTCATATTAGTGAAAAATAAGCAACAAAGATTGCTTGTTGCAGAACATATTATTGAAGATATTAAAACCCCATAAAGTTTACATAAAAGGTCTAAACTCACATTTCCCCCATCTTAGATTTTTGAAAAAGAAAACCGTCTTGTAAGCGTTTTTTAGTGTGTCTCACTATTTAAAAAATGGTTTTAGAACAGTTCAACACATTAATAAATAATGTGCCAAAAATGCAATTTGCTAAAAATATATTTCTTGCCAAAAATAATTTTTTTTATTTTTTAAGTCAATTTGACTTTGTAAGAATGTAGAAACAAATCCATTCGCAAAAGTCTCTATTGTTGATAACGGCTTAAAATTTACAAACTTTGCCGCTAAACTAAAAACAATGACGCAATTTTGTATTACAATTTAAAAACCTATTTAAAAAAAATTATTGGCGTAGCTAAAATTTTTGGGCATCACATTCAAAATTTGACATAAACTTTTAAAAAATCTAAAATTCTATTAGCAGTCTTTTGATCGGGTCATGAGGATATAAAAAATTTAAAAAAAATTATACCATTATTTTTAGATATTTTGTCGTTATTCAACTTAATCGCCTCTTTTGTTTAAAAATCGCAAACTTAATTCAAAAAAATTAATTTACCAGTAAAATCAATCAAAAAGTTTCCGTAGAATCCAAATCTGGCGCCATTTCAAGTCTATACCCTGTCTATAATCCGCAAAAGCTATAAAACCAAGTTTTTGTTTTCAGTGGGCTGAGCAAAAAAGAACATTTAAAAAAAAATTAACTATCAAAATTGATGTACTTTGATGTAAATTAATTGGAAAATATAAAATTTTATTGTGTATTTGGGTTTTAGGGGTCTAAAACTCAAAAATACTGCAAAAATATGCCTATTTTTCAACACAAACTCTTACAAATACACATTTTGCAGTTTTCAGAAAAACTATACACCAAATATTATTAAAGGTTTAAGTTTTGCAAACAATACTACATGAAAAATCAGTCAATGTTGTGCTTATCCGGCGTAAAAAAGCCCACCTAAAAAAAAAATACAACATTTTTTCTTTACTAAAATTTTTTTTAATTTTTTTTATTTTTTTTATTTTTTTTATTTTTTTTATTTTTTTTATTTTTTTTTTATTTTTTTTAATTTTTTTATTTTTTTTATTTTTTTTATTAGTTGGCTTATTTTTTTTTTAAGCTTACTTTAAAAGTTTAACAAAGACAAAATTTTGGTCCATTTATTTATTATATGTTTGATAGTTTTTGCGCTTGCGGCACAAGTTTAGATTTGATCTATTGGCGCCAAAATTTAAGAATATTATTATTTTTGTCATTCAAACATAAATCCGCCCGGCGCTTATCAAAATTTGATAAAAAAAAAGTTTTAAACCACACCTTAGTGTGTTCATAATATTTTTTGTGAATACGAAAAAATAATTAATTTTTAACGCATTTCTTGCCTGAAAATTTTGTAAACATTTCTTTCTAGATGGATTTTTCTACGGCCGATGAGTACATCACTAACTATTTTCCTTCTAAAATTGTCCCCAGAATTCAATATTTTTTGCTCTTTGCCCAGCTCACTGAGAACAAAAACATGGTTTTATAGCTTTTGCGGCTTATAGACAGGTATAGACTTGAAATGGCGCCTGATTTGGATTCTACAAAAAATTTCTGATTGATTTTACTAGTAATTTTTTTTTAGTTAAATTTGCAATTTTTAAACAAAAAATGCGATTAAGTTAAAAAAATTCAAAAAAACTAAATAAAAACTGAAAAAAAATACTAAAGCAAATTTTTCAATGCACCCCCCATCCCCCCTTGCTCTGGTCCATTTGAAATGAAAAAAAAATTTTTTTATTAAATCCCAAAATACATCAAAATAATTTCAAAAAAAATTTAGTAAATTTTAAAACTAAACAAAAAAGTGCAAAATATCAAAATCCGGCCATTGACAGTTAAAGCTCTTCCTTCCTTATTTTTGATCAAAAAAAGTTCCAATGATACAGTCATTCCATTAACCGCAGCACACAGTAAGTTTGACGTGAGATGCAACAACATTTTATGAAATACTTGTGAGTTGTTCTCACACCAATAATGGCAATTTTGATCATTAACAAAACCATTCAACCAAATAATGCAATTTAACTGAGTTGATAATTTTTTTGCCAAAATTAACATTTTCCTTTTTACCTTTGCCTTTCAAGACCAAAGTATCATCTTTAGTTATAGCTATTTTACCAATCTGTCTTAAATCTGAAAGTTTGATTTCTTCAAGTTTGACAATATTGGCATCATCTCCAAAAACAATTCCACCAGTTGAGATAGCCATATCCATAAGAGTTGCTTTACCAAAACCTAGAACCTTAACTGCAGCAACCTGAAGACCAATTCTCAATCTATTAACAACAAGTGTAGTAAGTGCTTCTCCATCAACATCTTCAGCAATAATGATCAATGGTTTGCGTTGAGTGTTGGCTAACTCCAAAGGAGGTACAATGCTCTGCACTGATGAAATTTTTTTTTCACTTAAAAGTATAAGTGCATCCTAATATTCATCCTTAGCACCCATACTGCTGTTAACGAAATAAAGTGAAATGTATCCACATTCAAATTTCATTCCTTCGATGACTTCTAATTCATCATTTAATGTTTTGCCATCTTTGACAGTAATGACTCCTTTCTTGCCAACTCGTTTCATGGCATCGGCGATAAGTTTACCAATGGCAGAATTTTAAACTGCTTTACAAATTTCTAACGCAATTTGTGATCATTTAACTTCAACTCTTTAAGTCAATTTGGTTTAGTAAGAATGTAGGTACAAATCCTTTCTCAAAATTTGTTCAAAAACCCCCATCGTTGATAACGGCGTGAAATTGACAAAATTTGCTCGCCGATAATAGTGGCCGCTATAGCTGCAATATTCTTTTAACTTCGCGCTCTTTGTTGTTTTGTTGGTGTCTTGTGCACGTGTAGAGTGAACTTCTTTACAATGCGTATAACCTGTTTAAAGTAACGGTGATAGAGATTTAATTTGCTAGTAAACAAACATTGAACACACACAAATTATATTCATAAAATGTCAAAAACAGCAAAATACCAGCTTAAAACATCAAACCATTGTCAAAATCCGGACAAAAATGGTTTGAAAATGCAAAATTATTTTTATAATTTTAACATAAACAGTTAAAACATGCAGAATTTTATTTATAAACAATCAAAAATAGCAAAATCTGGTTATAAACTGTTAAAAAGTGCAAAATTCTTTTTATGGAATGTCAAAAATAGCAAAATTCGCTCATAAAGTTTGAAAACATTGTCAAAAGACTTAGTGTCTCGTAACGTAGTCAATAACCATAAAAAAATGCAAAATACTGTTCATAAAGAATCAAAAATTGCTAAATAAAGTATTATGTGTTTAAAAAAAGAATAAAAAACGGTTGAAAATTAAATTGTCAAAAAGCACTATAATTTTGCCACTAGTAAAAACTTAAAATCCCAAAAAAGCAAAATACGTCTATAAAATATCAAAATGTTTTCAAAAAATTTCAAATAAATAAACAAAAAGTGGCAAATAGCAAAATCCTGTTATTAACTGTAAAAGCTCTTCCATCCTCATTTCTGAAAATTTGATAGTACCGTCATTCTATAAAGCTAAGTTTTAACATAAGCTTTTCTTTGGGATGCAACAGTATTTTATGCAATACTGTTAGTTGTTCAACCAAAAAAATGCAATTGATTGAGAAGAAAATTTTTTGCTAAAATTATTTTTTTAAACTTTTGAGTCAATTTGAGTTTGTAAGAATGAAGACACACATCCTTTCGCAAAATTCAAAAACTTTTATTGTTAATAACGGCGTCAAATTGACAAAATTTGTTCAATCAATTAGTGTAGCTAAAAATTTTGAGCATCACTGCCATCGTTTTTTTGTTATCCTGTCATTAACTAAAATCCGGCTGCAAACTGTTAAAAAATGTAAAATTCTATTCATAAAATGTCAAAAAACAGCATAATACTGACATAAAATATCAAAACATTGCCAAAAATAATTTTAAAAATGCACAATTTTGTTCATAAAATGTCTGAACTGGATTTCAAAACATCAAAATATTGTTAAAAAGTAACAAAATCCTGTTAAAAACTGTTCTATTTAAAAAAAAAACTAAACATATCAAAGCTATTTATAAAATATTAGAATAATGTCTCAAGAAACCAAAATTTGACATAAACTGTTAAAAAAATTCAAAATTCTATTTATAAATAATCAAAAATAGCAAAATCCGGTCTTTAAATATAAATATATTGTAAACAAATTCAAAACCCAATCATTAACTACCAAAAAGTGCAAAATAGTATTTAAAAAATGTCAAACATAAAAAAATCTTGCCGTAACGTATAAAAAAAATATTCTATTCATAGAAATAGCAAAATTCAATCATAAACTGTTAAAAAGGGCAAATTTCTATTCATAAAGTCAAAACTAATCAGAAAACATTAAAACCAGACCATAAACTATTAAAAAGTTTAAAATTCTACTCATAAAATGTAAAAAAAAAACAGCAAAATTTGGTCTTGGTCTTGAAATAGCAAAATCCATCTATAAAGTTTAAAAATATTGTCAAAAACACCAAATAGTAGTCATAAAAAAGTGCAAAATTCTGTTCATAAACAATCAAAAATTGTTAAATCCGGTCATAAAATATTAAAATGTTTTAAATAAAAACCAAAATCTGGCCAAAAACGGTTGAAAATTAAACAGTTGTCAGAAAGCTCATCAATTTGGCCATAAACTGGTAAAATATATATATTTTTTTTAATAAAATCCCAAAAATAGCAAAATACATCAATAAAATTTCAAAAAAATTTCATAAAACTTCAAAACCTGGTGAAAAATAAACAAAAAAGTGCAAAATATCAAAATCCGGCCATTGAAAGTTGAAGCAGTCATTCCATTAACCGCACCACACAGTAAGTTTGACGTAAGATGCAACAATATTTTATGCAATACTTGTGAGAGTTGTTCTCACACGAATAAAGGCAATTTTTATCATTAATAAAATCATTCAACCAAAAAATGCAATTTATCTGAATTGATAATTTTTTTGCCAAAATTAACATTTTCCTTTCTACCTTTGCCTTTCAAGACTAAGGTGTCATCTTTAGTTATGGCTATTTCATGAACTTGTCCTAAATCTGAAAGCTTAATATCTTCAAGTTTGAAAATATTGGCATCATCTCCAAAAACAATTCCACCAGTTGAGATAGCCATATCCATAAGAGTTGCTTTACCAAAATCTGGAGCCTTAACTGCAGCAACCTTGTTGTTTAACGCAAATAAATGTTTTTCGATAAGCTTCAACAGAACTTTAAGTAAAGTATCGTTTGACTATACTATCGATAATAATGTTTTGGAGCATGTTACACAAATAAAAGATTTGGGCGTAATTTTTGATTCAAAACTAACTTTTGTTGAGCATATAAACTATATGTGCAACCGTGCTATGAAAATGTTAGGATTTGTTTACAGAATGTTTACTGACCTATCTCCTAGCACACTCAAATTACTTTATTGCGCTTTAGTACGTTCTCATTTAGAGTACGAGCGTCAGTTTGGTGTCCATTCTACAGCGTTCATATATGCAATATAGAACGTATTCAAAACAAATTTTTTCGTTTATTATCGTACAAATTAGGCATTTCATCCGAAAATTACAATTTTAACCTCATTGCATTGCAATATAATCTTCCGCTGAAAATTCGGCGCAAAAGAGCCGATTTATCATTTTTACGTAGACTAATGATGTCTGAGATTGATTGCCAAGAGCTACTTGTAACTCTTCCATTTCAAGTCCCCAACAATAATCGCCGAACCAGACAGTCTCCATTATTTAGAGAATCCTATACATTCTACCAATTATGGATTTAATAATCCAATTGATAGAATGTGTAGAATTGCTAATAGTTTCTCTAATAATATTGATTTATTTTGTGTTTCAAAATGTAGTTTTAAGTGTCAATTAAAATGTGTTGATGAATAATTTTATATTTTGTTTTTATTTATGTATACTTATTTCCATGCTTATATTTTTCAATATTCTTTTATATATTTTTGTGTAATTGTAATATTGTTTGTAATTCATCGTTATTTATGTATATAATGATGGTAAATGGTTTTGTATATACCGTGAATAAAGTATTATTGTTATTATTATTATTATTAACCTGAAGACCAATTCTCAATCTATTAACAACAAGTGTAGTAAGTGCTTCTCCATCAACATTTGGTTTGCGTTGAGTGTTGGCAATTTCCAAAGCAGGTACAATGCTCTGCACTGATAAAATTTTCTTTTCACTTAAAAGTACAAGTGCATCCTGATATTCAACCTTAGCACCCTTAGTAATATTAACGAAATAAAGTGAAATGTATCCACAATCAAATTTCATTCCTTCGATGACTTCTAATTCATCATTTAATGTTTTGCCATCTTTGACAGTAATGACTCCTTCCTTGCCAACTCGTTTCATGGCATTGGCGATAAGTTTACCAATGGCAGAATTTTAAACTGCTTTACAAATTTCTAACGCAATTCGTGATCATTTAGCTTCAACTCTTTGAGTCAATTAGATTTTGTAAGAATATAGGTACAAATCCTCTCTCAAAAATTGATCAAAAACCTCTATCGTTGATAACGGCGTGAAATTGCAAAATTTGCTCGCCAAAAATAGTGGTCGCTATAGCTGCAATATTCTCTTAACTTCGCGCTCTTTGTTGTTTTGTTGGTGTCTTGTGCACGTGTAGAGTAAACTTTTTCACAATGCGTACAAAATCTATTCATAAAATGTCAAAAAACAGCAAAATTGTCAAAATCCGGACAAAAATGGTTTAAAAATGCAAAATAGTTTTTATAAAAAAACTAAAAATAACAAAACCCGTCTATAAAATATTAAAATATTGTCACAAAAACTAAAACTTTAACATAAACAGTTAAAACATGCAGAATTTCATTTATAAATAATCAAAAATAGCAAAATCTGGTTATAAACTGTTAAAAAGTGCAAAATTCTTTTTATGGAATGTCAAAAATAGCAAAATTTGCTCATAAAGTTTGAAAACATTGTAAAAAGACACTAAAACGTAGTCAATAACCATAAAAAAGTGCAAAATACTGTTCATAAAAAATCAAAAATTGCTAAATCCGGTCATAAAGTATTAAATGTTTAAAAAAAAAATAAAAAACGGTTGAAAATTAAACAATTGTCAAAAAAAACTATAATTTTGCCTCTAGTAAAAATTTAAAATCCCAAAAATAGCAAAATACGTCTATAAAATATCAAAATGTTTTCAGAAAATTTCAAATAAATAAACAAAAAGTGGCAAATAGCAAAATCCTGTTATTAACAGTTAAAGCTCTTCTCTCCTTATTTCTGAAGATTTGATAGTACCGTCATTCTATAAAGCTAAGTTTTAACATAAGTTTTTTCTTTGAGATACAACAGTATTTTATGCAATACTGTGAGTTGTTCTGCCAAAAAAATGCAATTGATTGAGAAGATAATTTTTTGCTAAAATTATTTTTTTTTTAACTTTTGAGTCAATTTGAGTTTGTAAGAATGAAGGCACAAATCCATTTGCAAAATTCAAAAACCTCCATTGTTAATAACGGCGTCAAATTGACAAAATTTGATCAATCAAATAGTGTAGCTAAAATTTTTGAGCATCACCTCCATCGTTTTTTTTTTTACTCCTGTCATTAACTAAAATCCGGCTACAAACTGTTAAAAAGTGTAAAATGTTATTCATAAAATGTCAAAAAACAGCAAATTATAATATCAAAACATTGACAAAATACAAAAATGGTTTCAAAAATTCACAATTTTGTTCATAAAATGTCAAAAATAACTGAACCTGATTTTAAAACATCAAAATATCATATCAAAACTAGTAATGCCGCCAGATCTACTTTTTGGCCGGAACCGGATACCGGAACCATCACCTACAAAACCGAAACCGGACCGGAATCGAATCCAAGACCGGATCCACAAGGATCTGGCCGAATCCATAAAAAATTAAAAAAATTATCAATATTTATCAGCTCCGGCATCCAGCGTCTTCATCAAAAAACTATTTTCCGAGATCTTTCTTCTCCATAGATTATAATAATTTAACAAAAAATCGAATCCGGCCAGATCTGGCCGAACCCAACCGGATAGTTATTAAGATCCGGCCGGAACCGGATTTTTTAAATATTGGCCGGATCCGCCGGATACCGGATCTGGATCCGGTTCCGGCGGCATTACTAAAAACCCGTTTATAAAATATTAAAATATTATCATAAAAAAACAAAATTTGACATAAACTTTAAAAAAAATCTAAAATTCCATTTATAAATAATAAAAAATGACAAAATCTAAACATAAATTAAAAAAAAAATGTAAAAAAAATCATTCAATCAATCAATTATACAGAAAATTTATTTTTAATGATTTGCAGAGTAAATATTTGCATTTTTAGCATAAAATTTGCTTCAAAAGTCGCAAAATTGCACAAAATAAACATTTATTATATTAAAATTGCCCAGTAAACTCATTCCTAGCATAAAAATCCAGTTTAACACATAAAATTGGAACAGAAACCTTCTTTTTCATTTAAAAAATAGCAAAATTTGGTTATAAACTATTGAAAGATGCAAAGTTGCATTCATAATATCTAAAATAGCTATTAATATTGTCAGAAAGCACTAAAATCCAGCCATAAACTGTTAAAAAGTGTTAATTTTGAAAACAAATTAAAAATAACAAAATCCGGCTTTGAAACATTGAAAAGTGCAAAATTGTTTTTATTAAATATAAAAAATGTATTCATTAACTGTTAAAAAGTGCAAAATATCATCATAAAAAGTCAAAAATAGCTAAACCCAAACATAAAACATTAAAGTATTTTTAGAAAGAATCAAAATTCGCCCAAAAATGGTTAAAAAGTCTTAAATTGTATTCATAAAATAGTAAATTCCGGCTATATTGTCTGAAAGATTTAAAATTTACTCATAAACTGCTAAAAAGTGCAAAATTCTATTCATAGAATGTACAAAATTCAACTAACAAATATAAAAATATTGTAAAAAGTTTTAAAAATCATCATAAACTGTTAAAAACTAGTTATGAAAAGTCAAAAATGGCAAAAAAATTGTCAGAATGAACCAAATTCAAGATTCAATATTATTTATAAATATAAATGTAAATAGAATTTTCCTATTCAATCAAATTAACTTTACCTAATTGTATATATAAACATTGTTATCTTGATAACATAAAACAAATTATAATTTAACTTGTTTCATTGTAAAATAAAATTTGTATCAAATAAATCAAGTTTAATGAAACAATTTCAAATTAAAGCTCACCGTTATTATAGCCCAAATATCCCAATCACGGCCGACGTCCATACCCCAATATTCCAATAAAGCACTAATTAATTAACAATTAATACATCACATATAATATACAAAACACAGTAACACATGCACAGCACGATCGTCGAAGGCGTACTGCCCGTCCCCTCTCGATACATCTACGTCTGCATTTGCATGAGATTATTTTTTTTAGTGAAGCGCTTATCTGCAGATATTTTTACCTTTCAATGCTAAAAAACAATTTCGCATGGTATCAATGCAATGGAATAGAATAAAATAATAAACTAAATTAACATAAATTGTTTTTATTGGAAACAAGATAGTAAAGAAATATTTATTGTAGATAATAAAATGTTTACAATATTATTTTTAGTTTAGTTTGATGACTAACGTAATACGCAGTTATAAATTATTAAATAAAATCCTTTATGTGTAGACATTTGTGTGTGAATTACAAATTTTATTTTAAATTTTAGTAAATAAATATAGGGTCTAGTAAAATGTATTGATCATTTTAATATTTTAATAGACAATTATAAATCAAACATTTACTACTGCATTTATTAGAAGAAAAAGAGTAGTCAAAATTGAAATTTAAACATTAACCATTCAATAAAGTTATATTTAAACCAGCAACTGATTGATTTTTTTATCCAACTGCATCCAATTGCAGCAAGATAGATTGAATTTTTATTTACATACTGCTTCTTTAATAATCCAGTAGCTTCAATTTGAAATGTACACATTTCCTGTATCAACAATAACAGTTTTCAATAACATACAGAAGAGTAAACATGTTTTACTTCCTTATTATTTGAAAATAACACTTTAAATGTAGAATAAGTAAAGTAGTCTGTGAGTACCTAATTTATAAAAGCTTAGAAAAGTTTCATAGAAGCTTAAATGCTTGTTAATAAAATTAACAAGATTTGATTTGATTATTCTATTATGAACAAATTCAATAAAATATTTTTTAATTGGTTATTATTCCAATTCAATTTAAGCTTTTTATAGGCAATATACCTAAATGTCTTATGAGAAACATCCCCTCTAGTTTGCAGGATACTTTCGTTCTCATTAATCAAACTTGATGATTCCGGCTGTCTTCTTCATAATATAAAATTCCGTCATCCTGACCTCCGTCATTATATAAGCCGGGCTTAGTCTAGTCGGATCAATTCTCTGGCGTTATACCAAAATACAGAAAAAAAGCAATAATTAAAGTATCTGATCCTTCAAAGGATTAGTGCTAAAAATCATTTTAATGTTGATTATAATATAATTAAAAATATTTTTAGTCATAATATATCTTAATGAAAAATAGACAAATAATTATTAGTTAATTATACCAAATTGCATTATTTTAAAAATGATGTGAAACAATTTTATTTTTAAATTTAAGATGCATAATCGCTGCCTCTACCCATAAAACGACACTATAAAGTTTTAAAATTAAAGAAACCTCATATGTTTAGATTCATTGTAACAAAAAACTGCTTTTAATTTATTTGTTTACATGACTTTAAGTATGCGTTACATTTAGATAAAAATAATGAAGAAAGTACTTTATTTGTACAAACTAATTATAGCATATTTAATTGTTTTTACTGTTTTAGCAAAATAAACAAATGCCAAACACAAAATAAAATTCAGATTATTACAAATATAGTTAAAAAGCCTGAAACATCGGATCCTATTGTTGCATTACTTCAAATCAGAAATTTGTGGCTTTGCAATATAGAATATCCAGAAGTACTATACAACGAGTTCATATACATTTTTTTTGAAAATTGGTTGTCAACACCAAACATCCTATAATTGGCCTTTAACAACAAACTAACGCCCATGATGATTGCTTTATGATGTGCTCTAGATAAAGATTTGAAAAAAAAAATCTTACAAGTTGCAGATCTGTTTCTTAAGAATCATCATGTAACGCAACTTCAATTTGCCAAAAATCACATAAACTAGAAAGAAAAACGTAAAATAGGAAAACAATTTGTCACAAATGTTATTTTAGCACTAAAGCCAGTTACTAATAAAGTTTAGTTTGGTTTAAGTTGGCATTTCTTTAACGGCGTATATAAAGTTGAACATCGTTCCAAGAAACTCTTTGAGAGCTTTTTGGTATATTAATCAAATCTTTCAAAATGTTGTTGTTCCATTATGCTCTTTTTGTTGTAGATAACTTTCTCTTGGCGCATGATAACACCTCACACCGCAAGGGTCGTTCAACAATGTTTGGAAAAATTTAACATACGCGTTATGAAATGGACAGCTGTAAAACCAGAAACAAATCTAATTAAATATGTTTGGGACATGTTTGAAACATTTTGGGTCATAATTGTTCAAACAAATCAAGAAACAGTGTTTCTGCTTATATAATTTTGAATGAGTTTTGCAACCACTTTTAGAGTAATAGAAACTTATTTCTCAGAAAGACATTACAAATTTAATTTTAGGCATGCTTTAAATAATGCAATCAATTCTTAATGCACTAACAAAAAAAAATTTAAAAACACTTTTTGAAAATAATGAAAAAAAAAACAGAACCAGAGCAGTATAAATAGTTATCCAAAGATTTTGATCTTGTTGATGAAAAAAACTTTAATTAAATTATTTTCGACCACATTTACCATGTCTACAAATGCAACAACTGCTTATGAAATTATAAAACAACATTTTTGACACAAATAACAAGTTCGACGACAAAGACTCATTAAGAAATGTGCAGTCTAATCTAACGCTTACATAATATGTAACTCACAAGCTATAGATAAGCCTGGCTTGTGAGTTTTGCCTTGTGTAATACAACATTTGCTAAAAAAATCAATGTATGGTCTTTTAAATACTAGTCTGAATTACTTATATTTATCAAAGTGCATATCAGTAATATTAAAACTTTTCCTAAAACTAGTTTTAAAACAACCTAAGTTATTTAACATTTACCTTAAAACTTAAAGACAAAATTGATAGAAAATCAATAATAGGAAGGAAATAGATGTTTTTAGTTGCAAAATTCAAGCCAATAGACAAGATTTTGTACTGTAAGAAGTTTATGCAGCTTTTCAAAATTAATTTAAGTCTTTTTAGAAATTATCTATCAATGATTTTTATTAAGTTTATTGAAGATTTTCTTAGTTTACGTATTGTATGCTTATCTCATCATTCAAAGTTTATTTATACATTTATCTAGATTTGCTTAAGAGCTTAAAAATGTAGGTTTAGCTTACGTTTCCAACAAACATGATTGCAATATGTTTGAGGCTTATTTATCAAACGCTTTCTAGACAAACTATAGCGTATAAGCGTATAATTTAGATTTTCTAAAGTTTGCCAAATATTTTTTAACTAATATGGCTAATTTAAAACATTCTAAATATACCTAGAAATGTCTAGGATTTTATAGGTTCATCTAATCTTTTAACCAACATGATACGCAAAACTCATTAAGAAGCTTATAGATTTATTATTTGCATTAATCTGGTGCTTTTCATATTGTATAATACACAGACCACTCTTTGATGAACTTCTTCAAAATTTATTTTAATAAAGTTTCTAAATGTTATTTAAAACTTTTTAGACTGTTATTATTTTTTTTTTTAGATTTGTGTAAAAATTCGTTTAAATTACTTATAACTAAGAAGGCCTGTTTGCAATTTACCTAAAGGTTTTTTTATTTACATTGAAGTTTATCTGGGTTTTGTCTACAACAAACATAACGTTCAAAACTTTTAAGATTTGTTCAGCAAACGCTCTCT
The DNA here is from genome assembly GCA_963932245.1 of Tachinus rufipes. Classification (NCBI taxonomy): domain Eukaryota; kingdom Metazoa; phylum Arthropoda; class Insecta; order Coleoptera; family Staphylinidae; genus Tachinus; species Tachinus rufipes. The sequence goes on along the minus strand of OZ010746.1, from coordinate 11,677,601 downwards.
ATGCAAAATCTATGGTTATCTCAGCTTTCCTAAACTAATTTTGAGTATTCTATGTTTACTTAAGTTATCCATTTAGGCATTCAAAATATTAACTATCAATTAAAGATTTTATTAGGTTTTTGCCTAATAATTTTTTAACTTTTCTTGTGTGTTTTTAGAGTTTAAAAAATACTAAATACGCTTTATGTAAAACATTCTAAATTTATCTAAAAATATCTAAGGTTTTCTAAAATTATTTAATTATTTGACAGTTTTTTTGACTCATCTAAGACTTGTTACACTCAGTCTAAGGCATTATACCTTGCAAGTTTTACTTAGTGTAATACAAAAACTACTTGTTAAAAAAATTAATCTTCTGTGGACTTCCGTCTACTAACCTATTTTTTTTTTGTCTATTAAGATACTTTCAGTAGTCTATAAAACTTTTTAAAAATTAGCTTTAGTTTAACCTAAGCATTTGTACGTTTATTCAGGCACTAAAACATGTTGCCAATAATTTATAAAACCTTCAAGACATCTCAAAGAATAAGTTTGTCAATAGCTTTCTTAAATTTTCAAGGCGTTCTTAGTATATACTTAGTTTAAGCTTACCTTATCAATCCGAGATTATCTATATATTTTTATATTGATCTAAGCTTACTTAAAACTTAAAAACAACAAAATTTGGACTATCAATGCTTTTATTATCTAAGCATTTTCAATAGTTTTACAATTTTCTTATTAAAGTTTTTAAAAAACTTTTTTTAGCTTCCAGGTTACCTACAAATTATTATATTAATCTAAAATTACTTTAAACTTAGAGAACATTTGAGGTATCAATGCTAATAATTTTAGTTGATTTTGAAATTTCTAAGCACATTTAAACTTTGCTTATTTTTCTAACAAACTTAAGGCTAAACGTTTTTAAAGTTCATTTGTCAAACGGTTTTTAGACAATACTAGTCTTGGATATTTTAATTTATCCAAATTTTTATCAGAGTGTCTTTGCTTTTCACGCTCTCAGGCAATTGAAAAATTGTTTGTTAACTAAAACACCTTTTAAACAGTCTGAAATTTGCTCTACGCGTTTTTAGTTCCTGTTTTGAGATCAAAAATGCCTTAAACAAGGTTTATTTAAACTTACCTAATTTTTTACCATCAAAAATTATGCTCAAAACTTTCAAGACTCATTCATTAAACGTTTTTTAGAAAATAAAAAGTTTTCTGGCTTAATTAATCTTTAACATTTATGTTTACTTATAATTATTCATAATTTCTAAGCAAGCCTATGCCTCTCACGTTTGCTAAAGTACTAAAAAGGTAGCCTATGCCTCTCACATTTACTCAAGTACTGAAAAGATTGTTTGTCAATTAAAAAACTTTTTAAATTGTTTAATCTATCTCTCGCTAACAAGCAAAACTCAAAACTAAAGCTGCAGTCTCACTGCACCACCCACCGCCATCAACTAAAATTCAAACACGTTAAATCATATGGAGACAATCCAAATGATTCACTACTACTCTGTGACTTGGTAACAACGGTTTCATAACTACAAACCTGTTCGAATTTCTACCTATTTTATATATTATTTTTGTTATCATTTTACTAAAATGACAAATTTGAAGATGTCGATGTATTGATAATTCAATTTACGTAAATTTGCATGAAGGCAGTGATTTATTTTAAGAAGTTTGTTTAAACATTAAACATAAACTTAACATATGTCACAACCATATAGAAAAATGAGTAAAAAATTAAAATATTTGGTGGTCTCCAGTGGCTGCTGTGAGACCATAGTAAATTTTGGTTAGTGGCAAACGGTTGATAGTTGCTGACGGTAGTGCAGTGAGACTTCAACCTAATTTATCAAACGCTTTTTAAAAAAATAAAGATTTTTTTATAGACTAATTTTAAAAATCCTATATTTAACCATAGTTATCTAAAGTTTTCTAATGTAGCATATCTTTTTTCCACTCTCACAGACACCAAAAGATTGTCTGTTAACTAAAATAATTAAATTAAGATTTTCTCAACTTCTGTAGCACATTTTTAAATTGACCAAAAAAACCTAATCTAAGACATTCTAGATTTGCTGGAAATAATGCCTAAAACTTGTTATCAACATAATATTAAAAGATAGTCTAAAGAAAATTGTAATTGTATTAACCTAGTTTTCTTATGTCTAACAAAGTACCTTCAGTAATAAAAGTCTTAAATTTTTTTTTTTTTGCTTTTATTTAACATTCAAATTTGTTGACAACCTTCTAGGTTTTTTAAAATATCCTTTTAGAGTGCCGTCAATAATTTTATTAAATCCTCTAAACTCTAAGCTAAAGTGTTTTATGGCGTATCTTTTAAAGTTCATTTATAGATTTCTAGACTCAACTAGACTTGCTTAGAATGCCGATTTAAAACTATTATAATTCATCTAAAGATTTCATAGTTTAGTCACATTTTTTTTTTACTTTGCCTATCTTTAAAACAAACATGATGCTAAACATGTTTAAAGCTTATTTGTCAAATGCATTTTAGATTAAACTAAAGATTTCTAATCGTTTTTAAAGCTAAACTTGAAGATTTATGTTTATCTAGTAGCATATGCTTTTCATGCTTATTAAGGCATTTAAAAAGTTGTCAATTAAAAAACCCATAAATTGTTTTGAAATTAGCCCAATGTTTTTTTTACCGATAATACTATTTTTACGAGATAGAATGCCCTAAACAAGCTTTACGTAAAACATTTTAGACTTATCTGGATGTCTAAAGTTTTATAAAGTTCATCTAAAAGTTTGAATAGTCATTGTAAAGCTTGTTAGACTTATTCTGTTAAAACATTTTGTGTGCGTTTTTAAACTCCTAATCTTATGTTGACCAAAATACCTTAGATAATCTAAAGAAGATATCGTATGCCTCATACAAGCACATAAAAAATATGTTTCAAAAATAGTCAATAGTTTTTTTTTTTAATCTAAGTCATTTAGATTTACATACGTGTGATATCTCAATGGTAGAGCTCATGCATATCATGCGAGCTGTCCGGGATTATATTCCTGACAGGACTAGAACTTGCTCTTTATCTACCAGGGTGGTTCGAAAGTCACCTAATAAGCTGTTGGTTCCATCAAACTTCATTAAACAAGTCCACTTACTGTGGCGATGTAAAATAGTCGTAAAAAGCACACACAAAATTTTTAATATTTTTTGGACATATTTATTTTTTTAGTAACATAATACTCAAGGTTCATTTAAAAATTTATCTAAAGCTTGTTACACTCATCTAGGAGTTTATAGATTGTTAAAGTTTTATCAAGTGTAAAACATAAACGAGTTGCTAAAAAATTAGTCGTCAGTAGTTTTTTAACTACTAGCCTAGCTTTTTTATGTTATGGTACTAGTAATCTAAAAAACCTCTAGCTGATGCTATTGACGCTCACTCAAGCATTTAAAAAACCTTTTAAATGTTTTAAAAATGGTACAATGCTATTTTAATTTTTATAATACTTTTTCAAATCTAGAATGTTCCAAATAAGCTATATCTAAAACATTTTAGATTTACTTAAAAATGTCTAAGGTTTTCAAGACTATCTTAATGTTTTGACCAACATAGTACTTAAGGTTCATCCGTCTAGATTTGTAAATTTATCTAAAACTTGTTACACTAATCTAAGAGCCGTCTGACACGAGACTGATTTTAATACAAGTGTCAGTACAATAATTTTGCGCGCCAATTATTTAAAAATTTAATTTTATAATCCAGTGATCTTGGCGACTTATATATACATTGACGGATTTGTGTGTCAATTATTTAGTAAAATTTCATCCAAGAAATTAGAACCTGTTCTAATTTCTTGCTTAAAAGCTTGCTAAAAATTGGCGCGCAAAATTATTGTACTGACACTTGTATTAAAATCAGTCTCGTGTAAGACGGTTCTTAATATTGATAAGTTGGAAGTATCATCTTGTGTAACACACAGACTACTTGCTAAAAAAATTAGGCTATGGTGTTTTAACTACTAATCTGGCTTTCTTATGTTAATCAAGGTAACAATCTAAAATTTTATACGTTTGCCTAAGCATTCAAATCTTTCTTAATGCTTTAAAGAACCATCTAAACTGTCTGTCAATATTTTTTTTAGAGTTTTTATTTAAAACTCTTTTACATAGTGCTTGCTTAACTTATTGTTCAAAATTCATTTTGAGGCTGTCACCACATCAATAAATTTTATGATTTGCCTCATTTTTAGGCTTGTCTATCTCTCCAACAAACTTAAATTTCAAGGCTTTTAAAGTTTATTTTAAGGCTTTATAAACAAAATTAAATTTGTTTAGATTAATCTTGAATATTTTATGTTTACTTAATATATATAGTTTTCTAAACTAGCCTACGCCTTTAACACTTACTCAAGCACTTAAAAAAGTTTTTTAGATTTTTTAGAAATATCGCAATGCTTTTTTAATATTTATGGTTTAGTCTAGAATGCAATAAATGAGCTGTATATAAAACATTTTAGATTTACCTAAGAATGTCTACAATATTCTAGAATCTAATATTTTGGCCAACTCAGTATGGTACTTAAAAATTATCTAAAGATAATAGATTTTTCTAAAGTTTGTTACACTCATCTACAAAAGTATACACATACCACATACTAAGAAATTCACTATATGATTTTCTAATTACTAGCTTAGTTTTCCTATGTTTGTTAAAATACATTTAGTAATCTAACAAATTCTCTTCAAAACCTGTTTTAGAACAATCTTACCGCAGAAACTACATTTTTTTTGCCAATTACTTAGAAAACTATTTAAGCTCTTTAAAATTACGTTAGGTAACGTTTTTTCTGTTAATAATATTTTCTTAGATATTCTTATATTTTTTGAAGTTTATTGAAAGCTTTTTTAGCTTACTTAGTGTTTGTTTTACTTATTAATCAAAGTTTATCCATAAATTTTTAGACTTATCTTAAAGCTTTAAAAGCACATTTGGGCTATCAAAACATTTCAATAATTAAAAAAAAATTCTACTGCTCAAAATTTTTGAAGCTCGTTTTTCTTCTTCTTCTTCTTCTTCTTCAACAGCTTTTATCGATCTATTCCTGAATATATGCCTCCCTTAGTTTTTTTCAGTTTTTCTTGCCTTGGGCTAATTGGGACCATTTCTTCCCCGCGCTCTCTTTTATGTCGTCTTGCCATTGTCTTGGTAGTCTTCCTATGCTCCGTTTATGTGTTCCTAGTCTCTATTGGAGAATTTGTTTTGACCATCTACAATTGTCTTGGCGTGCGATGTGTCCTGCTCATCTTTATTTTTGCGTTGCTATGATCTCTATGGCATCGTCTAGTTTAGTTCTTTGTCTTATCTCCTCGTTCGTGACATGGTTTCCCTTGTATATACTCGTTTATCAAACGCTTTTTTCACTAAATTAGAGCTTTCTAAGCGTTTTTAAAACTTTCTTGACTAAATTTAAACATTCTATACTTACCTAATGTTATCCAAATTGTTTTAGCTACTTTTATGATTTTTTAAAACTTGTCTAACTTGTATAACGCTTTAGTGCTTTCTTGAAGTCTAAAATGCTCTAAATAAACTATCTAAGGCAATACCTAAAAATGTTTATAACTTATATAAGCTCCTCTAATATTTTGACCAACACAGTACGCAAAGTCTATCTAGAAATTTGAAGTAACATCATATAAGGTTTGTTGCACTTTTTTTGGTAATTTATAGCATGTGAGTTTTGTCTTGTGTAACAAATTTGTAACTATTAATCTGACTTTCTTATGTCAATTTAAAACATTTTCTTTAAAATTTAGAACAACCTAAGCTATTGTACGCTAAATTTGTACTATAAATCTTTCGCAAATAATTTATGAAATCTTTTAGTTATTTCAAAGTATACCTAATGCTTTTTAGACTCTTTGTCGATAGTTTCCTTAAATTTATTTAAAAATTTTGAAGTTTCCTTAAATTTATTTTCAAAATTTTGAAGCTTACATAAATATTTTTTGGATTACATAATACTTAATTAATTCATCATTAAAAGTTTATCTTAGTTTACTTTGGATTTAGAAAGCCCAATTAAAATTTACATAAAAATTTGTTAGTTTATCTCACCCTCAGGTTTTGCCAATATCTTTAACAAAATGGCGTTCAAGACTTTAAAGGTTTATTTTAAAAGTTTTCTAGACAAAACTAGAATTATTGTCAATAATTTTTTAAACGTTCTGTTTTTACATTTTACATAAGATTTTCTTGGTTAGACAGTGTTTGCTTAGCTCATCATTCTAAATTCATCTAACCTAACATGAAACTTAGAAAATCTATTCAGGACTATTAAGATTTACTTAAAGATTTTTAGTATACCATAAAGTTTGTCTAGGCTTTGCCTACTATCAGAATAGTTTCCTGCAAAAACAATTTTGTAGAAGTTACTCTTTTGTGAAAAAATGTTAGAAAAAACGATTTAGCGGATTAACTATAAAATACGTAAACCACATGTCTAGAATAGGCAAACATTTTGGCATTAACGTTATCTGTTGCCTAGATTCTCAACTCCCATCAACAACAGATCACCATCTACTTTAGCTTTTTACAAAAAATCTTTCATAACCACGGTATTCCGTTAAAGTTTCGAGATTTGTAAAATCTAAAGTAAAAAAATTAGGAATCAAATGCTTTGAAAATTTCTAGAGCTATTGCAAGGTTTTTTTCTCTTTTTGTTCAAAATACAATTCCATTTGTAACGAGCGTATGTCAAAAAATCTGTTATCAATCATTTTGATCAAAATCCATATCTCAGACAAAGTTACTTTGTTCTACATGTTTTTTTTTATCAAAATTTTTAGATATAATAAAAATTAATAATGCAATTTGTCATGCAAGAACAATGCATTTATTTGCGTTATTAAAAAATAATTTTTTACCATCCAAAGCTCAATGACCTTAAACTTTTTAGTGTTTTTCAAAAATTTTAGCGTCGCATTTCCAAAATACTTTTTCTAGGTATAGGTTAAACATTTGCAAATTTTCAACAATTTAAAAATTAAACCTTCTCCTCTGCAACATTGCTAGTTTGTACTATAATTTATATAAAATAATAGGTAAAAACTACAACAAAAACTACAATCCTCTCGCAATTTTTGTCTAGATACCGTTACGGTTTAGTAGTAACTAATTGTTATTGAATTTTTATAACATAATTCTTCTACTCAAACATCTAAACCTAAATGAACTACTCTTATCTGCATTATACTTTAATTTAAATTTAACTAACTATTACTCATGCCTTATCAATACGACTTATTGGCAATAGACTTACCATATCGTCAGAGTCGGGGGCAAGGGCGGGAGGTGAATGATAAGCCCAAACCTCCTGTATCACCTGTAAACAAATTAATTTAATAATTTATTCAGAGTTAATACAAAATTAATTAAATAATTAACAAACTTAATTAATATTACAATTAATAGAAATTCCATTTAACAATGCAATTACAGAAAACTCTTATTTAATTAACGTTAAATGTTGCATTGTTTATTTGAAATTAATTAATTTTGAGTAAAGGTAAATAGAGTTACATTGTTGAATGGAATAAATACATTAATTAATAAAATATTAATGAAACTTAATAATAATTGTGTTTAATAGTTATCTGTGTGTATAATACAATCCTACTTTTACAAATTTTTTTAGTTATTCAATATAATAATATATGTATAATGAATTTATGAATGATGAATGATTTACAACACAAAAATACCTTTGAATTTCAACTAGAAAAAACACAATCGCTGAAACTATCACATTAAAGACTATATGTAAACAGTCTGTGAACATTGACTTTAAATATTTGTAACTTATAAGTTTCGGGAAATACTGAATTTAGAAGTTTATTTCATTTGTCGATAGTACGGTTAAAAAAATCTCTCTTAAAAGTTTTGGTCTTACATCTCTTGAACTGTCAGTGAATATTTGTTAGAATTCTTAGCAAGCCTTGTACTACAAGTAAATATTTTTTTAGAAGGCAAAATGTCTTGTATTTCGCTTAAAAAATGTCCATTAAAATATCTATAGAAAATGCTAGATTTGCAGCATTACGCCTGTGTTGTAAAGTATCTAAGTTATAAGTCAATTTTGAATCGGCAATGATCCGAATAGCTTGTTTCTGAATAAAGTTTAGAAGAGATAGTGTAGTTCCCAATGCTCTTCCCTATACTTGAAAACAATATTCAATACAAGGACAAATATAAGTTTTAAATATATATATATGCAAAAGTTGAATAGAAGTAAAAAACTTTTTACGTCTATTAAGAAATTTTGTGATATTGTAACACCTAGAAGATAAATTGAAGAAGATTTAGATATGGATTTGTTGTTTAGTTTAATATTTGGTACTGATGGTACTTTGGATTTGGATTTTGAAACAAGAAGTTGAGTTTTTTTAGAGTTAAAATTGACCATGTCGGAAGTGATTCTAATCTAGAAATTTTAAAACGCTCTGCCATTGTTATTGATATGGTCTTTGGAAAGTTTGAAGTATGAAGAGTGCTATCATCTGCAAAATTACGAATAAGACTTTTAGTTATTTGAAGAAGTTCATTAATGTAAATCAAAAATAACGTTGGCGAAAGAGCAGAACCTTGAGGAACACCAGCATTTATGATTTTGGGGACATAGTTAAAACCATCAATTCTAACTATAATTTTTCTATTGTCAAGAAAACTATTATGAGATTTACAGTTTTTTTATCAAAACCTAAACAGTGGAGCTTGTTGACAATATTAGGATGCCATACCTTATCAAACGTTTTGGAAATGTCCAGAGCTACTGCAAGTTTGTCTAAAGTAAAATTCTGCTTGTGACTAACATAAGTCGGAAAATCTGTTATTGAACGTTTTGATTGAAATTTTGAGATAAAGTTATTTTGTTCTAAGAACTTGAAAATGTGAAAATAAATATATTTATCAAATTTTTTTACAGATTGGACAATAATGCAATTGGTCTATAGTTTGATGAATCTTTTTCTTCTTTTTTAGGAATAAGTTGAATCTTTGCAATTTTACAACAATTTGGAATTGTTTCATTTGATAACTTTTTAACATTTTGTTTTGCAATTATGTGTTTGCAGAACGTGAAGTTTCTTTTTGATTACTATTACTGATCGAGCAGTCAACGGCCTAGAACAGGTAAAGTAATAAGTAATACAAGCGTCCAAGATAGCTATTTTTTTACTCTGACAGTACTGCGCAACAAGAACTTGAGAAATTTGAGATGTGCGTGTAAGCGATAGACGTTGGCATAATGGCAAAAAAATCTGTACATGGCTTAGAGCTTACCAGGCAACATAAAGTCAACAGACTTGCATTTGCTTATAAACACATTTATTGGACTTTGAAATAATTTACCCAAATATTGATGAGTTTTTCTTTTGCTAATTAACTCTAAAGGTTGTCAATAAGTTTGGAGAAAGACTGGTAAATGATATTTTTTGTGCAACTTTGTTCCCAGGTTATCAGTCAATGGCGATTTGATTTTGGTGTGAGTTGATATTTTTGTAAAAACGCGTATGGACTTTATGTTGGTTAATTTTCACACATAAAATATATAAAATCATGCTGTTCCTTGGTTGGTGTTAACCGAATAGAATTGCGTTCAAGAAATCTTGACTTAAATTGCATTGCACATTGGTTTGAGACATAATAGAAAAACGAGTTAGAGCTACTTTAATCAAGATGTTTCCTACCAAAAAATGGGTTAAAGGTCCCAGCATATAAGACAAAATCGTTGCAGCTGTTTTAAAAAAAAGTGACTAAGATAGTTCTAAAACTATTTTAGCACTTGAAATACTTGAGGTTTTGTAAAATTGGCTTTGCAAAATGGGTTTTTATATTTTTTGGTATAAATTGGTTTTCTGAATGCAATTTAAAAAAAATTTGAATGAGAAAAGTTTAATGAAATATATTTATTCAAACTCAATCTAAAGCTTAATACACACTAGTAGACGCGTTACGCAATTTTGGTATCAGGTTGTCTACGTAGACATGTCTATAAACCAACATTTTGACAGTGTGAACGTCACTTGGCGTCTAGAAGCGAGACACGCTAGGAAACACAGTGAGACTGCCAGTTAAAAAGAAAATGGGTTGGTATCTCTAAATTTTGTATTTTGCTTTATTATTATTCCTCCAACTATCAGAAGCAAATCTTCAAAATCAATTGGCGTCAGCTGGGTGAAATTGCTTCTAGTTTTAATTTATTTAATAATATATTGCCAAACTTAGGTTCTTCTGCGAGCACTGCGCGCGTCCACCAACGTTTACGTTTTTGCGTTCATTCACTTTTAATTAGCACTAAGCAGAAATTCATTCAACACAAAACAATGTCCTCCATGGTAAACTGCAAAGATGAGACTGATAAACTCACATTGTAGTGTAGACGCTAGACGAGACAAAGAGCGGTGTCTCTAGATGGCCTATAGTCTGTGTCTCTAGACGGACTATAGACAAATTGCGCAGTGTGTACTAGCTTTAACGAACACAACAAAAGATCGAATAATTTTAAATTTGCTCTTAAAGAGCAAGGACAAGAAGCAAATCAACCAAACAAGAACAAATTGCGTTACAACAATGTGTATATAATGTTTTTGTTAAACAAAGAGTACGTGTACAGGAAATTTTAGAAAATGCAATAGATTCAGACAAACTTAGTAGGTTATAAGAGATTCTGTTAGGTGATATAGTTATACTATATTATGGTTTTCTGGTTCAAGTCCCCTATTTAGAGGGTTTGTAAAGAAGAAGTATGTATTGTGATAAGCAAAGTTTTGTGTACTGTTTTAATGTTGCGTGAATTTAGTAGGACTAGAGAGGATTTGGCCAAATTGTATTTAGTTTCTCAAAAGGTTGAAGTCTGTAACGAGTTATGAGAAGTTTCTGATAGTTTAGGAGTTTAAAGCATCTTCTAGATATGCTAATGAAATGTAGTTTGACGTTTGAACAAACTTCAAATTATTGTCTGCATTCATAAACTGGAGAGTTTCACTTCTCCGCCTAAGTGTTAGTTAACGAGGGATTTAATATTATCATCTTTTCTTCTAACATGGTTAGTACTGACGTTAGCACAGACAAGCATTTAAATGTAGGCTATTTAGTTTAAACTATTTTATTGTTATTATAAATTGGAGTGACTTGCCTACTAACCCGGAAATAAATTATCAAGGAATTTATATAAGAAATAAGTACTGATATCTACACTACTTATTTCTTATTCTAAGGATTGGTAATTTAATTATTTTAATTTTAAATCAGTTATTTTAGTAACAATTAAAAATGATATAACAACAAAAAGTTAGGACGTTACATTTGTTTCAACTTCTTTTATTCATAAGGAGAAAAGGGATTTTGTAAGAATTAAAAAAAAAACACTTGAAGATTTATCAAAATCTAAAGTGATGATATAAAAGTCTTTGAGAAGCTTAGAGTAGTTTAAATTGGCGTTAATGCCTTGCAGCTACAGATATTTTTTGGAAAGTCAGTGTTATGGTCATGAAGTATCATGAAGATACTGAGTAAGCCTAATAGAGTAAATCTATCTTTATAGATTTCGAACAGCTTAGCAAATATAAAAAAAGTTTTAGTCAATTTAAAAATCTAGAACAAAATGTTTTTGGAAATCTTAGTAAGATGCTGGAGAACCCTACTTTTTTAATTTTTTAGAGGGTATAAAGCTCTCGGAACTTTAGAGATTTTACTTTTTGTAAAATAGCTCTTATCTGTGCTTCAACGATGAAAAATACTAAAAAAAATAAATTTTAATTTTAAAGTTTTTTTTTAAATTTTTTAAAATTGTTTAGTTTTGAATTTTGAATATTAATCACTAATTGTGGTATAAAACATTAACTTCTTGATGAATTTTGTTGCAATTTTTTGTCAATTATTACTAATCAGTGGTTTAATAATAGAACATATTAAAAATTAAATTTTAATTTTGAATTATTTTTTTCGAAATTTTTAAAATTGTTCAATTATGAGTTTTGGAAATTAATTACTAATTGTGATATAAAACAAAAACAAATCAATGATTTTTGTTGTAATTTACTGTAAAATATTTCTTAACAATGCTCAGATATTTTGTTTCCAAATTGGTTTTACAAAAATTTCAAAATTGTTCAAGTTTGCAAGATATTAATCACTAATTGGGTATAAAACAAAAATTAATTGATGAGTTTTTTTAATTTAGAAGTCAAAGAAAAAAAATTTAAATTTGCACAATGAGATGAGTTGTATAAAGACGTTTCCGCACCGAATTGTTGCCCACGCAAAAAAGATCACTTTTCTTTTAGTGTTTTTACAATTCAAAACTATATAAACATAAATTTCCGTTTTGTATTTGGTTTGCGTAGATACCTGTAGATTCCAAAATGAGTAAAACCTAGCAAACGCCATAAACCAGCTCCTTCTTTTGAATTTGTATTTACAGAAATAAGTTAGACAAGTTTAACTAAACCCTTATGCTTAAACTTTTGGTGCTACAAATCAAATTGCAAAAAATTTATTTTTTGCTTGCATCTACCAAAATCATCTGTTTTGATTCTAAAATGCGAGCTAAAACGACAATTTAGAAGGCCAAGAATCAACAAATTATTTGCAATATTTAATTGGCTGTAAATTACAATTTTACATGACGTCTGGCTGCTAAAGCCTACTTTTGATCTTTGATACATTATATACTATAATAGATAGTTCTGCTTTGGTGTGTGCAAAATTTGGCGGTTAGTAAAGGGGTGTGAAGATGCATGATTGAGTGTCTGTAAATACTGCTGCAGTTGTTTGTTTAGAAGTAAAACAGACTAAAACAGCAAGTAAGTAAGTCACATCTGATTAAGTCAAAAATAATATCAACATTCTTATCACAAAGAGAAAAATTGAAAAACAAAATAAACCCAAAACTCACGGTACACTACCACATCTGTTGTTTGTAAATTAATTAATTATGCAAATATTACCCGATTGAACTTACAAATCAATAAAAGATAAACGTAAGGTAAGCAAACCTTTTATCTAAAAGAATTTTATAAAATGCTGAGCCTTATTTCACAGATTTTTTATAAACAGATTAATTTTTTGTGCAACAAATTTTAAGTACTCTTCATAAAAGGTGTTTTTTAAAAGTATAAAACTTTGAACTAAAATGAAACTCATAAAAATCATGTTACTGCTTAAATATGATTTGGGGCATATAGGCGCCGCGCCGCGGCTGGTTTAGATAAAGTGCTATCCGAAAGCCCAATTTTTGACCACTTTTTAAAGCAGCCAGAGCCGTATATCGGCAATACGGCGGCAAATGTTGACTTCCAGCTGATCCAACGTCGTTGGTTTATTGGCGTACACATATCCCCACAGCAAGTAGTCTATAGGTGTGATATCTCACGACCATGGAAGCCAATTTACGAGTCCGTTACGTAAAACTATGTAGCCAGCAAATATTTCATGCAATAAATTGATTGTGTCGCGCACTGTGTGGCATGTTGCGGCGTCTTGTTAAAACCAAAGCTTCTCCACATTAACACCATTTAACTGAAAAACAAAAAAATCAGTAATCATTGATCAATAGCGCTCTCCATTGACTGTCACGTGTTGGCCGGCCGGCTATATTTCATTAAAGATCTTTTAAAAAAATATGGGTCAATAATTTTACCAGCTCATAAAGCCACGCTAAACAATGTGTTTTTGTGGATGTAACGACGTCTCAATAATGACTTCTGAGTTTTCCTCTTTCCAAATCCGGCAATTTTGTTAATTACGTAGCCATTGAGCCAAAAGTGAGTTTCATTGCTGAACAAAATTTTTTGATAAAAATTAAAATCAAGAACTATCTTGTTTTCGGCCCATTCTCCAATCGTACGATGCATATAATAGTCACGCGGCTTCAGCTCTTGCACAAGCTGTATCTTGTAAGCTTGTAAACCAAGATCATTTGCAAAATTTTCCATAAAGTGGATGGCTACAGCTCCAATTACTGTGCACGATGGCAAATCAACTCATTCTGATCCTCCTCAAAACTTCGCTCCACAGCTGCAACCACTTCTTCGGTGCGCACTGTATCTGCAGAGACGTTGCAGATGCACATTATCAAACAGACTATGCGAAGTGCAAAAACGATCCATAGTTTTCCGAATAACTTACTTGGATGGACAATTATGTCAATCTTAAAACTGACGTAGTGTACGCTAAGTTTTGCAAATTGAATTACAACTTTTAAAGTAAATTTGCACAATTTGTAACAAATTTTGGCAAAAGTCTACTAAACAGCTGTCACCTATCAAATTGACTGTCACTAGAAACAGTGTTGCCAGGTCAAAAAATAAACCTCTACATTTGGGACATGTTACAAGAGTCAATATTTCAGCCTAAAAATTTGCCAGTTAATATTAGAGAACTATGACAAAAAGAAATAACCAATTTTAAGTAACTGCAGCAACCACTCTTTACTAACATGTTCTATGATTTGCAAATAAAGTTTATTTTTGCCGTACCGTACAATACTTCAAAATTTATTTCAAAAAACAAACAAAGTTCAGAAACAAAACAAGTTTGTTCAACTTTACTCTTTAGAAAACCTCACAAAAACGAAATTTTATTTTAAATTAAAACACCGTTTAATACAAACTTTTCCCTATCTAAAATCAACATATCTTGAGCTGTATTTCAGGAAAAAATGTTTGCTTTTTTGTGTTGAAACCCATTGAGTTTTCTTAAATACTATTACAAATTTTTGTTTCAGAGTTTTTTTGCAAAACTGGCGAAATACTTTGGACGCTGTTTTTAGAGAAAAACTTTTAGCAATTTGTCCAAAATTATTAAAACTACAGCGTATTTTTGTTAATAATTTACAACTGAGATCAAATAAAACTTTAAATTTGCAAATATTGCAACAATTGTCCGCTTTCAACTTGTCATGACAAAAAAAAAACTACAATTAACCAAACATCTCCTCTTAATAAACGGCGTTCACTACTGAACAAAACTAACCAACCTAAAACTATTATTTTTAACCATAACAAGGGCGGTGCGAAATAACACAAAACCACAAGTGGATTCAACCCTCCAATTTCTTCTGGCGCGTGACCACCGTATGCTCAAAGATCTTAGAATCAAGTTCAGAAGTCAAACGCTGATGATACAACACTTCTATACTTTTTAAAGTTACCAAAATTGGTTACTTTAAGGTTACAAAAAGCCACTGTCAACTTCGAAGAATAGTTAGACAAATGGCAAGTCAAAATTAATTCAAGAAATGGCAAAGCTGTTCTCTTCACACGGCGACAAATCACCCCTGATGCAAGTATTCTTCTTAATGACGTTCCCATATTGTGGTTCAATACTGCAAAGTGTCTGGAGATTACTTTTGACAGGAGATTCACGTACAAATTGCACGTGCAGTCCATTCTTGATAAAGCCAGAATGACAAAAAATCGAAATAGTAGCATGTCAACACAGAACAAAACCTAGTTCTACACATCTATCATTAGTCCCATGCTCACTTACGCGTCTTCAGTATGGGGAACGGCAGCAAGTTGTCACCTCAATCGCCTCAAGGTCTTCCAAAGTAACACTTTAAGGATGCTCCACAAAGCTTTATGGTATGTCCAAAACAGGGTTACCTCCGTTGTTCCACCACATCAAAACGTTGTCCGTAAAGTACTTTTATAATCTCGCGAGTTGTCTTAACCTTGATTTCGCTCAACTCGCCGAGCCAGACATAAATCATTTTTTCTATAAACAACCGGTAAATCAAGTAACCGTACCCCACAGCCTATAGAGTGTAATGTCATCATCTTCAACATCCCAATCTCCAAACGAAAGGTACAGGGTGCGGCAAGGAAACTTGCTAATTTGAAAAGTTAATAAAAAAAAAAGTATTTGACATATCAATTTAATTCTTTTTTCATAGAATTTTTGTTTCAAATTGTTTTAAAAATTAAAAAAATGACGGCCCTCATTAGCAATACACTAATCTACCCGCTTTTTGAAGTTTTGCTCCACTCTTTTAAGCATACCGACGAGATTGATAGCAATGACTTGGCAAATGTTGTCCTTCAAGTGTTGCAGGGTCCGTGGTTTGTCATTGTAAACAATAGATTTGAGATATCCTCATAAAAAGAAGTCAAAAGGAGCCAAATCGGGAAAGCGCGCCGACCACAGTACGTCACCCCTCAAGGAGATTAGTCGCTTGTAGAAGTATTTTCTTAAAAGTTTCATTAAAATTCTCGTTATGTGTGCCGTGGCTCCGTCCTGCTGCAACCATACGTCTCCAAGTTTCATTTCTTCAAGTTTTGTAAGAAAAAATGCCTCAATCATTTCTCTGTAGCAAACTGCATTCACAGTAACAGTGTGTTCTTTTTCCTCGTAAATGCACACCACACAGTAACACGTTCACAATGAAGTGGCTTCTCATTAAGTTTACGAAGATTAGCACCACTCCAATAACGCATGTTTTGTTTGTTTACGTAGCCGGAAAAATGGAAATAGGCCTGATCACTGAAAAACACGAGAGCGTCGTAAAGCAAGTTAAGGAAATTCACATTGCAGTGTAGCAAGAAACAAAATTGCGTTCACTGAGTTCTTGCACCACAGCAAGTTTGTAAGAATAAAACTTGAGTTTGTTGTAAAAAATTCGTCTCACACTGCAATCAAAAATCTCCAGAGCACCTACTAGTTTGCGCGCCGAATGCCGGGGAGAATGCAAAAACGACAGCCTCATCCTTTCAACGTTTTCTGGGGTTCTGAAAGTCCGTTAACCTCCAAGCCCATTTTTTGTTGCACTGCCATTTTCCTTAAATGCGTCCACCCACACAACGATTAAATGCCGGTCAGAAACAGGACCCGTAGGATAAATATTGAACCGAGTTTAGAAGGCATGTTAGGTGGCAACCACCAAACGGCCATTGGAAAAGTAAGCTTTGACCTCAAACGCACGCTTTTCTTTTGTCCAACGCATGACGACAATTGGCTTAAGCGGTAACACAACTTCAAAACCCCCTCTTTCAAATGAGATCTTCCCTACCTCTTTCTAACCACGTCTCGCTCATTAGCGCTCAATTCAAATCAGCAAATGTCCCTGCCGCATCTTAAAGATAAACTGTAAGATTTCAAACTTCTAGGTACTTACAGATTGGGTGGGCTTTAGTTGGTAGGCGTTTCCAAAAAGGTAAATCTGACACGTCCTGTGAACGTAAAGTTTTAAGAAAATTTCCCACTCAAGCCAGAAAAAAAATGTTCAAAAGTCCAAAAACCAATCTCTAGTAGTACTGCAACTGAGCTAAAGCTTATTGCACAAGCCCCGTTAAAGCCTTAGCAACAACTAGGCCATGAATAATTCACAGTTGCTTTAACGGCCTATACTTTTTTAAGAAACATAAAGCTACTATCACCATCACATCTGATCGGGATATTAAAATGCTCAACAATGTTTTGGTCTTAAAACTAGAGGCGTCATTTCAAGTCCATACCTTGTCCGCAAAATCCATAAAATCAATTTTTTGTTTCTAGTAGACTGAGCAAAAAGGAAAACTATATTGATGTAAATTAGTTGGAAAATATAAATTTGTTTTATGTATTTGAGTTTTAAGAATCTAAAACAAAGAAAAAAAAATGTTTTTTTGTTTTTTTTTATAATTACAAAATATATTAT
Organism: Tachinus rufipes; assembly: GCA_963932245.1. Lineage (NCBI taxonomy): Eukaryota > Metazoa > Arthropoda > Insecta > Coleoptera > Staphylinidae > Tachinus > Tachinus rufipes. The sequence continues at coordinate 11,659,931 of OZ010746.1, read as the reverse complement.
ATACACACTAGAGTGGGGCTTATATTTTCCAATTAATTTACATCAAAATACGTCACTTTAGCGGTTATAAAAATTATGAATGAATGAACTATCCCATAGTAACAGCCACCACCATTCAATATTTTTTAAATATTATTTGTTAATTAAATAGTCAAACGCCATGCACCAAGTCCCCTATACATATTTATTTATTTAACACATAGTAACATACCAACACAATACATGCGTGTTCTTGCCAACAACTGACGTCACACGGTGTGTATGATTATGTTAGCTTCATCGCGTCGGCAAACAGCGTGTCTATAAATGTATATGTTTTAAGACCAATACCACTAAGTAAAAAAATGTTAAAAAACTCTAATACATTTGTGCCATCTCTAAATATTGCTTTCTAATATTCTTTCACTCAAAGCTATTACATACTTATATCCTTATTGCAAATCATAAAATTCAGTGAAATAGATTTAATTCCCTTACTCAAAAAATATTTATTTCAATTTGTTTTCTGTAATAATCTAGCAAAAAATATTTGCTTTTTTATTAAGCCACCACTCAACAAAGCGCTGCTCCTGATCATAATAAGCATTACTCAATTAATTTAGCCATTTTTTGATAATTATATGTAAAAAAGGTTTTATAAAGAACTTATTAAGCTTTGTGCAGTAGACTGTAAACCATTTATAGATTTTTTACATTGTAAATGTTCTTTCTATAATATCGTTGTAGACACTGATTAGAATAATATTATTATGTTTTATTATTAGCATACATTTTTTACTTAACAACAATTTCATACAAATTCCACTAAAACATAAACTATAACTATATAAAATTTTACCCTCACCCCATTTATACCCCTACCATCGTCAGTATAAAATTGGACAAGAAAAAATAAATAAACAGAATGATCTCAAAGTGACCTACAAATGCCGACACAACGGGGTTACATAACATTGAAGCAGGATCGATAATTTTCGGAAATAAAAACTGGGAGAACTAATTTGATGTTGGAGTAGCAAAGATTAAATAACTTTTGTAGAATTATGTGAAAACAATTATATTGTTTAATAAAATAATTTAAAAATATTTAAATATTGAATGGTTGAGGCTGATACATGTTTGAACTCCATTATAACATTTATAATAAAATACAAATAGTGTGAAGGTTCTAGTATATGATTTAAGGTTTAGTAAATGTAACAGTGTAATATGGTAATTGTGTAATGTTGTAAAGGTAAAAAAAAAAGTGGCAATGATGTAATCTCGATGCATGTGTGATGAAGGGTATCGGACATTGTAAAAATGTATGCGATTTATGGTTTTGTAATTGTAATTGTGTAAGGTATAATTGTGTAATTGTGTAATGATGTAAATGAAAAGTTAAAGTAAAAGTGGAATTATTTTTTACATAAAGTAACCCCGATGCTTGTGTGATAAAGGGTATCGGAAATGGTAAAAATGTATGCGATTTAAGGTTATGTAATTGTAATTGTGTAATGGGTAATTGGGTAACTGTGTAATTGTGTAAAAGTAAAAAAAAAAGCAAAAGTGCCAATACTTGTTACATGATGTAACCCTGATGCTTGTGTGATAAAGAGTATTAAAAATTGTAAAAATATATTCGAATTAAGGTTATGTAATTGTGTAAAGTGTAATTGAGTAATTGTGTAATAGTGTAGAGTTAAAAAGAAATTAAAGTAAAAGTGGAAATACTTTTTACATGATGTAACCCCAATGCTTGTGTGATAAAAGATATCGGAAATGGTAAAAATGTATGCGATTTAAGGTTATGTAATTGTAATTGTGTAATGGGTAATTGGGTAGTTGTGTTATTGTGTAAAGGTAAAAAAAAATTAAAGTAAAAGTGGCAATACTTTTTACATGATGTAACCCCAATGCTTGTGTGATAAAAGGTATCGGAAATTGTATAAATGTATGCGATTTAAAGCTGTGCAATTGTAATTGTGTATTGGGTAGTTGGGTAAACGTGTAATTGTGTAAAGATTAAAAAAAATTAAAGTAAGAGAGTTGATGCTTTTTACATGATGTAACATCGATTCTTGTGTGATGAAGGGTATCGGAAATTGTAAAAATGTATGCGATTTAAGGTTATGTAACTGTAATTGTATAAAGTGTAATTGGATAGTTGTGTAATTGTGTAAAGGTAAAAAATAAAATTAATGTAAGAGAGTTAATACTTGTTACATGATGTAACCTCGTTGCTTGTGTGATAAAGGGTATCTAAAACTGTAAAAAATGATTTGTATTTTGTAAAATTGTTGGGACAATGTAGGGTCTTTTATTAAAACCAAAAATATTGATGTATACATATAGATTTTGAGTTGGTACATGAAAATTATCACATCAGAAAAACCCTTATTTTGTTGTATGCGCAATAGTTGACAGTTTTTGAGATTTCTGTCAAGTGTGTTCCAATACAGGAATTGTAATATAAAAAAAAAAAAAATATGACATTTATACTATTACTCAGTATATGAATAAATATCAGGACAGAAAAACCCTTGCTTTTATTGATGTGAATAGTTGAGACAGTTTATAGTATTACTGTCAAGTGTGTTTCAATACAGGAATCTTTATATAAAAAAAAGTAATTTTTTTTTTGTATACTATTACCCAGTATAGGAATAAATATAGAGTCAGAAAAACTCTTGTTTTATTTGATGTACAATAGTTGAGACAATTTTTAGGATTTCTGTCAAGTATGTTCTAATAAAGAAATTTTGACATCTATACTATTATCCAGTATAGGAATCAATATTGGAGCAAAGAAATCCTTGTTTCATTTGATGCGCAATAGTTGAGACAGTTTTTAAGATTTCTGTCAAGAATGTTTTTGATTATATGAACTAATATAAAAAACCTTAATTTTTGAAGCAATGCAAGTGTTTCTAAATATTTGATCAATACCTGAAGATTGTTGGGGAATGTTTTAAATTATTTTACATTAACTGTAAGTTTGTTGAAGTAATTTCCAGTAACTGTTTGTTAGTGAGTGTTTCTATTTTTGAGTAGCAATAGATAGTTTCTTTTGCCTGTTCGTATGGAGCGTATATGAATAGTGTTTTTAAATGCCCTTGCAAGGTTTGTTTGTTTGTTTGGAGTAAAAAAGTAAAGAACGTGTTTCTAAATATTTGTACCTGAAGTTTGTTGGGGGAGTGGTAAAATTTTGTGGGAAAATGTTTTCTAATTTTTGATTGCAAACATCTCGCTTTTTGCTTAACCCTGTGGAGCTGTTTTTTTGAAGAATGTGATAGTATTTTTGCCTGTCCCTGCATGGCTAACTTGTTAGGAAGGAAGCCGCACATGAGTAGTACCTACCCTATTTTATCTGAAAGTGTTTTTCCAATTATTTTATAATGCCGTTAAGTTTGTCGAGGAGTGTTATCTTATTATTTTATAACACCGGAAAGTTTGTTGAAGAGTGTTTTTCCAATTATTTTATAATACCGGAAAGTTTGTCGGAAGCGTTTCCGCACATGAATAGTATTTTTCGACTGTCCCTGCGGGGCTAGTTAGTTGGAGGCGGTATTGCATGTGGATAGTGTTTTTCGACTGTCCCTTCGACTTGTCTGGGGGAAGAGGTTTGTTAAGGGATATTTTTAAATTTTGGGCGGCAAACCTTAAAGTAAAAAAAGTTTGTCAAATTTAAAAAAAAAAAAACTGCAATTTTTAAAATTCATAGTAAAAATATTTGAAAAAAATAAAATATTTTTTTAACAGGTCAAAATGACGCGTAGGACCAACTTATTACACACAGATGGAAAGCTCTTGATAAACCCTATCCAAAAAAAAATTGACAAAAGTTGAACCGTTTAAAAATGGCGGCTAATAATGTCAATTTTTGTTTTTACCCTAAAAATAAGGGTAACATTTTTTAAAAAATATTTTGAATTTTTAATCTAATACCTTGTATTATTCTAAAAATAATAAAATTTACCCAAAGTCTCTACTACCAACCGTTCTCAAGTTATGTATTTTTTAGTGCAAAAAGTTGAAAAATTGTTGAAAAAATTTAGGGGTGCATTTTTTACCCTCGCCGATTTTGATGAAAATCATATTTCTGACTAATTTGGGTATGAGAAACACAAACCTGGTAATTAACAACCTAAAAAAAAATTTTCCTTGTTTTTTTCAAAAAAAAATTGTCATTTTTGAAAATTCAAAAAAAGCAAAAATTTAAAATTTTAATGCAACAAATTATAAAGGCACTCCTGCTCTATCGAAAGAGACTATGCGCAACTCTCTATCTCAAAAACTGTAGAAAGAGTAGGCTTTTGCGTAACACTACTTTTTGCCAAAAATTGGTGTTTTTTTGACCTTTTACGAACCGCCACTGGTTTAATTGTCCAAATATCTAAAAATTATAAGAATAAAATTTTGTAGACAAAGGACGTATCTTTCATTTGAGACTAAGTGTTTTTTACGTGTCCGATTTAACCAGTGGCTTACTCTCAAAACCATCTTAAAAATGCTGTTTTTGGGACGCCACTGGTGAAAAATAAGGAGCTAAATCAAAATTCTGTCAGGTCGGCGCGATTAAAAAAGTTGAAAAATTTCAATCAATTAGTATTTATTTTTTACGTAAAATGAAAATTAGAGGTACATATCCGAGGCTCAAGTTTGCATTTTTGTAAAAACACAATTTTTGACTTTAAAATAAACAAACTTAGTAACGCCACTGAACAAAAAAATTTAAAGTTAGATATAAAAAAGAGCTTCTTAAAAGAAACTTTTTGGTTTATATCCCACCCTCCTAACATTAAAACTACCCTTGTTATTTCAAATCTACGTTTATTGGGAAAAAATTCTCACGCCGCTACTGATTTTTTGAAAAATACGCGGTTAGTCTCAAATTGCAGTTTAATAGCTGTTAAATCCGAAAATTTATGTGCTCTATCTCGGCCGTTTTTAAAAAAGGGTAAAAAATGGCCTCAAACATAGGTAATTTTGGAGGTACCTGAAGGTGAGTTTTTGAAAAAGTTTAAGGGTAGTTTTTGAAAAAGTAAATGTATAGCAGGAAGTAAAGAGAGTCAAAAAACTAAAAAAAAAATATTAAATTTTGACAACAATCGGTATCAATTAATTAAAAAGTGCGTTTTTGGCAAAAAACAGCCCTTTCAAAAATCGCAGGGGTTGTATTTTTAGAAAGGTAGTTTTAAAAAAAATATCCCAGTGTTAAAAAGTTGAAAAAAAATGTAAAACAAAATTATTCCGATAAATAACGAAATGAAAATTGTTTGAAATTTGGGAAAAAAAAAAAATTTACTATGTCCGCTCGTGCTTTTAGAGGCGGGGTTGAAAATGATTTTTGAGGGTAGATTTTTAAAAATTCAACATGTTTTACGGACCTGTGGGAAAAATTTTCAAGCAATATTTCCACGAATAAAAAAGTTACAGCCGTTTCAAAATGAAAAAAATAATGAAATTTTTTTTTTGATTATGGGGGCCCCATTTGGTGAGGGGGCCCCATTTGGTGAAGGGGGCCGAATCGCACCCCGACAAAAAATTCCATGTAGAAAATCTATAGTTGGAGATCGTGTAAAAATTTCAGATCGATCGGTTGAAAATTGTCAATGTTGAGAGAAGATAGTTGACAGTTTGTCGTTGGCTGTCGCCCCAAATCGGCAAAACTGAAATAGTAATAGCAGTCCCGTAACAAAAAATTATGTGTGGTGAAACAATTGTAGTATTACAATAAATCTTTTTTGAACCTTCACACCATGATGAGACAAAATATGTAAAGATTAGTTGACGCATCATGGATTCATGCATGTAAATGTGAGCTGAAATTGAACCAAGGACAAGTAAGAAATTGCATTACACAAACAACTTGTTTGCAGGATCATAACGTGATTGGTTTTAACGATTTTTCTCTAGGGATTGCAACAATTTTTAATAAATAAACGTTTCACTACCTGGCAATAACTAGAAAATATTATATATTTTGGTATGAATATGTATATTATACTACGAGGGTAAAAAGTAATAGTATGAAAATGTATGTTATACTACGAGGACTCTCCGGAAAACAATTTCCTATTGTGGCTGGTAAAAATTAATTATATAAAAATGTATGTGATAGTAAGAAGAGAACACGGAAAACATTTTTTTAGTGTGCCTAGTATAAATGTATATTATACTACGAGGGTAATCTGAAAAACTTTATATTGCGGGTGCGGAAAGTCTTGGAAAATTTTCAAAATTTAAAGAAAAAAAATATTTATTTGTGAAAACTTATTCTTTAGACAAATTTGAAGAAAAAAGAACGTAATAATTTTTACCTAAAAATGCAATTATGACTACAAACGATCAATAAAGAAAAATTTAAGCCTTTTCGCTATTTTTAAGTATTTCTGTGAATACATTGTAAGATATCTCGGAGCGTAGCACACGGCACATCTTTTGCACATATAAAAGCACGTTTTTATCCATTATCCGTCATCTTTTTTTTTTTTTTTTAAACGCCTTCTAACTGTTAGAAACAAATCAAATACTAGAAAAGTACTATCAAAGATTCATAATTAACTTAGACAACAGACCCGTAAACCTAAAATGAAAACTTTTAAAAATCCACATGTGTAGGCAAATTACTTAGAGGTTGTTAACCAGTTTACATAGCAACACCAGAGTAGCAACCACCAAAAACCTGATGACCTTAAGCCAAACCCAACAAATGTAGGCCAAAATACTTTGGGCTAAGCAATCAGACACTAAAATCTAAAACACCAAAAATGTTACACTTTAAAAGAATCGGTCACGTTCTAAAATTTTGACAAACTAACTATTATGGTCATTGCCTTACCATCCATAGAAGAAAACATGTTCTCAACTGAACCAGTTGTAAAGAGTTGAATGGAATCAATTTACCCAAAGATGCACCTAGATAGAGTCCAAAACTGAATATCACTGCTAATCATCCAGAAAATAAATAAGTAAGAAGTATCCTTTAAACTGCATGCAACTCACTCTAAATGACCACAATCTTGCCTACCTATATTTGTTAGTCTTAACTATGTATCAAGTGTACGGAACAAAAATTTTCTTTCGCTCAAACCACTGTACTTTCTCTACATGACAGTTTTTTTTTTTTAATTTTTCCAATAAACAATTTTCTAGTAATAAGCAAAAATTTTTTTTTTTTGGATTTTTTACATTTTTTGATCGTTTGTAACTCTTCAAGGTTGCATTTTTAAGAAAAAAACAGTAAAAAACTTTTTTTCAAATTTGTTCAAAAAAAAAATTTCTTAAATTTTGAAAATTTTGCAGAACAATTTTTCTATTTAAAAAAAAAATACGGGTATTTTCTTTTCTTCTCAAATATGGATAAAAACGTGCTTTTATATACGACGATCCGAGAAATCTTAGAATGTATCCACAGAAATAATTAAAAATTTGAAATTTAAGTTTTCTTCATTTTTAGATCGTTTGTAACTTTTCAGGATAGCAATTTTAGAAAAAAATTGTTAGGAATTTTTTTCTTCAAAATTGTTCAAAACATAAGTTTTTACAGCCAAATTTTTTTTTCGTAAAATTTTGAAAATTTTGCAAAAATTTAAAAGGCTTTATTTTATAAAAAAAAAGATGATAAGTATTTTTTTTCAAATATAGAAAAAACGTGCTTTTATATGTGCAAAAGATACTCTAAAAATTTCAAAAAATACCGTGCACTACGATCCGAGATATCTTAGAATGTATCTACAGAAATAGTTAAAAATTTGAAATTTAATTTTTTTTCATTTTTTGATCGTTTGTAACTTCTCAGTATGGCATTTTTAGAAAAAAATTATGAAGTACTTTTTTTTCAAAATTATTCAACAAATAAGTTAAACTTTTGTTAATTTTTTTTTCCTTAAATTTTGAAAATTTTGCTGAAATTTAAAAAACTTTAAAAAATAAAAAAAAATACAAATATTTTTTTTTAATATATATATATAGATAAAAATGTGCTTTTGTATGTGCAAAAGATACTCTAAAAATTTCAGGAAGTTCCTTGCACTACAATCCGAAGTATTTTAGAATGTATCTACAAAAAATTGTGAAATTTAAGCTTTTTTCGCTATTTTTATGTATTTCTGTAGATACATTCTAAGATATCTTGAAGCGTAGTTCACAACACTTCCTAAAATTTTCATCCATATTTGAGAAAAAGAAAATACCCGTCATCTTTTTTTAAGAAAAACTGTCTTTTAAAATTTTGCAAAATTTTCAAAATTTAAAGAAAAAATTTTTTGCTGTAAAAAATGATTCTTTGAGCAATTTTGAAAAAAATAAGTTTGTTACAGTTTTTTTCTAAAAATGCAACCCTGAGAAGTTACAAACAATCAAAAAATTTATAAAAATCCAAAAAATTAATCTTTTCAAATTTTGATTGCTTATTACTTTAAAATAGCATTTAAAAAAAAATCTAACAAAAATCAGGGCTCATGTAGAAAAAGGCATTTTTAATGGTTTAGCAAAATCAAATTTTTGTTCCGTACACTTGACTCAAACAATCTTTTATACCGTTAGGTATAGGCAACCACACCGAGCCACAGAAAATAAAGGTTAGACGTCTATATAAAGTAACAAACCATTTTGAGAAAGAACGCTACGTTCTGCATCAGTTTGTTGGTTACCCATCCAAGTCTTTGACAACTTGGTCGTTGTTTAGCTTTTGTTAGCGCTGTTAATCATACATCTCCTTTCTGCCGTACTGCAAACCGTAAGTCCCAACTACAATCCTTATCTGGTACACCAAATCACTAAGAAAATATGCTAAGTCTACTGTCAACAAAACCGCCACTAAAAACAAGTAAACTACCAACTGCGTTTTTGCAAAAACAAAAAACTGTAGTATTGGGTACTTAACTAACTTTGTTTTGCTTAATAGTTGTAGTGTTTATGTTGCAATATAACATAAACGGATTTTACTTTATAGTCTAAGATTGAGCGCAGGAACAATGTGGATCAATTTTTTTGCTATTAATTTGTAAGTACGTGCAAGATAAAGGGATAAAAAAGAAGTCATAGCGGATTATGTTTGATTTATAGTTAAATTTTCAATTGCAATTTTTGTTGAGTTTTTTTGCTATCAACTAGAATTATGTTTTCAGTCATCCGCGGGAGTTTTGTAAAAAAAAAACTGTTACAATAAATCAAACTAAACGTTTTTTTTAAATTGTTTTTCCTACAAATAAAAGAAGATTGTTACGGCCGATACGTCTAATTGTATAAAAAACTTAGATCAAAATCCACCCAAACGATTAAGAAATAAAGTGTGACTATCGACTGCTGCTGGCATAGGTTTTTCTAAAAAATTTCCGTTTCCAAGAAAATAGAGTCTTTTATGTTTGCAAGATTAAGCTTGACCTGTCAAAATCTACGCTGAAAATTGTAATATAGGCATCCGAAAAACAGTTTGTTTTTTAAAAAGAAACAGTGCACGTATTGACGCCAAAAACTCAAATTTTGTTTTTTGTTTTGTTATTTGACTAGACGTTATTCTTAGAACCTGAAAATATTCAGATTTTTTTGCCAAAGTCGTTCAATAAATACTGGCGTTGTCCGTTAAATAAATACCTTTTTGGTTTAGCTCTAAGTCATTTTTGTCGACCTATACTTGACTACGCTATAATGTCCCAACCAATTTAACAAAAATTTCCTCTTTTTCAAAAACGCAAAAAAAACACCTAAAAGTCCGCCCTACAAAGTTGCGATTTCTTAAGTGTTAAAAATTAATATTTGACCGCAATGTAGCCAAGTTTCTTTAAAAGTACAAAGCCCAAAAGAATTTAATATTTGCAACACTAACTATTTGTTTTGTTCTGTTATACTTCTGATTTGTGCACTGTGCTGATTTACATAACACGGTATCCCAATTTAGATTTCATTAAACCATTTTTTCTTCTTTGTTGTAGTTTGCAGATTTTTTATCTGATTGTAGGTCAAAAACTTACAATTTTATCAAAACATTTATCAGTTATTCTAAGAAACATGCATTTAATCTGTCGCTTTGCGATTGTAAGCACCATCTATGAATCTAACGTAAAAACGTTAATTAGAATCAATAGCTCCTTAATTGACCTTAAGTCAACAAGTTAAAGAGCTAACAGCCGCTCTATCAAAATTATCAGCTCCAAATAACGTTTTAACCGGAAATCTAAGTTGCGAAGCATACGAAAAGGTCATTGTAGAATGTCACGAACGAGAAAAGCGGTCTACAAATATTATCATATTTAATGCTCCAGAAAATAATACATCTGACGGCAATGTTCTAGCTTCAGTTTTGCCGATATTAAAGTCTATTGTACCTGCACTGCCAACAATTTATCAAGCTGTCCGTCTTGGAAGACCGTTAAATAATAAACCACGCCCCATTAAAGTAATTTTTACTAGCAGGACAGACGCTGTAAAAGTATTAAAAGAAGCAAAAGAGTTGCGTAGTTCTGCTACATATAACAAAATTTTTATTAATTCCGACAAAACTCCCCAACAACAAGAGTACGAAAAAATTATTCGTGCTTCTTTAAAATCTCGCATTGATAACGGCGAAAAAAACCTTTATATTAAGTATATAAACGGTACTCCTACAATACTTGTACAAAAAAACTAACATTGTCCCAACAGAATGAATTAGTAGCTCATTTTTACTATCAAAACACACAAGGATTAAACACAAAAACACAAACTTTTTTTGATAGCGTATGTTCTTCTAATTTTAATATTATAGCAATAAGTGAAACCTGGTTAAAAGACGGAACGCTCAGTAGGGAACTATTTCCAGAAACTTATTTTGTGCATAGAGTTGATCGTACACGATGTAAAGCTGGTGGTGTTTTAATTGCTGTTGATGATGCTACTGCACAATGCATTCCAATTACTAATGCGCACTGTCCAATTGTTAAAATAGATTTTTCCGCAGCTACCATTCATTTTCATAAATACAAGCTAACTCTTTTAATAATTGTTTGTTATATACCACCCTCTCAATCAACAACTGTACATGAAGCATTTTATGAATTTATCGAAGAAAACTTTGATATCAGCACTAATACAATTATTGTAGGCAACTTTAATATTCGTAAACTTCAACAATCACTGTCTGGTCATCATCCTGATCAGTTAAGCAGTAACTTTTTAAATTTCTTAAACTATAACAATCTTTTGCAACATAATAATATTCTAAATACTAATGATAGAACACTTGACCTTGTTTTAACGTCCTCTAATATTAAATGTTCACTTTCACGTTGTTATTCCCCATTTGTAATTGAGGATACACGCCATCTAGCTCTTGCTTTTGACATTAAAGTTTCTACAACTACTAATTTGCGGTTTTGTCCACAACAGACATACAAATATTGTTTTAAAAAAGCTAACTTATCCAACTTGTACACTGCTTTTCTTGACACTGATTGGTCATTAGTGTATGCTGAGACAGATGTTGACGTATGCTGTGATAAGATTTACCAAACAATATCAAAAATATTGGACAAACATGTTCCAAAGTCAATTCCACGTAAATCGTCGTCTAGATATCCTCGGTGGTTCAGCAATGATTTATGCAAACTTCTTGGCAAAAAAAAGCGTTACCACAAGTTATATAGTCAACATAAAACCAATTATTATTGGCTAAAGTATTTGAACCTTCGAGGAGAAACAAAACGCCGTATTTCATTGGACAGAAAAATGTTTACTACTGCAGCTGAAGCAAAATTGAAAAACGATCCAAACCAATTTTGGTCATACATTAATTGCTTGAAAAACAGTTCAAGAATTCCATCATTTATGATTCATAATAGAATTATGACGTCAAACCAACAAGAAACCGTAAACTCATTTGCAGTGTTTACAAAACTTCAAATCTTCCATCAAATTCTAATTCCGTCAACAATACTATTCCATTTGGAATTAAATCCATATCATCCGATGAAGTTGTGCAAGCTTCTAAACGTCTAAAAGCAAAATACACGTCAGGTCCTGATGGCATTCCTTCTTTCTTAGTCAAAGACTGCGCTACTGTCTTAGCCAATCCACTACATTATTTGTTTAACTTAATATTAAAAACTTCAACTTTTCCAAAACTATTAAAAATTGCCCGTATCAGCCCAATTTTTGAAAAAGGGAAACAAAGAAGACATATCAAACTATCGTCCAATTGCTTTAATTAACAACTTTGCCAAAGTTTTTGAACGGATAATATCAGAACGGCTTTATTTTGGAGTAAAAAGTCTAATATCAGATAACCAGCACGGTTTTGTTAAGAAGAGGTCTACTGCGTCAAATTTGCTATGTTTTACAGAATTTGTTTCCACGTCGCTTGATATGCGACAACAAGTGGATGTAATATACACTGATTTCAGTAAAGCATTTGACACATTAGATCACGGGATTATAATAGATAAACTACGTGTTGTTGGCAGCGATAACAATCTTTGTAATCTATTACAGTCATATCTTAATGACAGATTGCAGTATGTTGAGGTTTTAAACTTCAAATCCGCTAACTATCCAGCACTTAGTGGTGTTCCCCAAGGGTCCAACTTAGGGCCATTAATTTTTATCATTTTTATTAATGATATTTGCAAAACCTTAAAAAATCAATGTCTACTATATGCTGACGATTTAAAAATATTTTCTACAATTTCATCTATGGCAGATTGCATATCCCTTCAATCTGACATTCAAATGTTATCTATGTGGTGTAAAACGAACTACTTGCAACTAAATATATCAAAATGCTGTACGATGACATACTCTCGCAAAAAATCAAATATAGTTTTTGATTATGCCATTGACAACCAACCTTTATCAACAATTACAACCTACAAAGACCTTGGTGTGCTGTTCGACAATCAATTAACATTTAATAGTCACATAGACAATATTGTCAACTCAGCATTAAAATCGCTAGGATTTATTATTAGGTCAGCAAAACCATTCTCTAATAAAGAATCTTTGCACGTACTCTATTTTGCTTTTGTCAGAAGTAAATTAGAGTATTGTAGTACGGTGTGGTCTCCTTACTACGCAATCTATTCCTATGCTCTAGAAAAAGTTCAAAGACGTTATTTAAAGTACATGTGTTACCGAGGAGATGGCCACTACCCGCCTCGTGGTCGTACAGATTATAACGCCCTATTAAGCCGTTTTGATTTTGACTCTCTTCAAGATCGTCGTAAAAGTGCTGATATATCGCTGGCCACTAAGCTGGTTTGCGGAGATGTGGATTGTCCAATCCTATTAAGCAGTTTGAACTTCCATGTACCAAGGCTAGCAGCTAGAAACCAACCAACATTTACTTGATTTAGGTCGCACAGTAATTTAGGACTAAATGCACCGATAAACAGAGTAATGAATGCTGTAAACTCCGTAGCGCCCAATCAAGCATTTTTTTAACCATTTTATTTTATATAATTTTTGTATATTTCTGTAAAACTTTTGTTTATTTTTTGTTCATTCATACTTTTTTTTTTTTTGTTTAGTCTTATATCATAACTTCTTTATTTAATTTTATTGTATCATAATTATTTTCTTTCCTTGTATCTATTTACCTATGTCTGTATATTATCTACTATTAGTTCTGTTGGGATAATAATTTAATAAATAAATAAATAAATAAATAAATAAATGAATAAATAAATAAATAAATTGATAACATTATTAACATAAAAATGTTGTGCTACATACATGGATAACTAAAAATTCTTGTAAATTTATCTATCGTTTTGCAATTGACAATTTATATCGTAGTACGCATATAACTAAATAAATTGCGATTGTTTGAATTGGATTGATGGGTCACGTACATAACCTAAAATTTTCAAATAAAACGCATTTCTACTATCAAAAAGCCTTTGCGCAGATTGTTCGATAGGCCTAAGATAACCTAACCTAACCTAACCTAACCTAACCTAACCTAACCTAACCTAACCTAACCTAACCTAACCTAACCTAACCTAACCTAACCTAACTTAACTTAACCTAATATAACCTAACCTAACGCTGAACAAAAAAACATAAAAAATCAATTTCCGCCGGCTTTGTGTCAACATCACAAGCTGATTCCCTCTAAAAACAATTTAAAGTTTAACCAAGCCTATCAAAACCGATTTTCTAGGCCTACGATAAACAACAAACAACAAGCAGCAACACGCACACCTTACAACAAAATATCTTCGACTAAGACTACGTCCAAAATCAAACTACCAATAAGTCTAAACTTGTTTGTTCTATTGCTAGAGAATGACCACACTTATAGTGTACTCAGAAAGCTAATAATAGCGCAATTTGCCAACAAATAAACTTAAAATTTACTTTTGGTAAAACCCATTGTGTGACAAAAATCAATGTTCTTCTAAAAATATAGAAATTGTTACAACCTTTGTTGGATTAAATAAAAAGTTTGACTAAAGATCTGCCCAAACGTTTCAAAATTAAAATGTAAGTAGGTGGTAGCTACTTACTTTTTCAAAAAAAAACCATTTTCATGATTTGGTTGAGAGTCAAAGCAAAAAATTACAGATTGCGCATCTGCAAACTATGGCTATTTGACGCCAAAAACTTTCTATATTTTCCTTTGTTTTTAAAACTAGTCAATAAATACCAGTAGCGTACGTCAAAAAACGCAAAAAATGCAAATATCTGCCAAGAGTTAACAAGAAATGGCACCGAGTCGCGGGTTTAAAAACTCAAAATTTCAGTTTCAGTCAGGGCTAAAATCATAAACATTAATTGCCAGTTTAGTGAGACGTAACTTTCAGGCTATAGACAAATTATAAAATGCAATCATGTATTTTTCCTATTCCTTAGAATTTCAAAAACGTGCGGAAAGTTCTTTTCAAATTTTTGAAGCAAAACTTTGTCATTTTTGCAGACCAGCAAAATGATTCTTTTGACAAAAATTTTTTTTTCTAATACCAAAACCCAATATTTTGACAAATTATCAAAAATAAAAATTGTGCCAGCTCCAAAAGTTTGAATTTCAATTAAAAACAAAGTTAAAACCAAATCTGTTATAACGCAACTATCTAAATTTACGACAAGTCGACAAGTAGTGCTTGCCCCGCTCCTCCTTTTTTTTGTGGATGTTTGAAATGGAATTGTTGTTATGTTTTTTGTGTTTTTCTACAACTCAAGTCAAATTAGCGGATAAAAAAAACACTGTTTATGAAAAACACAAATTGACAGTAAAATTTTATTGTAAGAAATTTTTTCAAAATGCTTTTTTTGAGTTGTAAAAATTGTGTAGAAGGTTGTTAAAAAATCACAGAAATAACTTTGTCAAATAAAGCTTTAAAATTAGAGTGTGCTAATGTAAAGGACTACCTAAAAATTGATAATAATAAATAAAACTCAAAATGCACCAAACTTTGACGGCGGTCTGTGCAATTTCAACACCAACCAAAACCAAATGTTGGCACTTAATTAACTAAAAATGTTCCTGGTTGTCACACTAACGTTTTATTCTTAGTCTAGCATCAGTCTTTAAACAGATTACATTGTAGCCACTAACAAGAAAAAAACTGCTTTATTTGCCAGAATCGCTACCAACCCACAAACATTTTTGGTCTAAGTTGAGCTACATGACTTTGGTCTACACCGCACACGTGCAATTTTAATCTTCATCTTCTTCATCAGCCTGTATTTATCCACTCCTGGACATAGGCCTCTTCCATATTTTTCCATGTATTCCGGTTTTGTGCATGGAGCATCCAGTTCTTCCCCGCTCGTCGCTGAATGTCATCTCGCCATCTTAGCATGGGTCTGCACGAAATGATGAAAAGTGGACTAAGATTGTTATGCAGTGGAAACCGCGAAAAACAAAGAGAAGCATCGGCAATTTTAATAACACCAATCAAAACCAAATATTGCCACTTAATCAACTATATACTTCATCACCCGACTAAAGCAATGCCGTAGACCAGATAAATGCAATTCTTTTTGCACCAATCAACTTCACCTACACAACTAATTTATTTTCTCCATAGACCCCAAACTGAGCAACGGCCAGATTATGAGACCAATGTATGTCAGCTCTAGAAACTGAAAGATCTCTTGAGAACCAAGACAAGAAACTCCAGCTCACCAAGACTTGAGAGTGACTTTCCAATCTAGACCTCCATCAAGAGGTCTGCCAAAGGTCTGGTCAATCATGCCATTCAAAAATAAAACGATAATGAGTGTTCAGCTGGACAACCACATCATACCTTACCACAAAACTTTAGTAAGGCTACAAAAACCGAAAAAATCAGGCCAAAAACAGCAAAAACAAAAGATTCCTAGAAACAATTGAAAGGAAGATACTCAGCAGAATGAGGAAAAATACACTGTTGGATAGAGAAAGAAGCAACTCTATCAAAACAACATGTAAGGTCAAGAACATCAACAACTAGGTAATAAACAGAAAGAAGAAATGGAACAAACACATAAGCAGGATGGATGGCCGCAGACTCGTAAAAATTGCTCGCAACAAGTTTCCATTGGGACAAAGCCTCATAAGTGGACGATGATTAAACAGGCGACTCGCCTAAAATGAAAAAAGAAGAAGACAAAAATCTAAGATAATCTCTAATAAGAATAATTTAGTAGACTTAAGATTAGGAAGCTTCAAAATTACCTAAAAAAGTAATTTAATAAGAATTTGTCTCTTAGAATGAAGAATAATTAAACTATTTTTATTTTTAAGACTATTAAGAAAAAGCACTAGAAAACTATAAGATTGCCTAGAAGGACTTAAAAGTCTTATTGAACAGAAAACAGCCAAGTAAAACATTGAAAGTAATTTTACCCATAAAAAATAAAAGCTGTCAAAAAGTATTCCTAAACTACTTAGTAGCACGTTTATTAAAGAAAATGGTCTAGAAAAGTTTTAAAAAATAGAAAATCTTTGAGTAGTAAGGTACATTTTAAAATCATTTGCACCATTTGCAAAAGTAGTCCTTAAAATATATCCAGGAATTACAGCAGTCAATAAATAGTCATCAGTTTTTATTGTATTTAATTTAAATTTTAAAAAATTGAATTTTTTTTAGTAATTTTTTATTTGATTTTTAAGCGGGTATCAAAGAACTGTTTTGATATAAAACCACTCTAAAAAAAATTCTGCCCTAGAGCCACAAATCATCACTTTCCGATCTAAAGTACGATCAAAAACGTTTTTCAGAGTGAGCAGACAAAAAATATACAATTTTGTATCTCAACATAAAACCCAACCAATCACTATTCGTAAATTAGTTAATTGCTGACACCAAAAATACCGTTACAGTAATAAATGATATATTTTAAAATATTTTACTGCTAACTTGTAGCTTATCTTTCTAAACTACTAAAGTTTTAAATTCATTAAAATAAATCCTTTTTAATATGTTCATAAAATAATTACTGCAATTGCGCAAAGTTTAGTTTGGTTTTTACTTAATCAGTATCTGCTATTTAAATTTCACTGTAGTTTAAAGAAATAAATAACTCAAAACATGATCAAGGTGAATTTGTAAAAAAAGCAAGTTATTATTTCTTATACATGTAGTAGTAAAAATGTAATTTGTAATAAGGGTAACATAACTTTTGATTTGATGATTAAGCCTGGATCTTACCGCAATAATAGATGATTAAATTCATCCTGCATTAGTTTATAGTTTCCAAATTACTTTTCGATCAGCCTCATACTATATCAAATACATTTTACTATCATACATACATGTTTCATAAATTATTCACTGTAAATATGTTTGAACTATAAATAAAATATATTTATTCCTTCCAGACGGTGTTATTGCAAATAAGTATGTTATGTTTAAGGTCGTCGTTCTGAAAGAGATATAGGTCCGCGAGCCAATAAAATATAGTGTTGGGTAATTGGAAATTTCTTTAGAGGGATTTTGAGATGTGCTACTCTACTGGAAATACTATTAGAAATAACAATTTTACTACGAACGGTCTTCCCGAGCCAAATGTAATTGGATATTTCTCTAGAGAATTTTTTTAGAAAGATAAAATTACGGTTTTATATTCCGACAGTATAGACACTGTCATCATTTTTAAAATATTTTAGAGTACACATTGATTTTTATTAAATTTGCAGAAAATTTTATTTTTATTTAATTTAAAATATTATATTAATTTGCAACAAATTTTATTCATTTTAATCTAGCTTAAAATACTTGGAAATTTGTAGAATGGTACACTAAGGACGATAAATATTAATTCATGGAGGAAAGCTTTTCCTAGAAGCGTGGGTTGGAATGATTCTTTGTCTCCAATTTTAAATTGTTCCAGGAATATCATATTATTGAATGAACTAACTTTTAGATTTTGTATACAACATGTACTTTTTATTATTTGATGAATTTTTTAATTTAATTTAAAAAAAAATTAAAATAGAAAAAATAGTAAAAAAGTAATAATCTAAAGAAGACTTGAAATGTTCGATTAACATTATTTAATAAAATCTTAAGCAAACCACTGTGATAACTGTTTCAATGAAAAAATGATAAAATTATGTAAATTGAATAATTTTCTTAGTTTATTCAGTAAAACTATTTTATATTTACTTTTTGCTATTTTAAATTTAAATTATATTGTATACATACTAGTTACTCGTATAACAATTTGTCTTCTATGTCCAAGAAATATAACTTAATTGTGTTTATTTTAATTGAAATTGTTGATTCTTACACACTCACACATACTGCAGTTGTTTGTGTTGCGCGACGTAATGTGGCTATGTGTGTTACAAGCCGGAATGCAGCTTAAAACCAACAATAATGGCATTGCAAAAAGCTCTGGCAAAATATATGTGCAAGCACGGGGTATAAAAGTTAGTTTGCTTTAATATGTATTCAAAAAAGTAGAATTTTGATAAAGTAATCAACAATTTTGACATAATTTAATAAGCTTGATAATGTAACACAACTTAATGCGACGTAATTACAGCTAAAGTATCCGTGCAGAAAACCCTGGCAAAATAGTTGCAACCGTCTATACTCTAAGACTTCTTCAATCTCCATAGTGACTTTATTGACGGTGGCGGTCTCAACTTGCAGTACAGGCACTTAGTTACGCTACGACCAACCAAATGATGGATGTAGTAGTTTTACTAATTTTAGCTGTGCTCAAGTTGGGTCAAGCAGCTGGTATAGGCCTTTTCTGCTTATCTCTATAACACGTTCAAAGAACTTTACGTTAAGGTGAATGTAGTTTGTTTTATACAGTAGTTGACTGGGAGTTGTGTTAGTGGTATTACTAAAGTAGCTCGGTGGGTAGTAGTCGGTGCAAGACTCTACAACACTTTCTTGGCAAATCGTCTTAGTAGATAGAAAATCATGTACTTTTTAGAATTCAATAAGTATTCTTCAAAAATTTGCTCTTAACGTCGTAACGTACCATGCCATTTGTTGCCTCACGTTAGGAGCCATTTGATGCCGCTCAAACTTGTCAATAAAGTAAAGACTGTAGTTTGTCAGTAATTGATTCATTTTCCCTAAAACGATCAGTGCAAACTTTATTGCTTCTGCATGTATGTTACGCACGTATTCACCTTGTCAGGACAGATCAAAATTTGTTTGACGTTTAATTTTAGACAAAGTTTCTGTCTATCACAATTGTAACGATTAAAGATTAGTGTGACGTAAATGTTTACAAGAAGTGGAACGCAGCAAGGTTTGTTAAAAAACATTTATTAAACGGTTTCTAACAATTACAAAAAATTGCTGTAGTAAAGCAAGATGCACCGTCATAGATCTAGCTAAAATTGAAAAAACAAAATTTTAAGTTTTCTTAAAGAAACACTTTTTTTGATACATAACCTCAAAGTCAACTAAAGCTTGCCGCGCTATAAATAATAATTTTTTTTATTTGCTTTCAGTCAGTCAAAAGCCTGAAGTCAACATCAAACCAGAAATACACTAGAGCAGCCTTAGACTGAAAACCATTTGTAGACGTTTAACGTGGGACATTAAATGACATAGTGTCTTCACGGTCCAATAAAACAAAAAGATGAGGAACAGTCGCTTAAAAAATCCGTCTTCAAACGCTACAATATCGAGATACCACCAAGCCAATCGACCGAATCAAAAAACTCACCTCCAACTACTGACAGATCACTTGAATCACAATATTGACCCAAAACCCCGGTAACTCAAAGACGTTACAGACTTTATCATAAATAGTCTGAAAACACTGGACCCATGACCTAAAACTGGCCCTTGCTGGTGCACTGAACCAAAATCAAGTCCACCTTTTGATCGATACTGGGTCAAATTTTAAAGCAATTATTACGTAGAACGTCAGATTATTTGCAGTGCAGCCATCTGAAATCCTCCAAAATGTCTTCAAAAAAGTCTGCAGCCACTTATAACTACACTAGAGGTCTACATTGCCAAAATTGTCAATACCGAGTACCACAAAAAAAGAAAATTACTTTGGTTCAGTTAAAACTGCTGTCGCTTCTATCAGCAACATACCTAAATAAAACGCCCCTAACAGAAGTTGAAATCAAAAAAAGTTCAGGCTAGAACAAAACCATCTCCGTTCAAAACGGACGCTTAAAAAATCGTTGAAAACAACCATATCGCAAATCTTGCAGCTGAAGCTAAAGCTAGTAGCTCACACAAAAAAAAATCCCGGCAAAAATTGGAAATTTATGCGTATCCGTGGAACATTTGTGCTCAAAATAAGAAAACTTTTGAGCAAATTCCATCGCAAGACAGTGCGCCGTAGAAACCTCGTTGGGCATTGAATGGCATATTGCCTTCAAAGTCCCATAAAACTAAAAAATGAGAAACAGTCGCTAAAAGAATTCGACTCCAACCACTACAATAACATGATACCACCAAACCAATTGGCCAAATCGGAGAACTCACCACCAACTAACACGTTATTTAAGTTACGACATCAACCTAATCCTCCGTTAACTCAAAGACGTCACATACTTCATTACAAATAGTCTGGAAACACTAGACCGTGACCTAAAACTAACCTTCTTTGGTGCACATAACCAAAATCAAGTCTACCTTTTGATTGATACAGTTGAATACTATCAATTTTAAAGCAATTATTACGTAGAACGTCAAATTGCTCGCAACGTAGCTATCTAAAATCCACCAAATCTTTGGAGAGATAATAGACTATCTCTTGCAGCCACTTATAACTACGCCTTAGATCTACATTGCCAAAATTGTCAATACTAAGTACCACAAAAAAGTCAAAAAGACCAATGTATTGCACGCAAATATCAAAAATAATTCTGGCTGGAACAAAACCATTTCCGCTCAAAGCAGACGCTAAAAAAGTTGTTAAAGCAAATCTTTCAGCTGAGCCCGGTTAACCATAAACATGATACTTGTGTGAGCCACCCACTGACGGAGACAATGTTAAGCAAAAACCGACGGAAACATTAGCAAAGAAATCAATTAGTAACAACCACCTACTAGGGTAGAATTTGTGCGTAGCCGCAACGCCGCACGGCAAATGAAACACTTGAGCACAAAACGGGAAGACTTTTCAGCGGATGGCACCGCAAGACAGTGGAGGCCTCAGCCTAAACCTGGATCATGCTCAGTTCAAGACATTCAACAAAAATTTCAAACCACCGCATCACTTCCAAATCAACCAAAAACTTTTAGTTTTATTTAAACTTGCATCTTTTCTAAATGCGTGTGAAAGCGCGCTGAGTGCATATGTAAGTTCTTGACGTTCTTAGTGTACGCGTGTGTTGTAATTCATTTATTAAAATGCACTCAAACCATCGGAGAACCTTTTACGCTAGCAGCCATTTTGCAATCATTTGTTTACGCAAGCCGGTAACACGCCAGAACTGAACAACCAGCTCCACTGTCAACTTTAAAGCTATAACATCCAACTCAGCGTGTCCACTAGTATCATATTTCCAGTTACAACTACTGAAAAACATCTACTAACCGCAATAGTTCAAACCCACCTATTCCAAGACGTCTAACTATAGAAATTATCTCAAAAAACATCCGCCAAGACTTTGGGGTCTCCTGATAGGTAACCGCTGCCACTAATTCCAAAAAACAATTTCCTGGATAGACAACCAACACTCAAAATAATACGTTTCTTATTAGCACAAACATGACCATGCCAGCAGTAGTGGTAAAGAGAGAAAGCAAGCAAACTATCTAGTGCTGAGTACCAGTTCAAAAGCATGTTCTCAGTACCAATTTGTCGCCATAAAAATAAGAAAAAATACACAAAATTCAGGTTTTAACTCAACTGCCAATGCTTATAAATTACTCTCTTACTAGTACTTTTCGCTACTAAATTGAAATGAAAAGAATTAGCAGTTAGACGGGTCTACCATATTGCTCTCCAATTCTTTGAAAATAACAACAAATAGAATTGAACTTCTGCATTACTCGTAGTACTTGTTGTGTAGGCTATTATATTGTCACCGTTTTGGTATTTTGGCCCTGACAATGTCGTATGATGGCTAAGGACAAATAAAAGATTTTTAGAAGGGATTTTACGCCGAGTTAATAACAAACATATCTAGTCACGCCACCGTTTCTTGTTGGAGTAGGCAGCAACACTGTACAATTAGTTGCAACTTTTTTTTTTATCCTTACACAATTCATTTACTTCCGCAATATCTATACATCTGGTCATGCATGTGCTGTTATTCTTTGCAATTTCAAATTTTTTTGCACGTATTCATCTAAAACTTTATAAATACATTTCCATCATATATTTGCTTTGTTAATCTATTTTTACTCATTTTCTCAACACAGCCAAACCAACGTAAAATAAAATAAAAATATTGGTGTTACTTTCAAATCACATTTGTTTATTACCCACTCATTTTTTACTTTGTTTATACAAGTTTCTTTAATGACATTTTAAGTAATTCTTCCAAAAAGTCTAAAGTCAGTAATTTTTGTTCAACAGTTACAAAGGAGCGTTGCAAAAAACAGTAAAAATATAGCAGTTTTAGGATCTTTTTTAGTATCTGGTAAGGTTTGTAGTTGCTTTGATTTTTGCAGAATCTTTGAAGCGCCGTTTGTGGTTATGCTTGCCGCAACTTTATCAAAGTTTATCAAACTTTGTTTTGAGGGCGTTAGAGCTTCTGTGATAAAGTCCCAAAATTTGTTGTAACTCCTTTTCAAATATTTCTTTTGTTCTAATGAACAAAAACGCATGCACAATTGCTATATAGTTGATGTCCTTGCTGCAATCTTTCTGGATTTCTTTATGACTGACGCTTTTTTGAGCTGTGTAGCAATTAAATCTATTAACGAGCATTTGAGTCCAAATTGTAATTGGATACTAAAATTGCTTTTTGCTGAGTTAATTCTAAGTTTACTCTAAAGCCTGGTATAATGGTGCAATATTTGATTTCATGAGCGGTAGAATAACGTCAATACTAGTTTGTTTGTGATTAGTTCTTGTTTAGAAATCTGATTATTAAGTTGCTACTTCTTCTTTTTTATTGTGTTTTACAACTTTTTACATTGCTTCATAAATCCTACAATTTGATTGAAAAAAGATAATTAGTTAACTTCCAAATCACCCCGGTAGTTATAAAGCAAATTATTATTTTAGTCATATTTTAAAATTGCTCTAAAATAATCTTTTTTAACTTTGTTAAAACTGATCTGACATTTTAAATTTTGGTGTTGAAACGTCATAGTTTAAAGGTTAGTTTACAACTGTTACAAATAGTTGTACAAAAGTCTGTTGAAATCTTTTAGCCGAAATAAAATCTTGCTTTTTATAAAAAATAGAAATCCTCCGGCTTTTGCTCCAAATACTACAAAATTCCAGTTCAGTTCGACTTGCTGCATGGGTTTTTCTTTTGACAAAATCTTCAAGTTCTGTCCAAAGTTTATTCTATTGGCTGTGTCGGCAATAATTTAATTGCGTATGTTTGACAAGATTGTCAGTATTGATTATTTTAGAGCAACATACATCCTTTTTAAGTGTACTGGTAAAAAAATAAATCGATTATCAAATTATTTCTAGAAGCAGCGATGAAGGGGAAGTTGCCGTTTTTGTTAAAATACTAGAAATCAAGGTAGGGGTCGGTATGCTCTTAAAACTATAAATCTACCTGTAATACATGTTTTAAAAAGTACATTTAAACAAAAAATTAGTACACACAATGAAAATATGGCTAAAAAACGTGATTTAAATCTCAAATTTTAAAGTTTGGTATGTTACGTATTCTGATCCTTCTGATTTAATTAGCATTAACTCTTAAGCTTTATACCAAAGTATCAACAATTTCAAAATAACATTAATAAATAAAAAAGTATGCAGAGTGTTCTACTTACAACAATCAATGAAGCACAGTAGCAACCTACAACGTAAAGCTACATTAATTTGGTTTATTAGTAAGATAAAAAAATTGCGCAAAGTTTTACTTTCTAACGCTGCTATATCAAAAAATTAAAAAGTGTACAGTTAACCTTTTTTTAGTTAAAAATTTAGTAGTTTTGTAATGATTTATTAATTATTATTATACAGTTTTATTATTGATTGTTCAAAATGAGACAAAATGTGCGTTCTGATATAGTAATAACCATCAGTAAAATTGTCAAATCAAAAAGTTATACCAAAACTAACAAAAGCAAAAACAAATTATAACTGGAGTAGTGTAAATAACACCTTAGATTAGTAATCATTTAATTAATAAAAATTTGTCAGTTTTTAACTGCAGTAGTTTATACACAAATGAAATGACAAACTCGACTACAATTTACACTCGTTGACAAAAACTTCCACGTACAAATCAATCTTAGTCATCCTGTAAATCTGCATTTTCCACAATCAATTAAAGTAACAATCAAGTCAAATTAAATATGCAATTGCAGTTAAATTTTATATTCAAACAATGTATAGTTAACACATCTACTTTATTATTTTAATTAAATAACAAAAAAATAATAATATTTTGTGTTATAATAAATAAAATTCTAAATAAAAAATAATAATCTTAAGAAATAATAAAACATTATCATCAAGGAATGCATTCATTCGGTAGTGCCACACCCACTTTTCGTAAGTGAATAGTAGCAGTGTATAGATTTTAGATGTTCTCCATTGTGAAATTTTGTAGCATTAGAACGTTAAATCCTTAGAATGAGTAAACAATATTTAGAAATTTCTATAAATATACACAAAGATCCATAAATATCAATTCATGGAAGAGGCTTTGCTTTTCCTAGAAGCGTGGGATGCAATGATTCATCGTCCCACTTAATCTCCAAACGTGTCACACATTGCAATTCGTAAATGGAAAATATGTTTAATGTAAAATTATTAAAAATTAATGTCACCATATAAAGATTCAAATAGATAATAATAATATTTGATAACTAATTATCAAGAAGATCATGCCAAAAGAAAACCAAAGACAGTAACAAATGCTGTAAGAAAATTATTGGTAGTAATAGGTTTTTAACAACAACAATCTTCTCTTTAATTAGAAACATAAAAAATATTTTATATATAACAAGCTATTCACAATTATCAACCTGTAATAAAAAACTATTGAATTTGCCTAGTCTAGTTATAAATTTTCTATAAATGAAAATGAAGTATTTATGTTCTAAACTCAATTTATTATTATTACAGTTGCTCAAGAAATGCCTGGCCGATTCGAAAAGTATTGTTATGGTTATACACTCAACTGCAATCACGCAAAAACGACAAACGCGTCACTACATCAACGGCTGAGGCTAGAGCAATAAAACACTATTTTATACAACTAAAAACTTCCATATTAAATGGCAAGAGCTTATGATAAACGCACAAACAATGTTACTTTAGAAACCACGCTTCAAGAACATCCTCTAAAAAGAAAGTGCCAAACTACAAGCTGTTGTGAAGAAAATTGGCAACCAATCTTGTTCAAGTAAATCCCAGCTGAAACAAAATCTGCTAAGTGTTTGGGAAACGTTTTGCAACAGTAAAACAATGTGATAAACCTTGTAAAAGTGTACCACCAGTAAGCAGTATGTTACAAAAGTCTCTATCTAGTATATAAGGTTTCCGGAAAGCCTGTAGTTGTGAGTGCCTTTACAGTTCAGAAAACTACGTAGCATGAACTTTTAGTGAACAGTTACTTTTAAATTACTTCCTTCCCTACAATAGCTTTTAAGAACCAAAACCAAAAGTGTTAATTTAACTCTTAAAAAGAGGAATTGATACCAATGCACACGCCCACAACTAAAAAAAATTATTCCAGGCAGAAGACAACACCGCCGTAGACGTCTAGATCTCTTTGTTTTTAGATGACTGCCCTCCTCAGCAACACTGCCGCAACAGAAAATAATCCAGCAAACTTAGACGGACACATCATCGTCCAAAGGAAACGCAAAAAACACGAGATAAGTTTCCTACCTTAACTACTAACAAATTGTCGTTGTCTTCAACAATTCCTGCACAACAGCCAGTTAATCCTGTCAACCTTTCAAACCAAAATGCACCCCAAAAATGCCCACAAAAAAGAAGAATGTCCAAAAAACATTTACAAATTAAAATTTAGGCCACTCTCTCAACATGTTTACAAATCCCGCCTTTCGGCATCTGTCTTGTCCAACAGGACAAATTCCCAAGCATCTATAAATATTTCAGCAATAACAATATCGCAATCTTATCCGCTTGCAATACTCATGAAAGTATTATAATAAATCCATTCACTAGCGCCGACTATTGAAAATCACCAGCTTTTTCTATATCTGAAAAACTGCTACACATAATTGACCCCCAAAAAACGCTGCTTTGAAGAGGTAATCTGAAACGTCCCAAAAAACCTAAAAAAAAACAGATGATGGTCAGGCAATTACTTGGATTAGCACCAACTAACATCTACAGAATGGAAAATAATTGTATTTTCTTTCTTTAGTTTAACTCCCAAATTAAGCCAAAAGCACGGATTTCAAATTTTTGAGCCTGGCGGTTTCTGCAGTGCCAAAAAAGCAAGGCAGTGGTATCAATGCCAGAGATACCAAAGCCACGGTTACATACCAAAAGACGCTTCTAAGCATCGATTGTCTGCCAAAATTGTTCGGTTCCTCAAAAGTTAGTAAACTGCCCTAAAAACACACTTCCTAAATGTGCACTTTGCTCTGGCTCTCATCCCGCCAACTACCTAGGTTGCAAGCCAAATATTAATATGATGGCCTCTTTGACATCTCAATGACATCGGTTTCCAAACCGAGATCAATATGATCAATGACCTTAGCCTGTTCACAACCCAGTACTACTAAAGCTATACGAAATAAGATCAATCAGGGAGAGAATTTTTTTTTTAACCCATACAGGTTGAACTCTCATTTCACGATTCCTAAAAAGCCTTAGTAAGAATATTTGCGTCTTATTATTTACTATTTTAATCCACCACGCCACAAAAAAGACTTCTAAAACAGATCAGCTTTTTAGGATTATCCCAGACTACAAAAACATTTATTCCCAAAAGAAATGCAACCAAACATCAATGACCCTAAAAATCGCAAATTCTTAAATTCGCTCCACAGCAAAGTTAAAAGAGCCCTAAGGTTGCACAAAAACCTGAGCTGAAAAAACACTTTGCACAGAAAATGACAATCCAATGTAAACAATTTCCAAACTCCCCCACCAACACAAGTTTAAATGAAAAAATTCAGCTGTTCATCAACTAAACCGCGTGATGAACCACATAGTCAAAAGTTTCAGACAAAAAAGTTTACTTTCAACAAGGTCTGGCACAAAAAAAACTGCACAGACAAAACTTCCGGTTGTAAATACCCAATAACCGCTAAACGCCAAGCTGCTACAGTGCATCTACAGGATACCTTTCAACGTGCTCAAATATTGTGAAACAATAAATGCCTTTACACATACTTTTCATCAACACTTGTTTCAACATTTTAGAGTACGTATTTACGGCTTAGATAATTAATTTAATTATTTCACATCTAGCTAATTCCGTGTTTTTAGAGCGTCTTTTCATCTCAGTTTGGCTTTAACGTATTGTGGCACCAAAAACACCAAAAGAACTCAAGACCTCATTCATTCATTTTTTTTAATCTGAACTCAGCTTTAGCTAAACCGCAGCATTCTAGCAGCCATAAACAATTAGATAATCATTTTCAATTTAGCCTTAATGTTGTGGCAGTTTATTTTGTTCGTGTTTGAAAAAAAATTGTCACCCTCAAAGTCGTCATTCTGATTTTGAAAAAGATTTTTTAAATCAAAAAGATTGAAAACTATGCAACAAGATTTTATTGTGGAATAACTTGTGTGTATATGATAGAAAACAAAACCACACATTAGTACAAAATTGTAATTTTGTACTTTCTTCTAAGATACAGCGTCTCACGCCAAAATTCAATTACACCTAATGTGGGACAACAAATGGCATAGTGTCTTTACAATGCTAGCAACAACATCCTGAGAAAAAATAAGGCAAGTAAATGTAAATACTACAAAAGTACGGACAAGCAGTCTATGAAAGAATATCTAAAGGATTTCAAACAGTACCACATCAAACTATTAAGTCAATGCTCTAAAGACGTACAACGTGACCAACTATTACAAGTAATGTAACACTTATCAACCATTTAGTAATACAAAATCCTGTGAGTCAAAAAATCCGTAGACTACCAACCGGCTGCATTCTGGAAACGCCATCCCTTGCAATATGACGTACCACCTCATCAATCAAACAAAATAATTCAACCATCACATAAAAACCTGCTAAAACAAACTTTTTTGAATGATTAGTAACCCAAGCTTTTACTAGAATATCCAAGACACATACATGGCATCCAACTACTTCGACTGTGTAAGTAGAAATCCAAACTTCCAAAACCCTTAAAGAACTGTGTGAGTGTCTAAAAACTTCATAAAAAAACTTTTTAAAAAATTGAACAAGTTTTTACCTAAAATGTTTTAAAAATATTGTGAAAATCATAGAAGACATAAAAACAACCAAGCAAGTTGTAGAAAATATAACAAATTTTGATGGCAACAATATACAGCATCAAAAACTTATAAAACCCAAAAAAATGCCAATAAACGCAGTACACCAATTCACAAAAATTCATTAATGTTTGTTACTTTAAAGACACAATTGTCTATATTTGCTCTTAAGTAGCACCTTTATCAAAATTATCAACTTTTAGAAAGCTTCTAAAAAAAATTTAAAAAATCTTTCAGTTTTGTCTAATATCACTAAATAGAATTTGGTTAAATTTGACTAAAGTACTTGGTTTATGTACCATTAAAAAAACTCTAATCTACAAATCTACTAACTAATCCAATACTGATAATTTGATATACCTTTATAGTTAGTGATAAGTTTTGTAAGTGAGTCTATAAGATGCTTGGAACATTTTAAGAAGTCTGCGGAAACTGGACAAGTTTAAATTTTTTTGAAAAGTATATAAAACAATGCTTTTAGAGGTCACCTCAATCCTTTTCTGCAAAAAAAAATGAAATAAAAGATTATAACATATGAAAACAAAAATTAACCAAGCAATTTCCTAAAGACAGAGAAAATATCGATAGCAAAAAATAAAACAAAAAAGTGCAAAAAGTGTAGAACTAGCTTAAAAAGATAACCCAAATTCGATTCCCGGCAACTGCAATATCTAAATTTGTCAAATATATTTGCAAGATAAGCAAACCAGTAAAGTATTTACCTAGTAAACCCCTCTATACAAACATACAAAAAAGGGTGTTAACGCTCGTAGGAAGCACAAGCACTATATGAAAAATAGTGACAGTAGAAAATAGAAATTTTGAAAATAAAAAGATCAGATTGGAAAGATAGAAAGTTTAATTTGTGTGCGAGTTATTTCTTCTATTGTGACCCACCTACCGCTCAAGTGTTAGTCATTAATGGATCTATTGCTTGTCCCACCTCTTATGGGCTTCAATTAAGATATGAGAGAAGTGTATAAAAATACATTTCACACATTATCACTAACGCTTGGGTGGGTAGGTGAGAACAAATTTTAATTGTGGGTGAGTTACTTTTTTTACTGTAATCCCCCCCCCCCCCCCAAGTGTTAGTCATTACAAGATCTATTGTTTTTTCCACCTCTTATGTGCTTAAATTAAGATAAGAGAATTGTTTAAAAATAAATTTCATGATCAGTAACGCTTAGGTGGGTGGATGGAAACAAAGTTTAATTTGTGGGCAAGTTACTATTTCTACTGTAACCTACCCACCCGCCCAAGTGTTAGTTATCAATAGATCTACTGTTCGTTCCACCTCTTGTGTGCTTAAAATTAGATGAGAGAATTGTTTAACAATAAATCTCTTGATAACTAACGTTTGGGTGGGTGGGTGGGAACAAAGTTTAATTTGTAAGTACGTTATTTCTTCTACTGTAACCCAGCCACCCGCCCAAGTGTTACTTATCAAAAGATCTATTGTTCATTCCACCTCTTGTGTGCTTGGATTTAAATATGAGAAAATTGTTCAACAATAAATCTTTTGATAACTAACGCTTGGGTGGGTGGTGGAAACAAAGCTTAATTTGTGGGCAAGTTACTATTTCTACTTTGATCCACCCACTCGCCCAAATATTAGTCATCAAAAGATCTATTGTTCGTTTCACCTCTTGTGTGCTTGGATTTAGATATGAAAAAATTGTTTAACAATAAATCTTTTGATAACTAACGCTTGGGTGGTTGAGTGGGAACAAAGTTTAATTTGTGAGCAAGTTACTTTTTCTACTGTGACCCACCCACCCGCACAAGTGTTACTTATCAAAAGATCTATTGTTTATTCCACCTCTTGTGAGTTTGGATTTAGATATGAAAAAATTGTTCAACAATAAATCTCTTGATAACTAACGCTTGGGTGGGTAGGTGGGAACAAAGTTTAATTTGTGGGCAAGTTACTATTTCTACTGTAATCCACCCACCCGCCCAAATGTTAATTATCAAAGAATCTATTGTTCGTTCCACCTTTTGTGTGCTTCGGATTAGATAAGAAAGAATTGTTTAACAATAATTTTCTTGATAACTAGCGCTTAGGTAGGTAGGTGGGTACAAAATTTAATTTGTAAATAAGTTACTTCTTCTACTGTGATCCACTCACCCGCCCAAGTGTTAGTCATTAATGAATCTATTGTTCGTCCCACTTCTTGTGTGGTTAGTTTTAGATATGAGAGAATTGTTTAACAATAAATCTCTTGGTAACTAACGCTTGGGTGGGTGGATGGGAACCAAGTTTAATTTGTGAGCAAATTACTATTTCAACTGTAACACTTGGGTGGATGGGTGCGCCATCCACCCAAGTGTTACTTATCAAAAGATCTATTGTTCGTTCTACCTCTTGTGTGCTTAGATTTAGATATGAGAGAATTGTTTAACAATCAATCTCTTGATAACTAACGCTTTAATAGATGGGTAGGAACAAAGTTTAATTTGTAGGCAAGTTACTAATTCTACTGTATTTCACCCACCCGCCCAAGTGTTACTCATCAAAGAATCTATTGTTCGTTCCACCTTGGAGTTAGATATGAGAAAATTGTTTAACAATAAATCTCTTAATAACTAACGCTTGGGTGGGTGGGTAGGAACAAAGTTTAATTTGTGAGCAAGTTATTTTTTACTGTGACCCACCCACCCGCCCAAGCGTTAGTAATCAAAGGACTTATTGTTAATTCCACCTCTTGTGTGCTTGGATTTAGATATGAAAGAATTGTTTAACAATAAATCTCTTGGTAACTAACGCTTGAGTGAGTGAGTGAAAACAAAATTTAATTTGTGGGCAAGTTACTATTTCTATTGTGACCCACCCACCCGCCCAAATGTTAGTTATCAAAGAATTTATTGTTTGATTCACCTCTTGTGTGCTTGGATTTAGATATGAGAGAATTGTTTAACAATAAATCTCTTGATAACTAACGCTTGAGTGGGTGAATGGGAACAAAGTTTAATTTGTAAGCAAGTTACTATTTCTAATGTAACCCACCCACCCGCCCAAGTGTTAGTTATCAAAAGATTTATTGTTTGTTACACTACTTGTGTGCATGGATTTAGATATAAAAGAATTGTTTAACAATAAATCTTTTAATAACTTACGCTTAGGTAGGTGGGTAAGAACAAAACTTAATTTGTGAGCGAGTAACTTCTTTTACTATGACCCACCCCATCACCCAAGTGTTACTCATCAAAGGATCTATTGTTTGTTCCACCTCTTATGTGCTTGGATTTAAATATGAGAGAATTGGTTAACAATAAATCTCTTGATATGTAACGCTTGGGTGAGTGAACGGTAACAAAGTTTTTATTTGTGAACAATTTATTTCTTTTAATGTGACTGAATTATTTTCTCAAAATTATAAAAAAAACTTTGAAAACCTCCAATAAAGAATTGGACAAGTGCCTACCTAAGAATCATAGAAGACAAATTGTAGAAATTATAATAAATTTTAAAAACAGCACAATACAAAAAGAATGTCACAGTACTAAAAGTAAATATACTCTAAAACTTTTAAAGACCCAAGAAATTGCTAATAAACGCAGTACACCAATTTGCAAAAAGTAGACTTTGAGTTGTGTCCTTAATTTTTGTTACTTTTATTTGCTCTCACGTGGCATTTTTATCATAATTATCAACTCTTAGAAAGCTTCTGAAAAACCCAAAAAAAAAATTTTAAGAATTTTGCAGTTTTGTCTAATATCACTAAACAGAATTTGGTCAAATTTTAATAAAGTACTTGGTATATGTATCATTTACAAAGACTACTCTACTAACTAATCCAATACAGACAATTTGATGTATTACTATAGTTAACCATAAGTTTTGTAAGTGAGTCTATAAGAATCTTGAAACATTTTAGAAAGTCTGCAAAAACTTGAAAAAGCTTAAATTTTCTTGGAATTATATAAAACAATGATGTGAGAGCTTCTAGATGTTGCTACAACCTTTTTCTGCAAAAAAAAGAAATAAAAGATCATTGTGTAATGATATATATGAAAACAAAGACTGGCCAAGCAATTTCATAAAGACAGAGAGAGTACCGATGGCAAAAACAAAGCAAAGAAGTGCAAGAAATATAAAATTACCTTGCGTACACGCAGCAAAATTCTTATTGAAAGTAATAAACAAAAAATTTGTAAAAACCTTGGAAAAAAAATGTAACAAAAAATCAATTTGGATTCAGAAAAGAGATAATATAGTGAGGACAATTGAAAACGGTAAAACAAAAGTTTAAGCATGTGTTTAATAAATTTAGTAAAAACATTTGGAACCAACCGTAGCGTAATGATCTAGTGCGACGACCGTTGAAAAGATAACCTGAATTCGATTTCCAGCAATATCTAAATTTGTCGAATATATTTCAATGCAATCTCCTTCGCAAAATAATGACAAACCAGTAATTTTTTTGCCTAATAAACCCCTCTTGTGATGTGGTTGGGTTGTAGAACTATTATCGCACACCACAAACATACAAAAAAAGTGCTCACGCACGTAGCAAGCAAAAAGAATCGGATACAAATTTTGAAAGTAAAAGAATCAGATTGAAGAATTCGAAAACTAAACATAGAGCAGTTGTCAACAAGGTAATGATAGCCAAATTCCGAAGCAAATACAAACTACAAGAAAAGAAAATTCTTAAAATAATTTGATAAATCTGAGATAACTTTAAAATAGATTTTAAAAGATTTTTGATTTAGTAGTTAGTAGATTTAGGAAGCTGTTAAAGACAATTCAAATAGTTTTGAATACTTTAAGTTGCTCCACTTTGTAAAATTTTTAAAGAACAAAAATAACCAAAAATTACCTTGCCTGTTACTGCAAAAGACCTTTAACGTGTTTAAAACCTAATTGTTTAACAGAGTCTTTAAAACCTAAAAAACTCTTAGAAGACTTTTACAATCTAGAAAGATTGTACTAATCCTTACAAAACCATAAAAAACTTAAGAAGTGTAAGGTAATAGTAAGCTACTATGAACAGTTCAAAAAGTTTTATAAATTTTAAGATGCTCCACTTTAAAAGACTTTTAAAAAACAACAATATCAAAGAAGAAAACAATTAGAAAAGATTAAAATACAAAAAAGTCCTACAAGATTTTACTAGCAAAATAAAAGCTTATAAGAACTAAAATAAAAGATAATTAAGAAGTAACCTCGATAAAAAATATTTATTCAGCTGGTTCCGTGTCATAGAACCCATTAAGAAGCTCTACCTAGGATACAGGTAAAAACCGGTAAACGGCTCCAAAAGCAAATGAAGACATAGGGTTCCAAAGAGACAAAAGAACTACAAAATTTGCCATTTTCGTAAAGCGTTTGATTGTACATAAACATACATCCTACCAGTAGCCACATACGGTCGAGACATTATCACTTACAAAGAAAAGCACAAATAAAAAAGTTGCAAAAACTGTAGGCAGATTCGAATTAAACAATCGCATTAAAAGTGAAGACAGGTTGATTCAGTTCTGTCAAAAAGAAATAATATGGCTAACATCTTCAATTAGATAGCACCATCAAACGATAAAGCAGGCATAGTTAGAAAACAAATAGACTACATCATAATCCAAAAAGATTCAAAAGCACTATCAAATCAGTAAAAACATTTTTGAAAGGGAACATAGCATCCAACCACAATTTAGTGGTAGCTACAGCATGTAAAGCTAAAAGTATCAACTGCAAATCAACCAAAAAACCGATAGTTTTCAAAAGAACAACACCATATTCAAAAAAGATAAAACAGACATAAACAAGAAACTAGAACAAGGAATACAAAACCATAAAAAAAAATACTAAAGATGATGAAACGCAGCTGACATAAAAACAAAAATGTGTCTAAAAATGCATGAACAACAATATTAAGAAAAAAGTAAAAAGACCCAAAAAAGAAAGCTAATCTATATATCAGAAAATAAAGATCTATAAAAACAAATACGATTTTTTCAACATGGAGAAGAAAACAAAAAAAAGTAGAACAAAAACCCACCAATCAAATAAACTACTGAACAAAGATGGCAATTTAATCATAGAACCAGAGAACAAACTAACGAGATGGTGCAAGTATGTACAAAAACTGTTTAATATTAATCAAACAACACAAACACCTCACACTTGGATAAGACAAGCCCGGCAACTCTAAAAAACAAACTTAAACACGCAATCAGAAACTTAAAATTAAGTAAAATATCTGGCCCCAAAGCTTATAGATACAGACTCCACCTATATTCTATTAAAATTATTCATCAACATATACAAAACGATGCCAAAAAAACTGGTTGACCTCAACATTTGTAACAATACCAAAAAACAATAAAGCTAAAGAATGTTCCACAGAATTATTGCTTTAATAAGTCACCTTAAAGATCTTTCTAAAAATAATACACAATAGCATCTTCAGAAAAATATAAAAGATATCATTGACACACAGATAAGTTTTAGAAAAAAATGGGAAGCAGGAAAACACTATTTGAACCAAAACTACTAAGTTGAAGGTTTCTAGACATAAACCATGTTACATCAACTTCCAAAAAGCATTTAGTAGAATCCAATACTTGAAATTTTAAGAGAAGAACAATACTGACAACAAAGATATAAAAATAATCTCTAACTTCTACTGAACAGTAAAGGTCAAAGTCTGAAAAATCTAAGTGAAGAAATTGAAATATGTCAATGAGTCAGACAAACAAAAGTGAGTACTTTCAGATCTGTTATTTAATGTATTTTAATAATTTAAAAATATCTTTCAAGAAACATTGTTAGATCATCTATACATATTTAGATTAAAACTATAAAATGTATCCTCTCACAAATACCTAGAAACGTAGAACATAAAAAACACAAAACACAAAAAAATAGAATCTTCTGTAACCGGAATATAAAATTTAAATTCAAAATTATTGTATTGAGTATTGAAGTGCTACATATTAACCACCTTATTATATGGAATAAAAGCTTGGACAACAAAGACAGTAAACACAAAAATCTGAAAGCGTTCAAACTGTGGTGTTACAAAAAGATGCTCAGAATTTTATGGACCAACAAAACAGTAATGCACCAAATGGATAAAACCAGAGAAATCACTACTATAATAGAAAATCTTGGTCACTTGCTGAAAGGAGACAGATGTAACATCCTAAAACTAATAATATAAAAATAAAATGATTGAAAACAGAAGAATATAGTAGCTTTGCAACCTAAAGGACTGATTTGGATGCACACTCGCTAAGCTATTCTGAGTAGCATAATAATATTTTTTTTAATTTCTGATAGGAACAAAACTTAAAAAAAAGAAAAAAAGAATTTTTAAAGAAATTAAACTGTTCTTAAAAAAACTTCTGTGAAAAATTCTGCAAATTCTTACTAAATCTGAGGAAACTTTAGAAGAAATTTTAAATAATTTGAAAAATGTTATGGACTATTCAAATAGTTTGATTTTCCTTTGGCCTTAAAAGGTTTAAATAACAAACAACTACAAAAAGGATTTTAAACAGTCCAAAAAAGTGCCAACAAAGTTTACCATTAAAATAAAAGCTTTTATGAGAAGCAACTAAGATGACAAAAATTTTACAAGGATTACTTTGCATTTTACTAGAAAATTGCTTAACAAAATCTTTAAAAAACTGAACAATTCTTGACTTGACCATTTTGAAAGATTCTGCAAATTTGTACAAAATTTTGTAAAAGCTTTGAGAGTTACTACAAGTGACTTAAATGACAAAAATGGTGCCCAAAAATAAATATTTTTATAAAAAGTAGCAACTACACCTTGGGCAGCATAAATTTAATACGAGGACCAAATCCGAAACCCAAGCCAAATGTTGGGCAAGCTTAATCCTGCTTATTTATCAAAAAATATTCAGTTTTCTAAATAACATTTTGAACAACAATTGAATACATCCTAAACTATTGACTATATAAAATTAAAACTAATTACCTGCAATAAATAAAAAAGATGAAATAAATAAAAAACATTTTAACCAAATTAAATTAAATTCACTAAATAAGCCATAATTTATGAAATCAAAAAACAATAAAATCAAAATTCAGATTATATAACATGTCAAAAAACTATGTTTTTGATTAATTCCAAATTTATACTAATCCATAAAAACAACAACTAATCAAAATCCCAACCATTATTTAAAAAAAGAAAACCACCCAATCTAATATAATCGCAGCAATCAATTACAACAAAGATGGCCAAGCCTTTTTTTCTATAAAAAATAGACCAGACACTCAACATAACAAATAGCATCCATAATATGATAGCATTTGAGTATATATACAGTCCATTTATAATAATAATAATAATAATAATATAGAGATTACTACTCAGCAAATGTCCATCCGCAAGGAGTCGTTTATATAATTTTCAGGAGACACACCCCCATCGTCGGTTTTTGCTCTTACATCTGATGACACTTCTACTTACATCAAACTAATATAAAAAGCTTTTTCTTACTGAATTAAGCTTTAAAATCATTTTTCTAAAAGTATAAATTAGTTTGTTACTAACACACCCTCTTTTTGAAAATAATTTTTAAATATTAATTAAAACAAAATAATTCTTAAATACAAGCAACTTTAATAAATAAACAAGTTTGGATTGCTTTAGTTTTAATATAAAGAATAAAGAAGGTGTTTGGTAGGTGTGGTTGTTCAATCAGAAAATGAAAATAGTTGTTATGGGCGTGCTTCTGTTTGACGAATTGTGTGGTTATAAATTGTTGAAATTTTTCCAAAATTAGATGGGTATGTGTAAGATTGCATGGTAATGTAATGTTATAGAACCATGAGCGCGTCATCATGTACGACAAAAACCACGCCCCTTATCCTAGAAGGACTTCAAACAAACTAAGTTGAAGACCTGCCACATGTAAACATTCTAATCAATACCACTAGAAAAGAGCGAATTTTTCTTAATCGAGTTAATATTTGATGCTGGGAGATTGGAATGGCACAACAACAGGGGTGTGTTCAGTAATCCTTACTTAATACGTGAGAATTTATTTTGTTGACTAATTGGATCGTTTGGAATGTTTTATGGGTTGTTTATCATAGGAATGTGTAATGTGTGCTGAAATCTTGAGCATATAGGGGGAATAATAGACCTACCCTTGAGCGCCGAGCGCCTCTTCGGCAGCCATCTTATCCATCGGCAAGGGACACAAGTGCTATTACAATGACGGTATTTAATTGTAATTGTAACAAGTTTACTAGTCACTCTAGTCAGCGGGGCACTCATTACACACGCGACAGCACTGTCCTGTCAGGACACCCGACGGGTGACGGCCCGCCCCGCCCAGTCCCGTGACATCGCTAGACGGCCGCCCGCTCTCGTCCGACATGCAGCCGTCCCAACGCGCACCGACGGAATGGGAGCGGCCGCGACGCTTGCCAGGGCGGCGGCGGCGCGCGCCTTCTCCGCAGAAGCAGTGGTGGTGGGTGGCGGTGTCGGCGGCGTCATTTAGGTTTGGACACGCGAGTTGTATTTTATAGCTATATCCACCCCCTCGATGCGGCGAAATTAAAAACCACGTTTGAAATTTTCTTTTCAAAAATAAAAAATTACTTTCAAAATTTTTTATTATAGTTTAAAAATATTATTTTGTTAATCTACTATGACATGATTAAACTTTAAAATGTGTTTAGCGATGGGATTTAACTGGGTCAAAGATTTATGAAAGTGTCAATCAACACATTTTTATAGATTTCATATATAATTTTCCATTATATTATTAAATTTAACAATTAAATTAATACATTTGAATGCATTAACAGTTTGATAAACATTATTCAGTAATAATTAACGTATGCAAACTAAATCCAGTCAGTAAATAGTATAATCTGTTTCGAAAAAATAACCTTCATCAGATTTGTAATAATGCGTATTGAAAGTTTGCAAAAACAATATAATATACCCAAACTCGCGACTAGTTGAGTGACGCGCGCGCGCTATTACGCAATTCCCGCAACCATTGACGTGCTCAATAACGGATAAAGTGTGTTTTAACCCCTCAACTGCCAAATTGATATACATAACAAAATTGCACACAAAACAATTTAAAACAATTAAAGAAATTATTATTGCTGTATAAAGAAATCTAGCCAGTGGCGTACAATATTATTTTGAAGACGCAACGTAATAAAATAAAATGAAAAGTCCATTCTCGTTCTATTCACGGTCGTTGCAAAAGTCGTTGTAAAGATTTGGTTATTTTCTATTGTAAAAAGTTGATAATTCCTTAAAGGCGCAATCAATTCCCTCTAAAACTGTACAGTATCTGATTGAAAGTGATACTGTGATAACACTACAACAGAGCTGCAGCTCCAAAAAAATCTTCACTATTTTAAGTTAAATGTTTGACAATAAAAAAAAACTACTACAACCAGTTTTACCAGTTGCAGACTGTAGATCTAACTAAACTGTTCTATGCTTATTGTGGCAAAAGTAAATATTGGCTCTGAAAAATTTGTCATTAACTGTAAAATGTTTGTTCTTACCTACACACGCCACTGCTGGCGGATTATATTCTTTTCTGTCCGCAATGCTGGCAACTTACATTACTAGTGGACCTACATACTTAGTCATAAGCTAACAAAGCAATTTGGGGAGTGGGAGATTGTATATACATTTCATGTTGAGGCGTTTTAGAAAGTTTTTGGCCACTTTTGCCAGCATATGTTGAGAGATTCCGGCGACTGCTTCTTTAATTGCATTTTTTAAAGCTAATAGGATTTGTTGTTGACCTTTGTAGCCTCATCTTTAAAGTAATACAGAAAAAAATTGCAAGGATTTAAATCCGGGATTTAAGGAGCTATAGAACATTTCCTTGCAACAAGAAGAAGCTCTAAGCAGTGCGTTCATAGATATGCAAATTCTTTTATCCAATTGTAGCTTCAAATCCGCGTTGTCCAATATTACGTTTATTAGATAGTTACGGAAGCGGATAATTTTTTCTGTTGGGGTTTTAGTGCTTTGTTTTTGGTGTGCGGAACAATGTTGTACAACCATTCTTTCCCCCATTTTTTTGATATTCAATAGCTTGCTTGGGGTACCTTCGGTACGTAGACTGCCGTTTTCTGGTTTTTTTGTAGCCTTTAATCTTGAATTTTGGCGTCGTTGTGGCCTTCCACCCAGAATGTGCATTATTTAGGCCTAGTAAAGCTTCATTTGAGGTGATATTGGAAGCAAAAAGGTAGCTAAAAGTAATAATTTCTTTTAAAGTGTTCCGGAGTAATTGTCCATAAAGCATCGTAGTGACTTCTTCATTTTTGCGTGTTGCTTTTCTACGGGGTTAGTCTGCTTGTGCTACGTGGCTGTAGTGTAATAATGGCTCTTTTATTTGGTGGTGGTTTTTTGGAATTTATGGCTAACAAAGTCTGGGCCGTTGTTATTTAGCACTATTTTTGCATAAGCAAATCGTCAAAAACTTGCTGCTCTAAAGTATTGATTGTCGCGTTGTTAATTTTTGCACCTGGGATACTTTACTTTACAGTCAAAGCCAAAGTTTTATTGCTCACGGGTTGCAGTGCAATAATTCTTTGCTGGCTCTGGTTATGTTGGTGAAATTTTCTAAATGGTAGCAGCGTTAAGTAACTGTTTGTTTAAATGCAATAATTAAATTAACAATCGCAATTGGATCATTTTTTTGGTAAAGTTTCTCAAGTGTCAAAGATCCCTTGATGATGTCGGGTCAGTGAGGTTAGGGCGTTTTGTTCCAAATTGCCTATTATGGCCGCCTAGCCCTGCGGTATGCGCAAGGCGGTAGTAATATGGGTTTAGAGTTAAGAGATAGCCCTAGGCAATGTTTTTTCTGTATATTTGGCAGAGGCTCTGGTCAGTACGTCTAGGGCTACGCGTATTCTTTTATTTCAGTAACTTCACTATTGCGGCTCTAATAGTTTATTGGGTAGCTGCGGGGGCGGGTAATTCCTCTTGAAAGTTCTTTAGTGCTTTGTTTTTAGGCTGTAGAACAATAGAGCACACACCAAGATTAAAAAAGTAGAAAGGCTGACTGGCAAGTTAAGCCATTTGTAATAGTACTTAAGGCCATGCCTATTTGAATTATTCTTTTTTCTGTTTTTTGACTCTGTTCCGTAAATTGAGCGGATCCGATTAGTTTAACTATTCATTTTGGGGTGGAAGTGACGTCTTTATATCCGCGTGTTGCTGTTTCACGGAATTAGCCTGCGAGTGGTTTTTGAATAACCAAATAGACAAAAGACTTACTGCTTTAAAGTATAAATTGTCCCAGCCGGTGCACATGTTTATAGCGGTTAATATAAACTGATTCTCTGTTGGCGTAGTATCCAATAAGCCTACCTCAAAAATACGTTGATGCTTCCCAGAACGTATGCTTTGTCGGTTTTTTTTTCTGACGCCTTATCTTGCTCTAGGAAGCCAGCGAGATTATCATTGTAATGTTTCTTTATCACTTTTATTTGCATAACTGATGCAACAGCTAGTTGGTCCCAACTTGCAAAAACTTTTGGCTAGGTTTTGGTATAACGCGTTAATTATGTTACGCAACTGCAGACACTTACATTGTTTTTACTTAACAGCTGCGGCCAAAGTCTCATTGCTTAAAGATTTTGGTGCAATAGTAAAGATACGTAACTGATTATAGCTATAATCAAAAATCTAAATTATTGTTTTGTTGCTGGAGGCTTGGGGTAATGCGTCCGGCAAATAAATGGTTTTTGGCCATGGGTTTGTGTTCTATGTTGAATGCAAATTTCGTTAGCAGTAGCAATTCATCCAATAGTCTTGGTTTTTGTGTCTTGTGTATTGGATAACTACACTAATGTTTGTTTGCAAGTCTTTAATAGAAACCACTGTTTTTTAAGTAAGCTTGATATTTCTTAATTGCCCACACTCTATTGTAACACTTCTGTTTGTTGTTATGGTATTTCTGCTTAGTGGCCGTAAAGTTTGAGTTAGGATAGCTAATAATGCGTTTACGCTCCGCTTCCTTCTGGTACAATACAGTTCCTATACCTATCTTGTAGACGTCGGTTTGTAAAACAAACCGCAGACCAGATCGCAGGCGGTCGAAGATCAGGGGTCTGTTTAGCAGCGTC
Source organism: Tachinus rufipes (assembly GCA_963932245.1). Taxonomy (NCBI): domain Eukaryota; kingdom Metazoa; phylum Arthropoda; class Insecta; order Coleoptera; family Staphylinidae; genus Tachinus; species Tachinus rufipes. Next base: position 11,617,906 of record OZ010746.1, on the reverse strand, counting down.
CTTACCGTACCTAAAAAGACGCGTTTGGGACCTTGTGTCTTATGTATTCAGTTTTGACTTGTATAATGTCACATTTCTCTTGTGAATTGTGGTACTAGGCCAAGTAGACAATATTTTTAAGGTTTGCCTACTTACTAAAACAAACTTAGTTTACAGTAATTTTTTGGGTACTTTAGCGGTTTTTTGGTCTTTGGAATAGCAATAACTTTTACTAGTTCTCACAGTGTTAAAAAACAACAAAAAATGTACATTTAGTTAAAGATAACAAACAATTTAGCAGCTAATCTTAATGTCTTTGGGTGCTTTTTGAAGCATTAATCATGTGTCAGTTTTCTGCAGAATAAAATTATGTCTTTGTTTTCGTTTACAGCAGCAGGTGTGTACGTTTAAGATTGGATAACCTTTTTCTTGACCAATTTGTTTTTTTTTTAAGGACGTAGTGAGGTGTTGGTGTCAACAAGTGGCACTTTAGAATAACTAACGCATGGCAATACATTTTGGTTTTCTTCTCTGCGAAAATCCTGCTGTTAATTTGTCTTAGTCATTGTCTCTAATGTGGTACTAGTTTGAAGTGGGCTGATTTTAACTTTGCGAAATTTACCCAGTCTGCTGTTGCAACACATGCTGTCCCCTGCCCATTTTTTTCTATACTCTATTTTTCTACCCTACTTCCTACACTGCCATTCTCTTCTCTTTTCTCCCATTCTTGTGTTAATCAGCCTAGATATTTGCATTGTTCTTAGATATCTTCTTAGTTTTTCTATATCTACATTAACTTCTTCCTCGTCGTATCTTCTTTTTTTCATAAATATTTTGTGCAGCTCTATTAAGTGCATCCCTTTTGGTAGTCCTACGTTTGCCAGTTTAACTTCTAGTGAGATTTTTGAATCTTCATTTGAGATTAGTTTTTTTGTCAGGTTGCCAGAAATACTCTGACCATTTTGAAAGTTGCATTTTTTGTCAACCTTGAGATGGCGTATCTTCCGTTTGGAAATTGTTTAGTCAATTCCGTCAACTTATTTTCTTTGAGCAGTCTTCTCCTTTTCCTTTTTATTTCTGCAATCTGCAATTTCTGTTGGTTCTAATGTTTCAGTATATGTTCTTCTCTTGTCTCTCTGTTCATCTTTCAATGCTTGGCAGGCATAGTTGTTTTGACCATCTTTGTATCTTTCTTCTTTATTACTTTTTTCCATATTCTTTTGCTGTCATTTAGCTTCTCGCTCCTTCTTTTTTTGTTTTCTGTTTAATTTGTGTTTTCTTCCATTTTGGTTTACCTAAATCTCAAAGCTTAAAACTCCTCTATCTTTTTCTTTAGTACTACATAATTTCTTAGTGCTCTCCATTTGTTTTTGTCAATCATTTTAATGATTGTAGATTTGTCTACTTTGTTTTCTAAAACCTTTTCTAGTGTTTTCCTATCTTCTTCCCACGCTTTGCATTCTATTAGCGTATGTTCTGCATCGTCATGCGTGTCTTCTAGACAAAATATACATTTTTCCTCTTTCTCCATCTTATTTATTTTTTGTAAGTACTTTCCAAAGGTTCCATGTCCGGTAAGTAGTTGTGTTGTATAGTAACACGTCTCCGGTTTTTTCTCTACCCATTCTTTTATTTCTGGTATTAGTTCCTTTGTCCATTCTCCCTTTTCTCCTTTTTTATTCTGGTTTTGCTATCTTTCCATCATATTCTCTCTTGCTTGCCTCTTTGCTTCTTGCTTACTAGTTTTTTCATTTACCATTTTCTTTATACTTATCTTTCTTCCACCATCAAATTGGCGGGTAGTGTTGCCGCAATTACTTTTAGTGCCTTCTGCGACACCGTTCTGTAGGCCCTGCAGATCCTTAGATGCTCTTATAACTCCTCATAGCATGTTTTTGTACTTTTTCTTTTCCAGCACACTACTCCAAATCGGTGCTCCGTACAGTATAGTATTATGCACTACTGTGCCTATAACTTCCCGCTTTGAGCTAGTTGGTCTTCTTGTATTTGGCAACAGTCTCATCAGGACTGCAATTCGCTGTTCTGCCATCATGGTAATTTCCTTGACGTAAATGTCAAACATACCTCGGCTGTCTAGATATACTCCTAAATATCTAACCGATTTTGACCGTTTCACCTCGGTATCACATACTTTAAAAACTATGTCTTCTTTACCTTTTTTTCCCTTCATCCCTTATTGGCATTCATCCAGCGGTTTATTCTGTGCAGGCACTCATTTGTGCAGATTTTTAGGTAATCTTTGTTCTCTGCGGTCACGAGCAGCGCTAGATCGTCTGCAGAAACAATTGTTGTAGCATTCCCCATCATTTGTACTTGCAGAATTGAATCATACAGCACGTTCCATAAGGTTGGTCCGAGGACCGATCCTTGTGGAACACCGGCACATATGTCCATCTCTTCTATTTTATTATACACTAATTTTCTGTCCTTTAGGTACGCAGACAGAATATTTATCAGATAAGGTAATATATTTCTGCGCCTTAATTTGTTTATTATTAGGCTATGTCTAAAGACATTTTTAACGTCCAGAAGCACTAACACGCACCAATCCCTACTTGCGACTTTGTAGATCTTTTCGATGGCTTGGATAGTCGATCTGCCTCTCCAAAAACCAAACTGATTTTTGTGCAGTCCTTCTGTTTTCTCGATTTCCTGAAGAAGTCTTTCCCTTAACAGGATCTCATACAGCTTGCTTGCGGAATTTAGCAGGCTTATCGGTCTAAACGATAACTTTTCAATGCTGTTTACACCTTTCGGCAATAGAATTAATTTAGCACATTTCTGCTGTGATAGTAATGTGTTTAGATCTTCTAAAACACCATCCGGCCACCGTTTTACTACCTTTTTTATTACCTCTATGGGTATTCCGTCTAGGCCAGGCGCTTTCTTGCTCTTTATTTTTTGTGTTGCCTCGAGTAGTTTCTCCATATTAAAAAGTGTAACCTGCTTTTCACACGGCTCCTCTATCCAGTTGTCATCCGCTCTTGGGAACAGATCTAGTACAACTTGCCTCTTTGTTTCTGGGTCTAGCTCACATGGTAATCTGTATTTTAAGTTGCTCATAACAATTTTGAAGCCGCTCCCCCAGATATCATTTTCCAGCTAATCATATAGTTTCTTCCATAGCATTCGATTGGAAGCCCGGATCGTTATTCTTAATTCATTTCTGTTTTCTTTAAGTTTCCTACTTAGGTCAGCTATTCCACCGTCGTCCGGAATTCGATTCTGCAACAGTCTGGATTATTTTCTTTTGATCTTATTGCATTTGTCCCGTTTTTTCTGCTATGTCCAGACTCCACCAATACGGCAACGTTTTTGTTGAGCTGTCCGTGTTTCTGACTATGCTATCCTTATAGACTTCCTTTATCTTCGCATACATTGTTTTCCCTTCTTCGCAGCTTATTCTTATTTCCATGGATGCTCTAAACGTACTACAATCTATGGCGGTCACTAATGAATTGTGCTTTTTGTCGTTTTTAGAATGCTCGTGTTTTATTTCAAAGCATATGTATCTGTGCTCCGTGTGGCTGTCGATGTCCAGAACATCCCAATTCTTTATATTTCTAGCAATTTTTTTAGTTGTTACCGTCACGTTGATATATGTTGCACTCATGCTTCTGACAGAAGTAGGTTGATTCCATGGTTAATGACAACAATGTCGCACAAGGAGAAATGGTCCATCCAGAAATGTCCTTTTACGTACGCACCCCACGCCGGTGATTTTGCATTAATGTCTCCGGCCAGAATAGTTTTGCGTTTTGCATCTCTGACTACTTTCATGATTTCGTCAGCCTCTTTCTTATATAGTTCTAACGGAATATTAGGCGAGATGTAACACCCTATCAAGTTAAAAACACTCGTCATGACACACACGTAACCATCTCCTTTGACTATGTCGCGTACACCTACATTTTTATTTAAAAAAGTCACTGCCACATCACTCCTCCTATCTCTTATCCAACTTCCCCTTTCAACCATTTTTTTGTTGGGTTTGCATATCAGTAGTATATCTACCTGCATTTGCATAGCAGTAGCATATGCAAGATCTTGTGCTATCCTCCCCCTACCTATGTTTATATGCAGTATTTTAAGAGACATTTTTGTTGTTAATACTTTTACGCCTAACCTAGCCTCCGACGCTTTGTTCATTACCTTTTCTTTTTCTCGGATAAGTTTCCTGAACTTTGGGCAACTGCTCTGTGGCCGCTGGTTTTACACGCTGTGCATTGTGCAGTCTTTCCGCAATTTCTTCTATTATGCCCAACTTCACCGCAGTTTAGGCAATTCTGGGAGTTGTCTTCGCCTTGGCATTCATCTTTCCGGTGGCCGAAATCCAGGCATCTGAAGCATCTCTGTAGGTCTACTCACCTTTTTATCCTACAGGAAGCCTATCCTATCTTGATCTTCTGCTTACTAGTAAGCTCCAACGCATGACCTTTTTGTAAGGTGACCGTGGCTATTTGGCTATCATTTGGTTTTTGCCTCAAAGCAACCAACTGAATGTGTTCGTCACTAGCATTACTCAAATTTTTGCTGATTGCATTTTTTATTTCTTCATCTGTTGTGTCTCCATCAAGTCTTGTATATGAAGTGTAACGCTGTTGCTTTTTATTACCACATCCATATTTTGTGTTTTGTTTTTTATCGTCTCTTTCATGGATTTTGCTTTTCCCTGTCTCCTTCTATTTCTAGCATCAAATCTCCTTTTTTGTGTTTTTTTTTATCGTTTTAACCCGAACATTCATAGTTTGTATATCTACGTTCTTTTTTATATCTCTCCGCTACCTTGATGATTAACTTTTCCGTGAGCTTGTTATTCCCGGAAATATACTTCTTTTTGTTTGACGTGGACCTCGGGTTTTCTTCTTTTTCTTTTTTTTTGCACTATAGTTATCTGTACATCTGTCTATTGGAATATGTATTCCAAGGATTTTCTTAGGTAGTTCATATCCAATTTTCCCGTTTCAAATTTAATAACTTTGGACTTGTGCACGGCTATCTCATTTTTTAAATTTTGTAGTACACTAAACTCTACCTTAATTGGGATAATAAAATTTGAACTTTTTTCCTTTTGCTTGCAATTATCTACATACTTGTTTTTGTGTACTCTATGCGACCTTCTTTGAGTCTCTCCACTATCAGTGTCTCACTACCGGGATATTTCTTGCCGATCTCTGTTATTACCTTATCTTCTACGGTAGCTTCCGGACTCACAACAACCACGGTGTCCCCACTTGTTTTGTTTGAAACGGTGTTCCATGCCTCAAGTCTAGTTACCCCGAAGAAGTTGTCCGGTCATTCTTCATCTATAATTTTCGACAGGCCTTCCCATCCGCTTTGCAGATTGATCTCGCGTTTTATCATATCATATGTCCTTTTCCGTTTGTAGAACTTCTACATCTGCTTGGGTGCCCATATCTCGCATTTCCTTCGAAAATGTGTTAATCAATTTTCTGTCCGCACAGGTCTTTGTCTGTGCCCCTGCATCGGACAATTTTCCGGCTATTGGGACCTTCCATTTCTGCAATCTGTCTTTTAGCATTTTTGCAATACGCCCAACGTCGATTAAACCTTTTTTTAAATCCGCCTTACGTTTTGCTAGTTTATTCACGAAGGACTTTGGTTCTGTTAAATCAGCATTTTTGTCTCCACTTTCCTTTTGGGGTTTAGGTGAAGTTTCTTCTCTTGGTCTTTTTGAGTGTTGTTTAACTATCCCCGACCTTGTGTCTGGGATTCCGGACGTGTAGGATCTATCCCTGAACTGGTCTAATCTAGTTGGTGATTTTGCTAACGAGCTCTTTTTTTGGAACGGGTTGAAGTTTGTTTTTCCCGCGGTTTCCGTGTTCGTTTTCGTTGCTAAAGTTGTCATGTTTGTCAGATAATTGCTCCCCCCCAGAATCCGTGGAGCAGACTGCCGAAGCAGTAGAAGATTTCCCGTTTCCGGTACCTCCTTGGGGTATTTCATTTTCATTTGCTGACTTTTCTATCATAAGCATAGTGGGTAGGGCTACCTGTTTTATGTCATTGTGCGTTGCCGGGTCTGTGTCAAGTTTTTTATTTGTGGAGGTTTTCTCCTCCATGCTCTATTTGGTCCGCGGGGGCTATTTGATTTCACCCCTACCACTCATTGCTGGGAGGCATGCCCTTATCCGCCACCTTGGGGACGCGCCCTTCGGGAGTTTGACTTCATCCACTCCCCACTTAGTTTGTTTTTATTTGGTTCATTTGTCTATTTTTCCTCTTACCTCTGTTGCCATCAATAGGTCTTGCGCCTCTCTTCCTCTACCTATATTTGTTTGGATGATGTTATAAATTTTGGTTTATGTTTTCATTCACGTGTTGTCTCCAATTATCTTTTCTCCGCATCTTATGCATAATTTCGATCTGTCTTCCCCTGTACAGTCCGACGCAATGTGGCTTTTCATTCAGCATTTATATCATTTGCTTTCCTTATCAGTTCCACTCCCTATTCTGCATCTCATAAACCCTATATTTATGCTTCCCTCTCTTATTAGTTTCCCCGCTGTCTCTTTGTTTGTTCTGATTATAGCCGTTTGTATATCCTTGTACTCTTTCCTCATAGATATAATTGTGATATCTTTATCAATATTGTGGCTTACTGTCCTAGTTGTAATCGAAGCCACACTTTCTTAAAAACCGTTAAAAAGCTCCTAACCAGTTCTTCAACCTTGGCCGGTTTGACGAAAGCATGTTTTGGCAACATAATAGATTCATAAGATTTTATTCTCTTAGACTGTGGTGTGATCCAGAAAATTGTGGATCGGCAATCTTTCCCATAATGGATACATTTTTGTGGCTAAACGTAAGTCTAAGGAAAGAGTATATCCAAAAAAGTTCCGGAATAAAAGATGTAATTCAGAAAATATCCGAACTGAAGTGAAGCTGGGTAGGTCACGTGGCAAAAGCAGATATCAAGAAATTTATCCACAAACTGTTACAATAAAGACCAAGAAGAACTACCCGTGACAGAAGAAGACCAGAGAATAGGTGGACCTACGATATAAAAAAGACCGCAGGAAAGAAATGGTATCAAGTCGCTCAAAACCAACACGAATAAAACGTTTTGCAAAAGGCCTACGCCCAGCAGTGGATAAACACTGGCTAAAGAAGGAGAAAAAAGACTTAGATCGGTGTATTTTTGTATCAACCTTGTTTTGGTGACTTTGAAAGACGGATCCGGTTAGCCGGGGTGGGTTGGGCTGGTACATGTAGTTAAGCTTCAATTGCAAATAAGTACATGTTTGAACCGTTAAAAGCTTGGTACCCGTTTACATTTGCGACATTGCTGTTTTTTGTAGTTGTAAGATTCTTGCAGCTTTGCTTGTTTTAGTTTTTCAAAGAGTTTCTTATCCATGTGTAAAAACGTAAAAGCAATTGTCCCACGTTGGGCGCCATTTGTTACCGGCTGGGCACCTAGAGATGTCAAAGGTGCGGCCATGTTAGTGAAACACATCTAGTATTTGCTTAGACCATGTGAGTTTGGTTTTGTTAGTGTTTAGAATATAACTTACGGTTTCCCACAATTTGAAGCCGCTGAAAGTTTTGAGATGTGTTCATTCATCCGAGAGTCTAGTATACGCTTGTTTTCTAGTATCAACACTTCCTTCTTTGGGGTATTGACAGAAGTTGGTATGTGTATTGCCATTTTTTCTAAGATACCCAACGGGTAGTAATTTGCTTCAGAATTTTGGCGTAAGTCCATGGCGGGTGATGCAAAGTTGCAGATTGCGAGTTGGTTTGGAGGTGCGGAATGTGTTCCCGGCGGGTACAAAGATATAAGCGTCAAGTTCATTCTTGTTTCATTCATGATTGTTGTAAAGGTCCGCAAAGTGTATTGGGCATGGTAAATTTTACCAGTGAGGTTTTCGGTATTTTTTGTTCTAAAATTCAAACAACAATCAAACAAACAAACAATTCCGTTTTGCTTGCTTTTGTTATTGAGTTTGGTCTAAAAAACCTGTTTTTATTGTTTATGTCTATTAAATGTCAATGCCAATATTCCAACTTAACAGTTTGCACTCAAATCTTCCAACGTATAAAAACGATGTTTTGTTAGCAGTTTGCCAAACACATTATTCGTGTTTCTTATGTAGGTGATAATAAGAGAAAGTTGCAGCAGGTTTCTTTTGATGTACACAGAGAATTCAGTAGCTCAATTTTTTTTTCACAATTTTAATACAGAAATTTCCGTTTGTTTCTAAAATCAAACATCAAAATTTGTTTTTGCTTTGTTGTCCCTTTTTTGAATATTGAGCACTCCCAACATAATCATTTATTTGTGCGCAAATTTTTTTATTGTTTGATGTGCTTTTGTTTTATTATCAAGGTCTTCTCTTAAAAGTGATAGTCAAATAGGCAACTATGCAGACTTAAATCAAATGTTAAAGTAAATTAAAGTAATATTCAATCTACACAGACTACAATGCTCAAGGCGTTTAAGACCTTGCGACCTCAATTAATAGAAGCCTTGTCTCTTTTTCTAGACATTAAGCACCTTTACTATTGAGCAAAGTTTTGAATTGTCTGCTGATCTTTGGTTTTGTTCTCAGATAACAAATCTTTATTTTAGAAGTGTTGGAAAAATAAGCGACTATGTAGACTTAAATGATAACCATTTTGTTGCTTTTTTCTTACAAAGACCTAATCTTCTGCTCGGTAAGTGTAGTAGCGTTTTTCTACTAAAAATATTTCTGTTCTTGCTGTTCTTCCTTTACTACTTCTTTTATCATCAGTAAAAAAATAAAGAAGATAATAGTGCAGATCTTAAAACAATAAAGTTGTTTTTTAGTTACAGACCTTATTTTGAATTATAAAACTTTGACTACAACTCAAAAATCTCGCGCGAGTTGTGTAGTAGTTATATGATACTCAAAATATTGCGTCCTTAAGCAACTTGAAACAAAAACTCTGGTTAACCATTATATCAAGACCAGAAAGATGAAGACGGGGTATCTGCCGTTGTTTGATTTGATTTTTCTAATATTCTGTGATATTTTTAGGCATAATCCACATTGACTACCTGGATATGAACGTCATTCAACACACGTAAAAAATTGTATGTATTTTATTTTGACACTATATCGTGCAAGCAAACATCAAGCGCTCGACTGTTATCAGCCAACTCGTCATCCCTGAAATCAACACTCGACTAAAGTGATCTCAAGGACCAGTTAAATGTAATTTTTATTGCATCAACAAGCAAAGCATTAATTTACCAATCAACGTCATCTGCATTTTTTTTTTACAGCGCCGTGCTTGCTACACAGATAGACACCCTTCTCGTATGTTTGTGGTGTGCAATAATAGTTCTACACAACCAAGCGGAAACTATAGTTTAACGTGAAACTACACCATTAGAGAGGTTTACTTGGCAAATACTTTGCTGGTCTGCCGCTGCTTTGCAAAGAAGACGACCGCATCAAAATATATTTGACATATTAGATGTTGCCGCTGCTGAGAATCAAACCCAGGCTGCCTTCTCAACAGTCCTCGCACTAGGCAGGGGTGCTAAAACAGTCAATCGCAATCGATTGGTCAATTGCGTGAGGTTTTTAAGTCGATCGTCTTAGATATTTAATTTTTATATTTCTGGCATTCAATGTATAAAAGTACACTAAATATTTATATTTTAACAATTACTTTTACCTAGTGACTAGGTTCTACTAAGACCCAGTAACCTAGTCGATTGATTGCTGCTTCATGCTGTTATGGTAGATTGCCGATGCTTTAAGTCTAAGCTACGATCGCCACAGTTAAACCAACTTAATTAATTAATTACGCAATTTATTAATTAGTTTAAAATTTCTTTCAGCATAGACGCCAAACTGACCAACGACCAGATTATGAGACTGTATGTTTAAATCTAAAAACTAAAGAAACAGGACAAAACTTCATAAATTTTAGAAGTTCCTAGCCGGCTTGATTGACATGGTTTCTAAAGGTATAAACATTTTTAAAAATGATCTCAGACAGATCAAACTAGACGATAGGCAACTTTTTTTGAAAATGCAAAGAAGATTTTGCAAGAAATTTAGAAGAGTAAAGCCGTTTCTACGGCGGCTCTGTCATTCATTTCCAAGCAGACTACCCCACCACCCACGTTACCAAAAGTTCCGGCCTTATTTTTTTTTTTCAAAAACCTTAACGTTTTCTCCAACAAATGCAGCCAAACCCCAATTTACCAAGACACCGGGCGCCTTGGTCTTGACCTATTTTAATACCCGGCCAATCCGCCACTTCTGAAGACCCAAACAGACAGCAACGGCGCTTTCCACCACAAAACCTTGCCCCTAAAAAAGGGATTTGTCAAGTGTTTTCATCAAGGCCATCAGCCTTCAAAGGTAAAGAATCTACAACCCGGTCGGCCCTTAAAACCCAAGCAACTAATTTAAGTTTGCTTAATAACTCCTTAGGCCCCTCAAGAAACGCAACACAGCTTCCACAAAGGGTGTTGCCACAAAACACCTACCTCTTATTGTCATACAAGATAAATCCGTATTTTATTACATAAACATTACTATTAAGAGCGCTATAAACAAAATAGATGAGATCTAAATTCTAGTTTAATATCCAGACCGCGTGTTTGTTTACTTAAAAAAAAAGTATCAGCAGTTGCTTAGTTTTATTCGTATGTGGTGAGCCTACCTTTAGGGATGCTAGAAAAAATTATTTGTGTAAACTTAGTGGGTTGACTTTTATCCAATAGCTATTCTTTTTACATTCTTTCTTACAAAAACTTGCATTTTGAAGCCGTGTAGCCTGGCAAAGATGACATTTTTCAATATCACCGAATTTGCGTTTATGTTTAATGTTGATTTTGAGTTTATACAACTTGGTAAAAGACAACTATACCTAGTTATCTATCCCTTCCGATGCGCTCCACCGATAAGGCTGCATATGCTAAGGCTGTTAACTCTACTTGTGCTGCATCAATGTCAATACTCTTTATGACATGTTTTTATTTTATTTTTAGTCTAGCCTAATCTGTTTGAGATTGTCTTCAAAATGTCAGCCCGTTCAGACTCTTCGCCAATAGGGCTGGCAATAAACTTCTCAATTCCCTTAAACTTCTTAATTTCCTTAATCTTCTCGTTTTGTTTTTTAAAGAAATCTACATTTTTCTGAAGCTGAACATACATACATCATGGCTATGATCTGGTCTGTGCTCATTTCAGGCTCATGCTAGAAAAAAAAGTCAAACTAGTTAATTAATTTCTTAATTAATTCAGACAAATTAATTAACTGGTTGATGATGAGTGTCTTTCTTGCAATTAAAATTGCAGTTCTCCTCTGAGTCTCTGGGTCGGGTGTGGCCGCGGTGGTTCCTTGAGGTGTTGTCTAGTCGGCTGTTTGCAGTCGACCATTATTGCAGTGAATGTGCTATGCGTATCGGACAAACTCAAGTTTGATTTGCACAATCAAGGCGGCTTAGGTTTGTGCGCGCGCCTCCGTGCACCGTAGATGTTTGGTTGTGCGTATTTTTCAAGTTGTAAGCTAGGGTGGATGTTCCCCTTCCTAAATTCCCGTCTGATTGTGTAAATGTTTGAATTAATGCTCACGGGAGGCATGGTCTAATCAAGAGACGCCACGTGGAGTTTCCCCACAAAAGTCTGTGGTTTATTGTCTTTCTCATTTGCTATATTATATGTCTTTAAATGTGTGTAGTAAACCATCTCCTTCTGCACTGAGTTTGGCTACGGTAGTCCTTTTGGATGTTAAAAGGCAAAGGCTAGAGGTGTAGTATACCTAACAGATATTTGTTTGCTGTTAGGATATTTAGAGTCCCTTTTATGGTAATTCTATTAGCACGAGAGAATTACTATGCTGGCTTTAGTACCAGTTGATCTTGGCTGTGAGCATCGTTTTCCTCCTTGTGCAGCGTGTGCTCATGTAGAGTGTGAAAACAAAATTGCGTTAGAAATTTCTCTCAAACTTAGTTTGAATTTATCGCTAGAATTGATCAATTCGTTTTGAACAGGAAAGCTTTGAATTTGATTTTGGTGCCGTCAAAAATTTTGCTTTGTATTAAAGTATTGTTTAGATAGTAAAATTTTAAGAGGTTGTAGTATTGATAGTAAAACAACTGATTCTACAAAACTAAGTTGACAACGTACAATACACCGTAATCATAAAACATGTCCAGAAACACATCCAAAATAAACCCAAACTAACTCAGAAAAAATTGACAAAGTTGCTTGCAACCCAGAATCAGCAAATACCTCTACTCAGAACCAACCTACAACCAAGTGCTACAAAAAAACCTTAGGTTTTGGCTCAAATTTGCAAACAACGGTCCACGCTTAAAACCAAAAACGCAATACCGGATAAACTATAGACTAAGGTGCCTCTATCCCAAGCATAATAGAAAATAATGTAATCATTGATGACAAACATTTGTGCGGATAAGTGGCTTTCTTCAGTTTGAACTATTTTCTGATAACCATGCTCTGGAGTGACCCGCCCACTCATTTTAGTGTTTGTTAACAAGTGATTGGATTTTATCATCAGCTTCCCCAACTTAGTGACGTTTGCAGTTGTAATCATTGATGACATACACTTAAACGGGTGAGTGGAAAACTTTAGTTTAAATTATTAACCGGTAGTTATGCTCTGAAGTAAACCACCTACCCTCCCATATTCATCATCAAGTGATTAAATACCATTATCTTCTTCCCGCAATTTAGTTATGGCTAACGTTTGCAGTATAAAGAAAAATATAAAAAATTGATCACAAATACTTAAACAAGTAAGTGGGTTACTCCAGTTTAATTTATTTGCTGGAAATCATGCTCTAAAGTGACCCACCTACCCGTCCAAGTGTTTGTCATTAAGTGAAAGAATATAGCTATACTCTTTCCCGATTTAGTAATACCTAACGTTGGGAGGCTTACTCCAGTTTAAACTATTTGCTAATAGCCATCCTTACGACCCACCCATTTACCCACCTTCTTCCCCAACTTACTGATAACTGTGTAGGAAAAATTATACAAGTGTGTGTCATCAAGTAATTGGATACCATTATCCTTTTCCTCATCTTAGTGATGACTAAAGATTACAGTGTAAAAAAAAAATAATTGTTGATAACAAACACATGGACAGGTGAGTGTGTTACTGCTTTGCATTTGTAATCATTAATATCAAACACTTGAGCAAATTCTGAAGTAACCCACCCACTGTTCTAAAAATTAGGTTTTCTAAAGTAACTTACCAAGACAAACAAAATAAAAAAAAAAAACATCACCACTAACCGCCTCCACATGTAAGACTCGTGCAATACCACTATACACCTTCAAAAATTGTGGGCAAAACCTTAGAACTCTGAAACTTGCTACAGCTCAATTCAAGGTACTTCTGAAACCACCACTAAAATCAATACAGTTTTGAACAACCGCAAGTAATCAGACATTCAACTCCGTAACACCCAAACTTGTAGTGGCCTCAATGTAAACAATTTTATACACACTTTTCTGGTACTTAAACAATTAATTATCTAAAATATGTTGCAGCAAGTCAGCGGCGCAACACCCAGTTATTCGCAGCATTTCTCGCGATTACTGTTTGTAACTGTAATAATAACAAATAATTTCTCCAACATGCAGTTTAGTCCAGAGTAGCAAAAAGCAACAAATCAGCCGTCAAATAGAATAGAACGCCAAAACTCATAAACCGGAAATCCATCTTAGTCACTATCCAAAAACAGAATTAAAAAAATACAAACCGTTCAATTTAACCCTTGACATGTTTGTAGCTCATACAAAAGCAATTGACTACGTCATTCACAATCACTATTGCTAATAAAGAGAAGACCAGAGAAGATACTCCAACAATGCTCACCCAACATGATTAACGTAAACTACAAAAACAAGCTACCATAAACCGCCTCTACAGGCAAAACCCGTGCAACATCACCATAATGCCCACTCTCATTGTCTTGAGCACCAGCATCAATACTTTTTTGCCAAATAGCTTTAAGTCCAATGTATTATAGTCTACTTGGCGTTAAAAATTAAAGAAAAAATCTATTTAAGTTTGTTTATATTACCCACAGCAAACAAAACTTGCACTCCAATACAAAAAAGCAATTTCAATTTTAACAAATTTATAGACCAACCTAAGAAAGTTTTGATAACAATATTTATAAAAATAATATTATTAAAAAACTTAAAATACAAACAACAATCTAACAAAATAATTATTCAATCATTAACAAATTCACTCAAATCTTCATCTAAATCTGTAATATAGTCAGTAGTAGATGTAACACCATCACCTTCCTCGTCACTACTATCTTCATACATAATTTTTTCCATAATTGCATCGCCTTTCATTTTAGCCTCTTGTCTCTCATCATATGTAACTGGAATCTTGTTTATCCTTTTCAAATTAGGCAACAACACCAATAATGCCACTCTATTTGGATCAACACGTTCCCGATCCTCACCTTCTAATTCCTCATCATCTGGAGATTCATCCTTATTCGATTCCTGATCTTCAACATCACCTGACACAGGATTCTGAAGAATAATTAAAGTAGTCAGCGCGGGTAAACAACGGAGTTTAAAAAACTGTCGCATTTTATTGATACGGTTCTGTCTAAGATTAAGGTACGCTAAACGATGCAGTTGGTCAGTAAAACCACCCAATTTACGCAACTGATTATTCCTAAGATGCAAAACTTGAAGATGTCGAAGTGAAGATATATCATCTGCAACTATTTTGCTAATTCTGTTTTCTGCCAAGTATAATCGCTCCACACTTGCTGGAAATGATCCTGCAATCTCATACAAAAAATTTCCCCTTAATTCAAGCTCCTTCAATTCTGGTAATAATTCCGATTCAAAAACCGCTTGATATATCTGATTATAGTTAAGATCCAAATATACTAAATCAGGTTGACTAATCCCAATGGTTTCCTTAATTTGATTCCTAGCAAGTGATAAATCTTGCAAATAATGCATTAAATTCAATCCAACCCCTTCTATAAAATTTCTTTGTGCTTGTATTTGAACAACAAAGGGCATTTCAGATAGTATTTGTAACGCTTGTAAATTTAAATAATTTCCACTAATATCAACGAATAATAAATGGCGGAAATTGAGAATTATTCGTATATTGGTCAATTTCCTGTCTGTTGCTGATATTTTTAAATACGCATACCGCATGCAGCTTTCGTCTTTGCCTAATGTGTTAAGACATTTGGAAGCTTCATCGAATGTTAATTTTTTGTCTTGTCTGATGATTTCAATTGGGGGGACAAAGCCTTCGCCAAGTTTTGGTGTTTGTTCTCCTGGTGATTCTCCGTCCATGTTTTTGGAGATGTATTAAATGCAATATTAATTATGTTTTGACATTTATTGTCAAATTTATTCTGTATTTGTTGTCATAGTAATGTGTTTGTTAAAATTACGCTGTAATACTCATGAACTGTGAAAATAGGTATAATAAAATTAGTTTGGCCGCAATGATCAAAGGAATTATAGTTTTATACCACTTTGCGCATATTTTTGACATTTGTCATTTGTACTGTATTAGTTTTTAACAATTGGAATATCAGCAATGATTGATTGGCTAATTTCTGCACAACAAACACTCGGGTGGGTGGGTAGGCCACAGTAGTCCAACAGTTGAGCGTAACTTGATTTATTTTATATATAGTCAAGTACATCTACCTACACGTACGCAAGTATATTTTCAATTATTTAAAATTAAAAAAGTATTTTAACTTCAAAATCAGTAAACTACTAAAAAAAACTATGTCTGGTCGACCTGCTGATGGCTACTGTAAATAATAAGCTACCACAAAATATAAAAGATATGGTTCTAGCAAAAATATTATCCCATTGCGTACTATAGTGCCATCTATTAATATAAATTCTAAGCAAACAAAATATTATTATCCCATTGCTCACCATAGCGCCATCTATTAATATCAACTCTAAACACAAAATAAACGCTGTATTTTAATATATTAATATGCATTATCAATTATACATTTATGTTATAAATAATATATACAAAATGTCAGAGGCAATTAAAAAAAACCAAATCAGATAACCAAAACAAATTTAGCTCTTAAATTTAATAAATGATGTACTTTATGTAAACCACCTCTCCACCCAGTGTGAGACACATAAACATTATCCAAAATTTTTGTAAATAGTTAAATCGCTCATTTTTAGGTTATCCAAACAATAAACAATAAATACAAATGTGTTTACAAACAATAAAAACGTAATAAATTAACAAAATGCTCAACTGAGCTTACTGTGAAAACGGTTAACAGCCAGAATGCATAATCGTTTGCACTCTTAGACCATACACACTTATAGACACACCAGTGAAGCCAACATGATCACTGCGTGTGACGTCAGCTATGGACAAAATACGTTGTAAAATACTTAAAGTATATGTAAATACATTTCTACTCACTTAATCAAAAATACCAATAAATCTTTTACTTAGTGTATACTAATACTATATACTTTATTGTTTTCATTATTGTTTACAAAAATTGTAAAATAAAACTTTACTCATAAGGCATATGTACACAGTTAACGCGTGACGTTAGTTGTGGGAATAGAACGTTGCTGTGTTGGCTTCACTATGTGAAAAGCGGGATATAGCACACGACGCGTCTATAAGTGTATATAGTCTAAGTTTGCACTACTCTATTCGAGAATAGCATGACGTATAGTAAGAGTAGTACCTTTAAGGAATGCCCACCCACCAACTATTAGTTCTCGCCAGAAGCTGCAGTGTACGCAGCGGGCAAACCCCGGTAAACTGTTTTAGACAGCAGAAATTAACAAGCTCAATGAAATGAGTAGTTACCCATATAGTACATAAAGACTAAAACGGCATAGAAAGGAATAGGCATTCAACAGATAAGGCATGACTGCGAAGCTTAAGTCAAATGCTTTATGAGTGCAAATCAAGACTAAAAGAATGTGCGGCCAAAAACTACATACAAAAGTTGCTTCAGTTGTAGTTCTACTAGATACAGCAACTTTAACACTAAAGAGCGAGTTTGTATTTACGCACTCATCCACTAATACATCAATGTTTACAACAAAAATAAAGAACTAGTGCAATGCATTTAAAAATCCTCCAAACAAAGTTTAATAGACGCACAGTGGTCATAAACCTGCTGCACAAAACCATACTTGACAAGAAAATGATGGCTAAACATTCGTGTATTATAGACCTGAACCTAGATGTGACATTTAAAACATGCAGCAAAGATGCCAAGGTAACCAATAGTGGAGTTGGAAACGGACACACCTGGATACAGATTCTAGATGCTAAAACACAAGAAACTGCAAAATCCGCAAGTTAGAGATCTTCTTGGAGAGTAAAGGACAAACCATTAAACGCAACGACGCACAAAAAACGTCATAATATCAGGTGACTAACGACAAATGTTACAGATAGGGGTCTGGAAAACTGGATAACAGGGGTGCCTTGGCGAGATGCAATTGGAAACAAGGACCGACCTTCAGGCGGGGAAACAGAAAGTCCACTATAGACCTCACAATATGTAGCACAAGTCTGGCAACCGATGTCAACGATTGGAAGATACTAAAAAAAAAACGAGTACCTAAGCGACCATAGCAATATAGCCTTTACCGTGAAACTACCCTCACCAAGAAATAAAACGGTAACAAAAGGCACTGTCAAAGAAGGATGGCGGATAAAGCATAAACTCATAGAAAAATTTGACCAAAAAAGCAATAAACTCGAGAACGTAAAACACCCACAGACTGAGATAAGCTGATCATAGAAGCATGCCACAAAACTTTCCCGCCAAAATGTGGTGCAAAAAAGAACTGTCTACTGATGAAACACAGACAAAATCAAAAGCCTAACTACAGCAGAAAAGCAGGAACTTAAGAAACTCTACTACTTCCAGCAAAATCTACTCAAAAAGAAGATTGAGAAAACAAAAAATGACGCATAGAACAAAATATGCTCAGATCTTCAATACAACTTAGGTAAAGCCTAAAAGATTATATGCGGAAAAATAAGAACGTTGCCACGAGTAAGCATGACAGACGACATGCTTAAGACAACTGATAAGCTTTTCTCTAGGGATAAGATATACCCAAAGTAGACCCAAAAAACGTCGACCAGTTCACTAAAAGAGATTCTTGAAACAGGAAAAAAGCTAAAAAGCAAAAAAGCCCGAGCCCCGACAATATTCCCCCAAGATTATCAATCGCTTGACTACCAACCAGACACACACGTTCACAGGAGTAATAAACAACTCATTTAATACAAGATATCTCCCAAAATCTTGGAAGCTGGCCAATCTAATCCTGATTGAGAAACGCAGTAAAAACACAAATGAGCCGGTGAAATATAGGCCCCATTGCATGTTAAACGTAAGTGGCAAACTGTTAGAAAGCCTGATTGAAAAATGGATTGGCGGAAATGCAATTCGGCTTCAAGAAAAGAAAATCGACGATATTGGCCCTGAGAACTGTTCAGGGCATCGCGCAGAAAGCAAATGAAGGCATTTATGCTTACCGCTTTTAAAGGCATAGTCAAGGAACTAAAGAAATGAAAAGTAGCACCATATCTATTAAAGATAATCATGAACCGAAGCGGCACTACTCGTGACACAAAGGATGCTGGAGAAAATCACAATCAGGCTGAGCGACATTGACCTAACAACAGAGTTGCTAAAGTATCTAGGCATTACCTTCAACAGAAACATGAATATGTCCATTGTAGCAAAAACAACAAATTGGTAACAGTTCTTAGCAGGATTGTGCCCAACATCAGTGGATCACGCGCAAGCAAACAGCGCACAAAACTAATGGCCGCGTATTCATTCACTCTGTACAGAGCTTTAGTATAGTACCAAGCATGCAGAAAAAAGCACAAAAAAACTTGAAAACGTACAAAGGTCAGCAGTACTTCGCGCATACTGTACTGCCCCAACCAACATAACTGGCACACCGCCAATTGCACTACTCCTGGAAGAGAGAAATCAAATCTATAAAGAAGCTGATACCTGACATACATGAAGAGATCAATTACTATCTGACGCAATACCTAACTGGACACTGGTGCTTCCAGCAATACCTGCACAGATTTAAGAAAGCGGGTAGCAACAGGTGCCACTCCTGCAACTAACAGGATTATTCTGGCATGTGGTGATATCTCTAATCGCTTTTATTGACATCATCATATCAACATTAATTCAAAAAATCTGACGGTGATATCTTTTTGTACTACAGAACCAACTAGTAAGACTGGTTTCATACGTATATCATAATAGAGAAAAGTCAAGTTGTTGACATGTTGTTTCTATTAGGTACCGAATAGAAACCAAAAATGAACCAAAAACGAATCGAAAACGAACCGAACCGAATGGAACCGTATACGTGTGAAACAAGCCTAATAAAAGGTTTTTGAGTTGGCGTGGGTAGATTTTGGCGGCCCGTGGCGGCCATTTTGTTTTGGTGACATCTATCAAATCTTTTGTATATTATTCAGTACTTGTGCTAAATCACTATGGCAAGTTAAACGATTGAACGGCACGTTCAAATAATAAAACTTAAACGGGTTTGGTAAATAACCTGCCAACACCTGTACTTTCAAGGAACGCAAGATCGGCGGAGAACATCGCCGCGGTCCGTGAAAGTGTACCCGAGGCAGTCAATTCCTCGTCGTGCACAAAACTTTCGCAGACTTCAATTTGGCAAACTTTGCGTCGGAACTTAGGCCTACACCCGTAACTCAAAGTTCATTGAAATAGACAACGCTTTTTATTCGCTGACTGGGCTTCAAATCGTTTGGAAAAGGACACCAATTTTGGCAAAAAAATGTTAACAAGCAAAATTGTCGTATATAGGACGACATTAACCCACACGAGGTTCACTAGGTGATAATGCATCCTCAAAAAGTTACCGTTTGGTGTGGATTATGGGCCGGCGGCGTCATTGGTCCGTACTTTTTCGAAAACGACGTTGGTGAGGCGGTCACCGACAATAGCGAGCTCTACAGAACAATGATAACCAATTTCTTATGGCCCAAATTAAACCATAAGAACCTAGACAACATGTGGTTCCAGCAGGACGGCGCCACATGCCACACAGCATTCTGCATGAACGTTTTGTGGGTAAAGTTATCTCTAGCAGAGGTCATCCAAATTGGTCACCAAGGTCATGCGATTTGACCACGCTAGACTTCTTCTTGTGGGGTTTCTTGAAGTCGCAAGTCTATACAAATAACCCACATCCGACCGATGCCCTAAAGGTGAACATAATACAGGCCATCGCTCAAATTCATCTATGGATCTATGCGAAAGAGTTATTAAAAATTTGACCACTCGGATCCGTGCCACCATAAGAAGCCGAGGCGGGCATTTAAACGATGTCATGTTCCACACTTAACATGACATACATGGGCCTTTCAAATAAAAAAAGAATTTTGTTAATACCTCACTCACATATTGAAAAACTCTTTATAAACTCAATACCAAGATTTATGTTAATTGTATTTTTAAACGTCAATATGTATTATTAATTATAAATTTATAAACTAAATGTCATCTTTCCCCTCCTGTAAGAGAAATCTATGACGTGGCGCGATATCAAAATAAGTGCCAGAATAGGAGTCCAGGTGGACACTGCAGAACACACAATTTTTGAGTGCAAAAAGTAAGAAACAGAAAGGAAACAGGCAGAGTTGTCCCTTAACAAACCCCCTAACAGGTAGAAACCTGGTGAATATCATGCTGGAATCCGAGAAAAATTGAGAACGGATAGCAAGATTTATTACCAAAGTCTTTGACACCAAAGAGAGAGAGAGAGGATCTCTCAAGGAGAGAGTAAATAACACCTAGCTTTTCGATGAGTGCCATAAGTGATACCGAACAAGCAAGGAGATAAAGAGCAAAGAAAGGTTTTTAGCCGGTAGAAAACTCGACACGAACTGCAGGTATCTTAGCTGAAGATTTTCCTCCTTCTTCAAAACAAAATAAAAAAAGAAGACCTAGGAGCTCAAAGAGAACTTCTGAAATAGAAGCAAAAGAGTCACCATATATAGCTACAACAAAAATAAAGAACTAACGTGCCCTCAGTCTTGTTTCTTTAAACAATTCGGGTCTCTGGATACAATCTTTCAGATATTTCCATAAAATTGAACAGAGGAAACCCCTGAAAATAGTGCAAATATGTTGTGAGTACAAAAATATTGAAAATACCGTACAGATAAAAAAAGATATTTTCTCAAGTTTTAAGAAAACATAAATTACAATAAAATTCATTCAATCCTGAAGCAATTGATAATATAAATTAATTCATAATTTAAATTTATTGCTTTAGATTTACAATAAACTATACATTATATTTAGTACAGGGTCTTTATAAATGTCTAGGATTATGTAAGCACTTTAAATATGCCACCTTTTTAAAATTTTGCACCAAACTATTTACATTGCTTTGACGGTTCAACTTCAACTGTATTTCAGCAGTGGCACAAACGTACATTAGATGGTTACATAATCCCAATCTTTTATAATGACCCTGTATAAAGCATTTATTTAAGCAATTAGTAAGATAGTATTATATTCGCCACTTACCCTTAAACATCTAGTTAGATTTAGTAACAATTTCAGTAATGGTGTGGATTGTAGCAAAGTTCATTTTAACTTTTTGATTATCAAAGCTTATAATTGTAATCCACACAAGAACTGAATTGCTAATTTAAAATATTTTCATCTTCCTTAAAATGGATAAAAAAAATGGGATACAACAATAAGGAAAATGAAAACTTGTAAATGTAATACACATACAACTGTTTATTGAGACATATAAATCAGTCCTCTCATGAATGATTATAACAAATCCAATCGAAGCTCCTTTATAGCTCCGCTAGAGACTGCCAGTATTGTTATTTATTTAACAGCATGTTTGTCAAATTTATAATTAACTACATCACACTAAAATAAGGGCAAAAATTGTTACAGTGATGAGGGACAAATTGTCGGGGAAGCAAAAGCAATTAGAATAATAATAATATTAATTGAATAATTATTGTGAATAGACAGATAGTTATATAATAATATAATTGCAAATGATGAGTCTTTTAGCTGTAATATTGTATCGGAGCTAATCAGAGTTTTATTTTAAGATTTCTACCAGAAAAACAGAAGTATGCAACTCCTTAAATTACTGCTAAAATACATCACAATGCAAAATGCATTTGCAGGAATAAAATATATTTATATTATACATATAATAAAAAATCACTCGTTTCATGTACAATGGTCGATTAAAAAATTATTCTTGTTGGACAACTGCATGAACCGAGTGCACAGTCCCTACTTCAGCGAGTTGCAAGGTGGTGGGGCCATTGTAAAAGTAACCCGATATTACTTCTTAAAAATTCTCATTTTCGCCTGGTTCTCGCTAGTGTCAACCCACCAGCTTCAGTATGACACTTACCAGGGTAAGTAAAAAAATAGTATTAAACGAAAACACAATTAAAATAACATACCATCGAGACTATAACGTGGTGCAGGCGCAGCGCCCCAACATTAATCTCCAGAACATAGGGGGCGCAGTGCTCTTCAATCAACAATATAAAACAATAATATACTAATAATAATCAAATAACTTATACAATTTAATTTGTGTTCTATCAATTTAAAAAAAAATGAAACAATTACAATTTAAAATAGTAATTTAGATAACCCAACGCTTAAATATAATATACGAGCAAATGAAAATATGAATGAAATCATCAAAGTAACAAGTACAAAATCAATATGCAGAAAGGTATGGGGACACCATCAGCTGATATTCACATGGGTTCCACTATTTTTTTTGGGCCGCAGTTTGAAACACCCGGCCGCCTAGCCCAGACGCAGGGCCACACAAATCAGTCCCACCGTGGGTACACTTTACACAAATACTTAACTCCAAGATGGATACGAGTCTTGATACCACTGCTCTCCGTTAGCTGCACCCAAAGGCTGCTGCGCCAGGGGCTGATTGCCCCAACTCTGGTATCTGCGTTTAGACTCCCCCTGGTTCTGGTGACCCCCGTCGAACTTCCGCTTACCTGCTACAAATACAATACATATTAGTCACATCTACAATAAATCATAACTCAAAGGTTAAACTACTATCTACATGTAGTTAAAAGTTATATACTAGAATTCATAAAAATGTTTATAACGGCTGATCACGTAACCGCGTGTTTACGAGCGTAATATGTACTTTACAGGATGCTTACAAATAAGTTTATAAAATGACTGAATAAGTCAAATTTCGATATACGATGTTCAGAAATCTTAAAACATTAAGCTCGGGCGTAGAGAGCTCTCTACGCCCGAGCGTCATTTTTGCATGTTTGCATGATGAAAATCAATACTTAAGTCCGGTTTTAGAGCTTAATATTAAAACCCGGCTGTAAAATGTTGAACCCCAACTAAAAATGACGTTAATTCGGCCTTTCAGTCAAAATCCGACCAAAATACATCTTACAAATATTAAAATTTGAAAATCCAGGCAACATTTAGCATCGATTTGTTTAATATAAGAATTAATTCATAAA
Organism: Tachinus rufipes; assembly: GCA_963932245.1. Taxonomy (NCBI): domain Eukaryota; kingdom Metazoa; phylum Arthropoda; class Insecta; order Coleoptera; family Staphylinidae; genus Tachinus; species Tachinus rufipes. The sequence continues at coordinate 11,594,317 of OZ010746.1, read as the reverse complement.
TAGCCATAAATAATTAAATCCGGCTCTAAATAATGTTAGAATATGAAAAATACAGCTATTAAAGATTAAAATCCAATTATAATAAATTTAAAAACCCGGCCTTGTGTGTCAAAATTTGACTTTTTAATATTTCAAAATATGATTGAAATATCAAACTCTCTTTTCTGCCTGTAATGCTGGCAACTTACATTACGGGTGAGCCTACAGTTTTGAGTGAATTCTGAACAACTAAAGATTATTAATCTACTCCGGACCAGACAAGGATCTTAGTCACGCTGACAAAGCGGAAAGCTTGTAATGGTTTCCGTTAAGAGATTCGAACCCACAAGAAATGTAGCAGTCGGATGCCTAGACTACAGCTCCCCCCTTATTATATCATCATCAAGCTGTAAAATGTAGTAAAAGTATGAATTCAGCCAAAAACATCATTAATTTAATCATTCCACTTCAAAAAAACTGCGGAAAAATATCAAATCCCGGCCTTCTTCTTCGATGTGCATCTTCATTACTGAAGGTTGACGACCACTTCACCATATCGCTTCCTATCTCCGGACGTATGAAACAGTTCTCCAAGTTCTCCTGTCTTTTCCCTTCGATTCGCCCCTCCATTATTTAAAAAGAATGTGCCCGAGATATGCAGTTTTCGTTTTCTTAGTCATTCTCTTCCTTTCTTAATTTGCTGTAGTATCGTCTCGTTTCGTAGTTTCTTCGTCCCAAGATATTTTTGATATGCGCCTCTTCTCTTCCTGGTCCAACGTCTTGACAGACATGTGATGACTGTATTTATATTTAAGTAAAGCAGATTTTGTATTGTGTAAACCCATCGAATTGAAGACCTCCTTCTTCTTAGCTTGCCTTAAACTATAATTTTCTGTTGTTTCCCCTCGTAATATAACCTTTAAAATGCGACTGTACTGTTGTTTGGGTTTGATCTCTTGCTTAAGGACTGACAGTTAGTTCGCATGGCAGTTCATGATATTCTCAGCATCACATCTCAAATGCATCCGCGCGTCGACAATCTACAGCTCGCAATGTCCAGGTGCTCCGTATATGAACACAGAGGACACAAGCGTTTAGGCAATATTGATTTTGGTGTTCCTTGTTATGTTGTGGTCTTTCAATATTGGTGTCAGCTGAAACATAGCTAGTATGCTCCTAATCCACGTCTCGGCGCCGTACAATAGTATAGACCAAATATAACATTGAACAGATGTTTTCATTTTGTAAAGGCATTTCCAGCTTGTTCAGGATCCCACTTTTCGATTAGAATTGTTCCTAATAAATGTTTTTACTTGTTCGATTTCAAAAATGTTTAGTTTTATGTCCATCGTTCTGAGATATGTAATTCTGCTGACTTTCATAATAGTGGACGTGGTATTCTCTGTATCCATCTTTATGCCCATTTCCACATTTTCTAGGACGTTATTAAAGATTATTTCTAAGTACACATTAAAGACCCCTTGTTTTATTTTTAGTTCTTTTGTTTCTTCTCCAAGTTTTAGAATTGTTTCTTGATTCTAGTAAAAGTTCTGAATAAAACGCATGTCTTTCCCATATAATCCCAAGTTCTTAAGGTCCGTTATCAGATTCTTCGTGTCCCTTGTCAAATGCTTTTTTGTTAGTCTATGAAGGCAAGCGCAGCGCAATGGTCTAGCACGAAGACTGGTGATCAGGCAATCTGGGTTCGATTCCCATCAGCGGCAATATCTAAGTTGTCGAATATATGTCGCTCCGGTCGTCCACGTTCGCAAAGCAATGGTAAACCAGCAAAGTATCTGCCTAGTAAACCCCTCTAGTGGTGTAGTTCGAATTTCAGTTAAACTGTAGGTCCCGCATGTTTGTGTAGAAGTATTATCGCACACCACAAACATCCGAGAGGGGCGCCTACGCTCGTAGCGAGTAAGGCACTATAAGACAAAGAAGCATACGTACACCTCTGTTTAGTGGTCTAAGAATTTGTGTATAAAGATCTGGAGCACAAAAAGTGATTCGCGTGTTCCTAGGCCACTGCAGAATGCGTACAGTTTGTACAACACATTTCACATTTTTTGTATATTCTGTTTTTGATAACTCAAAAACACTTTCAAGGTGTGACTCATTAGACTGATAAATATTGATCTAGCATTGCTCTTTTTTGGTATTTTGCCAGAGTCGTACATTCTGTAATAATGGGTGCGTACAGGAAGACCTGCTACATTTGGAGCAGTTTCCACTCACGCTCCTTATTGGTTCTTAGCTACCAATTTGAAAAGCGAAACCAATCAGTAGCCAGCGCTACCAATGTACTGAAAACCGAGCCGTTTTTGCTCCCGTCTTCCTATACGCACACAATATTGATGTTTCTTATATCTATTAGTTTTAGTATTTCCGCATAAGTTTTGTCTGGTACACTAGATTTGCTCAACTTTGGTGTCTTAATTGCGTGTTCTATTTTTGATCATATTACGATCATAAAGTGCCTCTCATTTCAAAGGTATCTTGTGGATCTTGATATTCTTAGATTGTGGTTATGAAGCTTTCTCCAAGTTTTCAGTCCTATTTCTTTGTGTAGTACTATAGTAATCCCAATACAGTTTGGCCGGTATAATAGGCAACTTAATAGACACGAAAAGGTTGTTTGCTCTGTTGCACTCATGCCTTCAACCGTATTAGCATCCCCTTCTCGCGCTTACATTCCACACTTTCCGTAGGCAAAACTGTACTGAAATTACTGTATTTTCTTTTTCATCAAATTAGTATAGGTCTCTTTCTGTATATGCCGCTAACCTCTCTTAGGTTTTTGTGGTTGTTAAATAGATTATGTTTCTTTCTAGTTCCTTGATTTCGTTAATCTGATATTTCTAATAACCAATTTTCTTTTACTGTCGTTATGTTCTTGCGCATTTCTTTGTGCGTTTCCGAGTATTTATCTTGATCTACTTTTTTGAGTAATCTTCTCCGGGATTCATCAGTTCATGGATCTCAGCTGTCATCCATTTCTTTGTTGTTAGCCTTTCTATGCTTTTAATCATTTATTCATTTATTGTGGCTTCTTGTGGTTGATGTCATTTTCAAATCCGGCTTTAATATGTCAAAATAAGTCTTGTAGAATAGCTTCAACTATCAAAAATTTGCAGTATCAAAATACAGCCTTTAAATGTTAAAAATTTAGTTCAAATGAATCTCAAATATCAAAATTTGGATTTGAAATGAAAAAACCCGGCTCAGATGTCAAAATAAACTGCTGAGCACGTGGCCATGATAATTATGCGTTACTTGTCCCCGGCGACAAGTAGCAACACATGTGTGTGCGAGACTTGACGCCGGGATTTGTAATGTATCCCAAAAAAATGCTATACTTACAAATTATTCTTACTACTTGATACCGGGGTCAAGTAATAAATAAATGACAAATTAAACTTTAAAAAATCAAAAATTGGCTTTTAATTTCATATCTCTTGTGTAGGCATTGACAGGTATTTAGAACAAAAGTTGAAATACAACTTTTGACATTAAAATAATAAAATACAAATTTTAAAAGACAAAACTAGCTTTGAAATTTCAAAATCTAGGCTTGTGGTGTCAAAAATCAGCTTTGTTGTATCAGAATTTACACAAAAATATCAAAACTGTAAAATCCAGTTTATTAACGGAGACAATATGTAGTACTTTTTTCTTTTTACACTTATCCGTAAACACCCTGTATATTATAAAAATATAGTACAATAAAATCAGCCAAAAAGAAATGATCGTGCTTGATCATATTAACTTAATAATTTTAATATGTTGTGAACGCAGATTAAGTAACCATTTTTTCCAAAATATAAATAATGTAATTAACAAACAAAAAATATGATAAATGGAAAAGGTTTATAATAAACAAGCAACATGGGAGGGTTTGTAATTAATAAAATTCGAAACAAAATGATTCAAAATCGAGCTGTTTTGCCAGAAACCCCCGTGTTACTTGTCATACAATGAAGGAAAAGTGGGAATTTATAGGATACGAAGGAATAATACATACAGGTAAGAGGAACTCCAAAATCAAAATTATGCTGTCGCTAACAAAACAGCTGAAAATGAAAAAATTTGCTATCGATATGATAAATAATAGTTGAGTCGCTTACCTGGTAAACTTCCCTTGGCGCGGCCCCCCCCACGAGCGGCTTGGCGTGGCGCTCCACGCCCCCCTGCTGCTCCTCCCCGGCCCGCTCTGTTGGCCGCTGCCCCACGGGCTGGGGGGCCACCGGCCCGGCCACGTGCCACCACCCCACGCCCACGGCCAGCCTGTATAAAACAAAACAAATTACATTTCACATTCTTTAAAAACCTTTAAAGCTTAAAACACCGATAATTGTATTATTATCAATTATCCATATCTTAAGCACATTGAAAAATAAAATAAAACATCAACTACATCAATTTCTGCTCTACCCTTTCTACTCAGGATAATTAGGGATGTGTTACTTTTAATTCAATATTCAATAAAGAAAAATAATAATAATAAGTAACACAGAAGGATAGAGATAGATAAAATTGGTTCGTTATTTTCGATTTTGGATTGGATTTAATTTTTAATTGATTCCTTGAGTAGCCTTTTCCTACTTAATTTTAATCGAGCATATATTGACTTCTATTATATCGGTTTAATCAGAGGGTTCTAACCAAAAATATCAAGCGAGAGACATTGTGGAATGCAATTCAATACAATCTGTGTAGGCTTAACAAAAAACAAAGAAACTTTAAAATAAACCCATTATCATTCTATATTAACAAAATGAACTTGTTTATGTTTCTGCATAAAATAATAAGATGAATTTCTTATCAAAGTAGTGTTTTGCAAAAATTAATTAACCATAATCTGTACTATAATCAAATTATAAGAAATTGTGAAATAATTAAATTCTAATAATTTTTTTTAGACAATGTGTAGATAATGCGCAAATTTTATTTTTAAAAACCTCAATATACATGCGCAAAAATATACGCATGCACACAACTCATAAATTCATTTCGCGTCATTTTCGTGTGCAGAAGTTAAAGAATAAAAATATGCTAGTTAATTTTAATGTGCGCAAGTGCATGAGAGATTAAAAACCTGTTCAAGATAGACATATGATTAAAAATAAAAGATAATTTGTCATTCTGCAATAATTTGAATGATTATAAAAAGAAAAAATATGTTTAGAAAGTCACTGTGTAAAATATGCACTAAAATTATATTAGACTTAAAGTTGCGCATGCGCATAATCCAATTGTGCGCATGCGCTCTGTCAAACGACGTACAATGATTGTATTGAAATGCATTTCTAGTCATCTTCTGAATTGTAGTTACAACCCCGTTTAATTCTAGAAAATACTTATATTATAAGATGATAGAATAGATGAAAGTTTAGAGCATGAATTTAAACTTAGTATATGAATAAAACAGCATTCTCAAATTGAGAATGTAAAAGAAGTAAAAATCATTCATATATCGTAAAAATACATGTTCCGAATAGTTGCAAAAAAAACAACAAGCAAAGTAAACAAAAATTAAAACATATTAAGAAGCGACATACACTTAAAATCTATGAATTTCTGGCAAACGTAAAAAAAAAACCAAAATCGCTGAAAGATAATATATATATGATGGAAAATAAAATAGGATACTTATGTTTGGATTATGGAGAATGGTTAGTAGAAAGGGCTGGAACAAACCTGTGTCCCACTGTTCACTTCGTAGTACACACTTGTAGAGTTCAATGTACTCGATTCATCCAGTTCCTAAGTGTCAACATAAAATCATATCAGTAAAAATGACAGTGTCTTATGAAAACACTTGGCACTGGGCTTAAATAATTAAATAAACTAAGCATAGTTTTTGAATGAATAATTAAAACAACTGTTATGATAATACTCTATGCTTAGATTATTATAACAGGGTAAATAAATTTGAGCGTTACAATTAAAAAAGCAAATATTACTCAAATTTATTTAAAATTAAATTAACCCTGATCTAAAGAGAACCTTAATTTAAATAAATTTAAATTAAGGTTTCCCTTCCATAATACATTACTATAATTTGCGGAAGCTCTAGATAAGGGTTATCCAAAAATATTAAGGGCTCGGCTACACAGCAATAACAGCTGTCTACGGCCAAGCACAAAGCAAAAGCAAAGCTTCTAAAAAAAAGCACTAAAGCAATATAAGCATAGACAGAAGCGGTTTTTTTTTTCTGGCAACCCCAATTAAAAAGGGTCGTCGATGGCAGACACGGACGACAAGCTGCAGTCTTCTAAACAACAACACTGCAATTAAGCGGAAATGTTAGTGTCGGCGTGGCGGCGTCGTCCCTCGCCCCACTTTTGGATAACCCTGCAACTAAGAGCACATCATATCTGAGCCAAGCGGCTCTTAAGGTCGCTGCTGCTGGCGTCCTGACTCTTCCCGGCAATTTTGAAAACGGGCCGGCGGGCTCAGATATGATATTTGATTGTGGCAAGTGTTCAGATCTTTTTTCTTTTTTTAAGTCAGTTAGTTCTCGACCATGCAAGCGGTCTGGGTAGTTATTTTGACAAAAATAAGGGTAGGTATTAGTTATTATAGCGGCTGTTAGTGGCAGCTGCCGACACTATGCCACAGTCAAACTACCGCATCATACGGCTTTTTTATAAATGCGCCACCCACCGGTTGTGGCTGTCTGCCTCTCCCTCGAGCTTGCGGTGGCGCCGGCGGGTAATCATAATAGTATTCTTCATAACGGTAATAGTCATCGTAATAGGGGTCACTGTAGCCGCCTCGATAATCCCCGTAACCGTAATAGTCGTAATCATAATCTATAAAACACACAATAATAGTCCCAATTTAGCCAACTGATTATTCCAATTTGTATGCCTCCATACTACTAGCATGCCGGGAAAAGAGTCAAGTAACGATTCTCGCCAGATGTCCCTACTGACAGTACACTTCAAATATAATTTACCCACACCACAGCAAAGTACTTACCCGCTCCTGCAAGCGACAACACAGAAAGACAAGACACATGCAGTTAGATAATGGTTTTCGGAGCGCGTGCATTGCATTGGTACGGTTGCCCTTGTTCTGCGGTGCCCCAGGCAGCCGCATGCGTAAAAAACACTCTACCTACTCAACAAAATTTATTCTCTCTCTCTCTTTCTCTCACTATCAACAGCAATAACATTCATTCAAATATTTCAGAGTCAACTTGCTGTTTGCAGCAAATCATCCACTCGTAAATATAGAGAAGAATTTTTTTTGTTCACACATCATTATTAGTCAGTGTTATTGTTATTATCAGCCAATAGTCTTGCTAGTCCTGCAATAAACATCTTACAGTCAATTAAAAGCATGTAAATTAGGAAGAATAGGTAGGTGCTTCTTCAACTCTTCACAATACAATCAATATTAAATTTCATCAAACGGAATATTGCTTCACGTTTCATATTTTTACTCTATACATACAGGGTTGCCAAAATATTTGCAGAAATTGTATCTGCATCTTTCTAGTGGATTAAGATCACCTTGTAACTTAAGAGCCGTCTTACACGAGACTGATTTTAATACAAGTGTCAGTACAATAATTTTGCGCGCCAATTTTTTAAATTTTTAGCAAGCTTTTAAGCAAGAAATTTGAGCAGGTTCTAATTTCTTGGATAATATTTTACTAAATAATTGACACATAAATCCGTCAATGTATATATAAGTCTCCAAGATTACTGGATTATAAAATTAAATTTTTAAATAATTGGCGCGCAAAATTATTGTACTGACACTTGTATTAAAATCAGTCTCGTGTCAGACGGCTCTAAGATAAGCTTACAGCACTAGGGCTGTAAAGTAACGAACGCCATAATACAGGACTGAATGAAGTTGAATCAGATTACTCTTATTTTTAGAACATCATTCTTGAATCAAATATACTAACTGCAATAAGTAAAGTTTCATAATGTTGCAAAGTGCTTCAAATTGCACCAATACTGTAAAACTTCACTTACCAAACTTGGAACAAGTAACATTAATTCCTCGATTGGAACTATCATGTAAATATTTTTATTACAGGCAAGTACTTAGGTAAAAACTTATTTTGTGTAACCTTTGTTTTTTGTTTCATATGTGACTAAAACGATTATGCAAAATGATTACACGTAGATACAATTATTACAATGTTAGTTAAAGACACATATGACGTAATCATTTGTAGATATTAAAACTACAATGACTCGATTACTTTGATATTGCATAACAATTATGAAATTTTAATCAAGCTTAATGAATGTGTTTAATATGTAACCTATTTAGAATATCATGCAAAATGAGTTGATATGATTACTTTAATTAGAGTAATGATTACTGATATTATTAATCGTTTTATTTATATTTAATTACATGATTTTGATCACAAAATGATGACATGCAATTACATATTAAAAAGTTGTCCCATTTTTTTAGTATAACAATTTTGTGTAATCATGATTACAAAATGTAAATAATCGTGATAATACCTAACCCAACTACAAGTTATAATATCAATAAAATTAAAAATTGTGTAATTTGGGTAATCATTACTTAATCATTTTGATTACATCATAAAACATAATGATTACATTACCAATGATGTTATGTTTTCTGAAGCAATGTACCTTGCATTAATTAAAAATGATTTCATTCAAAGCCGCTATTTTCACTATAAGATAAAAATACAATTTCATAATAATTTAATTTTGGCAACCTGTATATACGATTGAACAAACCGCAACCATATATTTTAATAAGCATGCGTTCAATGAAATTTGAAAGCATCAGCTTATAACCCAAATAGATGAAATGATCAATATTAATTGTAAAGATGTGATTTGCTAAAATGAAATGTTATGTTAAACACATAATTTGTTAGTCTGTTATTGGATTAATAAGATTTAGCATTAGATTATAGCCGCTACAGTTAGGTAGGACTAATTCAATGTTCTCACACGTGATACAAGTACTATATCTTATTATTTATTAAAGAATGCATTTCACATCATACAATCATTCATTCGTAATAATAAACCTGTGCCTTTCCCAACTACTCTAAATAGTGAAGTGTGATTAAAATGATTACTCCCAACACCCTAAATATATATATAAATATAATAAATTCTACTATTGAAAAGTTACTTTCATTTTTCTTTCAATTGCATTCTTTAAGAAATAATTTGTGTTGAGCTTTTGAATTATTTTTTAGCACAACAGAATAGTTACTTGACTAACAAGCAGACTAAGGTTTTTGTTGTTTATTAGAAAACATTTTTGCGAACACAGTGTGTTCAGTGTTTGTGTTATTCCATGCTTACCATAATCCCCTCGGCCCATTGGCCCTCGCATACCAGTTCCAGTTCTAGGCCCTTGTCCAGGTGGTCCTCTCATTGGCATGCTACTAGGGACCATACTGAAAAATAAGACAAAAATAAAATAATAGCAGCAAAATGCGATTACTATTAACCATTTTAATTAAAACAATTTTTAGCCAAAAACAGAGTTCTTTTCAAATTTTGACAAACCATAACTAGTTTATTTGTTGCACTCTCAAAAATGCTTTAAAATGACGAATTTGGGACCAAATTTGATTTAAAAATGCTTCAGATTTCAAAGTATACAAATTTTGCTTAGATGTCCTGTTCAAGCTTTTTTATAACACACAATTTTTGACTTTGAACGAAAAGTTTCTGACTGGACAAAAAAATGAGAGCAGATATAAGAACGTCTAAAAATTTTTTTCTTGGTTTATATCCCACCCTCCTACCATCAAAACTACTACAGTCATTGCCAATCTACGTTTTTTTTTTTAGAAAAAAATTCTCACGCCGCTGCTGGGTTCTATGCCAGTGTTGGCAGAGACAGAGATAAACATTATTTCTGAGAGGAGACTCAAAAAATTAAAAATGTTCCAAGTTCTTAGGAAAAAATTAATTTTTAAAAACTTCGAGAAAGTGGCTAAAATCGCCTTCGATGCAAGTATACTTTTGTCCTAAACAAGCCAAAGTCTAATAAATTGCAACAGAGGGCGTCACAATCGCAAAACCCATAACATTTGTAAATGACTTCTGTCACTGAACAATATTAAAATTTTCAGACTAATCTGTCATTTAGTTCAGTTTAGACAGCCTTTGAAAGCATCGCATTTTTGCAAACATGGAAAAAGAAAATTTCGTAAATATTATGAAAAAACCATTACGCAAACCAAAACAAAAACTTAAGAGGCAGATTTGGCGATGTGCAATATAAAAAGGAGTTTTTGAGTCGTTCCATAACTGTCGACGAAACATGGATCAATCACTATACACCGGAGACCAAGGAACATTATAAACAGTTCAGAGCTGCCTGTTGAATGACTTCGCAGCAAATAAGTTCCGGGAGGCCAAGGCACGGGACCGAGCTCGGTTCGACGCCTAGGGCTCAGGGACCCGCTTCCCAACCAAGCTTGAAGCACCCCGGTCCTCAAGGCCAATCCAGATCCAATTTACCAACTTCCCTCACCTTCATTATTCTATCGACTCTAGAGGCTCTTTGTCATAATCCACATCTATTACCTTTAAAAAAGAAAAACAATCAACGGCAAATATTACTGCCACTTATTAGACCGTTTCAAAGTATTGAAAGACAAACGACTGCATTTGGCAAAGAAAAAATTTTCTTCCGTCAAGATAATGCACGGGTGCACACGTGTGCTGTTGCCATGACCAAAATCATTGAATTAGGCTTGAAGAAATGGCTCGGCAGAAAAAGATCATCGATGCAACATACGCCTATTTTAAAGATCAACTCCTCTTAAAAAAAAAATGTTTTGAAAAAAAATCGGTTTATTCTTTTATTGGGTTAAATGACCATAAAACCATAAAACGTATGGCAGTAGTGTACTGAGTTTTGTTGAAAATTTCAGCAAATTTGTTAGATTTAACGGTTTAAGGGGGCGGTTTTTTGAGTGTCATAAAACTTCAAACTTAAAAAACCGCCAACAATATTCTAAAACAAACAAACAAAAAAATAACTCAAACCAAAGATATTTGACGTGCCACAAACGACCACAAACGATTTTCTCAAAATAAAATGTGCGTTCAGTGAACGCAACGGTTAGCAACTGCTGGCATAACGTTTACTTTTTAATTGTTGCAAAACGAATGCGTTGAGTATACCTTGACTGCAAACAGTTGACCATTCACTGACTGAAATGGTTCCCTAAACGCGCTCAATGTTAACGGAAGTTATGGCGTTTTTCCTAAGGAAAGCCTGTACATACAACTCCAATCTAGACTTCACTAAAGTAAGTTTACATATCTGGCTTATCAGCTCTAAAAAAGCTATTGTGATGAATGCATACAGGAAGAAAAACTGCTACATTTAGAGCTGTTTCCGCTCATTAGTAGTGAACGCTTTTCATTGGTTCTTAGCTACCGATTTGTAAACCAGAACCAATCAGGACCGAGCGCTATCATGGCAGCGAGACCGAGCGGTTTTTGCTACCGCCTTCCCGCGCTCTTATTTGAACTTAAATAAAGTAGTCAACAAGAAGGTAAAGCGCCAAAAATACGACATACAGTGAAAACTGAGTCCATTTTAGTTAAAGATAAATAAAAAGTTTAGCTTACCCTCCGCGAACTTGCATCATTTGCATCATTCGTCTTTCTCTTGCACGTAATATCTCTTCCTTCTTTTTCTTATCGGACGGAGGTTTAGCTAAAGAAACTTCTATATTGGATCCACCCATTTCCTTACCATCTAGTTCTTCCATTGCCTAAGAAAACAGCAAAAAGAATAAATAAACTACAATAACAGCATTGAAATATACTCTATGACATCAACAACCCGTCCCATAGAGTATAAGTATTGTATTTTAAAAGCATTTCAAAAAATTTCTTTTGTTGTTTTTGTTTGCTACTAACTTTGACTGCATTGTCCCGGTCTTCAAAATGAATAAAGGCATAATCCTTAATTTTCTTAACTCGCTCCACTTTGCCGAAAGCCTCGAATGATTCTTTTAATTTTTCCTCTGATATATCTTGGGTTAGGTTGCGCACATACAATACTTTAACTTTGGACATAGTTTGTTCATCGGGTTCTTCTTGAGGATCGGCCCAATCAACAATAATATCGCAGCCCCATACTTTGATTCGCCCCGTACCTAATCTTCGTTTTGCTAATGATGCCGCTTTATGAGATTCATATTCCAAGAAACAAAAACCACGATTTTTCTTCTTATCATCAGGGGAACTGTATATGATTACTTCCATAAGGCCAGCTAAATTTAGGACATAATTGAAATTAATATATGCTTGACGAAAGATTTTTTTTTTGTGGAGAGGCACCAAAGTCCACTGCACTAGTCTATAATGGGATTGTATCAAGTTTAAAAATAATAAAATAAAAATAAAAAGCGCTACTCGCATTGGACCTTGCTACCCTTCCCATGCTCGTAGCGGCCCTGCCCTACCCATTGCTCAGGCGCAGACTAACGCATTCCAGGGGAAATTTTATAGGGTGGTTTCTCAACTTACGTGCATGTTTGGAAAATTCTTCGAAGAGATCATCTCTATCCCGGTTCTTTGGAATATAGCCGACAAATAATCGGTGATTGTTATAAGATATGGTAACGCCAATCTTTTTGCCTTTCCGTATCTCATAATCATTGAGCTGCAAGAACAGTGGAAGGGTAGCCAATTTTTGCCTGGGGCAAGGGGAAGGACGGGGCAGGATGAGTAATGAAAGGACTGAGCCCGGCAGCCGGCCGCCACTAGCTACTGATGCACTTTACCTGTTAATTTACCAAACTCGTCCAGTATCTCCTCTTTGCCTTTAGACTTTGGTATGTTGCCCACAAATAGCCGAAGATTCGGAACGCTAACGTTAATTTTCAAGGTCTTGCCGGGTTTGATTTCGTGATTATCGAGCTGTGGGTCAAGAAACAGAAACATGCCAGAATTTGGTCACATCAAAATGGTTTTTTCGTAATTTTGTTTTTTTAAAAAAGACTTATAGGTAAGTACTAAAGAATTATTCAAAAATTTAGTATGTCAAATTAATAATTTTGCTGCAACAATCTACTGAACGGGCATGCTCGCTAAAGATTTATAACCCGTCAACAACGCTGCCAACAAACAACAACCCGGTCGTCTGGAACGAATCCGCCGCCGCTACAACACCCAACACCTGCTACTAAAAGGAATTTAGAAATCAGCATTTTTTTTTTAATGGGTCTCAATTTTGCCCCTTTGATTTGCAAAGAGGAGACCTGCAAAACAAAAACCAAACACACCAGTAACAACACCCTGAATTTCTTAATTAAGAGCCAATTGGACACATTTGTTTTTAATTTTTAATTTATGTGTCATTGTTGAGATAATTTGGTCATCAAGGGCTCTCGGGACAAAGCTAAAGGGAAAGACTATATGCTCCGTGGTCAGAGCCGCTGCAACAAAAGGCAACTCTCAATTGCCGGCTGTGACTACAGTAGGCACACATCACTATAATAGAGAATGCCAATTAGAGTGCAAAGGAAGGTGGAATACTGAGAACACAATTAGCTCTTAATAATTTAAACAAACAAACAAACAATCAAATAACGTTTAAATCAAATCTCAATATTCCACCAGGATGTGATCAAAACTGGTTCTAAATTAACACCCAAATTAGAACTAATTTCAAATACAAACATCCCATCATTTAATAATTTTAAACAGAAAATTTTACTACTTAATTGAAGATATCAAAGATCTCAAACACTTCAACAGTGGAGAACATTTACTAATTTAATAACATCAACTACTGCTACTGAAAATATATTTAACAAACATTCCAAAATAACCCCCTACAGAAAAATAATCCACACCCCAAAATTTTCTTAAGGGACTTTGACTACTAAAACCAACAAGAAAAATAAATCTCTCCCACAATTATATTTGTTTTGGTTACCCATCACCTACTTACCTTCTGTACAGCAATCTGTGCCGAATCCCTATTTGTAAATGTTACAAAAGCGTATCCTCTATTAGTGCCTGTCATTGGATCCATCATCAATCGAAGATCCCAAATTGTTCCGCAGTCTTCAAACAATGGTATTAATTCATCTTCATACATATCCTTCGGGATCTTTCCACAAAACACCTCGCAGCCAGCTCCAGGTGTCGATCCATCCCAGCCAGGCGGTGGACCTCCATATTTCCTTTGCCCTATAATAAACAACAAATTTAATTGATTTTATTTTTCATTAATTTAATTTTATGATTTATGGTTATAGTTGCAAAACAATTCACCATAAAAAGTTAATTGTTATATCAATAAAAATATAATTGCCCAACTAATTTGTTATTCAGAAATTTTGCATTGCATAAATAATTTATTACCATTTGAATAATTTAATGTAAATTAACATTGAAAAGCAAAAAGTTATTGCAACTTTTCATAATTCAAAATGGCCGACTTGAAATGTCAATAAACAAATATAGAGTGCGTTCAGAATTAGGTTTATTGACATTAAGGTAAAAAGCGTTCAGAAGTAAGTAAATTTAGCTGCTATTTCGGCAACCGCATTGGTAAGAAAAGAAAAACAGATTGCACATAATAAATAAATATGAACAAATTGTTATTGTAACTTTTATTTTACATATTACTATTTGTGACAATTATAGAAGATTATATAGTCAATTCAATTACACATAGAGCGCGGGAAGAAATACACGCAATTTATCTCTGCATAGTGCGCAAATTATTACAGTAGAATTGTATAAAGTATATAATATATTCAATTCCAAGATAAATATTGACACAAAACTATAATAAAAATGTAATTATTTACGATTTAAAGAATTAAGTATCGGACTTATTCTTACAGTGATGAAGCTATAGATAGAGTAAAGTTAACAAAATCGATTTGATTTCCAGTATCGTTACATGAAGCGACAAAACAGTGTCAATATCATTAGCACAATATTGCTTTAATTACACGAGAACCTTATTAGCGTCGCATCGCGTTTGCTTTATATTGTGCGACCGCAAGCGCATAAGCGAAAGCTTATTTAAATTATAAAGATCAATAGTTTGAGAATTTATCAAACAAAATTGCTCGATTCATTATTAGCAAACATCAAATACTAATCACATACGTAAGAAACATATTCTGACTACAAACACGCTACAAGTAACAAATCGCGAGGTAGCAAAGCATAAGTTTCAGCTTCGTCAATAACTCTCAGTAAGCATTTTGTTCGCACAATTTTCTTATGATACCTTTAAATTCTGATGTAGGCGCTCTTCTAGTTTGTTGTATGATGAGTAATGTTTTACAAAAACATACAGAACCTACAGTTTTACGTGAAAACCGAACCACATTGCTGAAGAACTTTAATAGAGCAGATACTTCGACAACTTTTACAAATGCCTTACAAAGAAGGAAGATAACCGAAATACATTCGGCAAACTAGCTACGTACACACCAAGCAAGCAAGCATATTATTTTTAATGTAAAAGTGAAACAAATGGGACAACGTAAAAAAAACCATTAAACAAAGAAGGCGCCAAATTTTTTTTTATTGTCAACATTAATACAAACCTTGTATCTTTTTATAGGAAAAAAGAAAGGAGAGTGCAAATTAAAAACACGTTTCTGATTCTGATCTCGATGACGATTCTGATCTCGATGACATTTGTCATCGGTAAATTTCAGTAAATTTTGTCAAAGAAATTACGTCAATATCTTGACCGTATAGTAAGAGAAGAAAAGAACAAATTATTCCCCTAGTGATCATATAGGAGAAAACATAAGTAGGCGTAGAATTTCGTAGTTGCACAACCTAAGGGAATGGTTCAACACAACACTTGAACTATTCCGAGATGGTTACGCTAAAGTCAAATCCGGGAAAACCAAGACGTATGAACACTCCACGCATATTGCAGAATATGTTGATGTGCGTCTTTTGTGTGCCCTGCCTAATAAAACTGAAAAAGAACTTTCTGTAAATAGCAATCGGAGGCTAACTTCCCTGAATTCCATCATAAACCTTAATAGACTTTCGCTCGCTCTCTTGTTTTTAAATAACCAAGAACTTATTGGCACTTCTAGCAAAGTTGCTTGCCTGCTACGTCTGCGACTTCGCATGTAGCAGCAAAGTCCGCGCAAGCATGTGTGCACTACACAATCTGTTTTTCAGACCGCAAATACGGTGTAGTAGCGATTAAAAAAACATAAAAATCGACCACGTCATGCGTAATGATAAATTCAGCCTCATACAAATATTGCAGCAAAAATATTACCTGGAGGTCAATCTGATCTAGGTAACTTGTGATCATTGAATTTTGTCATAAAAATTACTTCATTTTAGTAAAAAAATCTAAGAAGCATTTTGTCAAAAATAGAGCAATTCGGGTCCATGTGACTTTTCTCATAGAAATGACTAATCTCAGTGAATAGAGACAAAATGCTCAAACAAGTCACCGAGTTCAAAATCCACCCCCCTGGACGGCCGTATATCGTGGATGTAAAATCTAAAAGTATAATAGACCAGTATGACATCTCCAAAACTATTCAAATCAGGTATGAACTAGGTTAACTGACCAACTTAGACATAAGATAAACACTTGAAGAAGAAGAATGTACCAAATAACATTGAATTGACCGGTTTAAACAAAATAAATAAGGCTACAGCGCTTCCACGTTAGTTTGGCGTGTAGTGGGTAGCTTGGGAATAAAAGATGAACTCCCACAAAAAAAGTATGGTCAAATTCTAAGGCATTGGCCACGGTCCGATCCGATCTGGGATGACGGACGGAAAATTCCGTAACTGCAACTGTGTTATTACATTACATTTTCTCCGCTTCCATTAAAACTGTAACATACAAGCTGTCTGGCCGCATCTGCAGTCTAAAAGATGCGTCAAGACCAGTGTGTCTCCTTTCATTTAAAAACATGTTTGAGTTAGCATCCGACTACAAACTGTCAACTCAGAGACGGAAATGCCGGTTATCTTGTAGGAAAGATTTATTTGTCACACTACAAAAGCAATTGATAGCTTCACAAAGAAGAAGTTCTTGGAAAACTGCTAATTGTTATAAACATTAAAAAAAATGTTGCCGTGGAGAGTTAGCAATATAAAGTATGGTGCGCAACCAAAACCCTAACCTAACCTGACAAAAAATGTATCATAATATCGAGCCGTAAAGCACCAAAATTGTTTAAACGTTTTATGCACACGACTAGAGTACTTTCCATCAAAAACAAAAATGTAAACTTTGTATAAATATTTGCATGGTTCCGATACATTAATTATGTTGACATATAAAAGTAAGTAAAATAAAATCCATGAATTGCAGTTATAATTAAAATATTGTGATGAAAGAATGTAAAAACAAGATACTACGTGCTATACGTATTGACATATTCCTTGCCAAAAATTCTCGATCTAAGTCTAAACATTACTATTCCAGGCATGAATAACCATCGGCTCAATTTCAACGCAAATATGATTGGATTAGATAAAAAATGTAAATTTATTTTAACATATCATAATAAACCGACAATTAGTAATTTACGTTATAAGTTCGGTAAGTTCAATATTACAGTACGCTTAAACATTAAATTAAAAAAACTGACAAGAACCATTTTTGATGCAATGTTGCGGTGTTTGGACAAATTGTTATAAAAATGTATCAAAACACAATAAATCTAGACAGATAGCCGTATGCTCAGTTTTTATCATGTCGCGTCAGTGTGTAGAGACCTTTATTGATTATTTTTAATAGCGCTTTAATAACTAAAAAACAAAGGTGAACAACTAAGCTTTTTGTCAAATTGATGCAAACCCACCCTCTATTCTGAAAACAACTTAAGCTTAATTTCAACAATCAGCACAAACGAACTATTCTGATGATTAGGACAGTATGATCATCGCTTAACACAAAGTTAAAACTTACCTAACGATGGCTCAAACATTTGTGATGTGTGTACGAAATAAAAATATCGCAAATTATGTCTTCATTTATCTCGCAGTTAACCGATTATTTATTTGAATTATTTTTTGATGTCGCATCAAGAAATTGCAAACTCACGAGTGTGCACCAAACTTACTAATGACTAAATCCAATATTATGCAATTTCGTATAATTGCGATTTGATAATATTGTACAAAATTGCAAAAATGTAATTTTCAATTAATTTTTTTTGTTTAGCTATTCGGCAGATCATAATTTATAATTTACCAACTCATTCCAACTTCATTTTAAATATGCAAATTGGCCAACTTTATAAACCCAATATTAACCCAGATTCGCTAAAATGACTATACATTTTAAAAGCTAGAGAACAAAAAGAACCGGCTTAAAATACCGTTTAAATCTTGATAAAAAGACGTTATTTTATTGTTATAGATATGACATAATTTATTTTAATAGTTCACCCTATACATGATTTTTGTCTAGAAAATTCCCATACATTTATATTCCAACTTAAAAAAAATAACCCCATATATTATTTTCTTTAAGAAAAGAATCCTTTCACAGGAGAGGGAATAATTCCAGTTGTGATTTCCATACTCCCCTAGACGTATGTACCGACGTGCAAAAAAATAGGGGTGAATTTGTCATGAGAATTTCAGAATCACGATGATATATTAAGGGAGGGATCATATATTGTGTATAAGCACTCCTCCTTATAAGGGTGTAATTATAATCTATATGAATGGTGTTTTTTAAGATAACATAGTACTAATAGATAATAAAATTACAGTTGAAATTTTAATACAATACAATTTGTTTCATCCAATGACTAGATTTAAAACGGATATTTTTTGCAATTTTAACAGCAAAAAAATTGTGATTTGCATAAACGGATGAAAGTTATGATACATTTTTTGTCAGGTTACAGTACTCGTGCGGTAAGTAAAGTACGATATTTCTAGTTGCATTCCCACGCAATAATTTAGACGTACGGTGTTGCTTTCATACGCAACGATTTTAGTTTTAAGGTAAATAACGTACGATACTTAAAATTTCGTTCGCACGCAACGATTTTAAAGTACGGTAAAAAACTTACGATATTTACCGTTGTATTGTTGCTTTCACAAGCAACAATTTTGGACGTACTGTAAAAAACGTACAATATTTACAGATGCACTCATACTCAATAATTTGTACGTACGGTAATAAAATCAAACCATATTTTTCTATATCTTTTTACAACGTTGAACAAACCTTTAATAGTTACAATTGCATTTATACTCAGCAATTTAAACGTACGATAAAAAACGTAGAATCGTATGTTATTTACAGTACGTCAAAAATTGCCGTTGTTAAAGTTTTTGAGCTTCAGGCCACTGGTGCCACAATAATTGTTAACTTTGAAGAATTTAACTTAATAAATTAATTTATACAAAAAAGGTCACGTTTGCGTGACAAGTACACAGCTCGAGAAATCCTTAAAAACCACTTTAACCTCATTGGAATGCCGCAAAATACGTATAGAAGCACAGTGCTGCGCATAATCTGTACGTTTATACAATGTATAAAATAAATCAACAAAAATGCTGGCATCGTTCGATAACTGACTTTTTTTGTCTAAACTATATAAACTGAACCTTGATAATATTTATTTCCATCAAGATGAAGCTGCCAGGCACACGGTCCGTAAAACAATTTCGTAAATCGGAGATTTCTACCTAGATCATGCAATTTAATAGCGCGAGATAGACGAATAACAAACAACAAACGATTCAAGAGCTCGAATTCAAACCAATCAGAGCAAAAATGCATCATACAGACCATTTGTCAATAAAACCAAAGCAAGCATTTGCTAGATATCGTTTTTCATTCATAGTATGTACTTTGTATTGAAATAAATAAAATACTAGATATACAACACGTCAATTTGTATTATACTTAGTTAACATGTTTGTTTTCTAAAAAAGTATCCCAAAATCAAACCAAAAAATTGAATATCGTCCATTTTGAAACAACCTAACCCAACTTTTTTTTTATATTTGACATGTTAAGTCTATGTACCATATTTGATCAACATGTTTTCTAAAAAGTTATCCCAATAAAAACAAAAATTGCCCATTTTGGAACAACCTAACCAAACTTTTTTTAATCACCCTGTAAAAACACAAATCATAATCTTATCAGAAAATTCAATAACGTTCTCAGTGCCAATACGTGCTTGTTCCAATAAAAATAATGAGTGCGTACAGAAAGACTGCTACATTTAGAGCAGTTTCCGCTCACTAGTAGTAAAACGCTCCCGATTGAATGTCCGCCACCGATTTGAAAAGCGGGACCAATCAGCCCGGTAAAAACACAATTCGTAATCTTCAAAAAATTGAAGATAATTTTCTTAGTTGTTTGAAGAAAAAGTGCCAAAACATGCTCGTTCCAACGAAAATAATGGGTGCGTACAGGAAGACTGCTAAATTTTGGAGCGGTTACCGCTTATTAGTGATGAAACGCTCATAATTAGTAGTCCGCTACTAATACGAAAAGCTAAACCAATGTAGCGGTGACCGATCGGTTATTGCTCCTGCCCATGTCTTTATTGTGCGTTTTACATCGCCCCAGAAGTCTTACGACTTTTTTGAAGAGGTTTGCTGAGACCAACGGCTTATTAAGTGACTTCCGAATCACCCCGGTGTATAAAGAGCAAGTTATTAGTCATAGTCATATTTCGGGGATCAAACCCGTCAGCGTACTACGCTAACGCTCTATAGCTGAGCTATCTCACCGTCGCAACATCTAGAATTTCGTAGCAAAAACTTTACAAAGAACGTCTTAGTCTTAGACCAGTTTTAGCAAAAATCCGGCCTCGCCACCTGATACGACAGCCATATTTGTTGCCCATAAAATTTGTGGGGTGTCCTAGACCGTTTTTCCGGATTCAGTAGAAATCCTGCCTAGACACCGGATGCAACAGCCGCATTTTTTAACGTTTTTTTTTTACAAAACTGGCAAAAATCGCACTTAAAAATTCAAATTTCCCAGAACACCGCAAAGCACAACCCTTTATGACCCTTCGACCCCCTCCTCTCCTGCACCTACTACTTACAAATTGATAACAAAAAACCAATCCAAGCCGTCTCTTTAGTCCTATCTTAGACTAAAAGCATTAAACGCAACGTTCTACTTTTATCGCCATATAAATTTTTTTCATAGCGTTTCAAAAAAACTAGTCTACACACCGGTAAAATTAGACCAAAATTGCGTAATTTCTATGGCAAAATTCACCTATAACAAGTTATCAAGATCAGAATCAACTCCCAGAAGATCAAACTCGCTGAGATCAGAATCTGCCCGTAATGTTGGCAACTTACATTACAGGTAGGGCTATAGTTTTGATTGGACTCCAAACCTCTGAAAAAACTATTAATCTTCTCTAAACCAGAGAAAGATCTTAGTTATGAAACCCCACGCTCACAAGACGGCGTATGAAATGGTTTCCATTGTGAGATTCAAACCCAAGACCTCTGATGCGGCACTCGGATGCCTAGACAACTATAGTTAACACTCCAAGTAACGTGTGTATTATGTAGCCATAAAACAATAAAACCGCTTTTCTTTAAAAATAAAAATGGTATAAAAGGTACTAACAATGGTGAACGCCATCGCTCTATGGTAGTCAACTTGCAAGATTGCGCTACGTGCCATACAGCAAAAGAAACAATAAATTTATTAAAAACACATTTTCGTGATCGTGTCATAGACACACAGAATGGCCACCAAAATCATGTAATATCTCAAAAAGTTAAAAAAAAAATGATCAAGTTTCACAAAATTGGAACAAGTTGTGTCAAAATGTTGAATAATCACCTGCAGAAACAAGATTCAAAAAAACATCATAAACTTCCATATCCTTCGACCTCACCAACCTGGTTCTAGAAGACCCTTTCAAGTATGAGTAATAAAATGAAGCAAGATAATTAGTGTTTGTAAACTTGTTTGTCTCTGAAACTATAAATGCCAAAGCGGATAGTTCCTGTTTAATTGTGTAAAAAAAAAGCTCAAGCAAGGAACTCTGTTACAAGTCTGAACAAAGCTTAACAATATTTCGTTTACCACTTTTTTGTGAAAACTATTTGATCGTGTATGAAAGAAAATAAGCAGAACACAACTGAACTCTATTGCAAGTCTGAACAAAGCTTTAGAATAAGTATATTTACAAAATGTATATTTTATGTGTATGGAAAAGCATAAACACTAGTCAATACCATGAACAGACTAAAAGCTTTCGAAATGTGGACATTTCGGAGGATGAATAAAGCCCATCCATCACAAACTCTGAGGTCCTTACACGCATGAACAAAAACAGAAAGCTACTAAAAACCTAAATATATAAATAAATTTTAACATTATTTTGATTATGTACTGCATCTGTTAGTTCAGTTTATGTTGCTAGCCTAGACAAAGCTTTAGAATTTGTTTACAATCCTTTTTTGAAACAAACTCCGTTGAAAGTCTGAACAAGGCTTTAGATTTTACAATCTATTTTTGGTCGTGTATGGATTAGCTAAAGCTGAACACAAACTCTTTTGTAAGTCTGAACGAAGCTTTACAATTATTTTGTTTGCAATCCTGTATTGAAACGTCAACAATTCATTTGTTATTGTTAATGTCATAATGACACATTTTTTATTCTGTACTGCATCTAGTTCTGTTTCAGTAACTAGTCTGAACGAAGCTTTAGAATATATTTCAACAATCCTTATTTTTAAATCTAAATAAACAAATTTGAATGTAAATTCTATTTCTAATTATTAACAGAACAAAGCTATTGGTAACAATAATTTATTCCGTACAAAGTAAATAACATTTGCAGTAAACATACTTATTAATAAAACATTTTTTATACATAAAATGTCCCAACATTCTTTTTAAATGTAAACAAACTTATATTAATAGATCACGTCTTATTTATAGATAGACTAAACTTCTGTATTGGCCAATTCGTATATTCAATGTCATTGAAAATATTTGATGAAATTTTAATAAACGCTCAATTATTTTTACAAGATTTGTATGGTTCACATGTAACAGTTTTTATAACATGATTATAAACAGCAACGGCTAGACTGGTTTGTTTATTGTAATGTCACGACCTTTACAATTTGACTGGAGAATGAACGTAATAAAAAATAATTCTACAATGTAAATATTTAATCAATTACTATATAAAGTTTAATTATCATTTGATATAATTGGTAAAATATCGTCATTGTCTAATTAGACTTTTCCTAATAAGCAATTAATTTCTTATAAGAAATTTCATAACCATATACTGAAAATGTTATATAAAATGTTTAAGGGTGGAATAAATTAATTGTAGATATTTTCTGATTTCAGAACGATTTGTCTGTCTGCTGAAGGAAAATCAATATTAAATTTAAGAAACGGCGTTTTGACAGATAATTGAATTTCCTTTGAAGCCGAAGTAGTTAGATAATTAATTTAGTAGCACACAAAATCAAGTTTATCAAAGTTGATGTACCTCAATAATCAAATCAAAAAGCAGACAACAACGCAGAGTAATATTATAATGTAATAAGAGCTATTACATTACTGTGAACCGTTAGTTTCATATTTAGCGTGTTCACGTGTATTTAATATAATGCAATTTAATGGGTGCTTTTACACGAGCATTACTTTAAACACGATTTTATTGAGTAATTGTGAGCACAGTATAAAGCTGGATATGCATTACGTGCTAGTTGTAATTATAACGTTTGTCCACGCAAAAACAGATATTTCTGTTCGAACACGGAAGTACACGACGGATGAACGCATGCCCACTATCTACGTCAGAATTCAGAAAAGCACAAACTTTAATGCATCTAAAATATACACAAGTGTTTAGAAAAATAGACTGGATGATCCTAATTATTTTGAATTGACCACACTTTAAAGTTCGAAAAGAGTTCAGTCCGATTACGGGACACCAAAATGACAAATATCGAAGGAGGGAAATGTGATCGACAAATCAAATGTTAGATGTTCGAGTTGGATTCTGTATTCCTGGAGGCCGTACGTATGTATCAGTTGTATTCGAGATACAGAATCTGACATAAACAATTTGCTTGTAAAAAGAAAATGAGTTTAAAACGCTAGCTATTTCTCCATCAGAATAATGAGCTTTATATAAGAAAATCTTCAAACAAAATTTTAAATGCTCCTGAGCCCAGGCCTTTAGTGAAGGTTCATAAAACATCCAAACTATGCACACAAACTAACTACTCTGCATAAAAAATTGCCAAATAAATTTAATAAATAATGTATTTTATGTAAATTGCCTATCCACCCAGTGTGAGATACATACGCTAGGGTTTCAAGGTATACACCCTTGACCAGTGTGCCTAGCAACTCACTGGTAAAGAGACAAACTTGATCTTGATCCAAATCGTGTGTTTGAAACATATCTAATCTGTGATAACTTAGTTAAAAAGCGTTAGCGTAGCACACTAACAGCCCAGGGTTCGATCCCCAAAATATGACTAAATAATAACTTGGTCATTATCCATTCGAAAGTCACCTAATAAGTCGTTGGTCCCATCAACCTCATTCAAACAAGAAAAAAGAATAACAAACGTTCACTGTAAAGTGCTATAAACAAACACGAAGCGAGTAGCCAGCGTTTTCGGTGGTGTGACCTACTATTAAAAACCATAAACATTCTCTGTTTAGGCATTACCCGGTTACCACCTTGTGGACGTCTCAACACAATTGCTCATTACGACGTTAGAACTTGTAACACCAATAATTATGCAAATGATCAATAGGCCAATGTTGAACTAATACAAAAAGGTCATACAAGGCACACTGACGAGGTTTGTAGAACCAAAACAATTGTCTGTTTGACTCTTAGCCGCTGTGATCGTTAGGACGGATCTAGGATGACGAACGTTGTGTGAACAAGGCCTAGTAAAGCCCTCTAGTGGTGTGGTTCGGATTAAATTATATGTCCCACATGTTTGTGTAGAACTATTATGATACACCACAAACATACAAAAAAGGCGCAATAATCATAGTGAGTACCGCACTATAAGATGAAAAAAATTACAAAATTATAAAAAAAAAAACAAAAATCAAATGAACTGTAAGTCATTCTTAGTACCAAGCCTCATCTAGTAAGGTTAAGCCCAACAGTACCCATCTCGCGCTTCCTCGAATTTGATTTGTCAGATCCTTTCATTCCCGGGTAAGATAGCTGGCATCAACCCAAGATTAGCCCTTCTATGGAAAAGCTGACGGCACCCTCATAGATCGGAAAACTATTTGATCTATGTACTCAAAATGTGCAGGAATAACAGAGCCCGAAAGAAATCCCAAAAATTGCTCCCATAGATGTTACTTTAGACGCTTTCACGATGAATGCTCGACAGTATCTCTCATAACCCATTAACAACACAACTATCTTAAGCTTTGAACCCATCATTATATCATCACACTCTTCAACTGATCGTTAAGGACTGAAAACTTGGTCTTAAGTCAGACCGTACAAATATGTTGCAAAAGCTTTCAGAGCATTGGAAATATTTGACAAGCTCTCATAGATGTTACTTTAGACGCTTATACGCTAAATGTTTTTGCAGGAATAAGTCAAGCTCAAGAGAAACCTCATAGATTGGTCCACTAAACCTTACTTTAGACGCTTTCAAGCTGAATGCATGATACTATCTCATAACCCATTAACAACGTAACTATCCGAAGCTTTAAACCCATCATTACATCATCTGGTTAAACCTTGTCTAATGCATAGCTTTAATTTCATATCTTTCAAAGCATTAAAAATGTTTCCAGAGCTTGAGAGAATAGAAACATTTATCAAAGTTGATAAAATCCCTTCTCAGCTTTAAAAATGGCTTAAGAGCTTTTTTTTAATAACAAAGCTTTGTAGGCAATCACCAAACCTATTTTGTTGTATTATGTTTTGTTCATACTAACTTTTAAGAAGGAATCACTTAATGTCCTCCTCCTACAATATTTAAATCAAATTGTTATTGTTGAGAATAAAAAGTTTTCTCGATAAACCAATTAAAACTAAAATTCACTGACAAGTTTTCAAATATATAAAGTATATATACGCAATATAAATGTATAGCAAGTTTGAACTAAATGGAACAAGTAAATCAACTAGACTAGACGTGTTATTGTGTTAAATGCAATCCCTAGAGAACACCTTCCTTATAACTGACGTCTAAAACCGCAACGTTCCTACGGGAGCATAACAAAGAAACATGAATTCAATTTAGTAAAACCCTATGAAGTAAAGTGCACTTTGTAATGTTAAAAGGAAAACACGACTAGATGACAAGAGACCGTATAACATAACAACTTTGTTGCCATTATTCACAAGATTTGAATATTAATTTGATTAGCGGTTTTGTCGCGGCAACTAAAATAACGGCTTCTTTAATGAAATTTTTGTTATTAAATTATTTCCCTTTTTAAACTTATGGCAGAAAACAATTTAATTCTCAGTATTAAAAAATGGTTTTCTGAAAAATACTTGTCTAAATAAAGTCATTAACAATATAAAAGTTAAGCACACAATCTATTATTATTCACTAATTTGGGTCACTCTGTATGTTTTTTTTTTAATTTTCTGTTCACCCTGTATATTAAAATTTTATTTTAATGTAGCTAATTGCATTTTTTGGGCTAGGCAGACTAAAAAATTACTAGTAGACACCCTGTATTATTTTAATTGTATTAAATTGCTTCATTAATTAACCTGTGATGATACGAAAATAGTACATAAATTTTAAATTAAGCTATAGAAAGACACAACACAGTCAATTAAGCTAACAATCTTGGTGTTCAGCCAATAAGACAACATTTATTATTTTCACAGTAAGGGAACAAACAGTAACCAATCGAGTTCAAATTAAAATAATAAAAAGAAAATTGCATGCTACACCCCTGCGATATCTCGTAAAAATGCATTAAAATCAAAACGAAGATTGCCGAGCAATCGAATTCATTCGTTCGGTTAATTTTAATCCATTTTTTTTAATGTGCGCAAATTCTAGTCGAGATATTTATTGAGATCAATAAGGAATTTGTTCATGCGTTGATTAAACTAAAATAATTGATGACTCTAAAACAACCATTCATTTATAAGCAAATTGACGTCAAAATATATTTAATTACCTTAACTAGGAGCAGTGGTTTCCAAACCTATTTCCCGCGCGGTTTAAAATTATTCGTCCCAGCTTTGTCCGAAAGGCATTCTCGCCTGGAATTTTATTATTTTTGGTTATGTCGCCTCCTAAAATCCCAAAATTATGATCACGGCCCTCCATTTAATAAATGTCCTAACATTATTAAGTGTTGCCAACGTTTGGAAACCACAGAAATCCATATAATTAATATAAATTAATAATTTGGAAAATCAAATTGCTTCAATCCGCGTCTAGAGTAGCTGAAGCTTTACTTTTAGTTTCAATAATCCGAACACTTTTAGACTCATTTGATGATTAAAAAACGCTTTCTTAAAATAATTTAAAACCAAACTTGGGAGCGCTAGAACTTTACCAAAAGCCAAATTTTTGGCTCATTTTAAGACCAATTCATTAATTAATTATAGAATATATTGTCCCGAATATAAAATTGTAGAATTTATATTGAAGCCAATAGACTAATCACTAATTACCTGTGGTAACGTCCAACGTATATCCGGTCCTATCGAGTATAAGTTTAATCTTCTCCTCGTCGGGACCTTTAACAGGCGCCGGAGCTGGTGTTGCACTGCCCTGGCTGGATCCAGCCCTGCTTTTCTGTCTATACGTCTTCATAACACCACACAAATATGCAGATTTATTTGAGACATGTTCTAGATTTGAATCTAAGAACTGTCCCAATACATTTAAAGCACCATCGACGGGGAACTCCTTCAGGGCATCTAATGCCCGTTCGTCTAGGTCCACGTGAGCTAATTTACCAGTCTTGTAGATTTCATCAAGTTTGGCCGCCACTTTCTCGTCAAGGCCATATTCTATTAGTTTTTGATAGTCTTCTGTACGTTCAGAGTCTAAGTCGATCTTCATTGATTCTTCTAGTAATAATTCACCATTACCTTCTGCCATAGCTGTAACACAAAGAAACAAAAAATAATTATTAGAATTAAGTATTACCAAACTAAATACAAAATGTAATGATAAATGACCACCAACTTTAATTTCAAGAAAATTTACTGTAGTTCTAGGTAAAAATTATAAATGGCAACGTTGCAAAAAACAAAATTCCTTTTAATGTGGCACAATTTTTCATCGTGGCATACTCTGGATTAATTAAAATAGTTTAAACAGGATTAAGATACATTTATATACAGGGTGTTTGCGAAAAAAATTGTTTATTTGACTTTTTTTAAATTACAGTGTTGCAATCACCTAACACAACTTTTGTTTTGAAATTAAAAAAATGACAAATCTTTTGCTACAATGAAATGGGCTAAAATCCGAAGAAAGGAATAAGAACAGCCATGAGAAGAAGATGGGAGAGGAATGACTTGCCCGCATTTGCAAAAGAAGAAGACAAACAAGACGACCGCCCAAGAGATGAGCCCAAATCTAGCAGCAAACAAAACAAATTCCAAAATTCTCAAGGCAACAAATAAGCCTTACTCCCAATTAAAAACCTTAATGATTGTTTCACTTTATACTTTGCCAAATATTTACAAAACAAAAGCAATAAGTGAAAAAACCAATTGAATCCAATTGGAACCGTGATCACAAACGGGTTAAGAATATTCCATATCTATACTGTAGGTCATTAACCTGTTAAACAATCTTCTCCTAACACACTCCACAATGCTGATCGCATAACATGACGTCAATATACCGGAATAGCAACTCAACTTCATATGACGTCATTCGGAGCCCTGAATAGCTACAGTAAATAAGATCATGCGCCGACCAACTTAATATTAAATAAAGCATTTATTGTGGATTGAACTCCATACAGAGAATACAACAAAAAAAGTCTATGCAATCAAAATCACGACATTCGTATATTGTCTATGAGAGCCAGTCCATAAATATCGCTAGAGCGATAGTGATAACGTAGATTTGTTAATCGCTTAAGATATGTATCCCATAAAAACAAATATTTTGTCATAAAAAAATCATAAAATTTTGTGTCTTAATTCACATTGGCCGGACAACAATTTTAACAGTAAATACTTTAGATTTTAACTAATAAGCACTTTGAATTGATTCAGCAAAACGTTTCAATAAACTATCTATTTTTAATAGTTATTTATGCACCATAGGCAACTTCCATCCTTTGGGCTATAGACCCTAAAGCTGAAACATCGTCGCTTTGTAGGAATTGTCATCTAGTAACCCCCAAAAGCACAAACTTTTGGTAAGTGTGCGGGCGCAACTGGGATCGTTGCTCCAATTTTTCTCACCGCTCAGCTCTTTGATCTTGTAACACTAGAGCTTCGACCCTAGCTTATTACTCTCACTCATTACTCCTTGTATTTATATATTTCTAGAATCAAAGCTCCAGTGTTACGAGTCGAAGCAAGGTTCAGAGAAAAAGGCCAAAAAAACAAAAAAGAAGTCATATCGAATTGTGCTCTGTGGTGTCGTGAGGACGTTTGAATTAAAGTGCAATTTTTGTCAAGTTTTCTTGAAATCCACTGGATTTATATTTTCAAACGACTCAACAAATCCAAAAATGTCATAAATCATGGTCATTCAGTGTTTTCGATAAAACAGGAAATGCGGTCAAGACCCATAACGTTTTTTTTTTTTTTTTTTGATTTGTTGAGACGCTAGAAGAAACATAGATCTAAAAAAACTAGTTCTTTATTCTAAGCTTCCTTTAACTAGCATAAATTTCTCAGGCCCTATTAGAAGTGTACCTCAGTTTATTGATACGTTAATGTTGACCTTAACATCAAATTTAATCGCAAGATTTGAGTATGGCTCAAGTTGCAATAAAAATTTTAGTAATTTCTGACCCACGAGCTTCGCCCTCATTGTTTGTGATACCTCATAACATGCAACTTGTCGACAAAACTACAAAAAAACTTCAAAATTCTGACATTTTTAAACAAGAGTATGTCCATAGCGTCCCAAAAATATTTTGTAGCAAAACAGTTGATGCAATGCGGTTTTACACTCGTTCAGTTCCTCGTTTAATGCTGCGTTGTTTCGGCGTTCAAAGAGATGGAAAATGTCTAAACTAATGTTCAATGTCTATTCAAAAACCAAAATTTTACATGCATCTACATTGAATTAGGCAACTTTTGGCACTAGTTCAAACTCGCTAAAACAATAATTTAAAATCTAAATCAATCTGAGTTTTGGATAAAAAACTATAACTTTTTGCCAGTTTCATAAAGTTCATTCAAATACTTTGTGCTGAGCCTATATAAGCAATCATAACTACATGAATCTACAATAAAATAGGCAACTTTTGGCACTAGATTCAACTAGTTAAGACAATATTTAAAATCCAGAAAAACAAATACGAGTTTTGAACCAAAACTTTTTGCCAGTTTTTTACATTTTATTCGAAAACTTTGTGATGGGTCTAGACCATAATAACCACATAAAACTAAATTAAATTGGGCAACTTTAAGCACTAGATTCAACTCCCTAAAACAATACTTACGACGAATACGAGTTAACCTAAAGTTTTTGTCGGTTGTCAAGTGCTTATTCTGACCTGCTGAAGGGCATTATAAATTGTATTGTCCGCTCATTATCCCCAGTTTGTTATTGTTAACTGGTTTATATATTCCTTATTAAAGTAATTAACAAATAAAATATATAAACGTATAAAACAGCACCAAGACTGAGGACTGACAAAAACACTACTATAGTGATAGACTATCCAAGATAGAGCACAAGAAAACACACAAGTTTCCCGCAAACAGCTACCGTTAATTGACACAAACAAAAATTCTTTGTGCTCTGAGATGGTAGCGTCCGGTAAGTTCTGTAAGCTCTACCCACCAACCTAGAAGTAACATTGCCATTGACGTTCGGTAAGTAAAATAAACCAGATTTGATTGACCAATGCCTCGTTTTTTGTTACTTTTACAATGTCATTCACATCAAACTTTAAACATGTAAATGCAGAAAAGCTTACAAACAAAACACGACCGTTAGCTGTATTTGTGGCCTCGCTAAATATCGCAGCTATAATAAACGCGTTGCTATCCAATTAATATAGTAAATAAGTATAATTATCAAAACAATTTCTATGTTTTTAAGTCACAACTTATTAAATTTCACGCCATTACAGTTTTTATAAACTGTCAACCTTCATGTATGTGATTCATTTTCGAGAAAGTGAGCATTCAAAAACCATTCATTGGTAAACTTTGTTATAGAAATAACGTAAGTTCAGTAAAATCTAAGTAGCAATGAGTGCGTACAAGACTGCTATATTTGAAGCGGTTTCCGCTACATTGGTAGCAAATGTTTCTGATTGGTTCTCTGTTACTAATTTGAAAAGCAAAACAAATCAAAAATCACAGCAATCAGAATCGCACCCACCGAAGGGTTAATCCTGATCGCAAAATCTGAATATTGCTACGCAATTTTGAGTTTTTGTTACTTTATGCTAAACTGCTCAATAACAATATTGCTATGTAGCAATATACATAAAAAATTAGGCAGGACTCCAATAATTTCACAAAAATTACGTAATTTCTATGACAATATAGTCACGGATATCAGAATCAATCCTCTAATGACTTGCCATCCATAATCGCTATTTCTAACAAAACATCTTCATGTAAGCAATTATTTAAAATCAAGATTTCAAATAAATGACCTCATACTAAATATAATTACAAATAATTCTTGAAATCAAAAGATGATAATTCACGTAAATTAAGCTCCATCAGACCATAACACATTCGGAATCTTCTTTATTCCACAGCAAACGACTACATTCTACACGTAATTGACATGGTATAAAGTTACTCAGTTAATAAAGCTTTGTGAAAGATTTAATTGTGCCGCGCATAACACGTTAAGTACTCTAGAATCGACGACAAGTACACCAATAACATTAATTACATTGTCAACATTGTTGAGAATCATACCTCCATTTATAAATGTTATTCGCTACTGTCGCTTAGACTTTAAAACATTCAAGCAAATAGTGTGTAAGATAAATCCATTTCCGCACATAATTAAATATTTAATTTTGTACCTATAACACGAATGCATAGCTTTGATAAAATATCTATTATGATGCCTAGAAAATAACTGTATAGTGTATCCATAGATAGTGTCTTTACGACATGACCTTAAATAACCTCAACAGAATATTTGGGGGCAAATATGTTTGTATTATATACCTGGAAGCTATTTAACACCCAAGATAATATTTAAGGGTAAAAATATCAAATAAATATACAATATTTTCACCCTAAAATACTACCTCAAAGGTTAAATAGCTTCCAGGTATATAATACAAACATATTTGTAAAAACACTATACATTTCGCACACAATTTAAAGCCCAAGAAATCAAGAGTTTTGTACCCTTGGCAGTAATTCCTCCATAACCACATTTTTTAAACAGCCCAACAACGTAAACAAAACATTTTATCTCCAAGTATACATGATGCAGCCTCGTACCAATCGTTAAAAATGTACTGTACCAAATACTTTCAATTTAACTTGACAAAAGTGAATGAAATCATAACGCACGTCAAAGAAATGTAAGTGCGCTCACACATAACTAGTGTTATAGCACACGTATCCAAAAGCAACGTAAACAAGAAAGCATATGTACATGACTAGCATAATTTGTTAAAAACTGTTCTCTACTGAATACTTTCAATTTAACTTTGAGCGCAAATATAAAAGTTTGGATAATTCAAATACAAAATATAAAAAATTAATTTTAATAAAGATTGAAGTTGCAAATTGAGGTTATCTACCCCACACTATCATAATAAATTGTTGTCCTGTCCTAGATCATATCCTGAATTGTAATGTTTTTTTATTAGTCGCGACATGCAAGGTAGCATTGCAATAATCATTAATTTAGACTGCAGTTGTAGTAAACAATAAATGAATTTATGTACTGTTCAATTTGTAATTTATAAACCTGACAGTTAATAAATTAAGAAATGTTTACAAAACATAATATGATTTCCATGATTTTTTGCGAATTCAAACAATGTGCAGAATTTTTAAGCATACGCAACAAGAAACTTTTTAGAAACTTTGATCTCGTTTACTACTTTCACAATTCATATTTTTGTTTGTGAAATTAATAAAATTAAAAACAAAAACAAGTCGATTTATTTTGGTATTTGCTTACAATATTAATATACGCATTATCGAGCAACAATATTTTTAAAGCCAGCTGCTTTGTGTCAATATTGATATGATTTATCAACTATTGACTGAAGATAACAAAGGCAAATTAGAATTTTGCATTATGTTCATATTTTAATGAATTGTGATTTATTATTAAATTGCAATTGTCATAATAACAGATTATTTAAAAAAAGTTATATTCGAATTCCAATCAAGCAATAATTTTATTCGATGATGATAAAATAGATATCTTTTGTCCGATAAATCAAATATGTTACGTATGGCCGGTAAAAATAGTAAACAGAAAAATAGCAAATAATCAATGAGAAGATTTTATAAGCCGGAAACCTTTTTTCCTTCAGAAAAAATTATTCGTTTTATCCTCATAAAGTACATAAGCAAATTTACCCATTTAATTGTGTTTCTGAAACGAACATGTGAACGATATTGGCCTCAAGTCAAAAGTCAAGTTTTTGAACCAAATAATGAAGTCGAAAATAAAAGAGTAAAACAAACTACTTGCAAAATATTTACCGGATGAGAAGCAGTGTTTTCGAATTGGAATACCAATCACAGAATCAATTTTTCGATGACATTTGCACACTAATCAAAGTCGTTTCTTTGTATTTTACACAAATGATAAATGCACTAAAAACCAAAAAAAATACTGCTTTCTTAAATGATCCAAACTTGAACTATTAGCTAATACTGATCAATCATATCAAAAATAGCATTAGAACTGCTTCAAGTATAAATACAGCAATTCATAACCAATAACTGGACATTCTTTATACTTAAGGGCGCGGTTTAGGGAGTGTCATAAAACTACGAACAGAACTCAGGCAATTCAACTCTTTTTTACAATCGGTTTTTTGCAATGTGTAGAGAATAAAATACATATATGAAAATCCAAAACCTTCAATTGTCTATTAAATCTTGAAACTAAATTGTAATTTTTTTGTCGAAATATTTGATGAAAAATACTTCATTGAACATCAAATTTAGACTTTTTATACTCCCTAAACTGCGCCCTTAATAATTCTTTATTTACGGTATAAGTTAAACCATTTACATGAAAATACAATGTTAATGATGACATAATAGTGCGCAGCGTAATTTTCCGTTATATTTATAACATTATAAATAGCGTAAGAAAAACAATTTAAAAAGTGCATTTGTGATAACATGTGATAAAATGACAAAAAAAAAAACAAACTAAAAATTAACCTCAACATAGTGGTATAGCAATTTATTGGAATAGAGATAGAGAATCTTACGATTGCAGTTATAGCTTATACGTGTCTAATACATATAAAGTAAACGATGCATTTAGCGTCAGGTTTTTTTAATTGGCTCCGCTAAATCAATAAATAGCATAACAAACGATAACGTTAAACGGTATAATTATAAACAATACAAATAATATTGAGTATTACTTTTAGACGGTTTTGTATTTTTTTTTAAATTTCATTTTGTAACACTGCGCTTGTGGGTTTTTCCTCATTGCTTATAGTTATCTATAAGCAAGAATCTGCTCTACGTCATTGTTCACAATCAAAAGCTTTTGAAAAATCTGTGTAAATAGAACCAACTTAATCTTTGGATTAAAAAATGTTTAAAGAAACATTTTCGTAACATACTTCTTGCGGTTTGGTCAATTTTAATAGTGTTCTGAACCATGATCTTGTATATCATTATAGCATATCTAATAACTGTAAATAGTTATGTCTAAATAGTGAAACAAACTATGAACATGGCTTAGTAATATTTTGAAAACTTCGTTACCTGATTGGCTAAAAAGTAATTTTAACATTAGCAGAATAGAAAAAAAATCCTATATACAAACCCCAGCATGTTCATAGCACGCATTTTATATAACAAATGTTAAAAGTCGTTAATTTGCGACACTTGTTCAAACACCTTGTTATTGATAACATAATCGTAGGACATTTTGTTTAGTGTTCTATTGAAACTGATTACTAAACATTTATTAATGAGAATAGAATCTACGGTCTACTACATCAAACGTTAAAATTCTTCTTTAATTTTTTAAATCATCTGCAAATAAAAGAAATGGTGATGAACTAATACAGTAAGAAATATGAATAAAAATAATTTTTTAAAAAGGTAGACCAGTTTGTGTTTTTAAAAAGTAAATTTGTCGTATATTCTGTTTCAATTCTAACGTAAAGTGCAACAGAGAAAACCACCTTTTCTTGTATATTAAGTTGCCTATTATACCGGTCAAACTGAATTGGATTTACTATATTTTGTAATTTCTTTTTACTTCACTTTGCCACGCTGATCTTGTAGGCCTTTAAGCATTGCTTACAGGTCCGCCACAGCTTTTGAAAAATCTGTATAAATAAAGCTAACTTGAGCTCTAGATTCTAAAACGTTTAAAATATCATATTTGTAACATACTTATTGTCGTGGCTGGTATCAATTTTGCTTTAAATAGTTTTCTGGGGACGTCTTAGTATATCATTATAGTAATAAATTCATTAACGCACTAGTGCAGCAATATTGATAATTTAGTTTTATCTAATAATGGATAAAATAATAATCAATCCTCTCATTTTAAATGTAAAAGTAATCTAATGCAAACAACACAGTAACGAGAGCTACGCAACTACACTGTAATTACACAGAAATTTGTTTCATATCTCGTTGCATAGTTGAAACATTTCCATTATCTGACAAAAAACCGCATCATAATATGCAAACGATTTCTAGGCGAGTTGTTTGTCGTAAACCGTTTATTATGTGTCACCAATTAAAAGTTTACTCACTTAAATCTTAATTTTATTGCATTCCAATCATGTAAACTTAAATTATCATAATTTTCATATAAAAACAGTGAACTAAACATTAATTAAAGATTATTTGAGGAATTTCAAGGTTTTACGGACTGTCTCAACAAATATTAAGTTAGAAGCATCTCAACAGTGGTGTCAATATCGCGGGAAACTATCAAGCTCTAAATCAACTTCTCTTCAACACAATACAAACATGCAAGAGAAGCGAATACGCGGGAAAATTAATCAATGGAACGCATTCATTGAAATATTTCAGAACCAATTAAAAATCAATTTTAAAGTTTTTCAGTATCTATACTTTAATTGCATTCAAAAAAACAATATAAAGATGAAGTTTTACCGGCGTATTATAACGGCTATATTATGATAAGTTTATATGCACCATTCAATCACTCAAATAAAATAATGTGCATACAAGATTGCCTAAATAAGAACATTATTTTATTTGGCTGAATGGATTGCACGATTCGCAAATCATTAATTAAATCAAAAAAGAATTTGTGTAAGAATCAATTTTGCGCGTTTTCTAACTAAATAATAAATCACTTTTGAATAAGAAGTAACTCCGCACCAACGGTATTTTCAAACAATCTAAAGAGTTCCAGTAAAACCACTTTTTTAAACAAGTTCTCATTACGTTAGAGCAAAATTGTTTCACTGTTCATAAATTTTATGTTACAATTTTCAATAACAAATTTGCAAAATTTTATTATTCTAAATTTATTGCCAATTTAAATTTTATATCTTGATAAATTTCGCATAAAAACATTTTTAGGTCAACAAAAACTGATAATACAATTCTAAAATAGGTCTATCTAATGCCTCAAGGTTTTAGGTACTGCCTCAACAAATTTGAGGTTAATCCTTTGCAGCAACAGTTTCTTTAATTAAAACGTAACTTTATAAGGTTTTCTAGTTGATTCTATGTTTATTTGATTTGGTAGCATTGTTGTCAACAATATTTGCAATATTTACGAATCAAAACAAATGTAAACAATAGTTTTTGTTGAATATTTTTGTGTTATAATGAGGTAAACATGTTGATAATCAGTTGGCAGTCATTTTGCTAATTAATAAACGGTTGCATTTTGCAGTAATTTAAATTCGCATAATATTCCCGCCATTTTAAGATGTATGCAAGCGAATGAAGTAGGTGCGGACATGAAGCCATGTTTAGTTACGTACGCCGGCAATTTAATAAAAGAATGATTCTTGCGTAATTTACACCCCGACACTTATTATCACTACAATTAACTATAATCACCGATGTTGAAGCACAAAAAACTATTGGGTCCGGATGACTGTCACTTACTTTTAAAATTGTTAGCCGGATGAAAAATGCACAGTAACAAAACAAGAATTGCACTTTTACGAACTATAATAAACTTTGGTTTATTGGCAGGCGCGTTGTTATAACTTTAATGACAATGAGATGACATGTTGTTGGGGTGTGTTTGAATGCGTTGTGAGCCGGGAAAGTTACGTACATACCTGATAAATACTTAAAATTTATAATTCAACATCAAAAATGGCGGCCTAGCACCAAAACTAACGTCAACGTGACCGTAGCTTTCGGGGTTCACAAAGCGACGCGCAAGGGTTTAGCCTCGCACCCATTGCGCATAACCATATAAAACAGACAAGGACGACACTATTCCGAACTGCAGGATTTCCCATCCTACTCTAACAAATTCGCGAATTTATTTATATTAACTTTATTATTATTGTAGATTAAATTAATTGCGATATAAATAATTGTATATATTTACCAAATTTAGTTGGAGTAACTCCTTTTAACACTTTCTTTTAATGCACTTCTTCAACAAACACAACAAACATATTTATTTATATTAATAAAAAACTTTTTGTTTAACAAAACTAATATTAAAAATTGTACTTAAATAATATATATTTGAAAACTTAAAGTTAATAAAAAGAAATAATAAAACGCGTAATGGCTCTTATTAAATTTGCGGATTAATAACAGAAAAAATTTTGTTTAAAAAAATAACGTAACGAATAAAAATTTTGTGTGTATTTGATGTAGTACCGACTCCCGCGGCTGCAATGCAATGTGCACTCTTGCAGTATCGGTTGTTTTGCAAGCCAGACCAGACGGCTGACGCGACGCTTGCATTCAGGTTGTTCGCTTGCCAACGGACATGCGCCCTTGTTTATTGCAAACCAGTCTGGCATTTCATTCCATGCATTCTTTATACAAGTCATACTTTTAACGACCTCTCCTTATAGCTACTTACTGAAGAGAACAACGTCCCGTCTGCTCCATTTCCTTTGCATCTGTTTTTCCCAACTTATTGCAAACTTAAAAATATACGCGCGCAAATACAACGCATATTCAAACTTACAACAATCTATAAATATATTCATCAAGTATTCCACATGAAAATATAATCATATACACAATATTTCCATAATATTTCTAATTTAAGATAATTCGGAATATCATCACGCGCAACAAGTGGTTGTTCAGAATGCCCTTCGCATTCACCTCAAACATTCTATTCTATGATTTTCGTGTTGTCCTAGTCGGGAATATCGATTCGTCTGCACTTAAAACGAATTTCGTGTGGCCAGACTATATTCACTTTGTCTTAACACTCAATTAAGCATGAAATGTGATAACTATTTTCATCTACAGACTATATGCAATATTGATTCTATTTTAATTCTATTCATGTGCATTAAAATCTATTTGAAATATTGATTTCTGCATAATCTTAATAATTGAGTATATTTCTAAACGTTACAGCTCTATGATTTATTCCTTCCGTCTATATATGTATTTTAATTTATGTTTATTAATCAACTCTTGCATATTTATCTACCCACCACTAGTAATTAATTGCATACGCTCACCATTCGTCTCGTATAAGACCCGGATTTTGTAAAATATATAAAAACCAAGGCCGTATCTAGTAGGGAGGGTTGGGGGTTCAAAATGTTTTAAACTTAAAATTTCTTACATATTCAAACAAAACAGAAAATAGACAAAACCCCTTCCATTTTTCTGATAAATTTACAAAAGTTTTTACAAATGTCAGCAAATGCAATGTTTTTAGAAAATCAGACCCTACCCAGGCGTTATATGATAGTGAGAACAAAGTATCTTAAATCAAATCATCATTAGACATAAGCGCCGATTACGGGGACAGCGGAGATTGTGTGCAAAATTTTAGGGAGCATTGTCCCTTCGGAAAATCAATCTACTTGATGAAAGGTTAAGTTTAAAACATATAATATTTGTTTATAGAATTGTCATCCTGAATATTGATTGCATTTTATCGTCTAACTAGTATCAGTAGTTGATACTGTTTTAGTTAGTTGTGGCTATTTATTTGATATTTTGTTGAAAAACTGTTTGCTTTATTAAATTAAAAATATAATATACAGGAAACCTGTTTTTTTTTTCAATTATATAATGCTTTTAAATATACAGGGTGTTTCCGAAGTAATCTGAAACCTAGTTGTGGGTAATTAAGCTCTGTTATTACCGAGGTTATTACTTATTATTGATATTGAATTGTCTGTTTTTATTGTTCTAATAAAAGTAATAACATTTTAATTTATGGTATTAGTAAAGTTAAAGTACGAGAAAAGTTTTTTATGTAAAGGTAACTATAAAAATTATATTTTGAGTTTTGAAAAAAGATAATAGTCAAATGGGGCGAGGGAGGTCAGAACTGTATTGTGAATGTTGTTATTGACAATTTTTTGAACAATTTGTGCTTTAGGCTGCAGTCTCACTGCACCACCCACCGCCACCAACTAAAATTCGAACACGTTAAATCATATGGCGACGGTCCCACTGATTTACTATTCTCGCCGGCATCTGTCATTTGGTAACCACCGTTTCATAATTTCAAATCGGTTGGTGGTAGCGCGGCAACAGTTGATTGTCATTTGAAACATACTAACTTGATATTTTACAAATCAAAACATAATCTTTGATATTTGAGAATTTTAAAAACGGTAACATGGGATAAACATGGACACCATCCGACATTGATAAACTAATTATATTAGTAAATGAAAGACCCAAAATATAAATATATAAATATAACACTGACATAAAAATGAGTGGGAAATTTAAATATTTGGTGGTCACCAGTAGCTGCAGTGAGACCGTAGTACATTTTGGTGGTTAGTGGCAAACGGTGATAGTTGGTGGCGGTGGTGCAGTGAGACTGCAGCCTTATGCACCTTGCAGTAGCAAAGTTTTCAGAACACATGTGTTTTTTTTGTAAATGCACCTTTTAAGTTCTTGGTTGTGGTCTTTGTAGTCCTATTTTTCGTTAATATAGTCCCTTTTTAGTCTAGTTACAAGGTGCGAAAATAGGCAGATAAAAAGTAAAACATTAACAGATTGAAACCGTTTTTTTTATCGTATAACGGGTGATAAGTAGAAATTTGGACTGAGTTAACATTTTACTTATAGAGCCAAGGTGACAAGTGATTTTGAAACAAATAATTTTATT
Source organism: Tachinus rufipes (assembly GCA_963932245.1). Lineage (NCBI taxonomy): Eukaryota > Metazoa > Arthropoda > Insecta > Coleoptera > Staphylinidae > Tachinus > Tachinus rufipes. The sequence goes on along the minus strand of OZ010746.1, from coordinate 11,553,722 downwards.
CTTATATTAAAGGTAACATTTTAATAATATACTAGTGGACCGCACCAAAAAGTATTCCATGGTTGGCTACAGTGCGCAGTTTTCATAAAACTGCATGAGCGTTGTACGCCTTCTTTGCGATGTTTCTAATACACATTTTTATTTTATTTGTCAACTGTTCCGTCATAGTGCGTACTTTCTAATTATTTTTATATACTAGAGACCTTAAATTCCCAAAGAAATCCTCAATTAGACGACATTGCGACACAAAAGGTGTATTGTTAGTCGTCAGAAATTCCAGTGTTTTTGGCGCATTTTCGTGTCAGAATGATGTTTCTTAATAAATGAAAGCAAGACTTTCCTCAAACAATGTTTTTCATACACTTCTTAGTTGATACAAGACCACTTAGTGGTATTTCCAGGCATTTGCAAATGACTAATCAGGAAATAACTTTTGTTGTCCAAAATTAAACTTTTTTCTTGATAATTTCATCTACCACAACACTGAGATTTAACAATTGTGATCTGCTCTTCTGTGTAATTTGGAGAACTTTGCTTCTTCCTGCACCTAATACCAACTCTTTTAAGTGTCTGGCGCAAACGATGACAGAATTTTTTTAAGCCAATTTTCCAGCACTCTTTCACACTTATCGGCCAAAACGTTGGTAATTTCGCGTTTGACATTGTTCCTGAGTTTCTCTAAAGTGGTTGGCTTGTTGGCATAAACCAACAACTTAACGTGATCCCATAAAAAAAAACCAACGACGTTAAATTGAACGAGAAAGGTGACCAGACCATTTCTCAAAATCACACCATTACCGAACTTTCCTTTTATTGGATCAATTATTTGACCAGCTGTATAGCATAAGGCGCCATTTTGTTAGAAATAGATATCACTGATCCATGTCTATCCAATCCTGGCCAAAAATAGTCTTGCAACATGACATGATAGTGAACTCCATTGACCGTAACATAGCAATCATTTTTATTTACAAACAAATACGATCCAATCACACCTTCGGCATGAAATCTACTTTTTGTAGATGCAATAGATTATGTAGATTTGTTGCCGTTCAATAAAGCATATTTTGTTTATTGACAAAGCCATTAAGCCAGAAATGAGTTTCATTACTGAAAATAATTTTTCGAAGAAATTCAGAATTTTCTTCAAACTTTTGCAGAGCTCAATCGGAAAAGTTTCGGCGTTTCAATAATTCATGATCAAAAAGCTTCAGTTTTTAAGTTAATTTAATCTAGTAAGGGTGTAGGCAAAGATGTTTACGCAAGCAAAATTTGCCACAATGTTAACTAAAAGATTTCCAATTCCTGTGAACGGCGTAGAATCGACTGACATTTTGAACTGAAGCATTTACGGCTGAAATATTTTTGGTGCGTTGTCTTTGCACAGAAACATTCAATAGTAAATATGTTGACTCAAAACAGCCTGTCTGGTAGGACGAGTATTTTGGTAGTAATTTTTAATAATTGAAGAGCAAAAGTAACAAAAGGGTTAAGTACCAAAATTGTTAAACAGAGAAACTAAAACAAAAAACCTCCACATATCAAAACAAAACAAAAGGCAAATTAGCACTTAGCCCCTTTGTTACTTCTGCTCCTCAATTTTCAAACGTTGCTCGATCGTAAACTAAACCATGATAAAAACGTAAACCTTGACTGACGTTTTGACAGATTAGAAAAAGTTTAAAGGAGCGCGCTTACAAAATTGTTATGTTCCTATTAAGAAACCCTTTATATCAAAACAATGTAGATTATCAAACTTGTAAAACATACTAGGATGAAGTTGGTTGCAACATAATTACTAAAATCATAAGAGAAAGATCTTGAATAAAAACAAAAAAATCGTTTTTTGCGATAATTCTGTTCTCTGACATAAAGCAAAAATTACGTAGCCAAGAAAAAAACTGTTTAATCCGTACTACAAAAAACTACAAAACCCACAATCAGAAAATAATCTACAAATGCATCTTACACCCAAATGAGTTTACAGCTTTCAATTTTTGGGTACACCTGCAAACATCATTGTTAAAAGTTAACAAACCTTTTAGTTTAAAATCTTTTTTATAATAACAGACGCACCATAGTAATTTAGTAAAAATAGATTAAACCACAATTTGGAAATCACGACAAATAAAATGTAAACCAAAACAAAAATTATCACTTACAATGTTTGACTTCAAAATCATTTTAATAAATTAGCGACCAACGTCATAAAAACCATGTTTGGTAGTAGCAAACGTTGTAAAATATTATTGCTACATTGGCATTTAAAGTTTTAACACCATTGCATTAATACTGTATACTTAACAACCGTTAAAAGCATGTTGTGCACTGGCATTTAAATGCTTGGAGTTCTACAATAACTGCAAAAAATAGTTAAGCTTACACTGTCTTAAGGTTGTATGTCAACACCATATTTGGCTTTATTTAGGATTGATATCTTATACGTAATAGTCATTGCGAGCATGCTGTGCACTGGCATTTAAGGTTTTAGAGCTGCACACCTATTGCAAAAGATTGTAAGCTTACTGGTTGGTGTAGTCTTATAGTAGTATGCAAAATACAATTAAAAAAAAACAAGCAGTTGACAAGAGCGCTTGAGGCTTTGTATTAATTTTGTGATAATAAACGAAGTTTTTATAACTACTTTTGGTATTATAGTATACCATGTACTGGTGTTATGATGAAGTGCTTTTACATTATTACGATTTGGGCTTTTATATTAGAATTACGATGAATTTATTAATTATGTGCAGGTTTAACTGAAAAGCACGCTTAGCCAAGGTGAAAAAGATGTGCAAGACCTAGTAAATATAAAAATTAAAGACTAGCATTGTTTGCATAACTCAACTTAAAAAACAAAATTTTTAGTCACAATTTTTGTATCACGTCGGTTTAATTAAAAAAAAAAAGCAAAATCAAAGTTAAGACCTTTAAAAACGCAAATACTCTAATCGTAACAAAGATAATTAAAAAAAGAATTTATGACTTTGTTGAAAATGTTGACAAAGACATAGACTTTTGGATTTGCGCAACACACAACAAACGTATATTTTAGAAAACCGGTAATAGAAATTACACCAGCAACACTTTACTTTCCACAAGGGTTAAGCATAGTATATTTTGTTTTGTTTAGTTAACAAATAATAAGCAAAAAATGATCAAAATTTATATTGGAAAAGATGTATCTTAAAGGAAATTTTCCGTAGGACACGATCTCGCCCTTGATTTTTAGAAATTTTCAGCGGAAAATTGGAAAAAATACTATTTTATGAAAAATTTGATTTCTTTGATTCCGCTATACGTGGAGACTTAAAATTTGAATATGATACTCCTGCATCGTCATTTAGCAGAAAAAAAAAAAAACTAAAAAAAAATCAAATGACCTATATTGCTTGGAAATTTTTCGCTCTACAACTTTTAATAGAAGTAATTTTTACCAAAAGGCATAGTTTTTGCTAGGAATCCAAAAAACTATTCAAAACCGCAAAAATTGATATAAATATGTTTTTTTACTCCAAAACCACCCCTTTTTCATGCGTGCTCTGAGTGAAAATAGTTTTCAGACAGTCCAAATACACCTAAGTATACAAGTCGCTGAGCAGTGAGTAAAATTTCTTTAAAACGTCGATTTTTTGTCTCATTTGAAGGGACTAAAGTAGTGATGTTACCAACTTTCTCACAGAAGAAGTGGGCCAGGCATTAGAATTTCTTAGACTTTGCCCAATAACATCCATCGTATAAGAAACATAGAAGCACACCTCCCAAAAGTGCGCACTCCGTACTGGCCCACATCTCGCCAACTTCAAGAATTGTAAAGTATACATCAAAATGTTGGCTTCTCATGAGAAAGCCAAAAAAGACTCTCTAGAAAAGAGCATTAGCGGCATGGCTCTAGTAAAAATCGTTGAAATCATAAAAAAATATTATTTTCTAAGTAACTTGTTTTCGTCTTTGTAAGACGCGTATGCACAAGCCCAACGATTATTTCGTTTTTCAAGATTAATATAAAAAAATCCGTCGCATTTTTAGCTAATCAAGTTCGCGCCGATAATTCTTTTAGATTATATTGAAACACTAAGGTGTTGATCCGTAAAAGAAATGTTGCCAAGCATCAATGGCTTAAACTTCAAAGATTGCAAAACCTTAAACTCGCTTTACAGTAAAGTGAAAAAAACCACAAAAATTTTTACTGGAACACTTTGAAATTGATCACAGAAGATGACAATCCAATTTGGAAGATTTCCAAAGACTTACGAAACAAACAAGTCCCCATTCCAGTTATTCATGACAAAAATGAAGTTCAATACACTACCAAAAAAAGGCCAATGCATTTGCTGACAAGTTTCATAGTTAACAACTTTCTAGAAGCTGCTGGAAAGCGTTTGACCTTTTTAATTCAAAAAAATCATCAAACGATTTAAAATTCGATCTGCAACTGGCCTCGACAAAATAACAAACAGAGCTTTAAAATCGTTCACTCATCCACATTGCTAGTGCAATTCTTTAAACAGAGCTTTTTCCTACAGAATAATAAAGTTCACTTGCAAAAAACATCTCAAAAACTGAGAAAAACCAGAAGTTTCCTCAAAACTATTAGCTTATCAGTCTTTTATGTACATTAAGTAAAATTATAAAAAGAGTGATCTTGAACATAATCCAGTACCACACAAACAAACAATCTTCTTCCCCCCCCCCCCCTCCCAACCTACATGAGTTCAGATGAAGACTTTCATCTGACACAAACCTTATAGCCGAAAGTTGGCTGAAGAAAATTACGTGTTTGGCAATAAGTTTACTTTGAAAAATAGATTTGTTACTTGGCTTCCAGAATCATACAATTTAATACCTTTAGATTAGTTTATTGTAGGACTATGTAGTCATTGGTTTATGCCAATAAATCAGCAAAACCTGAGACAAGACTTTAGAAATCAATACTGTAGTGTTTCTGTTTGCCTTCTTACCTACAGATTTTGCTAGTCTTATAGAATTTAGTTGGTGGATTATTCAAAATTATTACTTACAAATTTATTTATTTTGTTCGTTGTTACCATTGTTACATTTTTTTTTACTTAAATTTTGCTAAATAAAAAGTATTCTAAATAATGTGTATTTTTCGATTATCTCGAAAACGAAGCAAGATAGACAAAAAAGTAATTTAGATTTCTTGTTTGAAATTAAATATACCTAAAGTTTCCTTCTCCTCCTTCAGTTAGAAAACATAATATTACATACAGTACTCAAAACTCCAATTAATATTTATAGGCCTATAATATAAACATCGATTTGTCCGCCGAAAACAATTTAAATATAGATAATAGATATGAATATATCACCACCATTGTTGACATAATGATAACACATTTATTATTATTTTTATCATATTTTAAATAATTTGCATCAATTATGTCTTTTTATTCGTATTATAATAACATGCTTAATAAATAGAATCAGAAAACAATAACAATTTAAATTTAGATTATGCATCATCATTGCAAAAAGGTTGAAATAAAATTTAAACAAAAAACAGCTGGCTTGGAGCTGATATTAACATATATCGCAAATGCAATATGTATTCTATTTTTGTATGTATGTAGTTACTGATTACTATGAATAGTATGAATTAAATTGTAAATGCGCTGTTATTTATAAAGTAAATAAAATTATTAATGTTATTTAGTATCGTGAAGCCAAATTAAAAAAATAAATTAAATAAAATATACTCCTATAATTTTTTGAAATGTTCTATTGCATATAATATACAGGGTGAGTCATAATATAAAAAAAATCACAGAGTAGCAGTGGCGTAGTTACTCATTTTTCTCGGCTAATGAATGAATAAAAAACTAATGAATATTTTTTTTCAAAATTATGTGTTTATTAGAAAAATTAGACATTTTCATTTAAAAATGCAAATGACTGCCCCGGCTGGCTTGACAGTAACTTATCCGATTAACCAAATTTTTTAGTACATTTTCGATTGTTTGGGCTTCAACCGCATGAATGGCAACTTCAATTTTGTGTTTCAAGGCATCAATCATCGATGGATAGCGTAACACTTATCCTTAAGGTCTCCTCACAAAAAAAGCTAACGGGGTCAAATCACAGCTCCTAGACGGTCAATTGATATCAGCATTATGGCTGATTATTCGATTTCCAAAAACAATGCGTTAAAGATCAATGGTTACGTTGGCTGTATGGCAAATGGCGCCGTCCTGTTCCAAATGTCATCCATTTTGTACTCTTCAATTTTTGGAAACAAAAATTCGTTGCGCATAGTACAGTAACGTTTGCTATTAACGGTAACGGCGGCTCCTTGCTTATTTTCAAAGAAAAATGGCCCAATAATGCCGCCGGACCAAAAACCACACCAAACGGTTACTCGTTGTGGATGCATAGACTGTTCAATAGTCATGTGTAGATTCTCTGATTTCCAAATGCAACAATTTTGCTTATTGACATAGTCTCCGAGATGAAAATGAGCTTCATAGGAAAACACATTTTTTTTTAATAAAAATGTTTATCTTTGGCCAAACGATCTTTAGCCCATTAGGCAAACTGAAAACGCTTCGGATAGTCATGAGACTTAATCTCTTGGACTAATTGAACTTTGTAGGCCTTCAAACCAAGGTCTTTATGCACAATTTTCCTCAGAGAAATGCGAGAAATGTTCAGTTCCTGAGAACAATGACGAGCTGATGATGCATGTTTAAGGACACTCTGAGCAACAGCATTAATTCTTTTGGCTGAGTGCACTGGACAAAAACGAAAACGTGTTGTTTTATCCACTAACAATCCAGTTTCGCAAACTTGCTTTACAAATTGGTCCACAAACTGCGTTGAAGGCACTTCTTTTCTATCAAATTCGTTTTGTCAATTTCTTACCGTTTGAGTAGAAGACTCACCATTTTGGAAATAAGTTTACATTATTTCCCAACTTTGTTCAAGTAAAGCGTCCCATTTTGTGAATGTCAAACATAAAACTAAATTTCTGTCAACTCATAAATGTCATTATACGTTACATGGCCCACCCTTTATGAAAATCCAAAACCTTCAATTGTCTACTGCAATTTTGAAATTAAACTGTAACTTTTTTGTCAACCGCGCCCTTAAACAAACTATGTTTTAATAAACGCTATTAACATGTATTGTAATCATCAAAAAATTATATTTTCTATAGTTTATAAACAAACCATTTTTTGTAATAATTACATTATTTATAAGTTGTGAATAAAAAGAAATATATTGTTTTAAAAACTAATAATAAAATCCCACAAATTTATGTACAGTAAATGAACACATTGTAAATAGCAGTAGCGGAGGATTATAGGATTACCTTTGAATTTTATTGCCCACTTGAGTATACCTACAATAATGATTAGTGAACGTTTGTCGGCCCAATTTTGATCCCCTCAACAGGTGGCAACGTTTAATTTATTGGTTGTAAATTTAAATAGTTATTTTTTAATGCTTGTAAAACCATTCCACAAATTTAGTATTATAAAAATAATTTGAATTTAGTGTAATAGAAAATAAAATCAATGTTAGGTAACCACTCCAATAAACAATTACTTGCAAGTAGAATACTATACTTTATCTATGACTATGTTATAATAATATTTATATTATATTATTCGTTAGATTAACAAATTCTAATGAAACACTGATAAGTTCTAAGTCTTAATTTATTCAAGCATATTAATAAAAAAATTATTTATTTCTATATAAAAGAATACATATTATAAGCAGTTGTTAGTTATCAGACGTATTGAAGTGAATCCTTTGTTAAATGCTCCAATAAGTATTCAATAGCACTTATTAAATATTCGATTCATTAGAGCTAATGCAAACAAGGTATATGGTTAAACTTGCATTGCACTATTATGTAGGTTAACTGAATCAATATGTTTCCTGAACTGCATATTAAAATAATTATAGAGTAGTGACGACATCAATATTTCAAACGGTTGATGTTTACTTATTTATTAATTGTTTCTGGTAACATTCTATTGTTTTTATGCATATTAATATAATTAAATCCGACAGAAGTATTGATTTTGTAGTAACAACATATTTGTCTGAAGCAAAATTAATAGCTCACGACTAGACGATTCACAGATATTAAACTAATTTATTATTTGTGGATTCATGGTTTTAATAAAAAACAAATTTACTAATAATTGTCCCATCATACCCGAAAAGACCTTTCTAACTACAGTTTGGGTAAAGTCAACAAAATATAAATTAAAATTTATTACCAAAACATTAATGCTATTAGAAGTCATTACAATAATCTTACCACCATAATATAGTGATTACAATTTCATCCCTTGTCATTTTAAACCCTCCCAGCAGGTATCACATTTTTTATTTGTGGTGCCTAATATAGTAGTTAAGAAGTCAGTACTAACTACCCTCCTATTTGAACCATTCTGTTTGCAAAAAAGCAACAAGTGATCGGTATGGGACCTATTTACCCGTACTCAAACAGATATTATTTGAAATTTATTGCCCCACTTGGGTTGGATGAACCCAAAATATTTACTGTATTAACAAACACTTTTGCGGTTTATCGCCCGTCACCTATAAACCCCTTAGCAGGTAGAGGATTTAAGTTATTCATTGTTAAATATGACACTCAATGTTATACCACAACATAATTATCCTAATTGATGTTAAAAAGGTTTGATTTATAAATAGGAAAATAGTTATAACGGTACCCAGGCAAACATATATAGTTATTGCAAAATATATTCATTAGTATAATATTATACATTACACATTAGTAGAATACTATAATTTAATTATGACTATTTTATAATACGCAACATTTTATATAGATTTACCAATTTAAAAAATTTGCATGAAAAAAATTCATTAGGTTAGAAACACACCGACACTAATATAATCCATTATACAGTAGTAAAATACTATACTTTATCTATGACTAATTATATTAAAAAGTATAGTGTTGCTGTAGATGTAGTGTGTATATTATATATTATTATTATTATGTAAAAATGTGAAAATATTATATAAACATACAACCTTGAATACTACTTCGGATTAAATGATTTCCAGGTATACAACAAAAACATAATTACCTCCATAAATTTTTTACATTTTATTGCATTTTAAAAATGCAGATAAAAAATACTCTTTTTTTATTATTTAATATTTTAACAAACTAATTGATCCACTAAGCCATTTATTAGAACTCACTAATTTGACTAATTAATTTATTCAGCATTAGTTTTTGAAATATAGTCATCATTTTAGATAATTAGATAACTTGATTATTAATTTCTTGTAATATAATTAGTAAGATTTGATTTAAGTAGCAACTTTGATCTTCGTTCCAGTTTATACATTCATCGTCCAGGTGTAAAGGCTAATTTAGATATCCGCTTGTTCAAATGGAAGCTAGCCAAGTCAATTAGTTTGATGTAGTATGTAGTGCTATATTTTGATTCCAATCGAAGTTTATATTATTTTAGTTACATTAAATCTATAAATAACTCTGGATACTTGAAGTAATTTTAGTTGAGTATGAAGGTGGCTTTGTTAAATTTTAGTCTGCAAGCATTATATGCGTAATATTTCAAGAAGTATATTCTAGCAATATAATGTATTAAAATTAAGTATTATTATAATATTATGTCAGCATTTTGAATATCAAAAAAGTCTTAATTTTTTTTCTGAATTAAATTGTTATGATAATAACTTTATAAACGCAATTAACCAAAAAATATTAAATTTAAAGTTTCACCCAAATGCTACTTTTTAAACGCAAGACGACCATGCAATATCGCATGCAGCAGCAACGTCTACACAGGTATGCATGTGTGATCTGCACCATCTGATCTCATGTATCTCAAACCGCAATTGCGTAGGATTGTTGTTCTGCTGAGATTGAGCCCAATTTATGTGAGAAAGTTATGGAAGCGCTTCCGTAATAGATATTTGAATGATGTTGTTTAATCAATTTATAATATTAAGGACGCGGTTTTGAGAGTATCATAAAACACGCAATTAAACTCTTTTTTAAAATCGGTTTTTTCAATGTGTAGAAAATGATAAGTCTAATAAAATATATGAAAATCCAAAAACCTTCAATTGTTTATTAAATTTAAAAAAAAAAATTCTTGCCATAAAATTTGCTTCATATTGCTCCAATCCTCTTATTTATATATTTCTAAGATCAAAACTTCAGTGTTCTAGGGTCGGAGCGCTAAGCAATGAGCAAAGATACAATGCTATAATGTAGTCAAGGTGGCTCGCTAGTCAGCTAGTATTTAAATACATATAAAACAGTAGCCAAGTGCAAATACAATAAGAATAATTGGGTGCGTACAATTTCACCTCCTCGCTAACGATTTATAAAGCGGAACTGATCTGGAATGAGCGCTTCTAATGTAGCGGTTTGCTCTCGCCTTCCTGTACGGACCCATTGTTGTAATATTGCTTATAACCTAGCACTCCGACCCTGAAACACTGGTTTAATCTTAGATTAATATCCTCACTCATTGCTCTAATCTTTGTATTTATATATTTTATATCACATTTAATCTAAATTTTGTTTAGTCAACTTAATCTTTTTTGTTTAAAAAAAATGACAAAATGTCTATGTTGACTGAGCAAAAGTTACTACAAAACTAGTGTAAAATATATTAACACAAAGATCAAAACAATGAATGAGAGTAGCAAGCTAGGATCAAAGTTTCTCAGTATCGGAGCGCAGAGTAATAGCTTTCTTGCTTTTGTGTTTTGATGGTTATGTACCCAAAAAAACGTAATGTGCTGCAAATACTTTTTAGTTATTAAATAATCAATCATTTAAATAGAATATTCTAGAACATGGCGCAGTAGTCTAAGCATTCGACTGCTGCACCAAAAATCGAAAGTTCGAATCTCACAACAAAAACCATTTGAAACATTCTACAACTCTCCAACCCGGCGTGTTAACGAGAGGTTTCATAATTAAAATTTTTCTATGGTGCGGGGTAAATTATTAATTTCTCCAGTAGTTCAGAATCGACATAAAACTGTAGGCCCACCTGTTATGTTGTTTCCAGCAGTAGAAGCAAAAAAAGGTTAATGCGCCGATTCTGGTAAAAAAAAAGTAAACATCTACAAAACGTTGGTAATCGAGAGATACAAGAAAAGGTAAGATGCAGTAGAGATGGTCGTAATGAAGAGATCAGTACAACTCAATAGAATAAGATGAAATACAAAATAAAATATGAGTTAAAAAATAATTGAACACAGATGTAAAAACAAAAAAACTTAGGGCTATGTTCAAAAAATAGAAAAAATTAATGACATAAGTCCCAACAAGGAAAAAGAAAAAAAAAACAGACCAAGACGACAGTGGAAGGAAAGAATAATAAAATCAATAAGCGCTAGAAGCCTTCAAGAGATACAGTAGAACAACAGAGAAAAATGGAAATTTGGTATTGGACAACGTCTACAATCGTTTTAAAACTGACAAAAAAATCAAAAAAATTAATAAATATGACAGTGACAGTTAATTAGAAGAAGTTTCCGCTAGAGTTGATAACACTGCAAAACAAGTTTTACGCAAGAACTAAATAGCAATGTCTCAAAATTCTAGAAATTTAAAAATTGCAGAAACGAGGCAAAATTTCCAAACGTAAAGAACACTTTAACTAAACTGCCCTAGAAAACCGACCCTGAACTATTAAGAAATTCTTTAGAAATAATTCTTTTTTAAATCTTGAACAAAAATTACTAAAAAATCTCAAAGCAAAAACCAAGCACGACGCATTTGTCCAAGAATTTGTAGAATTCAAATGGATATCAAATTTTAAAAGCTTTTTAGAAAGTTTGAAGTCATGCAAAGCTTACTTAGTTATAGATTGCAAGAAATTTGAAAAAATTCTAAGAATTTCCTGGTCTTCCAAACCCAATATTTTTAGTTACATAAGTAACCTAGTAGAATTGTCAAATGCTCCAAACCACACCATTTTAAGTAATATTGCTCAAATATTTGACTCATTAGGTCTTCTCGGTCATAGTTATGCTAAAAATAATTGTGCAAAAGCTAGAACATTTAATTATCCTGGAACGAATCGGTTCTTTTTGATATTCATACTTCAAGTCGATGCAAATTGTGCGTAGCAACTCTGGTATTCAAAATTCAAGAGAAACTTCAATTTTGATTTGTAGTTCTATGTTGTGTCTCGCGGTTGTTTTTTCGACCAATTAATTAGTTGCCGACGGCTTTTAATGCATTTATACTTAAATCTTTTAAGTTACATCTTGAAAAAGTTGCACCAAAATCTTTTGCTCAAAACCACAAAATAGACAAGTCAAAACTTGCAAACAAGTTCATAGCCAAACACTCAGACTTTTCTAATGCGTTTTAGCGCACGCTGCACAGATCAAAATTTAAAATGATCAAAAATGTAAAAAGTTAAGACATGCAAAAATTGTAAATTTTAAACTTATACAATGTATTTCTTTCTTCTCTGAGATTAAACTATTATCAAGTTAAAAACAATTAACAAAAAGTTTCTCGTGATAAATCAATTTTTAGACATTGACCAAAACATACGCATAAGTGGCCAGTTAGCGCAACGCAGAGTTACACCTAATTTTGATACCAAAGAGTCAATTTTGCGACCTACACGTTAAAAGCATGCACAGCAAAATGCAAGACACGTTGGCCATAACTAAATTGCGTTTTTGGCCTATAGTAGGGTAAAAATGAGCAAAATTGTTCAAAATTGCGTAGCTTGTTTCAGACACAACCCCTGAAAGGAAAAACCTAAAATGACAGATCTAAGTTACGCTTAAAAATAACTTGATCCTTCTCAAAAGTAGAAGTTAATTATTTAGGACCGTTTTCTGTAAAGAAAAAATCTAGGAAGACGCGCAAAACGACTAAGGCTTATGTGTGCGTGTTTGTATGAATGCTCAAAAAGGTAGTGCATTGTAAACCCGCCAAAAATCTGACCACGCAGGCTTCTCCATAGCGGTACTCAAACATTTTAAATCGGCACGTAGGTGCAGCTAATAAGATGCGCAAAACTTCTGATTCTTTAAATAAAAACAAAATTTAAATATCAATTTTGAAGGAAATGACTTGCCTACAAATTTCCTGGTATTTTAACATTCCACACATGGGAGGTTTACGGAAGACCGTCAAGGCAATTAGTCGTAATATTTCCAAAATTATAGAAAAAGCTCACCTCTAGTTTTGCAAATTATATTTTTGTTTGTAAAAGTAGAATGCGTTCTTAATTGTCAACCTTTGACACCACTTTTTCCCAATCTAAACAATACGCCAGATTTGACATTTGGGCATTTTTTAGTTAGTAACCAAATTTTTACATTTTAATATATTCAAAGACTTTAACAAAAGTGGAACAAAAACTATATATAGCAGCTGCAAGCACGCCAAAAATAAACTTCAGAAGGTTTGGTCCTCATGTTAAAGATTTAGTGCGGGTCTAAAAGACAATGTTCACAAGGACAAAATAGTGCGCTTGGAAATAATCAAAAGTGGTACCTACAAGAAACCGTCAGTACGGTCCAGTGTTTTACCCAGTAAATCTTTTTAAATTGTTAAAGTTATGAACTTCAAGGTAGCTTAAGCTACGTTACACATTAATCCAGTACTTTCATAATGTCTTTGTTTACTATTTTTACTTCTTCTGCAGTTTTCTTCATAGTAACATAACAAAGCAAAGCCTGAAACAAATGTTTTGCGTCAAACTAAAAGTTTGCATTTTGTAGTTCCCATCTCTAGAGCCTGTTTTGTAAGCATATATATCCATTGTAACCACTTCTGTTTACTTCTAACATTTGCTCAATAAAACAGTATATAATAAGTGATTACTTCAAAGATAGGTTGTAGTGCAGGGCTAATTTGGGTCAAAACCATCTGCCTAGTAATTTACATCTGCAGGACGTTTATCCCAATCAGAAATAGCTACAAGCGACTTGATAGCGTGTTTGTTGTATTAACTGTCATAGTCAAATTTACGGTATCTAGAATTATATTGGATCCGCCACTCCAGACGATCAAGATCATCATAATAATATAAACATCTAAGCCAGAGCTTAAACGCCATGACTGAACAGTACATAATCTTGGCGCATCAAAGAGCCATATTAATGTTCTCATTCTTGTAGTTTTTATTGTGAGGTTAGGGCACAATCACTGTACCCATATTGGGTGGCAATTGTTACCAGTTTGAGATTCTAGATGTTAAAGCTCCCAACATTTATAAGTCTAAAAATCGGTAAAACTGCTTTAGGATGTTGATCCTTAAAAGTTAAAATCAAAAATGTTTTGTTAATTGTTTCCAGCTTTAGTGTAATATCAAATGTTTAGTACTAATTATGTTTCTTCTAATAAAATTGAAGTTGCGTGGTGATTCAGAGCAGACTTGCCTAGAACTTAGTCGGTATGTTTCCAATCCAATAATTGCTTTGAAGTGAGGTGCCGTTGCATGAAAAACTTGTTTTTTGATCTGGATAATCTTTGAAAGCGTTGACCAACCAACCAGTTACACCTAGTTTTTCAGACAGTATTACTTGTTTATTGTGTAGATAACTCAGTCAAACAAACCTTCCTGACTATCAATAGTTTGCAAGACCGCTTTACTAAATTCTCGAGATCTAAACTCCGCTTTGTCTTACAAACGCACTTTTGTAAAATCAAAATAAAAACAATACTCCTAAATCATCATTTATTTCCAAATTAACAAAACCAAAAATTGTTATCATAACAAAAATCAAGAATGCTACAAACTCGTCTGAGTTATTAAAAAGTACAAGGCCTACCTAAAAAACACACGTTTTTTACTTAATACCCTGTCCCAAAACCCGGGCAAAAAAAGAGCTGTTGTAAAAAACTAACAACATAGATTAAAAACACAGTGTGGTTGCCGCTCAACCTTTGGAAGTTAAGACCAAAGAATTCTATAACTAAAGTTTCCAAGCTGCCGTTTAAACATTGGTTGCGTTCAGAACGACTCATCAAGTTTATAAAATAGTTTAAAACTGGCCTCGAATCAGTACTGAAAAATATTGAATATTCCGGCAGACAATTGTGGTTTTTCCAAAATACAGAGTGTTTTTGATTTTTAATTATTTCATTAAACTGGAAATTTCATTCTCTACACTTTGCAAAAAACAATTTTAAAAAGGTGTTAAATTGCAATTTTATGACACCTTAAACCGCGCTCTTAAGACAAAAAAATTAAATAAAGAATTAATAATAAATGTCACTGACCAAAAGATACTGTTTTTAAATTAAAATTTGGCATAAACTATTACAATTAAATTGTAGAGAAATAAAAAAAAAAACATTTATTTACAATTTCTCCGGAGAAAAGTTAGCTTCCAAAATTGCCTTTCTAAGAATTTGGTGTGGGTCAGTAATGATTTGAAAAGAAATTTATGTTGGCGCCAGTGATAGTTGGTTTCTATCCAGAAATTAATTAAATTAATGTTTTTAATAATTATAAATAATCAAACTATCAGTTAAATACCTAGAAAAACCAATACTAGCTCATTATAAAGTTGTGTCATTCCTGAACAAGCAATTTCTGTATATTAATAACTGGGAATTGGCTTGAGTCAGCGCGATCATATCTACAACAAGCTGTATTTGTTAAAATAAGTAATATTGTGCAATATGTTAGAAATACTATTTTAATGTGCAAATAAAAACATGATATGTAAATATTTGTGCAAATTTATAATTATATTACATAATTTGCTACGGAACCCTTCACCTTCATAAAACGCTTGAGTAACTATGATAGATTGAAGGATAGGTCATGGTTCTTTTAAAATTATATACAAGAACAGTTATTTATGACACATCCGATGATCACTTTTAGTTTTTATTTTTTTATTGGCCATCATCCAAATGCAACCATTACTTTTTCTCTTGCATCCGTGTCCTTGATCGAATATAGCAGCCATAAAATTAAATTTAGATTAACTTCCTTTTGTAATTAATCTGTTTAAAATAGACCAAATAAATGTTATCAAAGTTAATTTATAAGTCAACATCATTATTTATTATATGCATTGTAATAGTTCAGCATAACTTGTTTATTATTGCTACATTGTCAGGGTCAGTGCTGATTCATTAAATATGCATATAATTGTTTTATGCTTTTTAATTTAATCATATGATTAATTTTATTTTAAAAATATATAAAATATTTAAAATTAGAAACACACATAATTGCCCATGTCAATTGTAAACATCATGTTTACCATAGTACGTACAATATGTTTTTTACGTATACTTGATTGTAATAATAATAGTAATGTTTATTGTTATCTAATAATTTGTAACAAATAATTAGAAAATGCAATAAACACAATTATTATTGAATGTTTCAATGAGTCAGTGCTCTGACGTTGGAAATTGTTTGAAAATAACTCCATTTGCGTATATTATTAAATTGAAATAATACGAGGGGAATTATATAAATTTTTAATATATTTTTTAAACGATGTTTTATCCTGCAGTGCAGCTTTTTAAAGTGTTTGATTTGAATTCTGTGATTTATGAAAGTTTATTCCTTAATATTAGTTTCCTATAATATTTCTTGATTTATAGCTTCATATTTTTGCTTCCTGGCAGTAGTATGTTTATAAATTGAATATAATAATTTTGCCATCTTCGACGTTTGTAAAATAGTGATTTTAAGTTTATAAAACTGTAGTAAGATTATTTTTATTTATAACTGTATATAAACAAATTAAAACCAAGACATTAATTATAAAGGGTGTCCATCTAGTGGTATTTTTTTAATCATTTGTTATTTTGGCAGTGACAGGTCTTTCTCGTAGAAAATCTTGACAGAAAGTCAGTATCATATCTCCGCAGAACAAAATGAATCGCTTTAAGCTTGAACAACGTTGGAAAATATTGCAAACTTATTTCTAAAGTCAATGTTGTGTAGCCCAAACAGTGCGTTTATTGAAAAGAAATTTTGGCCAAAATGAGGCCTCCACCGCGCGTGCTATACGCGAGCTTGTGCAAAAAGTTTGTGAAACTGGCATGCTAGTGACCAACACACGCCGTCGTACGGTGTGCACTGACGAACGAGAATGTAGCTGCAGTAGCGGAGAGTCTGCGACTCAGTTCTGGAACATTGACTTGCCATCGATTTCAACAACTCAACAGATCACGCACCAGCCTCATGCAAATTTTGCACAAAGACCTCGCATTATTCGCTTATAAAGTCCAATTGACTCAGCAATTGAAGGCACACGACCATCCGGTTTGTTATTGCTTCTCAGTTTGGGCCTTAAAGCAGCTCAAAATGGACAACGATTTTTCTCAAAAAAACATCTTTTGGCGGCTATGTTAACAAGCAAAATTGTCGCATTTAGGGATCGAAAAACCAGCACGTGATTGTCGAGAAGCCAATGCATCTTCAGAGAGTTTGGTGCGGATTTTAGAGCGGTGGCATCATTTGCTCATTTTTCTTTGAGAATGCTGCTGGAAACGCCATTTCGGTCAACGGTGAGCGCTACAGAAGCATGATAAACAATTTTTTGTGGCCGAAAATTGAAAACATGGACTTGGACGATCTTTGGTTTCAGCAGGATGGCACGCCATGCCACACAGCCCATGCCACAATCAATCTTGTGCGCGCCAAGTTTGGTAATGTCAATTGGCCACCTCGGAACTGCAATTTGACGCCGTTAGACTTTTTTTGTGGGGTGCCGTGAAGGACCAATCTTATGCGAACAATCCATTAACGGTTTAGGCTTTTAAGGCAAATATCGAGCAAGCCATTCGTGAGATAGAGCCAGAAACCATCACTAAAGTTTTGGAAAACTGGGTTAACAAAATGCGCGCTACTGCGAAGCCAGCCGAGGTAGCCACGTAAATAAAATCGTGTTCCATAAATAATGGGAGTGTTTGCTCTTTCGAATAAACCAATAATATACCAAAAAAAAATTGATTTTTGTTCATTTTTTTGAATTTTTTAAAAGAGACCACTAAATAAACCACCCTTTAGAACAACAAATATTGCGCGTTTATTATTAAAATTAGTTTAGTCAAAATAATGCAGGCTGCATAAAAGTTGCATAGACTGCATGGAGTACACAATACAGAGTTAATTAAATTATGTACATGGCTGCTAAATTAATGACCTCTAAGCTACAAAACTCATCACGCATTTTTACGATACGTGGTTTCCAGCTGTGCATCCTCTCGTGTATTCTAATGACGCAAAACAAACACTCTTATCTATGTTCAAAGAATCCACTTTTAAGAAGCGTTTTGACGCAAGATTTGCATACACGCTAAGAGAACAAAATAGGCATTCAAACGCTAGACCAACTTCTACTCATAGACTTTCTAAAATTGTCTACTGTTTGTGATGCAAACAAAGTAAAAACCAGCAGCAAATATTTAGTTATAACTTCTTTGCCTTCAGTATGACTGGCAAACATTTGGACAGTTTAAAGATATTTGACGTATTCTGTTGCAAACAGTCAGCAATAAGCTTGTATAATTTTAAATTTGTAGCAAACATAATAAACGTTATTACATAAGAGCACGCTATAAACTTCCAATTCACTATTAAGCGTTTAAAAGCAAACATTTTTCTTGATGTAATAACTGCAAATATTTTATTCAAGTTGTACAGACTATAAGCTTCACCACACTCTTAAGAACTATTGATAGAGAAGAAAGACAGAAAGTTATCAAAAAACAAACAAAAAATAACTTACAAAATATTCAAATATTTTCCGACATTTTAAAGCAAAAAGCAAAAGTAAATCTTTTGCCCTTCAAACTTTCACATAAGTAGAACATCTACTAGAGTAAGTGGCTAGCCGCAACAGCATCTGTCTACCACCCTTGCATCTTAGCAATATCAACCCAAACAACTACAATAATGAACAAAAAATCAAGCTATAACCGTTGCTAATAATAAATTGATTTTAAAAACACGTAAAAAAATTAATTGAACATCAAACCCAAAAAAAGTATTTCAACTGTAGTCTACATAAACTTGAAATCCAACACAGAGATTTTTCATTAAAAACGCTTGATCTTTGATATTGAATTTAAAAAGTTGTACAAGAGTAGGACCCCTTAATGTAATGCCGTTGGCTCTAAAAGCTAAAATTGCTCAGTTTTAAAAAACCAGGGTCAATGATTCCAATGGCCAAAAAACCATCATCATCATCTGCAGCGCTTATTTCGTCCATTCCTAAACATACGCCTCATCTAGTGATTTCCATTTTGTCCTGTCCATTCTTCTCTTGCCCATTGCTTCCCCGCCACCTTTGATAGAGCATCTCTCCACCTTGTTCTGGATCTTCCAAGACCCCTTCACCCCGTCCGTGACCTCCATTCAGATATTTTCTGGCTCCAGCGTTTGTCTTCTTTTCGTGTTACGTGGCCTGCCCATCTCCACTTACATCTAGCTATCTGTTGTGCTACATCCACTTCTCTAGTTTGTTTTCTGATCCGAACGTTTGTCTTCCTGTTTCGTATTACGAGAATTTTTCTTTCCATGGTTCTTTGTGTTACCCTTAATTTTTCCATAGTTTTTTCCGTTGTTGTCCACGTTTCCAAAGCGTATGTCAGGTTGGGTAGTACGCACTGGTCAAATACCTTGATCTTGAGGTAGGTATTTGGCCTGAAAAACGTTTTTAAGCCTTCCAAATGCTGCTCACACAAGTTTTATACGTCTATCAATCTCCGCTTCCTGGCTGTGCTTTTTAATGGTAAGTAAGGTTCCTAGGTACACATATTCGGATACTATTTCTAGTATTTGTTCTCCCAAAAAACCATACAAATTAGTAACTTTTTTTAGAATAAAAACTTAATGAACAAACCTTATAACTGCAAATAAGTTTTTTGTCTAAAAGTAAGATCAGCCCCTAACTTCTTTAGCCTATTTATTGTCACAGTAAGAACAAAAATAGTATTCATGTGAACACAACTGTGTCCAAATTCTGAGACATACAAAAAATTACCTTTTAAGTAAAAATCCAAACCATGTTTTTTAAAGCCATAGAAAAAGGAAAATTTCAGAATATATAAAGTGTTTACAAATCATAACGCCTTACACTGCAAAAGTAGAAAGGTAGTCGTCAGTGATAGATGTAGTGTTTAACTCACAAAAGCTCTTAAGCAAACAAGACGTAAGTTAAATGCAACTCATGGCAACAAATGTGCTAAAATTTAGTCCCAGCAAATTTAATATTTTACAAAGTTGTTGTAAGAAAATGCCAAAATTCAGAAACCTGGAAAAAACGGTTATAAGGATAGTCGAGGAGGAAGCCAAAAGGATCGACATCTTTGCAGATAATATAAAGCAGAACCGACGTAATCTTAACAAAATCTTTTTGAACATGTGCAAAGACATCTCCAAGAAGATATTGACCAGCGCAGCCGCCTCCTACCATTGCGCTGATTGCCAAGTTAAACAAATTGCCTGCCACAACTCCAAAACCCCCGGAACAGACCTCTCTCATAAGTCAAGAAAATCCCTGCATTTTCCCTAGCTGCTGCACCCAAGCTTCAGTCTACCAAGACTCCGAACTCCTCAGCTCAAGCCTCCTTCAAGAAGCCAGCTATAAACCCGATCGACTCCAGAATCTCCAAAAACAAAACACCAATAGAGATTTAGCAGGAAAATAATGTTATTGCCCCAAAGGAAATCCTGCAACAAGAAGAAATATTCATAGTGATAGACTACTCCAAGAAACCAGCTTAAAACCCAATCGACTCCAGCATCTCAAAAAACAAAACACCGATAGAAATCTAACAGAAAATGCCTAAAGAAAATTCTGCCTACAGAAGAAGGATTCATAGTGGTAGACTACTTCAAGAAAAAAAAAACAGAAGAAAAAATTGGGTAAGCCCCGTTCAGTATCTAATAAGCCTTTAGCCAACCCCTCAAGTCACGCCTACTCAACGCCAAAAAGGCAATTAGCCAAGAAAGCCAAAAAGCCTTTAACCTGACCGGCCTCTTAAAGCGCAAGCTTCAACTTCTAGATAACTTGGTACCTCCTTAGGCCCTCCTGCAAATATACTCTTTAGCGGTATCTGCTCTTAAAACGCCTACCTCCTATCAATATACGAGATAAAACCACATTTTCTGGATTGTCGGCGTTGTTCAAAACAATGAACATTACCATTGATCGTGCTACAAACGTAAAAAATGACATCCGAATGCATTTCTTATCGCATGAAGATTTCCAAGCTGCAGTCGACAAAGTCTTGCGCAATGATGTAAATCACTACTCTTTCCAGTTAGGGTTAAAAAAACATTAAAATATAACTGTCTTTTGAGTTGGCGCTTCTATGTTTGTAAAACGTATGGGAATAGAGAGAAAACCTTTCCCAATGTGCTACGTCCAGCTACCACAAAACCCACAAAGTCGAGAAATTCTAGATCTATCAAAATTGTGTAACCTAACAATCCGGGTAGAATATAAACACAAGTCTTGTAACTTTGTATTGAATAGACTTACGCCAGAACATCGCTTGCAATTCACTTCAAAAGTCGTGGTTCAGTTCGCAAAACTTATTGTGCACTACGTCCATTTTGCGGTCAACATAATCGTCCATCCAAAAAAGTTATTCGGAAAACCATAGATCGTTTTTGCACTACTCATAGTCTGATTGATAATGTGCATCCAAAATGACGTCGTACAGTGCACTCCAAAGAAGTGCAGCTGTGGAGCGTAGTGTTGAGGAAAACCAGAACGTGTCGATTCGCCAACATGCACAGCAATTGGAGCTGTGTCCATCCACCTTATGCAAGATTAAAAAAAAAAAACTTGGTTTACGAGCTTAAAAGATACAGCTCGTGCAAAAACTGAAGCGTCGTACGTTCGGAGCATAGGCCAAAAACAAAATTATTCTTTTATCTTTATTTTCACAACAAAATTTTGTTCAGCAATGAGGCTCATTTTTGGCTCAATGGCTACGTAAACAAACAAAACTGCCGGATTTGGAGCAAAAAAAATCAAGAAGCCATTATTGAGACGCTGAAACATCTACAAAAACACTGTTTGGTGTGCTTTATGGGCTGGTAGAATCATTGGCTCATATTTCTTTAAAAATGATGCCGGCCAACACGCAACATTTAATGAAGAGCGCTATCAATCCATGATTACTAACTTTTATGTTCCCCAGTTGATTGACGTTAATGTGGAAGAGCTTTGGTTTCAACAAGACGGTGCAACATACCACACAGCGCGCAACACAATCAATGCATTGCAGGAAACATTCACTGACCGCATAATCTCGCGTAACTGACCCGTGAATTAGCGGTCATGTGATATCACACCTATGGACTACTTTCTGTGGGATATGTGAAGTCGCTAGTGTAGGGCAATAAACCAAGGACGTTGGATTAGCTGGAAGCCAACATTCGTCAAGTTATTGCCGATATAAGGCCAAGGCTGCTCAAAAAATGGTTTCCAGATTTCATTTTATTTAAACCAGCAGCGGCGCCCATATGCCCCAAATCATACCCAATAAAACCAATACCAGTTCAAAATTCTATACCTCTAAAAAAGATTTGACCACACGGCATTAAGGTGCAATTCATCCTATGTTTGTGTAAAACGCACTGAAGCCTATCCCAGCTAAAGCTAAGACCAACAAATCAAAGCATGTTGCAACATGCACCGCGTACTGCAAGCTTTAAAAATTGCCCAGACTACATCAAGCCAAAGGCAAACCAAGACTCGTTCTAAAGTACCTGCCTCTCAACGGCAAGTTTCTGCTCTTCCCAAGAACACACCCAACGCAAGCAATCCTATGTTAATGCAACGGAAAATCAGACGCAACATGCAAACACTACATTAAGATTCCATTAAGACCAATATTAGTTGGGCAGAAAGGTCATTGGCCTACTAGATACCAAACTTCTAAAAAATCAAATAAAGAGTTCAGTCGAAAAGCGCCCGTCGTGAGAGATTTGAAGTTGTTTGAAATTGTCAAGAATCCTGTCTCAAATCACCATTGTTAAACGAACTTTGCTGAGCGATGAGCAAATAATTGAAACAAAGTTTCATATTGTGTCTGCAGCCTTAATTTGCAGATACAAAACCCTTGCTTCGACCATAACATCGTACTCTCGCTTTGCGCTCAATATCTTGGAGCACTAAAGTTTTGATTTTAGCTTGGTACCCTTGTCCATTACTTTAATTTTTGATCAAAGCTCTAATATTCCAAAGACGGAACTCTGGGCAATGAGCCAGGGTATAATGCTATATTGCTATATTTGGTGCAAGGTTTCCTATTGTATTTGCAACCTTAGAGTTTTGGTTCTCATTAGAACAAAATATGATGTCACCACCTTCATAATAAGCAACTTTAATGCAAAGATAAGAAAAGGGATGTTTGATGACATAGTCCAAGATTTTAGATTAGATCAAGAAAATTATCGTAAAAACAGATTGCTGCAATATATTACCAAGAACAAAACCTGATGACTAGTAAACACCTAGTTTCAAATTAACGCTAGAAAATTTCTAAATTTAGTCTCTGCGTCCTGAGGAGTTGCCGTTAGTAGTATTGTTATGGAAAAATATTATTAGCGAACATTTCATACTGAAATCTTATTACATCTACGAGAATATTGGTGAACCTTTTGTTGACTCGTACAGCGCCGTTTTTAAATTAACATTGCTTTTTTGCAAGAAATTTTCTGACAACTCCACGTTTAAACGATAAGTTTTTCAATCAATTGTTATTTTATAACTTAAAGTGCATACAGCCGCCTATACATTAATACTACTACTACTACTATACTATATAAATTATGAAATAATATAAAATAAATAAGTTTAACAAAGTTTCATGAATTAACAATGAAAATATACAACAAAATAATTATTTCTGATTTAACAAAATATGAATATTTTATCATTATTGTATTGTCTAGCTGCAATATTATTCTACTAAATCAATAAGTTTTAGTATTATTAAATAAATTATTCAAAGTGTGTGCAACTGTTAAATAATTTAATGGGTGGCACTAACATGCACGTTGTTGCGTGCACGACAATAAACGTTCATTCGTGATCCAATTTCTAAAATGCAACCAAATGACCAGGTGTTTTTTTAACTCCTCTAGTAAACAATTAGTTTACAATGTGTGGCCTAGAATATTCAAAATACATATCTACACTTAATGGTATGTTTAGTAGTATTAATAAACGCTAGAAGCAACATGTTAAGCAGCTGCATATTCTTAATTTGTATCATGCATTTCAATATAATCTACAAACTTATAATATAAACGTTTAAAAATTTAGCAATGCAATTTTATTATAGCCGAGCTACTAGATTACAGATTGAGACGTCAAGACTGTTGAAGTAGTGACACTTTAAATGCAGCTAACGGTCGTATTATATGGTTTTTAATTTTAAATCCTTATTATTTTGTTAAAAATACCTTAAATGCCGGCTTAGATAACAACTGGAGCATTATAAACCAATATTATAAATTCCTGCCCAAAAGACGGAAATTGCTGATAGCCATTATAATAGAGATACAGTTGCCGTAAAACAAATTGTCATTTATTATTAGACTAATAATGGAGAGCGCGTGTTGCCCGCAGAGAATATGAGAGACTACCCAAGTGGTACCAGATTTAAAATTACTCAAACATTTAACAATCTGTCTGAAACTGATGTTGTTCTAAGTAGTCATTTTTATTCAAACGTGCAATTGAACAAAATTTAAATTAAATAAAAGACATTCTTCAATCGTTAGAACGCATACTATCTACAAGTACAAGAAAACTATCTGCACGTAAGAGTATGACAAACATTGCGCAAGCAAAACTTGTATCCATATCATGTCCAACAAGTACAACACCTCAAACTGATAAATCATAAAAAGAGATTGGAATTTTGTGAATGAATAAGTACTAATTGTCAATTAGTTGCACTAATATTATTCGCAGCCGCAGCAAGTATAAAAATTGTGCGCCGCACAAAGCCGCTATAACGTTTTCCAAAAGTCGTAGCCCCACATGTTGAAAAAATTATTCAATAAATTAAAATAATTTTTTTAATGTTTTCTAATCATTTTGTTTTGTTTTATTTTAACAGTCATCAAATAACACTTAAAACCAAACAAAAAATATTTTGTTGATCATACGTCCATATTAAAAGAATCAAAACTTTAAAAAGCTAAACAATCAAACAATAGTCAACCTTTAATTTTTTCTAGACAACCTTTTTAAGCCAAAGCGTGGATGCCAATGACCTTAACTTTCAACAAAAAAAAAATGTTTATTATTCGAAAATTTAATCAAATAAAAAAAAATATTTTGTGTAAATCTCTAAAAATAGATTTAAAAATTGGCTAGCAAAGCGCAAAACACCTTGAAGCAGAAAGACGTTCAACATAAGTTTGTGATCAAAATTACCTTTTTAAAGATTTTTAAACCGACCGCGCGGTCAATTTTTAGCCCAAAACAGATGTTTTTATGCCGCAATTGGTCGAACTGATGTTTTTGTAAAAAAAAAAATAGAACGTGACTTCGACTTGTGGATTTCTATAATAGCAAGTCGAAAAAAAAAACGGTCCAACATGTTACTCTCAATGAACTCGTATTTGTGTTCAAAAAACCACTTTCTAATATTATGCAAAAAAAAATTGAGTCCCAAAGCAACAACTGGCTTTTGGTTTTAGAAGTACTAAACATTCAAAAATCTAAAAATCTGCAGTGGTTTGTTTCAATTTTTAATAAATCTTAAAATCGTTATTAACTAACAACGTTTTTAGATAACTGCACTAGCTGCACTTAGTGCAACCTTATTTAATAGAATCCAAGAAATAAATGTTAGTTTTATTAGAAAAATTATTTTTAGTAATGTGGCACACTTCCACTTAAATTTATCCACAATAAAACACCGTTTGGGTTAGTGATGTGGCTAAATCATAACTATACTTTGAGCCCCAACCCTGAGAAGAACATTAAATTCAACTGTGGGCGGAACCATGCCATTCTCGTGGCTGAAAAACTTACAAAAATGGTATTACAGAACAACAACCAAGCTTTTCCTAGCTGCAGCATTAAAGGTCCAATTTGCTATGATAATTGCCAACCTCAAATTACAAAGCGTACAAAGAAAAAAATGAACAGAGCACATCTAGCCAAGTGTATACAGGTCACCGTTTGGGTAAGTGGAGTAGTTGGGTCATTCTTTTTTTAGGACAACGCTGGCAATACAGTGGCAGTAAATGGTAAACGTTATCCAGGCTGACCAGTCATACTCTTTTTTAGTAACATATACTATTTTTAAATTTAGAACACTCTTTTTACTTTTTTAAATTTAAAATAACAAAAAATTTATTCTTTTTTTAGTTAAGTCCCCCCTAAGTAATCACAATTGTTTGGTCAAAAATAATTTTTCTTAAATTTTTCTGCCAAATTGTAAATCCGGTTATCAAATTATAACAAATCAAAACTGGCAATTTGTACCTTTCAAACTGTAAATCTGGTCTTCAAAGTGTTAAATTCTACTACCAAATTGTTAATTCTAGATTTAAAACTATAAATCCGGTTATAAAAAATGGAAATTCAGCATTCAAAGTGTTAAATTTGATTGTTAAACTGTTAATTTGTTTTCAAAACATAATTCGACCTTTGAAACTGTAAATCCAGTTTTTAAAACTAAAAATCCTCCACCAACGTGTTAAATTCTATTGCTAAACTATTAGTTTGGTTTTCAAATTAAAAATCAGTTTTTTTAATTTAAATCAAGTCTTTAAATCTAAAATTTTGAGCCCCCACATGTTGATCTTTATTACCAACCTGTGAATTTAGTATTGGAATTGTTAATCCGGCATCATAATTCTAAATATGTCTTTTAAAAAAATAATTGCGTTTTCTGCAAATTAAAATTCGGCTACCAATGTATTAGTCTACTGCCAAACTGTTAATCCGGCTTCTTAATTATAAATCCAGCTTTTAAAACTGTAAATCCGGTTTTTAAAAGTTTAATCTGGTCTTTAAAGTGTCAAATTATATGATTAGCAGTCCGGCCTTTAAACTATAAGTTTAGCCTTTAAATCTTTAATTCAGTATTCTAATAATAAAGACGTTTAAAAGTGTAAATCCAGTCTTTAAAATCTTAAATTTAACTACCTAACTGTTAAACCGGCATACACATTTTTTTTAAAGTGTTTAAATTAATTGACAAATTGTTAATCCAACCTCTAAACTATAAGTCTGGCTTTTAAATCTGTAAATTCGGCTTTCAAAAGTATAAATCAGAAAAATCAAAATCTGGCCACTAACGTGTCTAATCTATTGCTAAACTATTAGTACGGCCTCTAATAGTATATAGTGTATTAAGGGCCAAAAGCAACCCACCGTTTTTAGCAGCACAAACGAGCAAAGCTATTTTCGGCCCGCATACGCCCATTGGCCTTTTCGGCTATTCGCGGTATTTGATTGGCTGTGAATTACAATTTCATATGTAGACGTTATACCTTAAAATCTGACAGTAGTGACAAATTATAATAAACATTGAAAATAATGTCTTTAATTAAAACATGCAAAAAAATATCAAGTGTAACTCGTGCCAAAAGGCTTTAGCAGCGTTTCGCTTTATTTTCGGCCCTTGATACACTATATGGGCAATTCCACGTCAAGTGAGCAGTCCATTTCACGCGACCCTCTCCGATTTAGCTCAAATTTTGTACACTTATTTGAGTACCCAAAATATGACTTCACGCCAAATTTCAGATCTCTAGGTCACATAGTTCGCCTTTGTGTTGCGTACTTTGTCTTTTAAAGTAATTCCCAGCATTGCACGCTTTTTGAGCCATTCTAAGTTTTGTTGCTAATTGAGACGTCTAGATTTTGTAGAATAAGGCTGAGCTTTCTAAAGGCAGCCCATGCCAGTTAGATTCTGCGTTTGATTTCCTTTGCCAATTTTAATTGTATGTCCCAGATATGTATACAGCTCTACTTTCTTTTTCTATTATGGTGCTATCTATCAACATTTCCTGAAGGCTACTACTACTGAATGGCTGCGGTGAATAACTTGGGGGAGATCAGGTCCCCTTGCCGTACCCCTTTGTAGAGATTTATTTTTCCCGTGTGTAGGTCATCGTTTATTTTTACGTGAAAGGTGGCCTCTTTGTAGATGTCTTCCATTAGAGCGGTATATCTCGAGTCTATTCTTGCGTCGATCATTGGCGACAGAAAAGCCCAAATCTCAACACTGTCGAACGCTTTGTGGTAGTCTATAAACGCTATATGTATTGGGATATTGTATTCTGTTGTCTTCTCAATAAGTGTTCGTATTGTTTGTAGGTAGGTAGCTCCACTGGTTGGTAGAAATCTTGTTTCTTTGTGAGTCGTTTTGTGATAATTCGCATCATAAGCTTATATTGGTGTGATAAAAAGCTTATAGTAATAGTTTTCTATGTTTGTGGTGTCTCTTTTTTTTGTGCAAGATAATGACCTCTGTGTTCTTCCATTTTTTTGGTATTTTTCCCTCGTACAAGCATTTGTTTGTTAGTATCCGCAGAGCTTCTAGTAGAGTTCCGCCTTCTGTTTTTAGCATTTCTAATATTATCTGGTCCTCTTCTGGAGTCTTCCGGTTCTTCATTTGTTTTAACGCGTGTGTAATTTTAACTGTCGTTATTTCTGGCAGTTCTTCCAATTCTACATTTGTAATAGTTTTTGAAGATGTTGAGTTCGGTATGGATGATATGTATAGGCTGGAACTTCCGCGACAATTAACTCTATTCTGTATGCATATTGCTAGCTAACAATATTGTTATCTAAGAAGGTTGCTAAGCAATGTTGTGTATTTATTACGTTTTTTTATTAAATTGCTAACCTTGCTCGATAACAATATTGTTAGCTAGTAATATCATACAGAATAAGGCTAAATGTTTGTTTTATTGGTAAAGATATTGCCGTGAAAGTCTTTTAGTTTAACAATATTTTGTTTTCCATTGGAGAGCTTCGATTTAAGTACTCTCATATTTTGTTTGCCTCTATGGTTTCGATAATTTTTTGGATTTTATAAGCTGTGCGTATCTTCTTTTTTACTTTTTTATTTATGGTGTTGTAATTGAGTGAGTCACGGCAGGTTTCTCTTCTCTCCTTTATTAGTTGTTTTGTTTTCACTGATATCTGGTTTCTTTTTTGTTTCTTATCTTGCTACAGATCTTCTTTGTGACTGTTTAAATGTCATCTGTTATGCTTGTTGTAATATCATCTATATTAATTTCTTGTAAACTTTCTGGTATTTTCATTTTCTTTTTAATTTCGTTTTCGTATTTGTTTTTGTTGAGGGTCAGAAACTCGGCTGTTGGAATATTTTTTTTTGCTTACCAACTTCTTTCTTTTCAATCTGTGGTCACTTCTTGTGCTAAATTTGTTTAATACTGAGATATTTTTGCATCTGTTTTTATTGTTAGAAAGCATGAAATTTATTTTATTTTTTGTCCGGCTATCTGCGCTCTTCCAGGTCTATCTTTTTTGGTTTTAATTTTTAAAGAATGTGTTTAGACAGAATAGTTTTTCGATGTTGAGGTAGTTAGTTAATGTTTCTCCGCTTACGTTCCTTGTCTTCAAGCCAAAATTACTTACGTATTCGGTATCCGGTAAATGTCTTTTGCCTATTTTGGCGTTAAAATCTCCGGTAATAACTGTGTAGTACGTTTTTTCCATGTTCTTAGTGCTAGTGATGTCTTTGTAGTTGTTCGATGGCTTTGTCGTCTGAGCTGCTAGTTGGTGCATAGCAGTGTATCACCTGGACTTGATATTTGTTATTTAACTTTAGTACGAGATATATAACTTTTTCTGATATTGCGTGGTACTTGACTACTTGATGTTTTATTTTGCGGTTTACAATAAATGCTACACTTTCAATTCCCTGGTTTGTTTTTGAGTTATTCTCATATATGACGTGTCCCGATTTTAGAGTGGTCCTATTCTCTCCTTTGAGTCTTGTCTCCTATGCTCCTGATTAGAGTGTTGTATAGTTTATGTAACATTACAATTTAAAGTACTCAAATCCGTTCATTAAATAGCAACAATGCAAAAAGCCAATCATTAAAAGTACAAAAATCCGGCCATCAAATATTAAAAACATTAAAATTTAAAATTAATGTAAAAAAATATCAAAATCCAGCTTTAAATAGCCAAAAATTCAATTAAAAGTACCAACATCTATTTATTAAGTATCAACAATGCAAAAATCCGGACATAAAATAGCAAACAACAGTCTAAGTCCAAAATGTTAAAATTATTGAAATCTTACTATAGTTTTAAGAAATACGTAAAGATCGGTAGCATAGTCAAACTTAAATAAAAATCAATTTCATCTAAAAAATGAGAACCAGTCTAATTTCTTGGTTTTAAACTAAATAAATACTTGAAAAATTGACTCGCAAAACTATTTTGCTGGCATTAGTATTAAAATCAATCTCGTGTCAGACAGTTCTTAAAAGTGTCCTGTGTATCAGCAGCAATCCTAGATTATGTTTAATATCCTAATACTAGAGTGTAATGATTCATTCACAAGAGTAGATTTTGTAACGACAGTAGTTGTTAAGTGTCGGTACCATTGTCAGTTCATTGCACAGTCTGAAATTCTGTATGCATATTGCTAGATAAAAATATTATTATCGATCAAGGATGTCCAGATTGATAACAATATTTATATATCTGGCAATATGCATAGAGAATTAGGCAAAGTATAATATTATCTACATCTAAAATATGTGCTAATGTATCTTATTAAAATTAATTAAATAATGGTTACTATCTAAGAAAAATCATGGCTTTATCAATACCTGTTTAATATCGTAATAAAATAATACTAAAGTATGGTATAGTGATATCACATAAATAATATCTACTCATAGTAGTATGCGGTTTTGAGCACCTTTATCTGTAATTATTAACAAATTACATTATTTTTGAATTTTGTAAATTAGTTTTTCCAATGTGCAATGCATCGAGGTATTTCATTTTACGTATTGATTAAATTGATTGTAAAGAAAGTCAAAAGAAAAAGTACAGTATTTTACTTGCGTGCAATATACTTGATATTAATATTTATTAATTATTCAGTAAATTCGTATTTTGTATCGAATTTTATAAAGAAAAAAATAAAATTTTACAAATATCAGGTCAAGTCTATTCATTCAGTTTCCAGTTATTATTCTCTATTTCTCTTACATAAGAATTGTAGATAAAAATTTGTAGTAGACAGCTCATCAATTTAAGTTTCCCTTTGCAAATAAAATGGGGTGAAAACGGGTACGCCTTTTCAAATAGTCTAGACCCAATCATAATTTATGCATTTACACACACAGAAAACATAAAAAGTGATATAAAGCACCATACGCTGCTTAAATTTTTTTTTTTTCAAAAATTGAATAAATAACTGACAAAAAAATGCAATTTTCAAAATATAATTTATGTAGTTTACACCTACAATTTTGATATTTCAACCATAGTTTCTTTTGTCTATTTATATAGAAACTTATATAACGGAATAATATAAATCAGTATTTCTCAGAAATTATATTTTATGCTTAATAAGACAAATTAGAATAAATATAGATAATAAATAAATCTTATTGGACTGAATACATCAAATAAATAATGTACAGTTATAATGGCTTGGGAAGTAAAATATAAATAAAAATTATCGGTGGAGTTGTCGTCAGTGCCTTACAAAGCGACCCTCTTCTTGTGATGCTGCACATGTGCAAATTTGAAACGAAATGACCCCGCTCTGCTCACCTTGACGACAACTTGTGAAAAGTAATCCCACGATTATATTTATTATTCATTATTATTATTAAAACAAATGAATTTTTAAGATAAATTTTTTGATATATTAATATTATTTAATTCTTTCTTGAACATAATTAAAAAGCTGCAGACAACTTGGGGTGTTAAAAAATAATTAGCATAAGCCAAACATATGGGCATGGTGAAATCGTCCAGGCTTCCCATATAAGGATCAACAAGTAGCTTCACCTGGAGTTGCATGAAATTAATTTTGCAAATATAAAACAAGGTTTAGTGTTATATTAAATAAAAACACCAAACTCTCCAAGGTTAAAAAATATTTGCAGCTTTGAAAGAAGTTGCCTCATATTGCAAAAATATTCCGTTTGTCGTGGCTATAACGTTCCCGCCAGATTGATAAACAGGTTATTCTAGCTTCACGTATTACATGTATTCCCTAGCATATAAAAACTTAATTTTCAAAGGGGCGGAGGCGGTTAAAAATCTAAAACTGGTTTCTTCTGTATGGAGAAGAGGCATGTACCATCTTCTCTATATCTCTCACATGAATGAAACGAGTGGACGCGCCGTGTATCTTCTCCTTCAACTATTTGCGCGCGAAAAATATTAACAAATTACTTTTTTTTATTTGGGGGGGCCGCAATGTCTCTCTTCCTCGATCGAATTACAATCTGTGAAACGTATGTAAGATGCTACACGTTTTCTTTTATGTCTATGCAGACAATGAATATATTGCAACGAGTTTAATTATGTGAGGAAACAATCTTAATTGCATTTTAATAGTCACTGCTCTTTTTCTTTTCTTTACAATTTTTGACGTAAATTCCCATTGAATTAATAATATAAATTTAATTGTTTCATATTTATACTTGGTTAAACATTGCGATTTAAATCAATTCATTACAATAAATCTGCACAAAAGTAGAACGGTACCTGGCAAAATGCCAAATTTAACTCCATCCATTTGTACAAAGCAATTTCTCGCAGAAAATGTTATGATAAGGTTAGAATTTAGTAAAGCTTTGCCAAATCGATTTTATATAATTGTCCTTGAAACGTTAGAGAATGAATAAATGCTATAAACTAGGCTGACCATCTATCTCGCAATTTGCAAAACAGTCCCGTATGTTGGGTCTATTGTCTCGAACCTTTTGAATCCCAAATCGTTGAATAACTTAATCTTTAGATTTAATTTCTCTTTATGGAATCTATAATTAAATTATTTAACGTCCTAAACTAATATTAATCAATAAAAAGTTAAAAATCTTTAAAAAACTTAAGATACCCAAAATTTAAGTTGTCAAAGTGAAAGAGTATAATATATTTAAAAAACAATGAATACTTCTAAATACCTCATTCACACACATTTTTCGATAACTCGGCGCTTACTGTCCGTGTACGTTATAATCTACAATCATTTCCACAACTTTATCAAAGATTTTAGAATCTCTACAAACATAAAATAACATCTTCTAATAGTTATTTATGCACCAAGTGCGTTATCATGGTGATAATGTCCGGAGAACGATGATATCATCTACTAACGATCGTCGGGCATTACAAGCTAAAATACTCGCTCATAATGCCCTGGTTGTAATAAAATTGTTCATATGTTTTGTAACAAAAGATAATTAATAGGCTTTATCATCTAACAACGCTTGTGAGACATTCTGGACTTATAATACCCGTCATAATGCCCTGGTTGTAATAAACTAGTTTATGTTTTGTTTCAAAAGCATTATTATCACGTTAAATATAAAAGATAATTAAAATTTTAGAAAAGTTTTTCAACAAAATGCATTCTTCCGATTGTTATTTAAGCACCAAGTGCGTTGCAGTAATGATAATGCTCAGAGAGCAACAATATTTAGTCTTGTAACGCAAAAGTCCATACAAATTTTTATATTTTATAAGAAAATCAATAACTTTATAACAATTACAATTATTTAATGAGTATTTAGTTAAAAAAGAAATAAAACTCATGTGCAGATTTGTTAAGGGCGCGGTATTTTTGAGTGTCATAAAGCACAACTTACGCATTTTAACTTCTTTTTAAAATCGGTTTTCTGCAACGAGAATGAAATTTTCAGTGACAAATATAAAAACCAGAGCATTATGACGCTTATAATGCCCTGCTGTTGGAAACTAAAATTAGTGCTTCATTTTATTGTAAAATTTATGCTTTATACTACAATATTTATATAATTGTTAAGGGTGCGGTAATTTGAGTGTTATTAAACTCCCGCAATTTAACTTATAATTAAAATCGTTTTTTTGCAACATGCAGAGAATAAAATAAAAAACATTAAGAAATAATAAGCAAGTAAAGTATGTTAGGTGCTATTCTCATAAATTTGAAACAAAAAGTATACAAACTATGCATACTATCAAAACTAACACGAAAAACAGACTCTAAACTACACAACAAGCAAAGAGATATGCTAATAATCAGTATCAGGGGGACAAGTATAAAACAAAGAAATCCGAAAAAAAGTTAAATTACAAATGTCCTCAAACAAATGAGACAACTAAAGTGGTAATGGTAAAATTTCTGCGCTGGCTTCCAAAAGTAAGTTGTGCCACTATTGCCGCTGGTGAGCGATTTGTGTAACAGTGAAATAGAATAAAATGCTACTTAAGAGTTCATTGAATTTAGGTAAATTAAAACAAAAATCACTGAGATCTGAATTGCTTCTTTAAGAAATATTTCTGACATTGGTGACTTTTGTCATCAGTGATTTATCTCATAGAAATAACGTAATATTAGTAAAAATCAACAAAATGCTACTTAGGTTTTGCTAAAATTACGTAATTTATTACAAAAGCTATCATACAGAAAGGCGGGAGCTTGATCTACACTATATTGGTAGCGCTCGCTCCTGATTGGTTCCGCTTTTCAAATCGAATCGGTAGCAGAGAACAAATCAGGAACGTTCCACTACTAGCGGGAACCGCTCCAAATGTAGCAGTCTTCCTGTACGTATCAGTCACTGAAAGTAGAATCAACCTTTAGAACGTGATCGTATTTTACTGGTCATAGTATCATGGATTTGGACTTCGATGTTTTCAGTTTCTTATTGCACAACATGATTTAACTAAATTGAACAGTTATCACGCAACAGATATGTAAATAAATCACAAATTAAATTTCTTTCCTTCCTATGGAACCGGCTCAACTAGTTTTTTTGCCCTTCAGACTAAGACCACGATTCGAGAAGCGGACCTTTAGATTTAGTTAGTTAATTTATTTATTTAATGTCAATCTATGTCTGCTGCCAAAACAAATCACAAACACCAGAGGTTGAGAGTACCACATCTGGAAATTTTGGCGCAAATTCATAAATTCCATCCTAAATTATTCGGTTTTTTTAACATGCACGCAACATCAAAGCCATTACACGAAATCTACTAAAATTTCTCATCTTATTCGAAAGAAGAAGGCATCATCACAACACATTTTTTTTAACCAAAAAACTAACCCTACAGATAAATGCAATCGAGTACACCACCTGAGCTGTCAAGAAACATTAAAAGCGAGAGACGATGAAAGCTGACAAAAGTGGCAACATTGGTACAAAAAAACTTTGTGCAGCTTCGTTTAAAGTCTGTAAAGCCTAGTACACACTAGTAGACATTTTGGTCTCTTAAGACGTGTCTCAGGTTGTCTACGTAAACGTGTCTATAGACCAATCCCCGTCTACGAGCCTGTTGCAAGACTAAACATTGCAGATTTAAACTCTCTCAATCGGAATGGGAGACCGCATGCATTGCGTTAGACATGTTGCGCAACGTTTTGGCAGTGTGTACATTACTCGGCGTCTAAAGGCGAGACACGTCCCAGTCTGTGTGGTTCGGATGTCTACAGTTGTTTTCTAAAGTTTTACCGTTTTTTTGAAAACATGTGGTCTAACTAAAAGTTTTAAAACTAATTGAAGATTACCATGCGTTTTATTGTTTGTGGGATGTTACAAGTCCCGACTACAAAAACTTGATAAAAAAACTTAAAAACATTATTCAATCGGGAACTGAGAAACTCACATCGTAGTGTAGACGCTAGATAAGACAAAAAACGGTGTCTCTAGACGGTCTATAAACTGTGTCTCTCTCTAGACAATCTATAGACAAATCGTGCAACATGGTCTAGTGTGTACTAGCATTAACAAAAACTGACAGTTTTCTGGTCAACAATGCAGACTGTAGTAGCCAATCTTACGTCTGTCATCAGAGCAGTATCGTTGTCAAAAAAGCAACGGGCGACAAAATCTGGCAACCGGATCGGGCGTCTCAAGCTTACAGGGGTACATAAAAATCAATACATCTTTCTAAAAAGCGCCTGACAACAACAACCGCTGAGTTGTAGTGATTTAAAATGTTCCAAGATTGTTTCTGCAGTAAGTTTTGGTTTGCCCAAATTTAAGAAAAAAAGAAAAAAAAAACAAAACAACTTGTAAAAAATTAAACCAAAAAATGGTTACTTGCAAAAGAAACTTGTAGTAGCACCAGACATCGAGACAATAAAAATTAAATATTAAACAATACTTCTATTAAATCAAAAGTACAGAGTAAGGTACTTTATTCCCATTATTAAATATTTATACTCAAAAACAAAACATTCTTAGAACCAAAATAACTGTGACTTCATCTATAGACTATGCAAAACCACGCTGGGC
This sequence comes from Tachinus rufipes, assembly GCA_963932245.1. Taxonomy (NCBI): domain Eukaryota; kingdom Metazoa; phylum Arthropoda; class Insecta; order Coleoptera; family Staphylinidae; genus Tachinus; species Tachinus rufipes. The sequence continues at coordinate 11,517,258 of OZ010746.1, read as the reverse complement.
TCAAAGTAAACAAATACTGGCGTTGTTCACGTGCACCTTTACTAGGCAATAAAAAGAAATTTATAAAGTATGGATATAGGTTCAGTTATATTAACAAATATTAAAAATATTAAGTACAAAGATTGCATTCATAATTAGTCCAAGTCCAAGTATCTACAACTATTTCCACTATATATAAAATCTCACAATAAAGGAAAGAAAATAGTTGCGCTGTTATAATGGTTTACAGAATTAAACTCAGCAAGAAAACGCCTGAATATAATTGAATAAAATTTTCACACAATGTAGAAGAAAGTCCAATCTGTCCTCAAATTTGTAAAAATTTGATATACATAATTAGTCGTTTATTAGCAATTAATTTTAAAAAAATGACGTTTTTAATTGGTTCTTTATTAATTTTTTACTCGTTAAATCTAACTTTAAATCTTTAACCAAAAACATAAAGACATAGAATATTGTATGTAGATCAACATAAAAAATGAGTAATGACTAAAATCTTATCGTTTGGATATTGAGTTGGTTGGCGTTTTGTCCCGTAACAACCAATTTTATTTTAAAAACGGCGCTGTAGATGTCAATATTTTTCTAGAGAGAATGGTTCACCAATATTCTCGTAGATGTAATAAGATTTAATATTTTTCCATAACAATACTACTAGTGGCAGTCCAACAGGACAGGGCGACTAAACCCGGCAGTTCTCTAGCGTTAATAGGTCTGGATTGAGCAATCAAGTCCCCTGCTAACGACCAATCGCATGCAGGCTTGCATGTGTTTATGTCCTGATCACGCGATTTTGTTTACATACTTTTAGTGTAGCGTGGTTTTGAAAAGAGCTTTTATCCTATCTCAATTCCTTTGCTTATCACTCCAATCTTTAAACAAGGGTACCAATCTAGGATCAAAGCTTTAGTATTTCCAGAGTTGGAGCGTTGAGCAATGAGCAAAGTACGATGCTATGGTAGAAGCAAAAACCCCCGTTGTACCCGCAACCTAATTCCCATACTGCGTTATATTTAATTGATGACGTCTGGCGTTTTGTCATCAACGCGCTGAACCTGCATCAAATCTTGACTATGAAATTTGTGTAACCTGACGACTATAAATGCGGGAGCTAGACTAACTTTTAACCATTGTTCAGAGCAACACAATACCTTAAAAAACTACGCCATACTTATTGCCAACCTTTATAAATAAAAAAGGCTTTAAGTTTAAATGTATTCAATCAACGCATCATTTGATATTGTAACCCAATAACAAAATCAAAGTAACGTACCCTCGCTCATAGTTCAGAGTTCCAAACCTGGATCACAGGAGCTTTAATCTTAAAAGATCGGAGAAATGAATAAACGTAACAAACTAAGATCAAAGTTTTAGTGTTCTCCAAAAAGAAGCAACTTGCGAGTAGACACAGCAGGTAGTAAGTTGTGAGAATGTCCAAAAAATAAGATATTTTTTCTACAATTAGCTGATCAGGTGGCGATTGCCCAAAAAAGCCAAAAACATTTGCTGAGGCAACCCACAGAGAACATCGTCGTCAAAAATAGAAATCGCAGAGTTTGGTTAATTATAACTATTTTATAATAACAGAAAAAAACAAAACAAATACATTCTCAAAATGTCCTTGTATTTGTGCCACGCTTTCTAAAATCTTGCGGAAAAGACTACAATTATTTAATTTTTATTTAACCATACATTGAAACGTAAAATGTTTTTTTCATTAAACGCCTTTTTCCAAAAAACTTGTCCAGATATTTCAATAACTTCACAAAAAAAACGCATCATAGCCAAAATCAAGTTTTATAGCAAAAAAACTCGGTTATTGCACGCAAAAAATAAAAAAATTGCCCTTAACAAATTTTGCCGGAAAGACTCGTGTATTTACTCAAAAAATTCAATTAACAATTTTGCACTTCTGTTACCATAACACAAAAAAACGCTTTATAGGCAAAGTCAAGTTTATCTCAAAAACAAAATTTTTTGATAGGTTACAAAGAAAGCTCGACAATTTCAAGCTAAACAAATTTTTTATTTAGACTTTTTCTATTAAGCAAGTTTTTTTTAATAAAACTGTGTTTTTAGAAAGTTTCTTGGTCAATGTTAAAACAAGTCGCGTGTGAACTCGAAAAGTCTGATAAAACTTCCAAATTTTGTCTTCTTTTTTCAAAAATTTTGTCCAGATGTTCTAAAAATTTCACAAAAAAGCACCTCATAGCTAAAATTGAGTTTACACCAAAAGCGTAAATTTGTGAAAGAATTAAAAAAAAATAAAAATTTCAAGCAAAAAATAAAAAATCCGCTCCTGAAGAATTTGGGCCGTGTCGTTTTTTTTGTTAGATGTTTTTAGATGTTAGAGTCTATGATTATTATTAAAGATCTTTGATGCATCTTCAAAAAATGACAATTTGATGTGCCATATGAGTAGAAAAAAATCTTTGGACTTTTGTTCACTAACTCTTTTTGACAAAAACATTGATAAAATAATATGTAGTTTTAGCAGGATGACGTAATCTACAAACAAAATTTCCTGGTCAAGTAATTTTTTATTTTGGAGACCAAAACTGAATGCCAAGAAGTTGCAATTTAGATTTCTTCTTTTGCAATTTTCAAAAGTGAGGTTTTTGTAAACCAAAAAACAATTTCCGACCTCAAAAAATAAACTCTACTACTCTAAAGCCGAGTCAACAATGTCAACATTTATACTTTACAAATCAATAAAATAATTGTAGTATTTTGTATAAAAAACTGTTTTTATTTAAATTGTTGGAATACCCAGCGCGTTAGAATACCCACCGCGTCAACCGCCAATATTTTCAAAAATAAACATAGCTTTAGCCAAGGTACCTGCTAACACATTATAGATTTAAGTTTTAGAAAAAAAAGTTTGTTTTCATTGATTTATCTAAACAATGTGTTGTTAACAATTTTCCTTACAAAAAAACAGATTATAAAAATTATTAAGGAGCTTTCTATATAAACTGATAATTATTGCGATTTTATGTAAATTGTCTCTCCGACCAGTGAGATGCTAGGCACACTGATGGTTGGTGCATACCCTGAAACACTAGTACAATTTTCATACTAGGTGAAGAAGCAATGTACCTAAAATACATCATTTATTAAATTTAAATTATTAGAACTACCAAAAATAATAAAGATTGGCCGTCCTATTTGAGAATGCTGCATAGATCTTTTGATTGTTAAATGTAAACAAGACTTCAGATAGAGTTTTGTTGTATAGCAATCTTAGTTTTACATTAATTTTGAATAATGGCTTTTTTCTAGAACAATATGTAAAAAAATATTTAAGTTTTGTACACAAAATGAGTCAGATTATTTTCCGTAGTTTCCAGTAAAATTGAGACAATTATTTTGACATAAACATGCAACAAATTTCAGATTAAAGCTTTTTTTAATAACTAGTCAAATACTTTATTTTTGTATTCAATACACACACAATGTTAACTTATATTGCAATATTTCAAGAACATTGATTTTGAAACTTTTGACTTAATAATTTTATGTGCGCAACATAAATATTATTTCAAACATACATCCCACGTAGCTACTATTGCCTGAGCAAAGCAAATAAAGCTTTCTTCCATCTATTTCTGTTAATTTAATAAAAACAATAATAACTTCACAAACAAAATAATCCTATAAGCTGAATATGTCCTATGTAATTACACAATTACCCCACAAACTTTGGCAAACATCCATCTACACTGAATTTCCAAAAGCAAATACAATTATTATTACAAGAAGTATGCAAGAGTACATTTATCAAACAAAAACTAATAAATTTTTTCCATTAAATATAAAAATATTATCGTTCCAAAACCCACATTTACGTATTATGTTATGTCTAGAAATTTTAATAAAAAAATAACCATTTTATCAAAATATATTTTCGCTTAATTAGAATAAATTCTAGTATACATTCAAATCTATGCTTAAATGCATAATTAATTTCCACTCCTGTACAAATTGTAACGGTTAAAAATTCTTATTTCTTAAAAAATTAAGTGGTATGAGGTTGTAAAAGGACAAAACCTTATTCACCCTGATAAATCTTAAATATACTGAACTCTTTTTCACGATTGTTTCATATATTCGCTCACTATCTATGCAATTTTTATGCAAAAGAGATTCACAGAAAGGGTGAGACTATCTAGGGGGTCCGGGACCTTAACAAACAGGTTGTGTGCCTGCTTGCCTGCCTTTTAAATGATCTTGGTCTCTTTTTTTTATATTCACATGTGATTTTAAATATATCATATGATACAACCGTACAATGTGATGTAAAATAATACATATGATATACTTATAAGAAGTTTGGAATTATTCCAAAATATTTACTAATATTAGGTAAATTTAGGAAGGGGTTTGTAAGTTGGAATGTTGTGATTTATGTTAACTGCTTTTCTAGTTGAAGGGCTAGATATATCATAAGAGTAATACAACTAATATAATTATATATCATTTTGATTAACTACATTTTCTAACAATTTTATGTGGGCATTTATATGAAGTATAGGTGATCGCGTAAAGGTTTTTCACATGCGTGTTGAAACAGTAATAAAACACATTTTTTATATTATTAATCAATATTAAATTTCATGGGGTAAAATAGGTTCTTGTGTAAAAATAGCGTTTACATTCATTGCCAATAAAAATAATTTTTATCAGATTTTGTAACAAATATATTAGAATTGTAAATCAGAATTTTTAAAAGAAACAAATTGCAAATAGACGTTTGTTAAATATAAAACTTTAAGGGTGCGGTTTAGAGAGTGTCATAATACTACAAGTTTTACGGATTTTTGCAACGTAAAACAATGAAATTTCCAGTCTAATAAAATATAGGAAAAACCAAAACTTTTAATTTGATGTTAATATGTAGTTTTTTTGTCAAAATATTTGCTTACACTTTAAGAATCATACTTCATTAAACATTAAATTTAGTAGACTTTTATTGTGCTATAAGTTAATTTTCTAAAATAACAATTGTTAAAGATTTGATTTGGCTTGAGGCAACTCATGGACTAGATGTTTCTGAGCAGTTGAGTTTTTGAAACTTCTCAAGTTAGCTTTCTTAGAAGAACCACGCTGATACGGTATTACAAAATATGCCATTTAAATGTTGCTAGTGAGCAACTAAATTTGCATTTTCAACAGAACTACTCTTCACCAAGGATTGCGTTGTACACGTTGTGATGGTTAAGCACGTGTGTCTCCTCCAACGATAATAGTAGCAACTCTATAACAGTTTGAGGTGAAATAGGTTTAAAAAAAAAACTGACCTTGCAGTAACCCAAAAAAATTTAAACGCTCAACATTGTGTACTAGAAGAACATGTTACACCTGCAGCTTATAAAGTAAATCAAAATTTTATACTACTACAAGATAATGCAAAACAAAATAACAAAATCCGGACCCAAAAAACAACGTCACTCGGAACCAATGTAGTACAAGAAAAAAAATATTATCAAGAAGAAAAATACCATCAGAATTGCCACCGCGACTGAAGAACCACCAGCCCAGCAGCACTACTAATAATTTATGCAGTCATTAATCATTGACGTTTTTACTACGAACACAAAAGCAGCGTTCAAGATAAAATAATGAAAAAACACTTTATTCCGCGCTCAACAACTTTATATTAACCAAATTTATTATTAATTTCAAAGTCCACACCAACATCAAAACCTGATTTACAAAAAAAGATCTTAAAATATTCACTGCCGCTAGCTTGCTAGAGCAAAATGAAGAAACAACTCTACAATTGGCAAGTTATCTACATAGCTCTTGATGCACCAAGCAGCGCAAATATATACTACAACAATGTTTTGAAGCTAAAAATACCTGAAAGCGTTCACAATAATAGGCTATGCCATCTGGCTCCAGCCAGACGGAAAGACAATCAAAGATGCAGAATGGGCTCTGGCTAGAATAAATATGAGGCTTGGAAAAAGAGGTTTAGAAGTAGAGCACAAGAAAACAAAAGTAGTAGTACTTACTAGTCAAAATACCCTAAGAGAAATAAGCCTGAGAGTGAGACACAAGTCAAAGCAAAATAAGATAGTAGTTAGCGTACTCGACTGCGATACCCGAGGTTTTGGGTTCGAACCTCAAGCCCCTTATCTGGAGAGTCAGTTTTTTTGGTTAAAAAAAATGTGTTGTCAGGAGTACGTCTTCTTTCGGATAAGAAGAGAAACTTTAGTAGGTCCCGTGTACTGCTTTGATGTTGCGTGCATGTTAAAGAACCCAATAATTTAGGTTGGATATCCTAAACTTGCGGCAAAATTCCCAAATGTAGTAGTCTTAACCTCTGGCGTCAGTGATTAGCCTTGGCAGCAGAAATAGTCCGTGGTAGAAACCTAAATATGAGAGCGCACATTATAGAAGCGTTTAGAAAAACAGAATGGTAATGCGCTCAGTCAGTCGAGTGTGCGCAGTAATAAACTACATCATGTTCTATGGCGTTCTGGTACGAGTTTGCCCAAGACAAAGCCAAATATAGAAAATTGCTTAATAGAGTGCAGAAGAAGGCAGCAATCAAAATTGCCAGCGCTCACCGTACGGTATCAACACACGCTATACAAGTAGAAGCCCGGAAGTACCAATGCATTTATTGGCAAAAAATCGGTGCTACACATTGAAGGCCGACAATACACAACAAAAATTGCGGCACTATTAAACATTGAGAAGTAGAATAGAATGAACAAAATGAGACCGGTCATTAGTGCAAAACGCTGATACACAAAATAACACGGCAAAGTAAACTACTCAACATTACAGTTTTTACAGAAGAATGATCGTAGCTGACAATAGCGCATGCATCTACCTTTGGAAAAAGGATGTTCCGGAACACACCGTATCATCGTGCAAAAGATGGACAGCGGCCAGAAATAAAACGATAAAAAAAATCAAAATTTTTGGATTTTCTTTTCTATCTCCGCCTCTGCCACATTGTGCTTTGCAGCCAGAAATTGCATGGCCACTTTTCTTTTTATCCGGTTTTTGTAGTCGGGACTCGTAACATCTCACAAACAATAAGACGCATAGTAATCTTCAATTAGCTTTAAAACTTTCTCGTTGGACCACATGTTTAAAAAAATAAAATGTAAAACTTTGGAAAACAACTGTAAACAGCCAAACCACACCACTCAGTAGCTAAAGACAGGCTGGGACGTATCTTGCCTCTAGACACCAATTAACGCGCAACATGTCTAACGTTACATGCAGTCTGAGACGTCTCAGAAATAAAAATTGCGCAACATGTCTACTAGTGTGTACTAGGCTTTAGATTTCTAAAGTAATGTAAAACAGCTGTAAAACAAAATATTAAAAAAACTTATATGTTATCTTAAAGTTTTCTCGGTCCACGTAGCTAAAATTACTGATGGCCTAGTTACACAATACGAATTGCTGACCTGACAGTGAACAGCTACTGCACATGTGTACTCGCATCTAGTAACTTTTGGTCTCGTGCAATGTTGTTTGCAAAATACACAACTTATCACAATTCATAAAAGCGGTTACAAAAATACTTTGAGCTAAAATTGTTCAAACCGAAAGTGCTGTAATTTCGGTGAGGAATTGGATGCAATAAATTTATTGTTTTATAGATTTTATTTTTTTTTGCAGTTTTTTTTGTTTATGGAAAGCTAAAAACTTGTTTAACAAGTCGCATGCAAGCTGCTGCTTGTGGCATAGTGGGAAAAGGCAAGAGACAAGTAAAAACAAAAAATGTTGTAACTCGGATACAAATAAGTAAGATGCAAGTAGTTGCACTGCAGTAACTGACTAAGCAGCTCGGATGCTAGATCGCAATGTGTAACCAACCTTAAGTTTCCCTTGTTTTACGGTATTTAAATGTTCTCTATCTTTATACATCAGGCAAAGTACTTGTTCGTTGCTGGTGTGCCATGTTCACAAAATTTTTAGCATTCTGTAATAGTACCACATTTCAAATGCTTCTAGTTTGTTCAATAGTGCTATGATTAAGGTCTAGGTTTTGCATTTTTGATTGACACGTCAGTATATTTAAGTATTGCCAAGAACACTGGGCTGACACTTTGCCATGCCAATCGCATCAAAATGACGTCAAAGTGACGTTGTTTTATTATGCTACTACTACTACTACTACCAAAGGGTGTTTCTTTTAGAGGCGGCAAACTTTAAATTGACACCACTATTATCTGTGACAGCTGATTTGACAGTTCTTGGTTGTTTTGAGGTTAGTTTGGTTTGGCCGTTTATCATAAATAAACTCACGCCAAAGCAACGTTTACAAATTGTTCAAATTTATTTTGAAAAACATAGTTCAGTTTGAGAACTAATCGGGAATTACTTGCATTGTATGGCGCCCAATTGTCCAACAGAGCAATTAGTTCGAGAAACTACAATGCGCACACAAGAAGCAATTGATAGTGTGCAGCGTAGTGTTAATGATGATCCAAATGTGTCAATTTGTCATCGTGCTCAACAATTAAACTTGTGTGCACCCACTTTATAGAAAATTTTGCAAAAAGATCATGGTTTACGAGCTTACAAGATTTAAGTTGTACAGAAATTAAAGCCACACGATCATCGTTCGCGCCGTACATTTGATAAATAGACCGAGAAAAACATTGCAATTGATCCAAAATTTCATTTGAAAATTTTGATTAGTGATGAAGCACACTTTTCGTTAAAGAGCTATTTCAACAAAACTGTTGCATTTGAAGCAATAATAATCCACAAGCCATTGTCAAAACACCATTACATCCAGAAAAAAATTACCGTTTGATGGGCTTTATGGGCCGATGGAATCATTGGTTTATATGTCTTCAAAAATGGTGATGGTCGTAACGTTACAGTCAACGGTGAACGGTGCACAGACATGATTGCCAACTTTTTTGTGCCTCAATTGGACAGCATTAATGTGGTTTCAGCAGGACGGCGCCACTTGCCACACATTGCGCGATACAATTAATTTACTGAAAGAAACATTTCACAAACAATTAATTTCACAAAATAGACTTGTTAATTAATAGATTATTTTTTCTGGGAATATCTAAAATCCCATGTCTACACCAATAAACCAAAAACAATAGAGCACTTGAAATCCAACATTTAACGCATTATTGCCAAAATACAGCCTAAATTACTGTAAACAGTGTGTAAGAATTGAACCTTCAGATTACGCCATGTACGCTCTAGCCGCGGCGGTCACATCCCCGAAATTATATTCAAACATTAATGCCATAAAATTATCTGTGAAATGAAGCCAATTTCATAGATATTAAATTCATTTTTCTGTGTTTTATTTCAATTTATTTCAATTTAAAGTTCACCGCCTCTAAAAAAACACCCTTTATATGAATCAAATAAAAACGCAACACATTTACGTTGTTTTGATTTGATTGCAATGCTATCGCATGGCGCAGTGTCAGTACTAAATTATAATATTAAATATTTAAATAACTGGCGCTCTAAAAGTCTAAAATAGCTACAATCAATAAAAGTCTATTCCCTGATGTTTGCAGCTATGATTCTTCTTTTATCTTCAATCTTGCTCTAAAAGTCAATTCTAATCTCGGAAACCTTTGTCATTGTTAAGTTTTGTCATAGAAATTACGTCAATTTAGTGAAATCTAAGTAGCATTTTGTCTTGGTTCACTAACATTTCGTCTTTTTTATGAAAAAAATCACAAATGCTTTAAATCACAGCAATCAGAATTGCAACTTTTAAACACAACAACAAACTGAGATAAATTTAAATATCACAAACATCGATTAATGGATACACATAAAAACAGCCACTATGCAACTTATTACATCCGTAGAAGGCTCTAGTAGAGCCGAAACTAGTAATAGATTCGTAAAAATAAATTTATGATAAAAAACATAGTAAATTATTTCATTAAATATATCGTTAACAAAACATTTTAAAATGTTTTTTTTTAATTTTGACTCAGTTAATAAGATATAGCGGTGCAATTTTTTCATCATCCTGTATAATGCACAATTACTAAACTTCTTAGTTTTTCGTTTAATTAAGTCGTAACTTGTATGAATGTAGCTTAAATTGAAATAAATTCATATAGAAATTATGTATGCATTAAAAAAAAAAAAACTTGAGATAACGTTACTTTCATATTAAAATAAGCAGTAACATATATGTAAAGTACACACTGCAAAAATTATAAGACCACCACGACGATTCTTCGCAGAATTTTCTCACAGTTGTGTCGTAAATCTTAATAATCCGAAAGTGTTTAACGACACCACATTTGATGTTTGGGAGGTACATACATATATTTAATTTAATAACTAGGATTCTTTAATTTTTACTAATTAAAGCGTAAACCGTTTATCCTAATTGAACTAGATTTAGTAATGGATTGACATAATAATATTTGCAGTTGAATAGAAAATAGATGTGAATGGATTCATTGAAACTCAGTGAAGTAGAAAATGTCATTGAAGATAATTGAGAAGTTTCACTTTTATGGTTTATTGAATTTGCAATAATGATATAATTTAACGTGTCGGCATTAAAATATGCATCGAGAACATGAGTCGAGAATATACGATGTACGACACAGTACCTGAGGGCCGAAGCGCATTTTAACAGTGCAGTGACTACGTATATGTACGTATATGTACATGTACATACAGCTGCTTTGCAATCTCCCCTTCATTTCGTAGCACTTGCCAAATGTAATGACGAGGTGCCCAATAGGTACCAGAACAAAGGACAGGCGTTACGAGCAGTGCATTTTTCTTAAGGAGGTCTGTAACGGCCATAAGGGCCACGTACTTTATTCATGTAACTGGTTTCACCTCACTTGTTTACTCGATATAACATAATGCGATGATGAGTTTAAATTTACCTAAGCATAAAATGTCTTGTGTATGAAAAGAGCGATGGTTGCCGGTTGCTGCAGCGTTCATTGCCCCGCCGTAAAATGTGTAAGGTCGGTTATTGTAATGGAGGTTCGTCGACTAGAATTAGATTCGCAGTTTGCACCTATGACCAGTCCGTAAATAAAACAATGCGAATTGTGGAATGTCACATATGTCATGATTTTACTCCAACAGAATAATGCTCTTTGCAATATAAACAGCTTATTTATCACAACATATCTACTAGTAACATCTAATTTACCATCAAAATTAGGCTTCAAATATAATGATACGTCTAATACTAATTAATACCTTAATAAAGATCAACAATCAATCTAATTTTTCTTGAAAATTTTGATACCTACATAAAATGAATTAGCTAGTTAATCATCTAATAAAATTATTAAACCATTTAATTATTTTCTGAAAATAAAAATTAATATTTTTTTTATATGATTTACAAACATTGAGTAATTTCTTATATAAATTCGTCTTTTGTGTTCCATATGATATATAAAAAAATACTCCTGAACACCTTTCAACCGGTAGGTGCAGCCATAAGACAAGAAAAATTATTGCAGCTTTTGAAACTGAGCCGATTAGCCATGTCTGTCTTTTTGTCTGCACTTACCCTACCAAACCATATGCATACAATTTTTCAAGACGAGATGCAGTGCCCCAGTGAGAAATAAGATATATACTATTCATACAATTCTAGTATAAAATTTGTCGAACGGGGGACAACTATTACAAGTATTGTAACATAAAAAATTATGGAAATTTGATATCTTTTCTAGAAATATAATAAAGTGCATTATTGATTTTTTACAGGCTTTTCAATAAGTCTAGACGTATAGTAAACAGTACAATTAAAATTTATTCAATGTTAAATTGAGTTTTATCCGACTTCTATTTAGTGAAGAATTAAAATTATTATTATTTAATTTAATTAAAATATAAATTAGTTTACAAAAATTATTTAAAATTTGAGTTACAGATCCCGCTATAGTATGCGTTCGATGCCCTCGAAACTTCCGTCCTAATCCTATATGTACATCATGCTCGCGTTTCCCGTAACTCCTACAAAGGGAGATTAGCAGTATGTCTGAGATACTACAAATGTCTTACTTATGCATCCGATTACCATTTATAAGAATTTTACATAGTACATTAATAGTAATAAAAAATTTGTTTTGACTAATACGATTACGAAATGTTTGAACAAATTAGTGATAAGTTACAAATGTTTCATCAAGTTTGGCAGTGTTTGTACTTTCTATATCGCACAATAAGTAATTAATTTTTTTGTTAATAATTAAACAATTTCTAATCTTTTTTTTGCAGACGTTGATAAAAAAGTAAGTTAATTCTATCAAACTAATATAAGCCGTACCCAAAACCTTAATGTTTACTTACCGCACATGTCCGGTAAGTAATTGTATACAAAAAAAGCTTTCTACCTCATTTGCAAAACATATGCAATTTTAATTACAAAAGTGGCACCATCAAATGACAAATCATGTATTAACCTACTAATCATCTTCAATCGTAACATGCCGATTGAATGTCGCTTGAAAATTGAACAATTGTACCCTAATGAAGCAATCATATCAGATACTCTAGCTGTGAATTATATAAAAAAACTACTCTATTAAAATACATATATTACTGTAGTACACTCTTATACCATATACATTTATAGACATGCCTTTTGCCAGTGCAACCGTGTGACGTCAGTTGTGGGCAAAAACGCACATATAGCAATAAACATGTTAAACACGTGTATAAAATTGCACTTAATCTACTATAATGTTTATAAATCTTGTATAAGAGCCGTCTTACACGAGACTGATTTTAATACAAGTGTCAGTACAATAATTTTGCGCGCCAATGTTTCAAATATTTAGCAAGCTTTTAAGAAAGAATTTAGAACAGGTTCTAATTAAAAGGATAAAATCTTACTAAATAATTGACACATACATCCGTCAATGTATATATATGTCGCCAAAAACACTGGATTATAAAATTAAATTTTTAAATAATTGGCGCGTAAAATTATTGTACTGACACTTGTATTAAAATCAGTCTCGTGTAAGACGGCTCTAAGACACTTGGCGCATGGCTTTGTTAAATTATTTAATTAATAAATATTATTTATTGCACATTAATATTGAATTTTGTGGTACAAACAAGCTATTTGATAATTGATATTTAGTGCTGCAGAAAGTTTTATAATTAAAAATTTTTATAGGCGCAAACATTTGTTTATCAATAACAAAACTAAAGGACTCGATGCCCACAATAAACACGTGACGTCACGTAACGTTGTTATGTTGGTTTCACCATACAACAGACAGAAAATAGCTCGTGTATATTGTCTAAGAATACACTAATACATTTTTAAATGTATACAGTTCCTCACTATTAACAAAAAAAAACAAAAGTCTAATAGATAACCAATTAGTATTTGCACGTAACGACCCGGGTCATAAGTTTCAACAAACGCAATCTTTACGTTTGGTCAAATATTTTTTTGATTATTGCAAGCCGCATCTCATGAAAACTTCAAAATTTGCTTTGTGCAAAGTAATGATTGTTGTTGAAATAGATGCTGGTTACCAATGGTGTTGAGTTTGGTAAAAACGTTCAGCAAGCTATACGAGTTTTAAAGAAAATTGAAAATACAGATTTGACTAGTATTGCCGCTTCTGATAAACGACAAGAAGATAAAAATGTTTAAAAAGAAAGAAAACGCTGTTATAGATGTAAATATTTCTTCAATTGATAGCAATAATTTAATTGTTTGTTTAATGCTTTACTCCAGTTCAAACTACTAGCTGGTAATCATAAATTGGAGTCTCCCAGCTATCGACCCAAGTGTTGGTCATCAAGACATTGAATTTATCATTTCCTTTTCCGACTTACAAGCTTCTAACGCTTGCAAGAACAAACAAAAACTTCCAATCTCTTAATAAGAAACACTCAGCTGGGCGAGTGGGCGATTCAAATTACTCTGGAGTGACCCAACCAAGTGTTGATCATCAAGAGATTGGATTGATTATTGCCTCCATTAACATATAAACTTTCAACGCTTGCAAAGAAAAGTAGCTTTTAATTTCATGTTAACAAACTTTTAGGTAGATTGGTTAGCATTCCAGTTCAAACTACTCGATAGTAATCATGCTCTGGAGTGACTCACCCATCCGCCCAATGTTGTTAATCAAACCATCAAATATTAGCTCCTTCTCCTCGGACTAAAAAAGTTCTAACAAAGAAGAAAAACCTTCAATTTTATATTAAAAAAATATGAACAACAGTTGGTTGGCGCACTCCCGTTCAAACTACTCAATAATAATCATAATCTAAAGTGACCCACCCACTCACTCAAGTGTAGATTATTAAAAAAATAAATTTATCATCCCTTCCTCTAAAGTAAAAACTTGCAAAAAAGAAAAACTTTTAAATTCAAATTCGGATGAGTAGGCACTCCAGTTCAAACTACTCGATGGTAATCTAAGTGATAATCATCAAAAGATTTAGATTCATCATCCCCCTTTTCTAATGTAGAGACTTCTAACGCTTGCAAAGAGGAGAAACTATTTTTTTGTTAACAAACTCTTGGGCAAATGAGTGAATACTGTAGTAACTACTTAATTGTGCATGCAATGAAAAAAAGATCCAATTTCTTGTTAACAAACTCTTGATGAGTAGGCACTTCAATTCAAATTACTCACTGGTAATCATAATCTGGAGTGACTTATCAACTCGCCCAAATGTTGGTCATTAATAAATTAAATATTACCTCTTCCTTCTTAGACAAAAAGACTTGTAACGCTTGTAAAGAAAAACTTCAAATTTCTTATTAACAAACTTGGGTACTACAGGTCAAAGTAAGGGATAATTTATGTTAAGCTTCCACATGAGTATTGTAAAAGCATCAAGTTGTATACTAACGTTAAACGTTGTTTGTATCCTAACAGCATAAACAATTTTATTCATTACCAAAAACAACACACTAATATTGTTCAAGCTTATTATGAAAATAAGACATAAAAAGGTGGATTTCGTGCTTTACGTAATTATTTTGAAGTTCAAAATTGACCTTCAAAGCGCTCGTCTTCATTGCACGTGCTCTTGAGATTCTGACGACCAGCTGTCCTTCCATCTCTTTAGTGGTCAACTTTTTTTACTAGTCTGCGATCTTCTATCCTAGATATGTGTTCATTCCAAAAGCACCTTTGCGCGCGTGTCCACCTCACCACATCTTCTGTTTTGCATTCTTCCCAAATTTCTTTACTCCTTCTTTGGTTTTTAATTGTGTTTTCCGTTATTGCTCTTAGTACTCTCATTTTATTAGTGCGCGCCATCCTTTTGGTCTCGGCTGTGTTGGCTCGTGTTTCTGCTGTGTGTCATTACAAGTCTTACACATGTTTTGTATATTCTGATTTTAGTTGTAGTTGCTATGCATGCATTTTTTCAGATCGTTGTTCTCAAGGTTCCTGCTATTCTGTCTGACTTGTTGATCTGAATTCGTACGACATTCTTGAGGTTACCGTAAGGCAATATTGCTGTTCTTGTTCTATTATTTTGTTGTTTAGTTTTAGTTCTAGCTTGCATCTGCATAGTTTACTGGCAATTACCATGTTTTTTGTTTTAGTGGTTGATATTTCTATATTAACATTTGCAGCTTTTTTGTTGAATGCCTGTAAGTCCGTCTTCTGTGTCCGCTATTAGCTTTGCCTCGTCAGCATAGCAGATAATCTTAAGTTGTTGTTATCCCATCTTGTACCCATGGTTTACCTTAAATTGCGTAATTATTTGGTCTATTATGATATTGAAGAGCAATAAAATAAGACTGTTCTATTTTCTCTGTTGTTATTGAATTTGTCCTTATTTCTGTGATATTGTTTGTGTTGAGCTGTCTGACTGTCTCGATAATGCTTGGATGTGTTTGCGTTTTGGCTCCTTCAGAACGTCGTCCTCCAACTTTATTCTGTCGAACGCTTTTGTCAAATATATAAAGCACAGATATGCTGGTTTATTGTATTCTATTGCCTTCTCCACAACCTGTCTGACAACGAACACTGCATCGACCGTCGATCGGTTTTTCCGGAACCTTTGCTGTTCTTCATTTATAATGGTATGTATGAGAATGCGTTGCTGCAGAATACGGGTAAATAATTTCATGAATATATCCAAAAAACATATTCCTTGGTAGTTCGCAGGATCTGAGGTTTTTCCCTTTTTGAATAATAGTATTGTTATGCTGATTTTCCAGGTCACTGGTGTTGTTCCGTCTTTCAGTATTTTGTTAAACAGTTTGGCAAAACTGTTCAGGCAGCACTGCTTCCCCACATTTTAGCAGTTTGTTGGGAATGTTATCCGGGCCAGGGCATTTGACGTTTTTAAGATGTTTCATTTCTGATATGTCCTCCTCCAACGTGATTTGTTCTATACCCTTCGCTGCCTAGTTTATATTATTTAGTAGGATCTCCCATGCGCAGTTTACTGTATTTTGTTGGAGGAAATGTGTCTTTTCTATTTTTTGAGTGAGTCGTCGTATGTATAAATCTATAGTGTTCTCTGTTTTGAGTGACTCAATAACTTTGTTGTTGGGTTGTTCTGTTTCTTTCTGTAGACTTGTGGTCTTGTCATGGTAATTTTTCTCATTACAAGATTATGGTCTGATCTAATGTTTGCCGATGTTAGTGATCTAACTTCCTGTATTTGCACTGGTTTAATAGCTTTGTTTGTTATTATGTAATCTATTGTAGACGTTAAACCTCGGTTTCCCTAAAACGTGATTTTGTGTTGGGGTTTGTGTTTGAAATATGTATTGTTGATCCTTAATTCATAGTGGGCACAAAATTCCACAAGCCTTTCTCCTCTTTTTCTCCTCAACATACTTGTAGCAGAATATTGTCAACACCTTTGTCAAAGTCCAACTGCGGAACCAGAAACATCAATTTGTCATCGACCGCAACAACAAATTTTTACTAAGTATTTATACTTACATCTTAAAAAATCCAAATAATACATGAACCAAAACTAAAAATCATTTACGTAGGTTTGCCGAATAGATGCAGCAACAAAAAAACATATGTTTGCAAAAGATTCTCTTTTTTAGTTATAAACTGCCTTATTTGGAAATTAAAAAACCCAAGAAAGACTTTTGAGAAACAAATGTATCCTCAAAAATTGACCCGTATTTTTTGTAAATCAATGCAGAAAATGTTGTTACAATCAATTCAGTTTGCTATCGAAGCATAATTACAGAATGTTTATGAGGCCAGCTGTAAAATATTGATATCAAAAATTTTTGGTTTCATCAAGACGGAGCCACCTGTCACACAGCAGCAGAAACCATAATGTTATAACGCAGAAAAAGAAGATCGTGCAATATCACTTCTTTAGTTTTTTTTTGGGTTACTTGAAGAGTTTACAGAAGTTTACAGAAACAAACCAAACACAATTGCAGAGCTGAAACAAAAACCTCGACGCAAAGTCATTGGCATTGTGCCTGCGTTATGCCGCAATGTTATAAAAAAATTAGTCAAGCGGATTAAATCATGTCTTAGAAGCCATTTGAACAATGTTATTTTTTATTGTAATGAATCGTCCTAAACTTAAATACTTACAAAATACTCATATTGTAATGTTTCTATGTTTTCTTTAATACATTCATGTGGAAGCGCAAACTGTATCACCTTACTTGATAGTGATTATAATTTGAAGTAACCCAATCGAAGTATTGCTCATCACTTGCTCCTCCTTTAATGAGAGATTTCTACCACTTGCAGAGAAAAAAATCTTCCTATTATTAAATAACAAACATTTGAGTGAGCACTTGATTTCAAACTACTTGCCGGTAATCATAATCTGGAATGCTTCAATTGCCTCTACCCAAGCTGGTCAATAAAAAATTGTAGATCACCTTATTTTTGTTAGACAAAGAAACATCTAACGCGTGCAACGAGAAAAAATTTCCAATTTCTTGCTAACAAACACTCGGACAAGTGTGCTGGAACTTCAGAGCGTGATTACAAACGAGTAGTTCCCACTTGCTACTACCCAAGTGTCAAGTCATCAAGAGATTGAATATAATTTTTAATGATGCCAGTGTGTGCAATGCGTTTACAGAGACAACATCAACTCCACCTTCACACAATTCAATAAAATGAAACAGATGATTAACACAAATATAAATATTAAAAATTTGAAATTTGGTTTATCTGTGTTGTACAAACGGATTCAAATGTTTCAGTGTCTACTTTATCTGGTCTGCAAATTACTTATCAATAATAAAACGTTAAAAAAAGTGATAATTTTATCGGTGCCTAATGTAAGTGCATTTACACAAAAACTTTTTTTGATGCTGCTTGTATGTGCGCCAAAAACTCAAACTTTAAGACACGTTTTCTGATGATTTTGAAGCGCTCTAAAGCCGCAGAAATCAAGTTAGTGTTTTCAACGCGCATGCTAAAAGTAAGAAAAAAACTTCCGCGTGAATAAAGCTAATTACTAATCACTGATATGTATAGGTTGTGATAAATAATCTGTTTATTTTGTTATTGTTTGGATTGTATATTTCACTATTACAACATTTGAAAAAAAAAATGAAAAACAATAATGTACAGAAAACTTAATTTTTGTCCATATTTAGTTGCCTATATTTTAAACATTTTAGCTCACTCTGTATTACTGCTATTATCGATTTATCTTTTAACACCATTATATGAACGTTATGCAACCCAATTAACAATGAGCAACTTTTGTTTGTATATTTTGTTATATACTTATGTATTTATTTAGCTATTTGTTTATTTTTAATTTATTATTACAAATAAAAAAAAAGTTCAGCTTAAAGCTACCATACATTTTCATTAATATATACATTTGTATTTAAATTTGCAGTAATCCTAAAAGAGCGTGGCGCATGGAATATGTGAACTTATAATACAATTTTTTAAACTAATTTATTGTTCTAGTTTATTGATTATCTTAATTAAAAAATTTGAATCATTATTAATTATTATGAAATCAATGTTATAATTAAATATAGTATCAAGTAGATAAAACTTTGGAATTTACATGATAATTCGCATTAAATGTAATACATTTATCACCAGATGTTGATAAATGTAATTAATTAGCAATTCATGAGTTAGTTAATCGTTTATATACATTTAATTAGCATGTTATCTCATTTTATGTTAGCAACAACAAATAAAGATTGTTGTATGTAGATAGATTTCTAATATTAATATTTTTTTAAATCTGCTTTAGCAAGAACATGAACAGTGTAGGTAGGTTTTTTAGAATGTAAAAGTATCGCACTAATATAATAAAATATTATATTACAAGTGAGATAAATAAGCAATTATTCATGAGAGATGAGATAGCAATTTTATCAAGAAAAGAAATCACCGTGAGTATGGAAAACCACCTGAACTTCGCCTCTAGCTATATATTTTTCTGTATAAACGTATATTCCTGTTAATAAAGTCGTTTATTATTATATAATTGTCAAAACAGGTTTCAGCTACAGCAAGCACAGTTTACGGTACAATAGGCAACTTAATATACACAAAAAAACTGTTTGCTCTGTTGCACTTATGCTTTCGCCCGTTTTACCATCCTTTTCTCGCGCTTACATTTCACATATTCTATAGACGTTTGTTATTGTTTAGATGGTTAATTATTTTAAAAATCAGTATTTAACTCAATAAATATGAATTAGATCATGTTAATAAAAAAGGATCAAGCGCCAAACTAATATAAGTTAGGTTAGATTAGTTTAAAGAAAGGTATTTCTTATATATCAAAATTGTAATGTTATTAATTTAAATAAATGTGTTACGCCTATAGCAAACATGTAATGAGGTGATGAAGCATCTAGGAATTTTGATATTTAACAATAGTCTACATTTGATTGCCTACATCGTAAAACTAAGTTTGTCTTTTTTGCATTGCAAGAAATAATATACTTTTTGTACATATTATTGTAATGTCCTATTTATAATCTGTTTTTGCTAAGTAAACATATGATTAGGAAACATGTGCCATAATACAATTCATTACGTACGCGAAATAGACCTATTTCGTAAACAAATGACAGATAAAGTATACTTCTGACAAATAATATAGTTTTTTAAACAAATAAAAATTCTTACCTAATGAAAATTGGTAACAAACCTGGCAATACTGGCAAGATATGGAACACTTCATAACATTAGTCATTATTACAGTTCAATAAGTGTTTGCGCACGTCACTTTTTTGCATATAAATAGTGTAAAGGAAACAAAGTGTAATAGTGTAAAGGAAACAAAGTGTTTGCGCATGTGTAATATAACGTTACGTTAAAACTGACAAGTAATCAAACATAACCTAAATAAACATATCATAGGAGCAATCAAATTACTTGCATATTAATATCTTATTTTAAAAATGAATTTATTAAAAAGTCTTTTAATGTTTGGCAAAACAATATCAATAATTGCAATTTATACATACAAACACAAATATCTTACGATTGCGGTTTATGGCTATATTTATTATGTCTAATACACATCAAGTAGGCGATACATTTAGCACCGCTATTCATAAGTAGCGTAATTAACGATAACGTTATATTTATACTGTATAATTATAAGTATGAATGTCATCAGTCAATTACTGGACTTCATATCAGATGTAAAAACAGCGCCATCTACACATATTTTGCATTAAACGTCCCAAAATGTAGCAATTTAAAATAAAGAACATTTATACAGAAATTTTGATTATTCATAAAACCTAGCAAAGTTTTTTAATTTAATTTTAAAAATAGTTCTTTATTTAAAAAAAAAAATAACTAAAGGATGTACTTTCAAAAGGTACAATCTCCACTTTTTGATATTAGTGAGTTAGTAATGCCATCTTGTAGCAAATTACGCACTCTACAACATTATACAATTTTTTTTATACAATACATTAAAATTAAATTTGTTTATTAATTTTTTTAATTTAATTTTTACTTAAGAAAAGATTTTGGCAACATTCAGCTTAAAAAGACAGTATGTAACCTGTAATTGATTTATTTTGATACCTTATTAATCAAATTAATTTAAATTTATAACAATGTTAAAAGCACAAAAATTAGTTTTAAGAATTACTTTAGTTGTGTCAGTTTTTTGATGTTTCTGAAAAATGTATTATGGTGGAGATTGTACCTTTTGAAACTACACTCCTTAAATATAAAAACAGTATCGTAACGTATGCAACTCTCCTTGCAGTAGGTTTAGTTGCCTACGTATGCATGCTATGATGACATCACTTGTTGATCAACCACTGGTCAGCTTTTCAGTTTCTCCCACGCTTTGCTTGTGTTTATGCTTGGTAAAGTGAGGGGGGAGACTTAATTAATTGTTAAATGACTGTTAAATGTGGGTAGGGCACCTGACTCAACCGAATATAACCTGCGCGTATACAACAGTACCTAATTTTTATAAAATTATGTGTAAATAACAACAAATATTGATTAATTGAAGAATAAGTGTAGTGAAGATGCATAGCATAAGCCAAACAATGGAGCGTGTGATATTCATATGCATTTGTTTATTTACATTGGGCGTGTACTCCCAGTATGAATGGCAGGCCAGAGATTCTTTTGATGAAATTCGACATAAAATGGATAAAGTAACTATAGATAATTGTCCTGTGCAACATACAGGTGATTTATATTTACCAGAAGATGTTGTCTCGCATCATCCGGATATTAAAGATGTAAATATCAACCCAGTATTCCCTAACAGAACAGCTCTGCTACATCTACACAACTTGGCTTTAAGTAGATCCTTCTTTTGGAGCTACATTTTGCAAAGTAGATTTATCCGACCTGCTATTAATGATACATATGATCCTGGCATGATGTATTACTTCCTATCAACAGTAGCCGATGTATCAGCAAACCCGTATATAAACGCTTCTGCTATTTACTTTGCTCCCAACATGTCGTATTCCTCATCATATTTAGGTTTCTTCAATAAAACCTTCCCTAGATTTGCTCCAAGAACGTTTAGAGCTGATGATTTTAATGATCCCATACATTTAGAACGTATTTCAACATTGAATACATTTACAATGCAAGATTTAGGTGCAATTAAGCCAGATACAAGTAGCGATTATACATCCGATTATTATAAAATTAATGAATGGTATAAGCATTGGTTGCCTGATCATGTTGTTGGTAGACATGATACTAAGACTACTTATCAGGTGGAAATTCGATATGCAAATAATACAAATGAGACATTTTCATTTCACGGACCGCCTGCTGCTGATGAAAATCCAGGACCGGTTAAGTGGACTAGACCTTATTTTGATTGTGGGAGGTCGAATAGGTGGTTGGTTGCTGCTGTTGTGCCTATTGCTGATATTTTTCCAAGACATACTGGTTTCAGACATATTGAATATCCAACGTAAGTATTTATTTTATGATAAATATTTAACTTTTGTATTGTACTATGTAATTATTTTTTATAGTTGTAGGGATTAACTGTTGTTGATCTTGACTTATAATAATTGTTATTTAACTACCTGAATTAGGCTAATCTTTTAATCTTCTTATTTTAGGTACACTGCTGTGTCTGTAATTGAAATGGATTTTGAGAGAATAGACATAAATCAATGTCCACCAGGTTTGGGTAACAATGGACCTAATAGGTTTGCTGATACAGCACGATGTAAAAAGGAAACTACAGAGGTAATTATCATTATTAGAAAGAATTGTGATTGTTTATTGGTATGAAAACTGGTTTAGATAGAAGGATGAGTCATGTTAATTATATCTATAAGCAGTGGTGGAGCTATAGGGGGGCAATCAAACCATTTACTGAAGTTGGCAATATTATTATTCTTGTTTACTAATTTATTGTTTTCACAAAAAATAAGTCAAATTTTGACAAAATTTAGTTGAGTGCAACTTTTGCTCACTCTTGAGCATGAAAAAAATCATCGACTATGTTGCATTGTTTATCATTTTTAAGTATGTTAGCACTCTTACTTTTTTAATTCATTTTTAAATTAATCTTATAATAATATTCAAAGTTATTTGTTTTCAAACAAAGTTTTGATTTGTAGATTGATAATTTTTGAATTGTTATTCTTGCTTAAAATTAGTGCTCAAATCTATTGGTGATTTACAACGAATTTGTCATGTGTCCAGTGGCGTACCTAGAACTTTTGCCGTTCAGGGCGGTCTCCAATTTGCCGTTCTTCCTAAGTCAATCAAATGGCGGGTTTTATAAATAATTAATTGTAATTGAACCAAACTATAGGTGGGGAACTTTTTTACCATTGGATAGCATATTTAAATTATGCAGTAATAAAGGAGGTCGCATAAAAATGATGATTATGAAATAAAATAAAATTTTAATTTTATTGTAATCTTTTCATCTAGAAACCGAATATAAATGTTCCATTAGATTAAACAAAACAAACTTTAATCAACATAATCTGAGAAATGTACACGAATTGTGTCATTCTACTGATTTGTAGTAGTAGAACGAACGATAGCGTTCGAAAGAATCGCGTGCAATTTTGTTTGTGCGCAAATATGGCTGATTCGTGTGGGAAACTTGTTCGTACGAGTTTTTGGGTGATTTTGTTATGGGATCTATGCAGAAGCGTGGATTTCTGTCCTTTTTTTTTACTATCGCCACGAAGGTACAATAACTACTGGTGCTCCGCTCAATAATACCGGTAGGCCAACTTTGCAACCCGACCACTGACCAGGAGGAGATCAAAAGAAACTGGGACTTTGGCGAGTGATGCCGTTGACATGGGTTGAACCAAGCATCCAGACTGCACACTCAAATCATTGAGTTAACACGTTGCCACCAATGGGTAAAGGTTTTAAACTTCACCAGAAGAGCACATCTTAGCGTTGAACCAAGAACCCAGTTGGCATACTCAACGCCAGGCCACTCAGTACTTTTAGGTTTAGAAAACTATGTGTGCTCTGCACACTGCTACTCCGCGTTGCTTAGACCGCACTACCCAAGAAGGTTCGATGAGGATCTACTCAGTTTAAGAGGAGAAACCCACAAGGATCTTGAGGATTATTTCCAAACGCAGAAAATTCTTCCGGAACCGGTCTAAAACCAGGCTATTCCAAAGATATGCCTTAACCTGATGGCAAAAGCTCACCAAGCACAAAATTCAGTTAAAGAGTCTTTAAACCGACAAGCGGCTTTGTATCATCACTTCTGTCTGGACTACAATCGAAACGATAATTAACAACACATTAGCCACGCTTGTATTCAGCAATCCATCGACACAAGGAATATTGAAATACTAAAAAAAAAATAGTGGAAATGGCTATCAGATACAACGCCAAAAAATGGCTTGCGCTTTCACCCAAAATAACAACCGCTGCAAACCGTCGACAAACTGCAACGAGTCTGTTCAAAATCAACCAACCAATCAAAAAGAGACTCACCACCGACGCTTTCTCATAGGCGTCATTAAGGTAAGGGGTAGCCGAAAATGCAAACCTCTTGTCACGCATATCCGTTCAGATTAGCGGCCTAAAACATGAGGCTCTGAACAATGGTAGTTCAAAATAATAAAAGACCGACGGCAAGTAATACAGTTTCTTATTGCTCTAGATCTAGGCAAGAACGTGATTCTAGGACACTTCTGGCTGGCAAACAATAATGTCAGCCTAGACTATGCCAAAGAATGCTATAACTTTAGCAGTCACCCAAGGTATCACCGTATATTGGCAGGAAACCAGAGACTCTGGCTTAAATCTAATGATGCTTAATTGGGACTACCACCTAACCAACAACAATTTGAGGATGTTGTTATAGTTTTCTGTCGATCTTTAGCAAGACCGGAGACTCGTTACTACCAGCACACACAAAATGAACTCTGCTCTATTCCGGGCCGCCCGTTATGCGTACAACGCACACAACAATGTCTATACCAGAAAATAGAAAAACTTTTGGTATCAGGAATTATTGAGCGCAGCTCCAGAGCAAATGCTCGCCGTTGTTATAAAAAAAGACGAATTGCTCAGGTTTTGTATAGATTACAGACCACTACAGACAACTAAATAAAACCACCAAGGAAGAGGTGACTCCACTGCTAAATATCCAAGAGATACTTAACACTTCACAAAAATGAACTTCACCACGGATTCCCTGCACACAAAAACCACAAAAATGCCCCAACTACCTTTTAAAAAATGATGTCCTAGTGGTGGGGTTATTTGCCTAAGCAAATGCGTTCTGGTGTACTCGGACAATATTATAGTCTAGTCCAGGGGTCGGCAACAACATCAAGATCATCTACAACTGGTCTTGGAACAACTTCGAGAAGATGAGCTGCGCTCCAACCTAGCTTAGTGTAAATTTGTAAGGATAGAAGTAGAGTATCTGAGTCACTGCATAGGAATAAACCTTTAAAACAGCACCTGAAATTGATAATTGCAAAAATTACTGGACCGCTAGTAGCAACGCAAGAGCCAAAACAAAACTTTCGTTAGACAGCCGACTAACTCTGTCTTTGAACAACGCTTGCAACATTGATGACAGGCATAGGGACAGGAGCACCTTTTTTAAGCCACTTCCCCGCATTTTATGAACTAAGTATTCCGCCGCTCACCCGAGTGTTGATTATTAAGGAATAGGTTTAGTCTGCTTTGTTAGTTATTTTCTTATTTTTGTGAGCTGCAGGAATGACGCAAGATAGAGTAACATCTAATTTATTGATGACAAACACTTAGGTGGATGGGCAGGAACACTTTTTTAAACCACTCGCTTGCATTTATTGAACTAAGTGGCCCCGCTTACCCACCCGCTTATTGGTTATCAAGAAATTGATTTAATCTGCTTCTATTTTTAACTTATTGACATTTGTCAGTCATTATCTTATATTTATAAGCTGCAGGAACGCTGTAGGAAAGAGCAACATAAAATTTCCTAAAGACAAAGTTTAGGTATTCTTTTTCTGGTCCGGAGCAGATTATTAATCTCTCCAGTGGTTTGGAATGCACTCAAAAGTTTACCCGTAATGTAAGTTGCCATCATTACATACAGAGAAAAGGCTAATGCGCCAACAGTGTCGTGAAAAGTGGCCGGTCATTTAAACTTTGCAGAGTAAAATTAATATATTTATTTGTTTTAATTTATTGAAGTTCTAATTTTAATACGTAAGCTGTGGTCGTGAGCGAATTATAAGTTTTGTGCAACCAAAACCGTCAGAATTTTATACGCAAATTTGTATACGCAACTCATTTGTGTGAATAGCGGCCGCTCATTTGCATAGGTTACCGGTGTCCAGTGGCGTGGACAGTGGGGGCAAAAATCTAATTTGTTATGAAAAAGGGTTGCGCAAAATAAATAGTTCATTCAAGATTATCATGAAATATTGCATGAAATTCTTTTAAAATTTCGCAGAAAAATTAAAATTTACATAAAAAACTATTTACTTCATAAAATTCTTTATCAAAATTTGCATAAGTTTGGTGGTGTCTTCTCAAACAAAGTAGATACGCTAGACACAAAGCGTTTTTGTAGACAATACTTGCAACTGTTATACAAAAACTTTATAACTGTCAAGATATATGAAGAAATTATTTCCAAAACTGTTTTTGGAATTTTAATAGATTATCTGTCAAAATATATAATATATATTTAACTTTTGTTCTAACTTTCTTACTTGAAGAAATTAGATATAAAATCAAGTTTGTTAAGATAAGTAAATACTGCATAGTTTTTATATTTCAAACTTTATTGTAACTTTCTTAACATTTAAGTTTAAGTCAGTTGGCCGGTGCGCGTTCGAGTGTAGGAGCTTGAAGAGTTCTTATTGTTAAATATTCTCTTACCGGTTTTTGTGGTTGGCTCTGGCGAGTTTTTACCGTGGATCATTCTGGGGATAAAGACTCTTCTGTTATGTTCAGATTTGTTAAGACCTATTATGAGTATAAAGTCTATGTATTCGGCTGATAAGCTGACTCAGCTTGAACAACCTTTGGTATTCTGCTTGGCCGAGTTTGGACGAAGAACTATCTTTCCGGGGAGTAACGAGTTGGCTGATAAAGCCCGTCAGGCGGTTGATGCGGATCTTTTGGTCGATCTTTCCGATTATCTTATCAGGATACGTTATTTTAAAGGTCATTGAGAACAAACTGAATGAAATTAAGCTTTTCGTGAGAGCATGGAAAGTGCCGGTAGATTTCAGCAGAAGAGAGGTTTCCGTATCCCGCTTGCGCATAGGACATATCAACTTGAGTTTGTATTTTCTGACCGGCGTTGAACATTTTGGAGGATTGCAGAGCCCACTTTCCCTCCTTATTCTTCTCAGACAGCGAGAGAGAAAACAAATAAAAAAAAGCTGAATAATCTTTTTCTTCGATTACAATCTTACTGAGTTAGGCCTTTGAATTAATGCAATGGTGTCCCAAAAAAACAACCCAAAACGAAGCTACTGGTTAACTGTCACGAACGTCACTGACCTTGTCGCTTTAGCTTGATGTGGAGGTTCAGAAAGCTGCTGTACTGTTAAGATTAGAAGTGACCAACGATTTAGTATTTAGAGTTGAGATTTTTGACATAGTAGAAAATGAGTGCGTACAGTAAGGTAAGAGCGTTGATCGGAAAGCTCTTTCTGAGAGTAAGTTCTTGCTCCTGATTGGTTCCGCTTTGAAACATTCCGGAAATAAACAATAAAATGTCACCTCTCTGTTGTCAATTTGCAAAGCGGAACCAATCAGGAGTAAGCTCTCACGCTCAGAAAGAGCGTTCCGATCAGCGCTCTTAGCTTACTGTACGCACCCAATTCTACCCGCCCACAATTCCTCACTCAAGCGTTAGTGAGTGATCAAGTAATTTATTGATAAGTAATTCTCTCAACAACTGACATTCATTCTCTTGCATATGATAGCTGCAGGAATATAAGAGGTGGAGGGAACATTGGATCTATTGATGACTAACACTTAGGCGGTTTGGTGGGTCATAGTAGAAAAAGCTACCGCCCACAAGTTCAAACTTGCTTTTCACCCACTAAAGCGTTAGTTATCAACGGATTGATTGTTAAACAGATTTCTAATGTTAGGTGACAACTGACATTCATTCTCTTGTATACGATAGGTGCAGATATGGGAGAAACATTGGATTTTATGATAACGGGCGAGCGGGTGGGTCATAGTAGAAGAATCTACCCGATTACAATTTAAACTTGGTTCCCGCCCGCAAACCTAAGCCTTAGTGATCAAGGGATTCCTTGTTAAACAATTTTTTGTGTAACAATGGACTTCTTTATGACTAATACTTTGGCGGGAGGGTAGGGAACAGTAGAAGAAGCTATGCTATAAGTTAGAGGTGGTTTAATTATCAGCTAATTTACTTCTAGCTTTGATCTGATCAGCTAAAATATTCACTAATGGGGTCTACGGTTATCGGCCAAGTGATCATAGACGCGATCGTAAATATCTTCTACGTTTTAACTAATATTTCTAATATATTGATTGTGCAATGGGCTCCAGCTATGTATATCCGAAATAAATTTGGCAACATAGATATTGTAACATTGAGTGCGTTCAGGAAGGCGGGAGCAAACCGCTACATTTGTAAATCGGTAGCGGTGAGGTGACATTTTATTGTTTATTTCCGGTAGCAATAGATGTGGTGGTCCCCTCTCGCCCTCCAGGACGTTTCTATTACGTCACTTCTACATTTGGATCGGTTTCCGCCCATTAGTAATGGAATAATAATAATAATAATAATAATAATAATACATTTATTGTCAAAGAAATACATATACATTAATAAAATTAATATGAATTATATTAACAAAATCAATTGCATCTATGACAACTAGGTTCAGGATTAGATTAGCCCTAAAACGGGTTATCTATTCTTCCTCCTGTACGAATAGTGGAACGCTCCTGATTGGTTCTCCGCTACCGATCAAAATCAAAAGCGGAACCAATTAGGAGCGGGCGCTACCAATATAACGGTTTTTGCTCCTGCTTCTCTGTGCACTCATTGGGTGCGTTTTTAAATGACGCGAACAGCGGTTCGAGCACTCGAACAATAAAATGGGCGTATTTAAATACAACCCGAACAAGTGTTCGAACAACATTTGCACGCACCTAGTCAAGAGGTGGTGCATGACGGGCATGTACAGTGTTGCCACATAGCAAAAATAAAATAATATATTTATCATGGTTATATCAGAACATGGGTACGGTGTTTTATATACATTATAAAAATATAAGGTATACAAGAAATATGCGCTCATACAAAATATGTGTGAATCTAGAATAATAAGATTTTAAATATTTTACTTGATGCAGATTTGAATTGTATTAATTTACAACACTGGGCATGTAAGCAAAACAAACAACATAACCTTAGAAAACATGTTTTATCGTTTGAGTGCTATATGCTGTTTTTAAATTACCCTGCACGAACAAACAAAAAAGTTGTTTGTGCAAAAATTGTTCGAACAGCAAGAGCACTTTAAAAACGCACCCATTGTATAAGCATATTGAGTGTTATATTATACAGAGTGAATCAAAAGAAAATGCACTGAGCTATTTGGGGTCTGCGTCATTTGCAAATAATAAAAAAAACATTGATTAACGCCTTCATTTAATTCATTTTCAGTGTGAACCTATACATGGTTGGGGTTTACGAAGAGGCGGTTATCAATGTCGATGTAAACCAGGATGGCGACTACCATTTTTTGAACGGAGACCGTTCTTAGGAGAAGTAGTGGAAAGATCCACAGCTGAACAATACTACAACGGCTTTGATTGTGCAAAAATAGGATGTAAACAAAACAACAAATCAACAAAATTTAAATTATTAATAAATTAATTAATGTTTTAGGGGTTCAAAAAATGCCAGTCCAATGGGAAAAAGCTAAACCACTAGTGAGAGAACATTATCTGGATAAGTATTACGAATATAAAAATTACACAACAGGTCCTGAAGCTTTGAATACAAAAAAGATAAATATTCACAAAGCCCTTGATTTTATTTTGGGTGTTAACAAGCATAATTGTAAAAATTACAAACCTGCACAATTGAAAATGCACGGAGACATCAATTTTGGAGCTGAAGAATACTTCGAAAATGAAGCTAAAATGGCTGTTAGATTAGCTAATTTTATCAGCGCATTCTTACAGGTAAGCAATATGATGATGATAATACTGCATTTCAGAGTTTTTGAGTATTAAGACTTGTATGATTTTGGCTCTAGTTATTCATTCAAAAAATTTGTATTTGTTTTCCCGCGCTCTTTCTTTCAGTAAGAACTTGAGAATATTGAATTTTTGACAAATTGTCAACATCTGTAAAATACATAAGAATGACATTGCTGCACATAAAATAGAGTTGAATAAACTATACAAACATTAACGTTTATGTGCTAGTGGCGTGTATTTATTTCTCGCGCTCTATCTTGGAATTGAATAAAGTATAGCTTTTTGGAGTTGAATAGACTATAGTAACAAAATTACAGGTATCTGATCCAAAAGAAGTATATGCCGGTAAACGTCAATCCGACAAACCATTAACTGAAGATCAAATGATGGGAGAAACATTAGCTCTAGTTCTTGGTGACAGTAGAATCTGGTCTGCAGGAACATACTGGGAACGTAACAAATTCACCAACCGCACATTATTTGCACCTTACGCATACAAAACCGAATTGAATACACGTAAATTCAAACTTGAAGATTTAGCTAGACTGACAAAACCTGAAGAAATCTATACAAGCAAGGATTGGTATAAATTCTTAAAACAACGTTGGTCTACAAATTTCGATAGTTTAGAAAAGTATTATATGAAAATTAAAATTCGTTTTAATGAAACTGGAGAGACGATGAGTAAATTTGAGCATTATCCTAATTACTATAGAGCGGCTAAATTGAGTCATGGGCATTGGACTTCACCATATTATGATTGCCATGGAAAGGTTCCAATGTGGAAGATTAAATATGCAGTTCCATTCTTTGGGTGGGATAGTCTTAAAGCTAAATTGGAATTCAAGTAAGTGATGGAAATGTTTTTGGGAATTAAATAACTGAATTGTTTGTTTTAGGGGTGTTGTTGCAGTAACGATGGATTTGCTCAAATTGGATATTAATCAGTGTCCTGATAAATATTACGTGCCAAATGCATGGAAGGGAACCCATAAATGTGATGAGAAAACATCTTATGTAAGTATTATTGTAGTAATTGTTTATTATTATGTATAATAATAAAAAGTAACGTAAATAAAGTGGGTAAGGTGCATGATACTATTGCTATAAAGATATAATCGCTTGGTCAATACGTTTTGCTGCGTATTGCGCATGCGTGAATCAATACGCTGTCACTGTTCTCGGTTTGAAGACGATGCGGGGAGAGGAAATGTTCAGGAGATGATGCAGTGGTTACACCAGCTAGGCCGATAGGAGCTCCAGAGCATTTTCTCGGTTTTTCTGTATTATTTTGTTTTGCTCGGTATATATGGTGCACCTGGTCTTGGGGGACTCTGGAGAGGTTTTCCAGGTGTGGAGTGGTCTTGGGGCAAGGGGTTTAACCAGTTCTCAGCAGGGGTTGTCATGGTGAATCCGTTTTCTAGGAGCTTGCAAGAGTCGTCACCGTATTTTCTTTTTTCTAAAAGAGGCATTGGCGGTGGACTTCTGGGACCCGGTGTTGTTGTTGCTTAAGCGGATGGTCTGCTTTGATTGACGACTATGGTGAAAAATTGCGTTCTTTTATGGGCAGCCCGGATGAGCTTCCGCCTCGCTGATTGGTTATTTCCGATGTTCAATGAGAACACTCCGTGATAACATCAACGCGGGAGTTCATTATGTGGCCGGCTTTTGACGCAATAAAGATTTAAAATATCTTCTCAACTAACTGGTCGAATCCGAGAGCTCAAGCAGAAGACATGGGAAGAATAATCACTTGGTCACAGATATAGATTGGGAATTTGGTCTAGTGCCACCAGGTGAACCTAATCACACACTAACTGTAGCTTCCACACGAACATCCCAGCCTGGTGCCGTCGACCATCAAGTAGCGTTCTTTACCGAGCACCTTCAAGTAGCTTCCACACGAACACCAGCCTAGTGCCGTCGACCATCCCATTCTCAAAACAAACCGGAAGGTCTTCTCCTCCGAGCACCTTCAACCTTTGGGAATACAATCCGTTCTTCAAGTACATACACATTCGCGCTCTTGATATCTATGGGAGTCCAGCTGCTAACAAATGGCGCCTGACGTGGGATAAAAAAATGTATGTATGTGTGAGTATGGTGCCTTCACGACCCCGGAAACAACCCGAGAGGAGGAAAAAGAAGAAAACCTGGTGACAGAGACGTTCTAAAGAAGAACAATGAGCGGTACGACCTGGACACGCATTCAGCAGCTAATTAGTATCTAGCTGTAACACGATTGGAGTAACCATCTCTGCGTATGATAAACCAACAAGTCGTCTGGGAGACCACAACAATACGATCTTCAAGCAGGACCCCAGAAAAGATAAGAGGAAAACTTGGCGACAGAGACGCTCTAAAGAAGAACAATGAGCGGTACGGTACCTGGATAATACTTACCACCTACCCGGCAGCTAATGTTATCTAGCTGCAACGCGATTGGAGTAACCATTTTTGAGGAAGACAAACCTAAAAGTCCACAACAATAAGGTCCTCATGCAAGTCGATCCACACAACTTAGTCACTGACGAAGTAAATAGTCAGAGCTACACAGAGCCTACTAATGTCTGCGAATATGAGAATCTGCGGACATCTACTGAGAGACACTCTACAATTGGTGAACGAGCACGTTAAGAAGGGAACTGATTAACATCTCTGGTGGGTCTCGTACAACATAGAACTACGCGTAGTTAAACAAGACCTTGTGCACTAGAGGTTGAAAACAGCTCAAGTCCTCATAACCTAAAGATCAGTTTTGAAGAAGTCTGGGTCGCGAGTGTTTCAAACAATTCGAACCAGCGACAACCTAACTTATAGTAAGATTCCAGTTATGCAATATGAACTACTTTTGTTCCGAACAATTAGTGAATAAACAATCAACGGCACCTGAATGCTATCTTCATACAAGACGAATTCGGAGAAGAGGTTGGGGGAATTGTTACCGCACGTGAACAGAGTCATACTCCACCAAACAGAACACGCCACAATCACTCAGACTTATGTCATTGGCAAAAGTTTAGAGACAGAGGTGGGTAGTACCTGCTCAACCGTCGATTCAAGCTTCGATATTTAGTAACAAAAAATTATTATATACAAGTCTACTGTCTCCTTAACGTTGTGGGATGGTTAAAACCAAATACTGTGGCTCATCACTGAATCACATTATTACGTTAGGAAGACGGTATTGCACAGAGACTTGGATGTTTGTACAATAGAACAGTTTGATCAAGAGCAAGCTAGGAAATTGTACGAAAAATCTGAGTATCGAGAAAAAGTTAATCTAAGGATTGGGTCAATACGTCCCGGACAATCCTTGGTTCCGATTTGTTCGACCTAAACGTTTGTTGTCTCACGGGTGATTTGCGTTTTGGCGTATCACAAAAGACCAATAAGAGACCGAGGGGCAACACAAAATGCTGAGCTTTTGAATGCTTATTGCAAAACTAAAAATCACTGTGCGACAGAAGTCAAAGCCTAGGCTACTTCTTTGTTTCCTCCGCTTTGCGGGGGTAGCGACTTTGTGAGTCGAGTCCGAGAGCCATTCTGCTTGAGATGAAATCATCTGGCCACAGATATAGACAGGAAATTCCGTCTAGTGCCACCGAGCGACCCTGGTGACACCACATGACTAAATACATATACTAACAAGGCCTCCACCGCCGAGCAGCTTTGACCTTTTGGGAAAAAACCATTCCTCAGGGACACATCCACCCGCACCCTTAACATTTGCGGAAACCCTGCCAATAATCTACATTTTATGAGATTGCGTCGTCCATGTCTATGCAGTCATCATGTGCGAGAAAGACATAGTCTAAGTATCATAGGAAGAATGTTTTAGAAATTATTTTGGTAATAAGTAACCTAACCTAACCTAACCTAACCTAAATTACCGGTTGTGATGACATTAATAAGAGTGTTTTATTTTAGTGTGTACCAATATTGGGTAGAGGTTTCGAATCAGGAGGTTACAAATGTGAATGTAAACAGGGGTACGAATATCCATTCGAAGATTTAATCACATATTACGACGGCCAATTAGTGGAAGCCGAATTCAGCAACATGGTCGACAACAACGAGACTCGTTTCAACATGTTCAAATGTCGCCTAGCAGGTGCTTCATCAATACAACTTAGCGTGACAATCATGATAGCGTCGTTATTCATTCTGTTTATATTTTATAGGAAATAATGAATAACGAAACGAACAAATTTAGTGATTAGAGACAAACGCCTTAAATATATAGTTCAACTGTTACGTATACAGGGCCCTACAATAAATGAGGAGGTAGGTAAGTGTTATTACAGTTTATGTTAAATAACATATTGCATGAAGTGGACGACGATTGGGAATCATTTTGGTAAGCTATTTTATAATATTTTTTTCCATTAGGATTTACTG
Source organism: Tachinus rufipes (assembly GCA_963932245.1). Classification (NCBI taxonomy): domain Eukaryota; kingdom Metazoa; phylum Arthropoda; class Insecta; order Coleoptera; family Staphylinidae; genus Tachinus; species Tachinus rufipes. Next base: position 11,482,762 of record OZ010746.1, on the reverse strand, counting down.
TATGGCCCTGTTTATTTTAAAGATATATATTGTAAAGAACTATATTTATTGTAACTAAATTTGACCATGTGCATGTTCATATTGTTATTAATTCCGTCCATTTTATAAGACTTAAAATGAGGTCTGTTTATACAATTAAGATTTTTATATCATGCAAGTGTAAATGTGCCTTTATACTAGATTTATGAAATATTATTAGAAATGTTGGATTAGGTACTTTAAAACTGTCTTTAAAATTACTCATTGAAAACTATAAATGGCAGTTAAGTGTTGAGAACAATTTAATTTAATATTTCCAATGAACTTTCAAATCATTCAAGTTGAGATTTGATTCATTATTAACTTTGTATAAATGGATTCTTAAAGAATAATTAATTACTTATAAATGTGCCTGATAATGTTTATTAAGTACAATATTCCGTCGAAATAATGTTTTTCAAGATCAATTTATATTGCATCTGATGGAATAAATGAAGTTAAAACCTGACTTGCACCATCATCATGGGCCCTTATGTCTTTTGAATTATTTGTTTGCCCCCTTTGAGAATTTTTTTGCGTACGTCTATGTTGATTCAAGTCTACTGTAACCACAGCTTTAGAAAACAGTTCTACAATCCTGAATTTGCACTGGAAAGTTGAAACATTTTGTGTAGGGGATTAATTAATATTTTATTTATTCCATCTGATGCTTTATTATTGATGCTTAGTATAATATGTTGTAAATATTTAGTATTATTAATTTTTATGTTGCAACTTATGTTTTCCAAATGTACTATAGGCCGTGATGCAATTCATTTTTATGTATTTTATTATAAACTTTTTATTAATCATTATGGCAATTGCCAGTAGCACCACTTTTAGGTCAAACCTATAATTACGACGAATAGCCCACTTGAACATAACCTCAATATTAATTTTTTAATTGAATATCATTTATTGTTTAGAGCCTTCCAAGTATCTTGCGAGTTTCATTTAACTTTGATGACCATGAGATATTTGGATAGTTTCAGAAAAGGTAGAGATAGTAATTTCAATCTTTGTAGATTGAGATAGATGCTTTAATTTACTATCTTTACTTTGAAAAATGCGTTTTCAATTTGTTCACCATTTATATCATATACTGTTCTTCCATTTTAATAAATCGACATGTTTATTATATACGAATCAAATTTGTTTTAAGGCTTTTAAGTAAATATAGGTTATGTAATGTTCGATTAACATTTATAGTGTTGCAATTGAAACAATATTAAATTTCGAAGATAATTATTGTTTGATATAATTAATTAATTAGTTCTCATGACAGTTTTGTGACATTTATAAATGTGAATCGATCTAAATTAAATTGTATTATAATTAATGTTAAACACGAATCTCTTTAAACTGATGTCGGTGATTACACCACATTATTATTGTTATATCCGTCCAATTTTTTTTTATTACTTAAAAAGTTATTTACTTTAGTTTTTTTTATACAAATTGATTATAAATTTTTTAATAAGAAAATCAAGCTTACCATATTTATTTAACCCCAAATGTCATTTTTGATTATTAATATTATGCATTTTAATCTACAAGCAATATTTAGTATTAAAAAGGATTCACTTACAGTAAACAACCATATCTTGAATTCTTAATTGTTCGAATCTATTTCCAGTTTTTAGAATTTTAGTGTTCTCTTCTAACACTCTGCAAAGCAATTTTATTAATTTGTTTGTGTGCTTTTGTTTATCATTGCCAGAACAACTTGGATTTAATTAAATTATTGACATTTCTTGTCATAATAAAATTACCTTTACATATTACTTAGTTGCCTCTGAACGTATAGTAATACTTGTACTAATATGAATACTAAAAGTAGATACAATACGGTGTACCCTATGAAGATTTTTTTTAATAGACCCATTGTTTCACAAACATGTTTCTTAAATATTTGTTATGATTGGGAACAGGTGTGTATTGTTTTTTTTTACTGAAAATTTGAATTGTTGTATTGTGAAAAGTCATTATGTTTCATATTTAAAATAGTATTAATAATTGTATGTATAAGTACAAATTTAGATTTAAGATTTTTTGTGTGATAATTAGGTAAGTGGTTTTTATATTCTTGTTCACACAAAGCCAATAATTTAGTCAAGTTGTCAGTTCTATTGATTGCACTAGCGCTATTTGACTACGTTACTTGCTACATGGGTAAATTGCTATTCATTATAGTGATAAAATTGATGACTACTTGTAATAGTTGGAGAAGCTTGTTATTATGAATTTAATTGCACTCTCAAAAGATATACAGAGAATGTTGGGTTGAATTAGAAGTGGTAGAACCTAACCTAACTTTTATTTTTTTATGGCATTGCCAGTTTTATCAAATAATGTACGATAGCATTAAACAAGACAAATTTTTTTGTGTTTTTAATTTTTTATTGATTAAATTTTGTATCTTTGTGCTTTCTAACCTAGCCCAACCTAACCTAATCTTTATTTTTTTATGACATGGCCAGCTTCATCAACTAATGTGGGATAGCATTAAAGACAGCAAAAGTTCTAAAAAAATTTTGTGTTTTAGTTTCTTATCAATTAAATTTTGTATTTTTTGTGCTTTCAGCATTGGCAGAACTAACAATTAATATGCGACATAGATTTTTGTCAAAGTTTCTTGTTTCTAGTCAACACCTGCATTGCATAAATGCTTACTTCTCGATTATGCCTCGTAGCTCACTAGATGCGAGCGGGATATTATAAAATATTTTAATTCTTATGGCGAGTTGTACAGTGAGTGTTGCTTCATAAGAGGCTTTGGTGAGCTTTGCTTTAATGGATATATTACTTCACAAGTGTAAGTTCATTTTTGGGTTCTAAATCTTATCTCTTCCTCTTTTTCTTTATTTGCCATTATTTTCCTCATGCCTTCATCAATGGCCTTTCAGTTGCTTGCACTTTCCACTATAAGTGGCGTCAGATTGACGATTATCTCCTTCCCGACTTTATTTTGCGCCTCTATGTTGATGTCCTTCTAGTATGCTCTGGGTTATCTGTTTCACTACAGTAAGCGCAGCCGTCTTGTACTGCAAGACACATTTTCTTTAGGTATGATCCAAAACATCCATTTCCTGTAAGGATCTGTGAAAAATGCTAGTTACCCACAGTGTCACCAAGAGTATAAGTGTGTGGCCATTTGGCGACATCTCCCTTAATCTATCATTCTTCATCCTATTTTTTATGAACTTTATTGGCTTTTCTCTGTTCCTTCAATTGTATCCCTATGTTGTCGGCTCGCTCTTGGATGAGGAGGGGGATTGTCCTATTCTGATTGCCATGTCTTCTGGTTCTCTATAGAATTACCCCATATTTTTTTGTTACAGCTTTCTTTCAATATAGTACAACAGTATTGAGTCGACTCATTAATTTACGCTTCTCCGCTCTCGGGCCTCCTACGTTTGGCATAATTTGTTCCAGAGCCGTTACTAGTTTCTCTACTTTTTGTTTGACCTCTGTTGGGGTTCTATCCTTATTTGATTGTAGTATCTCCTAGATTGATCTCGACTATGATGTTCATCCTTCTTTGTCTTTTATGTTATCAGCTGTAATCTCATCTTGATCCACTTCTTAGGGCCGTGATATCCACCTCCTAATAAAGTACCTAATAAACTATTAGCTACATAACCTAACTTTTAATTTAATTAAATTTCATTTATTTTCTTAACACTTCTGAGCAGGTAGTACATTACATGCTAAATGTTTTTATTTGTTATAAATGTATATGTTAAGCATATATTTAATTGGCTGTCCATAGGTTTTAATAAAATAAATTAAATAAAAAGTTAGGTTATTCTGTCAATAGTTTATTAGGTACTTTATTAGGAGGTGGATATCACGGCCCTAAATCATATAAGATTGTCCGCATAGGCTAATGTGGTACTTCCGTGTGGATTCTGTGCCCTTAGCAGACCGTGAAAGTAAATGGCTAAACACATCGAAAGTCATATCCAGAGTTTCTTCGGAGTTGCAGTATATAGTTCTATTCTGTAGATAGTGGCATATTATCTTCCTTTCTCTCTAGTTCTCCTATTAGCTTCTTTCTATGGCACCAAGTTGAAAGCGTTCATTATATCACAGGTGATCAGCACGACGTAGTTTTGTGTATGGTGCGCAGTTACTTCACCTGCGGCTTTCTTGACATGCCTAAGGCATCAAGTGTAGCATGACCTCTGAACCAGTGTTGACTCTAGCTCAGGCATCTATTTCTATTAAATTTCTTTATGTCTCTTCTGGAGAATGTGCTTGTAGAGCTTTCCTTATGAGTTCAGTCAGCAAATGGGTCCATGTATTGTCTTTGTCTGTTTTGGTAGGTTTCTCGATTAGTACTAGTTTTGCCTTTTTTCAGTCCGTAGGGCAGATGCATTACTTGATAAGTTTGTTGTACACCTTCACACAGGTTGCGGTCTATGTGTTGCTATCGCTCTGATTGTTTTCGGCAGGATTATGTCTGCGCCGCAAACTTTCTTCCTTTTATTCGTTTGTTTTTTCTTTTTTTTTTTTTTTTTTTCCGTCCTTCAAATATTTGGATAAGTTTGGTTAGGGAATTAATCAGCAATAGGACTGTTTATTATTTTAAAACTTTATTTCCATTAACTAATAAAATGAACGTTTCGGGCTTGTACTTAGCCCTTCCTCAGCACTATAAGAATTTAATATACATTAAAAAATTTGGTAATAACAAACAACGACAAAATGAACAAAGGATGAATAAATAATTAAATACAATATACTATCTTAATTAAAATAATGTTACAATTTAAAATGGCATTAATAAAATATATATATATATATAAAAGAATGTATAAAATGTTACACGTGGTATTATTCCACAACGAAAAAAGGCAACGACAAGCAAAAACAACACTCCTATTTATTTTAAACACAGTTGACTTTACATTTTAACTGTGTTTAAAATAAATAGGAGTGTTGTTTTTGCTTGTCGTTGCCTTTTTTCGTTGTGGAATAATACCACGTGTAACATTTTATACATTCTTTTATATATATATATATTTTATTAATGCCATTTTAAATTGTAACATTATTTTAATTAAGATAGTATATTGTATTTAATTATTTATTCATCCTTTGTTCATTTTGTCGTTGTTTGTTATTACCAAATTTTTTAATGTATATTAAATTCTTATAGTGCTGAGGAAGGGCTAAGTACAAGCCCGAAACGTTCATTTTATTAGTTAATGGAAATAAAGTTTTAAAATAATAAACAGTCCTATTGCTGATTTCTTCCTTTTAATTTTGCTACCTGCTATCTATTTTTCTTCTTCTGTACAATCCGGTATCATAGACACGTATTCTTAAGCTCTTTCTATGTTGTTTAGCATTGGTTCGAAAATAGTTTTCTTGCTGCGGCGATTTCTTTATCCCCCTCAGTGTTGGCGGGAATATTTGGATTACTTTATAGTGACAATTTTGTACCCATTGCTCCATATGTTTGAGTTTAGTTTTTTGCATAGTTTCTTCCATGCCATCTTTTTGGAGTTCATGATTATCTTTTTTAGTGTTTTTTCTCTTTTGTATGTGTCTATTTGCTTTTATTGACATTTATTCTTGATCAAATAGTTTACCCTTTCTCCTTTATTGTTTAGTGTCCTTTTGCTGCTTTTAATTATAGTTTCTTTCAGATTGTCAGCCGTGTGAATAATTTCTCTTGTGTTTTGCTCCAAGTTTGCTAGGAATTTCTTCTCTTGGCCACTGCGGAAGAACCAGCCTTTGTTTTCTGTTTCTCTTGCTTGTTCTTGTATGTTTATGTGGTCACTCAGATTTTTTTCCTCGTCCACGTGCCAATTTAAAATTTTTGTTATTGCAGATCTGCATATGCCTGACTTGGCATTGAAGTCTCCGCCAATAATCTTTTTTTTCTTGTGTTTTTCCACGGCCGACACACTCACTACTGGCCGAGCAGACGTGAAGGTCTACATTCGCTGCTGCATGGCATGCTTTTGCACAAAGATGAGACCATAAAAACTGATTGCCCTTTTTCAGTTGCACCCTTAGGGAAAACCCTGGGGACGAATGGGAATAGACTTTATTGGATCACAACTTATCACTCTCAGGCAAACTTAGTGGAACGGCGCCATGCAGAACTTAAGTAGTCTATCCGCACACTCGAAAGAAGTGGGACAAACTCCTACCAATTGTCTTGTACATTACAACAACCGAAGGACTCCGAGCGAACTTCTCTTTGGTCACAACTTGACGGAACCTGGAAGCTGTGATGCCCCAACCAAAGAATTACCCGACTTGGACTAGCGACTGCAATAGGCTCAACAACGGCAGGCCTCCTACCACGAGAAGTGATATCCGAGACAAGCCAACGTCCGAACTTATGCTATTTTTTCACCAAGTTAAAATAAACATTTAGTCAGTCCAAAATATTGATGATGCAAGCAGCTTACCAGAAGTTTTTCTGACCTAATTCCGCTGAAGCCCAGATACTATTGTGCAGCACCGAACTATGTTCATAACACAGAACGATAGCAGAACCTCAACAACGACTGGCTGGGAGATTATTGAACAGGACACTCACACCGATGAACGTCTCGCATTGAGGGAGCGATTTATTATTCCAACATAACGTCATCTTAACGCCGATTTACAACGCATTTTCTGGTTGCATCTGGGATACCACCATCAACCAAAGCGGGGCTTTCCCGGTTTTACAACACGTTTCGGCACCGATAAACACACCATCACAGATGCCACAAGGTTTTTCCATACCTAGACGACATCTCTAAGGAGTCGCCCACGAACCGGTGGACACATTCAACAAAACACCAAAAATCTAAGAAGTCTGCTCATTTTTGGTGTATCAACCGCACCAACTCCGGGATTTTTTTATCAGACATACTTTAGGTTTTGAGGACAGAAACACAAGAGTTTCTTTTTTGGGCCATAGCTACTTGTTGTTCAGGCGCTTTGCTCATTTTCATAAAGTCAATCGCTATCATTTCCTGTCCCTATGGTTGCGGGTGTTCAATTTTTGCTTTTGTACAGGTCAGACATCTTTTAATGAAAAAATGGAAATCATTTCTTACATTGGGTGAATGATACGTTTGTAGGTTTTTTTAAAAGTACTTAGTGAGGTGTTGGCCTCAACAAGTGGCCCTTGAGAATAACTAACGCACCTTTCCGTTTTCTTCTCTGCGTAAGTTCTGCTGTTAATTTGTCCTAGTCATTGTCTCTAATGAGGTACTAGTTTGAGGTGGGCTGGATTTGGCGTCGCGGAATTTACGCAGTTTGCTGCGGCAACGCATGCTGTCCCCGGCCTATTTTTCCTTATACTCTATTTTTGCCCTACTTCCCACACTGGCATTCTCCTCTCTTTTTTCCCATTCTTGTGTTATTCAGATTAGATATTTGCATTGTTCTTAGGTATCTTTTTGGTTTTTCTATATCTTCATTAACTTCTTCCTCGTCGTATCCTCTTTCTTTCATAAATATTTTGTGCAGCTCCATTAAGTGCACCTCTTTTGGTAGTCCCACATTTGCTAGTTTAACTTCTAGTGAGATTCTTGAATCTCCATTTGGGATTAGTTCTTTGTGTCTTCTGGTTGCCAGATATACTCTGACCATTTCGAAAGTTTCATTTTCTGTCAACCTCGAGATGGCGTATCTTCCGTTTGGAAATTGTTTAGTCAATTCTGTCAACTTATTTTTCTTGAGCAGTTCTCTCCTTTTCCTCCTTATTTCTGCAATTTTTGTTTGTACTAATGCTTTAGTATATGTTCTTCTCTTGTCACTCTGTTCATCTTCCATTCCTTGGCAGGCATTGTTGTTTTGACCTTCTTAGTTTCTTTCTTCTTTATTATATTTTTCCATATTCTTTTGCTTCTCGCTCCTCCTTCCTTTATCTTCTGTGGCTTTTAATTTGTGTTTTCTTCTATTTTGGTTTAACTAATTTTCAAAGCTTCAATCTATCTTTTATCTTTTTCTTCAGTACTGTCGTTGCATAGTTTTTTAGTGCTTTCCATTTGTTTTTGTCACTCAGGCATATTTTAATGATTGTAGATTTGTCTACTTTGTTTTCTAATACCTTTTCTAGCGTTTTCGTATTTTTCTCCCACGCTTCGCATTCTACTAGCGTATGCTCTGCGTCGTCATGCGTGCCTTCTTGACAAAATATACATTTTTCTTCTTTCTTTATCTTATTTATTTTTTGTAAGTACTTTCCAAAGGTTCCATGTCCGGTAAGTAGTTGTGTTGTATAGTAACACGTTTCCGGTTTTTCACTACCCATTCTTTTATTTCTGGTATTAGCTCCCTTGTTCATTCTCTTTTTTCCTTCTTTTCACTGTCTTTGCCATCTTTCCATCATATTCTCTCTTGCTTGTCTTTTTGCTTCTTGCTTACTAGTTCTTTCATTTATCATTTTCTTTATACTTAGGGCCGCTTTTACAATCGTCGGTTAAACAAGGAGTAGCGCTATCTAAGGAGTATATAAAAATACGCTTTTACAATCCCTTATAACTTATCTCTAGTGTAGTAACTAAGTAACGCGCACAACAAATTAGCGTATGAACAACGTATACGTCAATTTATAAGTCAGTTCCAGAAACAGCCATCTTTGTAATAAATAATTTTTTAGAAAATGCAAAAACGCGTTACATCTAAAGTAGGATTTGTTGCTAAAATTTTTGCACAGAAGAAAATTGATAATTGTCGCATTATTTCCTTCATTGACCTAATCATTGGGATCTTCAAGGGGTTTGTCTTTATTTTTAGTTTTAATTTGGGATTCATTGAGTAGAGATTCTACTTGAGTTTGCGGGTGATTGAAATTTTACAATGGCTCCGATCACTTTAGGAGTCCTGGCAATTTTATAAAATTTTAATTGTATGTTTTAAGGAAAATAAACCAGAGATAACTTATCCGGTGCTTGGAGCAGTAGTTATCTTTAGTGTAGTAACCAAGTAACGCGCACAACAAATTTGTGTATAAATAATTTATACGTCAGTTTATAAGTCATCATTGACGTTTTAATAGGTTATCTAGATTGCAACAAAGGCAAAACTAATGCTACACCAGGTTTAAACTGTAGATAAATTTATTCTTGGTTTAAGTTATCTGACAATTGTAAAAGCGGCCCTTAATCGTTCTTTCACCATCAAATTTGCGGGTAGTGTCGCCGCAATTACTTCTAGAGTCTCCTGCGACACAATCCTGTAGCATACAATAGTTTACTTCTAGCCGCAGTTGCTATTATCCTTTTTGCCCCTTCTCCTGGTTCTCCCTAGTTTGGCATAAGCCTACTAAACATTCCTTCCATTTTTGTTTGTTCCTCTTACCGCTTCTTAATCTGTTCATTTCATCCCTTTGTTCAAGTGTTACTCCAAGGTTTTTTTTTCCATTTTCCCTGTTTGTCCTCTTTGTTGATAGCCATGCTGCCTCGGTTTGGAGCCAGATCTAACCTTTATTTCTTATCTATCTCTTGATCATCTCTATTGCCAACTCTAACTTTTTATTCAGTACTTCTATGTCTAAATTCCTACCTACCAGAGCTACGTCATCAGCAAATGCCGTTATTGTCACTCCTTCCGGCAGCCGCATCCTGAGTAGCTGATTATAAACTAAATTCCATAATTTAGGACCTAGTGCAGAACCTTGCGGTACTTCTCTAGTCAGCCTAAATTTTCCATTTTTGGTCAGTAGATTTCTCTCCTGAAGGTACATATTATCTTTTTTTGCTGCTTCTATAATTGCTTCTCATGGAAAGCTGTTGAACGCATTTTGTATATCTAACGCCACTATGACACAGTGTTGTCTTTTTTTTGTATGGTCTACTGTTTGTTTTTTTTCCATAATTTTTTTTTATGGAGGTTATTATTGTTTTTTTTGCATAAGTTTCTTGTGCCAGTTGCAGTAGGTTGATGTTTCTTGTTGTCATTTATTCTCGGCACAGTTTTTTTGGTTTTTATACAGTACTTTCTCTTGCTTGCGGTATGTTCACTCCTTTAATACATTGGTTTGTAGTTTACCATTTCTCTTTTATTGTTTAGTGTCCTTTACCAGGTTTTAATTAGTTTCTTTAAGATTATCAGTGTGTTTCAGTTGTGTTTTGGTCTAAGTTTTCTTGGACACTGCGGAACAATCAGCCTTTTGGTTTCTCTTTTTATCTCTCGTTTTTTCCTTCTTTGACTTGAATTCTGTGTGTATGCATAATAATATGTGGTCACTCAGATTTTTTTCCTTGTCCATGTGCCAGTTTCTAGTTTTTGTTAGTCTTAGTCGAGCACAGATTGACGTCTATGCATAATTTCAACTTGTTTTTTTTTAAGTTGGTACTTTACCCTTATATAGTTTTGTTTGTTTATTTTGATAGCATGTGTTCTTTCCGGTGGTCCTTGGGTGAGCCTCATATGCCAGACTTGGCATTGAAGTCCCCGCCAATAATCTTGTTTTTTCTGTGTTTTTCCTGGTTTTTGCTTAATTCTGTCAGGCGTTTTTTTGAATTGTTCTTCATTCTTTTATTTGGGGAGAAGTAACAGTAGTACCTGCATTCCATGTCTCTACCCAGGTGAAACTTTTGCCACTTCTTGATTAATTTTGTATTGTTTGGGATGTATATTGCGCGTTTCCTGTTTGTTTATGATCCATCTCTTATTTGGTTTCGAGAATAAGCAAAGTCTGCTTTTGTTTTTTGGCAATTTTATCCTAGTAGGTCCATTGCTGCTCTGTTTAGTTTAACCTAGATTACCTTTATTGTCTGGCTCTGGCAGCCCTTTCTTTCTCTGTCTGTGCTTGCATTACTTTCCTGAATGCAGGGCGTTTTATGTTTTCCTGCTACCTTGCACAAGTTGCACTCCTGTTTGCTGGTGCATTCTTTCAATTTATACTCAGTACCTCCATAATTTCTGCAGGGTTTGCCATCTATTTTGTTATTCTCTTTGTGCCCTAATCCGCTAATTTTACCGTGTTTACCTTCACACTGAGGTTGTCTTTCAGAAGTACCACGTTGATGACTTTCTTAGTTTGTCTTCTTTGAGGTCTTCTACGTCTAGAAGCTTTATTGTCTTTTTTCTTTCATTGAGGGTTGTTTGGCTATCAAGTTGATTTTTTCATCTAGTGTTCTCTTAAACTTCTTTCTAGCTTTTTCCTTCTTGGTTTGACCACTAGTTTAATGTTGCCATCCTCTGTTTTATTTATTACTGCGATGATGATTTTTCCTGTGTCTATCTCGTTTTTAATGCATTTTATTACTTTTGCATAGCGTATTTGGTTTAATTAGGATTATGTTTATTTATCTGTTTCTTTGCTTTTTATGCATATTATATTTTTTATCTGCACTGGTTTTATTTTGCAGCAGTGTTTTTTTTTATTCTTCCTCTGTCTCTTTATTATTATTCTTGCTTCCTTTTTGCGTCTTTTTGTGATGTAACAGGGTCATTAATTTGCTTCTAGGGAACCTTGGATTCAGGTATTTCTTTTTTGATCACGCATCCTGTTGATGGTTTATAGTGGTAGAGCTCCACTTGCGAAAGGTCAAAAAAAGTTTGGTACCAGGTCTTTGATACCTAATAGCAATGGTAACCAAAAATTGGATTAAGAGTAGACCAAAAAGTTGTTAAACGGCGGATGTCAGGTTTAAAGGGTAAAATGACGAGGGAAATGGTAGGTTTCTGTCTACGGAGTGCCACTGTGCTATGGTGTTTTGCGATGTAAATTTTCTTGTACGCCACTTGGGGACGCGTTTGGATGATGTTTCACCCTCCACAGTTTATGCAGCGCGTGTGAATTATTTTCTTTCTTATTGTTGAGAGAGCTTATCTGAATGCAGCAGATTGCACACGTTTTGTAGTTGTTGCAGATTTTAGTCTGGGTCATCGCTTGGTTACCCGTGGCGTTTTCTCGTAGGTCTCCTATTTTGTATGATTTATGTCTAAGGATTCAATCGTTTTCTGTGGAGCTTTTAAGATCTACATTTAAGTGGTCACTGCGTCGTAGGCAGTTTCTTTGTTTTAATTTTGCTTTTTTGATCTTCTACATTGCATCCGAGTTTATTTCATCATGAGCATTTTGCTTTCTTTATTTTCCGTATATTTCTGATCACACTACTGGTGGAGCTCTGTTTTAGATTTGATAGACTCGATCTTGTTCTATACGTTTTCTCCGCCTTTGTAAAAAATAGAGTAATCTTTCTCATATTTTTTTTGTCTTCAGTCATGGTAGGTAGCTCTGGATATTGATTTTTGTATCTCTTGAATGCTGCGTTTTATGTATTTGACTTTGGTGACTGTGTCGTCAGTGGTGTGCGGGTTACCTACTTAAATTATGGAGTTTTGAACGATTTTTTGTTTTAGGATTTGCGTTTTATTATTTGCCAACACCTCACGAGAACATCTGCCTCAACGGTACTCCGCTTTATGGATGGGTTTAGCTAAGTACCTAGGAATTGAATTAGATAATTTAAGTTTCAGAATACTTCTAAATCTAAGAGCAAAATTCTGTCTCCAATGCTTTGCAAGAACAGCGCTATGTGTAACAAGTTGCAGTTTTTCAAAACAATCGTACGCCCAATACTGACATACACCTGCTCAACTTGGGGTATCGCAGCATCTTTTTATTTTAATAGAAAAAAATCATTTTATGTTATGAGTCTGAGAAAAAAAATTAAAACATCTTACTATAGTCGTAACACCCAACTAAGAACAGTCTCGACCACAGATCATACAATAGAAGATAAGTCAATTCCCTATAAATATTTCGCCACGAGTTTTAGCGCCTCTTCGGTCCTGGGAAGAAACATTAAGTTTGTAAAACGGACGCCTAGCGGCGCTGAGTTACGTTGCTTGCCATTTTCCCTCTTTATTTTCGGGCTGGGAACTAACAACGGCAGAGTTAAAAATGGCAAATCCTCACAGAATTTGCAAATAAATAAAAATTCTATTAAAATAAATAATAATTCTTTAAAATAAACAAAATATAAATTCTGTAAAAATAAATAATAATACATATTATAGTCCTATAACTGCTATCAGTTATAGAACTGTAATATATATTATTACAAAATGACACTTTTAATTTATATTTGCAAATACCTGGTGGTGACATTGCCTTTGAGGCAATCCCTAAAACTAAACTATAAAACTAATAACAATAATAACTAAAAACCTATTGTATGATCTGTGCTAAAAACTATGGAAACATCGAAGAAAACGCGAATAGGTTATGCCCGTTACGCCGGCATTCATGGCATGATGCGCATGAAATTGTGCGTCTAAATAAACAGCTGTTCGACCTTGACGGAAATAAAATAAAACCATTATTCGAGCCACTGCTTGGATCCTGGGTCAGTGCAGTTCGTGAATTATACGTGTGGCCATATCCGCTATACCTATTGATACCCCCAGGTCTCGACCTTATGTGATCTCTTCATATTGGACATAGCAAAAAACTTTTTGATAAAATTGTTAATGACTTAAATCCTGAAATACTTTATTTTGTCTCGCCAAACAAGACGAACAGATTCCTAAACACAAACGACCAATTAACATGTTTGCTGTAGAATGATAATTGTGGCTCATCTCACAAATTATCACCTACAAAGCTGGCGCAGGATGCGCACTTCTAATGGCTTTTAGAAAACGTCATCTATAAGGCACAGTCATATAGGAAGGTAGTGAAATGTGTGAAATTTTCTGAAGTTTACACAGGAATTAGTCGGTAGCCATATTTTTAAAGAGTGAATCCGACTCATTCAGTCTTTGAAGATTATTCTTTTAGCTACCAAAAAAAGCCCACTGCTCAGTCTACTGTTAACCACGAATGCACTCACTAGTGTTCAATAAATTAGCAAAAAATCTGTAACGATGTTAGTGCTGGCAATACATTTTGGTTTTTTTTTTTACTTGAGTTTATGATTTCACTTTTTGGAGTAGCGATTTTTTTGGTTCAGTACAGACCTGTCGAATTTGGTGAGAGCTATTTACAAAGAATCATAAATTGCATTGAATCAGATTAATTTGAATTAAAAAACTTGGTACACCTAGGACTAGTTTGGAATACTTTAGGTGAAATTAGGGAAAAGCTCCGGTATACCTTGGAACAATACTAATACATTGGAAAAGTTACAAAGCTAATAGCTTGGAGTTTGATCTTAGTAATATGACTTAAATAATAACTTGTTAGTTACCTTATATGCCGTTGGTCGGTTCAACTTCCTTCAAATCAGTCGTGAGACTTCTGGGGCGATGTGAAATAGTTGTAAAATGCACAATAAAGAAGAGATACACTTGGAAACAGTTTAGAACAGTTGAGGTGCAACTAAAAATTTTAAAAGCTACTTTATTTGAAATAGTGGCGTAGCAACCTGTAACCTACCTCTTTTATAAACTTGAATTATTGATTAGGTAATTCGAAATGATTTGCAATCTTTTCTATGAAAGAAATCTTTTTGCGCTATTTGTAATCATTTTTTTCTTGAGTGGAATGGAAGTAAAAAATCTTTCATTAGGACCTCTACGAGTATTTTCCACAAAATGTCTTTTGCAGTCGTTCTTTTCAACAGTGCAAACTCTTTCAAATGGATATTTTTCCCAAATTTTGTGTGAGGGTCAGTTTTATCTTCTATTGTACTGATTGACTTTGGCCTATACATAAAAGCTTCCAAAATGTAGAAGAGCCTACCAACACCTTAATATTGCCTGGCTGTTAAAAAAAGGATCTGACAGTGTAATGTTATTAGCTATCTTGAAACTTTTACGATTAACTCGAAAGATTGGAGTGTTGCCTGTGATCTCATCAGGCAAGATAAGTTTATTTTGTAAGAATAGTAGCGAGCTTGTAGTTTTTGTCACATTCAAAGCTTATACTAGAAAAAGTTATTTTAACTTTATGAGTTTGAAGGTTCAATCTTTTGCACAGATCGGTGTGTGTGTTTACCACAATCAGAAACTATAGTAGCAGATGCTGTTGGCAACAGGGAACAAAATACTTTTGTTTGAATAGGTGGATTTGAAGTTTCGTCATTAACCGTTTGGGTAACAGAATTTTGAGGTGTAGATGTTGACCCTTACTTAGACAATTGAGTCGGACACCGAGTTCTCTTGCCTTGATTTTTCTATTTATGACTGATAATTTGATTAATCCAACGTACCTGCAGAAATGTTGTGAGCCTTTACACAATATTCATTAATTGCGTTAATTTTTTGTAGTTTTATGAAATTCTCCAAATTTTAAAATAAAAATAAAATTAGTATTAAATAAATAGTTTTTGCACGTCTCTGTTATGCGAAAAAGCACTGCTAGTTGTATAATGTAAATTGCAATATAGAGTTATTTGTATAACAAGCAGCAACGCAACGGAAAGAGTATTTGATTATTTTAACTTTTAATAACTAAGATTAATTATTTATATTAATTATGTAGGCATGCTAACCCAATATGGAATGTATTGTAGAAAAAGGAGAATGAAACTTACTTATTGTAGCACTGACTAAATTATTATTTAACAATGCAGCACTCAACAGTATATTATTATTTTGTTATTAATAGTAATATCCGGTTTGAAGGACCATGTGGAGGTTTGTCAACTTTTTTACATTCATCAATTATGCTAGACATTAGTCCGTTAAAATTTCTGAATTTGTACTAAGGTTGGATGTGATAAATAGGTCTTACACGTTTGAGTGCTTGTTGACTGCTACTTTTATTATTGCTGCAGGCAGCACGAATATTTAAAAACATTTTAAACAGGTACAAACAGTGGTAAATCATTTTAAACACTCGTTATCTAATATGCAATTTCCAATTCATAAACTTATGTTTTTCGTATTTAACCTAAAGAAAATGAATATTTTATTAATAAATAGTACTCCATAATATTTTATATAAAAATCAAGTTTAATAGTAAATTTTTATCATTACAGGGAATATAGAAATGGTTTTCACATATCATGTTACTTCATTATTATTATTTTTTTTTGTTAATGATGAGTCAAACATATTTCGGCAGCATTAATTCTTATTAATCTTAAAATGATGACCCAATAAGAACGCAACAACGAGAACACCATCTGTCTATACAATTAATTTATACTATACGAGTATTAAGTAGAAAAAAAAATTAATATCAACAATTGGATATGCATGTTACAATACATTCATCAAATCAATAACAATATAAACTATTTAGAATTAGCAACTAAATTAACAAATTGATAATATAAGTTATAATATTTTTGATACAGTTCCTGATAGATTCAGTATTAAGTCTAATAATCATTTGTTGGATGTTGTAGATTGAGGCAGTAATAGTATATTATTTATATTAGTCAATAAACTATTACACGCAAGTAGAATAATATACGTTACCTATACCTATTTCATAATACCTCTCTCTCAACAATTAAAAAACAAGTGTTTTTGATTGATTTAAATTTTTAAACAATTAGATTGATCCAAAAGTATTTTAAATATGATAACTTACATTAATAATAATATTAAATTGATTAAAACAAATTGATAATAAATTCTAAATTTAATATTACACAAGCTTACAACTACCATCTCGTGGCCTATTGTGCATTAGTCAAGCAATTTTACAGTCGCTGGACATAATATATGCCACTTAAAGCAACTGATCAAAAACCATACACAGTATGCTACGAGAAGACACTGTAATAATACATTCAACAATTTTATTTAATAATATTAGTCTAATTAATAATAAATAATCAAGTTTGTAATAATTAATTTTGTCTCATTTAAAAAAAATCTTGATTAATCATCATTAATTGCGCAGACTATACAGGGTATTAATTAGCACAATATTAATTGTTTCTAAATGCAATTTTTAACATATATATTTTCGTTTTAAATATATATATTTCGCGTATTGTTTTAGATATTGGTCTTTATGAATAACATCATCTTCTTTTTTTTTTCTTTAAATATATATAAATTATAAACTTTTTTTAAATGTTTCTCTTTTATATAACGGTTTTTATATAAATAGTTTTTATTTACATACATATTATTTCATTATTTGTTTATTTATTTATTTATTTTCTAAATATATTTTTTTATATATAATATATTCTTTTTTATATTTAAATACATCTAAATGTGAGCAACAGTAAATACTTATTTAGTAAAGGTTTCCTTATACTATAAGTATTTTTTTTTCAATAAAATTAACATTCATGTTTATTTCATGGATAATTATTAGGTTTTTTTTGTTCAGTGCTAGTGCAACATTTATTATAAATGGACAATTAAAATTATATGAAATAGTTTGTTTTAAAACAGCATGAGTTTTAAAGTTTTTGAGAATATAAAATGTTAATAGATAAAATTGGGTTTGATACTAATTAACTTAAAAAAATGGAATGCTATGAATACAGCGCCTAATATTGCCGAAAGATTATGATGTGTTGTTAGCTTTGAGTGTAGTGAAGGTCGTGCGTGTATGTACTGTATAAAGAAAAGACAAATTTTGTTCCTGGATGTCAAATTATGTGTTTTGGCAATACATACTTTTTTTTATAAACTCGAAATGATAGCATTTTAACAACATGGATAGGAGTTAAAAATTATGAAACATTTTAGTCAATGTTCTCAAGTAAGTGCTGAAGAAAATGGTAGCCATTTGAAAAATTTGAATGTTAGTTTACTTCTTCTTCTCGGCCTTTATTTGTCTATTTCTGTAGGTTTTCTTCATATTTTTCCAGTCATTTGTACTTTGGGCTATCTGATACCAATTTTTTTCTTGCTACTTTCTTAATATCATCTAACCATCTATTCTGTGGACTCTCGATTGTTGCTCTTGGTCTCCAAATTATTATTATTATTTGTTTGTGTCATCGTTGGCCACGTGTTTTGCCCAGTTCCACTTGAGTTCCGCTAATTGTTAAATTTCCTTTTGATTTCTTTGTTGCGGATTTTGGCTCTTAAGCCTATGCCAAGTTTAGCACTTTCCATAGCTTGTTGAATTGTTTGAACTTGTTTCTGATTGAGTGAATGGGTATATTTAAGGCCACCAGACTAAAATCTTTTTTTCTTCTTCTTCTTCTTATCCTTTAGTTACTTCATTGTTGGATATAAGTTTTGATTTCTTTCCATGTTTGTCTGCCCTTTGCAGTCTTTATCCACTTTTTTCCCGCTATGATTAATTGATGTTTTAGTACTTCTGTGCCTAGAGTCGTTGCTACTTTTGACTAGAGAGTTGCTTCAGGTTGTAGACGACCGTCTGTAAGTCAATATGGATTTAGGTTGTATATTTTTGTAGGCTTTCAATCTTTTTTTTTTTCTAGACGTTTTCAATTCATTGAATCTGGCCTCTTTCAACTTTGTTTATTTTACGTGACTTGAAGCCAGTTTAGTCGAGCACTTAAAGTTATTAGTTCATCTCATGCTTATGAGATGACCGCTTGGTCGTTCCAATCTTCTTTTTTTGCCGAATGGCTTCTATTGTATCACTTTACTACTCCATTTATTATATCCTCTGGGACAACACATGACTAGCTCATTCCCACTTTAAAGCGCAATGGTACAGTGCACGACTGCTAAGCATGCAGTCTGGGTTCGATTCCCGGCAGCGCCAATATGTAATTTGTAAAATATATTTTGACTAAGTTGTCTCCTTTGCAAGGCAATGGCAAACCAGCGAAGTATTTGCCTATTAAACCCTTTTAATGATGTGATTTGGATTTCACCATAAACTGTAGGTCCCTCATGTTTGTGTAGAACTATTATCGCACACCACAATCATACAAAAGAAGATTCGGATTACTGTATCCTGCATCTTTGTTTTTTGTCTTATCCATACATTTGTCTTGTGGTCTCTCAGTGATATTCTTAATATCTTTTTCTCTATTGCGGTATCGGAAGCCAGCCGTAGTTTGGTTTTGATGTTGCTTTGCGTTGTTGTTACTTTTGAATGAAAAGAAAGGTTGCTTCAGGTAGTAGGCGTTTGTCATCAGTGTCTCCGTAAGTCAATAAAAACCTGATCGTAGAGGGGTGGCTTAACTCCGTATGCTTCGCTACCTAAAGATATTTTGTTGTGATTGTTTTTTGGGTGTTGGGAGATTAGGAGTCTTTTGCAAGGTTACTCCATAAATGCAAGGGAGTAACTATATCTGGTACCAAATAATGATGGTGGATGAAATCTTTGTCACTCGCTGAAGGTCTGTCTTTGTAAACCTTTTAAGGATGATCCTCCAGGTAGCTGTAGTTTGCTGCTGCTTCTGTTTTCCAAACTCAATTGTGTGTGACTTTGACAGTATCAAAAGGTAACCGTAATTAGGTTTTGTCTTTGCTTAGACTCGTTACTGATTTTGACTAAAGAACAAAGTTGTTTTAGGTGGTAGACGACTGTCGTCGGTACCTTTGTAAGGCAATGCGGACTTAGGTTGCAAATTCTTCAAAGATCTGCATTGGTATACAGCTGGAAATATTGATGTAAGGATCAATTTTGGTGAAGAAATTATTGGCCGATGCCTTAACTTTGTTGGGGAGCAAATTAGAAAGGTAATGCAGAACGATGATTCTGTGAAATTCTACTGGTGGCCAAAGTGAATCTAATATGTGTTACTGCTTCTAAGACTTTTTTGTTGCTTTTAAGTCTTATACTTAAAACTCAAGGTTTAGGGTTTTGAGGCTACTTTGAAATTATTGTACTTCAATGGTACTACCTACAAAAGTTGATGGCAAAATTAGAGACGGATCTGGATACATAAAGTAGTTGCAGGTTGAGGCTTTGATTCTATTGAAACTTCCTTGCCTGGCAACTGGCTTCAACTGATTTTTGGCGTCGTTGAGTAAATTTATTTTATCATCTAATACCACAGTAGACCAGTTTGTTGTGAATCTATGATTTTTTGTAGAATTGAACTGGGTGTATGTTGATATCTTTATGTCTGTTGATTCAATGAACCAAATAACGATGTCAGCTCAGAAGTCCGTAACTAATGGATTTGGTCATCATGGTTATAAGGAAAGTCTTGGGAGTTTACGTAGCAATGATATTTTTGAGTAGCTTTTTTTGTAATTGAGATAAGAGTTGTTCTGCAGTTTTTGTTGTTTTTGGGTTTTGGTAGTTCTCGCTACTCGGTGGTTCAGATGTAGATGTTGCGTACAAAGTCAAAGGTTGATCCAGTTTATTGTGGTTTAGCGCAAGTGTAAACAATGAGGAAAGTCTTGGGAGTTTACGTAGCACTGATATCTTTGAGTAGCTTATTCTGCAGTTGAGATGAGAATTAGAAACCTGTTGGTCTTTTTGTAGATATATTGCAGATTTTGTTGTTTTTTAATTTTGTTGCGTACACAGTAAAAGGTTGAATCTGTCTATGGTGGTATTCCGCTTTTTGCGCTATTGTGAGTACTTTATTTGACACCAATGTGGTGACTGAAACTGCTCGGTGCGTTTGAGATCTTAACAATTTGCTCCTACTGTAAACGACATACAAGAAAAACTGTGCTTTTAGATGTTTTGTTAGTTTTTAGTCTCGACGCCGTGCTTGCTACAATACCTTCTGTTTATACTTAAAGATTTAGACGTATTTGACTGGGTTAAAAAAAAAATATACTTTGTACCGCTTGCCAAAATATTTCAAACCAGCTGACACAAAAGTGTGGAACTATGATTGTTGCCTATTCAGAGCTACATCATAACAATCTTGTGTCAGGTGTTCTTCCACTAATTGAACTAAAGATAATGTGGCAAAATTTGTTGTAAAACTCAGATGTTGTCAATAAATTTTATCAAAATTTGTTTTGTCAGGCCAAATTCAATTTAAGCAATCTAATTTTGTTGCACGGATGGCCAACACGGATTGTCCTTAGAGGGTAAAGCCGTGTGCGATGTACTAATGCTATTAATGTTAAAGAAGAATATAGTTTGTTCTAGATCCAGTTGCAGAGACGTAAACGTTGTATAAGACTGAGTCAAATTTAGAAAGGTAATTGGTAAAATAGATACCTTCTAGCGACTCTAATCAGCGGATTTTTGCAAATTCACCATTCACAATAAGACTTGTTAGCAATAGAGTCCATCCAAAATTAAAAGCAGAGGAAGATATAGAATCATAGCCGCCGTTAACATCGACATCTCCGTTACAACTTCAACAGATCTTTTGAACCGGTAAAATTTCTTCAAAATTGTTTTCTCTGTTAGCATCCGAGAGTGGATTACGTTCCCCAATTAATAAGATTTTAGATTGCATTGCATGTTAGTATTTGGTCACGGGCTACCTACTCCATTTATAAAGATTTTGAGTTGGCTTTGAAAAAAGTAGAGAAAGCTTTATGGGTCAAAACTTACAGAAAAAGATAAAGCCATTTCTCGGAGCTAACTCGTACACCCCTTTAGCCACATTCAAAACAAGAAGGTCATCACCGGTCTTAAGTCCACCGTCTAACAAGGCATATGCAATGTGTACCTGCTTTTTCACCGATCCACATCAAAAGATTTGGAAATGCAAACACTAATTTGAATATACAATTAGATTGTCGGCTGGAACAGTAGGACACATTCGAATATACTGGAACATGTCCTAGTCTACCAGGATTTATGGTAGTCCTACTTTAGTACTACATTGATTGATGTGAAACCAGCGTGATAAAGATATTCCCGGTTTGACCGGGTTTGGTAACTAGATTTTGGATTTGAAGTGGAGGGTGAAACCATTTTTAGGCCTCATTACGTCCTTTCTACTTCCTTCAGTGGTAATCCTTACTTCTATGTCTCAACACACAGTTAATCTCTGTGGTTGATGTTTGCTAGGCCGAAGGGTTTTTCCTTATACTTTCCATGTCAGATAGCGATTCCCTAATATGGACTTTTTTGGGTAAGTCTACACATTTTGAGAATTGATCTTTTGCGCTAATTCATCGAGCCTTAACGTTTGGAGTGCCCTTTCACCCAGCATAGCTCAATGTTATTTGCGCGAGCTGCCAATGTAAGGGGGTTTGGCATTTTAATATTAGCCTTGATGTGATTTTAGCTTTTTTATAGGCGGTGGAAATATAGTAACTTCACTATATTTCCACCGCCCCAGTCGTAGGTGTTCCTAGTGGTAAAGATATTGAGACGTCTAGATCTAGGGAGTAAATTTTTGTTCCAGAACCTCAAAGAGTTTTTGAGCCTTAGATGTAAATTTGAAGGAGTTTATCCTTATCCACTCTTGTGTACACTTAAAATACAAAGTAGGTTGGCTAAATATCTGATTTTGCTTCTAGTAAAGGGTTTTTTACAGTCTCGTCCAGTGAGCAACAGTTTTTGTCGGCCTTCCCTAAAGTGTGCCAAAGTTTGGTTTCATACAGGCGCAGTGCTGCTGATGCTGCTACTTCTTCAACATAGATGTCGACAATGTAATTCTTGATAACGGAATTTTGTTGATTTGTTGACCAATTGTTTGACTTTGAGTCCTCAGCAAAACTAGTTGAGTTGTAGAAAGCTGCTGGCTCAGTATTTTTTAGAGGATTAGTGTTCTTCCAAATTATTCAAAATCCAACTTCTGTTTCTGGTGCAGTTTTATGGAAATATTTTGTTGTTATTTTTTATAGTTATTCTCTAAAAGTAAGGTTGCTTTAGGCTACATGTTCTTAGCCGTAGCTGATGTTAGTGCTAAAATATTTTTTCAATTTTTGATATTCTACGCTAAGCGGCCGCTTTGGTTTATTTAGGCTTAGATTTATTTAATGACGGGTAATTTGGCATTTTCTTTGACTGCTCTACTTGCTCTATTAATGATTTTTAATCAATATCCTAAATAGAGTAGCAATTTCTGTTACAGAGTTTTTGTTTCAAAGAAACTTTAGAAAGATGGTTTAATATTTTGAACAAGATCTTTTGCATAAGCAAATTATTCTAACCAAAACAATTACCTAATTTATAATTTTGGCATTGTAAAGTACTTGTCATACTTTGGAACTATTATCATTACGAAAACTGGTGCGATTTTCTTTCTTACTTTGATATTCAATCAACTGATGATGATTTGCTCAAGTCTTGCTGCAATTAGTTCACCAACGTCTATTTTATCTCAAACGAAACTAAGGAAATCCTTAAAATTGATCATTTTTGTTCTAGTTTTTTAAGAAGATTTATTAATTGCGTTACTCATGCAATGAATTAAGCTCAATTTGAATTAATTTTAGAAAAGTCAATAAAGATGTGATTGGTTTTCCAACGCCACACACAACTTGCTTGGCCACATTACAGCAGCGCGGGGTAGCGTTCACAACTGCTCACCATGCATTCATACACTATAACCGACACATATTGCCTCACCTCAGTAGAGCGTCTGTTGTAAATTTTCACAAACAGTCAAGAACTCCAGCCACTCCGAGTAAATAAAGTATACATCAAATGAGCATAGGGTACTTGTGTAGTTAGCGTGTGAAGAAGAAAAGCCATTTTGGCTTGTGCAGCTAGTTTTAGTTGTGGGGACTAGCGGACATTTTATTAAGGCCATTAACCTTATTAGCATCTACGCAGCGCTGCGTCTTACCAAAAGAAATCTATTGTATGAGTCGAAAGAAAGAAGAGATAAGATAACAAAACTTGATTTGTGATATTAGTACGGTTAAAGTTTTGTGGATCAATTTGATTATGAAGATTTTTTATCAACGTGATTCTTTCAATAGCAGTCTTAGTTTTGCAGTTGCAGTGCATCTTTGCTTTTGCTTCTACATGTTTAGGTTGTTATCAATTTTGTGTCTTTATACTATTTGGTGATCTTCTTCTTCCTTGTTTGAGTTTATATGGTCTCCATTCAATAATCTTTTGGGTCCAACGGTTTATATCGCTTCTTGCAGGACACAGCAGATATAAACCATTGGAGCCAAAAGATGATCAAATAGAGACCATATAAACACAAACGAGGAAGACCACAAAATAGATAGTATACCAACCTAAAAGAAGCAGCGGGACTAGAATGAATGAGAGAAGCATAAGTTCAAAATCAAGAACTGTGAGCCCGCCCACCCACCTAATTGAATGTGAACAAGAAATTAGATCACAAACACTTGGGTGGGTGGGCGGGAACTCCAGGCAAAACTACTTTGGCGCATTCAATGAACTGTGTGCCCGCCCACCCACCCAATTGTCTGTGAGCAAGAAATTGGATCACAAACACTTGGGTGGGTGGATGGGCGGGAACTCCATGTTGAAACTACTGTAGCGTAATCAATAAACTTGCTTCCCCGACTACCCATCCGAGTGTTTGTAGTCTAGAAATTAGATCACAAACACTTGGGTAGTTGGGCGGGAACTCCAGTTAAAACTACTGTCGCGTATTCAATGAATTGTCTGCGAACAAGAAATTGGATCAGAAACACTTGGGTGGATAGGCGGGAACTCCTGTCAAAACTACTGTCGCGTAATAAATATACTACGTACACCGCCCACCCACCCAAGTGTTTATATTCTAGAAATTAGATCCCAAACACATGGGTAGGTGGGCGGGAACTACAGTCAAAACTACAGTAGCGTAATAAATGAACTGCGTGCCCCGCCCACCCACCCAAGTGTTCGTAGTCTAGAAATTAGATCACAAACACTTGGGTGAGTAGGCGGAAACTCCAGTCAAAACAACTGTTACGCATTTATAGAACTGTGTGTCCGCCCACCCACCCAATTGTCTGTGAACAAGAAATTGGATCACAAACACTTGGGTGGGTGGGCGGGAACTCCAGTTGAAACTACTGTCGCGTAATTAATGAACTGCGTGCACCGCCCACCCGCCCAATTGTCTGTGAACAAGAAATTGGATTACAAAAACTTGGGTGAGTGGCCAGTCGAAGCTACTGTCGCGTAATCAATGAAATATGAAAGGCTTACGTTCAAGAGTACGCATAACAGGCTAACGAAGAAGAAGAAGAAGCAGCAATTGTGAACAAAATATATTTAGTGTTAGATTAGTTACTGGTTGTAATTCTGGTAAGGATGGTAGCTTAGTTGCGTTTTTAAGTCAGTTTTTTTGACAATCTAAAGTGTTAACGTTTGTGTGCCTATTTGATTCTGTCAGAAATCTAGAAATTTGATTTGAAAATTTGCTCCCTTTTTTGTTCCTCAATATCACTTCATCAGAATTGTAACATTCATCACACTATTTATGAGAGTACTCTATATTTTTTAGATACTGACATGAATGAGATTTGAAAAATTTAACTCACGTATTACTAACAGTTGCTCCGCAGTGACGTCAGGAGCTAGAGAACGGAATACGATACCGAAATTATGTGTACCGAATACAATAAGTTTTAAATGTTATGAAGATGGAAATTATGGTAATATTGTTGATAAAAATGTCTGATTAAATAAGGAATCTAATTGAAATGAATTAATGTTTTTACTTTCTAGATTTCCTTCATCAAGTTATTATATTTTTCATATATGCTATTTCACAAAAATATTTATTTAAATTTGTCCTTTGCACAAGGCACACTGACAAGGTCTGTAAAGCCGAAACAATTATCTGTGCTTGATTCTTAGCCGATGTGATCGTTAGATTGATTTTGAGTAAATTATTTATTTAATAATAAAAAATCCAATTAAGCAACTTCTAACATAACCACAAATCAAAAAAACGTCACGTCTGACATGTAAAGTGAAGATAAAAGAAATTCTGTTATTTAAAAACAAATATAATATTCTTAGTTTCTATATT
The DNA here is from genome assembly GCA_963932245.1 of Tachinus rufipes. Taxonomy (NCBI): domain Eukaryota; kingdom Metazoa; phylum Arthropoda; class Insecta; order Coleoptera; family Staphylinidae; genus Tachinus; species Tachinus rufipes. Next base: position 11,457,100 of record OZ010746.1, on the reverse strand, counting down.
TATGAAATAGTCTATATCAAGATTTTAATGTCCGTTACTTTTCAAACCAAATAATATTAAATGTATCCTTTAAAATCCACGCTGTTTATTATTTAAATTTATTTGTTTCAAATGAACTGAACGAACACTTGTGAATTATTTCATATTATTAACCCTAACATATTTTTTTATACTTACATCTACAATTAATTATCATTTCCAACCTATGCTAAAATCTGCACAAGATATACGTTCGCGTATATCCATTGTATCTAGTTGCTATCTAACACAATTTTAGAAATGTTGTCGCCAGCAAAATCTTCACGAAGGAAGATTTCAATATATTAGATTTATATATTTTTTTGATTATTCAATTTACATCTTAATTATACAAATTTTAGCGCTTGGTTAGTTATAGTATCAATTCCCTACGCTTATATACTTATATTTAATCTTTTTCATATATAATTATTTAAAATGTATTTATTTTTCTTATCTGTGCGTGAAACGTTTAAAAAATCGCTAAAAAATGTTATATTATATATTATATATTATATATTTTCTTTTTTTTTTTTTTAATTATTTTGGTATGATATTTAATTCGTTCGGTTGCAGTCGGTTTACTGCAAATTATAGTGAAGTAGCAATATGGGGTTTAGCTGTAGTTGAAGCGATTTCCGATAGACGGACGTCTATTGGAATGCGATCGTCGTAAAGTGTGGGCGCTTGTAGGATTATACCTGCAGTGCCCACTAATACTGCTAATGTGAAGATCCATAGGAACAGACGATCTAGTACCATGGCTACGTATTTCCAATCTTCTTTTACCTGCAAAAATACATATTTTTACAAACTATTATTAAGCTTAATTAATATAATTAATGTTATGTATGTCAAGTCAACAACTTGATTAATAATTGCTAAATTAGGTAGTATAAGTTCATTAAAATCTCTTGAGATATTCTATTTAATTAACTTGTATTCAATAAATAATTATTATATAATCATATAATCAAATAATTACAGACAATCTTAATATTAAAATAATAAGGGTATAAAAAATTCCGTACGTTTGCTTCAAATCAACATTTATCTCTTTCAACATACTTTCCTCCCCTATCTATATAGGGCTGCATACAAATCTCTTGGAAGTAATGCTGCAACTCATCAGTTGCCACTGCTCTTAGCATCTTAAGACCAGAATAAAAATGGGATCCTATCAATAATGTTTTATTAACAAGGACAAGTAGAAGCCAATGTAGCAAAATTCAGCAAATATTGATCCAAATTTTATCAAATTTAGGGGAGGTAATGATTAATGTTTTTTTTGTAGAGGTATATTTTTTCTGTTTTCAATTTAAAATAAAATTGTAACCAGGCGATTTTGATGTTAGTAATTTTGGTCATCTGTAAATTTAGTTATTAAAATTAAGCCATTTCAGGGAAATCACAGCGATCAGTATTGACCTCTTCATTTTGATTCTGGTAGTCGGATTTTAATATTTTTCATTCAGTTTTGGAATAAAATGTAAGTTTTTGGGTTTTTGATAATCAATCGTTCCTGCAGTTAGTCACCAATGACCGTGGTGCGTCATCAAAGATTTCTAATAGGTTTTCCAAAGAAAATTAATTTTAGTGATAGTTCGGCCTATTCTTTTATGAAATTTGGAAAAATTGAACAGAAAGGGTTGTTGTTTTTATGATTTCCAAAACTTATGTATTTAAACATTTTGGATTCCGACGCAAAAGCGTTCACTTCTCAGACCAGCCAATAAAAGAATTGTTTATTAACCCACTACAACAGCAAAGAATGCTTATCAAAGAAGCAACATTGCTAATTTGTTTTGTCACTACTTGAGCTTTAAACAGAACAAACCTCTAAAGCCACCAGCAGCTTGGGTCTCTAACAAAAATTGGCTCTACAAAACTCTTGATAATTTCAAAACTATAAGAGCCAAGCGGAGAATCTCTTCTTCTACAAAGACTTAAATAACTCTTTTATTTTACAACCAAAAACGACCAACTGGTTTAGTTTTTCAATTGTTACAGGCATTTCTTTTGCAAGGGGGGTCGGAGTATATTAGTACAAGAAGACAGTGCGTGGAGAGATACCCGCTAGAGTAGTTCCTCAGGCGCAATGGGTGTGCCTTCAAATTGTGGTGTTAGACTTGAAGCCAGTTTGTTTTATTGGAGGTCTTTTGGAAAGCTTCTTACCACAAGTTGTAGTGCAAGTAGTGATGCAAAATTACCGGTAGCTAAAAATTGGAAAGTTTTACCGGTAACATTCGTATAATTTCCGTGCAATGATCTAGTAAGTGGCCTACCGTGCAGTGTGGTCCAGCAATCGGGTACCAGATGACAGTTCCGAGGTTGTAAAGTTTTTCATTTAGGAAGGCCATGGCTGGGGTGTCGTCTGACGGTGCTCGATGTGTATACCCTTAAAAGCTTTGTGATATTTCTCAAGGACGAAGTTTTTAGGCAAAGGAAATTTTCTGACTTGTTATAAGGTTGTTGTTCCATATCGGTTCTATTTCGTTTGTGGTGTACCTTGATAAAGGTGCAAACGCAGAATACGGGGTTGCAATAGCTTTCGACTATCCTGAACAAGTCTATTGCTTGGTGGTCGATGACACTCTAGAGGTGGTTATAGTAAAAGTTGCAGTTTTGTTATGGTGGTTGATCACCTAGTAATCCAGAAAAAATCCAGTTTATAGGGTGGTCAGAGTAATATTTCTTCCCATAATGTTCTGCTTGATTCTAGGGTTTGACTGACTTGCGACTGTGAACGTCGAGTATTTAAAAAGGAGTGGTTGACAAAGAACTATGACGCCGTTGATAGAGCGATGTTTTGCCCTCAAAGCGGCATCAATTCCCTTCACTCTATCAGGCTGAACTTCCGACTTTCCTCTATGCTGATGGTGTCTAGGTGTAGTGGAATTGTTTGGTTATTGCACATTGGTTGGCACGGGAGTAGTTCATATTATTAAAAGAAGTGTCCACTATTGTTCAGGTGTTACGTGTTCAAAATGTCTGAAACACTCACGGCACTTTGGTGTCACATATTGTTCAACTTCTTGCGCAGGTCTTAAGGCGCGGTAGATCGTTGTCTCACGACTTTCACCTAGGGCGGTGATAGGTTGTCTTCTTCCTCCGAGTATGTTTGTTGTTTGTTTGATCTCAATGATATTCACCTTTTAAGTTCCAATTACTTCCGGTATGAGTTTCTGGACTTTTTCGGTTTTTTTGGTAAGCACATTGAGGTTAGCTTGCTTTAATTGACTTTGCAAAGTCAGCCATCTCCCTCGGTCGTTCATGTAGTTGGCTATATCCAACAAGGACATGTGTGTATCGTTTTTCTCCTGCAGATCGCAGATGTACTGGGGACTCTTAATCAAAGATTCTTTGTAATAACCAATGTATAACGTAGTAGCTATAGTGCCGCTGTACTCTAGTGTTGTGACGAACGAATATAACGCCAGGCATTGGTTCATGTGTTTATAGTTCGGACACTAGTGACGTCGCAGATTCTTATCTGGTCTGGGGTTGTTCCGAAATTGGTGTTTTGGGATGTCATAGATGGTTTGTTTGAGTTCTTTAAAACGTCTCTGTCGCCTGGTTTTCCTCATATTTTTTCTCTTCTCGGGTTGTTGGTTGCGGGAATTCAAAGGCACTACGTTGGGCGCCATTTGTTACCGGCTGCACTGCCTTAGGTGGAATGAGTGTTGTGGCCGTGTATGCCTTTGAATACTTCGTGCTATCTCCCAAGGACGCAGTTGCTCGGCAAAGGAGGCTTTCTTTTATATTGTTGTTCATCAGTTTCTTGTTGAGATTGCGGGATAAGTCTAAGTTCTATTTGGTACGTAAATTCCGCCAACAGCAGGAACCAGCTGCTAAATTTAGCCTTACTATTAGTGGAGTTTTCCAGCCAGAGTAGTACCTCAATGTCTGTGCGTAGCGTAAAAAGCTTATATAGACGTCACGTACGCCTGCTTTGGGAGCTTCATAGGCAAACCTATATGCTCTTGGATTGGTTTGAAGGCAGCTTAAACTGTTCTATCCTACACAAATGCCTTTTTACTGCCTTGCATCTTCATTACTGGCGTGTTTTCAAATAAGATGTTGCAACAGTTTGTTGCTATGATCCGGTAGTCAGATGATTCTACCTAAGACTTGGCAAAATTAAGTTTGTATTTTAGCTTTTATGTTCTTGGAAGCTTTTGAGGAAGCGACGGAAAGTTTACATAATCGGCATAATTTTTGGAGTAAACGAGAATGTAGTCTAAATAGACGAGTACACATTCCCAAAAGTAATGAGTCAGCTAGTATTTAGAACATCAATGTTTGGAATGATGCGAGGGATTTTTTAGATTTTTAATAGCCCGTCTCCAACTTTTTGTTAAATATTTTGCCATTGCTGTTCCATTTTTTTCTCTATGAGGGAAAGGCGGCAATGATCACTAGTACGTTTTTCCATACTGTTAGTTGCTAATATCATCACCCAGATTCTTAGTTATAAACGTAGCAACGCTTGACTAATCTTGTGTGTGATTGTGCAAGTGGTCGTAGGTGTGACGTCGTCAGCAAACGTTTCAGTCTTCTAACTTTGCCAACTATGTTTTGGACTCAAGTCTTATGACTGTAGCTTGGCGGCCACTATAATACTAATTTATATGGCTGCGTTTATCAAAACATGCAAAATGGGATGAATGTTTGTCCCGACCTTTGAGTTTTTTTTTCAGATTTTATCCGAGATAGAAAACTAACAAATCAACACCAGGCAAGAGGCTTTACACCATACTTTAAATAGCAGGTGCACAAGAGTAATTTTTAGTTGTCTGTAGAACAATGGTTGTTAGTGCAGGTAATACCGTATAAATGCAAGGAAGTACCATAGAAATATAGAAGACTTTCAGGACAATGACAACAACATAATGGGAAAGACCAAACTATATCAAGGAATCAAGAAGACATACTACTTTATAGCATCACACTTGGTTCAATAAACTTAAATAACCAACACAATGTCCACGGAAACTGACTTCAGACCTTTACCACAATATTTGATCCACACCTGAAAAAATCTTCTAGAGAACACTACAATATTAGGTTACATTACACCTGAGAAACTTCTCCAAAGAACATCAAACAAAAACACATAAATGGGCACCAGACTTTGCACATAATCTTGGGTCATTTGGATTGTTTTATTGCAAATAAGAAACTTCTGCAGATAGCATTAAACAGAAACACACAAACCGAGTACAGACTTTGTATTGGATTTTATTACACTTGAAGAACTCCTTCAGAAAATATCAAACAAATACACAAACTGGCACCAGACCTTGCACCATAGTTTTGGGTCCATTTGGGTTGTTTCATTACACCTGAGGAACCCCTTCAGAAAACATCAAACAAAAACACACAAATTGGCACCAGGCCTTGCACTACATTTTTAGGTTACGTAAAATTCAATGCGTCTTCTGCGAGTTTCACACAAACAAATTAGCACTAGGCCTTGCACCACACCTTTGGCTCACGTAAAATTTATTGCATTTTCTGCGAGTTTTACACAACAAACACCTTCAACCGGACATTTCTACGCATGCAAATCGTGTTTTTTGTCTGACCCTGCAGGGTCAAATTGGTTTCAATTGACTAATTTGTTTAAGATAATTTGAATATTAATTAGGATGGATTACATCTATAGAGACGGTTTTAAAAAAGAAGCAAACAAAATCACGTCATAAAATATTGAAATATTTTTAGAAAAAACTAAAATCCGTCCAAAAACAGTGGAAAAGTGTAAAATTCTATTTATAAATTTTGGTCTTAAAATAGTAAAATATTGTTAGAAATACAAAACTCCAGCCATAAACTGTTAAAATGTAAAGTTCTATTCATAAAGTTTTAAATAGCTATAAAATATGATCAGAAGCATTAAAATCTAGCCTTAAACTGTTGCGAAGTGTAAAATTCTATTCATTAAATATCAAAAATAACGAAATCTGGCCTTGAAACATGAAAATATTGGTAAAAAGTAACAAAATCCAGCTATAAACTGTTGAAAAATGAAAAATTCTATTCATAAAAATTTAAAAATAACAAAATCAGGCTTAAATTATCAAAAAATTGTTAGAAACTAAGAAAATTCGGCTATAAACTATTAAAAAGAGCAACATTCTTTTCATGAAATATCAAAAATGTAGTCATTAACTATTAAAAAGTGCAATATTCTATCATAAAAAGTCAAAAATAACTAAATTTGGTCATAAAACATTAAAATATTTTCAGATAGAATCAAAATCCGGTAAAAAAATCCAAAATATAATGTCAAAATGATCAAATTTTGGCCATAACTCATCAAAAGATTGTAGGAAAGGGCTAAAATCCGGCCATAAACTGTTAAAAAGTGTAAAATATTATCATAAAATATAAAATTTATGAAATTTTAAAAACCAGTGACAAGAATATTGTCTATAAAACTCATGTTTACTGTAAAAACTTTGATTATCATAAAAATCGCGCAAAAAACATTTTTAGCTTGAAATTCGGTCGTGAAACAACCTAAATATAGCATAAGATTTCTTTAAAAAACAAGCAAAGGCTCTCTTCCGTGGACTGTAGAATTGTGAGGTTGTGGGGATAATGGATTTTTTTTTCAGATTTTATCTAAAATAGAAACAGATCCACCAAGCAAGAGGCACTATACTTTAAAGTAGGCTCACAAGACTAACTTTTAGTTAAATGTAGAATTGTAGCAGTTATTGCAGGTAGTACCGTAAAAATGCAGTAGTAAGTACTATAAGAATATAAAAAACTGCAGGAGACTTATAGGACAATGACAACAACATAATGGGAAATACCAATCTACATCAACGACTCAAGAAGATATCAATACCTTATAGCATCACACGTCTTTAGTCTACTTAGGTTCCATTACATCTGAAAAACTCCTACAGAAAACATCAAACAAAAACACACAAACCGACAACAGACCTTGCACCACAATCCACTACTTGGAAAGTTCTATTACGCCTAAAGAACTTCTCTAGAGAAATCGAACAAAACCGGCACCAGGTTTTGTACTAGAACATTAAGGTCACTTGGGTTTCATTGCACCTGAAGAACTTCTTTAAAAAACATCAAACAAAGTCACACAAACCGGCACCAGACTTTGCACATAATCTTAGGTCCATTTGGGAAGGAACTTCTGCAGCAAGCATCAAACAAAAACACACAAACTATCCTAAGTCTTGCACCATAATTTTGAGTCCACTTGGATTCTATTACATCTGAGGAACTTTTTCAGAGAACAGAAACACATAATCCGGCAACAGATCTTGCACTACATTCTTGAGTCCATTTGGGTTGTTTTATTACACCTGAGAAACTCTTCCATAGAACATTTAACAACGACACACAAACCGACCTTAGACCATAGATCATAATCTTGTCCACTTGGGTTTCATTTCATTTGAGGAATTTCTTTAGAGCAACTTTGAGCTACTTGAAATTGATTGCATTTTCTGCAAGTTTTACACAATATTATGTTACCAAACTGTAAATTTGGTATCAAAATTAAAAATCTGGCCTATAAAATTGTAAATCTAATTAATAACGTGTTTAATTTTGGCTGTCAAAATTTGTTCTTCAAATTGTAAATAAAAATCTGGCCCCCAACTGAAATTCTACTGCCAAATTATTAATCCGGCAAAGTATTGAATTTAATTTTTAATCCGGCTTCCAAATTATCAATCATTAAACCTGTAAATATATTTTTTATAACTAAAAATCCGGTAACAAACTTATTAAAATGTACTGCCAAACTATTAACTCAAATTATACATCCGGCCTTTAAAACTATAAAACCGTTTAAAAAAATGTAAAATAGGTAATTCGGCTTTTAAATTATAAATCCGGTAACTAACAAATTAAACTGTTAATTCGGTTTTCAAATTATAAATCCGGTCTTTCAAAAAACGTATAACTATCAAATTGTTAACTCGGTTTTGAAATTATAGATTTGATATAAAAAACTGTAAATCCAGCTTTTAAAAGTGTAAATCCGGCCTTCAAATAACAAAAGTGTAAACCCGGCCATTAAATAAAATGTTAAATTTTACTGCAAAATTGTAAATCTAGTTTTTAAAAGTGTAAATCTGACCAAATATTTAAATTTTCTGCTATATTGTTAATCCAACTTATAAGATTGTAAATCCGGTCTTTAAAAGTGTAAACCCAATGCCAAAGTGTTAATTCGGCTTTTAAATTTTAAACCCGTTTTTTTTCAGGTTTTCCAAACTGCTAATTTGGCAACCAACGTGTTAAACTTTACTACCAAACTGTAAATTTAGTTTTCAAATCTAGCTTTTAAAACTTGAAATGTAAGTCTGACCTTTAAATAATAAGTACGGCGTGGCAAAATGTAAATCCGGTCTTCAAGACCGCCAAACTGGATACCCTATCTCTAAATTATAAATCCAGCCTTTAATAGTGTAAATAAAATCTCCAAAAATAAAAATCTTGGTAGCCAAAGAACCAAATTTGTTAAAAATCACGATTACCATAACAACTTTACTAAAATTAACGCAACAAACCTCAAAAACGCACAAAAGAAACATTTATACTTTATATTTTATATTTTAGTACAAAATTTGCTTAAAAAATCGCAAAATCGCGCAGAATAAACATTTATAATATCAAAATCGCACTTTTAGCATTAACTTTATAAAAAATTGTAGAAGAAAACTCAATTTGTTAAAGAACTCAAAATTACACAAAATACACTTTTACAGCAACAATTTCTCCCACTTTGCTCATATTTTTGATATTTGTCATTTGTACTGTCTTATTTTATAACAATTAGAATATCAGCAGTGTTTGATTAGCCAATTTCTGGAGAACAAACACTCTGGTAGGTGGGTGGGCCACAGTAGTCCAACAGTTGAACGCGACTTGATTTATTTTTGTGACCCACCCACCCGCCCAAGTGTTTGTGATCAAGAGAATTATAATTTCTCCCACTTTGCGCATATTTTTGACATTTCTCATTTGTACTGTTTTATTTTATAAAAATTGGAATATCGGCAGTGTTCGATTAGCCAATTCCTGGACAACAAACACTTGGGTGGGTGGCTGGTCCACAGTAGTCAAACAGTTGAGCGTGTCTTGATTTATTTTTGTGACCTACCCGCCTGCCCAAGTGTTTGAGATCAAGGGAATTATACTTTCTTCCACTTTGCGCATATTTTTGACATCTGTCCCACCCACCCGCCCGATTGTTAGCGATCAAGGGAGTTATAAGGTCTGTTCCAACATACGATTTGGACAGTTTGCAAACCGTTCAAACTATGCAAACCGTCCAAATTGTATGTTGGAACAGACCTATAATTTCTCCCACCGCGCATATTTTTGACATTTGTCATTTGTACTGTCTTATTTTTTAACAATTGGAATATCAGTAGTGATTGATTAGCCAATTCCTGCACAACAAACACTCGGTTGGGTGGGTGGGCCACAGTAGTCTAACAGTTGAGCGTGATTTATTAACTGTTGAAAAGTGCAAAATTCTTTATATGTAACGTCAAAAATAGTAAAATCCAGTTTAAAAGTATGAAAAGATTGTCAAAAAGCACCAAAATAAAGTCATTAAATGTTAAAAAGTACATAATCCGATCCGTTATTGGCGATATTTATATTAAGTTACTTAAAAAATGGGACGATGCAATTCAACATTAGACGTCAAAAAGCTATTGTTACAAATATTTATTAAAAATATTTTTCGGTTACCAATTACAATAAAGAATTCAATACAGAAATTCGATCTATAATAGAACACAAAGAATGACGCGTTGTTAAGGACTCATTCTTTCTCCCACGACAAAATTGTGTCCTTACAAATTTAAAATTCCTTTCACGTACAAAATATATTATTATAATATCAAGTGAAATTGATTTCCTATATATAGAAAAAGACATCTTACCCTTGTAGAGTCCTCTTCTCGTCTCGTATGATCTGCGATGAATCTGACCCCATCGATGGCCTTATGCACTTCAGGACAATGATGCCAGGAGTGCGCCTCCGCACAAAGCGTGTCCTCCAGACAACCCGCTCCCAGTTCGGTACCGAGATCATGTCCTAGGACGGCGCTCAGGCAAGGCGGCGGCGTCATTCCGTGTATACGGCACGTGTTCAACGCACCTGGCTCTAATTCTCTGAAATATTACAATAGTAAATATGTTTCTATTTTGTTAAGTCTAGTAACATATTGTTTGATGAGTTGTTCTAGTAACCTTAAATCAATATAAAATGTAGCGGCTTCAATAAATATTAAAATTAGTTTTTAACATGCTAAACAATTCCAATTAAAATATATTTACCTCGGGGTCAATTCATCTCTGGAACTGGCACTAGGAAATAATCCTGAAGGATCTTCGGGCAACTCTTCAGGATCGTTATACAAGTCCGGATCTCGTAACTCTAAACCGTTACACGTACGGACCATTACCCTATGACTCGAACCCATCATCCTGTAAAATGTCAATAACAATATAAAACACACAGCTTGGCATTATTTTTTTTATTTTTCTTCTTTTAGTATGAGAATGAGATGAGTTACGTGCGCATATGTAATAGGTGCAATCGTTTTATCGTTACCGAGAAAACCGGAAACCACGATGATAAAATGCATATTGGATTTAAGAATGTCACAGAGATAAAATTATGCAAATTCGAGTAGTAAATATGTTCATGGGAGTAATAATAATTCATACGTTTCCTAAATATTATTACGATTGTATAAAGCACTTTTATGAGTGAAATGTCATGTCAAGATGAATGATTACTGTTGAGGCTGGTTAATATGTACACGGAACATAATTTTTTGTTCATGTAATTATTTATTATTTAGTTTGAATGAAATTGTTTAATTTATTATTAATTTTGATTAATTGATTATTTTAGCAAAAGTTTAGATCTTTTAAAAAATTGTTTTGCGGTAACGTAGTTAGTATTATCTACTGAACACAGCTCTAAAATTCAGAAATTTCCGGAAACTCAACGCGGCGACCAAAGACGACGATGCTCCTTTGCCATAAAAACCTTCAAGAACTTTAGTTAATTGGAGAAAAACCATTAAGCCACCACTAAACACGGATCTGGGACTACAACGGACAGAACAACAAAACTCGACAGTTTTTTGGGGTCAGGTCAGCAGAAAGCTTTTTGTGTGGGACAGAGGCGCAGAAAAAACCTTCCAGTTGATAAAAACCAGCATAGACAAACCTCTCAAACTAACTCGCCCCCAATCAGGTGTTTGTTACGTTCTACAAACTGACGCATCGAAAACAGGTTTAGGAACAATACTAAACTAAAAGGAAGGTTTCTGAAATCATATTATGTACTACGCCAGTGCCAAGCTGACCGCTCCTCAGACTTGATACATAAAATACAGGCTATACCTGGAAGATGTTGTTGCAAAACCGTGGCCACAAACTCGTTAACAATAAAATTGACAATACTCAAATGCATGTTACCTCCAGAAGAAGAATAGGCCCAACCGCCACCGAGCCTAAACATTTTATACCAACAACTGGGGAAACATCAAATCACCCATCACTGGATAAACGTGTTCAAGGCCGACACACTTTCCGAGACGGTACGACGCTACTTTGTCACAAGAGAAGGTTGTGATTCTACTTCTGGATAACTAACACTTGGGTGGGTGGGTGGGCAACACCAATCTAAACTACTAACTGGTTAATATGGTATGGAGTTTGTAATCAAGAAGTTACATGTTTGACTTCCCTGCGGTTTTCAGAAGTTATTTTGTCACAAGAGAATGTTGTGTTTCAACTACTTATAACTAACACTTGAGTGGGTGGGTGGGCCATTCAATCCAAGCTATTGGCTTGTTATT